>JAPQKP010000001.1:0-1379023 GCA_028974015.1 Penicillium cf. griseofulvum
AGCCCTAAGCCCTAAGCCCTAAGCCCTAAGCCCTAAGCCCTAAGCCCTAAGCCCTAAGCCCTAAGCCCTTAAGCCCTAAAGCCCTAAGCCCTAAGCCCTAAAGCCCTAAGCCCTAAGCCCTAAGCCCTAACTCTAGCTCCTAACTCTAGCTCCTAACTCTAGCTCCTAACTCCAGCTCCTAACTCCAGCTCCTAACTCTAGCTCCTAACTCCAGCTCCTAACTCCAGCTCCTAACTCTAGCTCCTAACTCCAGCTCCTAACTCCAGCTCCTAACTCTAGCTCCTAACTCCAGCTCCTAACTCCAGCTCCTAGCTCTAACTTCTAGCTTTAACTCTAGCTCCTAACTCTAGCTCCTAGCTCTAACTTTCAGCTTTAACTTCTAGCTTTAACTCTAGCTCCTAGCTCCTAGCTCTAACTCCTAGCTCTAACTCCTAGCTCTAACTCCTAGCTCTAACTCCTAGCTTTAACTCCTAGTTCGTACGTTTTAACTCCTAGCTCTAACTTATAGTTATATATTTAATCCTATATAAAAAATTAGGCGTAGGATAATATATATATATATATAAGATTAAAGTTTAAATATATATTTTATAATAAACTCGAAGACTATAGGCCCTTCGTATAGTCTTACCCTATTAAAAATATTTCCGATTTTTAATTACCTACTATACCTTTATAACTTAGTTAATTACTCTAAAATTTAGTAACTATAATCTTTATAGTATAGGATAGAACTTTATAAATTTTAAACTCTATCCTTATATAAGAAGCTTTTCTAGTCTACTTATAAAACTATTCTAGTCTACTTATAGCCCTACTTTTATCTACTATTTAAGGTAAAGTCCTAATTCTAGTCTACTAGACTATAACTACCCCTATAGGATAGAGGATATTGTTACGTACTGCTAACTAGTCACGGTTAGGTTAGGTAATTCCGGGTATACTTACTTTAATACTCCGCGATTGTCTAACGTTAACGATCGGTTGCAATTAAGCTATTACCGCGTAGGGCCTTACTATAGCCTAAGTCCTATTAAGAGATCGAGGAACCGATACTAGTATAGAGCGCCGAGTAGATCTATACCGAGGTATTAGTCTACTCGTAGGGTTTGTTAGGTTATAATTCAAGTTAAAGAGTTATAGTATTGTTAAAGGTAAATACAAGTAACAATATATAATTAAAGACGAAGAACTAAACTAAGTATATAAGGGAGTGTCCTTATATATCCTTCGTTCCTACTCTATAAGGTATACTCCCTAGGAGTATATCTACTAGAGTTATAGTAACTATCTACTCCTTCTTAGCGTTAGTAGATAGTTACGGTCACGTATTCGGAAATACCCCGAATAGGTAGTTGTTAGTATAGGTACTATCCGGTACGGATAAGTATATATATATCCCTTTGTCCCTAATAGTAGGTCCCTAATTAGAGTGATTATACCTTTACTTACTAATTATAGTCGTAGTTCTTTTTCCTAAATACCTAGGGATGCTAGAGTATTGGATGTTGTACGTGATCTGCTAATAGATAATATTATTGGCTCTCGGTGGCCTATCTATATACCCTATAGGTCACCGCTAATTGGTAACGGGTAGGTCCGTAACAAATATCTATAATTATTTTTATTAATAGATTACGCCCGCTATAGTTAACTTCGTACTTTTAATAGTATAATATAATATATTTATTAGAAATTTCGAATATTATTACTTATTAAATATATTATCTAAAGAATATATAAAGAATATTATAGAAACTTAATTAATAATAATAGTAATAGACTTATATAGTTAACTATAGAGTAGCTACCTAGAGCTTTAGGAGATAGAACTATAATACTAATATATACTCTATATATACTATCTAACTTCTCCTTCTAGTTTATACGCTTCCTAACTTCTTACTTTAACTCCTAGTTCGTACGTTCTATATATATATATATAACTTTACTTCTAATATTATAACTATCTATATATCAATCCCCTTATATTGCTTACAAAGCCAGATAACCCCCTAGATTAACTCTGTACAGTTAGTCCACCCATTTACCATCTGTCCTAAAAATCTCACTACCTCAGCCTCATTACCAAAATCAACTCCACGCTCTTGAAGCCGCCTAGCCTAGAGCCCCTATATACTCCTCGTACTATTCAAGTCCCGCTAGGGCACCCTATATACCATCATCGCGTACATCGGGAGTAAGACATGTTTATATATATACTCCCCCCTTCAAACCCAACCCGACAAATCTGCTGTGGTATACCATATCGAAAGTAACATGCCCCTCGCCCGTACGAGATCTTACTTCGCCACCGAAGATACCACTGCCGAGCAGTATTATTGCCAGGCGTATAATACTGATATAAGTCATGGTCGTTATCACCTCCATCTATCGTATAGACCTAGCACCGATCCTACCACCTCTGGACTTCTGCCTCGAGGAATTCCATTAATTGCAGTGCCGGAGGCCCTTCCTCCCGCCGTTGCTACCCAAACTGCCTTCGTACGATATCCTGCTGTCGGAGTTCGTACCGTACCTCGGTAGGAATCGCCCTGACCTCGCTGGTAGATATAACTGGCCCTTGGATAGGACTGGCTGCTAGTCGAATCCCTCTTGGGACCTAGGACTAGAAGCTCTTAGTACTGGCCGTACTAGATGCCCTCGAGCGAGATACACTCGCTATAGCTATACGGAGTGGCTACCAGCTATCACTTACGATAACACGCTAGTGGGATATCTCTGCTTCCGGTAGGATAGCCCGTGTCACTTCGTACGAGAGCCTATGGAACCAACCAGGTTAACATCGGTCACACCGTTGTTCGTCAACCCCCTACGCAATAATATCACCACAGTATATCCTCGTACGCCCATCAAAGTCCCCATCAAGATATCCATCGAGTACTGCCCGTCGGCACCTATCTAGTAGTACATCAAGATACTCTCGTACGAGCCTTATATCGGCCTAGTGGGCTTGCACTTGTTTCTCATCCGCTCCAGCAGGTAGTTGGAACCAGATTGGTGGCTCATAGAAACTATCTGGCTGGATAATGATTACCTCGCTAGGTTGGCTGTCTCGTCCAGCCCGTCCACTCTCCTAGCTATAGTCGAGCATCGTACGGGGCCACCCAAGATAGATCATACACCGGATATCAGGAATATCAATCCCTATCCCAAGCGCGTTGGTAGCCACAAGGACTTTACCCATACCGCCACGGAACCGTTCCAAGATCCCAGCACGATTAGCCTACTCGGCAAAGAAGCCCTCACAGCCTAGGAGACCGGCCATCGTACGAGTATGTATGATAGTGCTGCAGTATACAATTGTACGGCCTGGGAAGCCGACCTGCATACGTTGATGGATAAACCGGGCCATACAATCCATCTAGATCTATTGGGACATGCTTTCGAAGCCACGCTTAATCAGAGGCCTCTAAACACGGTAGGCTATATTATACCGGCTCGTACGATCCCGATATAGTGAGATATTCTCCCTTGTACAATAAAGCCGCTTCTAGAGTTGGTACTCTGCGCTTGGTAGGAGTGTGGCTGTGAGTAAGACTAGCTGAGCGTTAGTATTAGTAAGCTGGCTAAGCTTTCGAAAGGTAGGCCGGAAATTGCTATATTAGTGGAGTATAAGATGATACTCGTCGATAACGATCCGATCAAGCTAGTATATAAGCTGCTAGCGATTTAGGAACGTACGAAATTCCTTAGTAAGGGTAGACTCGGGTATCACAAGGACAATCGATACCTTGTCCGGAGGCCGTCGGCTTTCCCACTCAACGTATAAAATCCTAAGTATCGTATAACGCTACCGGAGGTCTGCCCGAAGCGTAATTAGCGGTACTACGACAATCGTGAGGCCCCCTACCACCCACGCGGGTAGTATAAAGAGGAGACTCTTACCAGCCCCAGTAGGTATGACTGTGACAATTGGACTCTCACCCGCTACAATTGCTTGAAGTGCCCGAGCTTGGATCCCCCGGAATCGTACGGTGGTATCTCTAAAAAACGACTAGAGAGCATCGGTTAGATTAGTCTCCCGGAGGAGATAACGCCGCCCCGTACGACGTTCCTTATAGTCTTGCTCCCATAACGCACGCTTCCGTTTCCTAAACCCCTGGTAAACCGGTGACTTGATGGATGAGAAGGCGAGGAACCGATGCCAATCTATACTAGATTGACGGAATAACTCCCGTTGTTGTACGGTGGAGCCAGCCTACTTAGTTATCTCTCGTCCGTAGATAAACCCAGCTACGTGGGATGAATAGGCTGCCTGGAGGTCGGCGATATGGCCAAGGATACTATTGAAGCCAGTCGATCCCTCTAGGTCAATATTGTCACTATCCTTAATCTCCTTTTCTATATCGCCCTCTTCGTACGAATTCTGTGGAAAGGCGCTCGCTGTACGAAGGAAGCGGCGGCTAATACCAATAGTAATATCCTAATAAGACGAGATATTAAGTGTATAGCCATAGAGCCTAATCGCACTCTCATTGCAGAGAGCCTCGCGGAACCGACCAGATGACCAGACCCGGCCGGTACTAGGGTCTGGGGCCTAGATATATACTTCTACCGTACGAGTCGGAGTTTGTTCTAGGGTTAAAACCTACAACCGCTTAAGAAAGGGAAGGACTAGCCAGAGATATCGTACGAGTAACTCGCCGACCTCACGTGGAAGATAGCGATAGATCAGCTTTATATCGTTCCGTGTATAAAAGCCTTTATGGTAGCTGGTCGCAATCACAACAAGCCGATCCTCGATAAAGATATTCCGGTAAGTAGTCTCTATATTACGATATCGTACGGAGAGAAGCTTAGGGGCCCGGCTAGGCTGTCTACCAGTGATATAAACCGCGATACTCAGCTTTTCTCGGAAACGGACAACCGCTCGAAGATAGCTCCGGATTGCAGTCGTACGAAACTAGCCCTTTTGGGAGTCGAGGAAGAGTCGCTAGAGGTTAGCCTCTCTAGATATACGTGTTATCATCTACTTAGCCCCGTTAACCGGTAGCTTCGTACGAGGGTCATCGAGAAAGCACCAGCCCGGCTAGCCTTGTATGGGATCGTCTATCAAAGCATCCCATGGGATAGGGGGAAGGGCCTCGGCCCTATAGACCAGTAGCTCCTCGTATAGGATCTATTAGAGGGCGTGGGTCAGGCCATGGATAAACGCACGAAAGTCCTATATGGTGAAGTAGAGATCCTTGTAGAGAATCCGGTCCTCGCCAGTCTAGGTAATAAACCTAGGCTGACTACTATTAAAGTGGACCTTGAGGCCGTACGAACGGAGATCGAGTAGCCATTGGATCGGTGTCTACGAGCCTCGTACCATAAACCGTATGACCATTAGATAGAGCCATTGGGTGAACCGCCGTGGCCGCTAGTGCTGTTCCTAGGTGAACTAGAGAGGCGCCGCCTGGTCCTACTCGACTTCTGAGTCGCTCTCCCCGTATAACGAGGGGGTCTGTGGGCTTATCGTACGAGAAAGATTATCGTACCTAGAGAGGAGATAGCCAGGCTCGTTAAACGGGGTCTCGGTAGATAGAACTAGCTTACTAGAATGGCCCCGGAAGGAGGCAATCAGCTCGTCTACGTACGGATCAAGTCGGACCGCCTTGTGGAGGACGATAAAGCGGGTAATCTTAAGGATCTTTGATAGGATCGGGGGGTAACTATCGGTATCCATCTAGCCGTACGAAGTGCGGCCGAGGATAGCCAAGGCACAGACAAAGGCGCTCTTATACTCCGATACGCCGATCCGTTGGTTGAGGAGTTCAATACAAAAGTCTATACAGGCGATCTAGATCGGGCTTGTAGAGAAGGTATCGTACGACTGCGAGTCGGGATAGGATGGGGAACCCTAGCTCCGAGCGGTCGTAGATGATTCGCCTAGTGGTACCTCCGCCTAGGCCTGGGCCAGTCGCTAGAGCTCTCGCCACGTACGAGACTGACGGGGTATAAACTGGTACTGAGGGCTGTGCCAGTCATGCGGCTGCTGCGTACGAGCAAAGAAAACCAGGATCCGCTGCCAGGGCTCGATATAGCGCTAGATATTTGCCTCGTCTATGTAGGCTAGGAGGGGAGTAAAGGGGCTCTCGTGCTACTCCGTACGAGCGGCTTCGGTCCGGGCAAAGTGACCGTACTACTTGGTGATACGCTGGCTTATAGCCGCGACAGAGCCTATCACGTCCCAAATCACTCGTACGATAGCCTCGTTCTCTACCCCCTTAGGCGCCGGAGTCTCGAGCGACTGAAGGAGGGGCGGTACTAGAATACCCCAGAGATACGTAGGCCACTGCGTACGGCGAAGCCATAGGTTAGCGTTATCGACCTAGCCCGCCTCGACGGTATGCTCGACCGTCGAGAGGGCCTCGGTATAGCGCTACTCGACCTGTTATACAATCTCCTCGGCCTGGCTAGATGGGATCGGTGGCGCTTGCGGTAAATAGGTGATCCTAGGCTGCTACACCTAAAAGTATAATGAGCCTGCCCCTCGTACGAAGAACCGCTAATAGGTCACTTGCTGCCAGGATCGATCAAGGAGATCTCTAGCTCTCTACTAGTACTGAGCTCGAGGGTGCCCAGGCTTCGTACGGACAGAGAATCTATACGTTGTCCGCCAGTGCTCCTTTATCGCTTTTAGGCTACGACAGACATACTAACAGTCGGTAGCCACAGTATATAGCATGCCGTCGGTATAGATAGATAGAGCTTGGATTGGGTCCTGGATACTTAGAGGGTACTATAGAGTGGTTAGATCGGACGAGATACCTTCCTATATTCCGATGGTCGCCGTAGTCTCCTAGGCGTAGCGTAGAGAAAGCCGATGAGGATCGTGGGTAAGATGGTAGGTGATCTACTTTGGTCGTACGGCTACCTGACAGGACTAATAAACCACTAGAGGAAATCGGGGTACGAGTGAGATAAATTGTGGACTTGTGGGGCTGGTCTCTGCCATTGTAATAGTAATAGCCAAGGATAGGCTCCAAAGGCTGTCCCTTATATAAAATCGTACGAAAGATAAAATCCACTTATAAGTAGGGTATTTATAAGTCTAAAGCTATAGCCTTTTTTTTTAGCGATAGAAAGGGGGGAATAGCCAAGAAGTTCACGTGGAGGACCCACAATAAAATATATATCTCCTATAGGATTAAACTCAAAAGGATTGTACGGAGTATATATAGAATCGGTAAATAATCAAATTAAAGGATAAATCTCGATATTGATAACTTGGTATATCGGGACCCAGGGTGTGGAGGATTGGACAATATATACCTAAATTTGTATTCGTACGATACCTTAACTCTGTAACTCTTGAATCCTAAGCCCAAAACTTCCTACTTTAACTACCTAGTGTATTGTCCCTATCCCCTCACCTAAGCTACCAATACCACCAATATACCTATCGTACGATCCCGATCTATACTGCTGTAGCAGTACCACCAGTACCAGTACCACCGCCGTCACCACTAGCACCGTTATTGTCATTAGCTTCGTCCGAGTCGGTCAGCTCCTTAACCCGGCTTGGGGGTGGTAGAGGAGCAGACGCCTGCGGGATGTATCGCGGCTCGTTAGAGTTTCGTACATTGCACTGCGCTATCTGTTCCTTCCACTTACAATTGGCACAGCATCCCTCCTAGGTACCAGGCAATCGTACGACAGATTTACTAAATGGGTGGCCTTAGCGAGACCGATGGCATATACCTAGGAAACGAACTCTATAAGAAGCGATCAAGAGTCCATTGACGTACGACGGCCGTGTACTGCGGATCTATCTAGATTGAGAATTAGTGGCTGGTATCAACCTAAAGAATATCAACGTACTTGATTAGCCGAGATAACTAGAGTTCGGTCCTTCTTTATCTTCACGAGGAACTCGTACGACGGCCACGACCAGACCTCGCGCTGCTCTAGGGTACGGCAGAGCTCTCGGAGCGCCGCATTCCCATAAGCAGTCAGTCGGACAATATAGTACTCGGCACCCCCTTCTACTGTAGTCGCCCTTCGTACAAGGCTGAAGAGAGTCGAAGCGGTAGGAGTAACCTAGGAAGGGTCACTTGGCGTACGAATAAGTGATCCGGGAGGGGGAGGAGGTCCTCTAGGAGGACCAGCACTAGCTGCGGAAGCTATAATGAGATAAATAAGAATATATAAGAAAGGCTGGATTTGCTTAAAGTTGTTTCTAGCTAGAGTAGCTGGGTAAAGGTCGAGTTTAAATGTAGTATGGTGAATATAAGCCTAAACCTAGAAAAATGCAAAACCCCTCGCTGACCAGAATAAAAAGCCCATATCAGATAAAGAGCCCTCGTACGAAGTTCCAGGTTCAAAACAAAGACTAGAGAACATGAGAACGAAGCCACAGAAAATACAAAACTCTCCACTGACCAGAATAGAAATCCTATATCATTAGATAAAGAGCCTTCGTACGAAGTTCTAGGTTCAAAACAAAGACTGGAGAACATGAGAACGAAGCCACAGAAAATACAAAACTCTCCACTGACCAGAATAGAAATCCCACATCATTAGATAAAGAGCCTTCGTACGAAGTTCTAGGTTCAAAACAAAGACTGGAGAATATGAGAACGAAGCTATAGAAAATACAAAACTCTCCACTAACCAGAATAGAAATCCCATATCATTAGATAAAGAGCCTTCGTACGTAGGCTTGACTGTAAAACAAAGACTGGAGAATATGAGAATATCACCATAGAAAATACAAAACTCTCCACTGACCAGAATAGAAATCCTATATCATTAGATAAAGAGCCTTCGTACGAAGTTCCAGGTTCAAAACAAAGACTAGAGAACATAAGAACGAAGCCATAGAAAATACAAAACTCTCTACTAACCAGAATAGAAATCCTATATCATTAGATAAAGAGCCTTCGTACGAAGTCCTAGGTTCAAAACAAAGACTAGAGAATAGGAGAATATCGCCATAGAAAATGCAAAACTCTCCACTGACTAGAATAGAAATCCCACATTCGTACAAAGTCCTAGGTACAAAACAAAGACTGGAGAACCTAAGAATGAAGCCATAGAAAAATACAAAACTCCGCCCAGGCTAGAAGAGAAATCTACACCGTTCAATAAACAGTAGTCGTACGAAGTCCCAGGTTCTAAATAAAGTATAAAGATCATAAGAAAATAACTTGTATTTATTGTAACTTACTTGGTTTCACCATAAAGGCTACTTATCCTAAACACCACGTAAAGGTGTAAGTTTGTTTAGGTATCGTATATAGGCCCCGTACGACTAGGTAGGGCATAGGGGAATAAAAAGAAAAGGTATGCTTACTCAGTTAATAATAATGACGTCGTCGTTATCATCTAGGTCGACGGGATTGGCGGCTGTCCCAATAGCCAACTGAGACTGTGGAAGGGGGCTCCGAGCTAGGAGAGCGGCCGCTCTTCGTATCCTATTCCGGTTACTAGTGCCGTCTCGTACGGAGCAGCGGAATCCATGATCCTGGAACTTACAGTTGCCGCATACTCCGTCGAAATACCCCGGTGCACGGGAGTAGATCGGGAATAGGGATGGGCTCCCTATACGACGGCGCTTATCAGTACACTCATCGCACTCGGTAATAAGCTCCTATCCACGAGATTGTATTAGTAAAGCATTCACGTACGACGGGCGCATACTCGCAAGCTAGGCGCCCCGAATACGGCCAACCATAAACGGGACGTCATAGCCGGTTAAGGCAAGTAAGGCGCGGCCTTCGTCGCTATATACGAAACGGGTAAAAAGAGGGCTTCCTACTGGAAATAGAGTCTGTGAAACACCACCTCGAGGACCAGCATACCGTATGAGAGAGTTATTCCCTCCAGTACCTAGGGAGGTCACAGGCCATCCAAATTCAGCTCCAGTCTGGATATACCCCTCACAGAACTCAATCAGCCATTGTAGGGCAGTAGGCCACCTACCGACCGGGTCAATATTACCATCAACTAACCCCCACAACCTAGCAAACGCAGCCTAAGCTTCGTATATGTAAGCTCGTGCCCGAGTATAAGGACCAAGGGGGAGGTTAGGGACGGGGGGGGGCGGGAGCCAGTAGGGCGAGGCCTAGATCGTACGAAGTGAAGCATTAGTAAATATTCTGATTCAAACAAAGGTCTTACTAGAAGCAGGAAGTAGGATATTGATATAGGATGATGTAGGATATAGCTGTAGGATAAATAGGTTTCGTACAGAGAAGGCATCTTAATGAAAATCAAAATAAAAGTGAAATTTGAGAGGAAGAGAGAGAGAGAGAGAAAGAGAGAAGTGGGAGGAAAAACTGAGAATTAAATATCTGCTGGATAACAATAGAGGTGATTACTGAATTGGGTAATATTGTTACCTTATATAGCTATAAAAATGAATATTGCTGCCTAAGGTATTTATTAACGAGATATCAATAATATAATAAGGCATGAACAATGGGACAAGGCATCATTAATGGGACAAGCCATGAATATACCATAGACCCAACAATTGTGATAGTCCTGCCTGGAGCTTGAATCGTACGAGATATCATCAATAGACGATATATGAATAATAGGACAAGCCTTTATTAATGGGACAAGCCTTCATCAATAGGACAAGCCTTCATCAATGGGATAAGCTATAAATATCATATGTGACAGTCCTGCCTAGAGCTTGAATCGTACGAGATATCACTAATAGATGATATATGAATAATGGGACAAGGTATTATCAATGGGACAAGCTATGAATATGCCATAGACCCAACAATTGTGATAGTCCTACCTAGAGCTTGAATTGTACGAAAAAATCAATAATGGGACAACATGTAAATATACTATGGATTAGAATATGAATCTATAAGTAATCCTAACTTGAAATAGATATTTTAAAACAAAGTTGAAGAGTGCTGGCCCTTCGTACGGTCGTACCCCATCAAAAATAATTCCGATTTTCAATCAGCCACTATACCTTTAGAACTTGATCAATTACTCTAAAATTTGGTGACCATAATCTTTATAGTATAGAATAGAACTTCACAAATTTTGAGCTTTATCCTTGTACGAGAAGCTTTTCCAGTCTACTCACGAAAAGTATTCCAGTCTACTCATGGCCCCACTTTTATCCACCATAGTTAAGGTAAAGTCCTAATTCCAGTCTACTAGACTGCAACCACCCCCATGGGATAGGGACTCGATAATTATATTAGTTTCAACTTTATCAGTTTAAAGAACTATGATTTCGTCCTAGAGATCCTAGATTGTTATTTACAACTTCTTATATTGGTTTGCGAGTTTATAGAAACGTTTACGACTCGGAGTCTTCTACAATCGTTTATATATAGAGGGTCCTTTACCTCTATTATCTTCTTCGTTATCTTCATTAGTATTAACTAGTCTCGGTAGGTTAGGGGTTAGGGTTTTCGGATCGAGAGCGTTATCTTTATACTTATAGGTTTTATTATCGTACACCGTAACTATAGGGTGCTTGCTACGGTTAGCAGGGGTCTTTCTTATTAGAGCTATTCTAATTGGTTCGGTTTCGGTTCAGGTCTTGGCTATACGATACTAAGGAACGGGAAGTAGGGACGAAGCGGGACTAAGATCAATCACAATAATGATCTATACAGTCGTACTACTTCTAGAAATAAGGATAGTACTTAGTATTATATTACGAGCTAGTTCTTTTAACAAAAGAGTGCATTTAACTAAGAATACTAAGTACAGAGAGGAGAAAGAAAGAGAAGGAAAGCATTGATGGGCTACTAGGATTTGTAGGTCGAGGACTCCAGCAGTGCAAACCTTACAAACAGACAACCTACTCGCTTGAGGCAGCAACCCCAAACAGGAAGGAAGCAAGCACGAAGCACGTGGATCGTCACAGATAAGATAGGCAACCCGGAATAGGGAATTCCTTACTCTTCTCTTGCAAAGTCCGTCAGCCCTGCCAGATTGGGACTGTACGGGTAGTTCCAGTCATCGAGTAGGCTAATCAGTCGTTCCCGAGATGATTCCAATGCCTGTCCGAAAAAGCGCAGTCGAGCTAGCTGCTTCCCGTGGTGAAGCTGAAGACCGTCCTCTCATTTCTCAGGTACGTACCAGCCTCCTTCGAGATCTGGTTACTCTGGTCAATCTTCTGGATATCGATGTGCTTGGAAAGTACGACCCCTATTGGCGTCGATAGAGCCCAACAAGTAGAGCAGCTGGAAAGGTAAAATTAGGATCGTCGCGCGCGTTCGACCTCTGCTAGCTCTTTCAAGATAGGTTGAAAAGGCTCAGTCGCCAAAGTATGTCTTGTTACTTCTTCGTGATGCGAAGGAGAGGACTACGATGGTCAGCCAAAGCATTTGAAGCCGAAGGGTTTCACGTACCAATGGAGGGATATGGTCAGAAGGTTCCATGTTATCGTTTTTATCATTAAGAACTGGCTTTTCACTGGGCTGCTGTTTCACTTCTTTTTCCTGGTCTGGCGAGCTGTTTGGGGAATCCATCTTACCCGCAGAATAAAGTCAATGATCTGGGTAGTACTGTTTCAAACCGGCCTGGGTGTCTCTTATAGAATATGCAAATGCAGGTGATTTGATTGATTCTATACCGTTGAGTGATACAGGAGTCAGGCTTTGACTAGACTTGATCACTTTTCAGCGGGCTGTTGGCAACCAATTCGATCATAGATAGTGATCAACGAGTTGGTGAGGGAATGATCAAGCCTCACGATTTTGGGGGCCAGATATGAACGCTCATTCATAGAATATATATTTCAACCCGACACCTCGTTCACTTTCGTTGAATGTCTCAGAAGCCCGATAGACGGAACATTGTAGAATTTACAGCCATCAAATTGTAAAGTTAAAATATTAAAATATAATCCCAGTGTATCTTGATGGACACTAGTTCGATATTGAGTCAACGTGTGGCCAAGCTTCAACGGTTGACGCGTCGAGCGCCTGCACATCCGACAGTAACTTCACTTTAAAGCGAAGCGAGGCTAGGAATAAAGTCTATGATTTCTAGGGATGGAATTGTAGGCGCTTTTCGGTAATTAAATTTTCAGTCGCTCACAGATGAGGTGATCAGATCAAGAAATATGGCCCTGTCATTGCGGATTGAATATCTCGCACAAAGCCTCAATTTAAGAGGGCCGTGGGGAATTCAACAGCCAGCTAATGTTGCTTGACCGACTCAGTGTCCCTTTTTCCCAATACCACTTGTACTCTCCTCTCTCGCTGAGCGTCTAAGGTATCAAAGATGTGACTACAAATCGCTGTGGTAAAAAAAAGCTATAGGTCTCAACAGGGCTTAATAAGGATAGGTGTCTTTCAACACTTTCTCCTAAGCTGGTGAGCGTTAGAAGCCGAGAAGTCTATAAATATATCGTCTACCCCGGCGATCTGCTCTACAATTTATTCACTTGATTTTACATGTCCAGTAGGCTTGTATCTAACGCAATCGGTAAGTTCCCCTCAAGGGCCCTTTGATCGAGCACTGGAATTTATACCGTACTAATATATAGGATACATCGTGTACCAGTAAGTCAGATAGTGTCTGTGAAAGATGTGATCTCTAGCAGAGCCACTATACCATTCATGCCAGCCGATCAACAATACGAGATTTGGGTTAGCTAGTTAAAGTGTCTATGCGGAGATATCTACGCTATAGCAGCTGACTGAGCTAATCTACTGTCGCGCCTCTAGATGTACCTTCAAGTTCAAGCGCGACTGCTCATACTATAGGTAAGTGGAAACCCACTAATCCTATTTGAAACTGCATTGACTTGAAAGACCCGGGATAACCAAATCCAACTAGACCCGTGGACATTCGACCATAATACGCTAGTACAAGGGCCACCGCTCCTTACCGTCTCTTGATTCCTAGTCTTGACTATCAGAATAGATATGTTATAGAATATCACGCTAATCTACTGGTTAACAATTGATAGTGAACTTGAGAGCTCACCAGAGTAGCCCTAATAATCCTACACTACCGTTAGTATCCACGCAAAACCATAGGTTAAAAACTACGTCTATCCCCGTCGCTTCGAGCAATACATCATCTCCTGGGTAGAGGATTGTAAATCAAGATAGCGGGTCAATAATAAGGTACGGCCATCCACTTGCGAGCTTTGTTACATAGAACCCTAAGACTTCCATTCTATTCCATATTAAGGTTTATAAGATATAATGCCTACTGCTACGCCGGGTCTAATTATTTGTACCAAGCCTTGTAGGCCAAACCACAGACACCACTGATATCTTCCCACTATTATAGGAGCACCTATGTAACGAATAAAGGTCCGTACAACTGGGGAACAAGGACAAAGACTCTGGGCATATACTTGAGAGTATCGTGGACGATCCGTGCGGGGTTCGTTAGGTGATCGCTACGTCAGTCTTCCTAATGATTTTCCTATAATCAGGAATCCCCCAAGATCCCGTTTAATTCTATAAGAATTAGTCTGGCACACAGAGACAATACAATTGCTTTCCCCTCCTTAGTCATTGTATCTTGGTTGACGGGCCATACACCTGGAAACAGTATATGCTTACAGACGGGTACCCTCTACGTACGGACGAGCGTCTTCTATACGCTAGTGGAGCGGCTTAGTACTTCCGAATTCGCGTAAATGAAGCGCTACATCATCGTAGTCGTATGGTCTCATATATTCGCAGACCCATTTTCACGGCACTGAGAAGCACTACTCTATATTGGATGAAGATGGCACACTCCTATATTGTACAGCCCACAGCCCTTCGAGAGATATTTTAGTAACAGTAGGCGTTATGAGTAAGTAGCCAATAATGCTGGTGATGGAGAGCCCGACGAGAATATATAATTTGATAACTTGAAAGTCTCGTTAAAAGTCATCCTTGGTAGACGGAGCGCCGGTATGTACAGTTTGTATGGAACGCGACGCTGCATGATAGACACTCGCTGGCTGCGACGGTTGCTGACTTGAGAGGCGGTGTAGTAAGGAAATTGACAGAAATCTGGCTGTATCAATTGTATGGTATTTCACCCAGGTATGGAATTCTCTAATTCTTAACTAATAAAATATGCAATCTGTGCGCAGGTAAATAGACTCAAATGACTAAGCAATAATGGACTTTTTGTTATGCATTTCTCAGGCCGGTATCCAACCTTAGTATTTGACAGAAACTTCTACGGCATGGGCCACCAGGTCAGTACACTGGGGCTGCCGGTCCATCCAGGCACAATTCGTAGGCGTTGGAAAAAATGGGTGGAATGTAGAGGGAAATAGTGGTGAGCGAGACACCGCGTAGGAGGATGTAGGAACGTTCGTCGCCAGTTGTGCCGGCCAAGCCTTTTTTGACGTTGAGATACTCCTAAATCGGAACGGCCCGCGTAGTTCAGTCCCGGGCCGCCGGGGCTTCGCGCTAAACCGTAATAGGCATATTCCGAAAGCAGTCTTGGCACCCTAAATAAAAATAATAAAGTCAAATCACAGATACGTGCTCATACGGATAATGCGACAAACGGGAGCTATTAAAGCCTTCTCATAGGCCAGAGGCTTAGTTTACTGTATTTTGATACCGGTATACCGAATAGTCTCTCTCTACCATAACAAAAACAGTGCAGAGTTAAACCGCTGTAAATTCCTTAGTCCTTGGCAGTAGAATCAAGCCGCTCAGCTAGCCACAAAATCTCAAGAATTTTGTAATACCGTGGATCACGATGGAATGGTGGAATGCCTTGTCCTTTGCGTACCCTTCTGCTAATCTACGCTCCCCGTTCATTCATGGGCTGTCGGCTACCGCCTACTGGGGTTTGGATAGAAATGCGGCGCTTCCACTGTGCCAATTATACCTCTATCATTCCCGAAAGCTTTGACTAAATAGAAATCTTTTGGCGGGAGTAGTATGAGGTCCGAGACTTGGAAAGTTTAATTCATTGTCATAATATAGTGAAACAGCGCATTAAAAAAAGGGTATTCCGAGACAACAGGGGATTGTAAATACACCTGACTTGCAGAATACGACCTAATACTTTGGATTATAAAAAGAGTAATGCATTGCTATAGTGATTCCAAGGACAATCACCAAGACAGCTCTTCTTGGGATAATAGACTGGAATAATCAATGTAACCAGATAGTGTTGCATTTTGTTGCTCGCGTCTCACTGGTCACGTGCGGAATTACCATCGCTACCCATTGAGTTTAATTAGTTTAAAGTGGGGACATGGTCGCGGCATGCATGTAAAGTGTCAAATAAGGATGCAAGCTGTCACTATAGGATATTCTAGTAAGATTTATGCATACTCTGTGACGTTACTACATTGGTGACCGAATCTCTGGTGCATCTAGCCCTCCCTATCGGATGCGTCATTGGTGGGGGTTGGTTACGTAGCAACTCGGAACCGAATATATCAGATATACAGTCATGTCCCCATACTCATTGGTCGTACCGTGAACTGGCCCAATCTATCGAAATAGGAAATAGGCACAAACTAAATTGGGTGGTGATCCATCATACCGGAATGTTTGCAGGTGACACCGAAGCTGGATTTTACGTAATGAAGATAACTGCGACAGTAATAGATACGAATTAGAGCACGTTCGGAATGATTTCCCCCCTTTGGATCTGCTAACCGAGATCCGATTGAACTATTCACCCCACATCCAGCTGTGAGCTCCATGGGACTCTGTGGTTTTCGTTTTCATGGTCTTGCGTAGTAGATCAATACCGGAAGGCTTTTTCATGTTCCAAGGAAGAAACGCGCGAATCAGTCGGAACGGATCCTGCAGAATAGGCGGCTCATCACCACCTAGTTTGGGCATCTCCGATATAATGTTAGCCCTATGCATTGCCTGAACAGACGGGTGGATAACCGCATCTTCAGGCAGATCCCGCGATGCACCAAAATTCGGTGGCCAGTAGCGTGGCACCCACTCTCCGGACTCCAATTCTAGGCGGGTAAAGATTGGGAGTACCTCTTCAGATAAGGTATTAGCTGATGACGCTCAAAGGAATATGCAAAGCAATAGAGGAACCTACCGAGAATCCACCAGGCAATTGTAGCAATCCAAGCTGCACCTCGACCAAAGGCAAGGAAGTCGTGTGGCCGCCTGGCATTGATCGTCACTTGGTGGCATTGGGACGGGTTCTTGTTAGTCTGCATGAGCCTTTTGTGCCCGGCTCTTAGATGTCCGTGCTGCTCGATGCTGGACAAATTCATACTGAGCTTCGCTTCGGGATCATCATCAAGAGCAATGATCTCGTCGACCATCCACGCCAACGGAGTGTCTGACAGAAGATGCTGTTGCTTATCGTGTTCATATTCAAGCCCACCACCGACGTCACAGTGATTTCCGGCGAACCAAACTTCCTTAAAGTCTATGGGATCATCTGGGTCGTGCAAGAAGAGGCTCGGCTTGAATTTCAATCGCCGCTCGTGGATGGACACAGCGTGACGAATGTGTAATGCGGCAGGCTGTTGCATATCAGCCTAATACATTGACAAGAATTGAGTTTAGAACGGCCTTACCTTGCTAATATTGCGGTATGATGACCTCTTGAACGGAATCTCAAACTGGCCCACGCTATTGACGCAATCAAAGAGGCCTAGGAAATATACCTTGACATCAGGACGGCAGAAAGCACTCTTAAAAGAGGTACTGTACTCCTTCTTCTCATTCTCTTTCTCGATGTCACCCTTCGCTTTCAGGCATTCACTGAAGGTAGCGAATGCGAACCGAATCATCTCTTCGTTACCCTTAGAAAGCAGGCCAACAGAATTGATCATCTCTGCCAGGAACCTGGCTGTATAGGCACCCCGTGAGAAACCAAATACGTAAATATGGTCTCCTGGCTTATAATATCTCATAAGGAACTCATACCCTTTGGAAACATGGTATTCGAATGAAGTTCCAATCGCTTGGTCAAGCGCTGTTTCGAATCTTGCTTTCATGCGACCCAGAAAACCGAGTGCAGAGCCACTTGAACCAGTGGTGAAGGTGCCAATACCGGCTGTAAATGTTAGTCTTCATATAAATCTACCTATAAATCGCGGAGGATAGTGATGGGGCTCACGCTGATAATAATGAAACTGGTTTTCATCTTTTCGGTCCAACATTTCATATATTTTCACGACATTAGTGTCCGACTCATCTGCGCGATACTTGTTGCCCGTTCCATCGAAGCAAAGAACGAGGCGTCTGTTTCCCTTCTTCTTATTTTCCTTATTCTTATGACCCATGCTGAAAGCGTTGATAGAAATAGTGTCTCAAGGAAGCAGGTACTAAGCCCTTGGTAGTGATTCAAGAAGAATTGCACCGCATGGGATGCTAGGATATTGGTTATAGCTATATACTTTAACACTAAGAGTCGTTACGTATGAAGGCAAAAGGATTATGAGCAAACTTCGACTTCGACGTCACGATTCTTTATCGACATCTGGCGGCATACCTCTCGATTTTAAATTTTCGCTAAACCATGTCAACAACTATTCCAGACCTCATCGACTCTCGGACTCTGGAGCTTGCTTCAGTCAAAAAAATAAAGCATTCCAGTGGGAGCCTCAACTTTGGTAACCCAGCATTGATATCCTCTTGCCACCCATGAAGCAAGTAGAGATGAAATGGAAGGAAATAAGAAGTCATTTTGACATCAGGAAAAAGCTTATGCAACTAAAACTAGCATTTTGGAAGCGGAAACTGGAACCAAAGAAGTACAACTGATTGCCGATGACGGCCAATTGAATTTTGGTTACATACTTCACCAAGTTCAAATTCAAATACTACATTCCTTAGTGGATATTATGTGGTTGACATGCCCAATGAGATATACGGAGCTACCGGGAGAGTGACCTGTCATGTATTTGACTTTACTGTCACGTATACGATGGAATCTCTCTCACAAAAAGAAAAGGCTAAGTGGGTTATTTGGACCCCCCCAACTGGACACGTTGGCAGACTCAAAGTCAAGAATCTCTCAAAGCGGGTCACTTCAACAGCCCAAGTATTTTAAGGCGGGCCACGGAGATGTAACACGAACATAGGCACTCGTTGCACCCCAATGGTTCCGCGAGAGTGGCAATGGCAACGTAACAAGGGATAGAGGCCTATGCAAGGGCCGTTGGAGCCAAAGTTAGGATCCGCGCAATGCACCATCGCCGCGAATGTACCGTGTAAAACCCCATTGAACGGGCATCTAGAAGACATGAACACTCTCAAAGTTATAGTTCAGGCCAGATAAACCCTTGAAGCTCAAAGGTATAGCTGAATGCGCAAAGTAAGTTATGTTTCGCCTACTCGATAGGTCACCACAGAATCGTATAGGGATTTGTTGATTATATACATAAAAAAAAAAGAAAAGGATCTGACGTACCCTAAGTCTTGGAACGCTAAATATTTTACTTTTCATTACCCGCTTTTGGTTTCCCGTTTATAATAGTGCGGGCACTAATGGATCCTATTTCTCCCCTTCTGCGTTTTATCAAGAAGTAATCCAGTGTAGAGTACCCGCTACGAAGCCTGATGTATTGCCAGTCTCATTCACAGATTGACAAGTGTTGAAAGTTTTCCAGAGGCTCGAAATTAGTGGTGCCGTCTCATAGTGATAGTATTGGCCAAGAAGAGGAATCATGGAGTTCGTAGCTTCATCTGCGTAATAGAAGGGGATTTTCCTGAACGCACGGGTCACGGATCAGCAGACCATCATGACACGTAGTGGGTTAGATACTTACGGAAAGAAATGGTGTGCCACGTGAGTTTCCATTACCCTGTGGAAAAAGAATCGACCTAGTATTCCAGTATCGCGGTCCACAGTACACAATGCGCCATGTGTAAACGTCCATGTCCCTGGTTCATAATGCGGGACATCGGGGTGCGTATGTTGTAAATATGTAATAGTAACTGCGGCGGATCTATCAGCCCGCTGTTCAGTCTCGTGGCAATGCACATTCTTACCCATCCAGTGATTGACCCATAGGTACGGAACTCCGTAGACGTAGAAGACCTGACCGGCACCGGATATCATTGACCAACGATACAACCCAGCTAAAGCCAGGATGATTCCAATGTCGGAAAGAATGACTGCTTTCGCTTCGTGTGGTTGGTATATCAAGCCGGCTGGATCATAGTGGCTCATTTTCCACCAATTTCGCTTTTTACTCCGCTGCAGTGTGTCTCTCCCAGCGCCCAAGTAGAATATAAAATACAAAGGCCAACCGAGAGTCTGCCTTGCCACCAGCAGAGTCAGCACTGCAATTGGCGCATCGTTGAATAACCACCCTGTCCATCGACTTGCGCGCCTTGCCTTCAGTTCCTCATCTCGGTATGGGACAAATGCTGTATCCTTGGTCATATGTCCGGTATAGCGATGATGCCGCGCATGAGTTGAACGCCAAGAGAAATATGGGACCAACAATGCAGAGTGCACAAACCAGCCTATCAAATGGTTCACCCATCGGCAATTGGAAAATGCACCATGGCCACATTCATGTCCAAGTATCCAGATACCAGTGCATACCAACCCTTGTAGAAATCCATATGCTATCCATGCCGCAAGCCTTGCCGTAAAGCTCTCAATAAGGGGGATCTGGAGAGCGAGGAACACGAGGAGAGAACAGCCAATGGCGTCTCGGCAGAGGTATAGAAGTGATTTTAGGGTACACGGGACAAAGCAATGTGGTGGTATCGCGCTCCTCAATGTCTTGATATTGGGTAATTGCACCTGCCGATTGTGCTTGTTAGGTATTCTTTCACTAACCACAATCAAAGCTATTGGCTTACCGAGGTTGGTACTCGTGTCAGATTCTCAGCCATTATCAGGTGTGATGGTTCGATCCCCAGCACAGACTCAACGCTGGTAAGTGAATCGCAGGTAAATACAATGTATAAACCTCGCTTACGGGGAATTTAGAACAGATATATTCTGTTTGATCCCATTCTTGGCAGGTCCACCGTGTCCACAGTTCTCAGCTGCTCTAGCCAAGCCACAAGTCACGTAATAGTACCAAGTGATCTCACGTAGTAACGATACTTCTAGCATAGCGTTGTTAATGATTGGTGATCCTTGTTAGATGAAACCGGTTAGGGTTCCCAGAATTGCAGGGCCAATGTGGAGGCGGTCAACTCTCTTGAACCAATCAGGTATCCTGGATCGGTAAGCTCTGCTATATGAAATGCCTTTTTTCTCATGACACCAAGGAAATTTCCGTTGTGCCATGGATTCAGTACGCATATCTGACGCAGCTCTATGGCCGAATGCAGCAAGTACATACGCCGTTGCATTCATGGCGCAACCATTACGTTTAGAGTAGACATCTTCTTGTAGCGGGAATATCATATAGTAAAGGTATAATAACATCCACTGCGAGAACGAAAGCCGATTATATATTCCTCGGTGGCCTGGGCCCAGCGGTGTGCGAGAACGAAAGCGCGCCATTTGTCTGCCTCATACCATTCTATCCGAGTTGCTTGGTAATTGTCCGTCATCATGTTTGACCAACACGATCTTCATCTTCCTTCCCTTGGCTCCATAAGCTCCATGCACATTGGGGTAGCGACTTCCACTGGTATTCTGGGGTATGTGGTGTACCGTGCTGTTAAGCACCTTCGGCAATTTCCCGGTTCTTTCAGTGTTCTTCCCTGGAAAGGTGAAGATGAGGGAATGTCTGCAGAAGTAGCGCGATCCTTGCTGAAGGACATGAAGCACATGGACATTCGCAAAATCGGGGCCGTGATTCAGTTTGCTCGAGCTACTGCCCGAGGAAATCCGATTGATGATAAGTCAATGGCTGTTAGTAAACATTCTCATTTTCTACATTTGCACTAACGAAGGTGTCAGATGGAGGTGATTATTGGTGCCGTCGCATCATTACCACATGGCTCGAAAACTCGGACGAAATTAACAAACATCTTGATAAATTCGCTCTGGGAAAGTTTGGAGCATCCTCCGATCTCCTTCCTCGGGGACAAATTTCAGTACCGTACCCCGGATGGTAGCTATAACGTGAGTGTTCTAGCATGTCATATCAAGTTCTCCCGGTATTAATATAGCTCTCGCTCCGTGGATAGAATGTCCATTTTCCGGACCTCGGCAAAGCCAACATGCCGTATGCGAAGTCGATCCAGAGCCATAGCTTTATGCACGGAGCCCAGCCAGACCCAGGACTACTGTTTGACTGTAAGATAACACTTAGAGTACACTGGAAACATTTTCTGACGTATACTTCAGTGTGCATGAAGCGGGAGGAGGGCAAGTTTCGTGAGAACGAAGCTGGTGTATCCTCTATGCTCTTTTATCATGCCGCCATTTTGATCCACGGTAAAGCCTTCCTCCATGGGACATTGTGGATTTTGAGAGTGGATAAGCTAACGTGTTACAGATCTCTTTCACACAGATCCACACGACCAAAATATCAACCAGTGTTCCTCTTATCTAGATCTTGCCCCGCTGTACGGGTCCAACTTTGAAGACCAGATGAAAATGAGAACCGGAGAGAGGGGCCTTTTGAAGGCAGACTGTTTCAGTGATAAAAGACTATTCGGTCAACCTCCTGGAGTGGCTGCTATTTTAGTCCTGTACAACAGGTTCCACAACTATGTAGCGCATATGCTGCTTGCCATCAACGAAGGAGGCCGCTTCACTGTCAACGAGCATATGAGTGAAGATGAACAGGACGAAGCTTTGTTCCAGACTGCCCGACTGTAAGTGGCCACCTAACCTACATACATATTCGCTTAGTGGCTGATGGCAACCAGGATTACTGGAGGTTTGTACATAAACATCAGTATGCACGACTATCTGCGTGCGATCACGAACACGCATCACACTGATAGTACGTGGACTTTGGATCCTCGTGTCGAAATTCCGAACAGTATCCTCAAGCAGGGAACAGAGAGGGGAATCGGCAATCAAGTATCTGCGGAATTTAACCTTCTCTATCGCTTCCACCCAGCCATTTCGCAACGTGATGAGAAGTGGATTAACGAGTTCTTCAGCGAGCTTTTCCAAGGGAAGCCGTTCGACCAATTATCCCCACATGACTTCTTTAGAGCGGCTGTAGGGTTCGAGGACTCAATTCCTGACATGCCCGAAAAACGAGGGTTCCATGAATTTGACAACATCAAGAGGGGACCAGATGGACGGTTCAAGGATGCAGATCTTGCGCGTGTCCTGCAGGAGAGCATGGAGGATCCAGCCGGTAGGTCCACATGAGAATCAATCTTGGTTTGCTCCTAGTCTGACATCAGGGGCAGGTGCATTTGGACCAAAGAATACGCCAGCAGCTATGAGAATCATTGAGATAGTTGGCATCATGCGGAGCAGAAAGTGGTTCGTTTGACACAACTCAAATTCATTAACACCGACTGGTTTGCTAATCGTCAAATAGGAGATCTGCTTCACTGAACGAATTCCGCAGCTTCTTTAAACTCAAGCCTCATGAGACATTCGAGGACATCTCTGTTGACCCGGATGTATCCGATGCTCTTCGCAATCTTTATGGACACCCTGACCAGGTGGAGTCATACCCTGGTTTGTGGGTGGAGGATGCAAAGCCACGGATGGACCCTGGATCTGGCTTTTGCGCTCCATACACTGTTGGACGTGCTGTGCTCTCTGATGCTGTGACACTGGTTCGCTCGGACCGCTTTTACACCAAGGACTACCATGTCGGTAATATGACCAACTGGGGAATGGCTGAAGTTCAGCAAGACTACAAAACGTACGATATTCCTCTTTGATGACTCGCAGATGAAGAGTAACTAACATGAAGTGAAGACTTGGTGGGTCAATGTTCTACAAGCTCATCCAGCGTGGCTTGCCCGGATGGTTCCCATTCGACTCTCTGCACGTCATGCAGCCCATGTACACCAAGGATATGAACCGACAGATTGCCAAGGAAATTGGCACCATCAGCCAGTACACCGAGGCAGATCCTAAAGCTCCAAAGCCCCCTATCCTAGTTCAGAAGTACACCACCATGCGAGAGCTGATGAACGATCCCCAGCGGTTCGCTATGCCTCTGGGCATCAAGTATTTTACTTTGCTCCCGGGTAAGGAGGTCAACTTCATGTTGGGTGGTGATCAACCGAAACACCGCCAACAGAGGAACCTTGTCGGTAGTTTGCTCTACAGATCTGGTGATCTCAAGACGATACTCGACTACTCCCTAGATGAGCAAGTAGAGGAATGCCTGAAGCGCGCTGTCTTCCCGGTTAATAAGAAGACATATCAATTCGACTTTGCAAAGGAGTATGCCCTATCCCCTCCTTACTATATCTAACTGTACTAACTTGAAATAGTCTGGCAATACCGGTCTTGACACGTTTCCTATCGGACTTGTTCTTGCTTGACCTCCAGACAGAGGAGAACCCATCCGGAGCATATGATGTAGAAGGCGTTTACCATGATATCCTCAGCATGCGTGACTGGGGATTCAACGATACTGATCCAGGTCAGTCATGGAACTTGCGTCGGAAGGCACAAGAGGCGTTCCGCCGGCTATTGGACTCCACAGAGAAGACTATCCGGAAAGAGGCCAATGTCGGCATAGGACGTGCCATTTCATCCTCATTTAAGCGGGCTGAGCACTTGAACAAGAAGCCTACCCTTCGAGAGTTCGGACAGGAGTTCATTGGCCAGCTGGTGGCCAAGGGCACTCCTACGTCAGAGATTCAGGATATTATGATCCTGACCTCCCTTGGCGCTGTTGGGGTCTGCGTTACTGCGGTCAGTATTGATGGGCTTCACACATTCTATATCAATTGACCGGTATGCTAACATCTCAGAAAACAGGTCACACAAATTTTACACTATCTGATCGCCGAGCCTGGTCATGAGGAACACCTTCAAAATCTCATAACCCGAATCGGGAATGGCTCCGAAAATGCAGACGGTGAACTTCGACGCTACGTCCTTGAATTGCAGCGCTTTACCACAACCCAGAAGACCTTGCGCCTTGCAACACAGGACTGCACCGTCAATGGGCAGAAGTTTGAAAAGGGTGATGCTGTTGTTTGTGACCTTGTACGATTCAATTTACTTCCTTCGACTTTGGATCAAGTCTAACCTTTAAATAGGGCACAGGTAGTCGTGATCCTGATGGCTACCCAGAGCCGGAGAAGGTCAAGCTCGACCGTCCGCTTCAGGAGTACATGGCCTACGGCATTAGTCCCCACCAATGTCTCGGGCAAAGTCTTGCCGTGTCATACTTGACTGCTGTGCTGCGTGGCGTGCTCAAGCTGAAGAACCTCCGACCTGCCCCTGGTCCCCTCGGTGAGCTGAAGAAGGTCGTCCTTCCGCGTGTTGGAGTGAAGTACCTTACTGAGGATTGGTCAACACTTACGGCTGACGTTGAGAGTAAGAGAACCCATTACTACTTCATTGATGCAATGCTAACGGTGAAACAGCCTGGAAGCTCCACTTCGACAATCATAATATGGGTATTCTTGGGTCGTCGACGTAATTGGTGTTGATTAACTGGTTCTCTTGGTTGACTAAATTGTTGCGAGCTTCACGCGTGGTGATAAAAGTCAAAATTTACCTCTTTATTGTTGAATATTTGTTCTGAAATCATGAAAAGGTCCCTTGGGCTTAAGTTTGGGTATTCCATTAAATCGATGTCGCTATGTAAATAGCATAACCAGGGCACATACACAAACAGAATGTTGAGTATCCGGGGGTATGGAGATGTCATGACATATAAGATGCCTCGATGTGACAAAAAATTAAAGAAAGAGGCACAACCCTAATTCGTTCTCTAAGAACTGCGTGCTTCCAAAACTTTTCCCAAAAGAAAGGCTTCCAACGGCTGATTTTTTCAGTCCGCCAGTCTATCTTTAGTCCCAACTCAATTACGCCAAAGAATTTAACATACTTGAGAGAGGATACAGACTATCTATTATGAAGATATAAGTCATTCTAGAGACTTGATAGTTGGGTGGAGAAAGGAAGGAACTATCTACAGGCAGTAAATATAGTTGTCGAACTGGGACATGACCCCTCTACGTCCTAAAAAAGAACTTAGTTTCCGTGTTAGTCCAATAGAATAATCCCAAATTTTATTACGTCACTAGGTAATCTGTGGTAGCAAACAAGAGTCACATAGCGTCTCAACGATACTGCCTTAGGGAGGGAGGCCGTAGGCTAGTAGAGCTCCCATATATCACCTCCGGGGTGCTCGTCTCCGTCATATCTGATGTAGGGACTCTGACCAGGTGCAATAGAGAAGCCGCCTTTGTAGATGGCGCCCATTTTGAATTTTGCGGGCACTGTCACTGTTCCGCCAGAGGGATTGGTGGTAAGCCATTTGCGCGTGTTTCCGGACAAATACAAGGGTTTTTCGTTGTTTCCATCATACTGATCAAAGTATGAGAGTTCGATTTCATCGTAGTTAACCATGACAAGTGTTTTGTTGTCATTACCCGAAATCTTGAGGCGAAATTTGGAACGCTTCTCTTTGGATGGCATGACGACCCTGGTTTCGTTCTCGCCTTCACCGACATGCCAATACAGATCCGAGAAATGTTTGTTGCGAATGTAGAAGGATCCATAGTTCACACTATCCACTCGTTGTTGAAGTGGGAGGGGATAGCTTGAGACAAGTGTGTCGCGTTTTGCGAAGGATTGTAAGAGAGGCTTCACGCCAAGATAGTTGCCAAAATTCGCAACCGGGAAGTTGGGATTGTCATATATCCCACCAATGGCGAATTCGAAATAGTTAACCCCTCTCGTACCATAGAGGACCCATATCTCTGGGTCAGGGCGTACGGCAGTGTGAACACCATAGTCATTGTAGAATGTATTCTTTTGGTGAATACTGTCCTGAAAGCCGCGGAACAAGATGTCCGCGCTTGATTGATCCGGAGTGATCATGAGGTAACGCTGAGTGCTATGATTCGTAGGTCCTGTAGGGAAATACTGGATCAAGGTATAGAATGGCATGATTAACAGCGGTTTGAACGGTGGTTCATGGGAATGTGCAAAACAGTCTTTTGGGAGGTAACAACGAAAAAGAAAAGGAACTTTTTGTAAGATGACTCGGCTATCATTTATAGACAACTTGCGCCACTTGATTATATGGCCTCTCATAGATACATCTTGTTTTGGGATAATTTAACGTCACTGACTACATCACTGGGTGCAGTATCGCGTCGTTACGCCTTAGTGAAAGTGTCATCGGATATGCTGCAGCAAGGAAAGGACGGTATGACTCGATTCCGGTAAACCCAACAAAATAGAAGAATATAGTGACAGGCCGGAAACGATCACCATGACTCATTGGCTCCTGTCCGGCTATTCAGTGGGAAGGTACAATGGAAGGGTGATGATATAATATCGGGGAAATATACCAAGTAAGCGACATCCTCAGGCCTTTCTTTCTTCTTTTCCTATGTGTTTGTCCTAGAACCTAATTCCGATGACGTCGGCTAGTTGCCATCGAGGTAGGGTCCCAGCGTAACTTTACGTCTGCAGTTGTAACCCCAGCATAATTTCGCTCGGGAACGCCTCGTCATCTCAGACCTCTCTTGCCAGGCAGATAGCCAACCCGCATAATTCTTCCACGACACCTTTCCTTACAACTTCACAGATGGCTTGCAGTCACTGGACGAGATGGCTTATCGTCAACGTCTTAAATCCAAAGTGGAAACAACCTCAATAGGATTCGTTATCCTAGTATTTTCTCTATCTGCAAGTTCTAAAGGCTAGTTAACTAGTCAGGTTTTTGTCGCTTACGTAATTTACCAGCATCAATCGCTAGGACGCAGAAAAACCAATATAGCTGTGAAACTGGAACTAGGATTTGCAGAAACGGTCATTTGCAGAAACGGTCATTTGCAGAAACAGTTAAGTACACAACACAATTTCGAAAATCAACACTTAAACTAAGTGTACATCCAGTATATTCGACACCCATCTCATGTATCTAGCTCAGTTGAATACTCCAGTTAGATAGGCGCATAAATAACAGCAAAACTTGTAGTTACGTAGGTAGTCCAAGGTCCCTCGGAAGGACCTTGACCATTCCCGATCGAAAATCCCACAATTCGGTGCTTATTTTTGGACAGGGTCATTTCTGAAGTGTTCTGACGACCAATGGTGGTTCTGGTTCCGGTTGAGTCGGTAAAAGCCAGGCCAATGATACCCCCTGCTTTCGAGTATACCGTGACTGATTCAAGGTAGCCATTGACTGAAACCAATTGGTCTTGTTTGGTAGCTTTACCCTCGGATTTGGGGTCTGTCAGAACGATCGGCTGCGAATTGCTAGCGAAACGAACAGACAACTGTTGAATCCACAGCACATTATCAGCTGGTTGACCGCACTTGACCTCGACAGATTTCAGGTTGCCCAAGTCCTGGGGGTCCGAGGGAAGCATTTCCAAGTGGGACCAGATGGAGCCTTGGCCGGAGCCTACCCAGTTGCTGGAGGTATATTTCTGGATAGGATCTCTGGAATCACCGGTAGAGCGTTAGTGACTGCAGCGCGAGACGTTGGAATGTTTTCTATACATACGGACGTGGGCCTCCAGAGGTTCCAGCAGCACTCCGTAGAAAGTACACGATCTCTTCCCGGTTATTTGCATCACTCTCGAGGAGGTCGCAGAAGTACTTATCCTTCACGAGCTTTTGCCAGATTTCAGGGTTTGCACGAAAGACCAGATATTGCTTGAAAATGTTCCTCATCCATTTATGCGCTTCAGTCTCATTGCCATCCTCGTCTCTTTCCACTCTGGCCATTAGAATTAAGCCGAAATCCGTCATGGTGGCAATATAACGGTCGATGTCGTCCTTCCCTTGCGTATAGGTCGCAAAGTCTTTGAGGAAGTCGATGTACCAGTATTTTCCGATCAGATGCTCAGACAATTTTTTTTTGAATAAATTCCAATCGCGGAGTTTGTTGTTTACCTCAGCCCTATACCAGCTCTCAAAATTTTTCATCCAGGGCTCTTTCTTTGGGAGTGACAGAATTACTCTCACGGCACACTGGATTTTTCCAGAGCCTCCTTTCCCGCCTGTCGCATTTGGGTATTCCTCGAAGTAATCGTCCAAATCCAACAGCCAGGTATTGACTGCAACTGCTTTAGGAAATTCAGGAGGCGGCGTAGGGGGAAGCACTTCGTTCGGAGGCATTGTGGGCAGAGAGCTAAGAGCTCAATGAAAAATTAAATTGGGATATACAGAATTCTTGGAAAAGAAATCAGGTAGTGCGTGCATTCCAATTATCTTTGTATCGTCCTAGAACTTATAATCTGCTGCAGGGTGGGATGCAAATGGTGAGCTAATAGGAAGATGGCGAATACGACAGTGAAGGTGCAGTGTATACTACATTACAAGTATGTAGGGATCTATTCAGCTGAAAATTTCAGTGAAGCGGCCAAACGATGACGATTGTGAACATGCAAAGCAAATGATAGACAAGTGTCCATGAGCATACCAACTTATTCCAGTACTACTTTCTCTGCATTTGACCGAAAGCGGAGCGACCTACGGGGCTTGAAAGCTTACAAGTGTATCAAACCAAGTTCAACCGTAGTTATGTTCTCTGAACACATCTACATATTATTGTACCTTGGGTGGGCTTGCATTTGAGTTCGTAATGCAGCATTCTTGACGTGTAACGCATCAACCAGTAGAATAAACAATTGCGGAACTAGGGTTAAGTGGATCATAATGCCGGGAGCCCTATATGACATCAGTCAGAGTTCAATGCGGAAAGTGTCAAACGGGCATGCAGAACACTGTTCGACTAGAGATACCTGGATATTAGAACAAAATAGAAGCATAAGGGCTAGTGTGCATTCAGGATGAATACCATCAATCTGAATCAATTCAAGATGAAAGGATTGATTGATTTACAACACCGAAATCCCCGGTTTGACCAATTTACCATTAAACTCAGAAATGAATATGCATCCTAATGAAAACAATCCCTTGCTAGTGGTACGAAGCCACCTGGGCACTCCACGAGCTGACAATAGAAGACAGCTACAACTTTAGTCCGAGTATTAAGCTATTTCCCCAACACAATACTATGGTATTTGCGGCAGCTCCAAAGCAACGAAAGGATTGAAAATTTTTTTTCTAAACATGAGTCAGCATTTTGGTCATACTATCAACAAGAAGTAAAGGCAAAAATATGAAACCAACCATACAAGATAACACATTTCGAATGTCGGGTGGAAATAGGGCGAAGTTCCATTATCCTTCAATTCTCAGCGGAATTTCGTCGTCAATCCGCGCAATGATATGATTTGTGTTGGAAGAATCTCGTCGATATATCACGATTCTCCCCTCCCTCTCTTTGGCTTCATGAGGTGGCATATTAAAGAGTGTGCCCAGTGTATAGTGATCATCCAGCCAGTGAAGAATTCGAAAGCCGCGGTCCCAGTGTCGGTTGGCAAGAAGTACACGGTAGGGAGTATCGGTCCCATTCATATACCCGCCGGCGTCGGAGTTGACACGACTGTATTCATAGTGGCAGTAGACTCGCCATTTTGTCCGTTCGCCATCGGGCGTGGGGAGATAGAATTCAGTCCCGTTATGCTCAGGACAAAGTTTTTGGGTGTCCAAGGCCTCGTTTTCTGGAGGGATCGGCGGGCATTTCTTCTGCTGCTCCTCGCAATTGCTTCGTTCCTCGTTGCATTTGTCTCGATCGTCTTTGCATTTGTCATAGTCTCGATTGCAGTCGCGTCGTTCGTCTTTGCATGCATCATAGCGTCCTTGGCATTTGACTCGTTCCTCATCACATGTATTGAATTTCCCTTCCCAAATATCTTGATTCTTCTTGCAATCCTGCACAGCTTGCTCGATCTCCCTCTGACAGTCAACTGGAGGAGTAGGGTTGACTGATTTATCGGTCTTTATCATTATCACTTGCGGTTTGCTAGAGACTAGGTTGGTGTCGTCCTTGGCACTAAATGGAGTGCCAGTGTATATGTAGCATTTGGTATCCGCTTTGACCCAGATGCTCATCTTGCAGTCAATTTTTGTTGTACAGCTATTTGCGCATTCGCGAGGATTGGCTGCATAAGCATTGCTGACAGATCGCAGGTCGCCAGTAGGACGGTCACAATAATAGAGAAAACCTGTATCTCCGACTGATTCAATGCGAACAGGTCGGTTTTCAGGACAGCATGCTTTATAATAGTCGTCAGCTGACAAGTTTGAGTCCGAAAAGCATTGACCACTGCCACGCGCTTGTGGAACACAATTCCATAGGACGACGATGGCAAGAATAGTTCGAAACATTGTATGCTCCAGTTATAACTGATATTGCACAATGGCCCTATGTAAGTTAAAAGAAGATAGCCAGAAAACATAGTTATGGCAGTTCGGTAACAGATGTTTATAGAATACATCTGTTGCCATATTTTCAATTGGTCATTTACTTCAAATCCGGCCATCTGTGGAGACAAACCAACAAACTTTGAGAAAGTGACACACCGTCATCGGGGTTTGGAATCTGTGTAGAATTTTGACAACCTGCGGCAACATATCTATCAATGCTGTCATCGATTTGAGTCTTTTCCTGGATACAGGTCTTGAGACACGATGTGTCATTCGCTGGAAACAGATCCAGCAGCGCATCGTTCCATCACCACTCTGGTAAAACGGATATCGAACCGTTCGATGTCTGCGATCTTCCATGCCTGTTTACTCAAATTTAGCAAGTGCCGTACTTCTAGATCCCTGTGACGTATTGAAGAAAGTTAATGGGCCAGAGCATATTCACTACAGGCGAGATTAACTTCACAGTAGGGCCGAGGGTAAGGGATTTTTGTACAATCCAGATACTATACTAACGGTACAGAAAGGCATGAGGGTAACCTAGTTACCGATTGCAGATTTAATCAATATACAGAGGTCAGAATGTATAATCGTCATTATACGCTCTAGATCTGTAAGGATTACAATCTTCCATTACGAAATGTTTCATGCAGACATATGTCCAAAGTTCATTGGTGCTGCTCCATATATAACCAGCTCTCATATCAGCCTGGAAATTGCTACTTTACTCTTACCTAAAGTTTCATTATATTCTACCTCAACTGAACGCTACCCTCACTGTTTCTATCAATTCGCACCGATGGCGAAGCTTCGGTTGTTTCTTTCGTTCCTCCTATCTATACATGTGTGCCAAGGCTCCCTCCAGGAAGTCCTGGTCTCTGGCAGCCCACGAAGAAAGTACACTTTGGACGATATTAATCCCTTGGTCTTTGAGAAAACTGGCGTAATTAAATGCTGTCCTGTTGGAACCGAATTCGATGGAGAGGTCTGTCAACTCGCAAATCCATATTGTGCTGAGGAAGGCACTAAACGTGTGGGAGATAAATGTGTCTCCATTATCGGCCCTCACTGCAGGGATGGTACTGAACCCCACAATGGTGTCTGTGTGGAGAGGGAAAATGCTACGTGTCCTGGGGACTACTTGGTTAGGGGCAATAGCTGTGTGTCCCCACAACCTCCCTCCTGTCGGGCAGGTTTTGAACCCTTTGGCAATGCCTGCGTCTCCAAGATACCTCCAAAGTGCCGGGGTGATGCCCAATTCAAGGATGGCAAATGTGTAAGCCTCATACCACCATACTGTCCGCCTGAGACAGAGTTATGCACCGGCACATGCGTGGCAACCGCTATCTGCGGGGACGGCTTAGTTCTGGACCCAGAAATTGAGCAATGCATTTCAACACACGGCCCTAAGTGCCCTGAAGACACGCACCCCGAAAACAATGTGTGCGTTAGCGACCAGATGCCAAGCTGTCCCGATCCATTGGAGTACGACAAGGCAACGAAGTTGTGTGCTGCGAAGGAGCAGCCAGGGTGTCCAGATGAGTCATACACTCTAGAAGGCGGGTGGTGCAAGCGAAGGGAGGACCCGACATGTGCAGATGGAATCCTTTCAATCCACGAATCATCGAATACTGCTCGCTGCTGTCCCACTAACTACAAATGGGACGGTGAATTCTGCTCAATTCTGCCTGGGACTGACGGCAAATGTCCCGATGAATCGAATCTAGTCAATGGAAGGTGCAGGAAGGTGGAAATTCGCAAGCCGATTTGTGATCCGGCCTATGAGCTAGAAGGTTCGCACTGTGTCTGGAGGAAAAAGCCCCGGTGCCCTACTGAAACTCACCTCGATCCGTCTGGCTCGCTTTGTGTATCCGCAGAGGAGCCAAAATGCCCCCGTAATACTAAACGTGTTGGAGATTCCTGTATTTCAGACCAGGAACCAATCTGCGCGGGAGGCCTTAAGCCCGAAAATGGCAAGTGCGTCAGTCGAATGAAGCCCACTTGCGACGAGTCTAAAGGTTTTTTTCTTTCCGGAACACAGTGTGTCCTCAAGACACCTCCGGACTGCAAGGAAGGGCAACTGAAAGGGGACGACTGCGTTGTTGGTCTGCAGATCGACTGTCCAAAGGATACGACAATCCTGGGAGACAAATGTGTATCACAAACTCCACCCTCGTGCCCTATACACTCAATTCCAGACGGCGAAGGAAACTGCTTGGTTTCAGTAACCCCGACTTGCAAAGTGGGCTCGCCTAAAGATGGGAAGTGCGTCGTCGACAGCCCAGTCTGTGTGGGTGATACTAAGCCCCAGGGCCCATACTGCGTTAGCGAAGAGTCTCCAAAATGCCCAGATCCCGACAATTATGCCTTCATAAATGGCAAGTGTGAATATAAGATTCGCCCCTGCGAATCTGGATTCGTACCTAAGAATGGGAAATGTGTCTCTCTTCAAGTTCCGGACTGCGATGGCAAGGGAACGTTCAATGGCACGGCTTGCGTTAGTGGAGAGCCCCCTTGCCCGGAGGGAAGTCAATATCAGGGCTCTGACTGTGTGTCCAAAGACATGCCGAGGTGTCCTGATGGGTCTACCCCCAAAGACAATAAATGTATCGCTAAGAAGGACCCAGAGTGTCTTACGGGTTTCAAGAAGGACCCGGTAACCAAAAATTGCATTTCAGAGAAACCGCCGAGTTGTCCTCCACACCAGGTGTTTAGGGACGGAAACTGCGTTCTGGAGGATGGCAAGTGTATGGAGTTTGAATTTGAATACTGTCCCAATGAGGCGGTTCTGATCAAATCGTGAACTGCAATCCGGCACATTATCTTTTGTCGGAATTTGGTGTGCCAGAGGGGAGCGATGGTTGGGAGGTGTCTTGGGGGGGGACGGCGACTGCGAGAAATCTATACAGCATAGTTGAAAGCAATGTTAGGCGGTGAAAGCGATGATATAGTCTTAAGGTACGAGAATGCTGGAGTGAATAAACTCTCTGGGATGCAGAAATCATCATTTATAGGAGCGTACGAGAGTACCAAGCAAATAAGTCTGGCTGTAAGCCTCGAATTAGCTGTAAGGGAAAGAGTTCCGACATCATTTGCCCACCAAATACCTACTGTATAATACCAAATAATCACTCCAGACGCGCATATTGAGGGTCCAAATTCTGCAAAGACTCCGATGGTGCGTTTTAGGGCAAATTCTGTGTCATTATTGCCAGATCCACTTCCCAGAATTGTACCGAGACTGAAAGCGCTTGTATATTCGGGCCACATGCACGTGGTTCAAACGCAATACCAAGATTCCTGAAGACTTGTATCAGGCAATATAAGGGAAACAAGGCACGTACCTACGATATGGCTGGTTCAGGTTTTGTACCGAAAATGGGACAGCCTTAACAGCGAGGGTGTCACGAGTAGAGCTACGCAAAACCCATAAACGGGCCCGGACCCTAGGCCCACGACCCAACCCACGGTAGGCCATGGGCTCAACCTTCAAAGCCCAACCCAACCCATAGCCCACCGTGGGTTAGGCTGTGGGCCCCTATAAAAACCCATACAGGCGCTGACAAAGCGGACCCTGTAATCGTTGTATTGCGTTCTTCCACCTATCGTATAAAGTTCAAATTCTAAATGTAGAATAAAGGGGAATACTATAAGTATGGATATCAATTTTAAACAAAATCCGATCGGTAGGGGTTGAAATATAACCGAAAAGGTAAGTTTTGATATTTTGACATTAGATATATATTTAGGTTCTATAGGAAAGTACTACTACTTTCTAGTAAACCTCTGTAATATTTAAAATTCCTAATTAACGCGGTTTCTCGTATCTTTTTACGTGATATAGAGAGAATACTAGTAATTGATTCTAAATCATTAAATTTAATAAAATATTACCTTAGGGATCAGGTTAAGAAACGGACATAAAACAGAAAACAGAGGTAATCTAATAAGTCCTAAAAGGGGGGTTGAACTTATCTTGGCATCTAAATTCTCGGTATGTTTGTATTGTTTGGGGCCTATTTGGGGCCCCCATTAACCTAGAGTGGGCTCGAGGTATAAGCCTATAGCCCATCGATGGGCCTAAGGACCGGCCCAAAACCCAACCAATTTGCGGGTTGGGTTGGGTTGGGTTGGGCTTTGGGCTTTATGGGCTTTGCGGAGGTCTAGTCACGAGCCAGGTCTTTTATGAAAAAAAAGTGCATTCCAACTAAGATAACAAAGCTAAGGGGAGAAGAGGAAGAAGAAGAAAGCAAGTGGTAGCTCTCTAGGGATTAAATAGCAAGCAGGAGCTGACCCTCTTTCCCGATTAGGCTTAGTAGGAAGCAAACGACAAACAATCTGGGAGAAGCCAGCAGATCGTAACAGAGGGTTCAACTCGATTTGGCATCCGGGAGAGCCCCAGCGAACGGGGTTGGTTTCAAGGAATCTGAATGTCTGGCATGTAAGGGCCTCTGCGATAAACGGTCCACGCCCTTCCGCTTACCAGTGGAGGAAGGGGTAGCGGGTAAATGTTGGTTTAGTGTTGGGAGAAAATCTATATCATCCGTAACGACAGCTAACTGGCGGTGTTCTTTTATGAGGCCGAAAATGGGGCCGTGAAAAAAATCAAGAAATCATGGGTGTTTGGTACTATATGGTTGCGGTAGCCAGCGTATGGGTTTATTTGCGAATACTGTACATATGTTCATTAATAATCTATCACCTGTTGAACCCCCGTATTAGGCTAGACCAGGGCCGGCGGGCCGAGATCTTCCGAGGTAAGCTTGCAAACTAGAACATACTGTCAAATACTAAGGTTGAATACCGGCCTCGATACTGGGTAAATTACCCGGATTATCTCAGGCCCGGTGCATAAGAAAAAGTCCATTATTGCTTAGTCAGTTTAGTCCAGATATCTGCGCACAGATCGCATGTTTTATTAGTTAGAGAATTCCAATACTGGGTGAAATACCATTACATTTGATACAGCCAGATTTCTATCACATACATACGTAAACAACAGGCATTAATTAGTAGGTTTATAAGAGCCAAGAATGTATTTCTATATAGAAATAGGCTCTATTGGGGACCTTATGGGCCCCAACTAATGGGCGTAGGCTTCGTTGGGCTTCGAAGGTAGGGCCTATAGCCTACTGCTGGTTGGGCTAAGGTCCTGAGGTCCGGGCCCAACCCGGCCTATTGAGGAGGTCTAGTCAATAGGTTACTGGCCTCAGTATCCCTTTACTATCTATGGATATTGAGGATGTTGTCGCAACCTGACTAGACATGTATAATAAGTGGTATACAGCCAATCAACGACCTACCCACTCCGCTAGAGCCTTGGCGTTGTCCTATCCTTTGTTGCGTCCAAGAAAAGAACACGTATTGGACTTCATAAGTCATTTGGCTCCAATCCACACAAACACGCGGGAGCAGTCAAAGCCGCAATCATGGCTTCTCGGGGGCGGTTAACCGATACCGGAGTGCGTATCGATATCATACACCAACGCGAGGATATTATTCAGGCTTTCGACTGCGTATGCGAGGCATTTGGTCGTCAAGTGCAAGATGGGATCTGGATAGCCTTAAACCCAGGATGGGACACACCTCAGGGGAGGGCATGTGGAGCCGAGAGGATGGTCGCCCGCTGGCATCACAAGACCAATGACAAAGACGGTCTTCCGAACACCATTTTTCTCAAGGCTACGCTGCCGTGTCCAGAGAATGAAGAGAGACGCATCATCGTGGGCTTCAGCATTTGGGTGCAGGCTTCCATCATAGAGGGCCATGGTGATCCTCCGGCGGAAGATATGGCCAATTCGCTAAACCTCAATGCGCTTTACCCCGAAAACGAGTCTGAACAGCGTTACCTCTGCCAAGTTATTTCCTCTCTTCACACAAGACGCAACGAGGTAATCAAGGAGAAAGCCACTGCAGTGCCACCAGCGGTCATGATCCTAGACATATGCGCCGTCGATCCGGCCTACCAGCGCAAAGGCGTTGCGCGAGAGCTTGTTCGGTGGGGCATCGATGAAGCGCATCGACGTGGAGGTCTGGAAGCCATAACTGAGGCATCCAGTATGGGTCGGCATGTATATGGACAGATGGGATTCCAAGCGGACGGGCCTGAGATTGAATATGTTGTGGACGACGAATTTTCTTCTCGGAGGAAACCACATAACCTGTTTATGCGCACCAATAGCAACCTACAAACACACTAGACCAAACTAGCCATAAATACCATCATGAGATACGTCCGGTGAACTTGGAGGACTACCATAATCTCGAACACACTTGATTTGCCTGTTTCTTGTCATGCTTGTCCTACAAAATTCCTCATCTTCCATAGATTGAATACCAGATACCCTCCACTCCACTATTTCTGCTTTGCCATACAAACAGTGCTTTGCACCTTTCGTCGTTCTTCACCTTTGTCTGAAATCAATGTTTTCGATAACTCGACCATCTCATTGCGCGCTTTATGGAGAGATATTAAGTGATTCCAGTCTGACAGTCTGGCTATTAACTGCAATAGTGCCTCTTACATTCCTAGATGGTAGTTTGAGTGTTAAATGGTCATGTCTTTCAGCGCTTTCGACATCGAAAGCGCAAGTCGAACATATGAGATAAACTGACCGAGTCGCAGATATCTCTAAGCTCGCTAGAGAGGACTAGAGCAGCCTATAACATTTCAAGATTCAGTCTCCGTTACTGTAGCGCAGGATTGGAATAATGGTGCATATGGAGAGGCGGGAGTTTTCACAGCATACTTACTAAATGGCAAACCGTATATCTTCGCTTGCAGTCAGACTGGGCAGGGTCAAAGAGTGGATCTCTGTTCTCCTCGATATTGAGAACCGGAGTGGGAGTGGGAGTGGAAGTAGCAAGGGCTACGGTGCGAAAAAGAAGATAGATGATAACAGCAGAACGCATATCGTAGTAAGAAGATTATTTTCTACCAAGGAGAAAGGTATAAGCAGAGTGTAGCTAAGCTATCTCGTCTAAAACTTGAAATCCCGATCGTATATAAATAATATTCCCCCTTGTCTGCTTTATACTTACAATATTGGCCTAATAGGGTAAATTGAGTCATTTTTTTGCTCTCCTCAATCTATCTCTTAACAGGTCACACCGGTTAATCAATAAGGCCACCTGATTCATCTGAGTGTCTTGAAGGGGCTACCATGGAGCAAGTGGGATACAACACCGAAAGAAATACTTTGTCATATTGTCTTCTCAATAAGAACAGAAAATCGCTCCTGGTGGGTGCTTCTTAAGCTAGTAGGTGGAATTGTGAAATTCTATACTCGAAGTGGGGACTAAACTGGTAACTTCTGTTTAAGTAGATTGTTCTTTTGATCAAATCGCCATTGATGTGAACTTCTAGCCCAAGAATATTTAGTAGTGTCTTGAATATAAGATTATCAATTTATGTGTCCGTGTGGCTTATTACATCCAGACAAGTAGTAGGCATGGTGCTTGTCACGGATACACTTCTCAGTCAATATACCACTTGTAAAAGCGCTCTTCGCGCAACCACTTATAGAACCAGCCTGTCAAATTCCTAATTACGCAAACAACATCTGATCTATAATTCCGAGCTATAAGCGAGCAGAGCCGAGTCAAAAAATTCCTTCAGCATAACTGTCCTAATCTACAAATTGTAGGAGAAGATGCCGGCTACATGATGGGAGACGGTAGGTATCCGATCTATTTGTGCTACTTGAGTAATGTTGCATCGCCTACAGACCCACCGGAACTATCAATTGCTGTAGGTGCAAGGCGCATATATCCCATTCAACTCAATTTACATGTTCATATGCACCTAAGTATAAGCATTTATGAAAATTATTGATTATCAACGTGTCAATCCATATATATAAGCAGATCAGCCGATCTACTCGTCGAAAAGAAATCATAATTTCAGCATAGCACTTATGGCGCTTCTAGTCCTTGTCCCGAATCTAAGTTGTGATATTTCATAAACCTTGCATCCGATCCTCCTAACAATTCCCGCCTTCTCTTTATCACAGCCCATTTTTTGGTCTTTGGCTTACCCTCAGACAAAACTAACAGAAATTTAGACAAAAGTAGTCAGTCAATTGTTCTCGCGTTTCCACTTACTCTCTGAGAAAGTCCTCAATTTCATGGTTTTACACACTCCGATACAACAATAATGTACTTCAGGCTTCGATCTCATTCACTAACCAGTCCTATCTTCAACATGCCATTCCTTTGTTCTTAGTAGGCTTGGTAGCAACCCGCGCGCTGAGGCACGGCAGATACCAAACCAACTGCTAGGTCCAGAATCGAACAAAGGTAACATGCTCAGTCCGATGGGAGGTTTTAACCACACCGATGACCAACAGGATTGATCCACTATCCGCTCCACCAGATCTTACATACCTGCTCTATATGTGAATTATTTGTTCTTCCTATACCCTCTACAAAATCTTACGAGTATTGCAAAGATTCAAAGCTTTATACAATTTTCTAACCCGCGTCTGTGAACTTGAGTCTCTGCCTATAGCGTAGCCGCTAAGCCTTTGGAATTTGCCTAGTAGAGATGCACGCGGAAACTACCTCTCTGCTGCTATTATCCTTTCGGCGGATCAGAATGTGCGAGTGGCTGTTGTCGGATAGGAAAAGAAATTGTACAGTCACGATGTTAATAATATCAGTCCCTTCACGGAGCCAAAGAACATTTGAAAAATAGCAGAGCATATATCAAAAAAGCTGCAACAGAGATGCAACCTCAAAATCTCCTTCCCTCTTGAGACAATACTTTCTAACATATCTGGTTAGGAGTGGAGGATGCCCACCAGACTCTCTCATCTTCTCTCTCACTTCTCTCACTTCTTCTCTTCATCAACAACAGAAATCATACTCTGTTCCCGTCATATTGAAAATTATCAGTAACACCCTCTAGACACCCTGTTTCGTTGCACTGCAGGTATAACCATGCCTAATGCGGAAGCTATATTTAAGTTCTAATCAAGTTTATGAAGCATATTGAAAAAGTGGCAAGAAAAAAGAGGAATTTAATACGCGGTGCGAAACTTTTAATGATAGAAATGTCTTACAACCCTCTATCATTCAAATGTTTAAACTGAACCCTCACATTATTTACAATGTGAGACACAGCGGGGTAAGATACGAGGTTAGCCAGCTACACATAAATTGTTAACCCAGGCCCACGCCTCTTCGTATTTGTGAACACGAGGTACGTCATACCTAAAGACTACATTGATAGATGTCTTTGATTTCTATATAAAATGAGACATTGGCCCAGTAGCTTCAAGTAATAGAAGTTGCCTATGTTCTCTTTTGTTTCATAAGGGCCTTTTGTTTGAAATCGATTGAACCGTCCGTGAACTGCCTCTTGCAGAAGCAATTATAACGAAATAACTTTATTACTTACATAGTCAAGATTGCTTATGATTATGAATTTCGACCATGTAGCACGAACTAAATATTAGTAAGCCATAGATATAGGTCCACGTCGTAGACGTAGTTCGAGGGAATCAAGGCCCCCAGCCAGACTGCAAGGTGAGAAACACGAGTTAAGCCTTGACAACAGGTATTATCTAAGATGAGGGATTTGAGCAGAAGTCCGGGCTGCCTAATGTCTCATAACAGTTGTTCAACGCCCTTCTGTGAGGAAAGTATGTTTGTCGTGTCATATTTTGCGCGTGTGGATAGCATCCCTATCTATAATTGCATTTTCACCATTGAAAATTACAGATGTAGTTTCCTGCCATTGCTTGGATCTCTTACGATGTTGGTTGCTAAATTGTATCATCCAAGGTTGAGAACAAGAATTCCATCCTCCGGCAATAAATGCTATTCTTCCGATATATGTAGATATGGAATGAGAATGCGTTACCTTGATCTGGAAGCTCACCTGATTAGTATACGAAGGGCTGTGCAGATCAGCTACTGTGTTTTCAAGCAAATCCGGACCAGTCGCTGCAGATCGTATCATCAGGTAGATGTCTACTATTCGAATATCTAAAAATATCGTGAATGGCAAGCCCATAGAGACTTGGGCTCTAAGTTCGATCTCAGTATTCTAAACGCAGGGTATAAAACCCTCCTCTTTCCTGTGAGATGTGATGCCTTTTTCTCCGCAGAACATCAGACTTCAACCACATCTTCAGAGCTTCCAGCCAACGCTTTAAATAACACCCTTATATTTTGCAAGATTTCCACAAAACACTTCAAAATGAAGTTTGCCATTTCTGCTATTGCCTCTCTTGTGGCAGTCACCGTCTCTGCCACGCCTCTTGAGGTCCGCCAGTCCAACCAAGTCACCGTGGCTCTATCCAATGACCAATCTGGAGCCTATGCTGGCGTAAAATTCCAAGCCGATGACACTGATAAGAGCATCTTCTCCCTCTTTGGCGGCACCTCTGTTGGTGCAGGTGGTACTGTCAAGGCAACCGCTGCCCAACTCACCAACTTTGTGCAATCCATCAATTGTGTCATCACGAACAATGGCGCTACCATTGGTACCTTGACTGCCCAGCAGACGTATCTGGATCTTGACGGAAGCTCCCACGCAGCTGTTCCAGTCAATCTCAACAATGCTCAGATTCACTGCCGTATCTGAATGCCTGGCTCGTCATAGATCTCGGAATCGTTGGAGTGATAGGATGTACTGGTGCTGGATAAGGATCGATTGCGAGTGTGTGATTCAATGTGCTTTATTCTGTGGCAAACGTCTCATCTTGACCAATATATGTCGATAAATACCTTTGTATCAAATTTGTTTGACATCAGAATGCTGATATATATTGACACACCTTGAATTCTTGGTATTAGAAGTAACATTGCAACATCTATAGTAAATTGTTTCTATTAACTCCGCTGTGTTTTCTTCTTTCTCAAATTTACTGCCTTGTGCATTTTGTTATTTTTATCTTTTCCCAAATAATGTTTGTCCTATCGTCCCCAAGGTTTTCAACTTGTAACATCGCTCACAAGGTCCCCCAGAGATAAAAGAAACATGTTCAATTTTTGCACATTTCCTTTCGTTTCTCGAAATAAAGTACATGGCGTTTGCCTTCGGTGTTCAGATTTTTGATTGTGCGAAGCTCAAGTCTCATCACCATGCTATGGACAACACTAAACGTGGATGCCAATGAGTATTCCGACCATAGCCGAAGAATGTATGCCCTCCCTTGCTGAACCAGCTCAGCAAAAGTTCCCAGCAGATGATTTAGCTGACAAGTTAACAGAGCGGACCTTCAAGTCTTACCCCTCCTTGTAGTTGGGTTCGCTAGCTATCAGCTTGATAGAACCAACATTGCAAGCGCACTTACAGGGAATTTCGCAACCATCATATCTGTGGACCAAAATGTTATCAATCTTGGAAATCAACTGATGTTTTTGGGTGTTATTCTACTTGAGATACCTTCAAATGTTATTCTGCACAAAGTAGGTCACATCCCTAGTTGGATGATCCAGTCACTGATTTAAACTAGATTGGTCCTCGCCAATGGATCAGTGGACAAGTCTGTGTATTCGGGATAGTAGCATGCCTACAAATATTTGTCCGCAACAAGTTAGGCTTCCTACTCACCAGAACAGTTTTGGGTCTTGCCGAAGCTGGGTATATTCCCGGTGCAATGTATACACTTTCTACCTGGTATACAAAGGAAGAGTTAACAAAACGAATCGCTATATTTTTCTTCGGCATGTTCGGCGGAACGGCTGTTTCTCCGCTAATTGGGGCTGCTCTCTTGAAGCTGGATGGAAAACATGGTCTCTTTGGATGGCAATGGATCTTCCTCGGTACGATTGCCCCTTGAACATCAAACTATGCTAACAAATCTGTAGTCGAGGGTCTATTCTCCGTTGCCATGTCTATAATTCTTTTTTGCTTCCTTCCTGAACACAAGCAAGTCTCTGCATCTGATCAAGTGAACATTTCAGAGTCTGGAGGGGTTCACCTATCAAAGAAACAATTGGCTCATCCTGGCAAAACGCATATATCATTCAGATTAGTTTGGGAGACGTTGACAGACATACGGAAATGGCCGCATTTCATTGCCACAAGCTGTGTATTCGCTACATGGAGCCCTCTGACAACATATACTCCGAGCATTTTCATGCAACTGGGTTTTGCTCGAATTGAAGCAAATGCATTGTGTGCAATAGGAAGTTTACTTACTCTCCCGGTGATTTTTCTTTTTGCGTGGATGAGCGACAAATTGAAGAAAAGGGGTCTTACCGTTATGGCTGCTATCTTCGTCTACTTGATCGCGTTGGTAATTCTAAGAATCATGATGCGCCGCGTGGATAAATGGGGAAAATTCGGTCTCTGGACTGCAGTCAATGCTTTGGCTGTCGGCTATCATCCAATACACAATTCTTGGATCCAAATTAACTGCAAAAGCTCCGAAGAGAGGAGCATAAGTGTTGCGTGAGTAAAATCTTTCCCATCGGTCGTTCTTCAGATAGACGAGTTAACAATTTTGCTTGAAAACGAAGAATGTGTAAGACTACTAGTCCTATAGTGGGCAATACGTTTCTTTACTAACTCAGGAAAGTCGTCATGGCAGCTACAGGGGGCCTTATGGCAGGAACTCAGCTTTTTCGGGCGGACGAGGCGGCGATATTGTAAGTACTACACTTTCGGATCTTACCTATATCACAACGGCTAAGAACAAGTATATTGACTTGACAGATATCCGAGAGGGGTGTCGATCATGATTGCGCTAGTGGCTTTAGGGGAGATTCTTGTTTTCTTACAACTTTCAATATTCTGGATCCAAAACAGGCGTATGAAAGCAAAGTGCGGCGTGAGGGCGTGGAACGTTCTATAGTAAGCCTGTGGTAAGCTCCAGGGAGATCTTCTGTAAACAGATTTCCAATATAATTTTACTGGTGGTTATGTAGGGGAAATGCGAAATACAATGATAGAAACAAATGAGATATTCACGCCAATCATGTCTATTAATCGAATACCAGGCAAATACCATTGACATATTCAAGGGGTTATATACATTTCAAGAACCCCATTGTGTCCATCACCTCATCAACTATTCTTTTAGCCAACATCTGCTCCGAGGGATCCACGTCGTTCAGGAAATCATCGCATTTTTCTGTCACCTTGTCTCGAAGATCGTCTTTGGTTTGATCGATCTCTGAAATCGCCCTCAACAGTTCCTGCATCTTCTCAAAGACCAGCATTGGAGGAAGCAGTCCCATTTTGACCCAATTCAGACCTTTAAGACGGCATTTCGGGACAATTTTCAACGTTGCACGGATAATTGCCAGGCTTCGGGTTTTGTTATTCAAGACTTCGTCCGCGTCAATATTGCCATGGGCCTTAGTTTGCAGATGACGCGCAATCCTAGTCGCACCAATCTCAGCCAAGGAGGAGTATACTAGAACACCCAAAAAAGCCAACTGCAGGGCGCCCTTCATATTCACCATACATGCAACCGAAGATATGCCAGAGAATGTCCCCGACAAGGTCCAGAACCAGTGCAGAGAATCCTTCACCCAAGTCCGGTCATATTCCCAAGTGGAACGGGCCCATTCCTCAAGCTCCTTTTGTGGTCCCTTAAAAATCACAGTGCCCCCCTCATCGCGTTCATACACCGCATATCTATCCCGCGTGTCGTCTTTGATGTGATCTGGTTTGTGTATCTTGACCATAGAAGTGAAGGAAATAAGTACCGAGGCGAACCAATGACTGCTGTATAAAAAGAACAAGGTAAAAGCCCAAAGGTCGGCTGTCAAAATCCCGAACACCATACCGGTCGTCAGCATGGCTCCGTTGATCAGGCAAATCAAGTCCAATGTCCATTTCCCAAGAATCCAGCTCAAGTTTCCTGGTTGCTGACGCACATTTTTCTGGCGCTCTGCGCTTGGTTTGTACATGGCATCCACGCAAACGACAACGAAGTCATTTCCAGGTTGCTTGGATGTTTGAAAGGAAATGATATCGGTCAGCCATGAATTGCTCAAGTTGAGTGGCAGTTGGCGAAATACATTGCCCGATATGTCTGATCGTACGGGGAGCATAGTCGTATCTTGTGCGCATAATTTGATAGATGGATGGATCCACTTCATCGTTGCATTCAGGCGTTCAACAAGCATTTGCATGGGCGGCAAAGTCCCGCCAATCATTGTCAGGTGTGGCCATGTGAATAATCCTCGATCAAACTGAGTATAAAGTCTTGCTGCACTTTTGTCGACTCGAGGGTTATAGAGAACAGCCGCAACACCAAGTGGGTCAAAAGTAACTCCATCATCGCTCTTCAGTTGAGCATGCAAGTCTGTTAGTGACTGTGGAAACTTTTCTGCTTGTGCTAGCCCAATTATAGAGAGGAGACTTGGAAGATACAATGACATTTTAAGCACTGGGGTACTCCAAGGTTCATCAAGGTCAAAATATAATATATTCAATACGAAGGGAGTTCTCACGATATTCGCTAATTCTTCTTTATTGGGGTTAGTGCTTACTAGAAGTTGTGATGTACATGGAGTACTCGTCACCGAATCCACCAATGGCCGTATCTCGTCCAATAGACAACAAAATGCCCAGAAAAGTAGTTCGCAGCTCACTCAAAACGAAAAATTAGAAAAAAAAAAATTTAGTTATCGAGGAAGATTTGAGGAAAGCTCAAGCTCACAATTAATTATATAGAGCACTATGGAACCATCCTAATAATTGCTTAGCCTCTCAGTGTAATCATTCCTCTAATTCATATAGTTGCAATTCCTTAGGCAATCAAAGCGGAGAAGAATCGGCATGTCAGCAAAATCATTCTGTATAACCCGTGACACCATCCACAAAATCCACATATATCATCCTCCCTGCACGGAGGCAGCATCCTTAGTGTGAGAGACTTCACACGTGTCCGACGCATTTATGGAGGATTTAAACTATGACCAAATAGGTCTCTCTCAACTCTGTGCTTCATTTGATGAAGGTGGTGGGGTTGCACTAGGAGACGCGTTCGCTATCTACTCTATTGTCGCGTCTTCTCCAGATTGGAACGCCACGGAATTCAAATCCGAGTTTCATGCAGAACTGCTATCAGCAGCTTCTGCTGTTGGAAAAGTGATTCCTGTCCTACACACCAGAGAAAACGTTTTCACGTTGGACATTGTCTCGTTGCCATGTCCAAAGCATCCACCTTTCAACTCTGCAAATATATCACCTCGCGATAGCCTTCCTTGGTTCCTTGTCAATGCATCAAAATTTTCTAAGCACCAGATTGTCGGTCGTGGTAACATTATTGAGTCTTTACTCATTATTCTCCAGCGCCCGTGGTGTGTCCTTGAACTATGTTGCTGTGATACTCTGGCTATATCGGCCATCCACCGGTTCGCCATCATTGCGACCAAGATCAACCCCGAACTCTACAATCATGCCTCAGTATTGTTACACCAAGAACTGAGTAGAAGAACTATACTCTCTCTTAGTGATTTGAAACACTCCGGGTTATCCTTGTCTAAGCCCTGGATATCCTGTGCCGAATTTGATACGTCATTTGCTATCAAAGAAGTTTATATCGACTTGTCTTTTAGTCGACTTCGCTCGCACAACTCGTTCTGGCTGAGACTGATCTGTACCTGTGCTCTATACCTTGGTATAAGCTGCTCAAATTTGGTTCGCATTTTGTCAGATATGACTTCTAGGGGTGTCAATTTCTCGAGGCAAAAGCACGCAAAACACGAATATCATTCAAGTACTGAACGGTTGTCTCTTCACTCTCAAAGTTCAGTAACAATATCAACGCGCAAATCGGTGCTCCCAACAAGGAGGAGTACCTTGAGTCTTGAAGATCATGGCAAGTGTCTAGCACAATATGATTTGGAGTTTCTGAGCAGCAATCTGGAATTCCTGCTTCTGATATATAGACAAGTTTTGCAAATCGTTTCTGAATCGTTACCTTAACACCAATCGAGGGGTGATCAGAGTATCTGGTGTACATTTTATCTTTCATCTCCTTCAATTGCTGAAGGGAGTCGGGCATGGCGGAAATCCACACCTACACAAGACACACTTACACAAGAAAGCGTAGTCCTCCCGTTATCTCAAGTGAAATATCCTTGTGTAGCCTTTCCTCTCAAAGGCTTTACTGTTTACTGTATAGCTAGTCACATTCTTATGCACCCAGCGCACCTCCTATACTCTAAAATGCAGAGATCCACATGCTTCTGTTGTTCACACAGTCTATGCTGGAAAAGATGGTCCAATATGAGATCACAAACCTACGGCGTGTACCTCTCTTAATTCGGCTCTTGCATGATCCAATTCTACCTCGATATGACCTCTCCCATGTGGGAAAGTTCTCTGTTATCTTGTACCGCTACGCCCCTTAAAGATTATGCAGGAGCTCAAGCGTGGATTTCCGGGAACGGGATTCAAATTATATAGTATAATCGAGTCATGATGCTATATAGCTCCCCATCTGCCCAAGTAATCCTCTTGCGAACATCCAAACACCAGGTTGGGCACCTGCAACCAAGTTGATGAAGTTGATGCCTGACATATAAGGTGTCTTTCATCACCTGTTCGCCTCGCCTTCAATTCGTTCTACATTTTCATTTCTTTCTCATCAACAACACTCTGAAAAAAACTCCTTTTTTTCACTTACTTCCTGGAGCCTTCCCGTATCTTGGTGATTGAAACTGACATGATCATTCGCATAGCTACCTATACTTAGGCCCTGATCTTCCTGCATTCCACGTCCACATCTACCGACACCCAAGCGAAAATTCGATGAGTCCAAGCCCTACCTCAGTACATATTTATCTCTCAGTCGAACTGTTAGATCTTATAACAAACTTTGCCATTCCTCGGCCTGTCTTGACTCATCGGTGCTGGACTTGGAGAGCTTCGCTTGGCTCAGGGCGCGGCCCAGGGCGCGACTCAGGACGCGACATCCCATTCAAGTCGTTCAAAAATCAGCAAGAGACGCGATTTTTGTACCCACTGTTAGGTATAGAATGAGCAGAGATAGTCAGTTTTATACTCTCTTCGAATATGACTGTATCCAGACCGGTCGGACCAAATGAGGCGAGAACAGCTCTCTCCAGGTGGACACCTCTTCCACCATCGATCAGACCACATGCCATGTTCTTCTGGCTGGCCTGGGTGACCATATATATTTTAGAAAAGAGTGTCGACAATTCCTCCATAAGCGAGAGGGATATCACAGCATCCTTTACAAACGGGACAAGGCCATTCGCTGGAGAAACCCCTGTTGGCACTGATTGTCATTAATCCGGATGACTCGACTACTATTCAGATTTGTACATATCTCAAAAGCAAAAGAAATATCTGGGCCTCGACTTGCTACCGTACATGTGTTGGGTGCTGGCCACTTCCACCAATTCAATACTTATTGCAACCAAACATAATATATCTTGATCTGTAGATATCGACAATGCAGTGACAGATACCTTATAATATCTCCCTTGTCAGACTTGAAACCTGTCCTTCTGTGTGCTATATTATTACTGGGATAGCCTACACTCCGATGTTCATGTCGATCGCAAAATCTTGGGTATCGTGGGCCTTGAGTTTTCCAAAGAAGTTGTTTCCAAAAGAGTGAATTGCATTAAGTGATTGGCATATGATATTGGACTGATCTCGTGTAGAGTTTTGTAGATCAAATAGGAGTACCTATGTAATCTAGTGGGGGCTGGGCTTGAAGCCATATATTCCAAGGTTGTTAAAATCTCTTAGAAGATCCATTCCGGATTAGTTAATTGGTCTTTTCATATTTACGGACTTCTCCGTATTTCTTAATTCACTTCGATGTTCAGCGTTACATTGCATATTCCCATCTGATACGTGGACTTCATATTTTCTCATTTGATTTGCCAAACACTCCGTATGGAGTAGAGGAACATAAAAATCAAAATAACAAAGGATTATTTTTGAAAAATTGCCATGTTCCGGACCTTCAAGATATCAGAAACAATTATATTCTTACTTTGGTGTAGATAGATACCCTCATATCCCAGAATATACAGTCTAAAACATATCGGCGCCTATTTCCCGGTTACAACGCGATCAATCATGCTCTCTGCCAGATATAATGTCAAATATTTAATACAATTCTCCTAAACTACACAGTTAGAGCCACTTAGCAATTGCATAGCGGGATTGCGGCCTCTCATTGGGCTTTGAAAGGATGGCAGTGGGATAATAATAGACACCATTGCCCTATATCCTAAACGGGATATTGGTCTATTACCAATATTCACTTTAGGATGTTCCGAAACACATTACTTCGCCCTAGTAGGTCGCTCGTCCCATTTACCCCCTGCATGTCATGTTCACATCTGGTGTATATATTCCACAGCCTCCTTGGCCTTTCTTAGGCAGTTTTTCAAACCAAGATTCAGTTGGTCCTTTTCTTCTCAAAATGCACGTTCTCAGCACTTTGATTCTGTCCTCCATTGGACTTGCTTTTGCGTATGAGGTCCCCGCCAATTTGCAAGCAATCTATGACTCCCACAAGGTAATATTTGCATGTCCCCATCAACTATGCCCAATAAGCTTAACGTGTACAGAAATGCAATAATGTACTTGCCAAAGGATTTGATGATGGAGATGACAAAGGCAAGGATATGGGTTATTGCGGCGACATAGACGGGGCTATCTTCTTGTACAGCAATACTGGAGCGTACGGCGATATGGACATCGATTGTGATGGCGCTAACCGACTCGAGGGAGACTGCTACAATGATGGGAGTGGTCAAAGTCAAACGGCTTTCATGGATGAACTGGAAGGTATCGACGACCTGGATGCCGGCGTTCACCCCTATGTTGTCTTTGGAACCGGGGACTATGATCCTAGGGACGATGATATGAAGGCTCTGAGTGTGATGGCGGTTGTGTGTGGTGGCAAATTGGTACTTCAACTCTTATCCCGACTCAATTTTTCCCTGCTAAAATATTATCACAGCACTATGGTATCTGGGGTGATACCAACGGCCACACTGCCACCGGTGAAGCCTCCCTCTCTATGGCTAAACTCTGCTTCCCTGACGAGGACATCACCGGCGACAGCGGACATAGTGAGAAGGATGTCTTGTACATTGGCTTCAAGGGAAACAAGGCAGTTCCGGGATCCAAGGCAGACTGGAAGGCAAAGAACAGCAAAGAATTTGAAGCGAGTATCAAGTCGCTTGGTGATGAATTGGTCAAGGGTCTTGGCTCGGCTGGATCCCAAGACCGGACCGACAGCTCTTCATCTTCGTTCGTCACATCTGCGCGGACTACGAAGTCCAAATCTGCGCATGATAGCACGTGCACAAACGACAACGGCAAGAAGTCCAGATCTGCAAAGCCTACCAAGTCCACCAGCACGTACTCAAAGACTCGCACTCTTTCCCATGCTCCTACGAGCAGCTCGAGTGCTTGCAATAACCGGGACTAAACTTGAAGCGCACAGTCCTTGGTTTGGCTGTACCTTGTGGGAAACGGCAGTTGGTTCTATTTCTTTTGTCATGGATCGTAGTATTATGTTTTTGAATGATAATTGTCAATTGATCTTGCGGTACTTGGTTTGAAAAACTCACATAGGGGGATATAGGCATTCCATTTCTCGTATAAGCCTTTCCCCCTTCGTAACCTTCCAGTCTTTTCACTTGTAAGAGCAGTGGATATCTTCAACTGATCCTCCCATAGATGACACAATCATAGCATATAGCGCCTACTCCTACCTTTGAATCGTTGACTTGCTAGTTTTGATGGAATTTAAGGTTGTGAAGGTAAATAAGACAGATGTCTTGTATTCTATATATGCAATAGGTAAAATGATCGATCTTGTATATATACAAAGAAAATAATGCTGCAAATAATACCAACTCAGTACTCCAAACCTAAGATGATATTGTGCTAGCTCATGCACCCTGAGAAATACAGAGTGCAGAATCCAACACCAGTTGTAAAAGGAAAAAGAATAGAAGCTCACGCATTCTCCGCGTGGAGGGTTCCCTGTGATTTGCCACCGTACGGGTTCTCCTCGGCAATCCAGTCCTGGTGGCGTTCAGGAATCTCATAGCTGCTGCTCTTCCAGGGGACAACCTTGTTGACATACATCCAGTCAAGCTCCTCGAGTGTGCGACCCTTTCCTTCAATAACGAAGAAGTAGACAACGCCGATAGCCACGAAAAGGCAACCAGCAAAGACGTATCCATAGGCAAAGTCGATCTCTTTGGTGATGAAAGTTGTGAAGAAGCTGATGAGGAAGTTCCACAGCCAGTTGGTTGCAGTCGCTAGGGCCATACCCTTGGCACGATACTTTGAGGGGAAGAGCTCAGCGACAATAGCCCAGACCATGGGGCCCCAGGTCATAGCATACGCCGCAATAAACAGGCAGGCGACGACAATCATACCCTTGCCTGCATTGGGGGTGTTGGTAGGTGTTTCCACATCGAGCACAAAATGGCCGAGGGACGAAAAGATCATAAACATGACAAACATCCAGATCGCTCCAAAGATCAAGGACTTGCGACGGCCGAAGTTTTCCACGACATACAAGCCGCCAAATGTAGTGCCGAAATTCACAGCGCCGAGGATGCACTGGGTTACGAAACTGTCCGAGAGACCAGCGCCTTCGAAGATAGTGGTACCCTATCAAAGATATTCCAGTCAGCGATCTTTTTCCCCCTCGAAATCAAAAAGAATATCTGTAGGAAACTTACATAGTAGAAGAAATAGTTAGCCCCGCTAAGCTGCTGCAGTGACTGCAAGACCATGCCAAGGACAATACGGTAGAACATGCAGGGAGCGGTGAGGAATTCATGCCACTTCTGGCCATCAGACTCGGCTTCAAACTGCTCACGAATCTCGTCCATTTCCTCCATGATGCGAACATGGTTCTCTGGGATACCGTAGAGTTTGGCCAGGGTGCTTTGGGCACTCTCGGCCTTTCCGTGGCGGAATTCATAACGTGGGCTTTCGGGGAAGAAAACCATACCACCGCCGAGGATCAGAGCGAAGATGAAGGTGATTCCAAGGGTGATGCGCCACTGAGCAGTTCCATCCATGGTGTGGGTACCTAGATTGATGCAGTAGGCCAAGAATATACCGAGGGTGACGAACAGCTGGTAGCAACTGATCATCGCACCACGGATATGACGGGGGGCACTTTCACTCTGATACATCGGCACGAGCAGCGAACAGCCACCAACACCGAGACCAGTGACCCAGCGGCCAACAACCATCTGGTACCAGTGACCATCGGGAGAGGCAATTTGAACAATCAAACCGACATTGAGGATCATACACCAGAGAGTGATGGACCACTTCCGGCCCAATTTATCAGCAACGGGAGCTCCAACCAGGGCACCGATCATGGTACCAATGGACAGCAAGCCAACAATGAGACCGGAGCGTACGGTGCTGAATTCGTAGGAACCAGCTGCATTGAGCTCGCCATACCGCTCCAAGTAGTTGCTCATTTCTTGGAAGCCGGAAATCTGACCCGTGTCATAGCCGAACAGCAGGCCACCCATCGAGACAAAGAGGGCCATCACCAAGGACCGCATGGTTATCCGAGGAATTGGGGTATCAACGCCCGCAGCTCGCATGGGCTTCTCAATCGGGCTATTTTGGAAGGACGACTCAACGCTCGGCTGTTGAGTCGGTGTGATGGACTCTCCATGGTGGGAAGACGCTTCGGCACCCATAGCGTGGGTTGAGAGGAAAATATGTTTCTGACGGTTCCTGATATTTGGTATTTCAAGTTGTATTTGAGAGATATAATAGGGACTAGAGGACCAGCTCAAGAAGATATATGACAATGAAAGAAGAATAGAAACAAGCCCATGGGGAATAAGAAAGCTTGGGGAATATGGGGGGAATAAGGGGCTTTTGTAATCCAGCAATCAGAGAGTAGAAAAAAATAATAAAACCCAGAATTGAAGTGGAGAGAGAATTGTGGAGAGGCGAGATGACGATGCTCATGGCGGTACAAAAGGAGGACAGTCAACAAACCGGCTTCCACCGGCTTGCACAGAGACTCCACCAGGGGGAATAGCCACACATGGCAGGTTCCAAGTTATCGGCTCTGGTTCGCCCTTTGTCTTTCCAGTGGATATGTCCGTAGCCGATTTGGTCGGCAAACAGGGGAGGTGGGAGGTGGCGAATTCAAGATTATAGGCCAAGCCGTGCCGAACTGATTCGGGATCAGATATCTCAGGGCCGAGTAAGAGATCTCTTGCAATCTCTTGCCTTTATTTTGACCATATCGGTATATTGTAGAATATCAATATTACATGGATGAATCTGGAAAAAGTACAGTGGGCCCCATATACCAACATTCCCCAGGCTCTCCGGGTTCTCTCCGAGTTCCGGATCCCAACAAATTCATTTCCCGATCGGTATCCCGGTGAAAAACAACCCCGAGAACCCGAGAACTGCCGTCTCCAGCATATAACGGTTTGGTTTTCGAGGGGAAATGCGGAGTCTGGGGGCGGCCGGGGGAGGGTTATGCTACTAAATGCTACTAATTTGAGACATTCCATGTTATACATGTGAGGAAAACTCCGTATACCAGAATGATATTACTTACATTACTTATACAACCTTATGAAATGTACAACTCATATCACTCAACGGCAGAACATCGGCATCGATATTATATGCCAAGTCGTCAGTGGCGGCCATCCGAGCCGCCACACCCGTCTTACGTCATTGGGCACTGCAGATTTTAACGTAATTTTCAATTTTAAGTTTTATCATACAGGAATGTATGTTTAATTTCATACAATTATCTAAGTTTCATTTATCTAACGTATTTCACTACCGAGTGGCCATTACCCCCGAGCGGCCATCTCCAAAACACATAGTAAATGCGACAAATTATGGCTATGGGTAGATAGGTGTCCATAAGCATTTCTAGTATCAATTTCAAAAAGATTAGAAGACTATATTATCATCATTTCAAAAATTACCGAAAATTACGTTACCAAAATCTAGAGATAAATATATCTCAGTCACCGACCCATTAAATTTCTCGAAGTCCCTAAAGAGACTAGATATCACCTAAAAAATATTAGGATATAAGGAAATCTCTATATAGACTACCGTTGTTGAGATATCAAGTTGTAATTTATCGCATTTACTATGTGTTGACCACTCGGGGTTAATAGCCACTCAGTAGTGAAATACGTTAACATATTTCACCCACGAGCTGCGCAAACCACCGAGCTGCGTACGCCAGAACACATAGTAAAAGCAATAAATTACAACCTAATATTTCAACAACGATCGTTTCTATAGGCTATTCCTTGTAGCCTAATGTCTTGTATATGATATCTTGCCACTTATCGGAGTTTAGGGGAATTTAATAACTTAGTGATTGAGATATATATATTTTCTGGAGTTCAGCGATGTATTTTTCGACACCATAACAATGCAAGTTTTGAATTTATTCAAGATTTATATAATAATAAAAATCCTTATCAATTGCTATCGGTGAGTATTAAAATCAAAAAGAAGCGTTGGGTGTTGAAATACAGCTCGGCGGTTTGCGCAGCTCGTGGGTGAAATACGTTAGTACATCCTCTTTTAAGGCACATTTCCAATATGACTGAAGTAAAATGCTGACGATTCTTCCCATTCCCGTCCCTCTCTGAATCACATAACTCGATTCATGCCGGTTGATCCGGCATCCCTTCTGAGATATTCCCCGTGCCAAGTCGGATTTTCGGCCAGCAAATTCCTTCCGATTCAAAAGATGCCAACAGTATGAATCAGATCTTGCTCACGATCTGAACCGACAAGGCTGTGCAGGGGTTCATGCTACGCAGGACTCACAAATGGTTATGGAGAATCGAAATAGCATGTACACCCAATCTTATTATAGTATTGTAGATCTTACTGTGGGGGCAATGAAATTATTTCAGAAATGAAGCTTCAAATTCCAATGTGGAAAGGGTATGGAATATATATATTGCTTATAATCTGTACATTCTCGGCCTAGGTTTCCATAAAACTATTATGACTTTGTCTCTCATCTCGGCTGAAACACCTTGACAAATTGAGACAAGCGTGCCAATTCCAACTTTCAATTTCTGCAGGAAATCCCCCCGCATAATTTAGACGGACTTCGGTCCTTCAAAGGCCGAATCATTATATCACAAGCGGACTACCGCTTCGATTATTCCGCAAGCAACACGGGGGGCTTGCGGGATAACCTCCACAGAACCATTCCATGGCCTGATATATCCTTCAGTCGATGGAATAATTTCAATTTCCTAATTTAGGGCGGAAGTTGTTCCCCGTCTTTGCATATTCTCCGCGGTCCCAATGTTATATATATATATATATATGTCTATCTATCTATTGGCATAGACATGCTTTTAAAGCCAGCTTACAGGTGTACCTTGAAACCTAGGATCACCATGAAAACTCTAGCAATTTTATCCCTGACCGGTCTGGTCTCTGCCCAAGCTGCTCCGTATGCTCAATGTGGCGGAGGAAGCTATTCTGGTCCTACAACCTGTGTCTCTGGCTGGACTTGCCAATATCAGAGTGACTGGTATAGCCAATGTCTCGCATGTAAGTGTGTTCCCATATATCGCAATGAGGTTCAGTTAATTAAAACAGATTTCTCCAGCTTCTGGTAGTAGTAGTACTACTCTAACGACACAAGTATCAGTCTCTTCAACAACCGCAACTAAAACAACAACCACAACAAAGGCAACCACCACCAGTGCTAGTGCGACTGGGTTCCCGACTACAAATGGACTGGAATTTGAAATTGATGGAAAGACAAGCTACTTTGCCGGCTCCAATTCCTACTGGATTGGCTTCCTCACTAATAATGACGATGTGGATCTTGTGTTCGATCACATGGATGAATCTGGGCTCCGAATCCTTCGAGTTTGGGGATTCAACGATGTCAACACTGTTCCCTCTTCTGGAACTGTCTATTACCAACTGCTCAAGGATGGAACTGCCACCATTAACACCGGTGCAGATGGCCTACAGCGCCTGGACTATGTGGTTGCCTCTGCCGAGGCACGGGATGTGAAACTTATCATCAACTTTGTCAATAACTGGTCGGATTATGGTGGTATGGCGGCCTATGTCACTGCCTTTGGTGGAAGTCAGACAAGTTGGTATACGAATACTGCAGCTCAAACAGCCTACCGTGCCTACATCAAAGCTGTTGTTTCCCGATATATTGACTCGCCCGCCGTCTTCGCATGGGAGTTGGCCAATGAGCCCCGCTGCAAGGGGTGTGACACATCGGTTCTTTACAACTGGATCAAGTCTACCAGTGCTTATATCAAGTCTCTGGACTCAAAACATATGGTCGCTATTGGTGATGGTATTTAGGCCCATGAGATCTCTGCATGGTCAGTTATCTAACTTATCTTTTAGAGGGCTTTGGACTGGAGACCGGGTCTGATGGCAGCTATCCCTACGGATACGGCGAGGGCCTCAACTTCACGATGAATCTAGGCATAGATACCATCGACTTTGCTACATTCCATCTCTACCCCTCCAGTTGTATGTATATCCTTTTCCCATTACCCTTAGTCTAGACCTTGCTAATATTTCCATGCAAGGGGGAACCACCAATGATTGGGGCAACGGCTGGGCCATATCCCACGGAGCTGCCTGTGTAGCAGCTGGCAAGCCATGTCTCTTTGAAGAGTACGGTGTCACCGCTGATCACTGTGCCATTGAGGCTCCGTGGCAGAAGACGGCACTGGACACCACTGGCGTTGCAGCCGATCTCTACTGGCAGTATGGAGACACGCTGAGCTCTGGAAAGTCCGCTGATGATGGAAATACATTCTACTATGGAACTAGCGAATTTACCTGTCTAGTGACGGACCACGTCGCAGCTATTAACTTCTAGGTCTCAGAACTGGCGAGTTGAGCTTTTTTGGAGCCGGGAGATGGATAGTACCAAATGTCATCATCAGATAATTAGGACACGGCCGTTTAAATAGACTGTATCTGCTAAATAGGGCCCATGAACGGGATGCTCCTCATCATGCCTTTTCAAATAGCTGCGTAGGTTACGATGTGTAAGTCACGAAGAGTCACGCTGAATCACGAAATATCTATTTGATGGGGTATTTATACTTATGTACATGCAGCTTGGTGCTTTTCTAAAATTATTTAGACTGAGCTACCCTCAAGAGGGTATACAGATTTTGATATCATGATAGCAGAAGTTCAATGACTCGGTGCCTTCTTGGGGACTTCAGCGAAGGCTAAAGGTTCAGGGGAGGGTGCATCCCGTTCCACAGCGTCAGTTGGGGGTCCACGGTAATTGTGGTAGCCCCAGACAGCATACCAGATGGCAGCAATAGCAATGAAGCCAGCAAACACCACAGAGGCATAGTTCATGCTCTCCTTGGTGACAGTTTTCAGGGTTGGCATGCAGAAAAGGGGAATTGCAAGAAGACTCCAGCCTAGAATATTTAAATGGTTAGCGTTGAAACTCGAGTGTGTAACAAGCGGACTTCTTAGAGGCAACTCACCAAGAGCAATAACATTAGCGATCAGGCCAAAAACACCAAAGTTGAAGCTACCGTTCTTGATATCCTCCCGACCACGGAAGATCAGAGAAACGGCGATCGGGCAGGCATAGCTCGTGGTCAAAAAAATGACACCAACACCCGAGAAGGCATTGTATGCAGCAGTGGAGCCAAAGTAAATCACACCGAGTACAATTTCCACAACCATACCCAATATCAAGGCATTGAAAGGAATGTTAAGAGACTTGTTGACAGTGCTCCACCAGCGCGAACCTGGAATGCCGCCGTCACGGGCAAAGGCCCAAGTACAGCGAGAGGTGGCGGTCACACAACCGACACCGCAGATTATACCCAATACGAGCAGGGGGACCAGCAGGCAGAATGTACCGGCCGAGTTACCGATGGCGGCTTTGAAGATGGCAGGGGTAGGCTGGCCTGAAGCCAGATTAACTAAGTATGTGAGATCGGGAAGCACGAAGCAGACGGGAATCAAGAAGAGGAGACCGGCGATGAAGTTGATAATGATGGTTCCGACCATGGCCTTCGGGACCATGACGGCGGGTTCTTGGACCTCCTCGCAGAGACTATACAATCTGTTAGCATGTGGAATTGGTTTGGAGAAGTAAAAAGTTGAGGGTCGGACACACGAGATAATCATGCCGGTCGCCGATGTGGCGTAGGCGGCGTGCAAGAGACCGATGAAAAACGACCAACCCGGAGGCCACCCGGCCTGAGTCTCAAAGTGACCAAAGACCCATGCGGCATCGTGACGACCTTGCTTAGCGACAGCCAACAGACAGACAATAATGGCGAGTAGACCAGCCATAGTCCAGAAAATAGCGAATGTCTAAAAAGGGCAAAATCAGTACTGTTACCCCAAGGGGCAAAGGGGCACGTGCGACGCATACCTCCAACCATGGCAGCCATTTGTTGCCAAATGCCGAGATAGAGTGCGTCATCAGGGTAATGGCCAAGAAGATGAGGAAAGTATGGTATGCCTGGAAACCATCGGTGATTCCGACACCTGGAGATTTTTCAAAAACATCCAGACAGCCCACGAAGAGTAAGGCAGTTCCAAAATTGACGGCGAGAGTAATGGTGATATTCCCCGCAACGTAGGACCAGCCACAGATCCATGATGCAACGCGACGGCACCACAAGGGCGACAAGACAAATGTTTGATAGTAAACACCACCTGCAGTCGGGTAGACCGAAGTGATTTCCGCCAGTGAAATAGCCACACATAAAATCAAGAAAGAGACGATCACCCAACCCCAGATGACATTGGCCGGCCCACCTGCGGCGAGTGGGTAGTATAGAGTGGTCGACAAGCCGTAGGGAACTGAAGAGAGAATGAAGCACATAAAAGTGACTTGCCAGATTGATCGATTGCGAGACAATTCAGGCTTGTATCCCATATCCTCCAGGGTACGATCCGCATTAGAGGTGCTTATGCCCCGCTCGATCGAAGTCACCCCGGAGGGGTGACGGGATCCATCATCAACAGCCATAAGAAATGAAGTTATTGCGTGATATTTCTGATCTGCATACGGTGCAGATTGTACTGAGAATAGTAGAGAAGTGAAAAGGAAAAAGATGGAGAAATACAAATTACCAGAAAAACAACAGAAAAAGAAAAAAGAAAAAGAAAAATGAAAGTGGAGAACTAAGCGGCAAAAAGCAAAATAAATAAAAAGAAATTCCAAAAAAGATGATTAGCAGATTAAAATGTAAGCGAATTAGATCCACGTAGGTCCACTAAGACCCATAAAAGTCCACCCTCACCTATAAGACACGAGCGCCATTAAACTTTGAACCAGTTAACATGCATGGAGGAAGGTTAGGAAATAGTTGGAAACACCAATCAGACTGCTTCTAATCCCAAAACGGACTAGTGTCCATGTGTTATCCTTGTTTCGAAACCTTCGAGAAGATTTATGAGAATCTGTACAATCGGGGAGGATTAGTTAGCTCCTACAAATATGTGTTTGTACATAGTTATGAGGTTATCAATTTATTAAAAAGATATATATCTTTTTAGATATCCATCTTATTCTCTAGGATTATATCTTGTCTCTCTGTCCTCTCTGTACTCCATACCGAGTACTCGAATACAAATCGCATGATGTCAGGGGCGTTGGAGGCGCCCCCGGGCTCCTCTGTGGAGGCCCCGTCCATGGAAATGGTCCCTGAGCAAATGAAACCTTTCGAATAGTATATTCACATAGAATGCTCCGTACATATAAGGAATTGAAGTACAGCATACATTAGCCATGTCTGTATATATGTTGAGGAAGTTCAAATAATAAGGATTGGCGCCCAAATACGGACGGGTGAAACCACCTGTCAGGCTCCGATATCAGCCGTGTTCCGACAGGCCATCCCGCAAGTATAGAGATAGTACGGAATAGCCTCAATTAAAAGGGGGGTGCCTAATCTCAGTCCACATGTTTCATTGGTCACAGCTATCTTGGCTGCAATTTTTTAGTCAATTCATTACGGCGTACTCCGTAGTCAAATTTTGACTAAATATCACATGGGATGGCAACCTTGAGCGTCTGGTCCTGAGAGGCCACTCCGTACCTTTTGATATTCAACAGGCTCAAATCAAAGCAAAATAAAAATGCACACTCTTTACTCCGCAAATCTCTTCCAATTTCAACTAGTTAATGTGAATCGTAACATGGTCGTGGAGAATCCATGTTGATGCCTCAGGTGTCGGGCCTCCGAGCCTTCTCAGGTTGTCTCGTCTCCAGATATTTTGCATATCATCGGGCCGCAAGTACACCTTAGTACCACACCAACATTCGCAATCCAAGTCCTCCACACCCACCATCGACACAGCACGAACGCTCCAAGAACTACATCCGTTTCGATGAAGATCCTGCTCATCTAGCTCCATGAGTTGCTGCTGAGTGCGACATGCGCCCAAAGTTTACAGGATGTTGCAAGGTGTCTCTTGTCTGCTAGCGATCACAATCGAAGATGGAGTGTATAAGCGCACGGTGAGAAATCATTCGGGCTAGACATTTATGCTCGGGACACACTCGAGGCCCGTGTGGCTCGTATGCAATATAGCGATCGCAGTGTGCAGGTGGCAGTGAAAAGGGTGTCCAACTTGCGTGCCGTCAAACTACGGTTTCCCAGGCTCTACTAGCCAGTCATATCTAGATACGTCGCCGGCAAAATGTATACAGATCACACAACACCATGCAAGACCCTAACCTGGCGGTCGCTGACCTAGGTGTGTCGACATGTACAGCAGAATCCTACTCGACATTTACGACTCCTTCCTGTCCCAATACCAGCCGTGTCTATGCGCCAGAAATCTTGCCTTTGAAGATATGGAATTTTGTGCTTCAAGTCCAACCATAAAACAAACGGACGATAAAGGGTACCTGGACACTCGGCTTAAAATGCTCGAAGTCCTCCCTCGGTCTTGGGTCTGTTGGTAACAAGTGCTTTCATGCTCATGCCCCTGGATGTGATCAAGTACAGATGATAGACCTATACGACATAGACTTCGTAAATTCCAAATGAGCCATATAGAAATTGGAATAGTGAATCTAGACTCTAGATTCGATACCCACGGAACGCCGAAGGCTTCGTCTCGGTCCGTGGTGGGGGATGTGGGGAGTCAATGACAGGAGGGGCCTTTCCATGATTGGCAAACTGTGGGGGAACGCCGGAGTATTTTTTTTGAATGATGTATAGAGACGCTCTTTTCACGATGTTGAAACATTTCTTGCTCGGTAACGATAAGTCACCACTTTGGCGGCATCAAGATATAGATTCTGTCTCATCTCCCAAAGGAAAATACCATATTACTGTCTATAAGCTCACTCTCCATTCATCTTATATGTCTAGATCTTGATAGTGATAATTTACTATATGTAGGTTGCAACATTTTATAGCGGTATAGCTATAATATCAGTTATCGGTGGATATTCCTGTACCAAAGTGACGTCGGTTTCCTAATTGAAGTGTCGGCCCAATAAGTCATCACAAAAGAGTCATTGAAGGTCGCATGAGGACAAGTACCAGCAAGCCAGAGTGATTCAACTTAATCCTCTCCCTCTTGTCTTCCATCAAGCCCTCACACAGGATGGTCATCCGACCTCCTAAATTGTTTCAACCTTTAGTTACATACCTCACCATGGCAATCAAGAATATATTTTCTTCCATCACCATTACCATCAAGCATCTCAAAGCCATGTACCACGACCATGTTCAAGCTAACAGAGTCAAACTGCTCCTACGAGAGCTCCAAGAAGCAGAACATACCAAGATCCAACTCGACTGGATATCTGAACATCGTCAGGAGACAAGACGGGCCAACAATATCATCCAACGGGAAATTCACCTCGGCACGACGTATTCCCACTATGAAACCCAAGTACAGGATGAAAGCCCACCAGAACCTTCCACTTTGAAGAAGATTCAGGAGTGCGATATCGAGCTCAAGCTACTCAACATTGAATACTTCCAACACCTGGAACGGGAGGCAGAACTCATGGATCGCAAGCCACCAGGACGCCTCGTTCATCGGTATACGAAAAGTCTTCAGGACAATCCCAAGCAGCTGTGGATTATCGAACGGACCTACTGCCAACTTCGTGGCGGCTGCTGCGCTCGTCAGTGTGGTTGCTGTGAACGATCTTGGCACACTATTTGGGACCCTTCTGGAGAAGTTCGATATATCCACTGCACAGGAAGTTGTGGATGCTGCACTCGCCACCGCGGTTACTCTTCCTCAAGTGTGGTAGTCAATAAAAAGTCCGACATCTAACCTAAATCAGTCGCTGGTCGACAACCGCAGATTGTAGCGCCACAACCAATGAGAGAGCATTTTCCTTTACGGGAGGAGTCTTTGATTTGCAGGAATGAGAGTGTGTGGATTGACCGGGGTATTGCTCTTGCTTGGATAATTTTGGGATTTGGATTCTCGATATATTTGTGATCACATGGTCCATGATACTGCAATATTGTACTGCAAAAGAGATGTAAGAATCGTTGGTGTCCCGGCATCGCTTGTTTGAGCTTAGTATGGTCTGATGAATGTAGGCTACTATAAAAACTGGCCATTGATTGGTTAAATCTTGATTATACTAGTGTTAGTAACTTTTCCCATTGATACGAGATGCTCTGATTGCTCTTTTATCTATTCTCTTTGCCCAGTCTCTTTGCCCAGCCCTTTTTCTTTTCTTTTCTCTTTTGTGACCAATATTGTTCCCGGACCGGTCACCGGACCGGTGCTGTTATTTAGGGGCCATTCTCTGCTTGTGTTTTCTATCAAAATGCTAAGAGAGCATTATCTATTAAACTGTAATACCCTTCAAGGGTGCACAGGTAGCACCTGTCAACAAAAATAAATCGTAGGTTTGGTAGGGTTTGCCTTTACCTGATCACCCAAGCCTGTCGACTTCCTATTGACCATAGGGTAGGTATGAACACTGGGAAACTCGGCAAAGGCGTCATAATGTCAGAATTAGTTCATACACGATGTCGCAAAATGTTACTCGTGTCTTATCTTGAGCGGAAGCCTGGTGGCTTACCCCAGGATTGTACATTTATCCCGGCCTAACTGCTAGTAGTCGGCCACGGACCCCTCTACTGACCAGTCATTGACCAGAGATATAACTGCTAGCAATTTAATATCGCGTAGCTGAGGGGTCTCTGTGTAACGGGATGAAACTGATCTTTTCAAAAAAAACATTTAAATATAGCACATATTCCATGTCGATCGTTCCATTATCCAGCATTTTCCCTTTTCGTTGTCACACAAGATGGAGATAGAGATTAAACCCCCCAGCTACGCGGATGATCGACCTCCGATCAGCGAGAAGGGCAAAGCACTGAGAAATTTGGTCGAAGCCGATCTACTCGACGATCGTTATGCAACCACCACAAAACGTGGTTTGAAGAATCGCCATGTTCAACTAATGGCCCTCGGAGGCACGATCGGAACTGGTAAGTCTATAGGTTGACATGAAAAGGGAAAATTACTCATAAAAGTCAGGACTCTTCGTGTCTTCTGGACAGGCCCTACACATTGGAGGTCCAGCGTCGCTTCTTCTGGGTTATGTCTTCATCTCGGCTATGGTGTATGGCTTGGTCACAGCTATCGCCGAGGTTGGTGCCTACCTTCCAGTACATGGCGGAACGATGAGTTATCATGGATTCCGCTATGTGTCGCGGAGTATGGGTTTCGCCATGGGGTATCTATACTGGTACTCTCTTGGAATATTAGTGCCATACGAGATCACAGCCGCTGGGCTGGTTATTGGATACTGGGACAAGAGTGGATCGATCAATATCGCTGTGTGGATCACAATCATGATGATCGTCATCATTGCGCTCAACTTTATGCCCGTGCGGGTATATGGCGAGTCGGAGTTCTGGTTCGCCGGGGTGAAGATCATCACTCTGATCGGCTTGTTGATGGTATCTTTCATCCTCTTCTGGGGTGGGGGACCCAACCGTCAACGACTAGGCTTTCATTATTGGAAAAATCCGGGCTCGTTCAACGCGTATCTTGTGACCGGAGATTCGGGTCGATTTGTGGCCTTGCTGAAATGCACAGTATCCAGCGCCATTGCATTCATATTTGCCCCAGAGCTAATTGTGATCAGTGGTGGTGAGATGGAGTCCCCTCGTCGCAATATACCCCGGGCAGCCCGGAGATACATTTATCGATTGGTCTTCTTTTACATATTTGGTGTGTTAGCCATTGGTGTTATTTGCCCATCCAATGCGAGTCGTCTGACCAAGGGCGATGGCACTGTCAACTCATCTCCGTTTGTGATTGGCATCCAGAACGCCGGCATCCCCGTCTTAGACCACATCGTGAACGCTGCCGTCTTAACATCCGCATGGTCCGCAGGAAATTCCTTCCTGTACATGTCTTCACGGTCTCTCTATTCATTGGCTATGTCAGGCAACGCGCCGCATGTGTTCAAGACATGTAACCGATGGGGTGTCCCATACTGGGCTGTATCGGCTTCGGCATGCTTCTCGGCATTGGCCTATCTTGCTGTTGGCAACTCCAGTTCAATTGTGTTCAACTGGTTTGTCAACTTCACAAATACCTCTGGCTTCATTTCATGGATCTGTTGTTCCGTGGTGTTTTTCCGTTTCCGCAAAGCCATCAAAGCACAGGGTATCGAACAACCGTACCGATCAAAGATACAGCCATATGGGGTTTATTTTGGCCTTGCGGGTGCCACTCTCATGGTGCTCATCAATGGGTTCACCGTATTCTTCCCATCAGAATGGTCTGTGAGCAACTTTTTCACCGCATACATCGGTATTCCCGCTTTCCTGATTCTTTACTTCGGACACCGGGCGGTGTATTGGAGTGATCCATGGGCATGGCGCCCGGAGGAAGTTGATATGCACACTGGTCTGGATGAGATTATTGCTGCTGAACAACCTCCGAAACCAAAGGGGGTGTGGTGGAAGTTCTGGTAATATCCATGGATACCTGTTTTGTTTATGATGTTTGCCATGTTTATAATGTTTGCCATGTTTGCTATATTTACCTGGGTAGAGCGGGTGTGCCACTGTTACTCACCCGCCTTATCACCATACTAATGTCCAATAACACTAATAAACTCCAATTCTTCAACATATTCTTACTCCGGAATTCGGAGATTGTGTTATCAAACAATTTTATTGGGAATTAACCAGTGGATGGCGAGTGATAGCCTTTTCATTATTCCCATCGTCCCACCTACGTATTCTCTATCAGATTCGGTATACGCCGTTGACCGTCTATAATCTGACCTGGAGAACTGGCACCTTTAACGTTGGCACAGAAGCTTAAAGACTGCCTTGTAGAACGTCCTATGAGCCTTTCTTTTGAGCTGTGAACTTGAAAATTTGAGCAGTCCAACGCTATGGCCGTGTTACCAATTACTGTCCATCCACTTCAGCCTCCTCCTGGATCGAGCATTGATTTCGGTGCTGAGATTCGAGGCGTTGATTTGGAAAATTTAACTGGTAAGTGGATTACTGGCAACTACAAGAGTACAACCTAATGATCATATAGAGGAGCAGTTTGCGACTATTCGGAAAGCCCTCTACGAGCACCATGTCGTGGTGTTCAAACACCAGAAAGGGCTATCACCTAAAGCCCAGTATGAGTTGACCAAGCGCTTTGACCCAGTATCCGACAAATATGGACATGGCAAGACCATCGATGCGAAGCGAAGCATTCTCCATCCTGATCTCAAAACTGTCCCTCACCAGCCACAAGTGCAGGTGATTGGAAATGGATACGTTGACTCGTACGAGGGCCTCAAAGATATCACATTGCGACACCCTCACCATCGGACATTCCATCAAGACCACGTCCCAGACGAGAAGGACTATGAATTCACCCGGTTTTATCGCTGGCACATTGATGCTGCACTTTACGATCTATACCCACCCCAGGTGACAACGCTTATGGCTGTGAGTGTGCCTAAGGGCCGCCGGCAGACATTGTTGTATGATGATGGAACCGGAGAAACAATGGATGTACCACTTGGCACAACAGCATTTGTGAGTGGAGAGCGGATGTTCGAACTTCTTTCGCCCGACGATAAAGAGTTTGTGAGGACGAGCAAAATGGAATATGCCCCTCATCCGTAAGAACTCCGGTTATATGCGCATGGTTTTGATACACTAAGCTAATCGCCATGAACAGTTACATCTGGATAAGCGAAGCCCATTCCCGTTCCACCGGGCTCGGTATGCACTCAGAAGGCCTTGAGTTGCCCGACTCAGAACTGCCACCTATCGACCCCAGCAAGATTATGGTCTTCCCGATGACCTGGAAAAACCCAGTAACGGGAAAATTGGCCCTGCAGATCCATCCCTCTGCTGTGCGTCGTATCCACTGTGCAGATGGAACCACGATCGACGACTTGGCCCGTGTGCGGGATATTGTCTACAAGTTGCAGCGGCCGGCCATCAGCCCTCAGTACGTATATCCGCATGACTGGGAGGATAATGACTTGGTGTTATTCAACAACCGTGGCGTGCTGCACTCGGTGGTTGGTGCATTCAAACCTGACGAGGTGCGATTGTTCCGTCAATGTAACTTAGCGGCTTCGGACCCTCCGGTTGGACCATGAGTGCGCAGGGTTTTGATTGAACGAAGATCATGTGTATTTGTAAATATTGGGCCATTAGAAGCATTTTAATTTTGGATTTAGACTAGAATATTTGTAGCTCATAAACTCACGGCTGGAATCACATATGAGGTGTTGTATATATTAAACTCTGTTATACATCTGTAGAAGGGTCTATGAGGGTTTTGAGGATTAGCGGACAATATAAAACCCATTTACAGCAATTTGGCTCTCTCTAAGTTCATCAGTGACAGACCGAACCCCGATCAGATGTAATGGAACTTGTTCTACCAACTTCTGTCCACGGGTGATGATATTGGTATACCCCTCGATCGTGCGATCAATCCAACTTGAGTTTTGTTGGAGGTCTAAATCTGGGTGTTCCGCAGCCCACGCAGGATGAGCCAAAGTGTCCTGCACAACAGATGCATCGTATACATCAGCGAGTAGAGCCGCCTCAGCAGCTGCCGCTTGCGCGTCAGCGAGCTCTTTGCTAGTGGTCCCAGAGGGCGGTGGGATTTCAGCGCGAAGGTATCCCAAAACACGAATCTCGATTTTGCTCGTTTGGAGAGGAACATCCTCCAGGAGGCGAATTGCAACCACGCGTTTTGATATTTGAGCCAGATTTACCCTGACTGCCTGGAGGGGATCTAACGCCCGTACAGACAAGATAGCTGGGTACCATTCACCAGTCGACGGGCCTTTGCTCGACCCAGTGTCAAATCGAGCCCAGCCAAAGAAGTAGCCCCTTAACTGCTCGGTGACCCAGTCAGGCATTCTAATTAAGCTCAACTTGGGTATATCATCAGGGCCCCTGGGGTAGAGGATTTGATCTGTTTGACAGCGAGCTTTGAATGTCATAGGAAATGGTGGCTGAGGACCGACATCGATAGAGACCGCGCTGCTTCCAGCTATCTCCGGCGCTGCTGGATTGATCTGGGATCGCCCAATGGGACCTTTGGGACCATTGATAATACCGCCCACACGGTTCTCGATACCACTACTCGCGTAAGCCTTTTGGACCACAGTCTTGCTCACCCAAGATGGACGAAGCGCAGCGGCTTTGGCCTGAAAGGGAGCAGCTTTAGCTTGAATGGCCATTGCAGCTGGACCTGCGATAGTTCGTGCTGCAGTGTGGGCGTAAAGGCTCACAACCATCGCCCCAACCTCCAGCGGCAGCGTGCTCAAGCTCGCGCCACGGATAGAGCTAGGGGCAGTAGAAGTAGAAAGAACACGGAACACGGGGCTATTACCGAGCACCTTCTTCTTGTGTCTTTGGCAGAGGACTAGCTGAAAATAACCATCGCCTGCTTCGGCAGGAATTCGCACAACCGCAGTCTCACGTAACTGATGTGTATCGCGCAGACGGGGCGGGGCCTTCTTTCGAAATTTCTTGATGTCGCGTTGCCAAGCCCGTTCATCATCCGAAGCAACCTGGTCGGCCCTCAATGGCATACCTGGGGTCACATCTAGCCAGCTATCTCGGAGATGGAGGAACGACTTGAATTGCATCCCGGTCTTCCCAGTCCAACCTTTGCTCTGCAACCACAAGGTGTGCTCATATGGCAAGGGGACATCCGAGAAAATTGATATAGCGACCGATGTAGTGGGTCCACGGTAGAAGACCAGTCCATGGGAATGTCGCAAAATGGTGACATGTTTGTTTGATTCCGTCGGACGATTTATTAGACCAGTGAGAAAATGCCGTGCTTCGCTGCATGCCTTTTGAACAGGCGTCGGCGGAGGTGTCAGAGATGACGTTGGCCCCGCTGTCCTTGGTCGAGGTAATGAACCTGGTGTTATAGGCCTGGGAGACGGCCCATAAAGGTCCGTATATGATGGGGGCTGTGATGATGGGGGCACAAGAGACGGGGTACTGGCAGCATAGAGTGTTGCGTCCCGCTGATCGGCATGCGCCGTAGCTCGCAAGTTGGGGTTTGACACAGGCTTTCGTCTGACTCGAAAGGAATCTGGCAAATGATTGGGGTCTAAATATCCAGACATTTTCTACATGATTCTTAAGGAATCCCCTGTTTCTTTTTTTAAGGGGCAGCCAAGACTGATGATTGGCCCAAGCTCGAAACCTAAGGCACAAAATTGGTGCCTGATATCAATGCCGGGATTTCTATATCAAACTGACGATCTATTAACTAGGGCGATCTCTGCCAGCTTCAATATATTCCCAGGCTATAAAAAGAAACGTACATAATATTCTAGTATTATATTACAAGATGCATCATTTTACTCCCGTCCATTCATCCGAGTATACTGGAGGAAAAGGTCGACCCACGGCCGACGAGCCGTTTGATACAGTTCAAGTCACATAGGGATATCGCGCTGGGTGCGGAACTATAAAACAGCAAGGACAGAGATGAGAGTCATAGAGATGCCGGTATTAATCATTTGATATTCATACATGCAGTCCATCTGCACCAAGGAGGAGATCAGCTTTGGAATTGCGGCCATCATCGAGAGTGACAGACAAGTAAACCTCCTAGCACGTTACTTGAGGAGATTGTGTAGCTCAACCATATGTGCGAGGTACCACTCCTGTGTTAGTATTAGAACATTGCACTGTATAGGTCCGCTGTATTCACCTACTGCTTGCCAATGATGTCAATTTTCCGCAGACACTCTCTTGTATGTAACTCCCCGTCAAATCCATATCGGTGTATCTGGCGAAAGCAAAAACAATATACTTGAATGACCCTTGTCGAGATGCACATCTGACCTCATGAAGCAATGTGCTACCGAAATCAGCCTGGCCAATGCGCATCCGGCGTAGCAAGGCAGTGCAATTCCGCAGGAAATGGACTGCATAAATCCGGGCCAGGCCAGGAAAAGAATAGATAGAGGTATCATGATCATGAAAATTCACAACCCATGAAAACTGTCCGTCGAATTGGCGTCTCGTAATACGGTGCAATATCCACAAATCCATACTTCCGATACAACTGTTGTGCCGCTATCATTTCAGGCAATGTATCTAGGCACATTCTGCATTAATCCAGAACTCTGGCCTGTGCAAGGATCTCTTGAACAAGTTTTTCACCCAGGCGTTCTCCTCGAGCTTCCTTGAGAACATACAGACGCTTCATCTCGCACCAGCCATCAGAACTGCGTCGGAGTGCCACACATCCGAGGACAGAGGGGGACTGGAAAGACATTGAGTCGGGTCAAGCGTTCGTATCATGCTATCTAGCACGCGTACCTGCCCTTGCGATCAATAGAGAGCCCCATTGAGATGGGGCATATCTCCCAGGGAGGGAATCAAGTTCCTCTTGGAATGATTGAAAGGTGAGGTCGATGCCAAGGGATGCAGCATAGCCAGAAAACAATGACAGGATGGAATCGGCGTCGCCAGGGAATTGCGCCGGCTCTATTTGGATATTCATGACAGAGAGAGAAATAAACAGCAGTTGAGATGTTCAAAAGTCAACAGAGACCTTGACTTGTAGTTGGCCTCTAGTCGCTACATAGGTAAGCAACGCGATGACTCATAGTGGAATTGACAGCAGATTTCTGTGTAGAATGGACGTTGATGCAGAAATTCTCTTTTGATAGATAAATTGAAGCCAAAGAATCATACCTCCCAGTTTATTGACAAATGTTCCCCTTGTCTCGATTGATATACATGATGAATATCACCCATTGTACAAAACACCAAAACACCAAACTCATCAACTCCAAAATCAAACGGCATACATGCATATGCATATCTAATTACTGATAAGTAACAGAGAACTCGGTGTCACTTATGACTTCCACATGAGCCTTCACGTCACCATTCTGCTGAATATCTAGAATGGCACCGTCGTCCACACCATAATTTGCACCACCGGCCCAAGCCTGTGCACCAGTAAAGTCGACCTTGCCGAAGTTGACCAAGGGAACCATGCTGTTACCGACGTTGAAGTCCTCAACTATCCATTCGGCGTTTTGACCAGCGAGAGTAGCAGAGGTCGAGGGTGCAGACAAAGTCTTGGTCACACTCTGGCCGCTCGACTGATTCTCGACGATGGCAACACCCTTGCTGGACGAATATGACTCGACTTTGGCGACGACAACATCGCCTGCGGACAATTCCAGGTCAAAGTTCTCCGCACTCAATGGATACCACTCGTACCAGGCGTCAAATGTCTGTTTGCCATTCTGGATATATGCATCGATGCCAGTCTGCAAAATGGCTTTGGTGTAAGTGTCGCCATCAATACCGACCCAGGCAGACACAGCCTGCATTTCGCCAGAGTCATCGGTGGCCGTTGGCTCGGGGACAGTGAAGGTTGCAGACACAGCGGTGTAAGTGGCACTTGGGGGTGGCTTCTCGCGCACCACTCCAGCCCAGTTCTTGCTGTATTGGACTTTGGCTCTTTGGGTTCCTTCCTTGAGCAGAACACCCTTCTTTTCGGCGGGTAGTGACTGGTGTGAGAGAGCACCACGAGCCTGCAGGCGGTCAATCAGGCCGCTGCGAGGGGCTGCGAGAGAGCTGCCTGTCAATATAGCGGTAGTCAGGATTGTAGCTGTGAACTTCATATTGACGGTGAATGGTAATGAGCTGAAACAGAGCTTGGAACGATATAAATAACAAGGAAATGAGGTTATGCGAGCCTAATACCTCTTCGGTCTGGCCTTCATGGTGATTATATTCTGCATTCCATGTAAGTTGCATCCGGCACAACATCACACCCAATCCGCATGGGGAAATGGAACTCATGGTGTAGTACTGATGACCCCAGGCACAAGATGAGAGACGGTTATGGACCCACTAGATGAAGATATGAAAAGGGAAGAAAAGCAGGTTGTTCCCCGGAATGTGAACAAAGTTGATTAACACTTTCATGACCTGGAATTACAATTAAAGTTGTGTTGATCTCCCTTCTTTTGCTGGTAATTGCCCGTGATACAGGCTAAGGTCACATTTATGTTATCGTCGTGACGTTAGACCCGGATCAAATGAACAGCTCAGCCGATCTTGAGCGTTTCCGTGACAGGCACATTCCTGGAGACAGAAACGTCTGACAGCGGAGCTGCGACGGATCAGACGAAGATCGCTAGCCCATCTCTTGCAAGACACGAATTCACTATCTCGAAGTGACACGCATCTCATTGAAGAGAAACAATGCATATATTTGTTTGTAAGTGGCGATATTCCCGGGTGGGATTATGCCACAATTGTAGATTTTTGTGTCCACATAAGTACTGTTGACTTTCGGATCCTCATCTACCAATTTGTAATATTGAGAGCCCTTGTTTTGGGAGACGTCATTGACGATAGAAGGAAGCAAAAACTAGAGTCGGAGAGAGTTTTACAGCAAACCTCGGAGGAGCGTACTTACAATGTCATCTGGGTGCGGTCAGTGTACATCCCAGGCAAGGGGTGACAACAGGTTCACATTCCGTCCGCCGTGGTCGAGACTCCCGGAACAGTACACTATATTATCAGAGGCCGCTTGACTCGAATCCAACCATTCTCGTGCAGTGGCTACCAGATCAAATTGCACACAGCTCTCACGTGCTGATCTGTGACAGAGGATCGGCCAGAGACAATATTGCATCTGATGATCGAGATGAGTGAGATAGCTATCGCTCAAGCTTGTCAGCGAGTTCTTGTGACGAGTATCTGATTAGTGTCGCGTGGGATGGATACTGATGAAGCAGAATCCGATCCCTTGGAAACAAACAAAAACTTCATTTTCAAGGGTAAAATAGGAAATAAGAGGGCTCAAATTAATTCAAAGGGGCAGACAGATACATATAACAATAAAAATGACTGATATATGTCTGAAGTAAAATCATCGAAAGTTGCCCTTCAGGTGAAAATCTTCGTCTCCGTTTTTCAGCATCACATAGGAAGCTGACGCATCTCAGCAAGGGACCAGAACTTGCGCATATTGGCAGCCCCAAGAGTCTGAACTTCTTGGTCTAAATGGGTCCACAGAACGTTGCCAAAGCCTTCCATCAACCGCTTCACCTCTTCGCGGCGCATATCTTCCTCACCGGACCGACACTGCTCAAGATACTTCTCGAGTTTCTCAAGTCCCGCATGAATCTGTCTGTGCTGACTCAGTAGCTCGAGCTCCTTTCGAAACTCGGGCATTCTTTTCGCCAGCACGGGGAAGATATGTTGCTCTTCGATGGAATGATGGAAATCCAATTGCGAGCAGAATTGAAGGCCCATCATAATCATCTGGCGAGCTGAAAGTCCCCGTTTCCCAGAGCTTTCACATGCCTCCCAAAGCTGGTTCCACGTTAAACGAAAATGACTGTGCTTTATGATAGTTAGTGGAATGCAAAGGAAAAGTGTACCGCCATAAGTCCACAGGTGATAGCTTACAAATCCTTCCATTCGCTCCGACAAACGATTATAAGTCCGGAAATCACTCGCGGACAATGGCTGAGCGTCACCCCCAGAAGAGGCCATCTTTTTGGAACCCATTGAATTGATTCGAGGAAGAATTGCTGGCCGAGGGATAGATGCCAAGAGTAATGAAGAAAAGTGAAAACGCATGGGACGGCACTTGAAAGCAATTTATTGCCGATGAAAAAAAATGAAAAGATCCCCGTGGACTAAGTGGGAATACTAGTAATGCAGAAGGGTGTAAAAGACACTTCTGATTTAGGGTTCTCCAGGTCTATTTTTGGTATGGGAAAAGTTCAAACAGTACAGGATGGATTTCCTATATGTTTATGGGAATTTTACATCGAGAATGTTCCAGATCTTCAATGGATGTTTGCCACCTCGAACCGTTGGACAAAAATCTAGTACTCACTGGCTAGGGAGACAGGTCTCCATTTCAATATAAGCACTTCTTCGGCGCGACCTCGACCATCAAAAGGACCGGGTCGCAATTTGACATCCGTGCTAGAAAGTTGGAAGGGAAATGGGAAGGTTAGCAAGTGTGTGCACAGAAAAGAAAAAGAAAAAAACGGTTATGCTATTATCAATACACATCGGGGCACCGAGGCCGGGCGAGAGAAAATAGTAAGACAATATGCCGCCAGGAGGGGGAATCGAAAATATTAGACAGTAAAAGGTCGTAACGCCGTGGACGTGAGAATAATAAGACAATCAAAGCTCCGTGTGTTCGAGCTGCTTCCTGGTCGGTGGCCGGAAGTTGCCGGAAGTGAGTTCTTTGATGGCAAGGTCGAACCGGGCGCCCATCATCCAGGCGGCGAAGATCATGACACTAGCAATAATGACAACGATGACGCCCATGAGAGCCATCATGAAGTAGACATCATTCTTGTTCTCGGCGTCTTCTTTCTTCCTCTGTAGCTCGGCCGCAGTGAGCTCACCAGAGACCTTACGGTTGGCGACCTCAGCGGATTGCGTCGGGAAGATGGTCTCAATGAACTTCTCAATCTGTCCGCAGACAATGCTGATCTTCAGGAAGTTGGGGTCCTTGGGGGTATTTTTCTTGTGGATTTTGCGGGTGTACAGGCGGAAGGTATCGCACAGAACAGACAAGTTCTGGGTAGACTTGTGCATGAGTTCACATGCATCTCCCTTGGTGATCTTAATGTTGCGCTTGAAGATGTCTGGGTTGCGGAAACACAACTCCATTGTGGCAATGGCCATGGACTGCGGGATTGCACAAAAGTTGAAAACACTCTGCTCTCGCATACCGGCCAGGTAGAAAAGGCACTCCTCGGCGTGCTCCAGGGCGTTCAGAACCATCTCCGAGTTGCAGTTGAGGGCTGCCTCCAAGTGCTCTGGCTTGAAGAGATCCTCAAAGTTGTCGACATGCTTAGACCAGATTTCCTGGGGCCAGAATCGTCGGTTATCATCGAAGTCCTCCCGGATATCACGGATGATATTGGTCTTCTGGAGGAAAAGACCCATTGACTTGTGCAAGTTGGGGCGCTTCAACAGAGCCGGGTTACCGAACCCAGCCTCGACAAAGAGGCGAGTGAGGCCCTCGCCAACCAATCCAGCGACATAATAGCAGTACAGATCATACTCCTCCTTGGTCTTCACACTGGCATCGTCATTCTCTGCCTTCACAGCATAGTCAGCCATGCCGTTGCCCATCTTGTCTGTGATGTCCTTGATGATAGCCTGGTATTCAGGCTTCATGTTTATGAACTCAGTGATGACGTGGTTGAACTGAACCAGCAGCTCACGGTCCTTCTCCTCCGGCCGATTCCCAGTGAAAGTCCAGCCATCTTGTGTCAAAATATCCTTGAAGTCCCGGAGGAGCGGTTCCTTTGTGGCCAAAGGAATGGAAGTGTCATCCTCGACGGTATCCAACCCACGGAGGACCAAGTAGAAAATGCAGATAGGGATTAACAGTTCGGGATGTAACTCCTTGATCACAGCACTGAAGCTGCGGCTAGTTTTGTCCAAGAACTTGAAGCAGGTCTTCTGATTCTCGGTCTCGTTTTTCTCGTTACGCTCATGGGGCGGGTTGTGCCAGACTTTCCTATGCGACATGGAGGGTTAGCTTCGCATGCAGGAGAAGACTTTTTTTCCCCGCGAATTTCAGAACATACCATTGGAGAATTGATCTCAGCTGCATGGGGTGAAAGGAGTAGTAGATAGCATTGCCGATGACACCCATGATGGGCCGGGAAAGAGGCGCGTAAGTCGGGATGTTCAAGGAATTATTGAAAGGCAGAGTAGCGCAAACTTCAACAAGTGAAGCGAAGTTGGAGCAGTACCAAAAATAAAGGAATTGAAGCCGAGAATAAATAAAAAAACAACAAAACCTGGGGGAGCTGCGGATGGGGGGGAGGGGAAAGGGGAAAAGGCCAGAGCAGAATAAATGCAGAGTTAGCTGGCACGTGATGGAACAAACCATGCATACAACCCCACATGATATCAGCGCCAACTTTTGAAAATATCTTGAGGTTCTGCCTAAACAAGACAGGTCTACTGTTTGTTTTTTCCTTTTTACTCATCATTGACTCTGTTAAACTTATATCCTATCTCGACACTTCGCTCTGATTTCAAGTGAGGCTCGGTCGCTGCGATGGTTGCCGATACTGCCTACTACGACGCTCTGGGTGTGCCACCTACGGCCACCGAACTGGAGATCAAGAAGGCCTACCGGAAGCTGGCTATTGTCACTCACCCGGGTATGGCCACTTTTGACCTTGTCTTTCTTTATCCTTCTAATCCGTTATCACAGACAAGAACCCAGGAGATGAAACCGCACACGAACGCTTCCAGGCGGTATGATTGCGCAACCCCAGAGATGATGCATATTAAGCGAGGCTGATATCCTGTTACTATAGATTGGTGAGGCATACCAAGTCCTGAGCAACGAAGATCTCCGAAAGCGATATGATAAATTTGGAAAGGAGGAGTCGGTGCCTGGTGGTGGTTTCGGTAGGTCCATCACATGCTAATGTCCAGCACACCGTTTCTGATTTGTCTTTTGCAGAGGACCCATCCGAATTCTTCAGCATGATCTTCGGTGGCGAGGCTTTTGTTGATCTTATCGGCGAAATCTCCCTTATGAAGGACCTCACCGCGACTATGGATATCACGATGCAGGAAATGGAGGAAGAGGAACTGGCCCAGTCTGCGGAAGAGAAACTCAACATCCACGACGAGGAGGTGAAGGCAGCAGGTGGCGATCCTACTCCTGCTTACGAAACCCACAATCCCGCGGCAGGGGCCGCACCTGCAGCCGCAGTTGCAGCTGCTGGTCCCTCCGAGAAGCCAGCCTTCGACCAAAGCTCTGGCGCTTCCACACCTCGACGGAACTTTGGGCAACAGGCCCTTATGGACAAATCTGAAGAAGAAGCTCGCATGGAGGCAGCCGGTCTGTCTCAGGAGGAGAAGGAGCTGCGCAAGAAGGAGAAGAAGAAGGGTCTGTCCAAGGAGCAGCAGGAACGCCTTACTGCTTTTGAGGATGAACGCCGAAAGGCTCGCGAAGATCGTGTCAACACTCTGGCAAACAAGCTGATTGACCGTTTGAGCGTTTGGACTGAGACAGACAAGGGCAAGGATGTATCCCATGCTTTCGAGGAGAAAATCCGACTTGAGGTCGAGAACTTGAAGATGGAATCTTTCGGTCTGGAAATTCTCCACGCTGTCGGTCAAACCTACGTTCAGAAGGGTACTTCCTTCCTCAAGTCACAGAAGTTCCTAGGTATCTCTGGCTTCTTCTCCCGCTTGAAGGACAAGGGCACCCTTGCAAAGGAGACCTGGACCACTATTTCCACAGCCATCGATGCGCAGATGACTATGGAGGAGATGGCTAAAATGGAGGAACGCGGTGGAGAGGACTGGACCGACGAGAAGAAGGCTGAATACGAGAAGAGAGTTACTGGCAAGATTCTCGCTGCGGCGTGGCGCGGCAGCAAATTCGAGATCCAGAGTGTCCTGCGTGATGTCTGTGACCAGATTTTGAACGACAAGCGGACCCGACTTGAGAAACGCGTTGAGCGTGCGCATGCGCTGGTGATTGCCGGCAACATTTATGCCAAGGTATATACACGTCTTTCCCGTCTATTCGTACCATGCTAATCACTACTTTTTAGGCCGCACGCGACCCCGAGGAAGAAGGCGATTACATGGCCTTCGAGCAGCTTATGGCCGAGGCCATGAGCAAAAAGGGCAAGGATGAGAAGGAAAAGGACAAGAAGAAGAAGAAGTCCAAGCACGACCATGAGGAGACTCACGGCGGAAAGGGGCCTGTGGAAGGGGCCACTGTTTGATTTACTTATTATCCATCTCAATTTTCTTTTTTTTTTTGCTTGGTTGAGTTCCACCTTGTACCTGGCCTTTCTTGATAGCCGGTTCATTATATCCTGGACATACACGTTGGGTTTGCTTTTTACCTTCTCACCTTCTGGGGCTTGACGATTCTCCTTTTTACAGCGACTGGACGGTTGCAGGTTGCGACGCGCGCACAATTTGTTCGATAGATTGGACTATATACCTCCCATGCCCTTTGATTAATTGACACAGCACGGCAGTGGTTTGATGCGGATTGTATGGACATAGATGCTCTTGATAATCACATGAAAACAAATATTGACATGAGATATTATTAGTATTGTACCTGGTATAAGAATGGCGAAAACACGAAACATGCAAATGATGACCCTCCCCCGATGGAAGCTATTACTATTCCTGAACGCCACGACCAACGCCACGACCAACGCCACGCCGAAGAACCGAAACTAAACTGCGACGATTATGCTGGACTGGTATAATGCGGACCTGTGTGGTGCTCAGTGCCACGCCGTGCGCGAGGGGGAGAGTAGGGCTAAGCGATTGGCCGTTCGGCTGCTCATCACGACCCTTAGCATCACAAGATCGCTGCTTTCATTGAGCTACCGGATTCGTACTCATCGGCACTTCGTGGACAGAGCCAGCAGTAGTCTGTGCACCATTTCCATTCTCCTTCCTGAGAGACTGGTACCCAGCCCAGTCAGACACCAAAACACCACACATAGCAAGGATGGTGAATACGACGAGAGCAACAAAGAGTAGCCTAGATATGGGTGGAGCGTCAGGTCTGTTTCTTGTACTGCGTGTATATTGACAGGAACTTACCAAAGAAGCACACCAAAGGCAAGCACGGCATTGTAGTAGGGATTTATACTAGTACCACCACCAAGGAGGCTGGCGAGGTCAGCAAAGCATGCCAGCCAGAATACCATAGTGACGAAGTAAATGGCCACAAAGATAGCGGCGAGGACAGTGTTAAGCTTTGCGCTCACGAAGCCCTTTCGAGTATAGTACCAGGGCAGCACTAGGGCGGATGCCGTCACAAGCATGGTCCAAACTGAAGAGAAGACAAGGAAGACGAGGATAGGCGGAGGTTTCACATTGACTTGAGTGTATGAATAGCCGGAATATGCACTCCAGGTCTCAATTCCTTGCGTGCCAGAATATGCGGAAGCAACGAAAGCCGAGAGACCCAGCTCGACAATAGAAAAGGCCAAGGAGGTGCCCAATAGGGCATACAAGACAATATTGAGGGCGAGCATAGTGAAGTCAATATAGCTACTCTGGAAGTCTATGCAAGATCAAAATAGAGAAAACTGATTGAAAGGGCTTCAAGGGGCAGGATCCCGATTTATTTCTTTCACATGCGGCTCTTAGAGCTCGTAGACAGAATGGACCTTATTTGGAGCTGGGCCAATTGATATATGCAGATACAACGCCAAGGTGTGTAGAGTTCAGTGATTCGTGTCGAATACGAGCAGTCACATTAAGATGGCGCCTACACTGACCCAAATAGGTACAAGGTAAGCGAGTGGGTGTTGCATAGGGTCGAAATGTTTATGATCTCAAAGCCCAAGTGTTGCGAAAGGTCATGTGCCGAGATGTGATGTGATCCCCTGTTTCCCTGTGTTTCAGCTTTTCAGCTTTTCAACTTTTCGGCTTTTTTTTTCCATGCATTACAAGGTTTATACGGGAATCAAAAGCCTATTTAACATTGCCTGTTAGACCTTTCTTTTTCTCCCCTGTGTGCTTTGTACTTCACGGGGCTAATATCAGCAGGGGAAATAAGTGGAGTTAGTCCCTATGGAGAGAACCAGAACTGAAGGAGAAAAGAGGGAGAAAGACGGAGAAAGAGGGAAAAAGTGGGAAAAAGTGGGAGCAAGAGGGAGCAAGAGGAAAAGGGCAATGGCCAAAGGTGAGACCCCAAACTGTGGCCTGAAATACTAGGCATGATATCACGTGGTCTACAGCTAAGCATTTCTTACCCGGCCTTGGCTGATATCTTCGGAGATCACCGCTCATTTATCATGAGCATAATAATACACAATATATATCATTAAATTAATTCAAGGTCACATCGTGCCGGATTTAAATCGGCGTAATACGGAAATGAGCCTATAGGAAATTTTCCACACACAAGGAAAAGGATTTGTCGATCCACTTTCCCCCTCACAGATTTGATAACATGTATATCATGATAAAAAGTCGGCAATTCCTCTTATTTTATAAGACTTCATCTAGTGGACAGCAACAGGCATCAGCATGACATCTCTACAATCCTCTGCCATCGCCCTGCTGGCCCTTGTGGGCAGCACTGCTGCAATAGTCTCAAGCACTTCCTCGGCTGAAGCCGGTCCCGCCGGTCCCACCGGTCTTTCATATCCGTCTGGGTTTGATATGAAAACAAGCTGGGCAAATCTCAGCCCATATGCGGATGCATCGGATTTCAATGTCTCCAAAGGTTTTCCATTGGAGTGTGAACTGTCACAGGTACATGTGTTACACCGTCATGCCCAGCGGTATCCGACACAATGGCTTCTGGATGGGGAAGGCATGGAAAACTTCGCCCAGAAACTGGCCAACTACACCAAGGAACATCCGCACAAGAAGATCGGCTCTGGATCTCTGGCTTTCTTGAATGATTGGGAGTACATGCTTGGTTCGGAGACTCTCCTCCCCACTGGCGCTGCCACTGAAGCCAGTTCCGGCGCCCAATTCTGGAGCCAGTACGGCCGATTGCTCTATCATGCAGGAAGTGGTGATTCATCCTGGAATGCCTCATTGAATGTGTATCCCAATGGTACTGCGCGCCCAAAGCCGACTTTCCGCTCGACCTCATACCCCCGGATTTTGGAAAGTGCTCGCTGGTGGCTGGGTGGCTTCTTTGGAAATACAGGAGCCAACAGCTCATACTCGGAGTATAATCTGACTATTATCCCCGAGGTCAAAGATTTCAACAATACACTATCGTCAACCAGTGCCTGTCCCAATGGCTTGGAGCCGGGTGACAACGCTGCCCCTATATTCGCTTCGTCTCTTGTCAAAACTGCCCTGAAGCGCCTTGCTGCATACCTACCCAAAGATCTAAATCTCGACACCGCAGACATTATGGCGATGTTCAATATGTGCCCCTACGAGTATGCGACTCTAGGCCAGTCGTCTTTCTGCGCGCTCTTCACTGAGCAGGAGTGGCGCGACTATGAATACTACATCGACCTTCAATTTTACGGTAGCTACGGCTTTGGCTCCCCCAGTGGTCGTGCCCAGGGAATTGGATATGTTCAGGAACTGGCAGCGCGCCTGCAGTCCAAGCTCATCACGGGTAGTGACAGCAGCATCAACTATACGTATGATGATAACACCAGGTCTTTCCCGCTCGACCAGCCACTATACATGGACATGTCGCATGACGATGTTATTGTTTCTGTACTGGCTGCTTTGGGTCTGGATTATTTCAAGTACGGTCCTCATGGTCTGCCTGTCTCGGTTGAGCACGCCCCGCGCCGCAACTTCAACCTCAACCAGATGACCCCCTTTGGCGCTCGTCTGTACTCTGAGATTTGGACCTGTCCCAAGGATGTCTCATTCAACCATCTCCAGGTGCAGAAGTACAAGAACCCGGACCTGTCATCTAAGTCCCACACTACTGATTACATCCGATTTGTGCTCAACAACGCGCCCGTGCCTCTAGATGGTCTCAAGGTCTGCGATGGTTCTATAAATGGATTCTGCAAGGTCAAAAACTTCCTTAGCGCTATTCCCGATCTCAACAAGGAGGCCATGTACCAGGAAGCTTGCTTTGGTGACTACAACATCACCAGCCAAGTTGGCAATGGGCAGCCGAGAAAGCCTTGATAGTCCAAAGTACACTGGGCTCTCTGATCTTAGTGAGTTAGATAAATGTGCATAGACTCTGCTAGCCAAGATTCAATATTCATTTAGACTATATTAATATCAATCGTCTGAAATTGAGGTTATCCTCACGTGAGAAGGGACAAAATTCTCATCTCTATTTAATTTACCACTGTATACAGGGAAGATTGAGACTGCGACTTCAGAGTTAGAGTAAAGTATAGTCACTTCATATACAATACAGTAAATCCAATTCGAAAAAAGGTATCAATCTCAAACATCCTCCATTTTTACCCAGGTGATATTGTGTCTTGTCAATACTCACGTTTTACTGTCTCCTGGATTGTTAGAACAATCGCTCGGCTAGAGACGCAAGAAACGCCTAGGCCGGATGGAACGGCAAAATTCCGATGGAATGCTTGTAACTCAAGCAAATTGGGGGTTGATCTCATTGAATCTCCAAACTCCGGGCATAGAGGGGTTGAATGATTCAGAGTGCAAACCTCGGTATACTGGATCAGACCACTCCGGGTCTTTTAATCTCTTGCGAATATCCCCCATAGATGTTTAACGTTGAATTCACAATATCCCATGATACACACATAAGTACACATAAGTGCACATATTTATGCATATCCATATGATTTCCCCGCAAGATCGCCCATATTCCTCGGTCCGCTTTCAACATGAGATCTACAATTATCACATTTCACTTGATATGCATCGTCATACAGGCGTTGTGTTGATAGAAGAATGAATATAAGATCGAGTTCAGTGACTTGATTCCAGTACTATTTCCATCTGAAGATCTCCCTAAATCTATAACGGAGTTATTCCTAACGCCTTGCTATAGTCTATAGAGATGACATCACTTCCTACGTCCAGTATCAATGTCTCATTATTTCACTCTTTATTGCAAACCTTGCCGTATCAGCAGATACTATGTGTGTTGCTAGGGCTAGCAACATATCTAGCATTGATATCTTCATTGCGTTTCCAACGACGGCAGACCATCCTTAAGAGATATAGTCACTACGGAACGAGACAATCTATGGGCAACATGACCGATCAAGATGCCTGGGCAATTCAAAAGACAATCATGCAAACCGAGTTTCCATTTATTGTGCTCAAGTCACTGCAGTTTGCCCTCTTCCGTGTATGCAAAGCTCAGCCAAGTATATGTCTCAAAACTAATATGGGACAGACTTATGGCATCCCAACGATATCTACCCTCCTCTTAAAAACATCTCAGTTATCAGACTCTACAACCTCGTTCAAACGATATGCCGACACGGGCACACTGATTGGCGAATTCATGGCCTTCGACCCATGCTCCGACCGAGCGCAGACAGCAATAGCCCGAACCAAGTTCCTACACAAGGGCTACCGATCCAGCGGCAAGATCCTAGAAGCCGACATGTTATACACACTAAGCCTGTTCGCACTCGAGCCAATCCGGTTTGTGAAACAATTTGAGTGGCGCGAGATGACTGAAATGGAACGGTGCGCTGTCGGGACATACTGGAAGAGTCTCGGCGATGCGCTGGGAATCAGTTATGGCGCTTTGCCTTCTGGAAAGAGTGGTTTCCAAGATGGGATTCACTGGTTGGAGGAGATTGGTGCATGGAGCGGGCAGTACGAAATCCAGCACATGAAGCCACATCCTCGCAACAAAGAGATTGCGGAAAAGACGATTGATGTGCTGGTGTATAAATTGCCCAACTTTTTGAAACCGTTAGGTAGATACTTCGTGTCATACCTGATGGAAGATCGACTTCGAGCCGCGATGATGTATGTCTCTTACCACATCGACCACCACATACAGAGAGATTAATGAGTTTCTTGTTTTAGGATGGAAGAGCCACCAGTATTGTTCGGCGGCACACTCGCCTTGATATTCAAGCTCCGCAAACTATACCTGCGATACCTGTCGCTCCCACGCCCGAACTGCATGCGCTTGGACGTGTTCACCGATAAACCAAACAAACACGGCCGTAACTGGGTGCTGGTATACGATGGAGCTCCGTTCTATGTGCAGCCCACGATATGGAACCGCTGGGGGCCCATGGCGTGGTTCAAGTGGGCGCTCGGACAACCATTGCCCGGCGATGACGGCGACAAGTATTACCCACAGGGCTATCACACCCATGATCTGGGACCGAAGTATTTTGAGGGCAAGGGATATAAAGAATTGGAGGGTTTCAAAGAGACTCTCCGTGAGCAGCGGACGGGACAGTGTCCATTCCCATGACGTGGGACTGGCGTGAACGCTGTTGATGATGTTGACCATGATATAACGATATTTGCGTTTTCCTAGGGGCAGATTGTGAGAGTTACCACAGTAAATCCTGGTCTTTCGTTTCTAAATGAATCAAGATATGGGACAATGAAGAACACATGATTAAGCCAACATAATCAGAAGTCTAGCATTATCAAGCGTTCAAATCAATGAGCAGGCAGAGAGACAGAATATAAACACAAGACAATAATTGCACGGGTATCTTTCAAATAGCCAGGGAAAAGCGTTCAAGATGGATGGCATGGTCGGGTATAGAGGTCATTGACCGTTCTGTGTGATGAAGAGTGTGAACGCAATAAAAGAAAGGCACGAAGCCCAGAATCTCATAGTACAAGTCGCTAAGCCCAAAAGAGTGAAAGAATAGCCTGGATCAAACGAAGAAATGAAGGACGAATTCAGAATGAAAGGCATCAAAAAGGGGTATTGTGCAAATGTATGAGCAAGTAAGAGAAGAAAAAAAATCGGTTCGTCCCGCCGGGAGACGAGGGCAAATGGGATCATGTACTTAGATCAGCAGAAATAGATGGCGTAGGAGATATTGTTCCAATATATGGCGATTCAACAAATGACACTTCGGAGGACAACACAGGAGAAAGAATGGCGGTGTATTCGGTTGAAGGGCTCAAAAGACCACGGCCACTCTCACCGATTTCGCCCAACTCTTCGGGTGCTAGGACTCGACCACCCAGCTCAATGTCTTGAATGTGCACATTGTACTCAAGGGCCCGCTGTCCCTCCTTGATGAGTTCTTCGGTCCATCCTAAACAGCGCTTGAGGCTTTGATTCATCCTCTGGCTGTCCACAAGGACCTCCTGGTGTCGCGCCAAGTCAAGCATGACGCGTTTCTCATCATTGATACGGTGCTTGGCATCATGCTCGGCCAGCGAGCCCGGACTCATGATACTTTCGTCCGCAGTTGAATCCTCATCGCTGATGTCGGACATATCATCTGTTGACCGGTTGGAAATCTCGCTTTCGCCCTCATCCATCTCACTGGTCACTGATAGTGCCGCCCCGGAGAATGAACGGGTGGAAGGTGCCATTGATATCCGGCCCGAGCGGCTCAGTCGCCGGAACCGCCGCAGTTCTGCCTTTTGTTGCCGCATTTCGCGCTCCAGAGTACGATTGATGGCTAGTAGTGAAGAGTTGCTAATTTCCAAGTCCATGATCTTGCGCTCAGTGCGCGCATTGAGAGCTGCCTCGCTCGGACCTTCGGATTTCCCTGGACTAAGAGGTGCAGGAGGGTATGTATCAGTTGAGACGGTTGATCCATTGCTGAAGATGCGAGGGCGAAAGGTGGGGATCTGCTCCGACATCACGGGAGCTGCACCTTCACCAGAATAGCTCCCGGATACAATGACTGGGCTTGCTCGCAGGTTATCTTGTGGATTATGGCTATGGCGGCTCGAGCCGACACTTGAGGACTTGGTATGTCGGACCGGTAGCGGTAGCGGTCGTGTTTTTTCGCCGATTGTGCTAGACGACGGCGAGCCAAAACGCGGGATAAGTCCCAGTCCATTATCAGCGCTGGCGATGTATGGTAATCTGAGATCTTCCGGAGGGTGTGAGGCCGCATCTGAAAGCCCGGGAGAACTCAACCGCGAGGAAGAAGATGCTGGGTTACTGGCAGGAAGGGGGCGGGGAAGACCACCCGATCGACGTTTGGCAGAAGTAGATGTAACATTCGATTGTTCCCCTAGTGATTCTCGCTCTTCGTCCCCATTCGCATATATGAAGCTTGAGGCTGGGGATGTCTTCCCTTGGGGCCTCGGGCGAGGGGCATCTGGCGGCTCACAGGGATGTGATGATCGCGCATCGGATGCATGAAAGAACAGCGGAGTCCCCGTGGTCATATCCGAGAAAGAATTTAGACGTGATATAGGCTGGTTCTCTGCCGCTAGGGTCTTCGCCCTCAGGCTTCGGGATTGTTCCGGCTTGACCCCGCGAGCCGGGCTGCGGTCTCGACGGCTATAACCGATTGTTGACTGAGAGTAAGGTACATGTGGAGACGGAGAGGGCACAGACGATGTATTTGTGGGGGAGTTGATAGCGCCATCTCGTCGGGTGGTTCGAGGACCAGATCGTGGAGTGACATTGGCGCTTAGAAAGGTCGGGACCGCGGGGGAGTCGTCTTTGGAGGGGGTGGAATAGGGGTGGTCGGGTTGTGCGAGGCGGCGTGGAAATCCTGGACCTTGACTTGGACTTGCAAGCTTTGGTGTCAGGGGAGCCTTGTTACTCCTATGGAATGCAGCGCTGAGGGTGGGTGTAAACGGTTTGGCGAGACTGCCATTGTTTTGTTTATCGTAGGTCATTGTCGCGGGGGGTGCAGGTTATGGCATTGCGTGCCACAGGACATGAGCATGGTGGCACCGGCCAATACAAAGAGTCTCTCTTTTTTTGTTTAACCAAGAATTTTGTGGCCCGATGGAAGGGAAATTCAAGAAAGTCGAGGAGAAAGTCGAGTCACGAAAACAATGGCACCCGATTGGGTTTAGGGCGCCGCTTCACCGCAACGTAGAATTCCTTACTTCAACGAAGGGTCGAACTATTGATATTGATATTGTTTGGGAGAACACCTTAATTATCTGTGAGAATTGAGTCTACAAATCCCTCATGTTATTTGCCAATATGCTCATAGAGAGAGAGAGGGAAAAGTATCTATTTCGCCCCTGGAAATCCCGCTTCTATCCCGAATTTGGCGGCTGTCAAGTGGAGACTTGAAACACGGTGAGTCTGCAATAAAACAATAATTGCTGCATTCCCCAACCCGGGCCTGCGGGGAGTATGGGCTCGGTGACGTTCTATGGGAGTGACTGACATTGCATGCCATGAGGGCATTTCAGTCAGTTTAGACCTCGTCAAAAGTTCACTGATTCACGAAGACATCTGGGGGGAAAGTCATTGAAAAAAAAGCCGCTTCTGTTTTGGGTCCATTCCAGGAATACCAGCCTGGGATGGCATCTTCCTTTTTCTGGCATTGTGGGGTATCAAAGTTGTTTCTTCTGGGGTGTCCTGCACCACTTCGCGGATTGTCTGTCTAGAGAGACAGAAATCCACATGCTCGTTGAATGTGCGATCATCTGCAATCTGTGGCCGTGTGCATATAGGACAATCCCACATCGGGGGTATTTCAATGACCTCTGGGGCCGCAGAGGCTTCTGGCTCACCAGCAACAGAAACATCAGGTGTTTCTTGGCTCAGCTGCTCTAGATCATTCATCTCGTCCTGGAGTTCCTGCCGAGCCGCTGCCTCAAAAGCCTCCTCGACACAGATCTCGTGATCCGCATTTACACTAGAGGCCGATACAGGAATGGGCTCAGAAGCAGGCTCAGTCGCAGGTTTTGGTTGTGTCGCTACGCCGAAAAAGTCGAGCCTAACTTTCTGAGTGCTGACTAGATTCGAGCAACGAAGACCGAGAAGCCGTAGCTTTATGTTCGGAATATCCTTCTCAAGCTTGGCGAGCATTGGTAAAGCAAAGGAATACAAGTCTTTTGCCAGGGAGACGGGACGAGATGGAGCTGTCTGGCGCGTGAGCACTTCGAAAGTATGGAGTTTGACTTTCAAGGCAAGCGTGCGGCCTTTGAACTGGGTCCGCGCCAGGTCCTTTTCAAGCTCCTGCGCAGCCCACCAGAGCTTCCCTCGAAGTTCCTCCTTGTCTCCGATGTCATGAAATGTGGTCTCTGTACTAACGCTTTTTCGTTCGTGGGTCTTGACAGGTTCAATTTTGGTCCTCCCAAGACCGAGGTAGCACTGAGCAAGAAATTGGAAAGCCTTCTCTCCAAATAGCTTGGTTAATAACGCACGATGTGGGAAAATATCACCACACTTTTTGACGCCAATCGATTCTAGCTCTCGCTCGAATACTCGGCCAATTCCATTGACTTTGCGAACTGAGAGGTCACGCATGAATTCCATGATTGCCTTGCGATCATTGGGGACTTGGAATTGTCCATTGGGCTTGTTGATATTGGAGGCAATCTTTGCGATCTTCGCATTAGCACCAATGCCGGCCGAAACAGATACCTTGGTTGTTTCTAATATCTCTGCACGCATCCGCTGAACAACCTCATCAGGTTGCATGTTATTTTCGTCGCAGTATGATGTGATATTTAAATAGGCTTCGTCTATACTCGCACTCTCGAAAAGAGGGTCGTATTCGGCTAGGATAGCGCGGATTTCCTTGGCCTTTGCGGTGTATTTGTCGTAGTTCTGTGGCAAAAGAACCAGCTGCGGACAGAGCTTTTTCGCGACAAACGAAGCCATACCACTTCTGACTCCAAACTTCCTCGCCAGATAATTGCAGGTTGTCAGGACTCCTTTCCCTACCGCCATAGGGACCGTCTTCAACTCGGGCCGGTCAAGCTCCTCGACGGCGGCAAAGAACGCGTCACAATCCACGTGAATGACATGTTGAGAAATATCACGGCTTAGTTCTAGTTCGGCGAGGTACTCATCAGCACGTCGTAGCTCACTGCTCAAGTCTAGGCGATCTAGCCGTGCTTTTTCTTTCAGAATTCGTTCGATTTTCAGCGTCAGATTTCGATCCCGGTCTTGTTCGTGATTGAAGAACTTAGAGCCCTTGGAGGCACTGTAGATAATTTCCGATACCTAGAAGATTTTAGCTATTGCTCAATATGTAGATACAATGATCAGGCGCACCTTTTGCTGATCAACCGAGTCTTGACCCGCTTTGGTTAAAGAAGGACCGAGTAACTGATATTTCAGAGTACCAAAATCCTCATCCGGAGCTGGCTCAGGCTGTGGATTACTGACAGGATTCTCCCCTGAAGCCTCCATGTTCTTGAGCGTCCCATCGATGGCTGATGGGATGACGAAGTGAAAGCGCGAAATTCAATTCGACGCGGAGTCACGTGGACACGCGTTTCAATTTGCGTAGCTACGTAGCCTTACACTGATAACACCCTATGCGGACTCACCGTCATGTGGATTCTCGATTCGACCGGTGACTTTCTGGAAGGTGGGATAGATATTGGGTCGAAAAGGATTAATCGGTTGCTAAAGGTCTTATAGGGAAGCGCGTATGGCTGCGCCCAGGAAAGAAGTATTTATTCGGTCGATTCTATCGAGACGGAGGTATGTCCACCACAAGTTGGAGATACAGCAGTTTGACTGACTTCTTATTGGTAGTCCGTCATGCTGTCAACCACAATTCCATATCCCGCAAGCATATGACCATTGAAATCTCATCGGTCAACCCAAGAGATGGTGTATGATTAACACCCTCCGCTCCCTCCCAAAGCGCAGTATACATACTCTGGCTAATTCCGATCTAGTTATCACCACGAGCGCGATCCAATATTACTATAACCGATTTGGACTCGAAAAAAGGAACCGTGGTTGACGGAAGGAGAATCCAAGGAGAATGCAAGTTGGAGAAGAGCGATGAGCATGTCATCCAGCTTGCTAAATACCAACATGCGCTCCAGTACGTATGTCTACATATGATAGGCTTGATTCCGAGCTGATGATATTGATAGTATGAAATGGGAGCCGGTGGTTCTAACCTTGTCAGCCTCCTCCAAGGCGGTGCGAGGTGAAGATCCTCTTGCACATGTTCGCTCACGTCTAGAAGACCTTGACATCAAGACCGTCATGGATTATATTGTTGATCACACAACACATGTGGTACAGCGCAAACGGAATACGGCCAAGGGTCTTCAGGCACTCGTCAACGGGAAGTACATAGTAGATGATTCATATATTGATGCACTCGTCTACTCGGCTACCCCCAGTGAGCTTGAGAACGTCGAGTCACTCTGTCCTCTCGAAACCGACTTCGAATCAGCGTGGCCGGATCCAAACCAACACCTCCCGCCTCCCGGGAAAGAGCCAACTCAGCGCCCTGCCGCTGCTTTCGCTCCGAATTCCACGCGTCTCAATGTCTTCGAGGGATATACGTTTATCTTCGGTGATCCAGCCCAGTTTGAAAACCTACGAGGTCCAATCAACAATGGCCAGGGAAAGGCGATTTTCTACGAGGTTGAAGATGGGGTCACAACTGCCGCAGATATCGTTCGGTTCATGCAAAAGACAGCAGGACAGCAAGGCTTGGGCAGCGAGCGGCACGGTCCCGGTGGTGTGGTTCTTGTTCGCTTTCGATCAAAAGGAGACCTCGAACAATGGTCTATTGACGTCGGTAATGAAGTTGCTCTAATGACGGACCAGCGCGTGATAGAGCAACGGGAGTTCCTTGACGCGATCCTAGGAAATGATGCATCACCCCTCTGCCGTGCCTTGCCCACAGAGGAGAGCTCCAGTCAGATCTCCGCATCTACACCAGTCGTCGAGGCTAAACAAACAAGCCAAGCTATTTCTATTACCTCCGAATCGGTATCACTCCCGGATCCTGAGACTAGTCAGCCCTCGAGATCCCAAGCGAAGAACCCCCGTGTGCGTGCATATGTCAGTAAAATGAAAACCTTCGATGACGGATTCGATATGGAATCTGTCCCAGTGTATACGCCTGAAGAAATTGACAACGCCAATATCAACTCCACTCAAACCATGGATGTCGAAGGTCAAGCGCCATCCCAAGCAACGCAGCCTCTGGATACAGTAAAGGGAGAGCTAGAGGAAGATACGGTCGCTGATCTTCTCCCGGGCGCCCGTGCAATGAAGCGTCGTCGTGCAGAACTGACTCGCCGTCACCCGGAGGGTGGGGTTGTAACCCCCGACTCTGAGACCCCAAAACGCAAGCGACCTAGACTTGACGTTCTTGAAGCCGCACGGAAGCATCGGGAAGATGAAGAGCAACAACGCAAGGAGGAAGACTTACACCCAGCTGACATGGGCGATGTGGATGTAAACCAATTGAAGAACCTGGCCATTGTGGAAGAAATGGACATTCCCGTCCGTAACGCACCCATGCGCGAGGCTGAGAGCTCAGATCGATGGGACGACCAATGGAATGGGCGCAAAAACTTCAAGAAATTTCGGCGAAAGGGCGAGCCGCGTAGCCGAGCTCGCATTCAGACGGTAATCGTGCCCCTAGAAGAAGCGACCCGCAAAGACTATGGGATCGGCGATCACTATTGGGGTAGCAATCATGCTGAGGCGAACTCCCGAGTTGAAGCTGAAGGCCTATACTCTGAGGATCATCGCGATGAAGTTGCCCCATCACGATCCGAGGTACCAGTGACTACACGCATCTCACCTGCACCGACTTCAGACCCAACTCCGGCTCGACGACCGAAGAGGGCTCGTGAGGAGAGCGATTCGGACAGCGATGATGGACTTCGTTTCCGTTTCAGGCGTAAGCGCTAGAATGCATCTTTTTTTTCCCCTTTGCAATGGTTTTGTAGCGTCTAGTTTTCATTGATACCCTCAATCCTATTCATCTGATATGGGCCTTCTGTATACCTGTGAACAAATAATATCCGAGTTCAATGACAATAACTATGAAGTATCTCCATATTTCTCCTTGCTTGGATGAAGGCATCTCTCCATAATGGGGCCAAGGGAATGATGGCTCAAATACACGATATATAATATGATATAGTTATGAATCAATAAGAAACATGTATAATGCGAGCTCCGATCTATTCTGGTCATATTCATGTTATTTTATTGGTCGTAATTCTAATTCTCGTTCTTTATAGTTCCAATATCAAGTATCCCTACAGTAAATGTCCGTGTCGCGCAACCTCTCTTTACTTTTAGCCTCCCCCTTCCGGTACATCGTCACTCTCTATTATGTACTTTGTATTTCTTTTCTTTTCCAGTAGTTTCTTTCTTTCTATCTTCATCTTCATCTTCATCTCTTTCAGTTTCGGGCTTTTCTCTCTTCGCTACTCACCTTCCAACCCGCCTCATCAAGCTGCCCAACAGCCTGATCGGTGAACCCCATCCGTTCTGTAATTTGTCTCTTTTCTTCGTGAATATGATCCACTGAGTGCTTCTGCCTGTAGCAAGACCGAACATCGGGCCGGTACGGCTTTGATATCACCGGTTAACCACATCTGTGAGATGAGGTACGTATATGCATAGCCCCGACATGGCCTGTTTGCTCACTGACGTATGCCAAATTCTGGCTATCAACAGTTTCTCATTTGAAGGAAGAACAAATCGCGTCAATGTCTTCTAACTCTCCTGATCGTCTCTTATCCTCCTTACCACCCCTCATGATTTCCGCAATTCCTCCTCCCCAGCCAGTGTCGGTCAATTTGCCAGTCAGTACATCCGTTGCGATTCTAGCAAGTGCAGGAGAATCCAACGGCATTGCAAAGATACCTTGCCGGGATATCTATGAGAACCAGACCTCCAGCCGTACCCCCGCCAATGAAGACCAATCTCGTCTCCCCGCAAAACCCCCCACAGCGACTATCTCAGCCCCGGCCCAGTCGGGAATCCAATTTGTGGACCTCCCAGTTGAGATCCATGAAATTATTCTGGATCAGATGTTTGGAAAAAGAGCCTCAGCTGGTAACCATACAGTATACGGTGAATCTTCCGCTCCAAACTGGATCAAGGCTCTCCACCATCCACGCCGGAAGGCCCTTTCCAACCTTGCCTTGACTTGTCGAGTGTGGACTGGACTTGTTCAAAGCCGAATTTACCGTCATAGTAAGTTTCATTTCATCAATCTGAATTTCAAAGGGCCTATACTAATAACTGACTATTTATATAGTCAGAATCAAGGGCAGTAGAGATGAATTGGCCGAGTGCGCGCGGTGGTTCAACAAAAATCGGCATTTGATTCCTTATGTCTGTCACATTGAGATTTGGGTGCCTGTCTGGGGAGGTAGGGCTCTTTGGCCTAGCATTCCTCACTCAAATGTGGAGCAATATGCCACTCAGGCAGCAGCAGGACGTGTTATGCAGTTGAACCATGATCATCATCGAGGTGAAGACATTTTTTATTATCACCGTGCAACCAACAACGCTTCCTTGGAGGAAATTTTCGGTCTTGTTCGGCGGTTCTTCCCCGCTGCCCGGGTTCTCACGCTGGAGGGAGGTCACTGCAAGAACCCACCTATGATCCGACATTTCCGCCATGATAACAACATTTACAACATGCGTGGTCTCGTCCACCGGCACCTACCTGTTCTTAAGCACATACAGACATTTATCATACGAGGTGCCTGGAACCTGATGCGGCGACCTGAAGACTGGCACAACATCGAACGGGCCTTGCCAGCGATGAGTGAATGGCATTGTGCTTGGACCCAACCGCATATGAATGCCTACCTCATCATGATACACATCCTGAGCTGCCCTCCAGTTACAATCCGACACATCAATCTCGGCCTGGAGGGATTTTACTATAATAATGATGGTTTGCTGGCTGGGCTTCCTGGATCTCGAAACTCGCTTCCTCCAACATGCACCCTGCTTGGAGATACAGCTCCGCGTTTAGAGTCATTTACCTACACTGGTCGACTTTGTCGGTACTTCTTTGAGGCATTGAAGCAAATGGCAACGGGAATGGGCTCTCGTTCTCGGCTCAGGTCAATGGATATTGTAGTCAAGGCATGCTGTCACACCCACCGGGTAGACAGATCGCATGACTGGTTGCAGATGGGACAGGGAGTAGGTGGAATTACCAGCATGGGGTTTATTCGCGCGTTTGAGGCAATGGTGATCAAGGCAATTGAGTGTCTATCGGTACTACCTGCCCTGGAGTACATGCGGATCCGTTTCATCGACCTCGACTCAAGCTGTCCGCCTCTGAACCCGTATTTTCAACTTATGCACAACGAGTGTACAGGCCTGTGGAGTGATGACATCCTAGAAGCTCTGTGCATAAACCGACCATCGGCCTCATTTGTTGAGCTTACAGATGGAATATACGCGGAGTACGATGACCAGCAAATTGTTGGCGCCTTGATGCCCCGGGTTCGCCCCCTAGGTATCCAAGTGAGTATGTACAGCCTCATTGCCGACAACTCCAACCCTTACTAGGCTCATAGCTTGCCTTTATCTTTGAGTTTCGACTTGATGTTCATCATTTCCTCTCGTCATTCAGCATAATACCCCATCTTCATTTCTGTTATCTTAACAATTTTCTGTTTCGGCATTCAAAATGTGCTCTTTTCTATCTGGCACCACATCCGGGATGACATTCCAAGAGATACCTGGGCCCATATGTGTCGTTCGGCGCGTGATTTTACAATTGCTTCATTTTTTTTTTTTTTTTTTTTTTTTTTTTTTGATTCTGTCAGAAAATGCAATTGCCGGAGGCTGCGAACTTCTCCCAACCAGAGAAGTAAAACCCAAACCATCCTCACTGCATACTTTGTTCTGTCGCCCTGCTTTCTTTTGCTTTCGGCTTGTCATTTTCAAGCTATTTGAGTACAAAAGAATTATCACCTAGCGATGCCGCACATTGATCGGAGTTGTTCATCAGCAAATCCAAGGAATCGGAGGATCAATGTTCCTGTGTTTTCACTGGTTGGCTTGTTTCCCTTGGGGCCATGTTGGCCCACCAGCCATGTCCGATGGGTTTGCTTGTATGTATTGTGTATGTAATTTAATGTCGTCCTGATCAATCATCGTTGCTATCTAAGATCCGTAACGATGTATTCATCTCTATCAGATACATCATTTTATAGCAACTGTGATCTCACCAGCACCATCCCCTCCATCCCGGACGATGATTCCCAGAATCCAGACGTTCACGGCGAAGAAGAAGAGCCCTGCGAGGAGCAACCCAGGTACAAATGATGATAGTCCCAGGAATTCGAGGTTGTAACCTTGGTGCAGCCAGAGGGCCTACGTGGTTTGTCAGAATCGGAGTTCCAAGTTAAACTTGTGGCATCAGAGGATCAATAGACAATACATACCTGTCCAGCAATCCATAGTATCGCTGCTGATACGCCCAGAGTCGGTTTGCGGATGAGCGAGGAAGAAGGTAGGTAAAACGGAAGCAGAATGAGGTACCAGAGGAAGTACTAAACAGGTTAGCTACCAGTATGACCATTTTCAAATGAAATCACATACCTGACTAGTACAGACTTTGTTGAAAGTGACAAATGTAAAAGTCTGTGCGAGCATGGCAGTAGTCAAGCTCTTCTTCGCCAGAACGAGAGGCAAAGCAACAACCACAAGGATCAGCTGCGGGAGAAAGGCCAGCGCCTCAAAACGGGTTTCGGCCCCCCCGGCAGCAGACAGATAGAGCAGTGTACTATAGGGTGAGAAATTGTGTCGGTGGTCCATGCGCGTAAGATGGTGGAAGAATGTGTGATGGAGGAACGGTTGGCCGTACTGGAGGTACATGACGAGATTTAATGCCACGAAGCTAGTCAGTGCTGCAACAGTAAACTTCACCCGTGATAGGGTAATGAATCCCAAAGCCTTTGACAGCAGCCCTGAGTCTACCGTTGCAGACCCATCGCGCTCAGCATCCCACCACCAGAGAATGGAGACACCATAGATGAACGGATAAATCTTGAAATGCACAGAAAGACCCAGGATAAGCCCAGCAAGGATAGGCTTCTTCGTCAAGGTTGCCCACAGAATGGCTGCAACAAGCACGCCGAGCAGGCCTTCCGAACTACCACGGGTACTGATATTTGCAACCATGGGATTCCACAGCCAAACAGCGGCAACATATCGCAGCGCGCGCTCAACAGGAAATTGATAGCATCGAACAAGCAGCTGGACAACAAGCCACCCAGCAAGGACGTCGGATAGTGCAAAAAGCGCCTTTCCAAAGGCGAAAGTCAGTGTTGACCAAGGCGCGGCACCCTCCCACGCAGTCGGGAGAAGCATCCACGCCAAGAGCGGTGTGTAGCGGTAAGTATCACGATCGTAGGGTGACTCGCCCTTTGAGACATAGCGGGCAGCATCTGTGAACACCATGTAGTCGATATCGGTGTATTTCACGGCAGAGTGCGCATCCTGCCAGCCTCCATAGACGAGGAGGATGAGGCGGAGGGCTGTTGCGGCGAGAAAGACTCGCGCTGGAGAGTTAAAGAGAGTCATTCTCTTATTTTGGACTTTTCCCCGTTCTTTATCCTTTGATAACCAAATGAAGAAATTAAATGCTAAATTGTCTGTTGCGGCTAGCTCGCATAATTGGGCGGGCTTGATGAACCCCTTGGCGGATATCGTGGGGGAAAGAAGTGCACATCCACAACCCTTTTTTTTTAAACGTGAGATCTGTAGTGACAGTGTGAATTTATTCAATGCAATTCCATGGAATTCTTGTCTGGTAAATTGCCGGTCTTTACATGGAAGATGTTGATGCCACCAGGGCATTTTCCCGTGCCCGCTGACTCAGCGTGGTCCGTGTCCAAGATTGCCTAATTGGGATGTATATCTCCAGGGTATACACATAGGTACTGGTAGGGATTAAAGTGTCCTTAAGAGTGATATGGACGACTTTCTCAACATTTATTTTGGCTTGAAGGTCGGATTGTAAGTTCTTACAATTCATCGTATATTGTTTTTTTGTGATTGTTCTATGATGGTATAAGCCCCGAGTCTGACGGTAGACAATAACGAAGATGAGACACATATAAAACTAGCCTTTTCATAGTTATCCAATCATCCCTTTGGACCCGAAGCAGATGGGAAAGCAGTAAACAGAAATGTAGAAGATGAAAACGTGATAGACAACTTTTTGCATAACGCTAGACCCTAAGCACCGTAGTGTTTCTAAATATAGGTTTCTCCGCATTATCTTTCTATGGGGTGTTATGCTCCCCGAGAAACTACTTTTCAGGTTGAAACGATGTTCCGTAAATAGATAAGGGCAACTATAGGAAGTAGAGTGGTAAATATCCCTTATAAATCCTGGAAAATCGCGGTCTAAAACTCGATATAGCTATAGCCAAGCTAGCTCCTGGTTAAATTAAAGGTAACACCACAAAATGGAGAAAGCCAAGTGAAATACAAAACTGCAAAATGCGGGGAAAGTGGCCATTTCCTCTATTCTATACGATATACGCCAATACAAAACGATGTGATGTCATTCTTGAGAGAATACTAGAAGGTAGAGCCAGTCAGGGGGTTTGGATGTGATATTTTGGCTATGTGAGTGGTAACGCCACGAAGAGGGGTTACATGAGTTCAACCCATGAGACTCTCAGGTCCTATATAATTGCTTTGAATTCGGCAGAAATGCAGTAGGGTTCATGTGAGAAAGTAAACAGGCATGCTTCTATAGTACGGTATCGTACATTTATATCAAACATCTGCTAAATGATGCTATCTCCGCTAGGATAATGCCATCTACCATAATAGAAGCTTCTAATTGAATATCAAAAGAATCGGGCATGTGGTAATCTAAAGGCTAGGCACCCTGTATATTATAGCTCAGACCTGTACCACTTCATCCGAGGTCCGCTTTTACAACCTGGCTGGCCAAATTTGGACTTGGATCTAGTATGTCAGACATTGTCAAATGATGTAGTCTACTATTAAAACCAAGATCACAAACTAGTCATGAATAAAATTTAGACCTGGTCTTAACAGAGATTATCGAGTTTATTGGTCAGAGACGTACCATTCGTCCCATATTATCTATGTACTTCAGTTCATAGCGCAGGAAGATGACGATCCCCCGCAAAAGCAGAGATATTATAAAAGTTAGTCTTCTAGTCCTCGGTATCTTTTTCGTAGACATATGACAATTTCATAAGGGTGTGGTGACTATATAGATCTCCTCGTGTATCCTTCTCTGCATGTGAGAACTCATCATGAAGGGCATGGGAACATATATCATTGGGGACAATCGAGGAATCCTCAACCCAGAATGTGATGAGTCCGGAAATCTCGAGAAGGTCGGATCCTCAGTGAGCTCGACCTCGAAAAAGAATAGATTCCGCCGGCATTGTAGGCGATTCTGGTGCATCTACCTCATCGCCAATGTGATATTCTTGGCAATTTTCTTGCCTGTTTTGTAAGTTAGAGAGCTCTGTTGCTCCTCGGGGTATTTATTATCAAAACTAACATTAACAAACAAGCTTTCTGGTCGCGATTCCTGCCATCGCCCAACTCGTTGTCAACAAATCGGATTTACGAATCGTCAATGCCGAAGTGATGCACCCGACACCGGACACAGTACGAATGACTCTAGAAGCAAAGGTAAACTTGAAGCTTGCACTGGGTTTTCGGCTCGATCCAGTCGTCTTTTATACCTTTGTGCGCTCCTCCGGCCATGAGAACGCATATGCAGGCATTAAGATACCTGGACAAACTATCAAGGGGAATTATTCACTTGGAGTCACCGACCAGTTGACGCCAATCTTTAATCGTACCTCCTGGGAAACCTTTGTGAGACAGGCTGTCTTCCAAAAAGAAACAGCATTGTCGCTATATGGAGTGACTACTGGATACCTCGGTGTTCTGAAAAATCACATTGTATTGGATAAAGATGTGGTGATGCCCAGTAGGTTCACCACAGTGATCTTCCAGCATTTGCTAATCTCTAAAATAGCTTTAAACAAGTTTAAAAACTTCTTCATTTCAAATACCACCTTTCTCCTACCGGTAGAGGATGACGGATCCAACCTCGTTGCCAATATTACACTCCCAAACCCAACCGCCCTCAGCTTCGAGGTCGGCACCATCACACTTGATCTTAAGAGCGGCAATGCAGACCTAGTCATTGGCACTGTGACGGTCAAAGACGTCACACTTGGACCAGGTAATAACACATTCCCGTTGAGAGGTGTGCTCGACATCAGTACGATGATCGCCAACCTCAGCGAAGTCATCAGCTCACAGGGATCCGCCCTCAATAAAGGCGTTATGAGCTTGACAGCTGTGACCAAGTCAGTTGTATCCAACGGCACTCTGATCCCGTACTATACAAAAGTCCTTGGGTCACTCCCTCTGGTAGCAAACGTGAGCATCGGCGACGTTCTCAGAAATTCACTCGCTCACCTGGGCTCGAGTGGAATATTGTCAAACCCCGATGACAAACGCAGGAGAGACCCAGTGCAGTTGGACGGCCCAGTTGGATACGGTGATGCATATAGCCAGGTCGCAAGTCTGAAACACAACAGGCACATTCAAAATATCTTCAAGGATGAAGACCCCGAGCGACAAGACGCAATGATGAATTCTCTGGCTCGATATTATGCCTTGCTATAAATGGATCTATGAATTATGAATTGAATTGAATTTAACGAGACCTTAGACACTTTCCCCTTCTGTGTTAAAAGTCTTGATACCCGGCCTGCTGGAAGCAGGTGGCGTTCATACTGTAGTTGTGACTATCAACATGGAGATATCCTACAATACACTGGCGAGTTGAAGAAAAGAATTGAAATGAAAGGTTAAATCCGTCATGCTTTCGTTTCCACCTATGCCCTATGCTAACATGCTGAAGCGAGAAATTCCAAAGGAACCAAAAATAGAAGAGAAGACAAGACAAGAGAAGAGAAGAGAAGGGAACAAGTGTTCAGTAATAAAGCCCGCCATTCGCAAAATATCCAGAATCCGGCATGGGATCAAAATACGGCTGTTCTCCGTATTTTGGGCCTTTCTCATGATCGGGAGTCAGCAGAGTCATTGTATCGTTCCTCCCGTCAATGTCAGCGACAACTCCCGGCCACAAGTTGTTATCACTCCAGCTCAGGTATTCCCAGAGATACTGGCCCCCTGATTCATCTGTGAATGGCGTAGTAGCAAGGGGGTCAAGGAACCCATTCTCGCCTATAGCCATGTTACCACGACCCGCCTCAGGCGCCGGGAACATGACTGACATATCCCGACCAGCAGGATAAGAGCCACTAATAATACCCGTGGAAGACTCAGCATCGGCAAGGTCCTGTCCCCGTTTACTAGCTTCGTAGATACGCGAAATAGCATCCAGCGAGCGCTTCGCCGTATGACCAAAGGACTGCATACGAGCCAATGTCATCATGGCCATCTCCACCTGCGCCTGACAGGACTCAATGGAAGCTCGGGGGTCATCCACTGTCGGATCGTTGAGGAACAATCCTACCAAGGGAACCAGAGAAGCCTGGAAAGTCCACCAGACCGCATTCCATCCGCACAGTTGGTTAAGCTGTGCCGTAGCAGCGATATTCCGAATAGATTCCTCTGCGACTGCGCGACATTTTTCAATCGCGGTACGCTCCTCGGACCGCAATGCGATATAAGGCACGCGGCGCATGGCGTAACTGAGCAGTGTTGGTCGGTACAGGAGGATCCGTTGGTTATAGTAGCGCCAGCGCATGACTGTGCGGACAGTGTTTATTGACTCTGAGCAGGGCTCATGGTCTTTCAGGACGGATGGGAGATTGTCCCACCACTCGAGGAGCTGTGCATCTGCATGGGCCATTTCTTGGTGCTTGACTAGTGGTGCAGCGGCGAGGGACTCTTGGACTTGGGTTGCGATCTTGGCGAAGCGGATGTTTTCCACTAAGGGGAGGATCTCGAGGACATTTTCCTATTAGAATGTCATTAGTCAAACAATCATTCCTTTCCTGGATAGGAAACAAAACCTACCTTGTCTCGGCAGAGAGGGGGTTTCACTGTAATGGTCGTGCCTATCCGACCCATACTAGGCCGGCCTAGTGTCATGCCGGCCCAGGTATCCATGCAGAACAGAGACCACCAGACGCGGCGCTTCAGATCCATGGAAGCTAGTTTAGCCGGGCTGGGAATTTGACGAGTCTCCGCAAACTCCTTGTGAAGTCCCAGGGCAGCCGCCATACGCAATGCAGCACCCAAGATGGAGTATGCCAGGTTTGGCTGACTGATATAGTGGCAGTACCAGCCGCCCATCAGGCCCAGCGCCTGAATAGTCTCGATATGGGAACTTCCCAAGGAACTCAGGGTTAGGTGACCCTTGCATCGCAAGAAGTATGTCTGGTGTGTTACATCATCGGGTCCTGTAGCCGCAATGCAACCAAGAGCAAGGACAATGTTCAGCAAAGCAAGCCAATGATCATCTCTCCGACGACCGGCGCAGTAAGTCTCGCGGAAGGAGCGCTCATCGATCATCGGAGCAAAGGCTTGGAAGTAGAGGAAGTATGCATCGAGCATTTGCATCTCGGAGGGTGGGATAAGGGGTTGTGGGGGTGTGACAGGCGCACGATGTGGCCATCCTATCGAGTTCTCCTGTTCGTTTGCGGGAGTTCGAGAAAAGTACGAGGCACAGCCTGGGTCTAACCAGACAATGACTTTAATCACAGCCTGGATAGATGATACACCCAGGTAAGATGAAGGTTGACGAGCTGACAGCGACAACCCATTAACATCATCTGAGACGCCCTCTACTAGATCCGAGGAGCTGGTATTACGGCTATCCGGGAGTTCCTCGGGCATAGTTTGCAGAGCCTCGAGGTTGTCATCCTCATTTGACAAAGGTGAGACATGGGCTTCCAGTGAAGCCGATGTAGATGGCGAATCGGCATGATGTGACAGTGTTTGGACGTGAGAAGCCGACGAAGCGGTTGTGAGCTCAAGGAGCTTCTCTCGTGGCAAATTTGCCAATGACTCGGGAGAGATATTTGGGAATAACTTTCCCAAAATACTTCGATACTCTTCCAAAGTTGTAGACAGTTTTTCTACATGTCTAGATTATACGGCGGTTAGATGGGATAGAAGAAAATGGGTTGACTCTCTCACCTGCGCGATGGCCGCGGGTCTGAATAATGACACTGGTCCGACTTCTTATACCACCGACATGCCTCACATGGCTTTTCACCATCACACTTGATCTTGCGATGACGACAAGATGTACAAGCACGTAAGGTTGTCACACGGCGACTAATGGATTCACGTCTTTCACTGGTAGACCGGTTGCGGGCAGGAGTTGCTGCGGTTGGGTTCTCAAAACCCTCGAATGTATGAAACATGATGGAAAGTGAATAAATTATAGATTCACGACCACACTATGTGGTCAATGAATGAGAGACATAGATAGTGTATAGTAGTATGTAAAGAGTTCTTCACATTGCTGAAAGGTGGGCGAAGTCATACGTCTAAGAGAAAAGGGAAAAACCACAGCCTAAAACCAAATCAAAAAAAAAAAAAGAAAAATTAATAGGCCGATCCGCTTAATCTCCCCGCATTTTCTGGTGGATTTGACAGTCTTTCTGTCGGATTCAGGTCAAAGTGATTGGTCAAGGATGTGGGATTATTATGGGCTAGTCCGTGATATCTGCCACTTCGGACTATTTCTTGGGTATAAACCACTCTCGGATCTAGGGAGAAAAGAAAACGCCTTTCCTCTTTGACGTGGAGAATTCCCGTATCAGTAACTCCCGGCATATGAGAATCCTGGGGAAGTTTATAGGGTCAACTAGGGTCAACTAGGATCAACTGGGTTTGTGAAGTCCCGAGCTGCAGTAATTCAGCCAGGAATTGCCACGCCAGCATGAACAGGGGTATGCAGAATGTGCCATTCACGGGCAATGTCCAATTTCGCTTGCGGTGTAATATACGCCACAGAACAAGAGCAGGGACCTCTATGACATGGATTCTCCAAAGTGAGGGGCAATTTCCCCGGACTCATCCTAGGAAAATTATGAGCCCTGCAGATGGGAGACGATCGTATGGGGGGAAGATCACAGTATGTTCTTGGTGGAGATTAAGTCCGATAGTTTTCAATACCAGCAAATCTCCCCTCGGCCGGATATTCCAAACCTGTTTCGACCATTAGTAGTGCGAAACCTTCTGGGTTCTATAACGTCGGAGGGTATGGGGATACTCCGTCTGCTCCGTACGAAGTATACCGTAATGGGTCTAAGCCTGACGCCTGACGCCCGCACATGAGGGATTTTCACAAATCAAGGGGCTAGTGCTCATATTACCCTGTGTATCAGAAGGTGCCTATTTCCCATCTCGCCACTGGGAGGGGTCCTGGTTGCCGAGATAATTTCGCGCCATGTCTCGTTCTAGTCAAGGGCCCGAGATGGGGACACGGGGTTCGGGATTCTCCCTTGATTTTTCTCTTATTTTGCAAAGTGGGAAAGTAAAGCAAAAAAAAAGAGGCCAAGAGTATCAAACTCCGCAAACTCGAATTAAATTCAAAGCAAGCACTCTGCAGAGCTCCACGCTGAGGTTGATCTTCAAGTTATCAAGGGGTGGAAATTGCCAAGCCTTGTGGGACGAGAAGCCAAAAAGATGCAGGGCCGTTGCCTGCCGAGGTTGGATGATCATTGGTTCGGTTGGAACTCGTGACTCATGTATACTAACGGTAAATTAGTGCAATTAAGTGTGTCCGAAAGAAGCTGCCTGCACAAGGGGAACAGCCAGATGATGTAGGAGCCAGTGAGCCTCCAAGTTTAGAATGGCAGAAGCTCATGGGAAACCCGCGTTATTAATAATGCATGGCATTTCGAGCTTGACGGCACATTTTCCGTGGCCAACCAAGGTCTTATGTGGATATAACAACCCTAGGGGTTCGAGGAGAATGCCGAATGGTGGAGAGACATCTGGGGACCATTGTTGTAATTTCGCACATTTGCAAATTTCCATTGTTTCACTGTATTTGAAGTAGACAATTTGCAATTTATACAGGTCATGTGTCACACTAGTCCCGTTTGAACACGGCAAGTTGTGTCTTTCCCAAAAGGGAAACGGGGGGCTCCGGGCTTATCGATAAGGAATGTCGGTCTCCAACTATGTATAAATCCCGGGGAAGACAAAGCTGCCTCCTGCATATTGTCAATTGCCTTTCAAAATGGCTAAGCTTGTGCACTCCCTGTCTTCCGGCTGGTCCTTCAAGGACCGGGATACCGACGAATGGCTGCCAGTAGCTACAGTCCCATCCGTGGTACAACAGGATCTCATTGCTAACAACAAGTGAGCTTTCTTTCTCAAACGAAAAATATTTCAAAATCTAATCGTATCTCTTACACAATAGGCTCGATGATCCTTATATCGGATTCAAGGAATTGGACGCCCGCTGGGTCAACGAGAAGTCATGGGTCTACCGAAATGTGATCCAAAAGCCATCCGCCCCCGCTGGCTCTTCAATTGTGCTGGTTTTCGACGGTCTTGATACCTTCGCCAAAGTCAAATTGGACGGACAAGTGATCCTGGAGAGTGATAACATGTTCCTGGGCCACCGGGTAGACGTAACCAAAGCATTGGAAGCAGAGGGCGAGCACACGCTCGAGGTTGAGTTCGACTGTGCACTCCTCAAGGCACGTGAGCTCCGATCCCAGGATACCAAGCACAAATGGGTTGGTTTCAACGGCGATCCATCACGCTTGGCTGTGCGGAAAGCCCAGTACCACTGGGGCTGGGACTGGGGTCCAGTGCTGATGACTGCGGGCATTTGGCGTGCCGTGCGGTTCGAGGTATATCAAGCCCGCGTAGCCAATCTGTGGCCCCAAACCCAGCTATCTGCAGACCACCAAACAGCTGAGGTGACGGCTGTCATCGATGTGGAGACCGTCGGTGATGGAGAATATACGGCCCAGTTTAGCTTAAGCTTAAATGGGAACGAGATTGCAAGCAATGCTATCCCAGTGTCTGGGAAGACCTCTCAAGTAACATTCCCAGTCGAGAAGCCGGCTCTGTGGTGGCCTCATGGATATGGCGAGCAAACTCTGTACGACGTATCGGTGTCGCTACTTCGCAATGGTGAACAGGTTGACCAGACATCCAAGAAATTTGGTATCCGCACTGCTGAGATAGTTCAACAACCGGACAAGCATGGCAAGTCCTTTTTCTTCCGAATTAATGGGATGGACATTTTCTGCGGCGGTTCCTGTTGGATTCCGGCGGACAGTCTGCTCCCTGCTGTTAGTGCTGAGCGATACCGCAAATGGATTGAACTTATGGTCGCCGGAAGACAAGTGATGATTCGGTAAGTTTTGCTTTTCTTTTTTTGGTCGACTTGCGTGGGTTTAGCTAACGCCGAACAAGTGTCTGGGGTGGTGGTATATATGAAGACGACTCCTTCTATGAAGCTTGTGACGAATTGGGAGTGCTAGTCTGGCAAGACTTCATGTTTGGATGTGGTAATTATCCCACATGGCCCGAGATGCTCGAATCTGTCCGTCAAGAGACAATCTACAATCTAGAGCGTATGCGCCATCACCCTTCGATTGTGCTTTATGCGGGCAACAACGAAGATTACCAGGTTGCAGAGTCAGAAGGCTTGACCTATAACTACGAGGACAAAGACCCGGAGAACTGGTTGAAAACAGATTTCCCGGCACGATACATTTATGAGAAGCTGCTCCCAGAAGTGGTGGCTGAATACTCGCCTAGCACATTCTACCACCCTGGAAGTCCATGGGGAGATGGCAAGATATCGTCAGATACCACTGTTGGTGATATGCACCAGTGGAATGGTCAGTATTCCCCAGCAGACTTCAAGTTCTTACGCTAATCATCAGAATAGTGTGGCATGGAACGCAGGAGAAGTACCAAATCTTCGATACTCTCGGCGGCCGGTTCAACAGCGAGTTTGGAATGGAGGCATTCCCCCACGTCTCTACCATTGATTACTTTGTCGAGAATCCGGAGGACAAATTCCCTCAATCCCATGTTATCGACTTCCACAACAAGGCCGACGGTCATGAACGAAGACTGGCGACGTACCTAGTAGAGAATCTACGGTCCGCCACAGACCTCGAGGTATGATTACCCACTATGACAATCATCGATGCAGGCTAACATCTCTAGACCTATATCTATCTCACTCAAGTTGTACAAGCCGAGACCATGATGTTTGGCTACCGAGGCTGGCGCCGGCAATGGGGTGACGAGCGACACTGCGGCGGCGCACTACTCTGGCAACTGAACGACTGCTGGCCAACAATCTCGTGGGCCATCGTGGACTACTTCCTAAAGCCAAAGCCAGCATACTACGCCGTCAAGCGGGTCTTGAACCCGATCGCTGTCGGAGTCCGACGTGAGCACCACGACTGGAGTGTGGCACACGCCCAACCACCCAAGACCAGCAAGTACGAGCTTTGGATCGCCAGCAATCAACCAGGCACCGTCCAAGGCAGTATCGAGCTGCGGTTCCTATCTGTCAACACAGGCCGCGATATTCGGGCTCCGATCGTGCGCGAAAACATCACGATTACTGCCAATGGTACCACGGATGTCATCACTGATGGTGTTCTCGACCACATCGCCGAGCCAGAACCGCATGTCCTCGCCGCCCGGTTGTGGGTAGACAACCAGGTTGTAGCACGGGACGTTGATTGGCCACAGCCATTGAAGTATCTCAATTTGTCCGCGCGACAGGTAGAGGTTAAAAGGCAACCAGGGAAATCCGGTGAGACGGTGTTGGTGATTAATGCCCGCAAGCCGGTCAAGTGTCTCGTTTTCGAGGAGCAAGAGGGTGTACTTCTTGGGGATAATGCTATTGACATTGTGCCTGGTGATGAGCAAACAGTCACTGTTACTGGCCTTGGAAGTGAACCTCTTAAGTACCGGTACCTTGGACAAGAATCTTGTGGGGTTGTTTAATGAGTGCTGTATAGCAATATTATATATCACATCATTTAAAATACATATTTCCCTGTAAAATATATCAATAGTATGTAGTCAACGATGTAGATAAGAAAAGAGAAGATCATCTCTCATATCTCTTATCGGATCTCAACTTCACCACCTCCAACATTTTGCCAATGGGTACCAAACGCTCCTGGGAAGGTCAGCCACTCGAGTTAAATACTCCAGATACAATCATGGCAGAAGCAGAAACAGCCTCAGCTCCTTCAATCTTGTCACTCTTTGAGAACTTCCGCGACGAGCTAGATGAGCACCATGACCGCCGCGAGCGTATCATCAAGAAAAGCCGCGACATTACTGCCCTGAGCAAGAAGATGTATGCATTCACCTCCAACTGAAGATCAATAACTGAGATCAATAGTATCTTCGCCCTCCAACGAGTCCGCACAACAAATCAACCCCTCCCACCCAAAATCGCCCAAGAAAACCAAACCCGCTTCGACCAAATCCACGCTCTGTTCGAAGATGTTGTCCCCGAACAACTTGGCATAAACGGCTGGCGATACCAGCGCCAAATCAGCTCTGGAATCCAAGAATTCATCGAAGCCGTCTCCTTCGACCACTACCTACGCACACAAACGCTAATCACCCACGCCGAGTGCTCCGCCCGCGTCCCACCAGGAATCCTCGTTTCAGAAGAAGACTACCTAATGGGGCTCTACGATCTGACAGGAGAGATGATGCGTTTTGCAGTTCTATCGCTGAGCTCCGGGAACGCAACCAATGCGACCGAGAACACAGCAAGCGACGAGAAATCGACGGTCGCTTCGTCGCAGGATGGTATTGTGGTTGATCTACGTGCTATTCGCGCAGGCTTTGAGGCGCTCACTATGCCACAACGGCATTTCATGTTCCGGGATATGGCGAAGAAGCAGGACGTGATGCAGAACAGTGTGGAGAAGGTTGAGCGGGCGGCATATGGGATTGTCGTTCGTGGGAGCGAGAGACCAAGTGGATGGACGCCTGATCTATCAGGTTCAGTGGAGGTTGCATCCTACTGAGAAACTAGAGATGAGAACATTTGAATGATTTTGAATGACAGTTATAGTCTGATATAATGGTTGGGGCTTTATAGAATATGTAATTTGAGTCTTTCTCCATCTTCATGTCCCAATATCCCTTAACATCCCTTAACATCCCTTAATATTGCTTAATATTGCTTGATATTCCTTGATATCCCTTGATATCCCCTAAGTATTATGTTTCTTTGGTTTCTACATTTTGCCAAGTATGGCTAGGTGTGATCACGGTGACATCACAGTAAAGACAGTAGAGAATTGTATGTCATAGAACTTATACCTATGAGAAAGGGAAATCAAAGATTTCCAATTAAAGGGGAAAAAAAGAAAACGCCCTCATAAAACGATCGTGTCACCCATATCTCATAGAGAGCCAATGCTGTGGCAATGTTGAAGGCCAAAATCAGACAGGAGAACGTGGATTCTCATCCTCGGAGAGAATACCCTGCGAGATCAGTTCTTCAGGCTGCGGTCTGTTCTGAATCTTATGCTCAAGGTTATCGGCCAGCATGTGCTTCTTGAGTTCAAGGGCGTGGGCCTGCAGCGCTGGGGCTGCGGAAGTTGCGGGGAGGATATTACCTTGGCGGGCTGTTAGTATATCGAGAGGATTCCCAGCTCAGGTACGAAATGCAGCAAATGTAGCAAATTAAAGCAAAAGGAGATATAAAAGAAGGGAAACGAACGCTCAACCAACTGGTCCTTCTCAGGTCTCTTCTCCAGGTTCTTCTTCAGGCTGTCTGAAGCACGCTGGCGATCGAGCTCCTGGCGGGCAGATTGAAGTGCTCTATCATTATGTTAATCATATCCAGACTGGAAATATTCCCGGAAACACTCACGGAGCTACATTGGTGTCCAGCAGGATGTGGCGGTTCTTGAGGTCCTGCATCTCCGGACGGGTTTGGAGGTGTTTCTCTAGCGAGTTGCGACGCTCGTTAGTCGGAGGAAGAGACTGTTCGATGGACATTGTATTTGAGTAATGATAATCAAAGTTGTGTTGAAAGTGAAACCAGGTCAGGTCAGGGGAAATCAAGTAATTGGGAAGGCGAAAGTCAAGTGATCTCACGCGGGGAAAGCGGTCTATACTTGGTCAACTATATAGATCAACTAGAAGAATCAAGATGGAATTTACTGGAATTTACTGGGATAATTTAGGATAATTCGGGATAATCTGTGATAATCTGGAATAATCTGGAGTAGATCATAATAAAAAATACAATCTACTATCTCCCCAGCGCAAAAAGAGAAAAATAGCAACCGTCACAAACGTCTCCGCAATTTGACGATCTCCCATCTCCGTCTCCTAAGGAAAGGGTGAAAAGGGAAAAAGGGGTGGGCACAGGCTTTTCGAAATAGACATATTCAAGCAGCGCATCACAGCCGCGGGTTGAATCCTGGGATTCATGTCCTTCCGTGTCCGAGATCCGATCATGCCGGGGTTCTGGGATGATTTATGCCGGGGGAAGAGGGAAAAGCACACTCTGCAGGCAATCACAGCAAGACAGATCCAGATTCCCGCATTCGGGGGTTTATTGCAGTCTTGCAAAGAGAAAAGAGACACTCTGTCCGGTTCTGGATGCATTGGTTCACAAAACATTCCAGTCTACCTGTCAAGATATGACGTGGAGTAGACCGTTCTGCTCATGCCAATCAAGGAACCCAGAGCTTACCACGGCCGCGACCATTTCCTCGTGCACCGCGCGAAGATCCACCACGGCGACCATTAGATGAGCGGCGAGAGGCTCCAGCGTTACCACGGGAGCCTCCGGTGCCACCGGCGGCACCCTGTTGGACGCTCGAGTCTACAGTGGGAGGCTTGGTTACACCGCCCAGAGACCGGCTGAAAGAGTCCGGGTCGATGGGCTTGGTAGGAACTTCCACAATAGCAGTAGGCTCAATGGGAGGTGGCGCAGCCTTGGGGGCAGGCTTTCGCTGACCCCCACTACGCGAAGCACCTCGGGGGGTTCCTTTTCCACGACCGCGGGGGACGAACACCAGCTCATCTTCGTCGCTTTCTTCCTCGTAGGACAACAATGTCTTCGGTTCGGCGGGTTGGGTCTGTGTTTTCTCAACATATTTGCAGCGGTTTTTGTACTCGCGCTCCTCGTACTGGATAGCGGTGCGGAGCTGCAGAATGTTCTTAACACCAATGCCAAACTTCTGAGCCCACACCTGGGTCGCACGGTCGTTGGAGATGAGGATGCAGGTCTTGGCAGAGTTCTCGGCATCGGGACCAGTATGCAACCGCCAGAGCAGAGCGCTCAGCAATGGGCGCAGAGCGGGCGGCGCGGTCGGGATGACGGATCCGGAGATGGTGCGCTGATGGTTAGAAGACTTGCTCTTGATTTTGGCATTCTTCGTTCCATTGCTGGACTCATGCTGGGCGCACTCGGGGCTGGTATGGGAGCTGCGAGAGGATGTACGCGATCCAGGTCCACTGGGGGTGCCGACGGAGGTGATTGAAACAGCCTCCGGGTCCTTCTTGAAGTTCAGCTTAGATAAGAGCATCTGCGACAGATCATCCGACTCGTTCTTGGTTGAAGTATCATCGGCATTGGCTTCCATCACCGGCTCCCCATTGGTAACTGCTTCGTCGATTACCTCGGGCTCCTCTTCAAATTCCGGCAGGAAGAATTTCTCGGCCTCCTCCCAGCGCTCGTATTGCTCCATTGGGCCCTGGAGGAGAACTCGGTCGGCGGCGATGTGATCCTTGCCGGAAGTGACCCGGTCAAGAAAGCGGACTGCCTCGCGGGCATTGATGGCGACCTGAGATCCCGCCCGCTTCAGCGCATGGAGTCGTTCAAGTGCTAATCAGACAATAGTTAGACAGGCAAGTGCTACAGTGAGGGAATCAAAGTCGCATGGATACAAATACTTACTGTAGAGAGGAACCACAAGATCGATAGCACCGTTAGCGGTCCATTTCTTGATTTCGCTGATATTGGTGGACAGGGCTGTTTCGTCCACGGCACAGTGGAAGACCTTGCGTCCGGTCGACATGGTGGATATTGAACGGTGTTCGTGTATTCGTAGTGAGTGAGAGATACAGGGCAAAGACCGCCCTATATCGGAAGAATAGAAATGTAGACAACCGCGACTGAATCGGGGCCAGTCAGCACGGGCCTAGGCTGAAGGAGGTTTGACGATGGAAGGACCTGGGAATGTGGGGGGGGGGGGGAGTAGTGGGATTTCGGTTGATGGAGCCGTGAATTTTCACTCACGATGAGAAGGCAGTTGACAGGATGTTTCCATCTGCAGCATCTTTAATACAGACTCTGCCTGGCAAAGAACACACCTTAAGAAATGATGCGATGGGAGATAGAAATATGCTGACTAAGCTGGCTTCAGGAACAGACCGAATTTAAAGAGAAGAAGGGTTTCTATATAATGAAGAGGTATACAATCTAAAGGTAGAAATAGAAGGAAAAAGAGAAAAAAGTAGGATCATTTTGAAGAAAAGGGAGAGCTCATCATCCCGAGCCTATGACTTCACCTTCTTAATAAGGCCATCCGATTCCTTGACTCGTTGCGTCCACTCACTTTGATGTTCATGTTAGTACTAGTAGCAATTACAATGGGGAAATTCTGTATACTTACGTCCAGCTGCCGTCATATACCCGACGCAGATTTGGGTCACCATATTCCGCCTCATTCAGGGCTGTCTCAATGATAGTGGCAGTCACACCAGTACCGCACGAGCTGATAATTGTTTGGCTTGGATCCACCTTGTGGTCCTCAAAGATCTTTCGCAGATTTTCAGCAGGGAGAAACGCCTTTGTTTCAGGGTCCAGTAGTTCTTGGAAGGGCATGCTCTTGGAACCAGGAAGATGGCCCGATGACAGGCCAGGGCGCGGCTCCGGGTCGGTTCCAGCCCAGCGACCATAGGATCGTGCATCTAGGATCTCTACCTCCTCTGCACCTTCCTTCCCATAGTCCAATGCCAACTCCTTCATCTCGCGGAAAGAAATCACTAGTCGCGCGTCGTATGTCGGGACAGTGTACTTGGACTTCTCTATCACAGCTAGCTCACCGCTCTCCGTCGGAAGACCTTCTTTAACCCAAAGACGATAGTTATTGAGAATGTGCACATTGGGGTGTCCGAAGACGCGCAGTGTCCAGCCTACACGAGGTGCACTGAATATTCCCAGGTCGGCAGTGTCATAAACCACTACCTCGTCGTCGCGACGGATCCCCAACTCGCTCATGGCCTCGGCAAAGGCCTCACAAGTGGGAAGCATGTGTGGATAGGGTGAATCTTGATCTTTGATATCATCAAGGTCGAAGAATCGTGCCTGTGGGATGCGCGAGTTACGGAACGAGTCAATTCCCTTGCGACCCTCTGGGTCGTTCGGCATGAACCATGCTGCACAGAGGGGAATCACACGCGGAGAAGTTGAAATTTTGGTCGTGGGATTTTTCTTGAGTGCTTCATTCAGCTGCTTTGGTGTCACTAGATACGAAGAAAAAGAGACATTGCGCCGAGTATGGAGCCCTGTGGAGATGGACATATTGGGGCGGAAAAGACGAGCAGGAGCAAAGGATCTGGCAGTGAACGCCATAGTAGAAAATACAAGGAACCTTTTTAAAGACCAATTTACATAACGAGGTAGCAAAGCCTTGAGTCAGAATTCAAGACCAACCAAGAGTAAGAACAGAGAGAAGAGCAATATGAGGAGTACTATTGCGTGCGTTATGGCATGTGGAGAACATGTGATAAGATGATAAGAGATAACTGTTTTCCCTTTTCTTCCCGAGGTCACCTCTTCAGCTAATCCACTACTCCACAATGAAAGTCACTATTAAAGAATGGAATGCAGTTGCTACTTGGCACTGGAATATTCCTGAGGATGAAGTCTGTGGCATCTGTCGTGTCCAGTTTGATGGTACTTGTCCAACCTGCAAATTCCCTGGTGACGACTGCGCGCTTGGTGAGTTGACCTTTATACTCCCACTTCCATGCTGAATACTGACTATGATGATTATAGTGCAAGGAAGATGTAACCACGCTTTTCATATGGTAAGGGGAGTGGGCCATCTAAGCTAGGACAGGACTGAACAAAACTTTCAAAATAGCATTGCTTGATGACCTGGATTGACCTGGAGTCTTCCAAGGGACTGTGTCCAATGTGCCGGCAAAGTATGCTTTCTCTGGATTGCCTGTGTGATATTAAACTAACTTTCTTCAGAATTCGAATGGAAGGATAAGGAATAAAGGCCAAATTTGTGTATTTCTCTTCTCGGTGGTTTTCAAGGCGTTGTCGGACGAATTCGAGATACCCATTTGTGTTTGTATTGGCATGCAAAATTAGATTGGAAGAGTTGCTAGGACCTTAGTGTCAATTGAGCTTTAAAGCAATGTCATAGTTGGAGTGAGACTAATACTTCATTTATATAGTCTTCGATTCATGATATGCAGATGTATATTTTGCAAACTGGGCCATGCGAAGGTCAACTTACATATGTCATGTTCCAAGCCATAACCTATAATCTTCAATAATGAAGAATAATATGTCAGATAACAATACTCACATTCAAGTCATTCGATAACATGAGATCAACTGCCTATGTAGGGTACATGATTCCAATGTTTTCATCGGACCGGCACGTGACGCCATCGATAAGTAGCTCTCCGCACGATAAAGAACCTCATCCTATCCCAAGCTTTTCTCCAGAATGATGTAGCCTCAGCCTATGGAGATGTCTTTGAACAACTCTCCCTACCATCATACCCTGTCTGCATCCTCATCCCGGCAGTCCCTGCACAAAGAAACACTTTCTCGTCCAGGCACCGCGTCGTCGCGGCCGAATGATCGACATTCAAGAGGGCAACTACCTGAGGGCCGCATATCAGCAGACGAAACCCATCAATCTCCAGCAACAGTCGTATCGCCATGCCAAGACGCAGTTTTGGATGAAACTGGAGACCACCTCGAGCAAGGCCAAGAACAACATCTGTCACACCCCGCTTTCCAGCCGTTCTTCACCTTGATCGAAGACGCCCATACCTCAGATTATCACCACCCAACGGTCCACTACATATTCTCCGACGATGACACCGACATTGTGACAGAGGCGGCCCTGCGTAGTTTGGCCGCGGAGCAAGAAGCCCTCTCCGATTCCAAGAAAGATCAGATCGCGCAGACCCAAGCATCCAATCTTCAGGACGAGATCAAAGACCCCTCTGATCCAGATCCAGCCAAGACTAGCCTGCTCCCGCCACCAGTTCCAGGTGTCCGGGAGAACTATGTCATTCTCGATGTAGAGCCCTCACCACACATACCTGGGACAGCGCAAACCAGTCCGATAACCGAACAACTAGCACCAGGCAAAGGCGGGGGTGGCCCGAGGTCCATATCCTCGTCACCGGCAAACGCTTCCACACTCCCACAAGATCAGGGACAACCACACCCGCAGTATAGTGTTACCGCGGCGCAGAGCTTCTCATCAACATGGCAGGTCCTCCACACGGAAGTGATGCCGGCGCCCACTTTTGAGAATAGCAACCCTGGCGAGTTACCAGGGCATGGGTTGATGCTAAAGATTCGTGGCACAGGTGGGCTGCCGATTGAGGTGGGTGGCAAGGAGAAGGAGCGTACACGTACACTTGAGGAGATGATGGATCAATTTGCAAAGCGGATGAGCGAGTTGCAGGTTGTTATCGATGCTGCGGAGTCTACGGACTCGAAAGGGGAACACGACGAGGAAAACCTCGTGCAGCATCACTTCTCTCCAGATACAGCTGAAGATACTATTCAGGGTGATGGGGATAGTGTGGCATATGTTGCAGAGGTTGAAGTGAATCATTCTGGATGATTATTAGCTGTTTTTGGCGCATTGCGGGGAAATCATCGGCGTTTGTATCGTATCTAGTCTACTGACGGCTAGTACAAGGTGAACCTCATGCATATACTTTGAATACAAAACGAACGAATCCACACTGGGAGATCAAGTATGGTAGTAAGATCAAATCTGACATTCCTATGTACAGGAATATCAATGTAGCCAAACCAGAAACGCCAAGCAGAATGCTTCTCTATGGCACTCAGACAAAGAAAGAGACACAAGAGAATGGCTAACCCAACACTGTTATCTCAGCCAAAAACTCCAGCCCAGAGTGGAAAGCCCAGCGACTATCGGGTATCAAAAATTGTCAAAAAAAGAGAGAAAAAAAAAGAGCAGAAAATAACACGGAATCAACTTAATCAGAGGTGCGGTTTCTGAATCTTCGGCCACTGGCGATGGCCGAGGGGGGCATATTTTCGCGACCCTCCTTCATGCCATTCATTCTTTTTGAGAGAATGGTTTTGGGGAGTTTAGTTTCGGGGTTGTTGTTCGAGTTCGAGCGGCGCCGTTTGCGGGAAGGTTGTTCTGGCTCTTCCCTTTCTGGCGTCTCGTCCAGGTCCATGGATGTCGCCAACGCGGGAGTTTCCGGCTTGCTTGGAGGTAGTGCATCATCGGAATCAGACATGACCGGTCTGGCGACGTTCAGGTCGACTTCTCTAAGGCCTGTGTTGGAAGGTGGGGCTGCAGATGATGGAAGAGGGTGGCCTACCTCTTCCGGGGTATCATTATACACGAATTTCTTGGGCGGCGAAGCTACCACTTGGGGCGAAGTGGGAGCAGGGGAGTCCTGTTGTGCCTCACTGAATGGCAGAGCAGTAAACTGCTTTGATGTCCGGTGTCGAGTGCGAAGACCGTCGTGAGCTTCCGTTTGGGGCATTTCCGAAGGGTATTCGTATCGTCTTTTCTGAGGGGTTACACCTGTTGGGATATACTCTTTCAGAGGGTGGCTCTGGATGTTGGACCTCATTTCTAAAAGTGGCCGGCGAACTTCGGTGTGTAGAGGTGCAGTAGTTTGCTCCAGGTTCTTGGTATGCATATCAACATCCTCATGGAATTTTTCGACACGTCCACTGAACCCATCGAGTTGCCCATAGACGCTTGAGCGGGACTGTCGGACATTCTTCACCATGGCATTCAAGCTGCCTAAGTGTGATTCATGGAAGCGGCCATTCTGGGACCGTGCTTTGGCAACGAAGTCATCCAAAGCCTCCATTTGTGTGCCCATGTCGCTCATCTGAGCATCAACAATCCGCACAGTCTCTTGATGCACGGACTCCGTTGCCCGATGAATCGAGGCATTGCGCTGGTCGAAAGTCTACTATTGTTAGTTTCATTTCACAACCCAAAGACGTCAGTTGGTCTTACCTCCCAATCATTCTGCATCCTAGTCTTGATTTCATCCTTGGATGCAGTAATGTCCTTGGCAAACTGTTCCTCTTTGAAAATCCATTCATCAATGTGTCTATCGTGCTGCGCAGTCGCTTGCTCAAGAGAGTCGCCTGATGCCGACATGTCGGTGCGAAGAGCATCAAATTTGCCCTTAAGGCGGTTGTTTTGTTTATGATTTGAGTCCTCAAGGAGTCCTCGGATGTGAGACATAAGAGTTTCACGCTCGGCTTGTGCACTCGCATGTTCCTCTTCCAGAACCTGTGCTAGATTGGACGAAGCCTTTCTATTGGCCTCCACTGTCTGGCGATTAGCTGCCTGCAGCTCGAGACGTAGTCTGTGGACTTCGCATTTCTGTTCATCGAGGTGCTTTGCCATCTCCTCGAACATGATCTTGAAGTCTTTGCCAAGTGTACTGTATGACGAGTGAAGTTGGGAATGGAACTCTGAGAACTCCCCAATAACCTCCTCGGAGATCCGCGCAGCGGCAGCTGACAAGCCGTTCAGGCCTTCGCCCACTTTGGACTTAACTTCTTCACGAAGAACCTTGATCTCCTCGAGAACTTCATTCATCTCGTTGTGGGCAGTGGAGGTGTTACTTTTCGCTTCTGTCTCGACCTTGTCAAAGGAGGTATCAAGATCTTTAAGTTGTAGGCGTGTAGACTGCACAGTGTCCAGTTCATGATCCACAAATTGGTGGATTTTGCCAGACATATCCTCTAGCAGCTTCGCATGCTGCGTCTGAAAGATCTGCATGCGAGCATCGACCCGCTGTGTAACATGTGATACCTCGCCAGTTGAAGTCTGCCAGGTCTGCCGGTTATCAGTCTCCAAGTTATCTTTGCGATCCAACTTCGCATGCAGTCCATTCACGTCTTGAATGGTACCATTTAAAGTAGTAACTAGGCCGGCACCAATGTGACGAAGTTGCTTTTCGGTATTCTCATGAGCCTTCCGCACAATCTTCTCCTCGTCCAGCTTCTCTTGGGTATCCTTCCAAAACCTTTCGGTTTCGTTGAGAACATCGCGCGTTTCCTTGAGTTTGGACTGAGTCTCCTCATTGTCCTGCTTTAATGAGTTGAAGTTGCCCGTGATAGAGAGCAGCTCTTGGACCTTATTTCGAAGACTTGCCTCCATAGACTCGATCTTGGCACGCTGTTCTTCGTTGACAATTCGCCGCGATTCACTTTCCATCGTCATTTCTTCGTACGCATCAGGCGTCATATAGACACCATTGCGATGCCGGGTGGCAATGAGCTCGCTCTTGAGCTTCTGAATTTCCATCCCGATATCTCGCAGAAGCTTGGTTTTGGCGACGATGGAATTGATCTGGGGTTTGTTGCGGATGTTTTTGGCTCGGAAGGCATAATCAAGGGTCGAGATGGTCTCCTCCAGGTTGTTGCGGGCAGGCGAGACAGTGGCGATGATACATGTTTTTGTTTGTCCTCCAAGTGAATCTTGTAGTAGTCTCGTGAGTTTTGACTCGCGGTAAGGAATGTGCGAGCTCTTATCCACCAGAGCATTGATCACTCTCCCAAGAGTAAGTAGACTCTTGTTGATGAGACCTGCCTCCGTTGCCCGTTTATTTTCCGCACCGCTCCGTCCGATGTTTTCGCTACCCGCGAGATCAACCAGGTTCAGCTTGCCCGAGCTAACATAGTCCTCGCCAGATTCGGTCGTGCGGTTTGTGAGAACGGTGATGGTGAAAACTGTATGACTTCGGGAACTCAAGTCGTTGCATTTTGTCGCTGCCACTTGGCGTTTGTGGCTGCCCGCTTGAAGTAATCTGATTCCGGTGGATGCAGAGTCGATGTAAGTCTCCTCCATGCCCTGAACCATTGTGCTGTGTCCTCCCTTCTTCTCATTTTCAAAAATCTTGAGCTTGGTGCTATCATCGTATGACAGAAGGTCACGGAGTTCCTCGTTATAAAGTTCGATAAAGGAGCATTTCACTGTGCTTTCTGTGTCCTCGAGTTTGTGAAACAGAGCGTAAAGGGTGCGTGGAATAATTCCTGCATCGTCAGACAGGATGCCCAATGTGTCAGTCATGTCTCCTGACATGGTGTATGTCTTTCCCGTTCCAGTCTGTCCGTACGCGAAGATTGTGCAATTGTAACCTGCCAACATCTGTAAGGAATTAGCGCGGTCCTTCGATTTTATGCCCAGTGACTATACTAACCTCGTCGAGGACTGGCACGACTACATCCTCGTAAACAGTTGTTTGATCGGCAGCCGGGGAGAAGACCTTGTCGAAAGCATATGTCTTGTTTGAAACCGCATTCGGTCCCATCGAGAGATCCAGGGTCTTGCCCTTCACACCTTCTGGCGTTGACAAGACTACACCGTTGTTCTCTTTGATCTCGCGATCGCTGCGACCACGACAGCGGACCACAACATGAATGTTGGTGTCCTCGTTGATTTCCCGTTCAAAATCTTTCTCCTTCCTCTTACTCGCAACGCCCGACTTTTCAGGGCTCCTCGCGGCACGAGCTGCACTTATCGCAGATGGCCTCACTGAGTGTGTAGACACTCCAGGCGGTGCATGGCGTTCGGGGACTGCCGAACCCGCTCGTCGAACCGGTTGGCGCAAACCCGACCTCCTCGTGGTGGGGAGGGTGGACGGGGGCCTTGGTGGGCCAACCATGTTGACAATGCGACACTCGAAGTGTAACTGTGGTATTATTTCGCAGCAATATTCGATAGTTCGGTAGTTTGAAAGTTGATTTGATCTTTTCACCAGCTATGTCGGAGTCTTTCAGCGTTGTGTATATCAGTGGAGCTTGTCTCAAATGGGAAAACATAAACAAAGCTTACATAAGCCAGTCATTTCCCCCTCTCACATGACTCTGTCGGCTGCGCTATCGTCATCGCTGTCTTATCGCTATTTCCCCTCATACCATGTGGACATCCCTTGCATCTAGCTTTCCCTTTTTAAATAAGGATCAAATATCGCGTGGACCTTCGTCCATGGTTGTCGGGCCATGAAAACGGATCGACCACTATGACTACTTCGACCTCCCCAGCACAGGCACAAATCTTCCCCGGGAAAGGACTCGGGTTTATCAGTATGTCTCTTTGTCTAGCCTCATAGCCTTTCCAGTGGCTCTTGCTAATACTTTGGAAGCCCTGGGAGCTTCGCTCCATAATGTCCTCACCCGCGTTAAGTCCTATCCCCAAACTTATCCCGCCATCGACTTAGCCTACTCCCCTGCAGATCCGCTTCGCAAGCCAGTGGTATTGCAGTTGCCCTCAAATGGCCTGCGACTTAGATTTGACGGTCCTGACCAAAGGCTCCGTTTGATTGAAGTCCTCGACTTCTCTCGAGTGAACTTGGTATATAAAAGCCAAGAGGTCCTCAAAGGTGGGAAGTCAGCAGAACAACCCTTGTCTTCGCATGGCCCCAGCTTCCGGCACGTTTACAATCGCTTGTTTGGTCCCTCATACCCAGGAGAATACGTACCACCGGCAGATCTGCAATCGCCATATGGCACTTACGTGCTCTCGTATCCCGGCGTTGCATTCTCGTTTCCCCTTCAGCACTCGGCCTGGTCCGACCAGTGTGATTTTGTAGCGTTGTTGTCCTCCTCGGCTGCCCTTCCGGCCACATCCATGTCAATCTTCCAAGGGTCATCATGGCCTGAGGCCCGAGCCAAGTTGTTCACGCAACAAGCACAGTACCCACGCTCGTCGGCTTTGATCGGAAAATCCCGAGAATCCCTAGCGGATGAAATCGAGGAGTGGCATATCCTTGGTGCTGGGAGACTTGAAGTGGCTCGCAGGACGGGTTCTCCTTTGTACATAACACTAGGAGAGACGACTCCGCAAGACTTGATTGCCGATTTCGGTCCACCCGACGCAATCTACCGTAAGAACGACCGCCGGATCTCGATTCACCGTGCAACCGGGGGCGGGGACCTACACCTGAGTCCCTCTCCAGGCAGAGGAATCGAGATTCCGGAGGCCGACCACTCATCGACTAACAGTGTAACTGATGATTCTGACGACGAGATGACTACCTTCAATATTGGAGACCCCACCTCACTGCCTGCAGAGTGCTTTTTAAATTACTTTCACCATGGGTTCGATGCCTTCATTTCGTATCCAACAACACCTGGACCTGCTTTCCCCGCCTCAGGGATCCCGGAACTATCGCCTCAGCCAGCATCTTCCCAGCTGACAGTGACAAAGATTATTCTTCATGGGAACGTCCCAGGTTCGTATCCATTTAATCGCCACCGCCGAAGTCGCTGGCTAATTCATTTGGATGAATCCGGCGACTGTCTGACTTCGGAATCGCCCTATGATGAAGTCTCAGAGCGGCTGCGCGCCACTTGGAAAGGATCTTACGCCAGCCCCGCCGAGGAACGTGCCCTGCAACGGCCAATGGTGTTGAACCGTGGCTGGGGGGATAGTCCTGAGAGCAGTGTTGAGTTCCTCGGTGGCTGGGAGGAGAGCACCGCGAGAGGTCCTCGGAGTGGTGCTGATGGCCAAGATGGGGGATTAGGCAACACCGAACTTTTTGGGTTTCCAGGGCTTTTATTCGAAGTTCTCAAGAATGGCGCCGTGAGTTGTTTGACAGTGTACTGAGTTGGTACTATTGAACCCAGCGCCTTTGACCCATATTTCAATGCATTATGAATCATGATAATCTTAGTTATTCTTGAATGCGAAATCGTACATGACTATTGTAGTTTTAGAGTCTGCTACTGGACGAACTTAGAGCATCGACGAGGCCTTTTGTGGCCCGATTGCCGTTTACATTGTCAGGCTACCTGGCACACGACTTCCAAACTGTTCAGATACCTTCGAAAAGTCTAGTATGGCATCCACCGTCTTGGCCCGGGAGGCATAAGAAGCAAGCAGATATTCAAGTTGACACAGTAATTCTCCAAATCAACGTTACCTCCACTCTCGCACTGCCTGGAGCTTATGAAGCACAATAGATTAAAATAGGATATCCCGCATTGCATCGACAAATCTTGAGACAGTAAATGTACCTTTACTAATAAGCCAATCCTATAAGCAAATCATAAAACACATCGCTTAGTACGGTACATGGTAGACGGGAAATCCGGTACGTATAGGTACATATACAGATATGCAAATGGCTTCAAATATGTACTCGCTTCGATACAATACACTCATAAATGACGATTCGCAACCCTGAAGGTAGAGAGAACACGTTTCAACTGATCAGGTGCCCAGGTTTTGAGCCTCGCACATCTTCGGATAGAGTCGTCCTTTCGCCAGTAGTTCTTCATGAGTTCCAGATTCAGCAATCTTGCCCCCTTCAAACACGCATATAATATCCGCGTGGCGAATAGTCGACAAGCGATGGGCAACCGCTATCGTGATTCTGTCCCCCTGAGAAGCCGCCTCATTCAGCGCATCCTGGACAATTCTCTCCGATTGAGTGTCCAATGCACTCGTTGCTTCATCTAAGAGGAGTAAACGTGGATTTCGGAGCAACGCTCTGGCAATAGCGATGCGCTGACGTTGCCCACCAGAAAGCTGTATCCCGTTGGTCCCACAAAGAGTCATAAGGCCATCAGGGAGAGAAGAGATAAATTCCCACGCGTTGGCAGCCCGACAGGCAGCCTCAATGTCACTATCAGGAACCGTTGATGCGCAACCAGTCGATGTCCCCATGGAGACGTTTTCGCGAATGGTTCCGGGATAGAGGGTGGGCTCTTGCTGAACAAGTGCCACTTGGGCTCGGTACAGCCGCGGGTTCATGCAGTCCAATGTAAGGGCATCGACTTTGATGTGGCCAGCTGCTGGATCGTAAAAGCGTTCGAGCATGCTGATCATAGTACTTTTTCCACAGCCAGATGCTCCGACGAACGCAACAAACTGACCTTTTTTTATCTGTAAAGATATTAGCGATAAATAACAACATCTTTATGGTACCGATTTGGTAGGTTTAAGAACATAAATGAAGATAGCAGGAGTTGAACTGGCATACATGAAGGTCAACGCCACGTAGTACGCGAGCGTGGGGTCTCATCGGGTAAGAGAATTGCAGGTTTTCCAAGTGCAGAGACTTGAAGTCGCCGGGGCCAATGTCGTGGTTTTCTTCTGTCTCTCGAATGGTAGGCTGAAGCTCTTCAAGCCAAAATATGTAATTGGCCGCATTAGTTGCCTTTGTCATGCCTGGATAGCTGTTAGCAACCTGTATTTACCTCCCACATAGGCTTGGGATGCATCTTACTGCTTGAAAAGCCAAAAAGGATTGAAGCTTGCTGGCCAGAAAAGAATACACTTAGAAAGCTTATGTAGAAGTTGGCCTGGCTCAAATCTCCGAATGAGACAAGCCGGCATCCATACCTATATCGAGATGATCCAATGGTTAGCATCAAGCCATGATAAAACCGAGAACGAGAACATAGACGACAGACAAACATACCAGAAGCCAAGTGCCAGGAACGAGTATTCGACTGTCTGAGTGAATGCAAAAGGAAGCATTATGAAAAGCACTGGCTTCGTGGACGTGGCAATCGCCCGGTCAAGTTCCTGGGTGTATCGCTCCAAAACAGACGTCTCGATTGCCAAAGAAGACACAGTCCGGATGGCATTCACAGCCTCCGAGGCAATGGATGCACTCTTGGAAAATAGTTTCGAAATCTTGTGATCCATTGAAGCGTCCATTCTGATGCGAGCGTAACCGGAAATAAGCATCGGTGGAAGTCCTGCCAAGACAATGACAAGACCAAGCTTCCATGCATATACAAGTGATAGGATGGAGCATGACAATACACCAACAGTTGCAATCAGTATCAGAGAAACATTGAAACCCATAAGCTCAAACACAGCCTGTGGATAAGAGTCGGCACGGCTGGTCAGCGCCCCTGTAGTGTTTTCGGTGCGATCAAAGAATTGCAAGTCTTGCTTCATCATGTCGTTAACGACTTGCTTCCGGTATTTGTAGCTCATTGTCTTGATGAGTTAGCTAAACCAAGGTATACTCATATATCACTGGAACAAACTTACCTGTGCGACCATGTTTGACGTCCACCCGATAACGAAATAGACGACGAAAGATCCAAGTCCGAGAACTAAAAACATGAGAGCGAAAAAGTTCCCTTTCGTTCGCATGGCTGCACCTGTGAATTGAAATACGTCGATGAACTTTGACATCAAAATAGCTTGACCAGGATATGAAGCAGCTATAGTTCGGTCAGTTTCAGTCTGCGGGAATTGGACTTCAGAATGCTAGCCTCACCTCCTGTCAAACAAGCCAGAATCAGAATTGTGAAAGTCCAATTGAGCTCCGGAGTCGATTTCATCAATCGCCAGACTGTTTGAAGAAGTCCCAATCTTTTCCAATTGTCAAAATCATCCCGACTCTGCTGCTTCTCCAAAGCTGATCTCGTGAGGGTCGAGTATCGGGTTAATTCGTCAGTCAGTGTAACATGATCTTCTTGGTCTGTTTCATCCTGACTATTTGAGACATCTTCATTCTGCGCGGCCACGGACAGATCCTGAGCCCGCACCAGTCGTGCATAGGCGCCATTCGATTCCAAAAGGGCGTCATGCGTACCTTGCTCAAGAATACGACCATTCTCCATGACGACGATATTATCAGCATCTCTTATAGTAGCTAGTTTATGTGCAATGGTGATTGTTGTGCGTCCTTTCGAGACATTGTTTAGTGCCTGTTGAACGACTTCCTCGGCATGAGGATCAAGTGCACTAGTTGCCTCATCCAGAAGAAGAATTCGTGGCTGGGAAACAATGCTGCGAGCAATTGCAACCCGTTGCTTTTGACCACCAGACAATAGACCACCTCTCTCTCCAATGACGGTATCATATCCATTGGGAAGTTCGGTGATGAAATCATGGGCAAAAGCAATTTTAGCGGCATCCTGTATCCGGGCCAGCTTCTCGATTGGAGGCTCATTCTCCCACGGCGTACCGACAAGGCCATTGGCAATGTTTTCAGCAACTGAGCCGGCAAACAAAACGGGCTCCTGTTGAACAAGTCTCACCTGCTGACGCAGCCATTTCAGGTTGAGCAGCTCGACAGGCTGACCATCAAGCTTGATTGTTCCCGACAAAGGATGATACCATCGTTCAATCAGTCCAACTATAGTGCTCTTGCCAGACCCACTGGCTCCGACCAGTGCAGTTGTCTTCCCGGCAGGGATATGCAGTGAGAAGTCATTCAACACATTGACGTCGGGGCGCGTAGGGTACGCAAACGAAACGTTACCAAAATCGAGATAGCCCATCACGTCCGTCGGCTTTTCTCCGGACTCGTGGAACGGATCGATCCTCGACTCTCGGTCCATGAGCTGGAATAGCTCTGACGCTGCAGAGGCAGCCCGGACAAAATCAATCAAATGAGGCATTATACTTGTCAAGCTTGTAGCTGCCACAATCACGGACATGAGCACACTGCAATTATCATGATTAGCATTGCCAGTTATAAAAGGATAAAGGCCGAACAAACATAAAAACATCTCCAACTTCCTCCACCTCCCTAGTGGATATCATTTTTATACCCTGCCAAAAGCACAGGCCAAACCCTGCATATACGATGGTGTACTCAGTGGCGAATAAACAGCCAAAAAGAGGAGATTTCTTATTTCCAAGCTTTCTCGAAGCTTGCAAGAACTTGTCAAAGTCACGTAGCAGTTGGCTTTGAAGCCCAAAAGCGTGCACCGTCCGAGAGCTGCCCAGAATACTCTCTGCAAAAGCTCCAGCCTGAGCCTGAACTTTGAGGACTTTTGTTTCAATCGAAGCTTCAATGGTAGAGCTGATGCCCATGGCCAGAAGCATTGTTGGGGCAATACAGCAGCAAATGAGGGTCAGCTTCCATTGAGTGACAAATGCTAGCACGAAGGCCGAGACAAAAGCGGACAGGCCCTGGATGACAAGCCCCATTTTTTCAGATATTCCACCCTGAATAAGTCGTCCGTTTGAGGTAGCCTGCATCGCAATTGATCCACTAGCACCGGCATCAAAGAAAGCAATTTCCTGGCTCAGTCCTGCTTTCAAGTACGCGCGGCGAATATTTCGTATGATCCGGTATGCAGCAAATGTATACAATGTGCTGTATCCATATGTAAGGAAGAAACGACAAAGGCCAATGATGAAGAAATAGAGACTATCTTTATATTAGTTCTTTCTGACAATGTAGATTGAGCTCCTTGCACATACCTGAGTCTGCTAGCCTTGCTTCGGAACTTCGAGGCATCCGAATCACTCGACGAGTAGTCAGTGGTGAGTGTGATGAACTGGCCAAACACCAGATTGACAAGAGCCATGCCCACACCGGACCCCAGTGCGCAGGCAGTGGCAATAGCTTGCATGGTATAGTCCTTGGACGAGCCATATTGAAAGATCCTCTACTTGGTGTTAGACTATTAGCTCGCGATGGGAGGAGTGTTCCTACCAGATAACCACCAAATGCACCTATTTCCTTCTCAGGCTTCTGACCCTGGGCTTCTGCATTCTCGGATTCTTTCTCCATTGTCGATATTCGTCCGATTCCCGCTTAGGCGAGTATAGAGTCAGTTGGTCTTTCTCTAATTCAACTTTTCTTCGATTGATACACTATATGAAGAAGAAGAAAAGACCATTTTGAGCCACTTAATCGAGATCTGTCACTCCTTTAAGCTTCCCATGGTCATACTTGTCAGCTCAGAGGACGTAAGATTCTCTCGGGGTCCGCGGACCCCGATATAATTTTAGCGTGTTAAAGACATTGTCGAGTAATTTTTTTTCTATTAAAAAGAAGAGGGGCACTAGACAGAAATTAGTTTCATAAACGGAGTATTTATGAATTAATAACAGTGAGTCATCAACATCATCGCCCAAGTGGCCATGGAGGTAGCATCATATGTCGAATGTCCAAAGGACCAAGTCCGCATGGGCGGAGTCTAACCCTTTTTGGAATGAATCCATGTTTTTGTAAAATAAATGCCAAGACACTTCTCTTCCCGACATCCCTTCGACTTATCACTTTCTAGGATATGCTGGACAATGCCGGAACTGGCGCGGTCAATCCCTCGCTCATGGACCTCGACGTTGAAACTTCCTAAATCCTCATTCCCTCCACGCGTATCGCCTGTCGATCGGACGAAATACCTAAAACGATGCACCGATGATCTCTACGCCTGGCAACGCCGCGAAAGGCCCGCCGAACAATCATTCGTCCTGCACGACGGTCCACCGTATGCGAATGGCGACCTCCATGTTGGTCATGCGCTCAACAAGATCTTAAAAGATATCATCTGTCGTGTACAATTGGGTCGCGGGAAGAGGGTGCGGTACGTGCCAGGATGGGACTGCCATGGACTGCCGATCGAGCTTAAAGCGCTCCAAGGCCTGCGCGATGAGGATATCACAAATGGATTAGTTAGTGCGGCGGTTATTCGCACGACCGCGCGGAAATTGGCAAGACAAACTGTGAAGGAGCAGATGAAAGGGTTCCGTAGCTTCGCGGTCATGGCCGACTGGGAGAACCACTGGAAGACCATGGACAAACAATTCGAGATGCGACAATTGGGTATCTTCCGGGAAATGGTGGACCGGGGACTCATCTACAGAAAGTTCAAGCCGGTTTATTGGTCACCTTCAACGGGTACCGCTCTTGCGGAAGCAGAATTGGAATACAAGGATGATCATATCTCGACCGCCGCCCTGGTCAAGTTCCCTCTTGTCGATATCCCGTCGCATCTCTCTAAGAACCCTCTTCTCCATGGAAAGGATCTGAGCGCTGTGATTTGGACCACTACTCCCTGGACGCTGCCTGCTAATGCTGCTATTGCAGTCAGCGAGTCTTTGGAATATACTATCGTCTTGTCGGAAAAACATGGTTATCTTCTTATCGCTCAGTCTCGGTTTGAATATCTTCAGAATATGCTGAAAGAAGAACTCTCTGTCATTGTGCCGTCTATTTTGGGGTCCGAGCTGGCCGAACAAACTACGTATCGACCCCTATTCAAAGGACCTGAGGCCCGGCCGCAGCCCATCTTCGCTGCGGACTTCGTTACTGCTGATTCTGGCTCTGGTATGGTTCACTGCGCGCCTGGTCACGGAATGGACGACTACGAAGCATGTCTTGCGCGTGGCATTCCTGTGTTCGCTCCCGTCAACGATGAGGGCAAATTCACAGATAAGGCCATGCCCCTCGATCCTACACGCTTAGCCGGAAAGCCTGTCTTGGGAGAAGGTAACACCGCAGTATTGGAATGGGTCGAATCGTGTGATCAGTTGCTTGCCCAACATAAGTACGAGCACAAGTACCCTTACGACTGGCGCTCAAAGCTTCCGATCATTGTTCGGGCAACCGAGCAGTGGTTTGCCGATGTTGCCGATATCCGTAGCAGTGCTCTTCGAGCGTTGGAAGATGTCCGGTTCGTCCCTGAGACTGGAAAGCAGCGACTGTTGAATTTTGTGAAAAACCGGAGTGAATGGTGTATCTCTCGCCAGCGCGCGTGGGGTGTTCCTATTCCTGCAATCTATCACCGGACCACTGGAGAGGCCGTCTTGACTAAAGATAGTGTTTCACATATCATGGCCACAATTGAAGAGCGGGGAATCGATGCTTGGTGGACCGACAGTGCGGATGATGCTGCATGGATTCCTCCGTCCTTGCGGGACGAGGCTGGAGCGGGGTATAGACGTGGAACAGACACTATGGACGTTTGGTTTGACAGTGGCACCAGCTGGGCAGAGATCGATGTTCCTATCGAAGGACGAAGTCATCCAGCCGACGTGTATCTCGAAGGTACCGATCAGCACCGTGGCTGGTTCCAATCCGGGCTTCTCACATATATCTCGCACCAGCTCGGCTCGAGTCAATTCACTACGCCTCGTGCGCCATTCAAGAACCTTATCACTCACGGGTTCACCCTGGATGAACATGGGCGGAAAATGAGCAAGTCCATTGGCAACGTGATCCACCCGCAGACCATTATGGATGGAACTCTGCTGCCCCCTCTTAAACCTCGCAAAGGCAAAGGAAAGAAGCAACCCGAGAACCAAGAACCTATGTACGACGCTCTTGGCCCGGATGCACTTCGCATGTGGGCGGCGAGCAGTGACTACACGCGCGACGTGGTAATTGGAAAACAGGTACTTCAGACCGTCAACACCAGTCTCCACAAGTTCCGTGTCACCTTCAAGTTACTGCTGGGTGCCCTTGCCGATTTCCGTCCTGAGAACGTTGTCCCATACGGGAAGCTGCAGCTAGTCGATCGAATTGCACTCAAGCACCTCTCAGATATGGTACTCACATCTCAGAAGGCATGTGATAACTTCGAATTCTACAAGGCCGTGAGCACGATGAACCGGTGGGCCAACCTCGAGTTTTCTGCTTTCTACATGGAGGCGATCAAAGACCGACTGTACACCCTTGGTGAGAACAGCACGAGCCGCCGGGCCGCGCAAACGACCTTATTCTACATCTACAATTATCTTCAAGAGGTGCTGGCTCCCATCACACCAGTCCTTGTGGAAGAAACTTGGGAACATACTCCCGAGTCTATCCGCACTCAATCTGAGCACCCCTTGCAGCGTATTATTTCCACTCCGGCTCCGGAGTGGCAGGATTTAGCCCTGGACACCAGCTACCAGGAGCTGACGGTGGTCCACTCCGCTATCAAGACCTTGCAGGAGCAGGCCCGCAGTAAAAAGCAGCTTGGCTCCTCCCTGCAATCCTTTGTCCACATTGTGCTCCCCAACAACTCTGGATTGTTCCAGCAGTTTCTGTCAGAGCTCCCTGATCTTTTTGTTGTGTCTTCCATTACTCTCTCTTCCCACAGTGAAGCACTCCCGACCGATATCCAGGATGCTGAATGGCAATATGAGGAGACATTTGAGCTTGATGGCCAGCCAGGCAAAGTGTATGTGTACGCGCCACAGGCCTCCAAATGCCCACGGTGCTGGCGGTACACCATTCCGGAGCCGGTGGCGATCGAAAATGCGATCTGCGACCGCTGTGATACAGTGATACATGAGGCAAACGCCTAGAGCACTGTAAGTCTACTTTTGTATTATATTGAACATCTCCATTGGACAGCCAATTTACCCACTGCAGTGCAACATTTTATATTTTTTTTAAAAATATTTTCGAAATATTTTCTATATGTAAATACATTAAATACATTAAATACATCAGATACATCAGATACATTCATATATGAAAATCTCATATGTAGAGACTCTAAATGGGCTATGACGACAGTATTTCTGTCAATGACGGTTGTCCCAATCATCCCCAAAATCCTGCTTTTGAATGTACTTATAGTCTCCCTTTGAATCTTCATTTCTTCTTCTTTTCCATATTTCTCAAATTCAGCATGATTCAATCTTTTGCTTCTACTCCAACGGCGCCCGCCACTACATCTACGGTGGCGCCTCTTCCCACTATAATTCCGGGATCTGAGGTCTACCAGGAACTTCACGATGTGGGCAAACGGACTCTCTGGTATGTGCCTTTTTTTATATTAAAATGCTTAAATCTAAACATTCTATAGGGTTGTCACTGTGTTGATGGGCATCTCCTCGCTGGTGTTTTATACTCTGGCCGCTCGTGCTCCTCTGGTAAGTTCATCTCTCTATATCCTATACAATATCTAACAATCTATCCAGCCGAAACGAATCTTCCATATTCTAACCTCCCTAATAACCACCATCTCCTTCATAATCTACCTAGCCCTTTCCACTGGCCAAGGCATAACAACCAAACATGTCAGAATCCACGAATCCCACAAACATGTCCCAGACACACATACAGACTATATCCGCCAGGTCTTATGGCTGCGCTTTGTAAACTGGGCATTAACAACACCCCTCTTGTTCATCAACTTCGCACTTCTATCCGGTTTACCAGGCGCAAACCTACTCATCGGTATTGTCGCCCACCTGATCATGCTGACAACGGCGCTATTCGGCATATTTGCAGGCCACGGCCGCGAGCGCTGGGTCTGGCTGACTCTCTCGTGTATTTCCTACCTGGTTGTGATCCACCATGTAGGCTTCCACGCGCAGCGAGCAGCAAAGAGCAAGGATGCTCAGACAAGACGGTTCTTCGGGTCTATTTCTGGGTCTGCGATTGCCATGCTAGCGCTGTTCCCCATGTGAGTTTTCCACGTTCAGAGCATTGTCGAATCGGTTTAGTACGAGTGCTAACGGTGGATAGTTCCCTCGCGGCTGGTTCTCTTGCGCTTAAGCTGAGCGTTGATACGGAGACTGTCCTCTTCGCTATACAGGATGTTTTTACGCAAGGGGTTCTCGGATACTGGCTTCTGTTCGCTCACGACAGCGCGTCTGGACTGTGAGTTTTAAACCTGAACGTCTATTATAGGGACGACATGCTAATTACTGTAGTGACATTTACATGGAAGGATTCTGGTCGCATGGTACCGGCAATGAAGGAGCTATCCGTATCGCCGATGAAGAGGGTGCGTAAGGGATCGACTTTTCACTTAAATTCAGATTGAAATTCAGGAGATACGAACTGCGGTTTTTTTTTTTGTTAGTTGACTTTCAGTTATCTCTCACTTGCGAGCCAGTTTCACCTTTCTCTCGGTTTCATTGAGGTTTCTGCTGTAAGGTATGAGCACGATGATATTGATACTCGATCCTACTATTATCTACTCTACATATGAAACAAGAATGACTTGAACAAATTCTTTTTTTCGGTTTTTTTTTTTTTTTTTTACTCGTACACGACCGAATATGATATTTCCCTGGCGGCATGCTCACCAGAGCCGCCTGGGGAAGGCTCCGGTGAGCATGCCGCCGCCGACGTACACGGACACAGCCCGTTCACATCCTCAAAACCCCCAGGCCTCTCACCGCAGCGGTGAGCTCAGCCAGCGCCTCCTCACCGAGCTCCACCACGGAGCCGGCCTCAGAGGGCCCGTCCGCACCCCGGGCCACTCCGTACTCGTTCGAGTGACGAACTCGAACGTCTCGCTGGGCGCGAGGCAGCCAGAAACCGCAGTCGATGCAGTTCCTCTTGAAGTGAACATCTTTGAGGTTCCGGAACCACATTCCGAAGGGGTCTCCGTCCACAGCGAAGCCGGTCAAGGTGAGACGCTTGACCGGGAGGTAGGGGGGACGGGGAAACCAGAGCTCAGGGCAAGCACCTTTGCCCTCTCAATGCAGAACTTGTCAAGGTACTCGCCGTACCCGATCCGGTGCGAGATCTCTCCGTTGCCACTGTACCCACTACAAATCAGTCAGGTTAGCGTATATCACTTTGGACTCACATCACTCTCAGTTGGTATAACTTACTGGTACACGGGTGGGGCACAGGACTTGACGCTCATTACCCATCCATTCTTGATGGGCTTCCATCCACTTGGGCCAAGTGGCTTGATCTCCAAGCCAACTGCCATCTCCAGCTCTAGGGTAGTCAGCTGGGGGTTCATCCACACAGTCTGCCAGATGATGGGCTGGTATGACTTCATCATACCAGTTAACTTGAGTTCACGCAGGTTGCGGAACTCGGTCAAGGGTCGCATCTGCTCCACCGAGAGAATTGTGATGATAATCCCATCCTCTGGCTTCTTGGTGGAGTGGTCGGTTGCCTGGTCATCTGTAGCAGTCTCATAGATTGCATCCATGGCCTTGTCGATCAGCTTCGCTGCCTTGGGAGCGGCAACTTCCATCATGACCTCTTGATCTGGATATCTAGGGGCATCGAAGATGGGAAGATCTTCCTTTCTGATCACACTGGGGCCATAAAGGTCCCAGTCATGCACGGCAGCCTTACCTTTTGTGTACTCGTCATTGGCGGTGGCTTGCTCGGCAGCTGACTCCTTCAGGACAGGAACATTTGCCTCAATGGTAGCATCGGACTTAGTAATATCATCAGTCTCGGCAGCGGTCTTACCAGTAAAAAAATGGTCGCTAGAAGAGCCCTCGATATCGAAGTCAGTCATGGTGGCCTTGTCCACTATGGTGGTATTTCTGGTGGCAGAGGCGAGGTCATGATCGGTGGTAACAGCTTTGCCGACCATAGTGACTTCGTCAGCCATGGTACCTTCATCAATAGTTGGGTCGTCATCGAGATCATCATCTCTCTCGGGGCAGGTCTTGATAGCGTCGAAAAACATGTTTAGTTCCAGGACCGACTTGGATTGAGGGATGACATCCCAAGAACCGCCTTTATTGAGGCAGGCCATCAAGCTGATGCGAGAACTGTGGCTTACTGAGTGAGGAGGGGCCTCAGTTTCGGGATGAGTATCACTCTCTCGATCAAGCCACTCTTGAAAGCTGGCTTTGCTAAGATAACCAGGAGCCATTGTTCCAAAACGCTGAGAGTCCTTGGGGGCGCTGGGGGGTGCAATATCCATATTGGTAGCAGAAGGTCCTCTGTAGAGGGTGCGAAAAGCAGGACGGGGTGCTTTGGGCATGGGGGGAATAGGAGACTCAGGAGGTTCTGGGGGAAGGAAGGTGGAAGGAGATAGGATAGATGGACGAGTAGTCTTCTCAACTTGAATAATTCCTGACGTCGATGCTAGGATGGGCCCTCGGCGCTTGAGACTGAGAGTTTTAAGGGAAGGCAGCTTTGGAATATGCAAGCTACCTTTCTTCGAACCCTTCTGACTCTTGTCGGGTGAATTTGCGGTATCAGTCCCAGCGGGGGAGGGATGAATGATACTTCGGAGTCGGAGACTATTGAAAGAAGCAAGCTGAGAGAGTTGGAAGCGGCTTTTCTTTGGACTCTGGCTTGCTTCACTCTTGATTGGACTCTTCTCAGGAGAGCTTGTGACTGCAGTCTGAACGGCTTTCTTGGAAGGTGACTGAGCAGTTCTCTGAGGCAGTTGATCAGTTGGTCTCGTGACTAGGGCTAAATGATAAGCATTAGTATGAAGTGGATATAAACGGACATCATGTTTTAACGATCCAAATTGAACCAAACATACCTTGTGTCTCATTTCTGGCAAGTCGCTCAGCGTCTCTAGTGGCATCTTCCCAGAACTGTACCCCCATCAGGCTATCCTTCCACTGCTCATGCATATCAGCCTCGTACAGGTTGTCCATGATGAGGTAGGATGATAATAATGATAATAATGAAAGAAAATGGATAAAAGAGATGATCACGCGATGACAGGAGATGAGGAGAGGAAGTGGGATGGGTTGAGGGAAGAGATACTTCCCACGAGACCAGTTCAAGCGTTGTCTCGTCGCATAACACGCTCGCGAGGTAGGTACCATTCCCGCAAGTGCACCTCAAGGGCGCCGGTTCGACTCGCGCGCTCGCCATTATATTTCATTCATCAGAGAAACTACAGCTTCCCTATCAAGCCTGACGATGAGACACGGCTGGTTCCTGCTTCACCGGGGTCGGTAGATATCCTCTATGCCTAGATGACCATATTCCGACAACCTGGATGTTCGAGGAGACATAACCCACTACTCTCCCCGGGGCCATATTCATGGGAACTGTTTGTTTAGATTGAGACATACGTAGTAGACCCTCCTTCTGCTCTGATAAAAGCTACCCTGCTCAAAATGCTCTGCTTAGGCGGTTACATCACAATGCTCCCGCTCCCAACACAGATGAAATTGTCCATCAGGAAGGATCAGGGCACATGAAGTAGAAATCATCGGTACTGCCCTTGGAATTATCAAAAAGGTAGCAGAAGAACAGCCGGGTTGAGACTGGTCGTAGTGAACGAATATTAGAGCTAGATGTGAGTTTATCTACAACATTGCCGAGGATCTTGAACATGGTTGGGAAGCGCTGGGGAGGTACTTCAGGATCTAAGATTACCTGATGGTGGGTTACGGTCGTCTCTAACGAGGCTTTTGAATCCTTAGTTTGTTAGCATTAGCTAGATGTGCAGAATGTGAAGATATATACCCACGGTGACATGTCATGTGTTATGTGTAGCTTGTAGTTTATTGTATTGGTAAGTAGAGATTGTATTGAAATAAAAGTCTTTCAGATAACATAAATGGATCGAGCTCTGAGATGAAGATGAGACGATTCAATGTTAACCCTAATTCGCTTCTCCTGACTTGCCTAGAACGAGACCTCACGGGTGTACAGCGCCGATTGCAGATCGATATTACTCCTTTTATCTGCATACAGTATGCATCTTTCATAGATTTTGATTCGGGCTACATCCAGCTGTCAATGAGTTTTGATTCTATGTGTTTCCATTGCAATTGGGGGATCTTCTACTCCGTATATTCTAGCAATAAAAAGAGTAGACAGCTTTGAGCCGGTAATGGAAAAATTGGTTTCTGGAATCTGTAAATACCAAAGAAAGTAGATTCACAGCTTTACGGTGATGTCTCGACCTTGAGATTCGCCTTCGTTTGCAATTCCTCCTTGGTCGGCTTTCTGGCCCACACGCGGTTCCTAGAATTTATCAGCTCTGAAAAAGCTGATGCGATTTGAAAGAAAACTTACGCAGGTTCATAAGCGTGAATATGCGGATTTTTCAGCTCTGTGCGCACTTTAGCCAGAAATACCTGTACCTCCTCCTTTGTCCACGGCTCTGGCTCCCCATAATGAGTGAGAAGCCACATCACCCAACCTTCTAGAGCGGCATTCCAATGGGCCCATTGGAGGTGTCCAGCCTCCTTTAATGTGTTATCCCTAGCCCAAGGTCCTAAGGGGATCTTGTACTTGACCTCATGCACGTCCACAAACCCCGCTTTCTCGATTGCGCTGCGCATCGTTTCATGGGTTCTGAGTGACCGTCCAGCTCGCTCGGAGCATCTTATGAACATGTCACCCCATCCATATAGCTGGTGTTCTTTCTTCAAGGTACCATCATCACTGTAGACTCGCACGTCTAGTTCCATTTGCTCGATCCACCCACCAGGCTCTAGAGCGCTGTGAAATAGAAAAATAAATTAGGGCAAGGTGTCTCGAAAGGGCAATTAATCAGGAATAAAACTCACTCATAGGCCTGTTTGTATAGCTTCTCCCATCCCTCGGGAGCGAATGCGCCATACATTAGGCGCATATGAATAAAATCAAATGGCTCTCTCCATGTCCAGTCGCGAAGCACATCATCCACCTCGAATAGGCAGTTCGGGGGCATCCATGACACGGGTGGAGGAAATATATCCACTCCGCGGACGGTAGCTAATTGGTTTCAGTCAAAGAATGGAAGAAGTTAAAATCAAGAAATTTAGTACCTCGCGGATATCGATCGGCAACGTCACTAATGATTTGTTAGAGGTTCTCTTAGAAAGTCTTGCTCGCTGACTTACATTGCCCAACTCCCTTGGCCAGTCCCGATATCTAAAATATTCTGTAATGCGTCGTTAGCGGATCGTTTCAGTGACGATCCCTTCGGTATATGTTTTACCTTGGGTGAATTGCCGATAGGGGCGCGGAAAAGAGGATTTGGCTGGTTGTGATCTAGTACGAGAAACATCATATGGCTGAGTTTGTTAATATCACAGCCCTTCTAGATAGCAAGGGGATGTAGTTTACCCAATCTCAAACGCCTCGAATTGTTGATCGTCCGAAGGACCCCTTGATATGGTTACTTGATGAAAAACAATATTGTTGTACCGCAACTAACCAGTAGTCATCTTCTTTAATGGCCTGGTATCTACATATCCGGTCAGTCTTAGGATGCGATCTTAAAGTGAAAGTGAACTGACCTTCGGCCGTTTTCCAGTCGTCCTCTCGCGATTGAGGATGAGATTGAGGTGGTATCCCTACTAGAGTGAGAATTCCCATGTAGATATGATTCGAAGTGGCACTAACGAATGAAGGCCATGATCCCCGTAACCACTGACCATAGAGTAGAAATCAGGATCCTAGACGAGAGGTTAGATATGCCCTGACTCAGATTATAGAAGCATCACTTACTACCACGATATCCATTTTTTCTGCCATTGTCTCTTTTTTTCTCTTTTTCCGGAGACTGAAAGGTGAAATTGTCGGAAAGGGAGACTATCCCACTTGAACCGTTTAACTAGCAATGTAAGCCACAATCATCCCGTTGATGAATATAACCGAATTACCTAGGTAGGTTGGGTACATATTGTACCCACAAAAAAAAGTACTAGCGGAAGTACTGTAGGCTACAGAAGTACTATCCACACGCAGCTAGAATAAACAAATTCTATATATTTCAGTCAATAGAGACTTGTCATTTAGTTTAATAAGTAACTTCCATTCTATTAGGGAGTTTGAGGAATTTTAATATAGACTATGGATGATCACTGTGTGTGAAGTGTTAATAGCCTGCCCAGGTGTCCACGGGTAGTCTGAAACACTGTGGACTGTTCCTATTAGTTGAATCCCAAGATCGCGTCTTAGCAGACTAAAACCACTATTCCTTCCGATGATCCACACGAATAAACGCAAACGGGATCTCGCAGTCCCCAACAAACGTGTCCAATGCAGCCTAGGGAGATATTAGAGAGCATGTGGACGAAGTAGGTAGATGACAGGGTAGATCATGCAAGCCAGAAGAGTGAGATGGCACGGGCCCGCGAGTTCCCGCGAGCTCAGGCGAGGGGGGAACGGCGCTATTCTTCGATTTTCACCCAGGGTTTGTTTGGGTTTAGGCACATCGGTAGACAGAGTCGTAGGTGAGTTGGGAGATGAAGGAGAGAAGAGCGCTAAGATCAACTATAGTTTCTCAGCTGTAGATGTTTTTATTGATAGGGGAGAACATATTGGGAATAAATGCTACATCACATTGTCCGGTACTAAAGCCCTATATCCCGATTCGTATTAGTATCATGATCAGTCCAGACAGAGCTGCCTACCTTGTCATATTATGGGATAAGCCTCCCAGAAGAGATAAACGACGGAATATGTCAAGGAAAGATAGACAAAGAAGTATAGAACACCTGACCCGGAAGAAATCATTCAAATAGGACATCTCAACACTCAGACCTCTTAGACGGAGAAGCCAGGTTCGCATCAGCAGATGTGACCTTGTGAATCTTATTGTGTTTCCGCAGCAATATAGGACGAGAGGTTTCTATCTAGTGCATTAGCAAGACAAATAATTGCAATTCAATACCTGGGACCATAAGCTCTAGCAATGATCACCGCAATCCAAAATGTCCATCTCCAGCTAATACTAGAAACATAACCAAAGACTAGCTGTCCCATCGTAGGGCCGAGTATTTTAGCATCTTCAAGAAATACTTTAACTCTCACAATGGTTAGATATTTACAGCCATAAATTTTATCATCTCAAGGCTGTTTCGAGGCGCTTAAGCCAGGTGGTCTTCTCGTCAATGAGTCCGGTGCACTAGGAATTCGTCCGAGGTGTGTGCCGCGATCATCAGCGTCTAGTCACTCAAGGTATTCCTGTTGGGCAGACACGAGAAGCATCGCCCTAGCAGTTTCCATAACAGCAGGCTATAAAGGGCCTTGCATAGCACTGTTAATTCGAGTAAAGATGGTGCTTCATTGAGTCACTATCGAATCCAAGAGTCTAGACTCTTACAGCATCTCACTGAGTGTTGTTGGTATAATAATGCCCCGTTTGTACCTTTTGTGAGGTGACGGTTGGTCCAATCTTCTTCTCCTTTTCACCGGAAAGCTCGCCTAAATACATGAAAATCTTGATGGAAATTCACTGGTTATCATGGAGGTCAAGCACTTGATCCAGACCAGATTGGGGGTTTTTCTCAGGTCCTTGGAGCGCTACCCTCACTGTCAAGATTTGGTAAACAAAGCCCAGAACTCTGGGGGCATGATTGAACTCCTAAGATGGAATGGGGCGAAGAGGAAGTCGTACAAGGAGTCAGGCTAAATTCGCAGACTCTACAATCTATACCTTTGGAGATGAGGTGAGAAATGTAGGATATTGATCTACTTGATATCTTCTTGGATGTCTTTTTGGGTATATTTTTAGAAAATTATCGGTGTTCACAGTAGGCTCGGGATACGGAGCCAAAATTATCTTGAATATATATCTTCAATATGGATAGCATATCACTTGGATAGTTCCGGTATGTCCCAGTGCGAACACATCCAGCATGTGGGAGCTTTCGTAGCTCTTCATAGACCTGGATATGAGTTGTCATGTAGGGGTTTCTTCAGGGACATTTATGGTGATATTAGTTGGCCTGATACCAGACATGCCAGACATGACAGCCTAGACCCCAAACTGGTGTTTGGCGAATTGAGCACAACCTATGCATGCGTCATGGCATCATTGCGGCACTACATATCGAAGGTGCGAGATTGAACCAAAGATTGACATCCCAAAACCAATACCTACCAAGTAGATAGCTTACTGCGTACAACTACTGCTCAAGAGAACAATCTGGCTGGCAAATGGCCCGTGGACTTCGCTATTTTGTGTCCCTCCCCATGATAAATACATCAAGAGCGGCGCAGAGATGTCTCTCGCACACACGAACCATCTTTTAATCACCAAGCACAGAAGGAGAAGTTTTTAAAAGAAACCCATTGGAATTGTCGAACAAAAATCATGCATCATCCATAACCTAGTACTTCTTGCCCTGGCGGAGGACATCACCGAACTCCTCCAGAGGGCTGCGGATGAGCTTATTCTCGGCCCACAGGTTGGGGGTAAGGAAACCGTAGGTGTTGACGACAGCGACGAAGGTGGCCTTGAGGGTGTTCTCGAGGGTCTTGGTGGAACCGGAAGAGGAGGTGTAAGCGTCCTGGACACCGGCGAGCTGGAGCAGACGCTTGACAGCGGGGGAAGCGACAAGACCGGTACCGCGGGGGCGGGAATGAGCTGTAATCAATTAGAAACCATCTCTTTTGAATCATTGCCCCCCAAAAAGGAACCTAGATCAGAAATGACCACTGTAGAAAACTTACACGGACGGAGACGGAACCACACTTTCCACTCTGCTTGACGGGCAGAGAGTGAGGCTCACCAAGGTTGGTACCCCAGTAACCGCGACGGACGGGGAGGACAGCGAGCTTGGCGATGGTGATAGCGGCACGGATAGCGGTGGCAACTTCCTTGGAGGTCTTGATTCCGAGACCGATGTGGCCCTCGGAGTCACCGATGAGGACGATAGCCTTGAAACGGGTACGCTGACCGGCACGGGTCTGCTTCTGGACGGGCTTGATCTGTAGGTTGAAATTGACGTTAGTTTCTGGTCTGTTTTCGATGTATTCGGTTTCCGCTCGAGCTTCCACTGCGTAATTGCGTTCAATTGTCGCATTCCAGTCGATTCCCGCTCAATCCTCCAAATTCAAAAAGTGTGTGTCGATCCGTACCTTCATAACCTCATCCTTGAGCTTGGGCAGGAAGAAGTCGACAATCTGGTACTCCTTGACGGGCAGAGAGTGAAGGTAGATCTGCTCCATGGAAGTGATCTTGCCGGCCTTGACGAGACGGCCGAGCTTGGTGACGGGCTGCCACTCCTTCTCCTCCTGCTTGGGGCCACGACGGCCGCGACGGCCACCACGGCCACCACGGCCACGGTCACCACCGCGCTCACCACCACGGTCGCCGCGCGAACCGAAACCACCACGTCCACGGGGAGCAGCGTCAGCCATATTTTATGTTGTTATGGGAAGCGACGGGGAGGGTTGTCGGTTTTGAGTTGGTCGTCGAGATTCACGGCGCTGAGCACTGTTTGCCCGAAATTTGCGCGGGTGGGCTAAGCGAGCAGGCAGCCCTAGTGGGGACCCTATGCCCTAAATTCCTGATCAGGGAAGTGGCACGTGCACTTAAGGTTTCCAGGGCGGTATCACCTGACGGGGCCCAGAAGTAGATCGATTGATCGTCCTTGTTTTTGAGAAACATTGACGCTGTGAAAGAAAGAGTAGATTTATATCATATTAATGTTGAGGTCATTAAATATAGTAGTATTTAGCTATATATCATCTTTGGAAAATAAAATAGAGTCCTCGTAATATTGTTATTCTTCGCCATACGTCACATAAAAATCTGCTTCGGGCGGATGCACTTCCTATTTGGGCAATGCGACAGGTCAATCTTGACTCCGCAATTTCAAGATTGTTCCCCCAGTTGCCCCTTCAAATAGTATTTCAGCGTCTTCCATCTGGCTTTTTTGTTCATTCTTTGCATTCTTCTTTGATTGTTCCGTCTTGCCTCATTTCATAACCGCTCAATCGCAGTTATGTTGCGCTGGTAAGTCACCCTTGCTACTCACCTCCTTGAATTGAAGCTCAAAACATCTCCAACCAGGTACCAATCCAAGTTGGCAAAGAGGCCCATCCTCACCGCAAGCATCACCAGCGCAGTACGATCCTCTCATTTCCTCTTCCATTGGACCAGCTCCTGATTCTTGTTACAACAGTTCCTATTCGGCAGCGGTGATGTTCTAGCACAGCAAGCTGTTGACCGGAAAGGTCTCGAAAACCACGACTTTGCCCGCACTGGGCGCATGGCTCTATACGGTGGAGGTATGTTTCTAAGCCTCGGGTTTGCAATACATCGCTGATCTGTATTTTCCTTTCAGCCGTCTTCGGTCCAGTTGCCACTACCTGGTTCGGCATTCTTCAGCGTCATGTCGTTCTCAAGGGCACCGCATCCACCACCGCCGCTCGTGTTGCCGCCGATCAACTATTCTTTGCCCCGGTCCAGCTCACCTGTTTCCTGTCTTCAATGGCCATTATGGAAGGCGTTGATCCCGTGGAAAGGTGGCACGCTGCCTTTGCTCCCGCCTATAAGGCCAACCTGATGGTCTGGCCGTTTGTACAAGGAGTCAACTTTACATTTGTCCCGCTAGAGCTGCGCTTGTTGTTTGTCAACGTTATCAGTTTAGGTAAGTACCTTGCTTTCAAGTATTGATCATAGTTACTAACTACTAAATAGGCTGGAACTGCTTCCTTAGCTTGATGAACAGCGGCGAGAAATTATAATTCCAAGGCGTGACATGAGATACCCTTGAAGTTTTCATCAGCTATTCTGAGCATTTAGACATTGGCGCTCCATTATACGGTAATTCTTTGGGTTATTTGGTCCTCAGGCATCTGGAAGATTTTTATTCTGCATATTTTCCATGTATAACTCTGTATAATATAAATCGGAATCGGAATATTCAATCCAAAACTAAATTATAACAAAAAAAAATGTAATGATAGATTTAGAAGAGCAAACTGAAGATGGGATATATATGGATGGGTGTGATAATTGATTATGTTACGGAAGAACCCAAAGAGGCAAGGCAAGTTTTTGTGGCTCGAACTTCAAAACTTCACTCTTTACAGTCAATTGTCGCCCACCTCCACTCTCATCTCACACTGCCTGGAGCAGACTATTACTGCTAACTCGATCCAGGCTTGGATTCCTCTTACCTTCTTTGTGTGAAAAAGCCCCCCGATTTGCGCTTTCCCTGAAATTCTCGCCCCTCCGACTTTCCAACTTTCCAACTCGATTGTCTCCCCCTCCACATCCTATTCACTATGGCTACCGTCGCAGAAAATGGTACCCCGGCTGTTGCCGATGAGAACTCCGCTCCTGTCACCGAGACTCAGACTAGTGATGCTGTCACTGTCTTCCACAACCCCGATGACTTCAACGTGAAGCACCCTCTTATGCACGAATGGACTCTGTGGTTCACCAAGCCCCCCAGTGGCAAGGTATGAGACACCAGTTGGATACTTCGATATCAGCATGCTTACCAATGGAAATTAGGGCGATAACTGGAACGATCTCCTCAAGGAGGTGGTTACCTTCAGCTCCGTTGAAGAATTCTGGGGCATCTATGTATGTCCAATCCAAAGTCTCCCCCGATTAAAGATCACACTAATCTCGATCGCTAATAGAACAACATCACGCCGACCTCCGAACTTGGCCTGAAGGCCGACTACCACCTCTTCAAGAAGGGCGTACGACCTGAGTGGGAGGACCCCCAAAACAAGCACGGTGGAAAGTGGTCATACCAATTCAAGGACAAGCGCTCCGTCCCCATCGACGAGCTCTGGCTGCATGCGCAGCTGGCCGCGATCGGCGAGACCCTCGAGAACGACGACGACAACGAAGTTATGGGAGTGGTTGTGAACGTGCGCAAGGGCTTCTACCGTGTCGGTCTATGGACACGCACAGTCGGTAAGAGCATTCAGGGCGATAAGAACACCCGCACACAGGCGCAGGGCAAGGAAATCCTCGAGGCAATTGGCCAGCGGTTCAAGGACGTGCTGCGACTCAACTTGGCGGATGTGGTGGAGTTCTCCGGCCACACCGACAGTGCACACAGCGGCAGCACGCGCGCGAAGGCTAAGTACACTGTTTAAAAGGGGGCTGGTTGAAATAGTGATGTGCAGACGAGAATGAAAAATGACAAGGGGACGGGTGGCGACGCGCAGATTTCACGATTACGGACGATACGAATCGAGGGGATTGACTCGACTCGATGTGGTGCTGGGAAACTGGGGGAGATTCACATAGGGACCGAGGTCCCCCCTCCCCTTTTATGCCCCGCTGCATAGTTCTGCAGAGACGATCTGATTGCTTTGCGACTTGTATCTTACTCTACCAAACACATTTTACGAGGCTTATGCCGTGGTCGAGGTCGAGGTCGTGCCAGTATGATGGTATTTTTCTTACATTATTCTATACAAATATGACCTGTTCATGGATGCATTCCGCTTTTAGTGTTTGGTCGGTTTTGAGGTCAAAGCACTTAGAGCTGTTGATCTTGGATTGCGATTATGGGCCTCGTATATCAGTAGGTGTGGTTCACCCCGAGGTTAGCAGCTAATGCCTAGGCCCGGTCTCATACATCTTTGTTTCTTGTCTTATTTTATGGCATGAGTTGGCAGGCCATGAGGGCTTCTATTATTTGAATAGGATCGGGTCTTTCATTCCGTACATGCAATGATCCTGTCCCGAAGATATTCTTCGGGACTTTGGAATAGCAGATGCCTACCCAGAGCGCATGATCTTGGGCCCGCAATCATGGTCACAGACATTCTAGGAGTACGTTGCAGGTATGCTGGTTCGAGTAAACGCACAGGGGGCTTCGAACATCAGCGAATTTACACCGCATTCAGATTCTCGGAGATATAAAAGCCCCTTCGCAAGACGGTGTCGAGTCATATACACCCTCAGGAATATCAAATCAACATTCTGATATTTTGTTCATGATCAAGTCCCAAAACAGGTTCTTCCAGAGGGTCAGGGCTATTTTGGCCTAAGGGAAACCGAAACCCACTGCAACATATGGGATTGGGATCAGCTGCGATTGATCAGAGTCAAAGGAACTGCCAAACTTTTCCTACCCGACGAAGATATTGAGAACTCAATTCTTACGCAATTCGCTGATTACTTTTCGCCGGAAGTTCGTGCAATCAAAGTCGACGATGACGGGCTTCTTACTAGAGTTTCGATAGATCCGAGAGAGGATGATACGTTCTTTGTTGGATATATCCCTTCTCGCTCTGTCCGTTACCCGTAGTTTGCTCTATACTATACTTCTCTTAACTTAAAGAGCTCAATCGGCTTAGGCCAGGTGCCGATCTCTTATCGTATAATACTCAGAGGCTCGTATTCAAATTCCACCTTTAGGTATACCTCGAAGACTACAAATAGCCTAGAAGGAGATGAACCTACTTAGCAAACTGCTACTACATCCTAATACAGTATTGGATTATATCATTCTCGAAAACATAGAGTCTCAAGTGATTGGATTTACAACAAAGTATATCCTGGGTAGGACGCTAGCAGATGCTGATCTAAAAGGGCCTTTTCGATTCAAATGGCTACGACAACTTACCTAGGCAGTGAATTTCCTAAACCTAGAATTAGGGATTATATATGAAGATATTGCACCTCGAAATCTACTTGTCGATCCCGAAACAGACAAGATTCTTCTCTTGCTACTAGATGGCCGGGACGGTGTATCTAGTGTTGTTTTCGCGCTATACGAGATTATCACAAACGATACACGTTTACGAGCATCTCTCACTGGGAGCGAAACTTGGTTATGGTGCTGGCCATCGAATGGACTTGTCACAGGGAACTAGACTCTGAGCTGTCAAAGCTCCGCAATTTTTTAAATGAATGGATGAAGGCGAGAACCGACAGGCCCATGGAATGATATCTCAATGCACCCAGGCGGCTTACATGGCCGAGTCTCCCAACTCCTTCGGACTAAAATGGGTGGACGTACGAGAAACATTGCACTAGAGAAGGGACAACACTGCTTCCAGTGGCAACGGCCACCACAAAGCAGGCTGTTGAAGAAAGCCAAAATAGCGTGTAGTAGCTGATGATTGAAAAAGTGCTCAGTCAGCTCGAGTCTGAATCACCCATTTGTCACATAGTGGAAAAGTACAAAATGAAATACATGAAAAGCTTGTGAAATCCAATACTTACCTACAAGGTTGTCACCCATGATGTGGTTCAAGTATTTTTGAGGTGATAAGGCTTCTACTTGTGATATATAAGCTACGTATGCAGGCAGTTGGCTTTCCACATGTCACCCCTGTGGTGATAGAAAGCACTTGCTTGGATATTTGGCCGCTAGACCACAAGTACTAAGACTTTAGACCTATAGCGAGTTTCGCCAAGGTATTGGTCAATTTCAGGTGTTTTTATACTACATACGTATGTAAAAGTTGCAAGCTCATGGATATATATCTACCACTCCGAATCTTATCACAACCCCAAGTTTCCTATAGAACTGATAGATGGACAAAACTCCTCCGTTGACCTTTCCTTTCCGTACTAATAGAAATATGTGGAGCAGAAACAATGTTGTTAAGGAGCAAAGTGAGATATATGTTTCCAAAAAGAAGCATAGGCACGAGCATGAAGAAAGTATCGAAGATTCTCTCCACACTTTATGTCTCATAATATGATGCTACTGTGTTAGACATGTTATGGAAATATACACTGTCCGCTGACTTACCAGTATATCGCTACAGGATACACACCTATCCAAGAGGTTCCTCATCGAACGCTCGTAGGTACAGCTCATCGACTGTCTTATTCCTTTCCTAAGCTCGCTCTATTACATGATATCTCCGAACTCACAGGACTCAAAACAGTAGCAAAGAGAAGATGAAACAGATGAATGATTAATAGGCTTGATAGGCATAGATAAATTACCAGATTAATAGACTGGAGCGCATTTGCAAAAGGGGGCCAATAGTGGAAATTACTTAATGGTCCCACGATTCTGGAGTGTAGAAAACGACAATGGCGAACAGCTGAACTGCTTCTTGGGACATGACCAGTATCTCAAGGCTTCCGGGGCCAAAGAAGCAAGTGTTCGAGAGCGCTTTGTCTTCAAATCAACTGCTACCTAAATTTGAGAGTATTGTTGAACACCAGAGAGAACAGAGGCGTCCAATTACCTTGCAGAAAGCTATCTCGTATAATATAGCCAATAGGACACTCCTGTTTATAGAGAGGTAAGCAAGGCACTTCTGTCGAAAAAAACCCCTGGTCAGCACATTATTATTGATATCTTTCCTTGCAAGTCTCAGCTGAGGATACACCCAGAAACAAACCCCCCAAGATACGATCGTCTTTTCTCGAGGTTCATCGATAGTTGTTCTCTCAACATCAATATACCGATAGCATCCGAGGCACTATACATATATACTCCACGGTGACAAGTCACCCACGAAGATCCACGGAGATCCACTGAGTTGCTCTGAGTGGCTGCTGGTGTCGCAATACATTAAAGTCTTAAGCCCTTCATACAGAGAGTAGCGATCCTGGCTAGTTCCAGACACAACGGTATGAAATGTGGCCTGGAGGATGGAGATAAAGAGAGCTAACAAATTGGGCAAGTAACATTGAAGCTCAAGCTAATGAGAAGCCTTAGGAACACCCAAGAAGATTGGTCATGTCAAGACAATATAGCCTTATAGGCTCTTTCCAAGAACATATATGAAGCCAGGACTTGGATATATTTCAGATGCCGGTGTCGGAGGGTTGCCAATATCTTGGAAAAATATGAAAATCTTAGTGAAACTCTCAAGACACTTGGCGGTTAAGCCCCCAAAGCTACCATTTTGGTACCATTTCAGTGTTGATAGGCCCTTGGTGGACCGAGAGCTCAGCCTTCAGAAGCGAAGTCGGAGCCCAAAGGGCGTATGCCATGACTCTTGGTGTTTCTTGGTGTTTTCTTGGTTATTTATGGGCGGTGACCCTGCAGTCATCTCTGATCCTTCCTCTTTTTTTTTTTCCCCTTCTTCTTCTTCCCTTCACTCCTCAATTTTTTGATCTGAGATTTGTAAACATTTCTACCATAATGATCATACTAATAACCAATACTAACAGAAACCCTCCCCTTATCGTCTGTGGGCTTGGCAGGCACCGAGCACCGAGCACCAGATCCACCGTCGCTTCGACTCTACACTTACGAGAGAATAATTACCCCGGAACCAAGAACAGACCAGACCAAACCAGATCAAGATTGGAAGGGAAATGATTTCTCTCGAGTTATCGCTCCAAATGGCATATGGCTCCATCTCCTTACGGGGAAACACAAAACAAGGTGCCGGATAAGCGGGTAGTCTGGAGCTTTTTGAGACATTCGAAACTCGCAAAAGGAGGGGGGAAAGGCCCCAATGTTACATCTGGAAAGAAGACCGATATGGTGGGTTACTGACTTTGAGATCAGGAATCTCCAAAGCTCAACATGTCCGAAAACGAGTACGAAGTATGCGCTGGCGTAACCTCGGATGCCCCCGAAGTACAACTTATGGATCTTTGCCCAGGCCATACAACATGCACAGATCTCGGTCAGTCAGTTCCCGAATATATTCCGATTGCAAGCGGAGCATGGACTTGACTCCGGAAAGAAAAAAAAGATATTTGCCGTCCATTTGCCCTCGTGGCGAATTCAACCGGGAACATCCTTAACTGGGAAATTTTCAAGCTTCACCGGCAATATCCGACTGCAATGCTTGATATGATTCGATGAAAAAAAAGCAAAAGTGGACTCGGACTAGAATCCCCAGATGCCAAAAAGTTCGATTAATTCCTGATTGACCCAATCTGAGTCAACCCACCCAATACTCGGCATTTCATTGCTTGACATTTTGTTCATTTCCGTGCCGTGTGGTTACATTCGTGGGTCAACCCATATCAAGTTCAGCCATTCGTCGTTAGACGATAAACACCGCCGATCACATCCACGGTCGAGCTACGAACAATGGCCAATATCCGGTCAATATCCGACCTCCTCGGATGAGCTTTAGTGGCATCGTATGGGGGCAAATGTTCAATTGGTTTATTTCTTTTTTCCTTTTTTTTCTCGAGATAACACAATTCTCTGGTTCCACCCAGCCTCGGATGTTGGGTAAATGAAAAATTGCATATATAGTATTAATCACACACCCTTTTTCCCCCTCTTTCTCTACTCTGACTGCGATATTTTCTGGCCCTCTTGAAAGAGAAGGCATCATCTGGTCTCGTAGCCATGTCCACAGACCGTGAGAATGAGACTTCTGCTGCGTATGTATCTCTTATGCCGTTGGTCATGAGCTGCAACTAACCCTATTTTTAGTCCTCCGTACAATGAGGAGGTCACCCAGCATGTCGTCTTGAATGAAAAGACCATGGATGTCGATTTCGACAAGGAGAACCTGGTCACCCCAGACGGCGGCGAACCCACCCTCTCGGAGAAAACTTCCTTGCGCCATGTCGCAGAGAACTTGCCCCTTGCCGCCTGGTTGGTGGCCGTCGTCGAGCTCTGCGAGCGCTTCACATACTACGGCATGTCCGGTCTGTTCCAGAACTACATCCAGCGACCTCGCGATGGTAGCCAGGGACGTGGTGCGCTCGGTATGGATCACCAGGGTGCCACCGGTCTTACTACCTTCTTCCAGTTCTGGTGCTATGTTACACCCATCATCGGTGCCATCATCGCCGATCAGTATCTCGGCAAGTACAAGACCATTGTGGTGTTCTGTTTCATCTACATGGTTGGTCTGCTCATCCTAGTCTGTACATCCATCCCCACTGCCTTGGAACACGGCTCGGGCATCGGTGGTTTCATTGTCGCCATTTTGATTATCGGTCTGGGTACCGGTGGTATCAAGAGTAACGTGGCTCCTTTGATTGCGGATCAGTACAAGCGGAAGAAGATGGCTATTTCCACCACCAAAAAGGGCGAGCGCGTCGTCATCGACCCCGCCCTGACCATCCAGCGTATCTACATGATCTTCTACGGATGTATTAACGTCGGTTCGCTCTCCCTTCTCGCCACTCCCTACATGGAGCTGTACATCGATTTCTGGCCCGCCTACCTTCTCTGTCTCTGCATGTTCATGGTCGGTACCCTGGTGATCATTCTCGGCCGCAAGCACTACATCGTTCGCCCACCCCAGGGCTCCATCATCACGGACGCTTTCCGCGCTATCTGGATGATGATCAAGAACCGCAACATGGACGCCCCCAAGCCCTCATGGCAGACTGAGCACAATGGCGCGTCCGCTGTCACATGGGACGACCACTTTATCGACGAGCTGAAGCGCGCCCTGGTCGCCTGCCGCGTGTTCGCCTTCTACCCGATCTACTGGGTCGTCTACGGACAGTTCTCGAGCAACTTCGTCACCCAAGCCGGCCAGATGGAGGGCCACGGCATCCCCAACGATCTGATGCAGAACTTTGACCCTATCTCCATCATTGTTTTCATCCCAATCCTCGAAACCTGCGTCTACCCCGTGATGCGCCGCATGAAGATCCCCTTCCGCCCCATCACCCGTATCGCCCTTGGCTTCGTCGTCGGCTCGCTTGCCATGATGTACGCTGCTATCGTGCAGCACCTGATCTACTCCGCCGGACCCTGCTACGAATCACCTCTCTGCGAAGCCTCCATGATTGACGGCACTGCCTACGGAAACAAGGTGCACATCGCTATCCAGACCCCGGCCTACGTCTTCATGGGTATATCTGAGATTTTCGCCTCCGTCTCCGGTCTCGAGTACGCATACACTAAGGCGCCGCCTAGCATGAAGTCCTTCGTGCAGGCCATGTACCTTCTCACGAACGCGTTCGGATCCGCTATCGCCGAGGCACTCACTCCCGCCGCCTTCGATCCTGCCATCATGTGGATGTTCACCGGTCTTGCCTGTGCCTCCTGCCTATGCGGTATCATCTTCTACGCCATTTTCTACCACCTAAACGACAAGGAAGATGACATGAACGCCCTTGATGCCGACGACTACATGCCTGAAGCTCCGATTGAGGCGGAACGGCACCAGTCCAAGTCCGAGTAAGCATCGTACGGTGCTTTTGTAATATCTTTTGTTTTTTTCTGTTCTTTTGGCATTCGCATTGGCATTGCAAGTATCTCTACGCTGGGATCGTACTTCTTTTTTTTTCATCTTCGCTTGCATCATCGGAGCACTTTTGGTGTTTTAAAACTGCTGTGCAGATCGTGAGACGTGGTATGATATGACGCTCGGTTTAATTTAGTATATATAACTCATAAATGAAAATGAAAATAATCAACCGAAATCAACTCCACGTCTGTATCTTCAATATACGAATACATACCATTCCATTTCCTTATATGGATATGATGGACTAGCGGTCATTCTAGACACCAAACACCTTCGCTGCCTCGCCCACCCCACGGCGGGCCACTCGGTCCTAGGCCTGGCGGGGACCTCCACAATGGCAAGAATATTCTCGTAGTCTGCATGGACTTTTGAAGTGGATTCAATCTCATCAGGTATCTTCCCCGCTTTCCACGACAGACGGATTCAACGCTTTTCCTCTTTGGACCTGATTGGAGATTCATGCACAGAAGAAGGGTAGAGAGTAATAATCTCGTATTCCTGTACCGTGTTCATTGGTCAAATCCCACATTCTTTTCCCACAACGGGCTTCCAAAAGATTTGCGGAAGCTGCTTAATGTTAAGAGGTACATGGGGACTTTCCTAGAAATATAGAGACTTTGGTCATTATGATAGTCCATGGTACTTTATCTTAGAAGATGCCTAAACTACATGCCATATACCATATTATTTATGCAGCCTTGACAGATGTCAAAGGCATCAAAGTTATATTTAGTTGCCTAAGATGAGGCTCTCATGGAACTTTCCCAATACCTTTATTGGCCAAGTTTCATGTACACAATTGTCCAGCGCATGCCATTTCCGACTCGCCCGGATTCAATGTTCACCTGGATTATTCCTATTGGAGTTGTCTAGTTCAAAAGTTGCATCATAATCATGACGTGCAGACTCACGTTGCTACTGTTAGAGAAGTACTGGATACATATTTTAAGGTAGATATTACCTATCAAATCCAAGTACCGAATACATTGGAAAATTTATCCTCCGGTTGACGACCTTGTAAACAGAACAGCGTCAGCCACAAAGGGTCTCCAAAGCTCCACAAAAATCGCGTATAATAGGAATAGTGTAGGAAATTGTTAAAAATAGGGGAACCCCTAAGAAGCCATAATTTCGAAGCATCTGAAATTTACAGATATGTATGAAACCAATAATAATTCCCAAGTAATTGAAGACTAAAATTCATTTCAGCGCGACCCCCCGGACCTCAATGGTTTTGCTCTTCTGACACCGCCAGCACTTCTGCCGCCTCCACTTCTCCCGTCTCACCCTTCCCTCCTTCATCTCCCACCCCTTAACTATTATCTTCTTCAGAATTTGAGAATTTACACATCATGAGTGTGAGTGAACCAATGTGACCTTGTTTACTTGAATTTGCTTTCTGACACAAATTTCCCTAGTACCAGAACTTAGGGGATAACAGCTCAGGCGGCTATGGCCAGTACAACCCGTACGGAAGTCAGCAGCAGAATCCCTATGGCGCCCAGGAACAACAGAGCTATGGATATGGAGCTGGTGCTGGTTATAACCAAGCTGATGCTGCAGAGCAGGGAAATGGTGGCTATGGTATGCTGACGCGATGATTTCACCCCGCGACAAGTCTAATTGCTCGACAGAGATGTCCAACATCAACCAAGCCTCATCTGGTGGCCCAACTTCAATTCTGAACAAGTGCAAGGAGATGAACGAAGGCATCGCTGAGCTGACCAAGAAGCGCGAGACCCAATTGGTCGCCGCCCAAAAGGCCCTTCTGGACTCAAGCACCGGCAAAGAGGACCAGGCCTCGCGCCAAACACTCGACTACATTGAGGATGAGATCAATACTGCGCTGCGCTACCTGCGCGATCAGTTCAAGCGCATCAAGGAGACCCCAGGATCCGGCGACTCGCGCGTGCAGGGCCAGGTCGAGAACGTTAGCCGTAACCTGCGTCGTGAGATTGAGCAGTACCAGCGCACACAGAGCGATTTCCAGAAGCGTCTGGAGGAGCAAGTGCGCCGCCGATACGAGATTGCCAACCCCGAGGCTTCCCCCGAGGAGTTGGAGCAGGGTGTACAGAATGTTCTGATGGGTCAAGAGCAGAGCTTTGTTGTATGTTTTCGCCCGAGTCGGATCTTTATAGGAGTCAACTGCTAATATTCGATGAATAGGTTCCCGGTACTCGCACTCGCCAGGCCAATGATGCCCGCCAGGCGACTCTGCAGCGTTCCGCTGCCATCCGCAAAATCGAGCAGGATCTGATCGAACTTAGCCACCTGTACAATGAGGTCGCAGAGCTGGTGCAGCAGCAGGAACCTGCAGTCCAACATATTCAAGAGAGAACCGCAGTTGCAGAAGAAAACGTCAAGAGTGGCACCACCAAGATTGACCATGCTATTCAGAGCGCCAAGAACGCTCGGCGCTGGAAGTGGTATGCGCTGTTAGTTGTCAGTAAGTATTTACCTGTCTGCACATCAATATCTGGCCAACTTGCTAACCTAGTCTCCAGTCATTATTATTGCTATTATCGTCGGTGTGGTCGCCGGCATTTTCGCCAACAGGAATAAGGGTGATGGCAAGTGATATGACCGTTGCACTGCATCCCCTTCCGACCTCCATGTACGACCTTTCCCGGGGACGCATATCCGCATCTTCCCATTTGTCTTTATCCCCTCGTTATACCACCCCTTCGCATTTCCTTGTGTAAAAGCAATATCTGTCAACCCCTCTTTTCTTTTGTGTCTTTGCCTCCTAGCCGTACCTGCGTGTTCGTGTACAGCTGCTCCGCGCTTAACACGCGATGGCCCTTAATGATTGTCGCTGTTTCGGGGCTCGTGATGTCGCGGCGCATGGATGTATATACTAGATTGTTTTCTTCAACTTCCTGTTTGTCGCTAGAACCTATGTAATACTGTCTAATAATCGATTCCTTTGCGCATGAGTCTGAAAGATACCGCCGTAGCCAAGTCCCGGGATCGTAGGTGATTTGTGCAGTGTAAATGTAAATTCGAGTCATCGTCTAGGGGTATGCGACTCAAGACTCTTTCAGAATAACGAGCACCTGAACGCCCAATCAACCCGCTATCTATGCCTTCTCCTTTCTCTCCTTCTCGCGCTGCTCCTCGGCCGGTGTCTTCGTCTTCAACTGCAGTGCATGCAGTCCGCCCTCACGAGCCATCTCTTCCTTGAACAATGCATAGACCATACGGTGGCGAGCGGGCTGCATCTTCGACTCGAAGGAATCAGAGACAATTGTCACACTACGGGAGATTAGACATCCACTCGTGTATGTATCCGGTTGGTAGGGGAACGAACTGGAAATGTGTCTCCTTTGACACGGACCCTTCCATTGCAGCGTGATGTGCATGGAGGTGAGAGTCATTCCGGATCTTGAGTTTCGCAGGTGTGAATGCATGAGTGATCTATAAAAAGAGAGGAAATATTAGCGATGCAGATCAACAACACAGCGGCGTGGCTCACCTTGTCACGCATGACATCCTCCAACGGGGTATTGGAGGTCATCCTAGCAGAAACAGAGAAGAGACGGCGAGGGAGCAGACTGGGAAGTCTGCGAGGAAGCATTTAGAAGAAAAGAAGGGATCAAAGGGGAGTTCGAGGAGGAGAGAAACGTCCGCAAAGCCAATCGGATGTTTTTAATTTCGGGGAACTTCACTCTTATGACATCAACTTTTTCGACACCTCAATTGCTCTTCGTTTTTCTTTTTTCTTTGACTGTGAGATGATCTTTAAAACAAAGATCTAAAATTCAAAATGTCTGGCAGTTTACTTTCCCTGCTTTCGCGTTCCAATACGCGCATCTTCACTCGAACGCCTCTCAGCGCAAGACTCTTGTCGACTCTCCCAAACACACATATCTTCCGCGCACTCCAAAACCATGACCCTGAAAGTCTAGCTATTGTGCATAGTGTCTCTTCCCGATCATTCACTTATGGTAGTCTAATTGCCGACATCGTCCGCGCTAAGGACGACCTGGAACAAAAAGCTGCGAAAGCGGAAGGCCAATTAGTTGGCGAGCGGGTTGCTTTTCTCGCGGAGAACAGCTATGACTACGTAGGTACTGTTGCATTATATCCAGAATAATATATATATGCTAATAGGCATATAGTGACGCTGTTGGCGATCTTTGCTAGTGATGCCATTGCACTCCCGCTCTCACCGTCTTTCCCGACTGGGGAGCTGAAGTATATCCTGGATAATTCACAGGCTAGGATGTTGCTGACAACTGAGAAGTATGCTGATAAAGGCATGGAACTCTTACGGGCAGGATTGGAGCATCAGCCTCTGTTTGCTATTCGCAATAAGCTCACAGAGGGCGCATCGAGTGACAAGAATGTAACGCTACACGATCTGAAGGGGCCATCACCTGGTGGGATGATGTTGTATACATCTGGGACCACGAATAGACCGGTAGGCTCAGTTCATTCCCTCCCCTCATGGAGCTATGCCTAACTCCAAGCAGAAAGGCGTTCTCATCCCCCAATCAGCACTGGCCGCGCAAGCATCTTCACTACTAGAAGCATGGAAGTACACGCCGGATGACCGACTTCTTCATCTGCTCCCACTTCACCACATTCACGGCGTGGTAAATGCAATCCTGGCACCAATAGTAGCAGGCTCCTCGATTGAGTTCATGTACCCCTTCAACCCGGAAAAAGTCTGGAAACGACTAGCAGCACCCTTTCTCCAATCCAGCACCTTAAATTCACCCATCACATTCCTCACTGCCGTCCCAACAATCTACAACCGTCTCATGACAACTTTCCCCACACTAACCCCAGAGGTCCAAAAAGCCGCAAAAGAGGGAATCTCCCCACAAAACCTCCGCCTGAACATCTCCGGCTCCGCTGCCCTCCCAACCCCAACAAAAACCGCCTGGACAAACCTCAGTAACGGCAACGTGCTCCTCGAACGCTTCGGCATGACCGAAGTCGGCATGGCGATTAGCTGCGGCCTTGACGCGGCTGATCGCGTCGACGGCAGCGTCGGATGGCCACTCCCAGGCGTCGAAGCCCGACTCGCTGACCTCGAGACAGGTGCTATCATCCCAGTCGAAGAAAAGAATCCCAGTGGTCGAGAACGCGAAGGCGAGATCCAGCTCCGCGGCGAAACAATCTTCGACCATTACTGGGGAAACGAGAAAGCTACGCGTGAGAGTTTCGTACCGAGCGACGACGGAGGCAGAGCTTGGTTTTGCACAGGGGATGTCGCAACTCGTCGGATAGTTGATGGAGCTGGTAGCGGAGCGAGCGGAGATTGGGCGCAGGGGCCGATGTATTTCATCCAGGGACGGAAGAGTGTTGATATCATCAAGACTGGGGCTGAGAAGGTTAGCGCGTTGGAGGTTGAGAGGGAGTTACTTTCTCTGTATGTTGTTTCTTTTGGATATTCACTTAAAAGATCTGTACTGACGATGCTACTCCAGTCCCCAAGTCATCGAAGCTGCGGTCGTTGGTCTCCCGTCTGAACAGTGGGGTCAGAAGATCGTTGCTGTGGTTGTTCTTGCTCCTGATGCGGCTGCTTCAGGTCGTAGTGGTCATTCTTGGGGTCCGATGGATATGCGGCGTGCGCTAAAGGGTTCTCTTGCGTCTTTCAAGATTCCGCAGGAGATGAAGGTTTTGGAGGCTATTCCGAGGAATGCGATGGGTAAGGTCAATAAGAAGGCACTTATGAAAGAGGTCTTTGGAGTTTGATGGAAGCAACTTCACTGTACAATATTAAGATCAACCTCTAGAGTTGAGGTGATGGAGATCTGTGGGATTATTACTCTCTCTACGCGGGCAAAACATGTACAACACTAAGAACATTGAAGAATTGAATTATTTCTCATTTGTATAGGAAAAAACTAAATAGCTTGCTCATAATTTCAAATTCGTAGCATCATATCAAGAGAAATCAAGGTCTAGTCCAACGTCCGCCTAGATCTGACGGTGAAGACGCTGATTCTCAGCACGGGTAGCATCCGAGTCGACACGGGGATCAAGCTTGTTGGCAATGCTTGAACCATGAGCACCAGTAGCACCAGTAGCTCCAGTAGCTCCAGTAGCTCCAGTGGCAGGAGTATTGTAACTACTACCAGCAAGAGCATCCTGGCGACCAGCAGTATCAAGACCAGAGCCACCAAGCGAGCCAGTGGGAGCAGTAGCATCACGAGTGTGGGTACCGTGGGTAGTAGTACCAGTACCAAAGAGAGCAGACTGATGCTGAGCACTGCTGTCACGGTGCGAGTCAACGCGGGGGTCCAGCTTGTTGGCGATGTTGGAGCTGTGAGGTCCAGTGTTTGTGCTGCTGCTGCCGGGGGTAGCAATGGGGCCGGTGGTGTACACAGGCTGCTCCTGGATAGTGCTGTGGGTAGCGCCAGGTCCAGAACCAAGGGTCGAGCCGTGACCTGTAGCGGCGGTATGGGGAGTAGATCCAAGACCAGCACCGGTGCTAGCACCAGTGAGACCGTGATGAGCACGGTTATTGCGGTCAGAGTCGACACGGGGATCGACCTTGTTGGCGATGTTGGAGCTGTGAGGACCAGTGTTGGTGCTGTGAGTGCCTGTAGCGGTGGTGCCATGAGTAGATCGAAGACCGGGACCGGTGCCAGTCACACCTGAGGTACCATGTGTAGTGCTAGAACCAGTGAGGCCCTCGTGGCGAGCACGGTTATCGCGGTCAGAGTCCACACGGGGGTCAAGCTTGTCGGCGATGTTGGAGCTGTGAGGACCTCTGTTGGTGCTGCCAGTGGTGCCGTGAGTAGATCCAAGGCCGGCACCGGTGCCAGCCACACCGGATGTACCATGTGTGGTGTTAGAGCCCAGGGTAGAGGTATGGGTGCCTGTAGCGGGAGTTGTGCCATGAGTTGTACCATGACCAGTGCTAGTCATATCGGTGTGGGCAGCACGGTTGTCTAAAGTAGTTAGTATCATTAAATACTCTTTGATGTGAGGTGAAATGACAAACCTTTATCACTGTCAACACGGGGGTCGAGCTTGTTGGCCAAGTTTGACTTGTGAGGGCCATGGTTGGAGGACTCGGTCGACTCGTGTGACTCGTCCTTCTTGCCAGTCAGGGCCTCTTCAGCCTTGCGTACGAACTGCATATTGATGGAAGTTGGAGTTGGAGCTGTCAAGTAGATGTGGGATATGGTAGAAGATAGGAATTGATTTCCCCAGAAAGAAGAAGGTATTTATATCTGTCCAGCAAACAATTTTGAATTCATGACGTTGTTTTCAAATGTGATGGCGTACAAACATTCCTTGGAAATGTATCACAAACGCCTCTAGTGCCCTCTTGGTAGAACATGAAACTACATCAGCCACTTAAATCAGTTTATTGTCATAAAAGATGTAAATTCCAGAAAACTGGCCATCATCCTTGAAAATGTATCGAAATCCAAAACAATTGCGTCATGGGGGCCTGCCAAGGAATATCCTGAGTTATAAACACATCCTAGTCAATTCTATAGCCAACCAACAGTAAAATGAGATCATGGCGAGGATGCTATGTATCTTGTTATGTGGCAAGTCTTAGCTTGTACAATACCTGTTATGTTGTCCAGACTTGTGAATTGTACATGTTATGTTGTACGCCAGACTTGTGCTAGGGCTTGGAAGTCGACTGATTACTTTGTTTACTAGAGTTCTGAATGAGTTAAGTGCTAGTCATCCATATCCAGGTACTTTCTAGAAGAATCTCAGGCAGATTTGCTCTTGTCAAGTGGAAAGTAGTTCCCTCTACGTCATCGATATAGTCCCCAGTCACATGATTGGGATCCCCTGTCTCTTCCAACCTTGGAAGTTCCAAGGTTTATCTTCACCGTTGACTTTGATGAACCTTTGATATGGAAAGATGAAAGGTTATTACTGTGACAGTCATTCCATGACCTGACCTGAATCTCTTGATTCTTAATACCAGGGCACCATCACTGAGAACATATACAGAATGCTTTGAAGCTTTCCCAACAGCTGAAATATATCCTCGAGCTACCTCATACAATCGTTGAACAGAACCACCGTATGCATTCTCAGAGCCTAACGCTGTAGAGCGGTTGAAGAAGCACCATGCCCGTATGCCAAGCTGTACGACCTCATTGAGTCACATGTTCTCTACTTTGAACAAGCAGCTAGACTCGATGAAGGTCTGGACTGGAGTTCGTACTCTTTTGAAAGTCATTGTTCTCCGACTAGTCCTGGCAGTTATAACGAGACCTCATTCACCTTGATATTTCTTGGACCAGCTATAAGCAGCCATGAACATTACGCGACCAAATATATCAGAGGCCTCAATTAGTTGCAAATGGAAAGACAATGTTACATTTCATCCGGATCACACCCTAGTCAATCGAGAAATGAGGTTGAAAAGGGCTCCAAATATGCTGACGTCAGCATCCGACCCCTCCTGCAACGTCCGAGATCTAGGCTCCAGAGCTGCCCATGAAGGTATAGGTATAGAGAAACCTTTTCGGTTCAGATCTGTGGGGGGTTACAGATCTGGGTTCTTTGGGATCTTTGGGATTTTTGCTGGTTTGGTAAAACCCGCATTTCCCTTGCGAATCCTGAATTTACACATAGTGTGGAAAGGAGTGACCCTTACATGAAATACGACCTATTCCCAAGTCAAGTCTTTTTTTTAATCTGAAGATTCGAACACCATGTGGATTCTCTCGTTCTGGATTTTTCCCGTGATATCCGGGTGCATGTGGATAGGTGAGAGTTGAAACACACAAGGATCACGGTTACTTTACTAACAGCCTAGTAGCTACGCTAGTAGCTATGCTGTCAACCTGGGCGGCGGACGGAAAACCAAGATATTCTACCATGGACAATGGGGCCACCATTCCGTGAGTCTAATAAATGAACCCTCCAGCGACATGAACTGAATCCATTGAACCAGTTACATCTCCCATATTGGAGCCGAAGGGATCAAACCGCTGTTCATCGCTGGCAGTGCAGTAACAGTCGTGTTCATGGATCTCGCTCTCCTCTCTGAGCGTTGGCTTCGCCATGCCGGTCAACTTGCCCGAAACAAAGGGAGGTTCGACAAGACCTGTGCTGTTGGATCGATTCTATTCTCAATTGCTGGGGCGGTAGGTCTTATTCTTCTGTCCGTCTTTGACACGAAGAATCATAACAAGCTCCACCACGGGTTTTTGGGCATGTTCATGTATGAATATCTTCCTATCTCCCGAGAGAACATTTCTAATTGGATTCTAGAGCATGCTACGTGGTCTGCGCTCTCCTGGTGTGTCTGGAATACATCTATATTGGCCGATTCTACCACCCGCAAGCCCGGATCTTATTGCTCAGCTTCGGTATCAAAGCTCTTTTCGTCATCTGCGAACTTGCTGTCGCGATTGCATTTGGCGTATGCATGAAAAAAGGAAATAAGGAGAACGCAGCAGCTATTTTGGAATGGAGTACGTTTTCAACTCTATCTGATTGTGCAAAAAGATGCTAACTTGTGTAGTTGCCGCTTTTATATTCGATTTCTTTGTATTTTCTTTTGTCATTGATCTCCTACCGTCTGTTCGTACGAAGAGACGAGTTCCTCAGGGTGAAAAGTATACTCGACCAGGTGTGGAGGACCGACCAATTGACTTTTAGGTCTTTAGGCCGAGAGTACAGTCGAATCTATATCATGCTGTCAAATAATTATAGATTTAGAAGAGACAAAGTTTGTGATTTCGGCCACATGTGGTGATATCCATTCTGGAAGAAACCCAACCTCTGGGGCCTCTGAACAATTCACTAATTTCAACAGAAACAACTAATACACTATCAATATGGGATTTTTTTCTCACATCTAGGTGGCATAAGCTCAACTACTGCCCATATCAACCAATGCATTAGTTCAATATTCGTCCTCGGGATCACAGCTTGGGCAGTCCGCAAGACCAAAAGCCCTCTTATAGTGATCTTCTCCTTGGTGGTGGTACATCTCTCCAGATCTTAACATCTTAATATTATAGAAATTCTAAATATTTACAGGCGGTCCTCACTCCAATCGTCTACGGCATAACACTAAGCACAAACGGCATCACCAAACGTTACAGATGGCACGTTCTCCCTCTGCTTCTGACCGACGCAGTGATTTCTTACCTGTATGACAATATGAAGCACCCCTTTTATAGCAAGTTCTCATCTTCCTGGCTTTGAATTTCAACCAGGTCAGCTGCAAAGTCCATATCTGGAACAAAGAGACAGTATGTAGCCGAAAGTATACGGCCGAGGCATTCAGTTTCATAGTTTCTCGAAGGCGAAAACCTTCAATTATATATTCGAGATGCCTATTGGAGATGCATATAATACAGTATTGTACAAGAAGTCACCCAAACTCAAGCCCATTCGCCCTTCCTCTCAAACGGCTTTATAAACTCAGTCGCTTCCATAGTCACCTGTAGAGACGCCATATCAACGGCTGTGATGTGAGCTTCGACCATGCAGAAGATATCCAGCTTATCTTTATCGGGGAAATCATGCGGAATGGTGACCGAGCAGTTTACGCCAAGACTGGTGATGACGCCGGCATACTCATCGTCCAGATGTCTAGGCTTGACGCGGGGGGTGCGTAGCAGACATGGGAATGTGACGGGGAGATTGCACTCGGAGAAGTAGAATGCGCGGAAGAGGAGCATACAAGCCCAATGCTGTGCGGAGTATTTGTCAAGATTTCTGAGACGTGAGCGCAGTGGCTGGGAGTAGATGAGGTGTGCGTCGATTTCAGATTTGGAGAAGGGGAGGAGAGAGGTAGGAGTGGTGTTTGTGTTATTGGTGGTGATTTCAGTGGCAGTCTCCACTAGATCAATATCTGCAGGATCGGGACTATCAACAAGAGCGTCAAACTGACGGCCGTGTTCATGCTCGAAACGCAACGCTGCCTCGATCTGGTAATGCGCAATAACATCCGTGTATCGGCGCAGCGGACTGGTGCTCTTGACGTACGTATCCAAGCCCAGGGTATGATGCTTAGTTGGGGTCGTGGAAGAGTAGGCCAGCGGCACGCTGAGCTCATAAAAACCCTCGCCGCCGAAATTGGCCAAGTTTTTGTTGGTGACGCGTCCGTATTCTGGGTCATACCAGGTACCATCGTACACAACGGGGATGTTGCGCGCGGCGCAGAACTGGCCGGAGATGTGTCCGGCCAAATTCATGATCAGGGAGACCAAATTATCCCGAGATTGGTCGCGAACGTCATATGGGTCATAGGAATGCACATTGAGCCGAATGATCGGATCACCAAGGTAATGGCGTCCGGTTGTGACTTCCAAATCGCACGGCGGCATCGGCGCGTTGCCTGACTGGACTGAGACAGAAAGCTCTGGGCTGAGAGGAGTGAGGTCCATGGCGCCATTCTTTCTGCGAGTTTGGCGGAATGCGAGCATGAGTTGACGCATGATCTGGAATTTATCCTTGTCCTCGGGCCGCAGACGTTGCTGGATTGTTTTACCTTGTGGTATTGGTGGCTCGGTGAACGCGCCACCTACTGTAAAGGACTCCAACTGTTCTTCTGAATCGGGGTCGAAGAAGTCACGGAGTGTTTTGTGAGTCAGGTTAATGACATTGTGTATTGTCCCGTTTTGGATCTTGCTATCCAGGATTTCTCCTCGGCGATTCATCTTTGCACTGAATGTGAGAACCGGCCGACCAGCCGCCAAACTGAAGTGAGGTTCAGTGAGAGCTTTGGGAAGCATGGGATAAGTGCGCTCCGGGATGTAGCTGGTGAAGAGTCGCGAGGCCGCATACTGGATGATAGGGTTGTCATGCCCAATAAAGGCTGTTGGGTTGGCAACATGGACATGCACCCAGAATGTATCATGAGATCCTGGGATGGGTTCCAGCGATATACCGTCATCAATTTCTTGCGCCGTCACATCGTCCACACAGTAGACTGGAAGATCTCCCCAATCCTTTCTCAGGTGTTGCATAGAATCTTGTAACTGATCGGGGGTGAGTTTTCTGCAGGAGTCCTCAACCTCTTCCAACTCCATGTCCTTTGCGAGGGATACGCCATGCCCAGGAAGCATCAGATACTGGTCAAGGGGTAGAAGGTTCTCCCAAGGGGCTATGATGCCAATCTCCTGCAACAAAAGTCGTGTTGAAGCCTCACTCAGACCCAGAGTATTGTACATCCCCGTGGCACGCATGATATGTGTTGCTGTTGATCTCAAAGTACCCGACGGCATGACAATGGCAGGGACCGAGTACAGCTTCAGATATTCAATAATCATTGAGTCCTCTGCAGTAAACTTTTCAGTGGGAAGTTCACGGAACACCAGTGGGTTCCCATCCTGGCCAGGCGAATATCTGTTGGAGGATGGACCCACGCTGGACATAATAGTCGGAGAGCGGAGCCTTCTGCTAAGGCGAATCAATCGTTGTGCTTTGGTGATAAATCGGTGCATAGGGTGATCTTTAGATCCCTGGGTATCTTTGCGCATTATGGCCCGAACACAATGCTCTTGGTGTTCATGAGTCCAGTCGACTACCTGTCGAACAACGTTGGCGATCCGTTTTGGTTGCACGATATACATCCGGCTGAACAAGGAGGTGCCATCTTTTTCGATGAGGAAAGGATGCCGGCGAACAGCCTGATGAACAGCAAACATGTTGACGCTGGTCAGCTCAGATTCGTCAATTCCAAGAGCAGTCGTTGTCAATTTTTCAAGGCTCAAGCAGAGAACTTCGGTCTCATCTGCCACCATATTATGAAGATCGTCCAATATCTGAGAGTTTTCTCTATAGAATTTCAATATATGAGTCTTGAAGTTACTCATCATCCTCAGAAGAGGAGCACCTAGTGGTCTCGGAAGACCTCCTTCTGGGGTCACCTGAATATCTTGGCTTACGATAGCCTCATTATCTGGGAACCATGGGGTGAGAGGTTCAACAAGTTCTGTAGGTGCAAATCCTTTGATAACATAGTCGAGCTCCGCGTTGGAGCAGATGCGCCAGTTCCCGTTGCCATTGTAGAACTGTTTCTGTTTGTGAACAGACCGCACGTATATTCCGTAATTGAACACTCCATCAGCGTTCAATCGGGCGATTAGGTCACCCTGCTCAAGGTGTTCACCTTCAAATTCATCTTTATCCGTAGATTCCTGATTCAGCTTGTTCGGGTCACCCCAGGAATCGATTGCGTCGCGGCCGTTAGGCATTGTGCCAACCGATTTGCCTGGTAATTCCAATGGCCGATGCTTAGAGTCGGATCGTCGCACGGGGTCGAGGTCATTAGGGTTTGTATCCTGCCATTTCTTTAGGTACTCTCGAATGTCTCCGCGCAACTCAAGTTGGGACCTAAGGAGGATATTGCCATCGATGGGAACTCTTGGAGGCTCGTCTGGCTCGGATGCTTTCTGCGGAGAAAGAACAAAAGTCAGCTGAGAAAAGCAGGCTCTTCTTCAGTATAAAATACCTCACTACCCGCTCGAACGGCTTCAGATGACCCCGATATCCTCGTGGTAGACAAAAAGTGTCGTCCCCCAGATAACACCGGAAGGTGAGTGGCGGACGCAGTCGACGTACATCCTGTGGGGTTCCGTCTCCGTTTGCAGAGCACAGGTGACCAATTTGCACCAGGCAGCCTCTGCAAAGCCCTTATTCTTGTAAGTGCCATTGCCAGGGCTGAGCTTGCGTAGAAAGAATGCGCTGGTGGCTCGAAAACTAAGTATATTCTGCCTGCAGTTGCTATACCGCCAAGGGCGGTATAATATCTGTCCCGTGATTTCGGAGGTTATCTTGACCAATCACATAACAGCACAGATGTATAGTGTCCCGTTTATTTCAGCACAAGATGAATAGCCCGATATCCTCATATTTTCATTACTTGTCCAACTGTTTGCAGGGTTAATGTCATCATGGACAAATTCCAAGTAAATGAAAATATTTTATAGAGGCCGAAATCCCTTTTAAAGGGGGTACTTATATTTAATTTCACTAGTTTATGTGCATTAAAAGGAAAGCAAACTTACTAAGGCGCTGAGGATTGCCCAAGTGACCAGCTTAAGTAGTGTCGACGTAACTATATCGCTTAAAGCATAGCCTAGAGACTCGACTGCCACTCTCCTTATAGCTATAATAAGGAATGGCTATATAGGAATGTATATAGAGGCCTTCGCGTGCTCAACTTCACGAGTAATTTGCTTTTCAAAATCTCCATCATTATACGCAATGAGACTTGAACATAGACCAATCAAGACAATGGGTAGTAGGTGTTTAGGAGTATCAAATGCACTAGAGAAAGGAGAAAACTATCTGCAAGAAAGTACAATTGGTATCGTGAGGTCTCTATAAATGTGCTGGTCTTGATGATTGCGCCTTGCAGCTTCTGATAGTAAGAGGATTGTGAGTTTCATAGCTTGGAGGACATGCAGTACAAGAGGGGAGCATCCATACGGTTCCATAATTAGCAAATATTGATCAGGCCCCCATGAGCATTCTATTAGTCAAACTCTCTTATAACAGTGGATATAAGCGAGTTCTATTTGCTACCTAGTTATGTAGAGAACGGATGCGCTGGCAATGTGAGATATACAGTCTGTTGCTTGCAAACAAGCTGGGGAAAATCCCTAGTGTAGTGAGACTGGATTTATATAGATCAGCCAAACAGCTATACTACATTGGTGATATACACCTGCTCCGTACTGCCTGTAGGATGTTATTCTTTGCATAATAAAATCCAGCATACGTAAAACTATATTCTGTACCTAGTCAATGAACCCTATTTCCATACCCCTGCTCTCTTGCTCCGAGAGTACCAATGCCTAACCTTTACAATCCCGTAACTCTCAATATGACCTGTCGATCCAAATCCCCCGCGAGTCCCCACCCTGTTTTCTTCTAAATGAAAATATTGACGAAGATCACCACAAGCGGGGGAAAACCTGCTTGCTTTCGCTCTATACTGGAATGGACTCAGCCCTCGCAGCGAACCGAATGCTTCAAATAGGAGTTATCAATAAAGACGTGTCGATATAACGCAAGTCCCGAAGGAAAACTTGATAGGTCGCGAGCATCATTTCCTAATCTGTGTAACCGAGAGAGATTCCACGAACATGTCAGGGGTAATATCCGCAACCTCCACGTTGGAGGTTGGACTTGGAAAGACTACTCCGTAAACCTGGAATGAAAACTCTTCCAAACATAATGTAACAAGTTACAATTAGCATCTTGATTTGGTTGAAATGGATTATCCCTTTATTCCGGAGTCCTTCCTGACTTACAATTTTTTACATACTTTCCTTTGTCTCACTTGGTCCACTTATTTTCTGTGTACTTTGTCTTATACTATCTTTCCTTTCTGTGGCTGATTGAACTAACTTCTAATTAGTGAAGCCCACCAATTGACTACTACGCCAAGGACTAATACGAACATGTTTGATCTGTCGATCATGGAGGTCGAGACTTGTTTTGCCCTGTACATACTCCAGTCACATTCCACGAGTTTAGCTTAACAAGGAAATTGCCTGAGACCCACTACTGCACGATATCCCTGTCTGGAATGGAAATTAAGCCCAAATACTCCGTATACAATGCATTATGCATCGAGATCGGCACAAGATAGACCTCCGGCGATGCAAAGTTCGGTCCGCAGACACAGTTAACTCGACCTATCCATGCCCAACACAGGCATGCATGGTGTTCACGTTCTGCTGCCATGTGTCTCCTTTGACTTCACCTACAGGGCCCACACCAAATGCAGCCACTAAGCACGGTGATAAACTCGTCCCAAGTTTATATTCAAGATGCGAGCTCTTTCGGAGTCGATAAGCAGGATCACTTGCCCAATCGGAAACCGCGTGCCCAACTCTGGCCTGGATGAGTCTATGAACAGAGCTTCTACAGAGGATTCCTCTCTTAGCTCTTGCTAAAGTCTGTTCCTGCCAAGTCCACCATTCAAGAGGGATGTGGTCAGTGGCTTGAAAAATATCCTCCGATTATGGAGTCCCCCAAGCCGACGCTATCTAAAGTTATATAAACTAAACCATGGCGCGCCATAAAACTGAACTTGAGGGTGTATATCTATTAGAGCACACATTCTTTTTTTTCCCTTACATTTTGCAATACCATATTTCTTATATCGTCTACTTTAGTTTGTCAATATGCTCGCAAGCAACGGATGGCGCGCTCTGGCGCTATCCCTGACCATTGTCCCTGGGACAGTAGCAGGCATATGCAAGACGCTCAAGGCCGGAGGCGTTGATATCGAACACCGTATTTCATTAGCCTACAAGGCTGATCAGTGGAAGTATTGGTCAACCGGATGCAGTGATCTCAAGCCAACATGCATTGCAGCTCCGTCCAGTGCAGCGGAGATGGCGCAGGTTATCAAGAACCTGCACAATGTAGATACTCTATTGTTTGTTCTATCCTTATGCCAGCAGCAATAATATCAACTGACATTAACAGCGCCATCAAGAGCGGGGGACATAATCCCAACACTGGATTTGCTAGTATCCAGGACGGATTGCTGGTTTCGACTAAGAATCTGAATCAGGTTGACTATAACCCCAAGGATCATACTGCTATCATTGGCCCTGGCCTTTCATGGGAAGAGGTCCAGAAAGGTCTGGCAGGAACTGGTAGGACTATTGTTGGAGGTCGAATTGGTGGAGTTGGAGTCGGTGGATATATGCTCGGAGGTATATGGTTCAGAAATTAGGTCCGAGTTTATCTCTAATGATTTATAGCTGGTATGAGTTTCCTGAGCACCCAGTACGGCTGGGCTGCGAACAGTGTGTTAGACTACGAAATTGTCCTTGCCAACGGCACCATTGTCCACGCAACCAAAACCCACAACGCAGGTGGGTGATACTATAACAATTTTTTCATCGTCGAGACGCTAACACTTGACAGACCTATTCCATAGCTTAAAAGGAGGTGGTAACAACTTCGGAGTTGTTACTGCATACACCGTGCAGACGCATCCTCAGCGCCACAAAGTCTGGGGTGGCACCTACACTTTCACATCCGACAAAGCCCACAAGGTTATCGAGGCTGTGCGCAACTTCACCGACGATTATCCTGACGACAAGGCGGCAATCATCGCGACATTCAATCGCGGTCTTTTGCTTGACTTCGGTCTTTTGTTCGTCTTCTACGACGGCCCCGAGCCCCCCTCTGGAGTCTTCGACGAGTTCACTGCTATTAAACACACCTCAAATGTCAAGACTTGGGATACCTATTATGACCTTCTCAAGCACAACGACGTCTTTATTCTTAAGTAAGATGACCAACTGTCAATCCTTGAATTGCTTGCTAACTAGTTATTAGAGGACAACGCTACAACATCGCCACCGAGACCACACCCCTTCCCAACAATACAGTAGGAGCAGCCCCGCTCCATGATTACTATGACCATTTCCGCGACGTTAGCAAGTCCGTACTAGGAGTGGCCGGCTCACTTGGCACAATTTCCTTCCAGCCCATGCCCAAATCGTTCTCTCAGAAGGCCAAGGACCGCGGTGGGGTAAGAATTCCATCCCCAATAAAAAGAAAGAGAGATCATATCATTAACGAATCCTCAGGACCTCCTCGACATTCCCTCCGATCAACCATACATTATCTTTGAGCTCGACTTCTCCTACGGTCTATTCATTGACGACGAAAAGATGGACGTAGCCACCGTCAAACTCTACCAGGGAATCGACGACCTGGCCCAGAAGCACATCGACCAGGGCCTCCTTCCTGACGTGTATCGACCATTGTTTATGAATGACGCATATCACCGCCAAGATTACTGGGGCCGTATTAGCCCCAAGTCCAAGTCGCTTGCTCTGAAGACGGGGAAGGCGTATGACCCAGAAGGGTTCTTCCAGCACCGGACCAGTGGAGGCTGGAGGCTGAAGGACTGAACGTCAACACGGTCTAGACATTGGATATAATTTATCTCTGTCTATAATTTTATTTAGGAAGGTTAATTAATTAACTTAGTTTTAATTATATGACTCAAGAGAAGTGTTGGCAGGTGCATTAGCGATCCGCCCATGATATATTCTATAGTATGACTTTACAACAAAATCCCTGCCAAGAGGCTCCAATCGGAAAATAAATATCATTTCTAAATATTGGGTCTAGATTCAAGACCCTGAAACTTGATCTACTGTGCATTTCCCATCCTGGTCAATAATTAGATCAAAACTTGGCGCCTGATTCAGGTTTGTAGACGCCCAGGGAACGAGTGGCTGAGAGTTACCCGGGGCGAGTTAGGGTTTTCTTCCAAGCGCCAGGGTGGATTGGTCAATCGGACCTACATATCGTATTATGTTATTTAAGTATTCCAATAATATATTTAGCAAAGAGCTATGAGCTCTCATACTATCTTAAGCTACCATTTATGTCGATCGCTGTATGCGGGAGAGAGCCCAATGAGAGCCAGTCGGGTCATCCTATTGACTACAGCGCCTCCCCAGATTCTGTAACACACAAAGGCATAGCCCGGCTTGGATAGAGAGAGTCTAGGTTTGATGCTAATTTAATCTGGTCTAGACTTCGGGCAATTGAAGTCATGGAGAGACTGAGACCTTTGTTGATGTCTATATAAAGAGCCGTAACCAGCCTGGTCCTCAATTTAACAATCAGCTTCACTTTCTTTCACAATCCAATCCCCCTTTGTTCTTGGACTTTTTTTTCCTGCTTTCTTCTAGTCCTTCAAAGCCTTTCATTCCACATATATCTACGGTATCTTTGCTTATACTATCTTCGACTCATCCTCGACTTTGAATACATCGGCATATACACAACCATCCCGGCCAATTGACCCTTCAACCCCATTTATTACCCCAATTCGGTCCATTCCAACCCAATCCGATCTAATTCAAAATGTCTCCTCGCTATGGTGCCCTCGGGGCAACCTTCCAACTATCCCGCCTCTTCCAAGCCTGCTCCCTAATCGCCATAATCGGCATGACAGCCAAATTCATCAGCGTCATAATACAAAACAACGCCACACCCCCAAACATCCTCATCGGAACAATCAGCGTGGTAAGTTCATCTCTCCTCCATCCCATCGGGAATCCCAAATCCCACTAACAATTCCAACAGACCTGCATCGCAGCAATCTACTGCATAATCACCGCAATCCTTTACACCGATGACATCCTCCCATTCCTAGCCTGTGGCGTGCTAGACACGCTACTTCTAATCGCGTTAATTGTTGTCGCCGTTATCGTCGGTAAACCGCTCTCGTACTTGGAGTGTACAGCGCTGGCGGAGCTAGCGGATAAAGATGCTACGTCGTATGCGTTTGCGTCTCGACTTTCGAGTTATATTGCTAGCGTCAGTGGGAAGATTGATTATGTTTCTTGGATTGGGGCTTCCAAGGCGATTTGTATGGAGACGAAGGCTATTTGGGGGTTGAGTATTGGGCTTTGGTGAGTTTTTCTTTCTTTATTTTCCTTTGCTTATGAATTTTACTGACTTGGATTGGTTCTAGTATTCTCTTTTTCTTCTCTGTTATTTGCAATATCTGTTTGTGGCTGCAGAAGAAGAAAGCTCCTGCTGAGAAGAGTTTGGAGTAATGGAATGGTATATTGGAAACGGATATGGCTGGGAAGTGAGACGAGTTCAACTGTTTTTTATGTCTTTTGATTATTTTGCCTATAGCACATGCATTAATAACCAGTACCAAGCGATATAGCGGAACTAAAGACTCAGAGTAGATATAAGCTGAATTAGTATAGTTAGGGTCAATCTACTATGACTTGAAGGTCGAGGTATATAGCGACTATTACGATTTGTACTTAGTCAAAGATAGTTTGCCTGGGAAAACATGAACAGTCCATTTGCGATTCGATCAGCCTCTTGATTTGGTCTCTTTGGGATCTTTACTTTCACAATTGTCTGGCTGACAATTTCAAAAACATCAATCATGTTCAAAATTGAGCCAGGATGTTGTCATCGTCCCAGTAAGAAACGAAAGTTGTGATATACACGTAGGTATAAGATTTATCCCTTGAACTGGCCCTTTCTAGGCTGTTAAAGCGAGAGCCACCTTTTTCAGATTAACCCTCACGGGGAATTTTCGGCGAGGTCGGAGAGGCGAGGCAGTCTACCCCGAACTCACAGGGGGAATAACAGCCACCTCACCCCCAGTCTGAATAACAACATCCCCATCCTCCTCGATATCAACATACTCGCCATTCAGACTAACACCACAAGTAGACAGGATCTGAACCATGCCAGGGTAACGTTGCTCCAATTCACCAAACAGATCGGATAGTTTCAGGGGTGCAGGAAGCGATTCTGTATTTTTGGAGGTATATTGGGATGCTGTTGCAAAGTAGTGGATTGTGAATGTTCCTGACATGGTGAAAAAGAATTGAAAGACGGTGAAAATGGAAAGGTGAAAGGAGATGAGAAAGAGAGATGGGGATATAGTAGCGACCGGTATCGCCTTCCATGTCGGGAACACAGAGATCATCCTTCAAACTCTAATCACATGACACGCTAACCCATATGTAGATGTAAATAAAAAGTTTTGTACCTAACCAGGTAATAAATACCAGGGGCTTAAAATACCAGTATGGAAGATACAAGAGTCTAGATCTAGACGCCTAGACTGGAAGATTCGATGCTCACCCAGCAAACATTGAGGTCTTTGAGCAGGCAATCTGGCTACATTTATATTTCGAGATCTATCACGGGGACCAGGTTGATAGCAGAATTACGGAGAACCCGAAGGAGAGGAGGAGGGGGGGGAAATAAACCGAGATGCTCTGCGACAAACCCTGGCGGACATATCTACTTAGCGAGGTGAACAGGTGCGGACGAACCAGTGGACTCGCCACCACATTGGAATGTAGTAGAAGTATAAGTTAAGGAACGCTATGAACACATACTTACTTTGCCTCTGCAAGGTCCTCCTTCCACGAAAATTTAGAAATTAGAAATGGAACGAACAGGAAAAACAAAGTTCACACATGCGTATTATACCCGAAACCCAATCAAGGAAACCCGGCCTGATAAATGTCCCAGAGCAAGTGTATTCGCTTTTACCGCTAAGCAAGAAGGTCTAGCGTGGGGGGGTAGCCATAGAAGTTTAGCCTCATTTAGCACTATCCACTGGCTCTTTTGTATATATATCTCTGGATTCGCCGGAGATAGATGGGAGGTATGCTTGCTAGACCTTGACTAAATATCAAAGAAACCTAGGTTAGTGATAAGAAAAGAACCATCATGAGAGAACTCGAGGTTAGTGGGTGTTACGCCGATGCTCGAGGTCTGGTGTAGTAGAGCGCCTGTTGCCGTGTCCCAGAGCCGGACTTTGCTACCAGGAGAGCTGGACGCCAGTAGCCGGCCGTCGGGCGAGAAGGCTATCAACTGAACCGAGCCCGCCATGCCCCGGAGCGGGCCTGGCTCATCGTCATCGTCATCAGTAGATATCTCATCTTCATCGATAGCCGTCTCATCGTCATCGGTATACGTCTCATCTTCATCAGTAGACGTCTCATCGTCAGGTTTAGACGCCTTATCGTCAGAGCTATATGCCAGCAGCTGGCCATTAGGCAAGGAGGCCACCGAATCCGAATGGCTCTCGAGCGTCCGTTTGAGGGCGCCCGTCGCTATGTCCCAGAGTCGGACTGTGTGGTCGTTAGACCCAGACGCTAGTAGCTGGCTGTCAGGCGAGAAGGCCACCGACTGAACTGAGTCTAAGTAGCTATTAAGAGTCTGTTGTAGAGCGCTTATCGCTATGTCCCAGATTAAAACTATTGTATCGTTAGAATCTAGCTTAGAGCTAGACGCTAGTAGCCGACCGTCGGGCGAGAATGCTAAAAAATTAACTGAGTTTGCTGAATAGCATTCGAATGTCTGTTGTAGAGCGCCCTTCGCTATATCCCAGAGTCGGACTGTGTGGTCGTCAGAGCCGGACGCTAGTACCAGGCCATCGGGTAAGAAGACCACCGAGTGAACCCAACCCGAATGGTCCTCGAGAGTCTGTAACCCTAGGCTCCAGGATTCTTCAACCTGTGGTAACTGGTATATCCAATTAGGAAGTTCTGTTTGAAACTGTGTACGGATTATCGACTTTTAGGGCGCAAATATAAGTCCTAAGCAGTAAATTTGAAGGGGTGTAGTATAGGCTACTTGGCGGTTCTTTAAGACGAAGCGGTTTGCGTCATATAGAAACTCGGATATTAGAAAATTCTTGTCGCCCTATCTTCGTTAGGCCAAAGCCCTATATTATTCTCTTTAGGAGCTTACCTGTACGACTATCTACAAAATATTGACGATCCCCACAAGATCAGACACACGACCTAGGATGCTCATTGCTTCCATCCAGTGCATAAAATACACCTAAAGAAACAACAGTGCTTCATATATCAAAATGTGTCGGTCCCTGCTCTGCACCAAGTGATATACCCAATAACGACAGGCATATTGCAGTTCTGGAGGTATACACTAACTAATAGTTTCGCGACCAATCTCGGCACGCTTCGTTCCTTCATTTTGTAGTCCACAAATGTTCCTCCTCAGGCTTTGGCACACAAGGAAGCAGTAGCCAACCTGTAATGAATTTCTTTCTCATCTATCCAAAAGAGCGTCTTCCCACTAGTCTCCGGATCAAGAAGGAACTCTCGAAACGATAGGTGAAAGAGTTGTACCGGTAAGGTCTCATCCTTTGGTACTCTCAGAACCGAGTAAAGTGGGTTAAGCCTTATATAAACAAGCCGCTCCGGAACGCCAATGAGTCTTGCAAACGAGATCACCGAGAGTGGGCTTTCTAGGATCACGATTGTACCGACTACTTGGTAAAATTCTTGGACTAGCTCCTTTTCTTGCTTTTCGGTTTGTCCGGCTAGAAGCCGATTAAGCACAGGGAGATACGTTCCACTCATCTTTGATATACCCTTTTGATATCTGAGAATCGCAGGAAGACTGTCTAATGGGTCCCAATTAGGGTCCTCAAATATGCGGTATATTGTAGCGGCAAAGATAAACAGGGGGACAGACAGTGCCACGAGTTTCTGGACACTCTGGGCTCCAGGCCAGTCGAGAGGCAGGTGGGGCTCTCGCTCTTCTCTGATATCTGAAAGTCGGTGTTCGAAAAATAATGATAAATCACGCTCGATGACCTCCTTAGACACTTCATGGAGAACTAAGTCTTTATGATCTTTGGGTGTAAGCTTCCTGAAACCCATACGGATAGGTAGTTCAGGCCTGCTAGTCAGCAAAACTCGTAGGCGCACAGCCTTTGAATCTTGTAGCCGTGGTAGCAGTTGTAGTATGAGTCGTATATCATTGTCCACGTCGCATTCATCTAATGCGTCAATCACTATGATAGCATTTGAAGTTGGGAGAGCGGATGAGTCCAAGTCCAAGTCCAGTAGAGGTCGAAGGAGTATTTGGTTAAACTGCTCCTTAAGCCCTTTAGATCCAATGTTAGGGTTGTTGCTGATTGCATTTCGCACACCGGCGGCTAGTTGGTAAACGCTTTTCGCTAGTTGTTTGGTAATCGTCGGAAACAGCTTCCTCGCATTCCCTCTATCCCCCTCGCCCCTCTTAAAGAAGAAGCTTGCTCCTAGTATCTTCTCATGTTTAAAGTGCTTAGCCACGCTGCGAGGGATCGTCGATTTGCCGGTCCCGGCCATCCCATTCAACCAGAAGATACATTTCCCTTCCGGTGACACAGCCCACTCTGCAATCTCCTTGAGAAGATCGGTTCTCGTGCCTGGAAGACATTCTCCTTCGTGCTGATCTATATAAGAGTCAAACTCGGCTCCATCCACACTCGGTAGCCTGTCTAGAGGGTCTGCCTTTGGTCAACAAAGTTCGGCTTTAAAAGCTGTGATCATCTACTACCTTTATGAAAATGAGCATTAATCGTGCCACTATTAATCCCCGTTTACATTTCATAATTTGGATTCTGAAAAGATACAGTAGACACCATGATGAGAGCACAGCAAGGTTGGAACTCAGGAGGAGCAAGCGGGCGGGGGAGGTTGTCGGCAAACGCTGACCGCATCTAAACCTCCACCGCATTCTCTGAACTGCGCTCATTTTCTGGCCGCGTCTTGGCAGCGGAGTCCAGAGTCAATCGAAGAGCACAAGATGGTGGAGCTGGTTTTGCACTTCTCTGTACCTAAAGTTTCATGGAAATGATACTCTGTTTTGATATATCCTATCACTGGTCCATCACATACATACGACAATTCCACTCGCCTATAGGAAACAGCGATCTCGCTACTGGCCATGCGGCACCCACAAAAACAAATTCGATCTTTAAACATGTGATTAGGGTTTGAAAAGGCCCCTCTATGTTCCCCGATATAGAAGGCGAAAGCGGTCGCTAGTTACTGTAAAAAGAAATGACTAAAACCAACGAGGGGTAATATAAACATTTGTCTACGCAAGTTCACGGAAAGCCCTCGTCATATCGGCCTTCAAATCCTCCCAATTCTCCAATCCAATACTAATTCTCAATAATCTCCGATCAACCGTCTGATCCGTCATAGTCCTCCACTCAATAAGCGTCTCAACACCACCCAGACTAGTAGCATGCTGGAAGAAATGTAGTTTACTCGGTAACTCACGCGCAAAGCGCATCTCCTTCATAATAATAGAGAAAACAGGCCCGAACCCATTAGGCATCTGCTTCTTCAACCAGTCGCCCTCAACCTTCTGCAAACTAGCATGGAGGACCTCACTAAGGACAGCCTGCACAGCCGCCTCATCGCTGTCAGGCGCCGGGTTAGGCGCGTGCAAAGCCGCATCAAGCCAGGAAATGAGACGAGTGGCATTCTCGCTTTGGCGCTGAACGCGGATCTCCAGTGTGCGCAGACTTCGGACGCCGAGCCAGCCCTCCATGCTACCCATGACGGTTCCGATGAAGAGACGGTCGGATTTCAGCTGTGCAACCCAGTCGTCGCGATTTGTGGCAAGGACACCGCACAGCATATCGCTGTGGCCACCGAAGTACTTGGTACCAGAGTGCATGATAATATCTGCACCGAACTGGAACGGCTCTTGGAGGCCTGGTGGGGCGAAGGTGCTGTCGACGATGAGGTATGCGCCGCGGGCGTGGGCTTTGGCGGCGTAGGATGCGATATCAAAGGCGGTGCCCTGAGGATTGACGGGTGTTTCGAGGAGGATTACGTCGCCTTTTTCGAGTTGGTCGGGTGAGCAGTCGAGGGGCAGCTTTTGGAGGCCTGTTAGGCGGGTGAAGAGCGCGATGACACCATGGCAGCCATGGTAGCCATCGCCAACGGAGATACGGCGGGGGTTGAGGAGAGTGAGGGCGCCATGCAGGGCTGATAGGCCGGAGGAGTAGCTTATAACTTGACCGTGTATGAGGGAGGAGAGGATGGTTTCAAAGCGGGTGGGATTCGGTGCGGACATGCGCGAGTAGATGTGGGATGTTGGATCACAGTCGGCCTACGTTGGATATATGTGTTAGGTGATGAGGCATATGATTGCGAGTCAAGGTGCATACAGGTGTGGCATCGGCAGCCGGTACTAGTTGGGTTGGATCATTGGAATACCGAAATGTGGTAGAGAGATGCATCGGAGGAGCAACATCAGTAACGAGGTTCAGGGCATCATCGGCATGCAGAGAACGCGTAGAGGCGCCAATGGCTTCGCTAGAATGCGACATGATAAAAATGCTATGTTTGTTTCTTGAATTGTATGCACAGAAAGTCCATCCAGCAACGAGTTATAATACACCGGAAATGCGGGATCCGATCTCGGGGGAGGGGGAAGAGGGGAAATCACGTAATGGGTCACGTGGAAGATGGAGAAATTGGATTATCGACGGATAGAGCCCATGCGGGATGGTTCTCGTACTAATCCAGGAAGGGCTGCCTTGAAGCTTGCGCGTGCTATCGTACAAGTTAGCGGAAGAAGAGCATCGAAAGAGATATATAACTCACAAGCCTCTGTATCGAACGTGACGGTGAGATCGTCGTGTTCGATGGGATACTCGGGCATGTCGAGACACACAAAGTTGGAAGCTGGGTTATCGTCCTTCTTAGGTAGTGCGAATTTGGCATCTACCATGCGAATTCCGAACTTGCCGGACCGGCCAAAGGATTCCATGATATCAGTACCCTTAAGAACAAAGTTCATACATGTGCCATGCTGGAAGTCCCCGAAGAAAGCAAGCATTTGAACGACTTTCTCTTGTCGAACAATCTGGACTCGTGCCAGGGAAGCTTCCCATTTCTTATAAATGGGAACCATACTCCGTCGGCGGGAGATGGTGAACGATGTAGCCATACTAGTTTGGTCAGCAAGATATTGACCAGAGGATATGTGATACACTCACCCATCGTAAAGCACCTGGAAACCAGTAACAGCTGCCTCAAAGGCATGAAGATCTAGATGGAATTAGCAAAGCAAACAAAATGTCAGAAGTACTACACATACCCTGCATGGTTGGGAAGTCCAGCCGGCGGATCATAGGCTTCGCTGTGATCTTCTCAAGGAAGCCAGTTAATTGTCCTACCAGTTCAGGGCGAACAAGGTTGTCCGCAAGGGAAAGGGTCAGATCCTGCTGCGCAGAGCGGAACAAGCTCATGCTCGTCTTGCTCTGGACATCCAATCCAATTTTCAATTCACCAGGTCCTGGATAAAATTAGTAACCCGTTTAGAGGAGAGAAAGATACAGACGAATCCTACCTAAGTTGATGCGATCCGTGACGGAGCCCCATTCAGTGGCGATAAAGGCCCTCAGATGTTCCGATAGAATGGTCGGTCCATAACCATGCTCAACGTAAGCGTGCTCCTGATCAATAACGGACACGCTTCCAGCGGGGAACTGGAGGTGTTTGACTGCGGGCTGACCGGTGGCGGTATCTTCGGGCTGCTCAATGGAATAAGACTGGATGGCGAACTCGGGTGACTTGATCTCTCCCTCCCGTGGAATCATGCCGAGCAGCACAGAGTGTATTTTCGTACGTTCAGCCACCTCGTGGAAAGTCATCAACATGGATCTCGTACGGCCGCCCTCGGTCACTTTGAGGAGAAGGGCAGGAGCGCCGTCCTCGCCTCTCAACAGACCAAACAATATCGGTGAGCCGTTGCCCAAAGTATGGCGAATGCTGCTCAAAGTCTTGACCTTGGGGCTGGTCAGGATAGCTAGTCGGAATCCCCGATGCGCATTGCGAGTACCAGTGCCTTCTGTCACGGTGACAGATCGCTCGAACAAACGGATTCTAGATCTTTCTGTAGGGTCTGGAGGGAACGCCTTTGGTGTGCCTGGATCCATATATTGGAAAACCTTGAGAGTATTCTCAAATACCACAGTCTCGCCTGCCTCCGGATGGAGACTGTTCTCTGACTTCTGGGTGTATTTGACGATATTCCAAAGAGTCTTGAAATCGTCTTCCTTGAACATAACGTCCAACTCGAATCCTCGGGGGAGCTTGACTCGCATAGAATGGGACCGGACTTGCCAATCCACATCCTCCCAAGTCGGTCCCTGCTTGCGATCGGATTGAATCAAAATGTTGACAAGTTTACTTTGGCTAGTGATTGCCGCAAATACATACCAATCCGCTCGTTCGCGGACGATGGTCAATGCGCAGGGCATGGCATATTGCTGTTGGCCATCATCATCACTGGAGCTGACGCAGACCTGCACGAACATGCTACCATAGCTGAAGTATCGACTTGTGTCGCCCAAAGGCATCATGTGTACCAAACTTGGGGTCTTTCCCGCGTTCTCTACCAACATTGATCTCGTTGCCGCACCAGATAAGACTGCTGAGACGTCGGGCGCATAGAAAGGATACCGCAGCCAGACACTAGTATCCAGCTGGCTGGGAGAGCCTTCATCTGAGACAACCAAGGTGAGGATGTTGTTTCGTTTGATAGACATTGCCAGCGACCGGAGGTGATTGATGAGAGTTTGATGTATACTCAGATGATCAGCCAACTCCTTGTCACCGGTGGTACTCGAAACGGCTAGTAGGGCGTCAACGCTCATGGCACCGTATCGAGATAGTTCTTGATGGCTGGGCACAATATTTTCATTTATCCATAATGCCTTCCCAAGATCAATCACAGCTTGCTTAGCATAGGTAGGTGGCAGTGTCGAACGGGAACGGGCGTATGTTTCCAATCGTGTCTTTCCTCGCAAAAACCACCAGACCGCAGCCCGAATCCATTCTGCTAGCGATGTTTCTACCAATGGCTTAACATCCTCTGCTGCAAGTTTAATAATACGCTCATATCCTGCATTATACTCTTTGAATTCAGCAAATGCGGTGTCGCCGACTTGGTTGGCAACATTTCGGAGAGAAAATTTGGGGGGTTGAGCGCTACGCGGCAGCTCTTGGCCTTCGCGGCTGGGAGGTGACGTCCGGCTTGATACAGGCAGGTCCTGGGGTGGCGGTTTGGCAGATATCGGTGAAGCCTTGCCAGGGCTACCTGGAATGAGATTCGTGGGCATTCGTGGGTCAATCGGGCTGAGATTCGCTGGTGCATATTGTGTGGAGGGGCTAGGGGGGTTCCGAATCGAATCGACAATAGATCGCATCGACAGAGAAATTGACGGCGCATGGGGAAGTCCCGTCGTTGGAGCTGTTTCGTAAGCCGATTTGGGATTGTAAGCTTTTATGGGCGGTTCCGGGCTCTGAGGGCTGGGAGGAGTTGAGATATCGTCGTCTTCGGCTCCAGGAGATGATGTATCTTCATCATAGCGGTGATGCAATGCGCGACCTTCCTCTGCTTGCATCTTGTCGCGGACGCGTTGTGCGAATGAACTTGCCTCGGTATCGCCGCGGAATGACAATCGAGAGCCGCTGTCGCTCAAAGGCAACGACATCAACAAGTCTGCATCCTGAGAGTTTTGCATCAGCAGGGGTTTCCAGTCCGGCCCATCACGCTGGGGCGAACGAGCCGCCTTTCTGGATCGCGCATCAGCATCGTCCAGCGATGTGTCAAGTCGAAGGTTTGGCAGATGTGACCGCGAAGGGTCGAGGGGTGCAGGGATATTGCCAGACTGGGTCCCCTTGCTATCCGATCTTTCACGAGCCCGCGAAATCTCAATTGTTGGCGATTCTGTCTCATCGCCTCCTTCGCCAATCACTTCTGGGGTTTGAGGGCTGAACCCCACCCGCAGCCCTTTGCCTTTGCGACCACTAGGCTTAGCCGAGGCAGGAGTGGGGGCGGGCACAGTAGTAGATTCTGAGAAATTGAAAGGGGCATAGTTCTCGCGAGGTAAGACTGGGGCTGACGCTGATCCCGGCGCAGGGACTGACTTGGAGGGGTATCCGGAGATGTCTTGTGAGGAAGGAAAACGGGCGTTTTGCGGAGGAATGTATCGCGGGTCGATAGGCGGGGGAGGCGCCGCTTCTGGGTTGCGAGAGCCCAGGAAGTCTGCGATTTCTTGATGTTGATGCGACGCAGCTTTATTCTTATCCTTAGAGAACAGTTTGTTTTTCCAGTGTTTTTTCGCGGGTTTGGCCTGCTCCGCGGGCAGAAAGGAGAACGGGTCATCGGCAGACATGACAGGAAAGACGAGTAGACGCAGTCCACATCGCACTCAATCAGACGAAGGATACCAGTCCTCAGATATCCCCTCTCCCTGAAAGGGGGTTTGGCCTGATAAGGATCGGAGGGATCGAATAGCGGGGAAGGGGAGAGGGGGGAAGAAGGAAGAGGTGAAGTGTCAAGTGTGAAGTGTCAAGTGTCAAATGTCAAATGTCAAATGTGTCAAAATAGTCCAAAGTGTCAAGAGGGGTTTCTATCAGGATATTAGCACTAATTTTGTGTCCAAGATAGCATTTACCTACTCTGGACAAATAAAGCTGGACCAGCAGCGTGAGACAGGTGAAATGTAAAAAGGTACAGGGGGAAGGGCCCTGGAGATACTCCGCAGGTACAGTGGAGTCGGGGGCTTTTCTGTGGAGCCGATTTTGATAGTATAGCGAATATTAATAGGTTAAGAAGACACCATGTTTGAATACGTTGGAAGAGATTTGATAGGCTTCATATGATATTTTAGGATACTAATATTTCGTTTATACAACTTCAAACACCCAACGCCTTTCAAAGAGTCCCTATACATATCCAATCAACATATCCCGCTCGTCTCATACTGAAACTAGACTAGGCCTAATCGGATTGAGGGATTGAGGGTCCCGAGTTCCAAGAGATTAAGATATTCTCAAACTTCGAATTTTATATGTGATGGGCATCCTCCGTACTTATTATCTTAAAAAGATAAATATAGTTAATATTGAGTCCTTTATAAACAGTCAACCCTTGGGATATTTACAACAATCTCACTGAATCGCAACTAAGGGGGCTTCTTAGCGCCCGGAATTTAAGACTCCAGTTAATTGGGCCGTGATTAATTGATTTGTTAATATAGCCCAACCCTCGTGCTCTCTAGAGATCCTTGGCGGTGTTGTCCCCAATTTGGTATTTGACCAGGTGCCATTTGTCGGCTTCCCTCTTTAGTCCTCCCGTTTAATGCAAGGTCCCTACTTTTGCTCGAGGCTCTAATTTGCTACATATGTATATATATATATGATATCAATGGCTGCAGATGTCTGCAAGGAACTGTAATATTCTTTGTCACCGCTATATATCTTGCTCTTCTCAAAGAACAGAACAAGGAAATTCGAGAAGCTCAGCCACACGTCTAGATTAATATCCTCTTATGAGACCCAGGGTTCATACCTACATTGTACATACACCTTAAAAGGTGGACCTTGGAAGTCCTCATCTCAACGTATCACAATTTACCTCAGTAATGAACAGGTAGTAGTGGCTTGGCATACCAAGATCCGGGGTTATCTTGAACCCTTGGTTAAATCCCACCCTCATTCTAACAGACGTCGCACGCAAGTATACATTAAGGTATTCCTACAGTTTTGGGACATATGAAAAGAAGTTCGAAGCCTTGTGTATATGATCCTGTATGTGTCAGGCCAATAATAAACATCCCCATTGGACAAGATAGAGATATATCGTTACAATAACAGAAAAACTCTCAGGTATTTAGTGCTGAATAAATAAGATCACAAAGCATGAACCAATACTTCTGTATTGTAAAACTAAGAAGGAAAAAGAGAGGGAATACTGGAAGGGCTGGAGATCATGTGACAGATATATCCTTGGAAGTCCTACAACATTTAGAAGGCTACAGACTGTTTGCAGTTGATCAGTTCACTGAGTCATATATGCTGTACTGTATTGCAGACAAACAAACATCGGCTTGGCCAAATATACAAAGTAGGGCTAGGGACAAAGTTAGATCTGGATTTAATGGTTGAAGATGTTGATCTGTTAACGAGCAGCGAAGGAAGAAGGAAGAAGGAAGAAGGAAGAAGGAATGATTGAATATAGTCGAGGGGCTAGAGAATTTTGTGGTTTTGGTTAACTGAGCTGGATCAGGCTGTTAGGCGAAAATGAGAGCTGAACGGGACATTTCTCATTGTGGCGTTAAGCTTTTCAGTATTTTTATGTTGATCAAAAATATTCTTCTATCTGGATATTTCAGTATATTTCAAGATTTATCTAGATCTATATGTGAGTATCCTAAGATGCATACATACAGACATCCTAGTGAACAGCCGTTTCCATTTCGGCAACTATTTACAAACTGGTGCCGTACATGTCTCACCATAAATCCCCAAACCGCCAGTGGAGTTAGAACAGCTCACGCAGGGCACTAGACCCTGAAAATTTCGTCATCTGAACCTTCATTATCACTCACCTCGTTTTGTAATGTGGTACACAACACATTCACCAAGACAACATAGGCCTTCTAAACTCATAGTTTCACGGCATAGCCGAACCCCAAGTCTTACCGGACGTTAATCGGCATGAATAACGCCTTCATCTTCGGCATGCTCACCGAGCAGTGAAACACGTTGAGCGACTATTTAGGGTCGGGCTGAGACATGTGAGGGTGAACGGCGCTGAAACACACAACGATAACAATATAGAGACATACAGAGTACTCCGTACTCCGTACATAGTTATGTAAAGACATGTACCCATAACCAACATTTTTTGGTCCTTGGGTATGATAATATGTGATATAAGTAGAAACTCAGGGTCTCGGTTAGTTCTTCTCAGGAGGTTCAGCTCCCAGCCAACACAGTACAATTATGATATTAGTAATAGTCCCCAAAAAAAGAAGATTTACCTAGTTGATTTGTATTTAGTTCATCAGTCTTACGGAGAACTCTCAGTTGAAAAAAGGGAAAAAAAAGAGTATATAGCCGCCTATTATTAGCATAGTCGAGTAGTCAGCCGTCAAACTCCACCAGGGCCAGACCAAACAAGGCGCAGCAACAACAACAGACCCAACACACTGCAAAAATTAAGTCGCTTCTTCCACTTTGTGTTTTGCCCTTTCACTTCCGATTTCTTTTCCCGGGCTCTGCCGCGTTTGACGACTTAGCGGCCAACTTACGCAGACTTACGTACCTCCAGGCACCGGCCTAACTTCGAACCCTCCATCACGCGAGACTCATCCTTGCTCTATTCCCTGTGATAAGATTTCTCCTAATCTCAACTATCAACCCTGGGAAGGGGTGCGCGCGGTGGACGAGACCCCGACACCGACCCACTGTCAACACAACGTGGATTTGATCATCTACGCCGGGGGTTGACCTCCCCGAGGAGGTCATCCCGGATGCCCGAAGTGGACATGTACGACTCGGTGGAGATCGAGCTGGACGAATCCTCATTTTCCCTTCGGCAGAAAGGAAATAGGTGGCCGCGACACAGTGGATTGTACTTTTCACGAGGTTGGCCGTGGCGCGATACTTCGAAACGTCGAGCACAACCATGGAGCTCCGTGTGGTGGATTGCACTGCTTTGCTTAGTGAGCTTTGCATCGCCAGCCGCTGCTGTTCTATTGGACTTTGAAAATTGTCTATCGAAAACCATCCTCGAGTCTAACCCTCTACAACTTCAATTCGTTCCTACCAACGTGTCCGTCAAATTTAACCTTACCAACCCTCTACACCCACTCGACATCACAATATATGGCAATGTATCGGGAACTGTGTCTCAAACTGCAAATTACCCGGCACCGGATGCCGAGGTCTGGACAAATCCCAATTGGACCGATGGGAAGATCGAGGATGTGAGCAGTACCAACAACAGGTACAGCACGCTGATGACGGATCTCAATGTGCTGAGCTTCACGCCCTTCCACAATGCCTCTCGTTTCCGTGACTCGCTTACGCAGGGTACCCTCCCTTTGGGTCCGGTCTTCAATTCCAACCTGTAAGCTATTCCTGGAACAGAAAGCTCTCCGTACTTTTTAAACTGATCGCTTACCCTTATGCAGGAGTGATTTGACGACATTACATGCGTTCTCTGTTCAACACGATATGCTTTCAACCTACCGTTTCGGAACCATCACACCGCTATTGACGATTCGCTCTGGGGACGCATCCGCGGTTCAGCTCGCCTGTGTTTCAGTGAAAGCCACGCCGGACTTCGGAACGTCCCTCAAGAACGCCCTCGCCTATGTACCTCTTGTCATTTTGATATTCGTGGGGATTGCGACTATCGCTGCTGCCATGTATAGTCCCTGGGGTACAACTGATTTATTCCGGTGGACAAGCAACTACGGCCGTGATGAGGACGTTCTCCGGCTTGTCACTCCTGGGTTTGCAGATTGCCTGCAGTACCTTCAATTTGTGGTCCTGACGGGCTCGCTTTCGTTGGATTACCCGGGCTTCTTCCAACCTGCAGTGAGCCAGGGAGCATGGTCGACTCTCATGTTCAACCAGAGTTTTGTGAGCACTAAAATGGGCCAAGATCCTGTTGTCGATGGTGTCTATGCCATCAATGGGACTTATGGCCTCGACCGATTGAACCAGCTGGTTGGCATGGCCTCGTCCCAGGATATCTGGCCCGGTATGATGATATGGGTGCTGGTAATCCTGGCCTCTGTGACGGTCCTGTTCCAGATCGCATTCGCGCTTCGATGGCTGTATCGTGAGTTAGCAAACAACACCGACCAGGATCTGCGCGCCAGAAACATGCCGTTTACCATAGGCAACCTCATTCGCATTGTCTTCAATTTCCTTCTCTTGCCAATCGTTTCTCTTTCCTTCTTCCAGCTGGTCCTTGCTCGTCAATCACCTGCTTACAGTGTTGCTTTAGCAGCGGTGGTGCTTGTTCTTCTCGCTTGCTTCTCCATCTGGGTTATACGAGTGATTCTTTCTACCCGACCTAAGTCTCACCTTTTCGATGATCTCCCCACGGTGCTATTGTATGGGCCGCTATATAACACATACTGCGACGATGCAACGGCCTTTGGTATCGTTCCAATTGTATTGAATATCGCTCGCGGGATAGCAATTGGTGCTTTGCAGCCATCTGGCATCGCCCAGGTGGTAATGCTAGCCATTTGCGAGGTTGTCTCCGTACTAACCCTGCTGGCCTTCAGACCTTTTTCCGGACCAACTCACATGAACCTGTATCACTGCCTCTTCTCTATTGTACGTTTTTTGACCGTTATCTTGAGCGTCATCTTTGTGCCGTCATTGACAGTTGGGGATGCGGCACGAGGCTGGATCGGATATTTGATCCTTGTGCTACACGCCGTGGTACTAGTCTTCGGGTTCTTCCTCAACGCAATGCAAACATTGATCGAGGTTCTGGCAAGACTGGCAGGTGCGGGTGGAGCCACTCGTGGTGGCTTGACCAAGGTGCTTGGTATGCGCCAGCTCTCTAGGCGCACTCCGCGGCGTGATCTTACTCGCCAGAGTATGGGTTCGGAGGCTGCTATGCTCGGTCATGGTGACGACCGTATGTCTTCTCAGTTTGATGGATCGCGCCCGCGCAGTCTCTCTGGGAGCTCTGGCCTTCTTCTGAACCGTGCCACAGCCAGTGATGGTAGAGCCAGCGCTGTCTATGACTATGCCAGCTCGCAAGGGGGTACGCACAGTCGTGCGCCCAGTGGAGGATTCCCTACACCTACCTCGACCGCCTATCAAGGAGCTGGCTTCCCTAGCTCACCTAGTAGTGGTACGATGATGGGGTTGAACCCTCGTGATCCCTATTATCGACCGCCCCGCCCAGGGCGAAAAAGCCCCCAGGCAAGTGGTTCTCACGAGAAAGGGAAGAGCCCGTCAAGGGGATTTTTGAAATCAAGATCAAGCCGCCGAGCAGTCAATACCGAAGACGAGCTGGCAGATGGTACCATGTCTGGCCGGGCCACACCCGTTCCAGCATATCTAGCAGCGCCGAAGGATGACATGGAGCTCGATACCCCACGTAAACCAAAGGACTATGCTGTTCGGGAGGTTGATTTCTACTACGGTGTCCGAGGTCCACCGCTCTCCCACAGCGGTACCCGAAAGTTGAAAACTGGGCCAGCCGATCCCACTGGCCCAGTCTCGTCTGCGACGGGCTGGTTCCGAGGCTTGCTCCAAGGGAAGACGAAGGACAACGCCAAAGGATTTGAGGTGGTTCGAAGTGCTCGTGCGCCTCCTCCAGGTCTATTCCCGCGAGGAGGTGACTATAATGAACAATATCAGGATGATCCAGGCACGCCATCCGCCAGCCACTCTCGGAATGTGTCTACTGGCAATGTTCCTTATGAGGATTCAGATAATGACCACGTCCCGGAGCGGCCAAGTGAGACGCGTCCACCAGTACTGCCACAACTTAATACGTCGGTGGGTGGTGGCATCGAGTTGCCCAGTCGAACAGGCTCTCGCCACACACAGGCTCCCGGCGAACAAGACATAGATGGAACTGCGCTTGACCTTCCAGTTGTCACCGAGACCCTGTCGCACGACTCTGTGGCCCGTCAGCATTCTGAGCACTCTGATCACCATCTCCAGCCCGAAGGCACCACCACCGCGCGCCTTCCTTTCAGCGGGAGTAGCTCGCTAACTCGTGAACGAGGCCTGTCAATGACATCTACCTCAAGGTCAAGGTCAAACGCCTCAAGCCATCAGACGGGCCCTCGAGTGGAAAGGCCCTCGAGCATGGGCTATGTGCCTCAACGTCGCGCACACGACCAAATCCACGAGGCGAGCCCCGATGAGCCGTCATTTGCAGGTAGCTCAGCAGAACTTGTCGACGAAACTGCTCTTGGAAAGCATGAACACTAGAAAGAGGACAAAAAGGCAGCCACATATGTATTTTGAACCAGTATATTCCTCTTCCTTCGATATCTACCTCTCTTTATCTCTATCCCTCTTCCTATTCATGGATCTCCCCCACTTATTTCTTACTCACCTCTATCGATGTCGTCACCGTGTCTTCCTGAAATATCTGGCGAGTTGATGCCACTATCACGAATTTCCTTGCTTTCAGTCTGTCTATCTCTTGCTTTGTGTCTCTATCTAAAATTGCTGCGATGGCGTTCTATCTCTGATCTCGAGATACACATAATGGGGAGTGAGCTCGTTGGCTTTGTATTACCTTTTCTGGATGTCGCTGAACCTAGGCCACATACGCTTTTCCTTTTTGGGCTGTGCATCTTTCTGTACCTGTCTCTTTTCGCTCTTCTTGTATCAATCTTAGGGCACAGTAGTACCGAGATCATAATTAATGGGGACTGTTCATTGGTGCTTTTTCTTTGAGGCGGTGTTAAGGCTTCGATATGTCTTGAAAGATAAATATAACCAGCAGTTCATGTATAGGTTGACCTCGGGATAAGCCATGTCTCTTGCATCATGCATAGTGCCCTGTCTAGTGACAATCCCTACCATGCAAGGATCCTGCCATGCCTATGCACAAGAAAGTCTCCTTAGTATATGATATCTACATGCTAGCGTGACCATTTCCCTGGGGATGCTGTATAGTAACTGACAGATTTTATTATCATTTGAACCCATGATTCAAATCATATTGAGGCTTCAGAGTAAAACCGAGAAACCGAAGCCGATGATACGCGGGCAGATCGGGCCGATACTGTCAATCGCCACCGCCCTCACCGCCCCCCCACGATAACGTATCTGGGCCAAACATCCATGGGTGCAATGGTCTACATCATTTCCTCTTTCTCTGAGAGTTAAGAGATACTCTAGTTTTCCATTTTTTACTTCCATCTGCTGCTAGCATCATTCTTGTGTTGTTGGCATCCGAGAGCATAGTCACGAGACTCTCAGCCTCATCCATCTCCTAAATCAGGTCCAGCCTTGGCTCCATGATAAGCATCATTCTGTCACTCCTGGATGCGATCTTCGGCAAAAAGCGTCAACGTCATTGAGGCTGAGCCCAAGATTGCAGGAAAGTATCGTTAGTCCATCTACATCTATATTATCGAATCTCCCACTATCCGTTTCTCTCGCCATCGCCACCTGGTTCATGAAGACTGTCACCCCGAAGGCCGAGATCGATCTCGTTGCCTGTGTTGAACAGCATCATACAGAGGGCTTATACCAGTCAAACCAGCAATAATAATGCCTGGATCAAGCACGGCATCATCCAGCCCGACTCAGTCCAGCCCCCAGCTGAGGGCGCGGGAGGGCACGCGGCCGGTCGAAAGACCAGAGGGAGATGGCATAACCCAAGCTGCAAGCTACAGCGGCTACGAAGGAGGCAGCTCTAGGGCTAGAGTCTTTCCCATTCGCCCCGGCCCAGAACGTAAAAGACGATTGACCAGTACTGGCGAGGATACGAGGTTGCAATGGGGACGACCTGGGGGGACGGCTGGCCCGGCTCCAGACAATGGGGGATCCTCCAGGAGTATATTGCCACTTAGATCTGTTTCGATGGTACTACCTTCGTCCCGCACCAGATCTTCCATTTCCGCAGCACCTGGCTCGTCACTTGCAACAGCAATTGGTATTTCTTCCTCTCCTCCAGGGATGCCTCGTTCTTCTACTTCAGGCGAACAACTGCCGGGTCTTCCTCAAAGGGAGAATCCAACCCCCTGGATTAATCAACCCCGCCCCGCCACATCTGTTCACAATAATTTAGCCCAACCAGTTATGGATATAGCTCTCCCCAAATGGCAGGCAGATTCAGAAGTGTCAGAATGTCCGATCTGTGGGGTAGTTTTCAGCTTCTGGCACAGAAAGCACCATTGTCGAAAGTGTGGGAGAGTTGTATGTGCATCATGTTCCCCGCATCGGATCACAATTCCCAAACAGTATATTGTCCGCCCCCCTGAGTTTGTTGATCTCCGCGATTCTCCGCCAATGCCTTCCTCCCACTCCTCCACCGGTCATCGATCTTACAGGCGATGACCATGTCCTATCATCATCATTATCAACAGCGCTCAATCCTGCTCTTGGTGGAGGTGAAGAAGTACGACTTTGCAATCCATGTGTGCCAGATCCAAACCCGAATCCCCTTGGCTATGGGACCGTACGGGCACATGCACACCGAACCACTCATTCTCTTTCATCCACTATGGCCAACGTATACCGTGCCTCATCAGTTGGTTATCACCTATCCCTTTGCTCAATGAAACATAGACTGACATGGACACGCACAGGGTTCAAGCCGTAATCCTGAAGCTCGTCAAGAACGACGAACTGTGGGTGCCAATGACCGACCACGGTTTTTGAACGAACTGAACTCGCAACCCCGCCAAGTTCCCTCGGCCAATGGCGTAACCCGACCACGTCGTTCGTTTTCTAGCCGTGAGGGTAACCCGCCCCGTAGGCCTGCACTGGACGAGGGTGATTTCTGCCCCGTATGCAGACGCCAATTTCCTCCACTAAGTCCCGAGCAGCCTCTTGAGGCGCGCCAAGCTCACACCCGGGCGTGTATCGAGGGCTACTTGACACCGACTGCTCCGCCCAGCACACCGTCCATGCAACATGGACCCCCACTGCCACATCCTCCATCGGCAGCCCGCATGCTTCCATTTGTGGCCACAGAGAAGGATTGCCTCGGTGAGGATGGCCAGACGGCGGAGTGCACGATCTGTATGGAGGACTACGAGGTTGGACAGACCCTGGCCCGCCTTGAGTGCCTGTGCAAGTTCCACAAGCACTGCATTGTTGACTGGTTTGAGAGAAAGATGGAGTGCCCTGTTCACAAGCTTTCTTAGTAAGGTGCACATCTATCTAGCCTAAATCTCAGGGAATTTGCTTATTAGCTTAGCTTATTGCTTTTTCTATGTTTTGGTTCACGGCGTCTGGGATTTGTGTTTCCAATATCCCTCTCAGCGTACGGGTCTTTGAGATCTAATGATCAATGAATCTAATCTAATCTAAATCTACGAATTAATGTAATAGATGCCGATGCAATACAATGTTGTAAGGATTCTGACAGTCACGTGGACCCTAAGGAGTTAAGTTAGAACTCAAAAAATCCAACTTACTTCACTTCCGGCCCCAAAGTGACGATCAAGCCAAACAGGGCTAAGAGGTATATTATAAGAGAGGTACGCGTTACTCTATGTACTCCCCCTTGCTTGACAGGACCCCACTGAGGCATCTGAGGCATGTTGATCCTCCACATCGGCGGTCGGTGTTTTCGATCACCGTTCTCCGTGTATTTTCCCGTTGCATATAGCTACATGAGCTGTTAGCGATGACATTGGAACAATGGCTAAATCAATAGTTATACCTATTAGTGAGGACTTGACGCTAATATGTAGCAGTGATCTAGTCCCGGAACCGGTATTACACAACCCCACACTGCATGGAAATCGATCCGCAGCTGCAACGCCGAGACGGGGACCCTCAGCGGCCTTTTTCCACCCCGACCCGACCGACAATGAACACAGGCCCGGAATACCCGGAGCCCCCATCCCACGCACCCTTGAACCCCTACCAAAGCCGGGATATACATGGTGACGGGACCGGGCACAGGCATGGGCATGGGGATCCGCACCCGTCATTTGGGATGGGTCCAGACAACCAATCCCCAGAGGCACACGATGCGCCCGGCGACGTCAAGCGGTCGCGCGCATGCGAGCCCTGCCGACAGCTCAAAGTCCGCTGCGACCCAGACCCGGCGCACCCGGAAGGGTCATGTAAGCGATGCGCGAAAGCACGCCGGACGTGCATTGTGACCGCGCCAACGCGCAAGCGGCAGAAAAAGACCGACACCCGGGTAGCGGAGTTAGAGCGGAAGATCGACGCTCTGACGGCTACGCTGCAGGCGTCGCATTCAACTGGTGTGCTATTCTCTGGTGGAGCAGGACAACAAGCATCGCCATCTGCGCAGCGGGATGAGCAGCTGGCCAGTCGGAGGTGGTTGCGCGGGGAGTCGAAGGTGGCTGGGAGCAAGCGGCAACATACTGGCGAAGTTAAGGATTCATCTGAGCTGCTGGCGCCGCGATATTCGCGACCGGGTAGTCCCTCTGCAGAGCAGATTTCCACTCAGTCATCGAAGCACTGGCGCAAACCTGTTTCTGGTGACTCTGCGCCGCCGAAACATGACGCCGGGAATGAGTTTGCTGATATGATTGACCGAGGGATTGTAGATTACAAGACTGCCAGCGCGGCATTTGATCGGTATATTCATCAGATGGCGCCAGAGATACCCTTCGTTGTTTTCCCGCCGGGAACTACGATGGGGGAAGTTCGGCGCAATAAACCTTATCTGTTTCTTGCCATCATTGGCGCTGCTATTGGCGTCTTAAATCCGGATGTTCAGCCTATCCTCGTGAATGAGGCATATCGTCTGATCGCTGAGCATGTTGTTGTCAAAGGACACAAGTCGCTTGAGCTGGTTCAGACTCTAATGGTCTGTTCTATCTGGTATCTACCACCAGACAACTTCGAGGAGCTCAAGTTCTATACTTTGACCCACATGGCTGCGGTCATGGCAATCGAGCTTGGATTGAACCGTCGCACTTCCGAAAATAGACGGGCCCTCAACACAATCCGCGAGCTGATCGGTAAAAAGCAGACAGGCCCGACGTTTGATCCAGAAGGACCGGAGGCAAGGCGGACATGGGTTGGGTGTTATTACTTATCTGTTCAGTGAGTTTCAATCCGGGGTGCTCTGGTGTGAGAAGTCGCAGCTAACTTTTGACAGGCTGACGGCGGCTTTGAGGAGAAACCACCTGGTCACCTGGCAGCCGTACATGGACGAATGCCTTGAGATTCTAGCAAACCACCCGGATGCCCTACCTTCTGACCGGAAATTGACATGGTGGGCAAAGCTGGGATTGATAATGGAGCAGTCTGGACATCACTTCTCTGCGGAGGATTCCGAACCCATTTCCACTTTTGCGAATAGCAAGTTGTGGTATAATATGAAGGTATTTGAGGATCGATTGGCACAGTGGAGAGAGGGGATCCCGCAGGATATTTATACTGGTACGTCCCCGGTTTTGGGACCAGGCATTAATCTCGTGCTAACAATCTTCTAGGGCCGATGGTTCACGCAGAACATGTCCTGAATCTCTTTGTGCATGGATCTGCGATGTGTGTGAACTTCAACACTGACAACAACTCTCCGCCTCATGATGATTTACACAGATCATCAGTTGCGGCGGTCATTGATGCGTTGACGACATCCATTCGCTGCATTCATGAGAGTATAGATGTCATTTGCTCTATTGATAGTGACCGACTTATATCATTGCCTACGCCGACAATAGCGCGGACAACGTACCCTGTGGTCAGTTTGATAAAAATGTACTCACTGTTTATGTCGCCGGACAGTCGAATCCGGAAGATTCTCGATGTGCAGAGTCTTAAAATTGACTATTATCTGGATAAAGTCATCGCGCATTACCGGACTGCCGCGGCGCGTGATGGTGGCCGTGCAGCAGCGAAATTTGGAAACATAATGGTTCTGTTGCGGAATTGGTTTATCAAGAAGCGCGACCAGGGAGATCATGGCCGGGAGTTGAAGGAGGTCTTCTCAAATGAGGAGAAGCCCTCCGGTCCGCAGACACAACGGAGCTATGATACCCCGACGGCATCTGCCGATCCAAGAACGCAGATGGCACCGGGCATGACACCTCTTCATTTCCTAAGCGAAGTAGCTATGGGCAACCCAGCGCACCGAGCGAACAATTCCAACTCTCAACATTCAATAACAGGGCAATCTTATTCCTCAAATCACAGTCCGAGCTCAGCAGTCAATCCAATGACAACGTCTGGCCCATCCAGTTTCGTGCCAGACCCACCCCAAACTAGCTGGTCATCTGGGGCATCATACCCAACCACTATCCCGAGCTCAGACTCGAACCAGATCGAGACAAGGGGTTACTACCAACCGTACTCATCCGCCGAACTCACCCATAACTACCCCGATCTACCGTCGAGTGCCTCCCAGACTCAGGGATACGCGGACATATCTACTGTGGCCGGGATGCAGCTTGCTCCTCCGATGGGAATGGCGCCTGAGGTAGCCATAGACCCCAATTCTGGTGATTCTTGGTTTAATTTAGGGATGATGGATGAGGGACTGTTTACATTCCCCTTTGATGGGAATTTTGCGTTGTTTTAGTCTGGCTTGTGGTTTATGAGGGTGTTCTGGATCTCCTTTTGCTCTATTATACCCGTTGCTATTTCAAATGTATATCAATTTCACCTACCTTCTCGCAAGATGTATTATATTTGAAAACAGAGTACATGGAAGAACTCCAGCTCTGCGTGGTGCCTTTTCGTCAGGTTGTCACTCTGGGACCGGATAGTCTCTACAAACATTCGACATTCGGAGGTGACTACCCAGGTGAAACAGAAAGACTCATTTTTATTGATAGTGAGGTATTGGAATAGCACGCTTTACGTTCACCACATGTGCTTTGGGGCGTCTGCAGCAACAAATCAAGAATCCAACAATGAGCAGTAACACAGCGCCTCCAATACCAGCAGCAAGTCCAATAACCAACGAAAGATGATCCTGAACCCAGGATGATACATCACTTGAATCACCTCCCCGAGTTCCTTGTCCAGTACTTCCAGTACTTCCATTGTTGCCAGTGTTGCCAGTGTTGCCAGTTCCAGGATTGCCATCTGTCAGATCACACCCATCCCCTCCTCGCTGACATGTCACAGAGTCGCAACACCGAGTCTCTCTCTCATTACAGACACCATTTCCACAGTCACATGCCTCGCCAGGTTCAACAATACCATTTCCACACTGCTGGTTATTACCAGTGGCATTGCCCTGAGGCTTCGCCAAGCATCTCCCGTCAACCCGCCCAGAGCCAAGCTGCGAACAGACATTTCCAATCGTGCAGGGTGAAAAGCGTGTCATAGCAGATCTAGATATGGGGTTCATAAGGTACTGTCCACCGGCATCACAGGTATTTGACGAGAATGGACAGCATTGTGTCGAGTCGCTTCCACATGTGCTTGTACAGTCATGGACTGCCCCGAATGTATGGGCCGACTCGTGACTTTCTATGTTAGCGCAAGGTATCAACTTGTTTCTCATACGTTGCAATGACTTACGCGAAGACCTGCCACTCATTCTCTGTTCGTGCGACGACATTGGCGCTGGCTCCACCATTTCTCGAGCCAGAGCCCGTGTTGCATAGTGCTCCAATCCATGATACCCCGATCTCCCCAGCAGAAACCGAACAGCCAGTCAACAGGGTCCAATATGCATTCATGTCATTCACAGAGCTTCGCCAAGATGAAAAGGTCTGAAGACGCGTGTTGAGATTCCCCTGAGAGCATGGGACATTCCATGCAGTCGAGCCCGAGGTACTGGTCGGACAATTAGCGTCACTAATAGTGAGATTCTGGATCGCAAGAGATATATTGAAACTGTTCTCGAAGACCACAGATGCCGTATTGACCATATTTAGGATATAACGATGGGCAGAGTCGGAGGAGTTGAAGCTTGCAGTATAAGTGCAATCCGTGATTATACCAATATACGCAATCTCCCTCGTTTTCGGACAACCGTACGTATTGCCAATCGTTGATCTCAGATCCTCGTTCCAGGCATTCCAAACCTGTCGCTTATCCAAGTGTGTTTCGGGGGCAGTTGTGCAAAGCGAGGGGAGTAAGGATCTGCCTGTCGAGAATGCGGATTCGTGTTGGTGGGCGGTTATCTCAGTAGACCCATCATCGAGGGTCTCAAGAACAATGGCATACTGTAGACCCATCATTGTAAATGCTCCATCGAAGAGCAGGCTTTTTCCGTCCTGGATCACGGCAAGTCTTGCCCATCCGACATTCTCCCGACTCCCCTTGGGAGTTTCCTGCATCCAGACTGACCCTTTTGTAAACCGAACTGCAACATTTGGCAGGGTGCCTGCACCATTAGTGTATCGGTGGACATCGGGATATCGGATTTGTACATCTGGTGATATGAGATCATCGTTGTTTTCTAGAACAAAGTTGATGGTGTGGTTGTATGTCTCAATCCCAGCGGTGATAGTGAACTTTTTGGTTGCATTCAATGGGGAGAGTATTGGATCGATAAGACGAAATGACCCCGGATCAACTGGATGAAACTGTCAGGCTTTATGTTTAGCGGAGACTGAGACACATCGTGTATACTTACATCCAACGGCCGATGTCACAATCGGAGCAAGCAACGCTAGAATAGTAAAGGACAAGGTTGGCTTCTTCATCCCAGATATGATTCTTTTCTTTCAAAGTATTCTGCATAAGCAATAATGTGCAGGATTATATACACTTCATGTCCCATCTATGGATCTTCCCATGCCAGATGTCTCATCTCATCGCTGCCATAGCCAAGATGTAAGCAACGATCCATGGACACCGGAGTGTCAATGGAGGGTTTGGACGAGTCTGTCTAAGCCCCCGGAATTAACAAAAGACTTTTGCCAAGTATGGAAAAGCGAATAGATGAGTGTTGGACGCGTGTCTAGAATTCGGAAGTGTACTGTAAAGCCTGGAGACTTTAGTAACTTGCATATGAAAATGCTGCTGCCTTCAGCCATCGAGATAGGGTTTTAAACGTCAAGCTAAGAGCCTATTTATGTCGATCTGCAGGTTAACTGGTCAGTTCATGTATGTCTCACCAGACTGTCAGCATCTCCGATGGAGTGCTTAACTCCATACCAAGACTCCTCAGCCACCATCACACGTTAACTTGCATCTTTGATATCTAATCTATTATACATCTATTCTACATAGGTATGGAGGAAAGCCCTCTTGATATGATTTATGAATAAATTGGAGAGATGCACGTTGACTCGAAGGTAGGAGATCTGTCGAAGTGAAGAGAAAATGGGAGAATTGAGGGGGATTATACCCCCACATGCCTTCCTAAAGTGGACATCTTCCCTGTCAGCTGTTTTCCTCTTGTTAGGCCGATTTCAATGTTCGACATATGTTAGTCATGGATGGAGGATACGTACATAACTAGGATATGTCCCAAACATTAAAATTCATATCTCGGAGAATCCCATTATCCGCAGTTCCGTACACATCTTCGATCCACTATACATCGCATAACACATCCATGACCTTAAATTTAATCTCAAAATGACGCCTGACCCCAACCGCGTGGCGAGCATCATGCTCTCATGGCACTCGCTTGACCTCATCTCATACACCACCCTACAGACACTATGGGCGGGGTACGGACAAATATGTGCAATTACGGCGCGAGCTACCACCGACCAAGCAGCCGAACATCTCAGCCAGCTATGCGGGGTCAAATCAGGCAGCGCGGGGTCGACATATCCTCTCATCCTGAAGCTTATCTCACCCCGAAAAAGCGCCACTGCAGATGAAGGCCACCTACGAAAAATGCTAAGCTACGAGGTAGAGCAGTACTTCTATAGCGAAGTAGTTCCACAGCTGGGATCCGACATAGCTATAGCCAACTGTTTAGCTTCGACGCGTGATATGAACGACGCAAAAGACTCGTCAGAACTCAGAGGTCTCATGGCTACGATCATGGTTGATTTGCGTCCTAAATTCCCCGTCGCGGGCGAGAAGAGGGGTGCACTGAATCGCACACAAGTGTGTGCGGCGCTAGATTGGCTAGCTAGCTTCCACAGCCGCTCACGGGGTCTGCTGCCAGCCAATCTTGAAGAATATGTCCTGCCGCCGCTTGAAGAAAGTAGTAGAAGACAGAGTTCAGGCAAGGATGGTCGCGGGCTGTGGCTGAATGGGGGATATACGTATCTGGCCACACGACGTAAAGAGTACGCATCACTTGCGCAGGACACGGACTCGGAGTGGTCGGATGTCCTGTGTGGAGTTTCGAAAGAGTGCTCACTGTCCGTGGCGGAGATGGTTGCGTTGTTCTTAACGCCCTGTGGAAGGGCGGTTGAATCATATATCCATGGCGATGTCAAGTCAGAGAATCTCTTCACGACGACTAATGGTGACAAGGTGGCGTTCTTTGATTTCCAGTACGTCGGGCTCGGTTTGGGGGTTTGTGACCTTGCCAAATTGTTTACCTGCTCTGTTCCTCTCCAGATGCTGGTTGATGGCAATGGGAGTTTACCTGAGCAGCTGTCGATGTGTGATGGTGAGAGAGGACTGTTAGAGCAGTACCGCACAACCCTAGATGAGGACTCGCAGCTGTACGATTGGGAGACGTTTAATCGACACTGGGAGACGGCTTTGGTTGACTGGTGTAGATTTCAGGCTTCGTGGGGCTTTTGGGGGAATACAGAGTGGCTTGAGGCCCGTGTAAGGTCGATCTTGAATGACCAGGAGTGGAGAGAGTGGTTGTATCAGGGTATTCGCAGTCGGTTGTAGGACCACTGGTTATGGGAAAGAAATAGACTAATGTTTCTTCAACTATAGCTTTTGAATGAAGCAGGTATAAAGATGTAGACCTCACATCGGCGCCCACGATGGGTAATTTTAATTGGTCTATATGGTAAATGCAAACGATTTGGGTATATAACTCATAACTACATCGTCCCCCACGCTTGTACAACTTGGTTGTGTACATATCCCCACGGCCAGCCATTCTCCCTTTCCGTTCGGCGAAGGAGATCAATCAGCAAGTTCTGGACAACAGGGTCTTCCACCCATGAGCCACCTGGGGTCATATTAGTAACCTCCTAATTATCAGGTGAGATTCGAACCTACAGGCAAAAAGTGCATGGCAAGCCGTGATACGCAGCGAAGGATCATCGTCGGCAGATGTGGCGATGCCAAACATAAAGTTAAGCGTTCTGGCTAGATCATTCTGTCCGGGTCAGCAGAGAACTGGGCACGGAGAAAAGCGACGAACCCTTAATTTAACAGGCTGCTCTAAATGCAACATGTTGCGATCATAAAACTCGAGTTCACGAATGAGCATCAGCGCTTTAGTGAGACAAATGTGCTGAATTGCAGTTGCTGGGTCCCAAAGATCAGCATCATCACCCTCAACCCGGGAATATGTCACATACCATGCCACAAGCTCGTATACCAAGCAACAGGGAAAGGCTTCCCATTCCCAGGATCCGGCGGTGAAACATGCAACGGCACGAACGTATCAGGACGACCAAGCTCCCACTCAAGAATGCGGTGCCTGAGCGCAGCCTCACCCGCGCCCCCGAGTCTACTATCATGGGTTCGGCCGGAGATATTATAGCAGAAATCGATAGTCTCGGCCAGCAGCCATATAGCCCGGTTCGTCCAGTCGCCGTCGCTCAAGACCGGCTTGGTAACCCACCAGCGTCGCAGTCGGTCATCGAATGGCGCAAATGATAGTCGAAGGCATTTCTGGTAGGTAAGTGCGAACTGAATGTCTTGAATGACATAGGCCCAGAACGAAGCCGAGGCCAGTCCGCCCGTGATAGCAGAGTCCACATGGGAGCTGACATACACCGAACCAGCTAGGAGATGGTGTTGTTGGTCGTTTGGGGGACTATGGGCTGTTGGGTGCATTAGCTAGTAATCATTTTACGAATGAACTGGTGCACGCACAGGAAATTGATTCGAAAAATCGTAAAATGACTGTTGATGAGAGAAGGATTTCGATTCCAATTTCAAACTCGGACTTGTCGAGGACCGGGAGCATGATTGAGATACAGCGCTCATGGTATCCATGTGCGACGTCGCCGGCGATGGAGTTTGTTGTTCGGGAAAGGTGACATGCTGAGACTGCTAGACATGCATACAGTAATAGTGGGGATTGAGTGGCACGTTCGATGACATCTGTCGAGAAGTGTCGTTCAGGGTTGAAAGCATCGAGCTGAGCGGTTAGATTAAAGGTGGAGAATTTGACAAAGACCAAACTTACCCAGGGGGCAAGGTACTTTTGAAAATGGCGCAACAGAAAGGCTTCGGTGAGGTTGGATAGCCTCGGCTGGCCAATGAGCGTGGTAGGTGCACGTGGAGAATTCACAGAATTCGATCTAGAGCCCAATTGAGATCCCGCGTAAGCAGTGAGGTTTGGTGTCAAAGATTCCATCGTAGATGACGGCGTCGAATGTTCAGAGGTTGACGCCGACACCTGCCTCACAGGCACAACATAGTATTCAGCTGCCGTCTGAGCGGTTTCATCCTTGAAGTCGACTACCAGAAATTAGTATACGAATACATAATGAAGGCAAATATCACATACAATCGGAAGAGGTCTCAACCCAAACCTGGTCGGCCGGAAAAGCAAGATCACTCTCGCCATATCTCGGAGGCCCCTTTCCTCGCAAGGATGGGTTCTGGCCGTGTCGGAAAGAAACTTCTTCAGATTTGCCGGGGGCCGGCACACATTCGCGACCAGAGCGTTGGCAACGAATACATTTTGAGCCGGACTTGTCACCTATTTCTGTTAGTCGGAACAGACTAGAAGTAGACAATCCGCTTACATTTGAGATGGCGCAGACGACATGTGAGGCTGAAAAGTGTTAGTTGATGAATTAACGAATCAAAAAGGAAACTGACCATCCCCTCATTACGCAGTCAAAAGTCCGGCAAACAAGGAAGGCTTCCAGAAAGCATATTTGGAATGCCAGGCCCGAGGGTATTTGGTGTTTAGATATGTAGGGCAAATCTCCCCAAACCTATCAAACTCATTCACGCCCATGTTCATTGGAGAAACATATACATAAGCGGAGATGAGTGGGGGGGCAGTACAGAATAATTGGCAGATAACTAACGCATTGCGTATATTAATTTGGGGGTATATCCAGCAAACTACTGCGGATGTGGGTTTTAGTTGGAGATTAGTTCGAGAGAGTTAACAGTGGAAATTAACTCGAACTGACTCGAAACTGGGGAGAATCCGAATGGGCAACACGTTCAGTCTCCGGACTCGCCAGGTTCAACAATCTCCACGGCAGAAGTCTAGGCAGACATCTACTGGTCCTGGTTGGATGGTCAACTCCCCACGTATGCGACTAAGTTTGTCCACCCCCCCAATTGAAAGACTTTGATCGGTGGCCAGAAATATGTTGGGACATGTCATGTTTCTCGTCGGATTTTTCGGCATAAGAGTAAGGATATATGCCAAGTGAGTTTATTGTCTCCATAATGCGGCCGAGGCCCCCTTTTTCCTATTTTACCATCGTCTTCATCTCAGAGTAAAGTGGGTTATAAAAGGAGACTGCCCAAAATATCAGCCAATGACATGACACTGAGAACGGGATGGTCTCCCAAACCCGGAGGATTGGCATCAAATTGGTAATCAGTCCCCGGTTTGTCAGCGCATCTTCAAAAAGGACGAGGACAAGCTTCAACGGAACGAAAGAACGAAATTCGAAGTTCGAAAGATTTCCCTTTTCAATTGCCGATTGGTCTCACCGGACCTGGTTCAGGAACCAAAAAAAAAAAAAAAAAAAAAGGTTGGTCCCCCAGAAAGCCTGCCGAACATCAAACCTTGATCTTTCATGGGGACTTCCCTTATATTTGAACACAATTGGACCGGCAAATGCCAACAAACCCTACTTTGTGGATTATCAAACCTATTGGAAAAGTACTCCGGATCCGGTCAAACCCGGTCAAGCCCAAGCCCTGTCGATCTTGGAAGTTCTCCGAGTATATGATGCCGAAGATGCGATTCGAGAGTCCCAAATAAAGTTAAATTCGGCATCTCCAAACAAAGATCAAATGGCGACACATCATCTTGATCTATGTGGGACTGTCGTTATCAGCTGCCTGTTTCGGCCGAATGCCCCGGGAAATGAAAAAGCCACTTTGAGTTAATAATCATTACTTCAGCTAAGAAGTTTCAATCCATGGTTGAGAAAAGAAGTTGTGGAGAGTAGAGATGAGAGAAGAAAAGAGAGAAGAGACAAGGTGAGTTTGTGCACAGTGCCTGAAAATGGAGGTACTAGAAACCTTGAATATAAGGCACCCGTGCAGATCGAGTGCCAACTTCCAAGTTTCTTATCTTGGGAGCTTTTAAGCTCCTAGAAAGCTTCAAATTACACACGATTGTGCAACTCGGCCTAATATACATATAATGCCATAGCAATGTCTCTAAACCGCATCTCCTTCCTTGAAGGATGGGAGCGTAACCCCGCAGCTTTTCTCAATCACCCAGACTCAGATTCGGATCCGGACTCCTACCAAGATTTACCCGAGGGATCCGTGTCGTCCTCATTTCCCTCCACATACAGCAGGCTGAATTTTAACCCATATGCGGGGCCAGGCTGGAATGAGAACCCAGAGGATCCACATGACGATCGATCCTTGTTTTTTGGTCCCTCATTTCTCGGCCTATCTCCGACGACTACTCGTGAAGGACATTCGGGTTCGGTTTCAGCCCAGGGGGATCCGCCGAGCGGACTGTGCATGATTCAGGAACGGCGGTTGCTAGGAGACCATGGGCGGATACTACTGGTGCCTATGAAGTAAGCGCGGCTAGGAGGATTGGTAGGTTAATGGAACTCCAATTATACTTTTGATATACAGGGGTATGCTGACTTGTAGAAGCCCAGGTTTGCACGGCGGTTGTATACTGTTTCCTAGCCGCTGGAGTTGTTTTCGGCTTTGCAGCTCTCAAGCCTGTCCTTATTCGAGAGAAAGTATATCGCAACCTCTGCTCCCAGGCGGAGCTTGAAGAAGATGTTGATGTCTGCGACGGACAGGAGATCCGGTATGTTTTTACCCTGGTTCAAGATCTCTCATACTTACACGTAACAGGCTAAACCTGATGTTCACCATCGCCGCTGTAGTAACCAATGTGTCAGCCCTACCTGTAGGAACAATCCTAGATGCGTATGGACCACGAGTCAGTGGAATCATCGGCAGTATCTGTCTCGCAATAGGAGCAGTACTCTTCGGAACAGCCAACAAGCTGCCATTCGATGGATACACCCCAGGCTACTTATTCCTAGCACTGGGCGGACCATTCGTATTCATACCGTCCTTCCATCTATCAAACACCTTCCCTACACGATCAGGTCTGATCCTATCAATGCTGACAGGCGCCTTCGATGCCTCGAGTGCCCTATTCCTACTTTTCAGGCTGTTAAGCGAACACACGGAGGGCCTCGTATCAATCAACAACTTCTTCGCAGCGTACCTCATCGTGCCGGTCTTCATCATCACAGCGCAGATCTTCGTAATGCCACCAACATCCTACAAAACCGCCGGCGAGCTCGTGCAACAAGCCGAAGCGCAAGTCGAAGATGAAATGCACGATCGCATAGACGACGCCGTCAGTGACCGCAGCGAAGGCGAGCGCCAGCGTCTGCACAGAAGACTCCGTCGCCAAAGTATCGTCAGCCACATCCAAGATCTCCTAGACGATGGCACAGCATCCGTGATATCCGGCAACACCATCAACGACTCCGTTTTCCATACCAATCTCGACACCGAGCCAGACATAAACACCAGAGGAACCCACGGCACTACAACACCACACTCCCATACGCACCAACCAACCCCCAGCCCCGCACGAGGCGGCATCTGGGGCGTTCTCCACGGCCACAGCGCACTGTACCAACTGCGCACGCCATGGTTCGGGTTAATAACAGCCTTCACCGTTCTAATGATGTTACGAATAAACTACTTTGTAGCGACCCTACGCTCACAATATACCTACCTCTTATCCGCAGAGACAGCCGCCCAAATAAACACAACATTCGACATCCTCCTACCAGTCGGCGGACTTATTTCCGTCCCGTTTATTGGCACATTCCTAGACGTATTCCAGACGCGCACTGTACTATTCATCCTCGTCATGTCGGCGACTGTCATCGGCGTGTTGGGGTGTATACCACATCCAGCAGCTGCGTATGGAAATATCATTCTCTTCGTGCTGTACCGACCGTTCTATTACACCGCTGTATCAGACTATGCGGCTAAGGTGTTTGGATTCGCGACGTTTGGGAAGGTGTACGGGCTTATCATTTGTGTTGCTGGTGTTGGGAATTTCGCGCAGGCGGGACTTGATGCGCTTACGTTGAGGGTTTGGAGGGGTGATCCTGTACCTGTTAATGTTGGGCTTACGGTGTTGGTTGCTGGGGTTGGGGGTGGGCTTGTTGGGTTTGTTGCTTATCAGACAGGTGTTTTGGAGGGGAGGAGTGGGTTGATAGGTGATCAATGTCAGGATATTAGGGAGAGAGAGCCATTGTTGAGGAATGAAGTACCTGGGAGAGGGTATGGGGCTTGAGGCTATGTGTTTTATATGACGCGGGAGTATCTTTAGCTTGTGGGTTTGGCATTGGATATATACGGATGAACATTAAGAATGCTATTGGATATGAGGATGGTATGTATGTGTATCAAGTGTGATAGGAGAAATGAGATTATGTGACCAAGGCAGTAATATTGGAAGACTGGAATATCCCACATTATTACTCTGCACGAATCTACGTGTGGAAATGAGAACATTATAATGTCATATATTATGTTTCTAATGGTTCGGATTCAAACCGAAATGTACTATATACGGATGTATCCCAAACATCCAAAGCCACAGTCAATATCGGGGGATATTATAATCCAAGCCCAGACCTCATATCAGGTCCATATTATATCATGTGCAATCCAGAAAAGGAAGAAAAGAGTAATACCCCGGGCCCCGGGGTCACGGTGGCAGTGTTCGGGTTTCACGATATGGTATATTTGCGCAAAATGGATATTCAGGGTGATCAAAAGCACCGTCGGTTATATCTATGTATGCCCCATGTCCAATTTTGAGCATATCGCTGGTGGTATGTGGAAATAACGCCAACATATTTGTTTTCCATATACCCATTTCAAAGAAAACAGGACGACGTTGAAAAAGAGACGGGAGGAAGGGTGGTAGGGAGGGGCAGAAAATAAGAGGTAGGGAGGATGGACTATGCCATTGCAGCTGATGGCAGATCCAGAGAGGAAGTGGGTCATTCGCGGTTCAGGTTCTCTAGGTTCGGAGAATTTCCCAATGATGGAACTGGGCTCACTCGATGACATAGTTATACCTCCTAGTAGTCTCCTGCCAGAGAGTCTCTGCAGCAAGATCACAGGCAACGTCGTACCATAACATGGATCCGAGGATGGATTTAATGCTGGCCCATGAACTCAAACCAGTCCTGCGGGCTATATCTCCCAGGGCAGAAGCGAACCAGGCGCGCTCCGGGGTATCGTTCGCGGCGATACCGCCGAGGGTTAAGACCCATATAAGAGGGAGACGAATGGATGGCGAAGACCACAGTTCGGAGGAGGAGGGTTGCAGGAGGAGCGAGTGGATAAGGCGCGCTAGACGGTTGAGAGGGGTATTCTGTGCGGGGATTGGGAAGAGGACGCCGACCCCGAAGATTAGCGCGGCTAGGCGACAGACTTCATAGGTGGTAGCATGCGTGGGATTGGAGAAGGTGTGAAGGTTGGAGGCCGGAGAGAGACATAAGATGGTGTGTTGGGTTAGGTTGCGCCGGTCGGCGAGCAAAGACACATCATGTGTGGAATTCGGACTCGCTTTGATGATCTCAATATAAGTGTGCACCGCTTGGAAAGCTTCTGCCATTTGGGGAGTGGCGCCAATCTCCCGTAAACGGCCGAATCCCTGCTCAATATCCGATGGACCGAAGCCGAGCAGTTCTTGGATAGACAAGCCTAATCGGAAATCGGCGAGAGGCCAGAAATCAAAGCATGGGTGGACACAGAGGACGCTGCAGCTCATGATATCGGAACTGTGGGTAGTTAGTACGGGGCAGTTAATATGAAACAAAAATAACCAACACATACAAGGAAATTGTCGCGGCTAGACCCTCCGTGGGAATATTTGCTAAGCCGCCTCGGAGTTTGACCAACTGTAACAATCCTTTGATATGGATCATATTCGGTGGCAGACACCCGTAGACATCGATCCACTGCAGTCGCGGGAAAGGCGGATTAAATGGTGTTCTTCGGTGCCGCTGTACCAATTTCTCCTCCGCCTGGTGATGAGCCATGCAAATAACGCTGAGAAGAACAGCATCGCTGACCGCGCGATCCGGGTCACGAACAGCCTGGTTGATGAGCTTGATCGATTCCATTTCACATAACTGTAGCGCGCGACGTTCCTTTGGACCAAATACCGTACCGGGCACCCAGTTATTCTGCCATTGTACACGGAGGTGACATAGGGAACCAAACATGAACGCTGTGAACAAAGCCGGGTCCGCCATGGACAGATCAAACCACTTACTAGCCGCAGTTTGCACATTCCGTGGCCGCGGAGCAAGTCCTGGCCACACAACACCTGTGAGATAGCGCTCTGACAAATTGATCATCTCTGGTTCGAAGTTCTCTGGAGCGGGGTATGTGGCGAATGGGTCGAGGATTCCAGAGAGGTTGCGTTCAAGTCGCTCAGGAGAGTTGCGCTTATTGAATCGGGCGACAGCGAGCGCCTCTGCGGAGAATACAGTCACGGAAGTTGTATCATCGCTGCTACTGTCGCTGCTATCACTCGCATGAGAGGGCGGAAACGGCGAGTCGCGGAATGTAGCCTGGCCGGTGATACTTCGATTGGAGCTTGATGGGCGTGAGACGATGGTATAAGAGGGACCAGGACGGTCAATGACAGGTACGGGGGGAACTGGATTGCGGACAGGTCGGGCACGTGTAGAGGATGCGCCTGCGGGTCGGTCCTTTGTTTGATCTGAAATCCAGCGCCCGACATGCGCACGCACCAGACGCTTAGCTTTCAACCGTTCTGTTTCAGAGGTAGGTCTAGCATTGACAAAATGAATGTCATCAATTTTCTTAGAGGGTTTCTTTCTTGATGCCATTTCAGATGATATCACCGGCGCGGTAAGCGGTGAGAGCTGTATGTGATAGCTAGATGCATGATCTTCAAGAAAGTAAGAGATATAGAGTTTTAACAAAGTATTGAATATTGATATAGAAAACCCTGTGAATCATTTCAAATTCTTTTCTTGTCTGACACACCTTTGAAGGAAGAGGGGAGGGAAAAGGGTAAAGAGGAAATAAGAATCTCGGCCCCGTGACCGCAGATCAATTCGCGTACTTTTTATACTCCTTTCATTTTCTTTATTTTGCATTAGGATTCTTGCATTAGTTGTCAATAGTTCTCTTTTTCATGTGTAGACTATAGCTCTTAGAACTTAGAAGGGAACAGAATGACAAAACCCTAGCATAATATGGGCTTGATATCCCCTCATTCCCCGGGAAATCCCAGTATCGTGGATATATAGCCCAGAAGAATTTTTTAAAGGATTTAACCTACTCCAGATTCTGCCAGGATCTGAAAAAAAGAAATTAAAAAGTGGTTCTAGTGGAACCCTGTCGATCGCGAGGTTAACTCAGGCTGGGACAGTCTACTCTATACGTCGAGTCTAGATACATGTATTGTGTCTCACGCTCTTAGAGACTTGCATTTACATTAACTGCACCTTTGTTTTAGCGCTCGTCTAGTTGCAGTGGTGACCTGCAAGTTGTCGACATGGAAATCCCGTCCTTCGGCCAAACCCAACAATTATTTTATTATATTCCCGGTTAATGCATAACATTGCTGCTTCGGCTATATTTTCCGGCCTCTAAGCATCGGGGTCTGCCCTCACTTGAATCAAACCCTGATTCACTCCTGAAACGCACAGCCACCGAACATCTCTCATTTTTCGACCCTGTACCCTCAGGGATCACCGGGAGAAATAGAAAATTGGACTAATAGCTGCAAGATAACTAGTAGTAAGGTAAATGAGCGAGTCTAGGCAATGCACGCATAATGCACAGATCATTAGCGACATTTCAAGCTTGACATGTTAGATACATATGATATGTACAGGGGGCTGGTGATGGCGCTTTCTAGCAGCCCGGGTCTGCATTGAGAGCTTTTTATTTTCATTTCTGATTACAAGTACTCTGTACGGAGTATTTGATGGAATATTTCGTATCGAAATAGTGAATAGAAATAAGGAGTAGATTGGATATAAAACGAAAAATGCAAGTCCAGGCAACTAAGCAAAGGCAAATTCCCGTGCAGATCGACAGAAAATCCCAACGCTTCCTCGGCCCCCTACCGTTACACTGCATATATCCCGTGGACTAGTTAGAGCTGCAGGAAAAAAAAGATATGCACTAAATATTCGAGAACTCGAACTATTGCATTGTCTCAGCCCCGAAGGTAGGAATCATCCTATGCATATCTAACTATACCGGTTACAATTTAGCTACATGACTGTATGCTATTGAACTAGGGAAACTGATGTGACTTGATACCGAGAACTTACTATGTAGAGCAAGTGGTAAAACGAGTGTGTAATTATCAAGAATAGCAAACTGCTTAACGTATTTCACAAGCGAACTGGACACCACACCTAACCTATTAATTTCATACCTGATACGATGAAGGATTTCTGGATTCAGGCTGTGAGCGATTTTACAGGCACCTTGCCTGACGGAACAAAGGAGATTTGTGTACGGTAGGAGCACCCCCGGTGAGAACCTTGAAGTACACAATCATTGATTCTGTAGAGAGGGCAATCATGCTAGCCCCAATGACCCCCGTGACCATTTTACTGGCGTCTGCTTCGATGAAGCCGGAAATGGAAAGAGCAGTCATTCCCCGTGAAGAAGTAAAGGTCTACTAGCCAAGTTTGTATCCCTCAGCCTTTATATCATCTCTAGAACTGGGTGTACTAAACAGTATATTAGGTCTCGCCGTCTATGTGGTTAATGAGGGATTTAGTATTCCCCTTACATACTCATGAAAACCATGCATTTTCAATAAGTGCAGCAGCGTTTAAATATTTAGCTTACAGATCTTGCTAAGAGGGAGGCTTACTTTTTCCCACCGACTGTAGCGATAATTTGCATTGTGCTGTGTGAGATGTACAGTCAATTTGACGTTCTTTAGTATATCCATTATATAGGAGGCTGTATCGCGCTTCACCAAGGAAAGGTGCATTTATGAGGATTAGAAACAACAGAGTTTTGAAGAATCTTTGTCATCTAGCACCACTCTAAATTGGGATTCTCTTGAATGCCCCCACGAAATATTCGCCTGCTTTAGATCATTTGCTATCCTTTGTCCGTGGGGCTTTCAGCGTTGGCCCAGAGCACCTAATGACCGACAATGACTGCAAATGAGTTCTACTCGAGGATATCCTGGGATAAAGATAAAGATCTTGTAAAAGGCTAAGGAGGCCCATCTAACCCTCTATACAACAAGATGGATTCCGACCAAAAAAAAAAAAAAAAAAACTGTTCCTTTGAAGCAATGTTGGTGGAGAGTTCACATGGTAAAAGTCTCAAGGTTTCGGTGTCCAGTCATTATGTAATATGTACGTTCATTGACCAGATGGGCAAGTTCGCTTGAGCCTTGCAGAAGCCTTCCCCGATAAGGCCTAGTGTTTCACAGTTGCGGTTCCCTTCCACTATCCAGGAGGTTTACAAGTAGTAAACAAACCACAATTCAGACATGATATTATTATAGAATACCTAGTTAGCTTCCCAATCTATAGAGTAATCTTAGTTATATCCAAGTCCCTTAATCTACTGACCCATGCAGAACATTTCTGTAACCAAAATCAGCAGTGAATACGAAATATATATCACATAGCGGGTGAGTTACAACAGCTTGATTATGTTACGTACAGAAGCCCTAAGATATTTGATAACTTATGCTTCAAATGGTTGCACAAGGTAAGTAGACGCAAAAATATTGAAAATATTGTACAATTACTATCCTATCTACCTGAAAGCCCCATGCGATCTCCAACCAGCAATCACTCAACTTCAACCTTCTTGACCTCAGCATCATCTGGCTCCGTCTTCGACACCTCAACAACAAGAACTCTATCCTCCAACTTGGCCGAAATAGCATCCCTATCTACCTTGGGCGGATTTGCCGGGCTCCCCAATCGTACCTTGCGCTCAAATCCCCCAACTTTCCGCTCATCCAGTGCAATCATCTTAACCAGGTCCTCAGAGCCAGGTCGGCTGATCACTCCGGTGATGCTGAGTTCCACCGCCTTCGGGTCCCAGTTGACTTCGATATCTTCCTTCTTGGCACCGGGAAGCGACACGTGAATCACAAATGTCTCAGGAGTGTCGAATACATCAACTTCGGGCTTGTGTTTGTCAGATCCAGTGGACAGAAATATGAAGGGGGCTTGTTGACTGAATCCCCAGGGGCCATGGGACATGTGGGGAGCTTCGAAGCCCCCTCGCCCAAACCTAGCAGATGAAGGGCCACCGAAATGTGGCTGGGCCGAAGGAGGCGTGTCCGCCCCATCCTCCGTTACCGTGTCGTCCGTGTTGACCGCCAGGGAATGCGTATGGCTGAGGGAAATTAGTCGCACAGTGAGGGTTGCATAGGTATTTGTACGGTTGTTGGGGGAGTGGAGCCGCGCTATGCGACCCAACCGGCACATGATACGGTTGACGAGGAGTGGACGGCTTGTGCTTGTCCTCCTCTTCCCATGGGGAGGGGTAGGGCTGTCTCCAGGGGACCGCACCCGGATAGGGATATGGTTTGTGGCCATCGGCTGGTCTAGGGTAGGGGTAGGGCTTGGGAGGAGAGGGCTTGGGAGGAGAGGGCTTGGGAGGAGAGGGCTTGGTCTTGTCGTCATCCCAGAGCGAAGGGTATGGCTTTCTACCCTCCCCAGGCCCTGGATAGGCGTGTGGCTGGTACCATGGAAGAGGACCAGGGTAGGTGTGCTGCTGCTGAGCGTAGCCCGGAAAAGGGTATGGTTTGCGGCCTTCAGGGGGGCCGGGAAAGGTGTATGGTGGGCGACCTTCCGCGGGGCCTGGGTACGGGTATGGCCTACGAGAGGTAGTGGGATTACCGGTTTCATCATTGGCTTCGTTACTTTGGCCTTCGTTGTCGGCTTGCGCCCACGGAGATGGGTAGGGATAGCCTGGGCGGCCGACTTTACCGTTGCCAGACTTTAAAGACCACGGGTTGGGATAAGGATGGTCACCTGCGCCATGAGCAGGGAAGAAAGGGTGAGAGGGGCCCTGCTCTTCTGCGTTTGCGGCAGAGTCAAAGGACGGCAAGTTCTGGTTGAGAGCTCGGATGGACATGCTTGAAGTTGAAGCAAACGTTTGAAAGCCTGTAGGATTGGTGATTGATGAGGATGTAAAGTCATACTGATTCTCCTCCTCTTATATAGTGAGTGTTTGCAGGCAGCCAGATTCCAAAATGGACTTCCTAGTCCCCTATTTGCACATTGGCATACAACATACAGAAATTGGCTTTACCATAATGTGCTACAGGTGGATCTGTGGCGCCGCCAACCAGCCACACCCAGGAGGATCGCCCCACTGGAAGGCCCGCTGGACATGCTAACCCCCGAGGGGTCAATAACCAGTCTGTTACTGTTGGGTAAACTTGCTCGGGCATTGTACTACCCGAGGGGCATCAAACCTGCCCCTTTTCCTGCATTTCCCCCTGGTTGATGATGCAAGTATAAGTATAACAAAGAATCGGACAAGCTACTCCCCGAACTACCCCGCGGCCTATATCCCGACGATTCTCATACTATGTCCGAAACCCGAATCGCATAGTCGGGGAAAATTATGATTGATAAAATTATGGACCTGTCGAAGGGCAGGCAGAAAGAAAACGCGCCGATCAATCTATAGTGCTTCTGTTCATTATTCCCACCTACGCTATCCTCGGCGCTACAGGAAATTGCGGCACTGCTCTCATCGACAACCTCCTGCGAACCGAAGATGCAAAAGTCAATGCCTACTGCCGTAGCACGACCAAACTCATTCAAAATATCCCCACAATCAGCAATACCAAGCGCGTGGATATTTTTGAAGGCAGCATCTACGATATCGATCTTCTGGCTGAATGCATCCGCGACACCCGCGCTATCTTCCACGTGGTAACGACAAATGACAATATCCCTGGCTGCCTTGTCGGTCTGGACACAGCGAAGAGTATCATTTCTGCGATTGAGAAACTGAAGGTTCAAGGCCAGCTCGGCGCAATCCCCAAATTCCTCCTCCTCTCCTCGGGGACAATCGACGGCCATCTGAGCCGGCACATGCCGTGGTGGTTCCGTCCCATCCTCCGCATGGCAGCCTCACATGTATACGAGAATCTGCGCAGAACGGAGGTCTATCTTCGGCAGCAAGAGGATTTGGTGTCGGCGATTTTCATCAAGCCGGGTGGGTTGGCGGTTGATGTGCAACGAGGTCATGAGCTCAACCTTGACCATGATGAATCGTTCGTTTCGTATCTGGATTTAGCGGCGGTAATGATCGAAGCGGCCGACGACAAGGAGGGTAAATATGAGATGAAGAACGTTAGTGTGGTGAACATGAATGGGTCGGCCAAGTTCCCTTCGGGTACGCCCTTGTGTCTTGCGACCGGGCTGGCCAGGCATTTCTTTCCATTCCTACATGCGTATTTGCCTTCTACTGGGCCAAGTTAGCTATGGATTGTTTTGTATAGCCTTTATGGTTCGAAGCCAATATAATTTAAATATGCAATGAGCGCGAAACCGATATTCATGCATAAATATGCTTACATATTTGGATAGTACTTGACTAGAAAACCGCTTGATTCAATAGACTAAGCAAGATCAGGGCGAATATTCCCTCCCATATCAAAGCCCGTAAAGTTGACAAACTTCTGATCCGTTGGCCAGTCCTTGGTGGTATCCAATGCCATCCGCGCAATCTTCAACCACATGTCACCCTTGACGAGAAACACATCAGGATACTTTTATTGAATCAAGCGGTTTTCTAGTCAAGTACTATTTAAATATGTAAGCATATTTATGCATGAATATCGGTTTCGCGCTCATTGCATATTTAAATTATATTGGCTTCGAACCATAAAGGCTATACAAAACAATCCATAGCTAACTTGGCCCAGTAGAAGGCAAATACACATGTAGGAATTTTATATATACTGGCACCGGGGGAAGGCACTTCATCTGCTTATACTAGCCTAGTAATCAGTTGAGAAGCTACTTAAACTAAGAGGCGTTCTTCGGTAGGTATCTGCCTCCGGGATCTAGTACGCTTTTACCTCTGCTTCGCGTTGGCGGCGCGTAATTCCTTGTTTTCTTTACCGAGTAAAATAGTACCTTATATTGTAAGACAGAAGCCTTTTATAAGCTAGTTCAGTAATAGAATTAAGGAAATATAGTAGTATAAGTTCATAGAATAAGAATTATACTTTTATAATCTTTTTACTCTATCGATAAGAAGAATGGTACGTCTTTGGGTCGTCTTTGGGTGTGGTATTCGTGATTTACTGGGACCTCGATCTCTATTCCTAAATAGAGGTAGGGGAGCTTGCCCTCTTTCTTAGTCGTATATAATGGATCGCTACTTTGCTTCTACCAGCCCATATATACTGTACGCCCTCTACTCCTTATTCCAACTACATGTACGCAAATTACCGATGTCGATTTGCTGCCAATTTGATATGCCACTGTAGATCCCCTTTGAAGCCAAATCAATTCCGTGATACAAGCTCGGTTAGTTACAGTATGGATGGATGGCGTCACTTATACTAACCCTTCGCAAATCAAAGTTGGATTCTAAACCACAGCCCATTAGGCTGGGTATAGATTCGTATTTTGGTCTAGTAGTAAAATCAACCATCAAGGCGATATGCAGGCTACCACATCTATATATCATTATGTACAAGCCGTCAACCTCGCTCCGCGCGGGCGGCGCTTGAGGGATAAATCCATATTTTGTAAGGTAATACAGTATTTCGCCTCGGGCGGCTGCCTGTCTCGAGGGTTTTCCGTCTTCCATGTCCGCTTCTCACACTTCGCCTGCTGCAGGTAGACTGAATTGAGCAGGATAGAGAAGAAGCCTACTTGGATGAGTAGTTCATAGGTAATTCAAAGCCCTTCTTTATTTAATAACGATGTTTTATACCAGTTTGAAACGAATAGCTTAGGGAATGACAGCCCGTGATTTTCATGGCTGGCTGAGACGATCTGCTCTTTTGATTTGCTAATCGCGGGCTAGGGTGCGCCCTCACCGCCAGGTGGCGGCATATCCCTTAGGTAGCCACTCCGGCCATCAGGGCTGACAGATCCGTGTATGAATAATAATAATAATAACAATAATAGTAATAGTAATGATGATGATGATGATGCTATTTAAAGTCAGGAAAGGATTTACAGTTCTCCAGCTATTACAGTTGATGTAGACGATGTAGATACTGCAATAGTCATCCTGTTCTTATAGCAAGTCGTTTCAACTAAAGCGGTTATATAGTATGTTCATTCATCCTCGGGAAAATCCTCAACCTGGACTCCATTTATAGCTTTCAATTCCCCAATAGCACCTTGCGTGAGCTCCCTGAGAAGCCGAATTAATACCCAAGGTTAGATGACTGGCGTAAGTGGACGGGACACGTACTGTGGTACAATAAATGGGGGCAAACTCCTTGTCTGAATGACGGGATGGCCTGTGTCCTTTTCGATGATCCTATTTGGATTAGTCCTAGAAACTAACAGAGGGATATTCTAACCTACTCCTCTACTCTCCGCCCATTTTCTCCAAAGGCCTCAACGTTCTCATATGAAACTCGAACTCGAACTCTCTGTTTTGATCACTGATTAACTAACCGATTGAAAGTTGCAGGAATAATAGGGTATTAACCTCCGACATTTTACGTGTAGGGATCGTCTTGAGGGAGAGTACTAGGCTTGCAAACAGATGCGATGGATATGAAAAACTCTTTCTAATACATAGGGGGACTTGGGAGATATTTATCCTTCTGAAAAGGCTCTTACTGGCTAAATGACGTGTTAGGTGCGGAGTATGATATAACCATCGGTATACCCACTTTACTGATAGATCTTCCTTCTAACACGCCTAAGGGATTTTCAGTATTCAGTGGCTGGCTGGATATAGATCTAGATACCGTATAGGTACCTAAATGGGTCCTTTTACCCAAGACGCTAATGTATTCGTCATGCCAGGTATGCCTTTTTATTGGCTAATTAGTACTACCGAATTCAGAAAGAGAGAAAGAGGCTTGGGCATCATTGCGTCGTGATGTTCGCACGATCCATTTGTACGGCAAGGTAGAAAGTATATTGGGAGATACAGTGGTCCAAGAGAGCTCAGCATCACTCATATATCCAGATGGATACGACGTTGATGCATAGACTGAACTAGACAATGGTATCTTGACCACTCTTCTTGACCACGTTGTTGTAGAATCAGGGTCGCACAGCCTACCAAATCTAGTTACTGCTTTGTGGTGACTTGGCATGCAACATATTCGAAGGTCACTTGGGCCGCTCTACTAGATGTATACAGTAGGAATTCGAAATCAGTTTTAACCCCGGACTCTTGTGATTTAATTTCCGGAATCTAAGTGGAGACGCTATAATCTAAAATTAGCTCTTCCCCCGTGTAATCCATATATGGCTGAAGGCATATATGGTTTGCTGGAAAATGGGATTCGGAATACGCAAGTTCTGATTGGATTGGGCGGGAAACCTTTCCTACCCAGACCGCTTCCTAGGATAGTGATTTCATTCCATATAATATATAAATGAGACCCTAAGGGATGCGTACTCGGAATATCCTCGGATTGGTGCAACAGCGATACCTTACAAGAGTTCAGTACACCTTCATTGGGCCGGAAAAAGTGTTATTCCTTGATTTTTGTATAGTTTGCATTGCAATAGTGGGACAGAATCTCCGGTTTCCGTATTCGCTCAGACACACCGTCACTGTTCCATCTAACTCTATTCCTGAAGTCCTCCAGGGGGAATTAGCCATAAATTTCTCGAGCACTGAGCCCTCGCTGAATGTACGAACCAGCTCCGCCTAGACCCAAAAAAAACAGATATTGTCCGCTCGCGTAATGGCTGCCAGAGCTGTCGCAAACGACGCACCAAAGTATGTCCTGCTATAGGAGTTGCCGTGGATCCCGCTGAAATCCGATGACCAAGTGTGATGAGAAAAAGCCAGCGTGCGGGACATGTGTTAGGCTGGGAATAGTGTGCGAGAGCGTCAAGCTAGACTTAAAATTCCGAGTCGTGACCGCGCCCCCTCCAAAGAAAACAGGTGCAAGGACGGAGCCAGCCAAACCCGACTCAAGTCGCCTTGGCCTGCAGCTCTTCAGCCAACACAGTCGAAGTTCTCAAATCCCGAACATCAACCTCGCCCACTCATTGCAACATACCGATCGAGATGTCTTTTACTCGACTTACTGGGAGGATCACTGCTTGCCAGCACTACATCCGATATTCCGTTGCGCTACTGAGCTGCTTGGGTTTCCGGCGTTGAAAGATACCATCCTCGCTTTATCTTCGTGCAATATCAGCCGCATTTATGCCGAAAGAAAATTCTCAACATCATTTGCGACTATGGGAACACTTAGTCCAAACCTTATACACCAAACAAGGAGTCAGCTATATTATTCTTCTGCGATCAAAAGGTTTATTTCGCTCACTCAAGACGACCACCGAAATAATGCCGCAGAGGTCCTTACTATTCTAGTCCTTTTTGGCTACATTGAAGCGTCTATGGGTAACTTTGATGGATACTATTGTCACGTCCAAGGCCTGTCGGCATTTCTAGTTGAGCTCCGCGAGACCACTGGATATTCACTGTACAGATCTCTCCTCATTTCATGGCTACAGTCGCAATTTCTGGTCTGGTGGGCGCGCACATACTTCAGTTCTCTCGATGTACAGCTAAATATGCCCTCGATTGACTTCCCAGGGGACCTTGAAGGAACCTCTGATTGCCTCCACGATCTACGGGCTGTGGTTCTAAGCATTCTATGTGAATCCCATCGACTGAATGTGAAGGAAACTCTCAAACATTGGAGAGACCAAACAGGTTTCGAACCGGCCCTCGCAAGCGATCTGCAGTCCGACAGAGATGACATGGAAGGCCGCCTCGCGCGATTAGAGGATGAATCCAAAAGGCTCGATGAGTGGCTATTATATCTACCACCATCGGAACAACCGCCTGTGGGTGATGCTTCAGAAACATTGCCCATCTTATTTCAAGCACACGATGCAGCCCTCAATTTTGCTTACTATGTTGTGGCCCGGATTATGCAATGCACATCCTTCCTGCACAATCTTCCATGTCGCGACGCCCAGCATCTCGGCAGTGAGTGCTTGGAGATAGAACCATGGGGTCCGCCTCCTACTTCGAATTGTCCAAGGGACCGACATGCAAACTTCCATTATCCGGAATAACTATACAATAGGGTTCTCGGGGTTGTTATTAGCTGCGTCTCTCCGCTGTCAGGACCTCTCTCTTGGCATGCAGATCGAAAAGTGGCTGCAGACTTTAGAGGAGAAGCAGCCGACAGAGGAGGGGGCTTTCCCTGTATATCAGGCGCTTGCTGTTGTCAAGGCGATAAATCGGCAGAGGACAATGGGCCGCGACGTGTTCGGGGTTTCGCAGGCCATGGATGATGGCGGTGGAATGCCCAAGTTCACTCATTATAACAGCCAGATGATCACTACCATTTTGGTTCATGGGAAATGGAGGTCTACTGGCGACCTCTTCACAGAGTGTATAGATTTACAGTAGTATGCTGTATTAGCGATTTGAACAAATCCAAACATTGGTATTGATGACGCCGCACCGGGGTAACCAAAGCTTGCATGGCCAAGTTTATACCATCCATCCAGTTCCTTTCATATGCTCGTCAACTTCAAACTTAGTGCGCTCTATTATGTATCAAATACTCTTAATTTCGTACTTTTGTATGCTCATGATGGAATGAACCAAATCGCTTACGAGAAAGTCACACCTAGGAGAAGCTCCACGGCGGTTTCGCGGCTTCTAGGTCGGCGCTGCTCAGAATCCGAACGAACGCTCATTCTGGATCCAACTCTTCATCCCCGAACTCAGCAGAATTTCTACTCAATACGCCGACGACTTCGGACCACAAAGTTTGGCGATGGCACTTTTTAGCTCTAGCGAACATAATGTTGTTGGACTCGAGTAAATCATCTGATGCTGATAGGTACGTGGCAGAATGCATTGAACAAGTAATATACTATACCTAGATAGGGTCAGGACATATATGTTTCGAAATTTAATTCACACTTCTGCTTTGGATTGCACTATTTTACGATTTTACGTGTCTATTACAGATGGTTAGGTGTCGCTCTTAATCATCTACTCTATTAATTACGTAGTAACCCTGAGTTGTCTTCTTAGCCACCATTTTCATTTCAGGTCTTCATCCGCGCTAAATATCCCCAGATTACTCGTCTAGCCACTGGATGACCCGCTTCAGCAACTTCATACCATCAGTTGGTTGGTCGAGTTTCTGCACCTCCGCCTTCAGCTGCTCAGCCGTAGAGTTCCCATTGTACTCCTTATCGTCTGCAAGAAGCATTTTTTGGGCCAGCCTATTAGAAATTTCGGGATGAGCTTGAAATGACAAAACCGTGTTTGCCTCGTTAATGAAGCACTCGTGGTTTGAGGCGAGGTGGATGAAGCCCGGTGCAGGCCTAGTGACTTCACGGACGTGAAATTCGGGTGCTCTCTACAACGAACTTAGTGAAATAGCCATAGTAGCAGACAAATAAGGTAGACATACGTATGAACCGGTCCCGATGGCGAAAGTCAGGAAATTTTTACCCGCGTCCGTGAGAGCGATATCTTGGATAGCAGCCTGTACGATATCAAGTTAGGACTATCCCAGACCGCTTAAAGTGTACTAAAGGAAAACCCACAATTGGCCCTGTCGGAATGGCACCAACTTCCCCACCGAGTGCCCTCGCCACAGCTTGATGTCCCCAACAGACACCAAGAATCTTCGTCTTAGGGGAATCACGCACAACAGTGCGCACGAAATCAAGCACTCCGAGTACCCATGGGTCAGATGAAGATGCGTCCGCTTTGCCTCCGCTTAGAACAATCAGGTCATATCTTGACGAATCCGGGAAGGCTCTCTCGAAGACTGGGTCGTAGAAATCGACCTCAGCGCAGGGGGCAACATTAGCGAAAGATTCTTGCCAGGCCTGACGGACGTCTGTCCAGAAGTCATAGTCGTCTGATGGTGTATTGATGAGGACGGCGATTCTCAAAGGGGTAGGTCTGCTCATGGCTGGTTTGAAACGATTATGATTTTTGAGAGGGAGTTGAGGACTTTCTCTCATCTTGAAAAAAAAGCTCTCATTTAATACTTTTCTCGGTACACATTGCACCACCATCCTGGAAATCCCCGAACATACTATCAGTATCCCTCGTGGGTCTGTCGTTCCTGCAGACCGCATCAGGCAAGCCTACTGGAAAAATCTTCTCGGGATATGCACTCCAGGCATCTCTATACATCCCGTATCTATTGTGGGTCGGCACTATTCCAAACTCGGTGTGCGGGAACGATGGTGAACCACGGTTGGTTCCCTCATACTCCGATCCCGATCGCCCGCTAGTTAGACCGCAATTGATGCGAGCTTTCTTCCAGTGTAACCGGGGTATTATTCTGGCCTGGCTGGTCGAATCATATACTTTAAGTTCAAAATGGAAGGTTCTTCGCCCCTCCTTGAGCGATTTATGCTCGTCTGGGCATATCGTCATACCTCGGGCGTGATTGTGTAAAATGGGGTTTTATGTGACTCACATTTTAAAAGTCTTCTATATGAGCTGTTAGGGAACCTATATAAGGCTGGCAAAATACCTACCCTTCTCAAGATCGATGTCAACTAGGTCTCTTTCTCTCCGCAACTTGGACCCCCAAAATGTTCCTCCCGCCTGTTCATGCTGAACCGGAAACTGCCGTCCTGTTCCAATTCATCCGCGAGAATCCCCTAGGGATGCTCATCACGGGAATAGAATCCTCCCAAGAATTCTTACAGTGCACCCATGCTCCTTTCATCCTGGACCTCCCAGAGGAAACCACTGGCTCCCCACCACAGGGCCGACTCCGCGCACACATCGCTAAGCAAAACCCGCAAGTGAAAGGCATGATCGAGGAACTCGTGAGCAAGCCCAATATACTCGAGCTTGAGGATAACGTACTTGTGGTGTTCAATGGTAAATATAACCACTACGTCACACCCAAATACTACGTCGAAACCAAGCCAGACACGGGCAAAGTCGTCCCTACATGGAACTACTCAGCCGTCCAAGTCTATGGTAAGCTCTCGCTCTACTATGACTCGAAGACTCCCGAGGCAGGCGCCTTTCTAGCCAAACAAATCGACGATTTGTCACACCATACTGAGAAGTCGATCATGGGGCATACTGGCGGCGAGAACCCGCAGCCGTGGAAAGTGTCTGATGCGCCGGGGAAATATATCGAGTTGATGCAGCGGAACATTGTTGGCATTGAAATTCGCATTGAGAAAATTCAGGGGAAATTCAAGATGAGTCAGGAGATGAAGCCTGGTGACCGGGAGGGTGTGGTGGCAGGGTTTGCGCGGATGGGCGGCGAGAATGCGGAGGGAATCTCGAACCTTGTTAAGGAAAGGGGAGCCCTGCATGACTCAAAGGTGCAAAGGGGATAGATGGATTCTATCACGAGCCCGGATGGACGACAAGCAAGAGGGTGCGCACCGAAGTCACCCAAGCTATGATGATCAGTCCATGTACGTTCATTCAATCTCTAATACTGCCAATGACTAAGTCTGACCGCGACAGGTGACTATAATGCCTTGTCGTGGAAACTCGGTCTCCTCATGCATCTGAACTTGGCGCGTTGAAAGGGATATTTGCATGGTGGGAATCGGTTAAGGGTTGATCTCCCATAGTCGGGAAGGGACTTAAATAGTTATGGAGAGATAAAAGTTTCTTTCTGGGGATTTTGAACATTTTGCTGCTGTGTGGACAAACTCTTAACTACCTCCTGTCAGTGTCTAGACTGTTTTGGTAGATTGTTACTAGGCTAGTGGTTACTAGCGGGGTATCAGAAAAGGAAATATTAGCAGGCTCGGCCTTGGATTAGACTAATAAACAACAGCCAAGACTGTGGCGGAGTTACACCGGAGACCGAACTGCTCCGGAACTCGCGAAACTTCCCCCCAAACATCCACGGTTCATCCTATATTCAAAGGAAATACACGACCCCTACGCCATGAATTACTACCGAAGTTGGAATTCGAGTAATGAGAATACTCTCACGGTAAATAGCATTATATATAATAGACGATATGAGTGCAATGTACATCCGTACCTTCCATTGATTAACCAAAAGCTTTGTTGGCTCAGCTACACCTAGCATAAGGTCTATTTGCTCTTCCACAGACTTGTCGTTCAAGGGTCCGGCATAATTTCTTGGCCCTATATACCACATACTAAACCACATATATCAGCATAAAGCCTATAAAAGCAACCGAAGCATAATTCATGCCATCCTTCGTGACAATGGCAGACGTGGGCATACATAAAAGTTGGGGAATGAAATTAGATCTTGATGAAGATATGGAGCAGAGCCAATTCGCCCGCTCAGGAAGCAGAAATGAGCACTAACCATATCTGGTACGGTGATGCGAAAGAATATAACGAAAATAGAATCAGAACTTTAGCATCGTTCCCGTACTCCTCATTCGGAATAGTACTTCGGGCGGCTCTCACATAGAGTTCTGGGCCCACAAGAGGGGGATATGTATTATTGCGGACACAATTATAACGCTCTTCCCTATACCTTGTTTATGACTTCCCAATGCCGAAGGAAATTTGGTGAGGTACCTCCAGCATGCCTACGAATGAAAGCAGCAACGAGTCGTCGCTCGCAGAATTATCACGCGTTGCAAGGGCACAAAACGAGTGCGTTACAATCTATCGACCAAGCCAACACCGAGAAGCGCCTCCTCCTCACAAACAACAAGAGTATATCACTCATGATAGACTCTTGTTCGAGGAGATGCATATGGGAATTGCCGTTGTCGACATCGCTAAATGGAGACTAGTGATCGACGGAATGGTGGAAAACCCACTCTCGATGTCTCTCCCTGAGTTACGTGCATTGCCCAAGTTGTCCGTTGTTGCATTTCACGAATGCTACGGAAGTCCACTACGCCCATCAGATAGGAACATCTGGCGTGTTGGAAATATCACCTGGACCGGAGTGCCACTCAGATTCCTTCTAAATATCGCTAAGCCTTTGGGCTCCGCGCGATATATGTGGTCTGAAGGCCTTGATCATGGTGCATTCGCTGGGAAGAAAGTAACTTGTTATCAGAAGGACGTTCCATTAGAAAAAGCATTGAGCGATGAAATTCTCGTGGCCTATGAGATGAACTCCGAACCACTTAGGATGGAACGAGGTGGACCAGTGAGGCTCGTAGTGCCTGGCTGGTTCGGGACCAACAGCACCAAGTGGCTCTGGCGGCTGTCCTTCCAAGCCCACCGTGCACCTGGAATATTTGCCAGCCATTACTACAACAGACCTAATCCACGGGGAGGAATTCAACCTGTATGGGAAGTGGAGCCTAACTCAATGATCATCGACCCTTCACCAAATGCTAAAGTAGCTGGTCCAAGAGTTATGATTCGTGGCTGGGCATGGAGTTGGGATGGTATCAAAGCTGTTCAGATACGCCAATCCGGCAAATCAGAGTGGCAACAGGCGGAGGTGCAGCCACGCCACGACTTCAGCTGGCAAGCATTTCGCCAAATCATTGTGTTACCGAAAGGTCGTTGCTCAGTTGTTGCTCGGGCTATCTCAAGAAGTGGCAAAATGCAGCCCATGGAAAACCAACGAAATTGCGCGCATAACATCGACTTTGAGGTTACTGTCGAAAGTGAAGGCCGAAAACATCAGATAACAGATAGCTTATAATGTAGAGTGAGCGGTTCTTGCCAGTTGGGCCGCGCTCGGTGGCCGCGACAAATCTGCGATTGTGATTTACAGGTTATATGACCGTAGAAGCAACGTTAGCTTCAATCAGAAGACCCTAATGGGTCCACTTCAAACAATCATCTGGCTTCTATACGTAACTGAAAACAGGTATCTGTATCAATTGTATAGCGTGAGATTGGCCAGTAAATACGACCTCCATATAAGTCCTCGGCAAACCGGGGCTCCGGAGCCAGACAAAGTGATTACTCGGAGATTTCATGTTGAAAACTTGTAACGTTGGACTCATTTTCGATATTAAAGAAACCGCACTGGCTGAATTGACATAACTAGACACTCAAATTTTACTCATTTTACCTATGTCTTTTTTCCCTGTTTTTTCTATGTCGGCCGAAAGCCTCCATACTTTATCTATAGCCACAACATACGGTTTAGGTAGTCATTCTAGAAAACCTCAAGCCACATTTCTCTCCTTTGATGAAGGTAACACAATTTAAGCAATTTAAATGCTACAAATGCCGAGGATATCTTCGATGATAGTAACCTCGTACGGGGAGTTTCCTTTTTAGGGATCTTCAGTGACGATCAATGTAATCAATGTAACACCCCTCACGACCTCAACAATTTCCTCGCAGATCCAGGAACAATTTGGACAATCCCAAGATAAAATGGCAGTTCTCAATGTGTTCATAAACTCCGAGGGGTACTATATAGGCAATGATAACCACAAAATAGTTTAAACAGCCATCAAAATGAAGTTTTCCACACATCTTCTTCCTTTCTTCCTCGCTCTTGTACCTTCATCTTTCGCTGCTTCCCCGGGCGATCTTCAAGCGCAAATAGGGCATCATGTCATTTTCTCTTACCCCGGCCTTAAGCCTCCAGCCCATCTCCTCAACCTGATCAAGGAAGGCAAAGTCGGCGGTATCATCCTCTTCGGCGAAAATGTTGATGACAGCCTCACAACCACAATCGACAACTTCCAGGAGATCTACAAACAAAGTCCGTACTATTCAGGTAGTCCTTTGTTTATCATGACGGACCAAGAAGGCGGAAAAGTGCGTCGATTGGCCGGCGGACCAGAAGAGAGCGCTAAGCAAATCGGCCAAGCCGCCGATCCGGAAGCGGCAGCAACACAGATGGGTAAAGATGCCGCAAGTACCCTTGAAAAATTCAAGAACAACGTCAATCTAGCACCTGTACTGGATGTGTATCGCGAGGCGGGAGACTTCGCAGATAGCTTTGAGCGCTCCTTCAGCAACTCCTCCCGCGTCGTTGGAACATGCGGGTCTGCATTTATCAGCGCACAGCAGTCTACCAACATCATCGCATCCGCCAAGCACTTCCCCGGTCTTGGTGCCGCACACGCAGGCGAGAATACAGATATGCAGCCCGTCACGATTGACTTGACCGTCGAAGAGTTGCGCAAGGTGGATATGGCACCGTATAGGGAGGCGATCGCGGCAGGTGTGGACATGGTCATGACTTCGTGGGCTATTTATCCTGCTTTGGACCCGACTTACCCCTCCGGATTGAGCAAGACTATTATCCAAAATGAGTTGCGGGGTAGACTTGGCTTCAAGGGTGTCACTATTACCGATGCCATTGAGGCGGGATCGCTAGAGGCGTTCGGCGATCAGGCTACTCGTGGATTGTTGGCTGCGCAGGCTGGTGTTGATCTTTTGCTTGCGGCTAAGAGGGACGTTACTCAAGGAGAAGATATTTATAATGCTCTGCTTGCTGCGGTGCAGGACGGGTCTTTGGATGAGGCTGCGTTTGCTGCTGCAACTCAGAGAATCTTGGAAGTTCGGAAGAAGCTCGTTCTTGTTTAGATAGATGGCAGTTTGTGTATTATTCGATAGGCTGAGGCGGTATTGTCCATATTGAATACGAACAAAGAAACTGTATCATATAATTAGTATCGGATATCTCTATAAAGATTGGAAGCGATATTGAGAATGGTATATTCAATTATCTGCATAACATAAATATTTGTCACATTGTGCCTAGGGCATAGACATCGTTTTTTTTTTTTTGGGTGCCTCGCTTGTCTGACAAGGTAAGCATTCAATTACAACAGCCAAGAAATGAACAAACTTAGCGGTTCAAAGTTAGAGCGACGTTCAAACCTTCTGAAGGTCTCGTGCTAGGGAGATTGAGCCAATTGTGACGCTATCCAGGCCATGCATGAGGCTCTTAATGCCGATCACGATATAAGCCTCTGCGGGAAGATCTTGATCTGTCTATATCACTAAACTTTCTGACTTACTAGCCTTGTCATTCAAATCTACGGCATTTTATAGGTCGATCTCTTGAATCTCTTATTTAGTCGATGTAAAACTTAATTTAAGGCATATCATGTGCTATGCAACTTGGTTTTAAAAAAAACCTGGACTTTACCTCCATCCACCGGACATATCAACGGCCCCTTTTAGAGGGAAACATAGCCAAAAAAAACCAAAAAATTTGACCGACGCAGGGATCGAACCTGCAATCTCTTGATTCGTAGTCAAGCGCCTTGCCATTGGGCCAGCCGGCCGGCTGTTATATTAATCTTGGCCGAAATGTGCGTTATAAGTGGAAGCGAGGTTGGACCCACTTTCGATGCGTTTTCAGCCTCATTGGGGGCATCAATTAACGTCGCAATTGGTTTTATATTTACTTTTTAACATATAAGACTACTCCAACGGTAATATACATTTGCTTATTTTGCTTTTGTGATGATTTCGCGAATTTGTACACATATATTCTCATGTCACACTAACGGGAAGCATTATATATATTGTGGCCGGGCTTCTAGATAAAATATCCACCAGCTAAACTAACGTATAACCAGTCCAATTCCAAATTTAAAATTGCGTTACAGCCCCCCTGTGCCTGTATTAGCGCCCATACAATACTGATGTTGAGATATTTCTTTGTCAAGTTACGCAGCTGAGCCAGGGTATGGAAAGTGGAATGTATCCAAAGGAAGAACCAAGTTAGGTTAGTATAGCAGGTAGCTACAGAAATTAGCGCTCTCACATGCATGTGATGAATCGTGCAGCCCACATAGTTTGCCAGTAGCGCCAAATAGCTTGTGTGACTAGTTTAGCAACAGAGACATACATGAAAGACAAACTTTATCACAGATAATATTTGTTTGTTCCTGCAATACTACATAGACAGTAACGATGGGAAACCATAGCATTGGGGACTAACACAGTCTGCGCTGCAATGGAGTACAAGACCGACGTTGTTCTGTGATTATGTGAACGTGTGAATATTTGGCTGTAACATGGGCGCTGAGACCCCCACTATTCTAGGTTTTAATATTGCCGATAGGGCAGGCCAAAGGTACTGAGACAAAGCTGCGAGTCAGGGCTTTTAAGTTGTATATGAGGTTAAGACGAAATGAGTACACTTAGAGCTGGACATTAGTATCGAGAGCAGGAATTAAAGTATACCTATAACGCCCATAGTGTAGCTGCAGTGATTTGTCCCACAGGAACCGGTTTCGTAATATTAATTCCCGGCTACTGCCTACTCCGGACAGATATCACAGCTATTTCAAGTCCTTTCACAAGGCTCAAAGGAGACCCACATGTGGCTAGAGCAGGCTATACTGGGATTGGATAATAAGAAGGATTCACAATTGGCTCGGAGGCCACAATGAAAAGAATGAAGCTCCGGTCCAATGGGGAGATTTCCCCTAGGACTAGGCTGATCATGAACACGGGAGGTGGACCCCGGTTTTGAATATGAAGATACAAAGGGAAAAATTCTCTTCATAATGGAAGTAAATTTCTGGTTATTTACAATATAGAGATATGAAATTGGCTTACACAAAAGGTACGAAGTAACTTTACAAGGGTCGCCACCACGGACCAGACCGGAGTCGATTCCGCCCTGTGAAGCTCCACTGATTATCGTTGCTCTTTATTTTTCCTTTCAACCCCTCTCTTTGTCATTCACTTTCCCTCATTTTCTTTACAGGTTCTCTATTGATTCCCTTTTTACATCTCTGGAGCTCCGAGTGCACCGCAACCCCTTCAAGCCACCACCATGGGGCTGTCAAAAACGAACAGGATCTTGATCCTGCTGGTCATCGATACAGCTTTTTTCCTGCTTGAACTAATCACTGGTTCGTATCTGGACAGTCTGATCGCATGCGACCGTGTACTGACTGTGGTTTCCTAGGTTATGCCGTCCACTCCCTTGCCCTTGTCGCCGATTCCTTCCACATGGTACGCCATCCACGAATCCACAACCCGGCTGAAAACTAACCAGAATAGTTAAATGATGTCTTATCCCTATGTGTCGGGTTATGGGCCGTGAAGGTCGCAAACCGCGAGACCAGCTCCAACACTTACACCTATGGCGTAAGTTGATGGTCATACCCAGCCCCGAAGGACGATCTGACAATTGGATTTCTCTACGCAGTGGCAACGAGCTGAGACCCTTGGTGCTTTAGTAAATGGCGTCTTCCTAGTCGCCCTGTGCATGTCGATTTTCCTAGAGGCGACTCAGCGATTGTTTGAACCCCAGGAAGTGCAAAACCCCCGATTTGTTTGCATTGTTGGCTGCTTCGGCCTAGCTTCCAACATTATTGGATTGGCGCTATTCCATGACCACTCCCACGGGCCCGGCGGCGGCCACGACCACGGCCACGATCACGATGATCACGACCATGATCACGACATCGAGACTGGAGGAGATCATGATCACGATCACACACCGGTCACCGATCAGAGTGAGAGCATGGCGGGGGCTACCGCTGGTTTCGGCAGACCCGCAAGCTTGCCTCAAAACTCCATCACCCACGCTAATACGGACCCATCCCGAAAACGGCGCGACACCCAGACCCGCGGCCCAAGAAGATACAGTACTTCCGCAGGATTTGTGAGCCCCGATGATATTCCCGTGCTTCCAGAGAGATTGAGACAAGGGATTATCGCGGCTAGTCAATACCGGAATGAACAGTCCTCGGATTCGGAGAATGGCCATGACGAGGATGAGATTCCTTCTGAGCGTTCAGGTCTTCTGAGCCACCGCGATCGCACTACCAACTACACAGACGAGGATGGAGCTCCGACCAAGGTCCACAAACACCGCGATGAAGATGTCCACAAATCCCATAACCACGCTCAGCCCAAGCCTAAGGACCAGAAGAAGGGGCACAACCACGACCTCAACATGCGTGGTGTCTTCCTCCATGTGATGGGAGATGCCCTCGGAAACATTGGTGTGATCGTTTCTGCGCTTGTTATCTGGCTGACGGACTACGACTGGCGCTTTTACGTCGACCCGGGTATTTCCCTCGTTATCACACTGATCATTCTTGCATCCGCCATTCCGTTGTGTAAAGCTGCCTCACGTATCCTTCTCCAGGCCGTGCCTGCTGGCATGAGCATCGATCATATCAAAGAGGACATTGAGCGCCTTCCCGGCGTCATTGGTTCACACCACCTGCACGTCTGGCAACTCAGCGACACCAAGATTGTGGCTTCCATTCATCTCCAAGTCGACACTGAGATCAAGGGCGAAGGCTCGGAGAGGTACATGCGTCTGGCCAGACAGGTGAGACGCTGTCTCCATGCATACGGTATCCACTCTTCGACTATCCAGCCTGAGTTCGCACCGGAAAGTGATACCGAAGACAATGGACAGCCATCATCCTCCCGGGAGACTGATGAGAACGTTCCCAGTCGTGCTGCCAGTGTTCGGGAGGGTGACCCCCAAGCTTGCCTTTTGGAGTGTGACGAGCACTGCGCCCGAGGAGGCCAGTGTTGTCCCAAAAAGTGAACTTCATGCCTTCCAAGGTTCCTGTGGTGACCACACACTTTCGTTTCTCATTTGGTACCCCTAAAATTTTCACCCCTACGGCTTTTCCTATCCAGATACCCTATCTTTATCACCTGTTTGGGCAGATCCACAGAGAGTTGCCCTATTACCCATATTAATCGTCTGGTTTTCTTAGAAGTGGTAGTCTCCCTTGGCCAACCAGCTTTTGGGACATGCATGGCAAAGCATGCATCTGCGGACATACTCCCGTATCCTTTGGACCGCATTTTTATGTATTTCTACTTATTTCTAATATCAAAACCTACGGAAATCTCAAAATATCAAAAAGAATGTAGATTGCTGAGGCACGTGACCGCCTACGTCGATCGACACATCTCGACCCCAAAGCTTAAACTTGTTGCCTGTTCTGAAACCCCTGTCTTGAAATTGGACAACATGTTATGAAATTTTCTTTTCTTGATTTATTTCATTCATTCCTTTTGTTCTTTTCAGTCGTATGCCAAGAGCATGACCAGTCATTCCTTTCATTGAACATTAGCCCCGTCTTGTCCGGGGTCAAGCCACCCTGTCACCCTACTTAGTTCTGCTGTCAAACCAACGCCAAACATGACATTCGCCTATCCACGCAACACGGGCGCTTCCCTTCCATTCTCCAACCAAAATCCGCCCTTGCGATCGCAAAATATCATCAGTCGCGGGTGGGACTGCATTCCCCAAGCAGCAAAACAATGGCTTCCCGGGAGTGTCAGCCGGGGAATTGGGAGAAACCAGGAGAGTGAGGGGATCAAGACAACCGCAATGAACATTGTAAAACGCATATTCACGATATCCAATGCCATTATATTACTATGGGTGTTCTCAATTCGGTGGGGTGAACGGACGGTATTTGAGGACAGCATCAAGAAATGCCTTTGGGACAGTTGGGAGGAATGGGTAAGTTGACAGTGGCATACCTGTCGCAATTCAGTTTCCTTATCTTAGCTGGTACTGACGATTGAATGTCTCTAGCCCCAAGGCGCTACACCACACCATATTGCTTTTATCGCTGACCCCCAACTTGTTGATCCCCACACTTATCCCGGTCGACCATGGCCTGTGTCGACGTTGACGGTCAAATACACCGACCAATATATGCGACGGTCATTTTCCTTGATACAAGATCACCTCGAGCCGGACTCAGTGCTGTTTCTTGGCGACCTTTTCGACGGCGGCAGAGAATGGGCCACGGCTACCAGTAGCAGTCCTGAAGCGCGGTGGAAAAAGTATAAGGACTCCTTTTGGAAGAAGGAGTACGCGCGATTCATTAAAATATTCGTGGATCCGTGGGTGAAATTAGTGAAGCCACCTGTCGATGGACGAGGCCGCAGAATGATTGCTAGTCTACCCGGCAATCATGATCTTGGGTTCGGTAACGGCATCCAAGAACCCGTCCGTGATCGATTCGAGTCTTTCTTTGGAAACCCCAACCGTGTGGATGTTATTGGGAATCATACTTTCGTTTCAGTGGACACCCCCTCTCTGAGCGCGATGGATCAGCCCGATCCATTGACGGGCAGCTCTCCGACAGCCAGCGAGCAACGCGGTCCCCGACGCCCGATCTGGAAAGATGCAGATGACTTCCTGGATAAGATGGCTATCCACAAGGCGAAGGCGGAAACGGAGGAGCTGCGGATGCTCCAAAACCAGAGTGAGGGGCTTACTGTGTTTGATTATCGTATTGTTGACGCCCTCGAGCCCGTCATCCATGAAAAGCCTCAGCCAACAGGTGTTGGTTTTCCTACTATTATTCTCACACATGTCCCTCTCTACCGCAAGCCAGCCACTCCATGTGGTCCTCTTCGCGAACGCTACCCACCATCTTCATCAGATGAGGAACTGGCAGAGGACGAGCCTAACTCTCTGAGAATTGCGGGAGGCTATCAGTACCAGAATGTCCTAACGCAAACCGTTTCCACCGAATTGGTTTCCAAGGCAGGACCCAACGTCGTCCAGGTATATTCCGGCGACGACCATGACTACTGTGAAGTGTCCCATCGGGAATTCAATGGCTCGCCCAACGAAATCACAGTCAAAAGCATTTCCTGGGCGATGGGAGTCCGCCACCCGGGCTTTGTACTCACCAGTCTGTGGAATCCCATCGATCCCAAGACAGGCAAAGCCCTCCAAGACGGATCACCACCCACCATTCAGAACCACCTCTGTATCCTCCCAGACCAACTAGGAATCTTCTTCTATTACTTTACTATTTTAGTCCTCAGCGTCTCTATCCTCTTGCTCCGTTCCATCTATCGCATCCTTTACACCCCAGAACCATCCTCATCCGGCGCCCTTCTCCCCCTCACCGAGCGCCGCCCTCTCCCACACCAGCACCACACCTCCGGTGCGTCCAGCTCTACCCTCTCGGCGGGTGGGTTAGCCAGCCGTAATGGCATGGCAGCCTCCACCCGCTACCCCAGCACTCAAACCCCGCAAGATGCTTATCGGGGTACAGACGATCACTTTGAAGCCGTTGTCTCAAAGGACAAGGCTGCATGGCGCCCCGCCTCGGCTACCCGCTCCCGCTCGACGGTATCACTCATCGTCTGGGATCTGTATCATTCCGTCAAATTTGTGGCGCAGGTGGTGCTGACTGTGTATTTCATCCTGATCTGGCGCTGGTAGCTAGTCCGGCCAGTTTTTTTTTTTTTTTCTTCAGCGAGCATAAACGTAATAGACAAGCATTTCGCTCGAACCTGCCGGACTGTGGCGTAGTTATAGTTTCTGATGTATCGTGTGACTATGGCCTGTTCCCACTAACCCGGGGATAATAATAGGAAGAAAAGTAGAATGGGCTGACTACACTCCGTAGCCAAGGCTCCATTAGTTCCTTGGCTTTCCGCCACTCGGCAAAAACCTCATGACCGGCACGTTTTTCTTGACAGGAATGCCCCGTGTCCGACTTGGCCAGACACGGGTTGTCTCCGACGATTCGCCGGGGAATGATTAGCGTCGGGCAATGGTTCCCAGGTACGGGTTTTCTGCCCAATCCGCGTCTCGGGAAAAATAGCGCATTGGACGGGACTAGCCTAACTTTGTAAATTTTTTCCCCAGCAATTCCACGAGAAGTGAAACTTCGGAACGGGGAAATTAGTGTTTTCACTCTTTTTTTCTCAATTCGGCTCCGGTGAACAGTGACCGGATCATGAACATCTCTCTGGTTGGGTATAGAAAACTCGGGGTACTCCGGACCTGGGGAAACTCGGGACTGGAGTTGAGGGGGAAAGGAAGATGGGGATTTTAGTTCAAACCAACGATCTGCAGTCTATGAAACAAATTTTGAATACGCACATATTACATTCTAAAGGAGGTATGTGTGTCATCTAGTATAATACGCCACAACTATACTCCATAACAAAAACCAAGACAATTTAAAATCCCATAAAATTGGTAAAAAAAATCAAGACCCGTTGCCTGTTGCCTTTTCCCCCGATCCGGGGCGGTACCGGTCGGCATTGGCTCAACTCGGTCCCCCCGTTTTCGGCTTTGTCATGTGGCATGTAAGGGCTATTTTTGTCCCCCACACCGCATTACACGAGATATTCTATTTACAATAGGATGTAAGACTATGTAAATTACCATTCTTAACATGTAGATTCATCGATATCGTGTATGGCAAGTGCAGGGCAAGTGTAAAGCAAGGTTTAGAGGAGAAAAGGAGAAAAAACAAACTCGGCTCGGTGTCGAGTCAATTTCAAGCGTCAGCCAATGACTAGCTCGGCTCAACTCCGGGGCTGAGTTCACTAAACCCCATTGGTCTCTCCACTTTCGGTTGAAACCCTATCCCCAGGCCTAAAACATCTAGAAGTGGAAATGGAGAATGCTCTATTCTCGGATTGGGTGACCTCGGGAATTCAAGTTTTCGCCTTCCAGGGATCGCTTCCTCCCCCCGCACTTGCTGTTTTCGGGTTTTGATTGAAAATTTCCCCGGGGGCGGCCATGTGGTTGAGGATGTTTGGGGGGAAGTACAAATAGAGCGGGTTGACCTCCAGGTTTTCCATCCTTTTCTTTGTACAACTTATTCTACTCCACTTACTCTACTTCCTTCAACTTTTCTCTCCTATACTCTTCTATACTGCCATCTTCTCTACATTTCACACACACACCTACTTGAATTGAACTTCCTTCTCTGAATATATTCACAATGGGCTTCGGTTTGAAGAGGCCAGATGATGCCGTGGGCTCCGCTGCCCCGGCTATCATGATTGGATTGTTCGTTGCCTTCGGTGGTGTTCTCTTTGGGTATGTACCACTCCTAAGTTCTATACTCCTATTCTCAAAGACACGTCTAACAGTCATCTAGATATGACACAGGTACCATCAGCGGTATCCTCGCCATGAAGAAGTGGCGAGAGATGTTCTCAACTGGCTTCATCAACGAGAAGGATGGCCTCCCCGATGTCACATCCTCAGAATCATCAATGATTGTCTCTCTCCTTTCGGCAGGAACTTTCTTCGGTGCCCTCGGCGCTGCCCCTATCGCTGATAAATTCGGCCGACGGATGGGTATGATCCTGGAGACCTTCGTGTTCGTCGTCGGTGTTATCCTCCAAACTATCTCAACCTCCATCCCCCTCTTCGTAGCTGGCCGCTTCTTCGCCGGTCTGGGTGTCGGTCTCCTCTCTGCAACAATCCCCCTCTACCAATCTGAGACCGCCCCCAAATGGATTCGTGGTACAGTCGTCGGCGCCTACCAACTCGCCATCACATTTGGTCTCCTGCTCGCTGCCATCGTCAACAACTCCACCAAGGACCGCACTGACACTGGCTGCTACCGAATCCCCATCGCCATCCAGTTCGCCTGGGCTATCATCCTTGTCGTCGGCATGCTTCTTCTCCCTGAGACCCCCCGCTTCCTGATCAAACAAGACCGCTACGAAGAAGCCAGCAAGGCCCTCGCTCGTGTCCGCCGCATGGACGTGAACGACCCCGCCGTTGTCGCCGAACTTGCTGAAATCCAGGCAAACCACGAGTACGAAATGAGTCTCGGAAAGGCTACCTACCTTGAGATCCTCCGCGGCTCCCTCGGCAAGCGTCTAGCAACCGGCTGCGCTGTTCAGGGTCTGCAGCAGCTCGCTGGTGTCAACTTCATCTGTACGTTCTGTCCTCCCCAACCCACCCTTTCTACGCATCACTAACCAAATTCCACAGTCTACTACGGCACAACCTTCTTCCAAAACTCCGGAATCCAAAACTCCTTCGTAATTACCCTCATCACCAACATCATCAACGTCGTCTCCACCTTCCCTGGTCTCTACATGGTCGAGAAATGGGGTCGTCGCCCTCTCCTCATGTTTGGTGCAGTCGGAATGTGCATTTCGCAACTGATTGTCGCAATCGTGGGAACAGCCACTAACTCGGACGTCTCGAACAAAGTCCTCATCGCCTTCGTGTGCATCTACATCTTCTTCTTCGCCAGTTCCTGGGGTCCGGTTGCCTGGGTCGTGACTGGTGAATTGTTCCCCCTCAAGGCCCGTGCCAAGTGTCTCTCCATCACCACCGCCACCAACTGGCTGCTTAATTGGGCTATTGCCTACGCCACACCATACATGGTCAACAGCGGGCCTGGAAATGCCAATCTCCAGTCTAAGGTGTTCTTCATCTGGGGTGGATTCTGCTTTGTCTGTGGTGTGTTTGTTTACACATGCATTTATGAGACTAAGGGTCTTTCCCTTGAACAGGTTGATGAGCTCTATGCCAAGGTTCCCCGTGCTTGGAACTCTGTTGGATGGGTTCCCTCGTTGAATTATACCGAGGAGCTTGAGATGGAAGGGGAGAAGAGAGTTGAGGGTGCTACACATCTCGAGAGCGTTGGGACTAAGACTGAGGTTTAATTCTCATATATTAGGATGTTTTACGATTTTCTTTCTAATTTTTGATTGTTTTGTGGACACATGGTCTGCTTTGAGCGTGGCTCTTAAACTCGATGGTTCTATGTGCTATTCTTTTCTTATTGTGCATTAACTAGAATATGATTTTTATTTTCAATATGCTTTGCAATTCTCTATTTGTAAATCTAAGATGAGAAATGTCGATAAATAATAGTTGGCTACATTGTATTTCATAAGCGAGCTGCGCGACCGGTCGACACCCAAAATGTCTCCATCAATTAGCACTTAATCAACTCAACCCACCATGCCACCTATTCGCTCTCAAAACTCTGAAAAGTCAGCAGAGAAAGAGAGCAGGGTATTATTAGCTATTCAGGCTATCAACAATCAAGAATTCACCTCTATCCGTGGAGCAGCACGCTTCTTTACCGTACCTCAAACCACCCTTCGGGCACGCCTACGCGGGGTTCAACACCGCGCGGCTTCTCGCGCAAATTCACATAAATTGACCGAAGCCGAGGAGCAGACTCTTGAAAAATGGATCCTCTCAATGCAATCTCGTGGATCACACCCCCGCGCTGCTGAAATACGAGAACTGGCGAATACCTTACTTCTACAACGTGGAACCACCCCTGTTATTTCGGTCGGCGCAAACTGGGCCACGAACTTCATGAAGAGACACCCCTTAATATCCAGTCGATTCTCGAGAAGAGATGGTTCCGAACGCGAGGACCCGGAAGTACCCTCGAACAACGTTCAATTACAACAGCAAGAGTCGTCAATTGAAGCTCTGCTTCATGCTAGGTCGAGCAGCCCTCCGAGCTCGGAAGAGGCGATAGATCGCGTCTTGAAAGCCTGTAAATTCGCTATGGAGTCTGCTGCTTTGCTTGAAAAAGAAGCAGGCCATTTACATGCTGTGCTCGAAAGGATGAAGCAAACACTTGCTCGGTCTCGAAGCGAGACACCCGAGGAAGGAGACGGACTCTCTGTACAAGATGCCTCTCAGACGATTACACAGGAGGAAGCAGTGGAAGCACATTCACCCCCTCGGCAGCAAACTTCGCCGCCTTTGCAACCAAGAACCAGAGCATTACCCACGTGTAGTTTGTGTAAGATTCAGGGGCATAAGAGAAATGTATGTCCTGACAAATCAGTTTAGTCTATTTAATTTGATAGGGTCTTGGTTAATATATATATATTCAAAATCAATGAGTTCGTTGGGGTGCGCAGCTTGCTTGTAAAATACGTTATATGCTTGGATTATAGCCGACAAAGACAAAACGACACATATAGCGGAAGGGAAATGGTCAGTTGCATTGCTCGAGTATGCGAAGGGGGAATACGAGGCAAACAAGAGGGGTCACATGATTTGTGATATAATTGCGCCTTTCTGCCTCTTTTACTACTACATGTAGGCTTACATTTCACGAAGCCATTTCACATATTCGGTCAAACCAGGAATTACCGACCTGATATTACAACTCGGCCTCCTGATGATTTCGCCGAATAGGATCGGCAAGTGGACGCTTCAATTACTATCGTGGTTGCACAGCTCCCTTGTTCCGAATGCCCCATGAAAATGATTGCTTTGTATTTAACGTCGCACTTTCTACAATTACCAAGCAAACTACCGCCGACTATGGCATATTTTCATACTCGCAGATTACGCAGCAAATTAATCCACTGTCTCACGCGCGACATCAATGCAACAGAGCCAAGCACCGCTCATCAGATTTGGCTTCTTCCACGGATAGGCCAAATGGCAGGTTACCATGGTATACTACCCTTTACGCGTAGTATCTCTACCGTACTCATATATCACATAGGGATATCGCAGATAGACAGAGCCAAGCCGCGGTTACGAATCATGCCACTAGGCGGCTCTGTCACTTATGGCTCAGAGTCCACTGACGACAATGGGTATAGGAGAATCCTACAAGAGATTCTCAGGTCAGATGGCTATACCGTGGACATGGTCGGGTCTCGAAAAGCCGGTTCGATGGAGAATAACGACAATGAAGGATGGCGTGGATTCAGAATCGACCAAGTCGCCAATAAAGCCAAAAGATCAGTTCCTAAGTTTCTACCAAATCTCTTCACAGTCAATGTTGGCTCAAATGATTGTGTCCAGGACTTTGGAATCGAGACTGCTGGCAAGCGAATAGGTGATATGCTTGAATATCTCTGGGCGGCGTCTTCTTGCTCGACGGTTGTTCTTTCTACTCTCCTTCCGAACTTGGATAGAGAGATTGAAGCACGGGTCCTATGTGTCAATGAGCAATTTGGGGAACTAGCAAAGGTAAAGGCAGCTGATGGAAAGAAAATTATCCTTGTGGATATGCATGGGCCTGATGGGCCTCAGATTAGTGATCTGGCTGATGGCACGCATCCTAACGATGTGGGATATGCGAAGATGGCGATGATTTGGCGCAGAGGTATTCATGAAGCTGTACATAAGGATTTCATTCAGGAGCCAGAATAAGATTGAGTCGGCAGAGATTTTCGGAGTCTGTTTACAAAGCTGCAAGATGTACTTACAATCGACATGTAGGACTAAGTGGTGTGGCCATGGCCATCTCTAATACTTTGGCACGCCCTACCCACCAAGTGCCCCACATTAATTGGCACAATTGTTCAGAGATTGGGGATCAGAGAGCTTTAGGAGATGGGTATAGATAACTTCGAAGTTGTTTTATGAAAAAGTAGAACACAAAAGGACATACTGTTCTTCCTACCATATAGCGATAGAAGTCCAAGGCGAATAGGAAATAACAATTGAAAATACTACTAAAGGCTACATATAGGCAGATAATTTGTCTACTAAGCTACTTACAACCCAACTAGGTTCTTATTATGCCGATCTGGGAGGGGTGGAGTGGTGGCGAGAAGAGGATGTCATCTAGTAACGACTTATTTTTTTGACTTGGGACACAAATTAGTCAGCAAAGCAATATGCCCCGGTACGTAGGCTTGTTCAACTAGCTTTTAACAACCAGCAGAGTAAATTCTTCCAGCAAGAGTATCAATATGCTCTTCATCCGTACCACAGCAACCACCTACCACTTTCAGTTCCGGCAGAATCTTCAAAAGGCCAATGGACTCTTGAACCCAAACCGAAATATCACCTCGATCTAGCTCCAGGGTGTTATCAAGCTCATCATGACTCTTAAGACTTGCATTGCCTCGAATCGACCCAATCCTCGACCTCACATCCTCAGGGAGATCCCGTAAAGCCATCATAATATGACGAGGATGCGCACAATTCACCCCGAAATAAGTTGTATAATTCTCCGTCATACGATCGACTTCACGAATCACATCATCAAGGGATCTTCCCCCTCGCAGCCGTCCATCCGTCTCAATGCTAAACGAGACGTGAATCGGGAGATTGAACTCACGCGCCACGCTCACTGCCGCAGTAGCCTCATTGAGATTCGTCACCGTCATAATAGATATCATATCTACACCTTCAGCAAGAACCTGAACTTGAGCGCGGTAATTTTCCTGCGCTTGAGAGAAGGAAACCGTTTCTGTGGAATCTACATACGCGTCTTGCAGCGTTCCAAGCGTTCCACAGATGACGATAGGAGTGGATGGAGTCTGCATCTGGGTTCTGAGATCATGAAGGATCTTAACTGCCGTGAGGTTTAAATCGAGGATCTGTGGGACGGAGAGATCAAGCTGGGAAGCCCACGCAGGGGACCCACGCCATGTTCGAGTTTCGAGGACGATTCCGGTTGAGTGGGATAGGGCGATATTTATATAGTCTTTGTAGAGGAAGAGGATGGTTTCTTTACCCTCTTCTGTACTGAGAAGTGGGAGAGCAGAGAAACAAGGGAGGTGAATATGCCTTTTGTAGACGAGAGTGGTTTCGAGTCCGGCTTCGGTGAGGAAGAGTTTGGAAGAATTCAATTGCGGGAGTGTCGATTGCGAGGCCATTGTCTGCTGTTATCAAAAATTGCCTGAACGGAAAAATTTGGAGAATTTGCGGGGGAGACAAATGGTTGACGCCAGGTGTGGGGCGTTTAGTGGACCTATAGGGCTTCCACGGGTGTCAATTCTTACTATACACGCCCTATGTTATGCGATAATTAGAGAAGTGATGACTAGGGCTTAGTGCATCTATTTTCTCGATATATTGAATGCTTGTGCTAGGTTTAGAAACTTGGGGTAAAGCATACATCCTGAAACGAGATGCATGCCTTGTTTCCCAGGTTTCCACAATATCAACGGCATTAATTCCGAAGGAGAATAACACGTATAGCACACGATCACAGTTGGTGTAAGTTGTATGCTGTTTGACATTTAGTACTAGCCCTGTAGCCTTGGGGGTAGGGCTGCATCATGACTAATCCAAGATCCTCCCGAGGCGATCCACAGTGGAAGATGGGCCCCGGTGGAAGATCCGGGTCGATTACCGCCACTAGATAGTTCATAAATTTTGACCGCTCGACTTACCGCTGGGTTTCATTGGCCCTATTTGATTAGTATATTCAAATGTATAAAATTATATTGTAGGCAGAATCCAAACTGGTGTACTTGCGGTAATACACTGCCGTGGGACCCTTGTGACATCATCAAGTAAAGTTGATCATATTCTTTTTTTGATGGTCTTTGATCCAACATATATTCTATTACGTGAAAACACGTTGATCCTGACAATCTTGAAGTGTCACTCTAGGCCACATCAGGCCCATCGCCAAGAATGGAGTCGGCAGCAGAAAATATGAGGCCCAGATCTAGCCGTCATGGGTCAATACAATCGGGGGACTGGCCCGAGGGACTCCCCATGTCGCTCTCCCCGCACCGCGAGCGGCACAATGGAGAAGGACGAAACGGCGGGGTCAAAATCCTGAGTTCGTGATCAAGTTAAGCGTTATAAACTACGACTAACAATGGCTCCTTTGTAGGTGACGGCCGGCTTGATATTAAGCTCAATGAGCATCTGCCACAACTCGCAGGGCTATTGAATCGCATACAAACAGCAACTGCGCGACCAGACCTAGAGGATCTAGAGGAAAAGCCGACTCCAGAAGCAATACCAAAAGATGAGGGTAAAGACTTCCCACTGAAGCTGAACATCGTTATTCAAGTTATCGGATCTCGGGGTGATATCCAACCGTTCCTTGCGCTGGGCAAAGAGTTGAAGACACATGGACACCGCGTACGGCTAGCAACACACCTCTTTTTCCGGGAGGTTGTACTTGAGGGTGGCTTGGAATTCTTCAACATCGGTGGTGATCCCGAGGAACTGATGGCGTTCATGGTCCAAAATCCGTCCTTGCTCCCCGCGTTTAGCACGATTCGCAGCGGTGCCATCCAGAAACGCCGACGCGAAATGAAGGAAATCATATACGGATGTTGGAGATCATGTATTGAAACAGGTGACGGTACAGACCTACATCAAATCAAGGAGGATCTTTGGAACGGCACAGTGGACCATCGTCGACGGCCGTTTGTTGCTGATGCAATAATCGCTAACCCACCCAGCTTGGGTCATATTCATTGCGCACAGCGGCTAGGGATTCCGCTGCATATGATGTTCACGTGAGTCATTTTCAGACATGAACATCGAGGGACGTGCTAATAGAAATTCTCTAGAATGCCCTGGTCAGCTACCCAGGCGTTTCCACATCCTTTAGCCGTTCTCCACCAGCAGGATTGCAAGCCAACAGTTGCAAACCTCATATCCTATACCGTTGTCGATATCATGATTTGGGAGGGATTGGGCGATCTTGTCAATTCGTGGCGGAAGAGGTGCCTCGATCTCGATCCCTTAGATGCAATCACAGCGCCGAGTTTGCCCCAGCGCCTCGGCGTTCCGTTCTCGTATCTGTGGTATGGAAAGCCCCAAGTTGGCCGATTTGAACTATTAACTAACTATAGCTTGCTTTAGGTCGCCGGCATTGCTGCCAAAACCACGCGACTGGGGTGACCACATCGATATTTGCGGTTTCAGTGTGCTACCTAGAAAGTCAGATTACAAGCCTCCAAAAGAGATCGTAGATTTTCTCAAAGCAGGGCCCACTCCACTCTACGTTGGATTCGGCTCTATTGTGGTAGAAAACCAAATCGAGCTCACTGAAATCGTGTTCGAAGCGATAAAGAACGCCGGCCAGCGCGCAATCATTTCGAAAGGGTGGGGAAACCTTGGAGTTGACGACGTCGATGTACCAGATAATATCCTCACTGTCGGCAGCGTACCACATGACTGGTTATTCCAGCACGTATCATGCGTGATTCACCATGGTGGTGCGGGCACTACTGCTGCAGGGCTTGCTCTTGGACGTCCGACCATTATAGTTCCCTTCTTTGGGGACCAACAGTTCTGGGGAGGAATAGTCGCAGTAGCTGGGGCCGGGCCGTTGCCTGTGCCTCACAAGCAACTCACAGTTAAGAAGTTGACCGATGCGATTGAGACAGCACTGAAGCCTTCAACGAAAGAGAAGGCACAAGAAATTGCGAATAAGATGCAGAAAGAGTCCGGTACGCGGGATGGGGTACGCAGCTTTCATCGGCATCTTAACATGAAGACTTTACGATGCGCGATATGTCCCACTCGCCCTGCCGTATGGCACATTAAGGAAACTTCCATTGGACTCAGTGCTTTTGCTGCAGCGGTACTGGTTGAAACTGGGGCTATCAAGCCGCAGAAAGTTGCTTTGTAGGTTGACCTTTGGCAATATCTTCCAGATCACTAACCAAATATCCAGGAACCGAGCATCCGAATACGACACATACCGCAATCCCGTTGGTCCTGTCAGTGCAGGAGCTCAGGTTCTAGTTGGAGCACTTGCGAACTTTGTGACCGGGATCGGCGAGGTCCCTTATGACATCTTTTCGGATTTTGTCACCGCGGGTCGTGCAATAGGTCACTCTCGTTCCCAGTCTAACCCGTCAAGACGATTTTCACGGAGGAGACACCGCAGAAGCGAAGAGTCAGACGTGGATAGTGTTGAGGAGCAGTATCATGACGCCGCCGAGTATCGTGAGCCCGCCGAGTACCATGGGCCTAACCAGTGCCAAGGACTTGGCCGATCAAACGACGATGATAATGATGATAGTGATGATGTTGATGACGGGATAAGCCTCGACACGAACGACAACGCGACCGACAACGTGAGACATAACAAAATGAACCATAATTTACCAGCTAGCGCTGCTGGCCAGAGACAAGGCATGCTGCCGTGTGATCAAACAGAATTGTTGAGCTATCTAGAGTCGCCCACCGGGAAAGGTGTAATCCACGAAATACGCACTCACGGCAGTCGAATGTCGAAGAAGTTATTGAAAAGCATACTCTGGCTCCCAACAGACTTGACTCTTAGCATGGCCAAGGGATTCCACAATGCGCCGAGGATGTACAACGACCCAATGATCAAAGAAACGCCGACGGTTCTCGGCTTCAGGAGTGGACTCCAGGCAGCTGGAACGGTATGTCCCCCGTACTCGGTGATGAAAAGGTCCGTACTAATCCTTGGACTTTCATAGGAACTTCGAGATGGATTTTATTATGGTATCACTGGCTTGATCACCCAGCCTCGGTATGGTGCGAAGAACCAAGGAACGAAAGGAATGGTTAAGGGAATCGGGAAAGGAATTGGCGGTGTTTTCCTCAAACCACCGGCAGGTATGTTTACACTATGCTCGCTCTTTGATCTTACTCTTAACTTAATTTCACCTAGGTCTCTGGGGACTCCTTGGATATCCCTTGGTTGGAATTCGCAGAAAACTTCAAAAATCGTTAGGCAGGAGCCAGGAGCTTGGTATTATGGCATCTCGGATAGCGCAAGGTATTGAAGACATGCAGGCATCTACTCCTGACGAACGCGCAGAGGTTGCGAGAAAATGGAAAGTCCTTGAAGAGGAACTTCGTGCCTCTTACTGACGAGATCTAATAAAACCACACTGCGCTCACTATCACTCTCCCATGCCAACGGTCTCTTCATGTATTATAGCAGCCGAAGGATTACATACATGTACATATACCCATCTTATTAATACTTTTAATATCCTACGAGTTTCGTAAACTGAATCGAACCATGCAATTTCAACTTCGAAAAGACGCAAATTAGATTATCTCAGACTCAGCCCGTGAGAAACAAAGCACAAGAATGCATATACCCATCTTTCACATAGAGATGGATAGATTCAAATAATCCATTATGCAGTTTGATCTAACCCGCACCTCCTCTCCCCTTCCGCAGCCAGCGTAAGTAAGAACACGAGAGTATTCCGCTTCCCCCTCTCCCCAATTATCATACAGATAGCTGTCGTCATGATCAATTCATGCAATCGAGTCTCCCTAACATCACGTTCACTGGCTGCAGTTTGCCCAGCCCAGGGCGAATGGTGACCAAGTAGCTTAGCTACCGCCGAATCGAAAATCCACAACTCGCCAAATTTGCGGGTCGCAAAGCTTGCTGTGTATTGCCCAATGAGGATATCCTCGCTCTCAATTCCAGGGATTCTAGCAATCAACTTCAAGTGGCAGAAGGGCATGAACCATTGCGCCCATCTGTTCGAGTGTACGTCTCTCGTTCCTTCCCAGAAGAACTTGATATTGGCATATTCGAACGTATAGCATCGAGGACTCAACGAAAACGGAGAACTCCAGTTCAGACAGACCGTTTCTTCAGCCAGAGCTGGCTGTGGTGTTACAGAGCTGGAGATATTGCTAGGGTATTCTGTTCGTGAATAATCCAAGCCTTGCTTCCCATCTTCCGTGACATTCTCCATCTCAGGAGTATCATGCACGACTTGCACCTTTTTCTTTTTGGCAATCTTCTCCATTTCCTTGCGTCTCAAATTGACCTGACGATGATATCCTTTCCCACTCTCCCCCCACACCCTCCATTTGCGGACCTTATACCCTTTCAAAGCGCGATTGTTGAGAGTATTGTTTAGGTTACTGCGACACTCCCATTTCACCACGCCTCTAGGATCAATAACGTCCTTCAGATTACCGAACTGGATTGTCCAGTTCCGCCAAAAGGTCCCGCATTTTATTATACAGATTGGTGTTCCGTTCTTATTTCCGCGACGGAGAGTACGTGGAGGATTGTGGAATATGAGAGTTGGGTGGTGTATGAAATAGTTGTTAGATTCATCGTCTTGGCCTCGGGCTTTGGGGTCTCTAGCTGTGGGTTTTTCGTGTCTTTTCTTATTGAATCCGAACTCCTTTTTTGGGATGAGGAATGGTGTTATTGAGATGTTCCGGTCGCCTTTGTGGTAGACATGCCATATTGATGGGTTTCGTTCTAGCGTCTCGTCGGTTGACATGGGAAATGTTCATAATATGATCGGTGGTTGTGTGTTGAAGAACATCGAATGTGAGAGTGGTTTTGCATGAGATCTATTGTCTAGGGACTCCTTTTGACGTTAAATACGAGATGCCAAGAATGAAGTGTGACGGACTTGGCCCCAATCAAAGAGGTCGTATATAGTAGTGTTATGGCTGTGCTGCTAGTCCATTCTCAGTGAATCATAGCTCAAGCCGTAAATCATTATATTACTTATCCTATAAGGCTGATGGCTAGAGTTGCTAATACAATTCACCCCTTCGAACAAACAACAACCCCATATCAATCTCGACCATAATAGCAGTGGAAACAATCAACACCGTGAGAGTAATCTAATTAATGTCAGTTACACCTAAAAAAAAACCCCCATTTGAACACTCACACAACCCAGTAATAACCCCACCGAATTCAATTCCCAGCCTCCAGCATAAATCTTACCTCTAGCAATAGCATTCTGCTGCCTCCAAAATCGATATGCCCCAACCAAAGCCACAAGAATACCCACACAGTAACACGCAACGGAAAGTGGTGTACCGACCTTCCGAAAACCAAGACGATCAGCTACCACCTCCGCAGCCTGCAGCCGGAATAGCTGCGCAATCAACACGCCCTGCTGAGTGATAACAAGGGAGGTGCGGATATACGCGAGAAATGTCCTCTCCAAAGCTGCGCCGTGTTAGTATTATGCAGATCCGCAAGTCGTCACACGCACCGAAGTAATCCCGACTACTCTTCTGCGGCACGGTTAGAGTAACATTATGCGTCCAAAATTGAATGAGTTTACCCCAATTCCCCTTTCGAGTTTGGCGGTGTCGCGTACGCGATATCGTGCGACGCGTTACAATGCGGTATTCATCGCCGGATGAAACGGATGGAGTTGAGTAGTCTAGCTCGTGTGTTTGGATCTCTTGGAGCTCGTGTGTTTCGCGGGGATCGAGGTCGTTGCTATTACGCGGTCGGATGTTCCGCAAAATGATACTGGATGGTCGCCTAGGACTAGAAGTTTGAGCTGGGACTGTCATAATTTCATTGATATCAGCCCGGTGAGAATGGCATGGTTATGGCGAATTTCGAGGCTCGCTTGGGCGGGGGTGCAAGATGAAAGCTGTTGAAAGTTGGTTCTCCGGCAGATCGACGGGTTTGTCCCCCCGCATTTTGACTTCTAAGCTCGTGTATATCGACAAGATTGAAGTATATTGAAGTTATTCTCTAGGATGAAGAATATACGAGTTACAACATTATGTGCTTGAAAACCTGTCAACCAATAAGCTTTTGGAATTTCGCCCAATATATATCAGATATTTTTCTTTCATTTTCATTTTCTCAAATATGTACCCTAACTTTGCATTGATATCATTCTTTCTTTTCTCCGCCATGCTCAACAGTTACCCACTCATATTGCTTTCTAATGAACACCTCAGTCGCAGGAGGGGAGACACTGTCAAACAAGGCAGCCTTCAGGAATACTTTCCCAGGGACCCTGGGTGTCTTGGTAAACACTGGGCTATGCAGGGTATCAGCTATTGTTACTGGATTTGATTGATTCCACATACCTGCCACATATGGAACAGAAATGACGCTGTGAGATTCGGATATTAGTATTGAGAAATTGATAGAGGAACTATACTCTTACCTTCGCAGCATTGCCACTGACAGACTTCTTATCATCATAGATCTTCAATGTTGCATTTGGATCGTCGATGGTCAATTCATCTTCATTGATGAAGTAGTTAACAGAGAATGCTACGATGGTTGTAAGTGAAAGGTACATTGTTGTTTGGCTTTGTGAATGTACTTACGACAACCACCTGATCGCTTGCAACAATCGCTGTATTTGAATATCGGTTTAGTATGCATCGAAATAAGGGATTTCCAGTTCCAAGATTTCATACCAATGGCAGATAGCTGTGGTGGGAGGTTGCTGGGGAAGAGCGATGTGAATACTCTCGCAATTGCAATGGCCTTGATAAGACATACTGACTTATAGAGTGCTTTTAATATGCGAACTCGTTAGATCTGATTTCACATTATATTTGCTGGGTGAAAATTAGTGGAGCTCGAAGACAAATGTTCCGTCATTGCCGTATACCCGCTACGTCATGATACTACATGTCTTAACTTCTATTGTTTAAACTACCTGAGACAGAAAGGGTGATGGGAGCTACCTGACAATTGATGCCTTTTAATCTTGACTTTTGTGATTCTAGAGCTATCTCTGCAGATGTGGATATACAATGTCCCAATCGAGTCGGTTAGTGAAACTTATGTATACAGCCAGTACAAACCTACCCAGTTTTGTATCTCACTATCTCCGAGGTTAAGCTACTGGAAAAGAGAAAAGTTCTAGAACTTCCATAGTGTCCATAGGTCTGTGCATTCGCAGGCGCATACTTTCAAGTATATCTCCGGTCCGATATCGGCCTCGTTATACTACCAACACCCGTCCCCTCTACAGAGAGAAAAAAACATATAAGAGAGGCCATCAAGCTTCTGAATGACCAGGAAAAATATTCAAAATCTCACACAACACTTGAAACATTCTCAGAAACGTTCTCATCTGTGGATTAACTATCATTTCTCTTATTCCTAACGGATATTCAACGCCAAGGCCACCACTTCTCCACTTCTCCATACTTTCCTGTTAAAACTATGGCGTCCAATACCGAGGGCTCTAAAGACCACTGGTCGGCCGAAGTATGTATTCATCACGATGTGTATGTACCACAATTAACAAGCCTAGGCATATTCCGCCTCTGCATCCTTTGTGCACTCCGCGAAAATCACCGGCAAACTCCTCGCCTCTCTGGACCCCAAGCCAACAGACAGAGTCCTTGATGTTGGCTGTGGCGATGGAAAATTCACAGCAAATTTCCTTCCCGCCATAGAATCTGCCTTGGGTATTGACTCGTCTGCGTCTATGATCGAGTCAGCGAACAAAGACTACGCAGGTCCTAACGCCAGCTTCCGCGTCGTGGATTGTCGGCACCTGGAGAAAGAAACCTCCATTGTGAATGGATCATGGGATAAAGTGTATGTCTTGGACTATAATATATGGTACATTGCGTATGTAACTCGACTTCTAACAGCCGACAGGATCTCCAACGCAGCCCTACACTGGATCTTACGCGATGAGTCGACGCGCATGTCGACACTTCGCGCAATCTACGGCTGCCTAAAGCCGGGCGGTACATATGTGTTTGAAATGGGTGGACATGGTAACGTTGCCGAGGTCAAGACGGCTCTTGTCTGCGCACTGGTCCAGCATGGTATCCCCGTCGAACAAGCGAGAGAGACAAGCCCTTGGTTCTTCCCGTCTGATACCTGGATGAGAAACGCTCTGGAGGAGATCGGGTTCAAGGTTGAAAATGTCGAGCTCGAGTACCGCCAGACAAATCTCACCACTGACGCTAAGGGCGGTTTGGCGGGATGGGTTAGACTGATGGGAGCCCAGTTCTTGGAGGTGCTTCCTGAGGAAAAGCGGGATGCTGCAGTGCAGCAGATTTGTGACGTGCTCCAGGACGTTGTTACCCGTGTTGAAGATGGGAGCCAGTCGCTGGGATATGTGCGATTGAGGGGCATTGCGAAGAAGATCTAATGATTCAGATGATATTCGTTGGGAAGGGGTTAGTTATTAGATTGCTGCTTTCGTCGCTGAATGAGAACACCAAGAGGAATGTCTTCCTCGTCATAGAATTCTGCTTCCTCATCCACCCCGAAGTCGCGTAGTCGTTCTCCTTCGGCGTTTCGCCAGGACTCTTCGCCCTCGTCTGAGTCACCCCCAGAGTCGGGTTCGGACTCGCTATCAGTTTCAGAGTAGTCGTCCTTTTTGTATCGATTGTGGAATGGTTTCCGACGTTGCAGACCCGGACTTTGCTGGAATCGCTTCATGTCTTCCTGTTTGCGACGATTGAAGGCATCAATCTCGTCCTGAATAGTTGCATACGTAGGCATGCTGAAATTGCTAGGCCTTGCACTGACCGGCATCGGGATTCGATCTGGATCCGGAGGTGGCCATGACACACCAGGATCTAACAAAAGATCAGTAATCGCAAAGCTAGAAAACTGACTCATCTACTCACCCTCAAAGTCATTAATCTCGAATTCCCAGCCAGACCGACGATCAGGTGTTGCGGCCAATGGCCAGAACCAGCTTATAACCTAGAAAGATATTAGCTTACCTGTGTACGTGTCTGGAATTACTGGCCCATGAACAGGTATACTCACATTCGCGCTCCCACCCATACCTTGCTTGATGTTGGCCCAAATCCCAATGTCATATGGATATTCTTGCTTTTTTATGTGAACTCGAATTCCTCCAGGACCCTCAAGATACCCGCCCAGCACACGGGCTCGACGGACAAGAGTAGCATGCCTCTCGATTTCCCAAGTTTCAATGGTGGTGGTGTTAGATCCAAGCGCCCAAAGGCTCCTAAGCAGGAGAACAAAGAGACCAAAAACGGTGAGACTATTTACGACGAGTAGTATAAACAAGTGAATGAGTTGCCCGAATGTGGGACCGAGATACTATTCAACATTAGCGACCCGAAAGGTTAAGCACTGGAGTTACTTACGCTTGGCAGATGGCTGCTCTTCCATACAAACGAGGCACGCTGCCAGAGAAGAGTCTCCAGATATGACATTCCAACAGTGGCATAAAATAGAAAGCGCATGAAATGCGGGATGGTAAAATGTGACACGCAGTTCGAAGTCCAGGGGCAATGATGATCCATTTTGGGAATGCATCTGGGAGAAGATCAGCCAAAGTATCCACTGCATGAATTCCTCATAGTACCTTTTACAGGTCTTGCAGTGGTGAGCGCGAGGCGGTTTGTAAGCTTCGCATCTACGACACCATCGCTGGCGACTAGCGAGTGCGGCACCTTCTTGCTCTTTGGGTTTCGGTCGCTCTTCGGCCTTGGGAAGTCGGCCGGGATCTACAAAACATGTTCGATAATAACATATCCAGATGCACAGGGCGAATATATTGATTTTCCAAACTTCGTCCCTTGTGAGTGGCACAGACTCGAAGTGCAGAAAGAAGTACTGTGATGTGTAGGCGAGGAAGGCGATCAGCACACTCACGGCGGGGATCGCGAGCTTGGATAATGAAAAGTCCTCTAACATTTCAGCCGTTGGTTGAGCAAGGCTGAGAAGCTGTAGAGGCATGAAGTTGGACGTGGTGTTTATCTGGCCCCGTCCATCATCAGGTGTGGCTATGCTGACTAAGGCTGTTCCGGCGACGTCCCGAACCTTGGGAAGTCGGTCTAAGCTTCTATGCAACCACGATAATTTTATGAAAGGCTTTCCAATCAAGCTAGGATCTTCCCTGCTGTGTTAGCTGGCGGTGACTACATATAGTGTTTTGAGTTTAGCCAAATTGGAACCTCAATAGATTCGAGTTAGATGAATATATTGTCAAGACATGGATGGTCCCCAGTCTTAAGCCTGTTTATGCCCGAAGGATAACTAAGTCGACATGAAGTGTCTGCCTTAGTACTAAAGATCCACTCTGAAAAGCATAGTTACCCATCTGGGCATGCAAATCTCAATCAGTACCGTTGCCTCTAGGGCTAGCCCTATCTTTTAGGCGTATGTAGTTAGAAGAGCATGAATATGAAGTAGTCACTAAATGCTCAGGCTATTATATTACTCTCCAAGGTATTCGTGTCGAGATATCTATAAAATAAGTTTTTAGAGTTTGGCGTGAAGTAAACAAAAATATATTGCGGCAACAAAACCAAATATAACGCCCTAGCAACACACCGAGGACTGAATATTTATTGCCAAAATAAATATTGTAACAATTATAGATAATGCTCCATAATATATGTACTAGCTACCTTACATGAAAAAAAAAGAAGCAAAGACAATGCCTGGAGAATAACGGCTCTCACGTGACCCCACGGGCCAACGGCCAGTGTTTATCGATTACCGCTTTGAGCAAACTGTTATGGTCCAACTCTTTCTATTCTCCATCCTCCCCCAACCCTCGATTGAGGCGCTGTTATTTGTTTTCCGAGCACTGTACAGTTTTAATTCTTTAGCGCTTTGCATTTCGGTAAGTTCTACAGCGCATGTCATATGTTCCGTTCTCAACTGAGAGCGGCGTCGGCTTCCCGACAGTGGAGCGAATTCTGACTTGATCATTGCAGGGATACCAATATTGCCGGAGCTTGATACCCATTTGCAGACCACATGGTCGCTGTTTTTAATGATCTTAACGCTCGATACCCCTCCGCTACACGCCTTCAATCACAGCTATTACCTTAATTCTCCATCTGCCATAAAAATACGACCCTGCAAGAATGGAGGCCCTCTCCCCGCGCACAACGAACCAGATGATCAAACCAAAGCTGGCCATGGATCGTAAAGCGTTCGATAAAAATCCCATGCTTTCGAGTAACAAGCAAAAGCTTACAACGTCCAAAAGCTACGCTGATCCGCCGCCATCAGTAGTCTCAGAGCCAGAAGATGGCGGGGAGCGATACTCGATAGGCGCATTCTTGGGGAAAGGCGGCTTTGCTGTTTGTTATGAGGGTGCGTTGGCTCGCAATGGTCGGGTGTACGCCATGAAGGTCGTCAAGTCAGCGATGCCCCAGAAAAAGATGGAGGAGAAGGTACGCTGAGCTTCCAGATGTAGACAAACCGCTTGCCAGTGCCTAAATTTTTGTTGCAGTTTCGAACCGAACTACAGATTCATTCGAAAATGCGCCATCCTTTCATCGTTCAGTTCTACCGTGCCTTTGCTTTCGAATCCAGCACCTATGTCGTCCTCGAGTTATGTCCCAATGGGTCGGTGATGGATATGTTTCGGAAACGACGCTGTTTCAGCTTGCCAGAAGTGCGCCGGTATATGATTCAGCTTTGCGCTGCGGTAAAATACCTACACAAACGTTTCGTCGCTCATCGTGACTTGAAGATGGGAAACCTGTTCCTCGATCACAACATGAACATCAAGGTTGGGGATTTTGGTCTGGCAGCTATGATTTTGTCCGACAAGGATGCCAAGCGACGGAATACGCTATGCGGCACACCCAACTATATCGCCCCCGAAGTTTTGGACAAGAGCAAAGGTGGCCATACACAGAAAGTTGACATTTGGTCCGTGGGTGTGATACTGTAAGAACGCCGTGATATAACCATCAAATCTTTGAACTAATGTGTGAACGTTAGCTTTGCCATGCTTGCCGGATGCTTACCCTTTCAATCCAAAACGCAAGATGAAGTTTACAAGAAAGTTCAGAACTTGAATTACGTCTGGCCCAAGGAGTCAGACTCCGGCAACTACATCCCTGAGGAAGCAAAAGACCTGGTCAGTCGTTGTTTAAACCTAGTGGACGAGGAGCGACCAGATCCAGACGACATTGTTGAGCACCCATTCTTCAACATGTATGATGGTTGCATTCCTCGACAACTGGACCCCTCATGCCGATTCAATAAGCCACTATGGCTCAAGGACGCCTCACCTCAAGGTGATTGTGTGGTAAGTGGATACGGCTTGGACTCAGATGAGAAGCTTCGCGCCTATGTGTACCAGGTGGACGACCCCGCCCAACGATATCATTCTTGCAAAGCAGCCTTCTACTCACTCTGCGGCGTGGGACGCAAGCCTGACGGCACGGCTCGGAAATCTGTTGGGAGAAACTGCTCGAAGTCGGCCTTTTCTGAGTGTGATGTGGAGGATTCCAGAGGTCTACGACCAGTAATACCCTTGTCGCCGGATTATGTTTACCGATGGCCCCATGAGCTTGAAGGTGACTGGTGTCTTCTGGAAAATTCCCGAAAGGTAATCCGCAGCGAGGAGTCAATGCTTAACAGTAGCACTATGTCCCAACGGAGTGTTTCAGTTCGTCCCAACCCTATGGCAGCATCACGGACCAATGCCGCCCTTGCCGCTGCTCAACAGCGCCGGATGGAAGGACAGAGCCATGCCGCAACGCTACGCCAACAAGCTCGTGTGCCCCCTATCTCTCCTCGGAGGGCACCTGGAATCAGCGATCCCGCTGTTCTATCCTCGAGGCCGTATCGAGACATGCCACATGCCGAGACAAAGCCTCCTTCCGCTGCGGATGTACCGACTGGAGGCCTGGCAGAGCGTCCTATCCGGACGCGAAGAATGGTTTCTGCATCCCAAGCAACAACACTGCGTAGCAAGGACATTGATATTGCCCCACAATTAGCCAAATCCACAAGCATGCCCTCCGGCTTGACTGTAGGCAAAACACGCTCTCAGTCTCGTAGATTGGCAGCCGCTGACCAGGAGTTGATGCAGCCTCCCGTCCCGACCCGAGAACGGCAACCAACCTCTAGGCCGGAGGAGCGAAAAGTGATCACTCGCCAGACATCCCTACGGTCTACATCGAGAGCAGACCTCAACGCCGGTGTCGGACGAGGGGAAGGACGGAGAGACAGCCCCATCGAAGAGTCTGCTCGATCTTCACTGGCACAGTCTAAGTTTTCCGTCACAACTAATGGACTTGGTCGACCAGGCTCCAATGGTATCGCTCGTTCTAACAGCAAGACGACTGGTGGCAGGGCACGCTCTAGTTTGGGGCTCAGTCCTCTATTTCACTCAGAAGATGCCACTAAGCTTCTACCCCGGACTTCGTTGACTGAAGTGAACACTGACTTGCGTCTCATGCTGACCAATCTGGTTAACCACGCACCAAGTAGGCGCAGAGGGGGAGCACGAAAACAGCCACATGCGTATGTCATCAAATGGGTCGACTACACCAACCGTTATGGTATTGGGTATGTTCTGGATGATGGCAGTGTTGGATGTGTTTTCAAGGGAGAAAACGGACAGCCAGCGACGAGTGTTGTGGTACGAGATGGCGAGAGACACATTCGCCGAAAAGCGCGTAGCGTCGCGGATGGCAAACAACAACCGATCTACTACTCCGAGGCTGATCAGTTGGTTCCTCGCACTGGAAACTCGGTCGAGTTCTATGAGAATCGAGACGACGAATTGCTAGGATGTCGCGGCATCCGACGAGCATTAATCCCGCCCTCACTCTTCGATGTCAAGACCTCCAAGGCGATGAGAATTCGGTCCAATACAGGAACCGATTTGGAACGAGCCGATCTAGAGAAGGTCAAGCGGATGAAGCTTGTGGATCAGTTCGGTAAATACATGATCGGAGCCCTTGGTCGCCATGGCGACGAGGGCATCATGGACGAAGACCTGCCTGAACACAACAGTGCCCAGTTTGTCAAGTTCTACCAGCGCTTGGGTAACGTCGGAATCTGGGGGTTCGGAGACGGAGCCTTCCAGTTCAACTTCCCCGACCACACGAAGCTAGTGATCTCGCCCGGCCGCACCCGTAGCTCATCCCCCTGGATCGACTTCTACCATCTCTCGTCCTCTGCGGCTCGGTTCTTCGCCGCAAAAGGCAAGATGCACCCAGCAGGATTTGACACTCGGGCCGTGGCCTCTGACGAGGCTGCCACGTTCCTCAGCATCGCGAACGGAGATTCTATCAATTCGACCGAAGACCGTATCCGGGATATTCTCGATGCAAATGCCTTCATCCAGAAAATTGCCTTCATCAAAGATACTCTCAGAGTTTGGATTAAGTTCGGGCGACTTGGGGGTCGTCCGCCCCCAGTTGACTCCTCTAATGAATCCATGCCCGACGAAGCGTTCTGGGAAGGGACGCAGGAGCGTTCGCAGCCCAATAGCGCCGGAACGAAGTTTGTCTGGGTGACTGTAGGAGCACCAGATGGCGATGGTCACTATCAGTCCATCATGCTCACAGATAGTGATCGGGGGCCAGTGCAAAAGCACGGGATGGAATACAACAAGGAAGTGGATCTACTCAAAGACCGGCTACGTACACTTGGTCGTTGATTGAATCTGGGGTTTTCTCTTGCTATTTATTATGTTTCCTTTATGATGTCACGACCTTTTGTTTTTCTTCTGGTGTAATACCTTATGTTTATTATCGTGGGACGAGATCACGAATGTTTGAAGCCCAGCTTCCCAAGTTGTTTCTAATCTTTGCCCAACATGTAGCACGTCACTCTTCTCGTCTTACACTATGGCACTCACACTATCCCCATACATATAAAGGTCCACTTCATTCGAGTCCGACTTTGATCAAGAGAATCGTCTACTGATATGGATTGGGTCTTCAATTCTCAACATCAGTTACCGTCATTACTTTGTACACAATAGATCTCCATCACTCGTGTCATGGAAGAACATCCACTACCACGCCCAAGGTCTAGGCTCTTCATTTATTCTCCGGTCCTTCCGAATTTCCAAGTCCTTCAAACTGTCAATAGACTCATCGTCATAATCATCACATAAACCCTGATCTGTCTCCAATGCACGGTCAAGATCATAATGTTCAGTCAAGAGGCTGACCAACATTGCCACACCCGACACCCCACAGCAGACTATCCACACCGTGCGTAAACTATCCGTATACGCTTCCTTAAGATTTGCCCTATCAGCGCCATCCGCCATTGCCCTGATGACTTGGACCAAGCCCGCAGCATCCTTGCTGTACGCCTCAGCCATAGGGGCCAGAGTAGGATATCTCGAGATGTTGGTGAACATGCGATTCTGGAAAACAACACCACCGACAGCAACGCCGATGGCTTGGCCGAGAGCACGGAAGAAACTAAACATGGCAACCGCAATAGCGAGGTTCTCAGGGTCCGTCGACGCCTGCACTGCATAACCAAGAGATGGGAAGAGGATACCCAATCCAAGTCCAGGCACGATGTTGAGGAAGATCCAACCAAGCATACTGGTATTCACTTTGATCAGACACATCAAACCCAGTCCGACAGTTGAGAAAGCCCATCCGATCCAGATTGCCCATCTGTAACGGCCGGTTACCGTGATCAGGATACCAGCTACCATCCCACTCGGAGCCACAGTGAACGTCTCGGGGAACAGCGCAACACCCGAGATAATGGGGCTATACTCCTTCACTGCCTCGTAATACAGAGGCAGATAATAGAGGGCACACCATAGGATCAAACCCTGCAAAACACTCCCAATGAACGAAGCTATTGCCGTGCGGTTCTGGAATATCACAGGCGGGACAATCGGATCAGAGGCGAAGTAATACTCGTAAAACCCGAAAATGATGAGCCCAACTCCTCCTATACAGAGAGGTGCAAGCGTTTGCCACGAGTTCCAGTCGTATGAAATACCACCCCAACTGAGGGGAATCAAGAAGGATGACATGCTTCCAACGAATAGGACGGTGCCGAAATAATCAATCCGACGGAGCTTCTCCATTAATGAACTGGGAGCAAGCTTGAGGTTTAAGAATAAGATCACGAGAATTCCACCAACTCCAATAAATGGGAAGTTGATGTGGAAGATCCATCGCTGCTCATAGTTAGTATGCATAATTGTACGCTCACGATAGACCAACTTACCCAAGACACATTTTCGGAGAATCCACCACCAAGAATAGGCCCCGTTACGGATCCAACACTCCACATTGCACTGAGGATACCGAAGTACTGACCACGCCATCGTAGAGGGACAAGATCAGTTATGATAACCTCACTTAGGGATATAATGCCACCTCCGCCGACACCTTGGATTGATCGACCGATCAACATGTAGGTAAAATTATTTGCGATTGCTGAGATCACAGCCCCGACACAGAAGAATAGGAGGGCGATCATAATCATAGGTCGACGGCCGAAAATATTCGAGAAAGAGGCAAAGCTTGGTTGGAATACTATCGCAATCTTTAGAAGGGTAAATCCATTCAAATCATAATCCCACTTACCTGTTGAGCATAACAAGAACGAAGTCCCACTCCAGAATGCTTCGATGGCCGTTCCATTGAGTTCTTTTGCAATTTCCTAGACCTGATAAGCTTGAAGACGTCAAAACGCCTTGCTGAAGCACTCACAGGTAAAGCAACAGATAGCGAAGTTCCATCCAAAGCGGCCATCAAGGTGAGAACAGACAAAGTAAAGAAGACCAGGATTCCCCTTCGACCTAAAGCAAATTTCTCATTGTCGACCTTTCCCTTCCGTTTCACGTATGAAGATGCTCTGCTCATATCATCATCATAAAAGGTCCTCCCGGGTCTGTAGAATGGAAAGTCTGGGTCTGCCATGGCGAAGATCAACGACGGCGAGGACAATCTAGCAGTCAGAAGATGAGTGGAACGTTGAAATTCGATTTCACTGGTTGTAGAGCAATCAGGGAAGAAAAACGAAATTGGAATGGGAATCTGAGTAGATAGATAACTATCGAGTATAACACACGTCCACTCCACGCGGAACTCATAAGATTCCACAAGGAGAATTGGACGAACTACTACTCCGTCGTGTTCCAGAATCCTCAACTACACTGGCTATAAAATGAATATTCATGTTATACACGGGGAGATTGAACCTCAAGGGTCTCCACGATAGCCCTAGTCGGAGTTGGAATGTGAGTGCAGTAGCCCAGTTGGCTTACCAAGAGTCGGGAGAATTCCTCGCCGTCTCCAGTCGGAGCATGGGTAATTGCGTTTCATGTATGTATCATTTATTCGGTTCGATTCTCTTTCTTCTTTGGTATCAAGCCTTCTAGTCGAGATTCTGATGGCCCAGGCCGACTTGGCGGGATCTGAATCGCAGCTATCCCTCCACCGATTCCATTCATGACCGAAACATGTCGCGGTGTATCAGGATATACCTAGTGCGAACGTTCATTACAATATGGCTTGAGAATCTGAGTCAATGTCAAAATATCTGGCCTTGACACTTGTACCGCGCGAACTGGCCATAATGTTTGGTGCAAAGGTTGAAAGATGGCTCGGTTCTAAAGATCTGACATATAGCCATATTTAAAATGTTCCAGTCAGTATTTCAATAGCCCGACTTCTTATCAAACTTCCTATTCTCTACTGATTAAAATTCAAGATTTTTCCCGATAATAAAGAAGTTAACTAAACTAAATGGGGTGCAAATAGAAATTCTTGGGGTGCAGGGATCAAAACCCGGCGAGAGGCCTGATTTCCCTTTGCGATTACAGTGCGTTTCGGGGGTATTCACGTGACTATCATAGGCAACCAACGTTCTATGCCAAGCAAATTACGTACCTCAACCTTAGGAGAAACTATTTATACGGGGTCAAATAAATCTTCGATCTAAATTGATGTGATTTTTTGGATTTCTAAGTATGGTCGACAGACCAGCTCCGTATACCATAGCCATCATCGGCGGTGGCGTCGCGGGTCCCGTCCTCGCCCTGACAATACTCTCTAACCCCGTCCTCAAGGAGCGCTACAAACCCGTGATATACGAGCGCCTTGCGCGCCCCAAACCAAGCTCATTCCCTGACTCAAAGAGCCACGGAGAAAACGAATCCACCCACGCTCCTAGCGATGCGACGTATGCAGCTGGCGCCGCTGTTGCCCTGACCTCCAACGCCCTCTACCCTCTGTATAACCTGGGGCTGCGGGACTCGCTGGACTCTATTAGCTCTGAAACGGCACGAATCAAGATCTGGCGCGCCTGGGACACCGGGGAGCATAAGTACTGCCAGCAGTTGAACAATCCGAACTGGCAGGAGGACTTGGGGACGAACCTCCGGGTTGTAGAGAGGGCGGGGCTGCAGCGCGTGGTTCTTGATAGGGTGCAGGAGTTAGGCGGGGAAGTGATTTGGGAGAGCAAGGTTACGGATGTGAAGAGTGCCACTGGAGGGGGTGTTAAGGTGTGCTTTGAGGGAGGGATGCAGGTCGAAGCGGATCTTGTTGTTGGTGCGGATGGGGGGTGGTCGGTTGTGAGAAGGCATATTATGGCGACAGCAGCAGCAGCAGACGGTGGGCACGGTGCTGATAGATGGAAGCCCGAGTTTGCATACGCGGATGGGATTTACGGTGTTTCCAAACCCATGGACAAGGCCCGCTCGACTGAAGGTGAAGAAGATATGCAAGACGGAGACACTCATTGGGTTCTCCTCGACTCAGGCACCGCCTCATCATGGGCTCTGCCTGGCGGCAGGCAGTTCTGGTCTATTTCTTTCCATTCCAACCTTCCTCCTAAGAGGATGACAGCTGCTGAGCACCTGCAGAAACAGAAAGTGGATAAGCTCTATGGTGCGGACTTAATACTAGGTGGATATGACCTGCAAGAGACGCGGGGGATTCTGAAGAGGTACGAGAATGCCTTTCATCCTATTGCGGGGAACTTTGAGGAGTTGTATAAGAGGAGTGAAAGGATTGTTAGAGCCCCTCTGTGGTATCATGCTTGGGAGGAGAGTGAGATTGGTGGGAAGAACATCGTTGTGATCGGAGACGCTTCACGATTGATGCTGCCGACGAGCGGCCAAGGTTAGTCTTACCTAATTTTTGCTTTCACCAAGTTTCGTCTTTGAAGAGGAGATTGATAGTAATTGACACATTCACAGGAGCGGGATTCGCCATCGAAGATGCCACCGTTTTGGCTAATGAACTACTGAATAACCCGCCCTCGTTAGAGAATGGAAGCTTGGATTTCTCTAGAGCGATTGAGGCGTATGCCCAAGCTAGGGTTCCACGGTCGAAGAGCATGACCAAGCAGAGTTATTGGACAGGTCAGCTAGGGCTGGGAGCTCGCTGGTGGTGGCGGTGGTTAAGAGATTTTGCGACCACGTATATGCCCCTTGGAGGCGATGCGAAAGCGTTAGTCAATCTGATCATAGTGACAAATGCGTTGAGATCGCGGCTAATTCATCGTAGGAAGACAGACAAGAAACCGAAGGATCCGATGGGCTGGCTGTATGAGGTACGGTATAAGGTTGAACTGAGAGAAAAACAGAACAATCTGAAAGTTTAGTATATAAACATAACATGACATGAGTATGTATAATACCTAATTTATTTTGATATCGGAGGTCGACTTTAAGTTGATAAGTGATCGATAGAATGATGTGTGTAGTACAGAACACGAGGATATTGTCAATTGGAGACAAATTAGGCCACGTGCAGAGTTAAATAGGGCTTTTCCCCGCCTGTTGTATTCAAATTCATGTGCAAAGGCTCCAGCGTGTATGCGAAAGATCGACACTTGTGTGCAGCTTGGCAAGGAAAGTAGAAGCCAACTGGCAGATTGTCCGGCCAGGAACTCTACCTTACGCGCATGATTTGCAGAGATCCACTACAGGGTTCTATGGAATTCTACGCTCATTCGCATCATGTAATTTACGTCGTTAGGTACTGTAACATACATGAGTGTTTTACCCAGTCCCCTAATATCCCCAATACGTAACTCCACATGATCGCTCTCCAGCCGGCGTAGTAGTAAATATAGAGTATCATGCATTATCAGGTATACCCGACGACTATATAAGTCTATCAAATGACCGCAGAATCTCACGCCGCTCTTCATCGGTCATCTGCATCATGCTGGTAGCATACCCACTCTTTAACCGTGCTTTAACCATGGCCTTGCGACTTTGCGAACGAAAAGCCGCCTCAATACTTTTAGTGATCCCTTGGAAAGGATAAGCCACCAGTCCAATCCCCGCTAAGCATACGTCCAAGTTAGCTATGTTCAGCTGCATTGAGAGAATTCCTTACCAGATGGGACCTTTGATGCAAGCCCAATAGTACCCTTGGCAAACCCCTTCACCGCACCGAGAGCACCTTCCTCTCTTGCCCCATTGACAGGTTGTGTAAAGAGACCGGTGAAACCATCAGTCATGCCATCCACAAAATTCCTGCCACCAACAATGGCTCCGGATTTCCAATCCTGAATCGCGCCGTAATCTTTAGGCGTTTCCCCATACATTCGAGGGACCTGTCGGAAACCTTCTGCGGCGGCATGTGGAATGTCCACTACCACCCCTTTGAAGTATGATCCGGTGAATTTGCCAAACCCTTTCATCGTCGCGCCTGCCATGCTACCTGCCACATAGAACCCATTTCTTCTTCTATCGGGCCCAGTTTCGGCTCCAGGCTCGACGGATGCTGACCGATAATTATGCGGATTTGTGTTGTCGGCAGCGGATATTCTTGTTGACGATGGTTCCCGTGAAAACGGGCGGCTGGGGAGGGCCATGGCTTGTGAGTCTCTGGCTGATGGGTTTGGAGAACGACCGCGTTTGTATTCTTTGTATGGGTTATAGATCATATCAGCGGTTGAGAGCAGCATAGTGGACCCGGTTGTAGTAGCTGCAGCCAACATTGCAGTTATGGGATCCCAGCGGCGATGTTCGATAATGATTGGATTGACGAGATGACTGATAGAGAATGGGGAGCCGTTGGTTAGTAGGTTGATATGCTAGCTTGAGTCCGAGTACATACAATTGGAGATACTTCTCGTTTATCTTTTGATGTTCGATCAAGATTTGGACGGCTGCATTTGACAGGTTCAAATGGGCTTTTCCTTTTTTGTATCTCCAGGCTGCAACTTGACGGGGAATTAAATTGCACCTCATTTTCTCCACGGGAAGATTTCGATAGAATGATTCCACGGCTGCGGTTACACCCGATTCAGTCTGCATTTTGAACGCTACCTTGCGTGCAGCTTCTCTTGCCTCTGGAGTGAGGCAAAATCGGATAGCAGCGGTCAGTTTCTCAAAGTCGAGAGATGCAAATGGAATAGGTTTAGGTCCAGCACCGGCTCTAGCAATCATGTGACCCCAGAAAGGTTGGCTTGGAAAGTCAGTACTGATAAAGTTCCCCAGGTAGAAGATGAGTTAGTCGAAGAATGACAACTCACTCGCCAAAGAAAGGGACGACGGCAGTTGGTCGGCCGTTTTTGAGACCACACGCAGTCGTTCCAGCGCCTCCGTGGTGAATAACTGCACTGACATGTTGAAAGAGCCACTCATGTGGACAGTCGTCAATATAGTAGATATTAGAGTTTGGACTTCCAACTAGCCCACTCCAACCCTTTGAAATGATCGCACGTACACCTGCCCTTACCACTGCGAGGACAATGGTGTTAATTAACTTTTGAGGATCGTCAACCACGATACTACCGAAGCCAATATAGACAGGAGGTGAACCGTTTTGTAGAAACTCTCTCAGCTCTGAGGGTGGGGAATATGATGGGGGATCTCTAAAGAAAAACCCACAGACATCTACGCCAGTTAGCTTTTATCATTGCAACAGGTAACCAAAGGATGACATACCAATGTGACCTGGCCAATCCCGTGGTTTTGGCACAAGGGCAGGAGACCAACAATATGTGTACGGTATTTTCAGAGTTTCGGCAAGACCGGGCCCCTCGGTTGCGGGGATAGGCTCCAGATCTATCGAGTTCCGCCATCGATTGATCACATCTCCTAACCTGTATAACGATGTCAGTCGCCTATCACCTGATACTCCATAAGCGAGCTCACCCTTGCCATGTTAACCACTCAACAACTCCATAAGAAACCCAATTGGCAGACCGAGGATCCATAGAAGAGGAATTTAAATTGGCGAGAGGATGTGGAAACGCCTTCGTACTACTCCACGGCATTGTAAACATCAGGTGGACTGGAATGCTCAGAGCTTGTGCACAATGAACGTGCGCAAAGCTAGGAGGATTGGCAATTATAGCGTCTGCAACAAACGGCTCTTTGGTAATTGGATCATCTTCAATACAAGATCTCCAGCACCCATCGAGCATTGTTGCTACCATAGCTTGTTTTCTCTGCACCTCGCCGTCGCGGAGTGTCTTCATTTGGGGAATCAATCCGGGATTCTTGACCATGAATGCCATCAATTCTGAAGGATCCCCACCGATGGGGTAGAACTCTAATCCTGACTCGTGTACGAAGTCTGCAAAGACACCGTGTGTGGCAATTCGGACCCGATGGCCATGCTTTTGTAATGCATTTCCGAGAGCGATGAAAGGTTGCACATCTCCACGACTTCCCACAATTTGAATAACAATATTGAGGTTAAGTTCACATGACGTCAGCCGGGTAAGGTCGATATACTCGGGAGATGGATTATGGATGTCTTCTTGCTGCAAGTCGATGATTTTGGCGAGCGTTCTCGCGATCTTGGACTCGAGATTTACGTCAATCCGACCGTCTTCTATAGCAAGTGTTAGAATCGGTTAACAAATCATGACCATCGTGACAAGCTCGACATACCTTGTACGCTCGCTGATTCTGCTACAAGTCCACTGTCGACAACCAGCGAATCCGGAGGAGGGACTGAGTCCTCCGCTTGTTCTTTCCTCCCAGACATAGTGGAGACCCCCATGTTGTGAATTTTGAGCTGATAAAAAAACTTCGTGAAGAATCTGGGAAAGTTGAACTAATAGCAAATAAATCGTTCCTGATCTACCTTGGTACGTACATAGTTCCGTACTCGTGTTCATTACCGAAAGGGGATTAGTGAATCCAAATTAACGTTCAATATTGGGTCTGTGCATCGCCACTAGTCCCCTTTTGGATATCGAAGAGATTAAAACTGCAGCCTATATCTCTTTTTGCCATGTTATAATCTGAATCAAATGGTAATCTCGGTCTCATCTTTTCACCTTCACATGAGTGGTCAGGCTTTGCTCTGGCTTTTCTCCAGATGCTTCCTTACTCTCAGCCTACCCGTTTCCGATTTGTCTTATGTGTTCCAAGTGGCATAAGTGCTCAGGGAACTACACCGCAATTCTTTGCTTTTTATGTCGCTTTTATTAAGGTCCTTTATAGAATGTTCACAGAAGTTGATTTCGTCATTATTGGCCCTAGTCTCCAAGTCTATCTGCAGGGGGTATATGCTCCCCGCCTACTTAAAGCAAGAAATCTCGCTCGAATTACCGTATTCCTAATGGCTTCACAAGACCAAAATACCACAATGGAATTTCATAGCACGGCCGGGCGCTGGAGTTTTGTTGACGGGCCTAGATTTCTATATACAAGCGTCATCTTCCATGATGGAAACGACAACTTTTCAGCAGATATTCCCGAACTTATCACGCACTCAAAGGATATCGATCGAGAATGGACCAACCTTGAGAAGATTCCAAAAGAACATTTCTAGCCCTGATACGAAAGTCATCTCACAATATGCCCCAATCCCGAAAGACCTAACGTCTATATCAAGCAACTCCGACCCACTGGCTATAGCGGCTCGGATGCACTTGGTTTATAAATCTGCCCACTCTTGAGCAAGTGTGGAGAATTGCCACAGGGAGCTCGAAAGGCGGAGTTTGAGAATGATGATTTTGCTTTGGAGTTGCTTCAGAAGTAAAATTATGAGAAAGTGTTCTATTTTTGATCTCACATGTTCGGATTGCTTTCTTATTACATTTTCTTCAATCAATCTAATTTTTATTGCCGATTGGATGAGCGTATCATCGCCACCAACGCATAGTCGGGGCATGGTAAAAAGGTATCAACCTCCCGGAACCCATGCTTCGCATACAAAGGTTTCCCAGCCGGAGACGCCGACAGAAAAACCTCCACACCTTCATCATCAGCGCGCTTGAGACCCCATTTGAGGAGCTTCGAGCCCAGTCCCTTGCCCTGGTAGCAAGGGTTAACTCCCAGCATATCCAGATCTATGCATCGCAGTTAATGATTGCTCTACTCTCATTTGTTCAATGCAGCATAAACCTGAAGCTTGCAAACGAAATCTAAGGAAAAAGAGGGGGAAAAAACATACAATAGTGGGGCCTCTCCCCCATCCACTTCTCATGTCGTGACTCCATACCATGGAAAAACCGATCGCAAAGTTCCTTATCGCTGCTAGGAGGCCACCCGATCTGTTCAACGTGGCGATCGCGATCGGCGGGTGCGGGACGCTTCCATTTCGCGAACGCGGCAATGGGGCCGCTCTCCGACCCCTCCGTCACCTTGAGGAATATATCACCCGTCTCGCCTGCAATTGAGCGCGTGATGTCGGTGCTGAAAGCTTTCTCCCACCATTCGGTCACGTCAGGCTTGTTTGGGAACATGGTTGTGTCGAGGTTGCTACGGAAGCTGGCATAGAAGAGTTGCGTGAGTTCGGGCGCGTCCGTGGGGGACGCAGGGTAGATCTCGAATGACATTTTGGGTTGGATTTGGAATATGTGGACAGTTTGATGAGGTGATAACGAGTATGCAGATATAAAACGCCAACACGATGTCCAATGGTGTAGGTTGTATATTGGATTGGGATTTTTGGAGTTTGAAATTTGGTCTTGGTGTTGCGTAGTGGGGGTGGAGAGGCTCCAAAGTGGATTTCATATTCGCACACCTCTACAAATATATTGTACAGGCATGATCTTATGCTATTAGGCTCGACTGAACGATCCGGTTCCATGATTGAAAGTCGAAAAAGGGGTTTATACCTATATCTACAGATGGATGTAAGTTTAAGTTTGCTACACGACGTATTGCGCTTGGCATGTAAAGTCAATAGGCTCAGAATAAGGCGTATCGCCCATAACAGGTCGCATGCGGCATGCAAAGGAGGCAATACCGACGAACGCGCCGGGTTGCTTCGTTTCTCTGTCCTATCAGTCCTGTCCTCTCACATTTGATGGTTTATTACATATTCTTGACGATGAAGCGCTCCAAGCATAACTGATCCAGGCCACCAAGTCATCCATATGCTATAACATGAAACCTCAAAGCTAATGATTGCGTCGCAGTATTTTTCTTGTTGAGGGTATGATCTTTTGCTCTAGAGCTACATTATGTGATTATAAGTCTCCTAACTAGTGGACCACATGGTGATAACTCGACATGCTCTGAGATCATATATAAGCAAAGTGTCGCCATACCACGCCATCTCGCATTAATCACCATCATCTCCCCCAAAATGGCAACCAGTTCCAATAAGAAACCGATATCAGACCCATCAACGGGAAATTGTAAGTTTTGATGCCGAACTGCTTTTCTAAGCCGAGCGGGGCAGTTCGATAAGAAAATCGTGGCCCCCGGTGATACTTCTTCAAGTCCTCAAATATCCTGACCAACACGCATTTTCAAAAAGATTCAAATTATGGGCGACGCGCCAATCTCACCGGAGCATGTTCTCGTTGTTTTCTACCGGGTAATGCCATCAGACCTGAAAGACGTTATCCGACACAAATTCTCCGATGCCGAGGTCACTATTCACCAGCTTCAGGAAGGTGTTCCTGTGCCATCTGGTGAGTGAATATATCAAAGATTCGACGTGATGGAAATTAAATCTTCAGAATTATATCAAACTGCCACCGTCCTTGTGACTTTCGCCGATCTTCCAGATCTCAAGGACTCGAAGAAGTAAGCTCCCACCCCAATCGCTTTTACTTTATATTAACCTTGTTCTGTAGCCTTAAACTAATTCACACCTTCTCTGCTGGTGTGGATCATCTTTTGAAACACCCAATTTTGCAAGAAAGCGATATCCCGATCACTACAAGCTCGGGTATCCACGGTCCCCCAATTGCGGAATGGACCGTGATGAACTGGCTGGTCTCATCCCGTAAACATTCCTTGAGCTATGAGGCACAGAAATCACACGTGTGGGAAGACAAAGCCCCATACACGGAAGGTATACATGATCAAGTGGGCAAGAAGGTAGGTATTCTAGGATATGGAAGTATCGGGCGCCAAAGTTTGTTTCACCCGTGCTCGATATGCACTGCAAATATCTAAGAATCCAAGCTAAGATTTCTACAGTTGCCCGCGTCTCGAACGCATTAGGCATGACCGTCCACGCATACACGGCCAACCCACGCCCAACACCTGAATCCCGCCGTGACACGGGCTACATCGTGCCCGGCACTGGAGACCCAGACGGGTCAATCCCGGCATCGTGGCATCACGGAGCAGACCGTGAATCCATCCACTCTTTCTTGTCACTCGGGCTGGATCATCTGGTGATCTCACTGCCGCTGACTCCGCAAACAACCCGTCTCCTCGGAGCAGAGGAATTCGCCATTCTATCCGATAACTCTCATCACCATGCGAGCAAGCCTTACGTGACAAACATCTCGCGAGGCAAGGTTATCGATCAGAAGGCTTTGGTGGATGCATTGAATTCGGGTGTCTTGGGTGGTGCCGCCCTTGATGTTACTGATCCTGAACCTCTTCCAAAGGATGATCCTCTATGGGATGCGTCTAATGTTCAGATCAGTCCACATGTCAGTGGTCTTGGGATGGAGTATTTCCCGCGCTCTCTTGATATTCTCAAGCTAAACTTGGTCCGCATCTCTCGGGGCGAGCCGTTGATCAACGCTTATGTACGGGGGAAAGGGTATTAGCATTTGCACATTTAGGAATTAGTATTGATGCCCTAAGGCTGGATAAACTCTGAATGTACTGTAGCCTTACCGAAGTAGGGATCATAAGTCAGCACAACTTCAGTGAAGCGCTGTCCAAACAATTGTCGTATTTTCATTCCCTATTTCTACTGGGCACATTCTATCCCCACAACATGTGTAAAGCTTCCAACTCCCGCCATCGTAGCCGTTCCTCCGCTGCCTCCTGGCTCATGTCTCAAAACACTTCTTTTTTTAAATATACTCGCGGTGCTTTTCACATGCTCCTCTGCCTATGTTACGATCTGTTGAAGAGAGGTTTGGGAATACGCAGGTATAGGATTATTAGATGGTGTTTTGCTTTTTTCAATGCAAAGAAATGAACAAAAAGCAAAGAAAGGAAAAGCAATTCCCACTTCCGTCAATAGTATCAAGGATTATTAAATTTCGCAAGAATCTGAAAATCAGCAACAATTATCGTATATTTCGAAACCTCATACTATACTGTTTAATCTCAACAATCTAGACATCTAGGCAGCTTTGCCTAACCCGTCTCCTTACTATGTTATTACATATCATAAGCACCTCTAAACCCCTCCTCAATCACCACACCGATAAAACCGCAGCCAGCAACCGCCAATGTCCATGGATTCACCAAGTCCCGCAAACCAGGCCAGAAACTGTTCTTCTCTATCTGCCACTGTCGCAGCTGCCCATATTTATGTGGATCCTGCGACTTGTAGCGCTCTTCCTGGCTAACCTCAGTCTGCTTGTCACCACCCATAAACCGAAGGAAGAGGTAGTTCGCCACAGGGCCCAGTATAACGACCGGATTGAACGGACCAGCCATGTTAAGCAAAGCGAAAGAAACATGGACCAAAGTGTCCCCGAGGTAACTATCCAACCATCAGCACATACATCTAATGCGAAGGGCAATATATATATCACAACCAAACTTACTTCGGATGCCGCACCAAACCCCAAACACCATGTCGACACAAATCCGTCCGTTCCTGGCGATGAAGCACAACCTGCATATCTGCCATAGCCTCCATCGCAACCCCAGCACTAAAAACCCCAACACCAAGCGCCCGAACAACATCCACTACATTATCACCTATCAAAAGCCCTGTATCACCCATAGTGAAGGGAACCGTGAACGGTAAAGAGATCACACTCAACACAGCAGCCTCCGGTAAAAATATCCTCAAAAAGGCACCTTTCCAAAATCCAGGCTCTTTTTTAACTGCCTCGTACCGCGCGTCATCTGTCCCGCGGGACAACGACCGGCAAGCGATCCGGGCAAAGAGCCTCGTCCCCCAGATAGCAACACAGGTTAGAAGAACCCTTTTGGTCCATGGTAGAGCTGCATAAGCTGCTCCGAATGAGATACCGTGTTTGCACATCGGTTGCCCGATGGCGGTCCACCAGGCATTGAGGACTTGCGCGGAAGGCCAGAGCCAGTCTTTGAGTTCGACTCTGTCCGTTGCTTCGGCTGCAATGTAGGTTGCTAGTGAGAGGGATGAATAGAGGCAGAATGAGGGCAGGAGAGTTGATCTTAGGATTCCCACGTCGCCGGGTGTTATATTGCTTCTGAGGGGTGGGGAGTGGAGAGGGCTAGAGGACTGGTTCTCTAGAGTTGAGGGGGGATGAGATATGCCATTTTGGCATAGTGTCTAGATTTTTGAAGGAGTAGGTTATAAAATGGTTGTTTTATAGCTTTGATGCTGGGACCAACGGGTTGATGTCAAGATTATGTCACCGTCAAGTCGGCACCCAAGGTAGGCCCCGAGCTGTTAAGTTGAACTATAATACAAAATCAATTGCATTGAATTTTTAGAAAGTGATATGAAGTATATTTAAAGTATAAATGTGTAAGAATCCATATGAAAACCGCGGCCGTAAAGCCCGATTTGCATCTATACACTTTAACGCACTATCGGAGAAGGGGAATATACTAGATTTAATGAATATCTCATTTCGGTAAAGTATTTGTAAAAGCTCTCATATTTAATGTATAGAATAAATAAGAGGTAATGTTTGGGGACATGAATGATATGACACATGATCCTGGAGATAAATATAGGATGATATATGTTAACAGTAAGCGGAGAGTACCTCTTTCGAAGTATTCTATGAGCATAGCCAGCCTTGGTTGTTTTGGTTGTTTGCGGTATTTCTCACATGTTGAGAAATGATGGGAGCAAGATCAATTTGAATACTCAAAGGTGATCCATCCTTGTTCGTGTATTGTTGCTTCATAATGAGCATCAACCTCTCATTCCAGAACAGTGAGCAGGTTTCGAGATCAGTTGCCGAGAATGGTGTAGGTTTGTGGTTCTCAGTATATAAATCCTCGGGCGTATTACGCTTGAAAGTGTTCGAGCCGGACGGCAAGTCAACCAAGCAGGTTAACCCAAGATCATGCAGGTCGCAGCCATCGGGGATACGTTCGAAGGGAAGTCTGTTTGTGGGTAGTCTCCGGACCTTTCCGTCATTCGTCAAGGGTTCATCGGTAGAATGGCCCATTTGCTGGCGGAGGAGATATGCTCGGGGATCATGAGGAGAAAGCGTTGTGGTAGAGACCGGCTCGCCGATTGAAGTTTGCGACGAGGTTAACGCAGATTTCGCGGCAAGATATCGACTGCGATGAGGCGAATGCGATACTGGAGCGGACTGCGAAGTGGATGGTTTATTGCTCTGCTTGAAGCGTGTGCGACTGTTCTGGATGGCTTCTTTCTTCCGCCTTTCGAAGTCAAGTGCTTTCTCAAGATCGGATAATTCCCCATGGCTGACGCCTTGATGAAGTTGAGCGGCCCATCTTTCAAGGACCGGAAGTCCTCGACCGCTGTCCATTGACTCTGGAATATGGTCACCAGGCCGATGATGAGTGTCTTCTGGAGTGATGGTATTCTTGGATGGACTGTCCAAACAACCATCATTCTGACTATCGACATGCACAATATTTGGCGAAGTGTCCGTGGGTGATCCAAATCTTTGCTGGGCAAGGAAAGAAAGGGACGAATCCGGTTCTTGGGTCGGTTCTTCCTCAACAGGGTTTTGCTCTAGCGAAACTTGTGTAGTCCTCTGAAACCAAGTGTCTAAAGCTCCGTTCCCATATCGATTTCGATCACGTTCCCTCTCAGCGAGCCGGGCGCTCGAAATGCGATTAGTCTCAGCGGATGACTCGGTCGATGCTTGCGGATCTTGTCGACGCTGTCTCACTGGCGACGTAAACGGACTTGTCAAGTCTGAGTTTGGCGAATGCTGGATGTTTTGCGATAAACTCTCCCTCCGGGTTGGCCCTTGAAGGCTACCACTAGATAGACCTATGGGACTTGTTTGGCCGAGAGAATTGCTTCCGCATCGCGGTGTTTGAGATGAGGCATTGATTCTGGAGATAGACCACGGGTTAACGAAGCTGGAACGTTTGTTCCTGGAGGCGAGGGATTTGTTTGGACTTTCGGGGCCCTTGTCTCTAGAAGAAACTACAGGCGAAAAGGCGCACTGAGACCGAACCGGTTTCTGTGAGAGAGGCGTGTGAGGTATAGCTTCACTGAAGGGGTCGTCAGGATCTCGAGACTGTGTGGCAGACTCTGTAGCTGGCTTCCTAGCCATCAAAAGTCCAAATTCTCCGGAGTTTTCAGTGCTGTTGCAAAAATCCTCATTGTCTTGAGTGGAGGTTCTTGTCTCCGCGGCATATAGTTCTCCGTAGTGGTTGCGAAACAGATTCTCTACCAAGCCCAAGACTACATCTCGGTCTTCGAAGAGCAAATCATCTTTCGCTGGCTCGATGTTGACATCGTACGTTCCTTGAGGACAGCGAATGTGCAAGCAGAGGAAAGGATCGATAACCGATTTGGAGGATTCGTTGTTGGATGCGGCGCCGCGAACGTATGGCTTGAAAATCCTGACGATCTCATGCCCAATCCCCCTGCTACTAGAGAGAGGGCGGCCATCCACACTGATGTATTGGTCTGCATTTTTGATCTTCGAGGTGTCTAGTTAACTTGGTTGGTAACCACATCGCCGGACGTTTAACAAGATGAGCTCACCATATTGGGTCTTTGGAAGAAAGGCGATGGCCTCGTATTCTAACTGATCTGATGATTCTCGTCGATCCCCAGCGGTGCTACATGAGCAAAGTCGCCTCATGACACAAAAAGAAGACACTTCTGTGCCGGCTACCTTGAGAGCTGCATCCGAGAGCGAGGCGTCTGCGCTTGGCGCGTATGTCCAATTGCTGTTTTCATTTTTTGCCTTGAGAACTTTGAGTGAGAGCCTCTTCGATGGTTGAGCTATAGCATATGCCTGGAGAAGCTTTTTGATTCTTGTGAGATTTCTCGCAGCGCCCTTCAAGGCAGTCTGCCTGCGAACAGGAATGTGTTTGAGAAAGTCTGTGATACGGACAGTTGTGCCCACAGGATGTGACGTCCGTTGTGATCTGTGATTAAAGGTTAGCAGAGGCAAAGAAGACAAAAATCTCGCGCGGTCAGCATACCCGGTAAGCTCTCCATTTCTTCCGTACTTCAAACATAACCCAGCGACTTCAGACTTAACCCGAGTGGTGACAGCAAGAGCACCGGACATCTCTGCGACACTGGCAAGTGCTTCACCACGAAACCCCAATGATGATCCACCGACATTCCTCAGCTCATCTAAAGTCTGGATCTTGCTGGTAAAAGCTCGTTTGCAGACATGTTGCTGGTCCTCTGGAGAGATGCCGTAGCCATTGTCCCTGAGCTGAATGACGTCCACAGTGTTTTGTGAAATTTCAATTTGCAACGACGTAGCAGAAGCATCGAGGGCATTGTCTACAAGTTCCTTGACAACAGAGTAGGGATCGGAAATAACAGATGTGGAGCCAATGGCCCGGATTGTTTTCTGAGGAAGGGCCTCAATCGGCATTCTGTACGCCTGGTATTAGAGTTTCATCTCCGAATGTATCACAAATTGTCTCATTCAGCTAATTGCTCAAAAAAACATGCAAACAATTTCAATGGGTTAATATTCGACGAATGTTTGACTCGGCAATGTCGAAGGAGGATGAAATTGTCTTGACACCCGTGGTCACGTGGAATCGGTGCCTTATACTATGGGGACCTTGTGCATAGTTTGTACGGGGATTTCTCCCTTCCTCTCTCATTCTCTCACCATCTCCTCTACCTATCAATTGACCTACAGTGTTTCCTTCTTTCCCCTACTACCTAGAGGTCATAGATTTGATGCCTGATGAATATTGATGGCTCCTGAGGTCACCTGACCCTGGTTACGGTCAGCTATAGCGGCGCTGGAGACACGGAACTTTTTAAGCTTCCGGGTCCCCACATACATCAGATTGGGCTTAGTGCCTTTTTGCATAGATACTTTGTCCTTCACAACTGAATCACTTTCTATCATACCGAATGCCAACAAAATGATACTTGAACCTTCACTACTCCGACATGATTACCCTCAATGGTCCTTGCTCAATAGTCTGCGGTAGATACTCACAGGCAACGACCCGTTAGTGCAACATCACATTCAGACTTCGTTGAATCCACGATGTCAGATTTTCTCGACCCTAAGATTTTCCAAATGGAAAATGAGCTGGATTATATACGATGTATCCGAGATGACCTCAATGAACCTTGAACCCTGTACTATAGAAGTCCTGCAGAGGTGCCAATCTAGTATGTGCCCGAATCCGTGACTGCAAAGGAGATTTTGCACATATTTGGTGTCGATGATGGTCTACTGGCTAATAGTTGCCTACAGAAATGGCAATACTGGGGTTCCTTCTTTTTCTACGATTAACTAACTTATGAAAAAATATTAACTCAAGGGTTCTGTTTTGAAAGTATCCTCATTGAACATGTGAGGCGGCTTAGGGTATTAGGGGCGATCCCTAGGATCTCCGCGAGTAGGCAGGCTGTATATAACGCGATCTATATCGATAGTAGTCTTGATATCGTTCTCGGCGACAGGCTTAAAATGGGCCAAGGAGCTAACTAGTAACTGCTTCCTAGTTTGTATTTGGGCCAAGACATTGGTCATACTGGCATGCCCACCTGCACTTGGGGAAATGCTCATCTTCGGGCAGTTTTGTATCGTAGACTGATGCAAACAGTTTGTGGCAGCTAAATTCCTTCGCGTGCTGACAGGGCGAACGAGCCATCATGTGGACGGCCAAGTAGTGTTTTTTCACATTACTCTTGGCCATCTGTGTCTAGCCCTGGCATGAAAGGCGCCAAAGGAAGCATCCTGATAATAGGTGCGGACTTCCCGAAGAGCCTCAGCTAGTCTAAACGCTGTGCGTCATAGGAAGCAAGTCATATAGTAAAATCAAACCTTTTACAATCGATCCCACTTCTTTGAGGGGGTTGCCGCAAGGGCCGACAATCGAATTGAGAGTTCATTGGCTATCGTTTAATGGCAGCGCTGGCATCACCCATTTTGGCGCGCACCTACTCAGCCACACGCACCAACCCCTGGCCCGCTCATTCGCACCATTCATTCACTTCCTGGCCCTCAACGTGTCCTTGTTACCTAGGTATGCTTTGGTCTCTGATCCATGGCGTTCCACTCATCCTCCAAGGAACTAGTCAGTTACTCCCCACCCACCAAAACGAGCCCCTGTCTCTCACGGCGCCAAAAATTGCTTCCTTTTGTCCAGTTTACGTTGGTTACGCCAACCTTATTATGTCCACCCATAAAACCGCCACATGCGCCGCAACTAGCGCATGAGTAGGACAGCCACCAGCGTTAAATCTTTCTAAGCAATTGGCTATGGCGGCCCCGTAGGCTATTCTAATACGCGACGTGTAAGGGGTGGGTTTTCCCCGAAGCTGTCGTCCAATTGCTAATTCAGCCTTGCCAACTGTCACGACAATATAATCACTACACATTTGAACAAAGCCACAGTAATTATTTTTAGGATCTCCTTAAGACCTCTCGGGAATTTCTGACCAGTTGTTGTGTTTCAGCCTGCCAACTTCTCACCTAGCGCGCGCGAGATGATACTTGAAATATCTCGTGTTCAGAGATTATCCCCAAGTATACACTTCCGTTCACAGTTAGAAACATCGAATTTGACTTACAAAAGAACGATATAATTCCAATCGTGAGAGGAAAAAAAAGATCACCATTTATTTTGGCTTGAAACCACCATTATTTCACTATACAGTCTCAATACTTTGATATACTCTGTTGTCCTTCGTTAACGCAACAATCTTCTCATAACTTGTCTAAATATCAAACATGTCCGACAAGAAAGGTTCCCCCAACCAGCAGTACAGCTCCCTTCCAGCAACTGAACGGTACAAAGTCTTCACACCAGAGTTCGACACAAAAGCCTATGATCCTCTGGACCCGGCCAAGCGATACCACACAGGTATCTTCGTTGAAATAGATCCGAAGACTCACGCAGGAGATCAATTTCATGTCACCGGCGACATCATCGCTCGCAATGGCATGCGCTTGGAAGTGAAAACCGACTATGTTCCTCTAGCGGACATGCGTTTTCACAGAAACACAGAAATTGGATGGATTCACAAAGTCGATTATCCCAGAATAAAGCCTATACTGGAAGCCTTGCCCAAACCGACCAAACAGCAGGGACTTGACTTTTGGAGCCTGGATCCAGAGAAGCGGAATAAGATTACTTGGACAAAGGAGGATGGGGAGCTTTACGGGCCAGATGAACCACGACGGCCAATCATGAAGTGCAATGAATGGACACATCAGCTTGCGGTTCCGAAGCTACGACAAGTTGGAATTTTACATGGCTGAATTTGCGGTATCGATTTATCAAAATGATGGAGACTTACTCTGTTTTCGCTCAGATAGTAGGCAGGGTGCAGAGTAGTAGTGTTGTCTATAGGGCAGTGGGTAGTCAAGAAGCGGCTAGACGTTCAAGGTTTACGAGTAGAAAGGTGGCTATTTCTGGAGCCGAAAGTGGTCATTTTCGGTGTCATTTTCACAGGTCCTCATATTCTAGTTGTAGATAAATTAAACTAGTCGGATATATATCACCTCACATTCTCTTCTAAACAAAATAGATGGTCTCATAGTGACGGGTAGGAGACGTGTCAGCCCCAAAGAATATTCATCTTTGCCAGTATACTGTCTTTCTTGAGAGGCACATTCTCCGGGTCATTGTTGGCCTCGTCTATCGCTTGTTGGACCGGTACCATCTTCAGGGGAAGAATCTCTGTCCGGCGGATCCACTTGTAGCCCCCGTACGCGAAAAGGACGAGTGGAATGTCACTAGTTTGAGAGTTAGTAGGCCGAACATAATGCAACAAAGAAGCATACTCACAGATACGACGAGACAAATGAGGCAGGGTCCCAATTTCCAGCCGTGAAAACTGCGAATCCTCCAGTCAGGAGAATGAGGACGCAAGAGACCAACGCGAACCAGCTTGTGTATCCTTGGTAATGTCAGTATTAAAGCCCTTCCAAGACATGAAGACTGTGATACACACTGGTAATACGATTATGCCACGGCAATTCTGTTGGTGATATGCCCTGTTTATCTAGCGCTTGTAACAGACGAATATGGTTCAAAGCGATGGTGATCCACGAGACCAATGTACCGGCTGCGGTCAAATCAACGAACCACCAGAAGACATTCATGGCGTTGTTGGAAACACACATGTAAGCCAGTAAGGAGAAGGCAACCTGCAGCAGCACACACATGTATGGTACACCCCACTTGGTGGTGCGCAGGAATATTTTCGGAGCATGGCCCTTGATCGCAAGACCATATAATGTTCTAGTTCCGGCCAAAATACTCTGGTTCGATGCAGACCACGCAGAGGTCAAGCACACGGCGTTCACAACGGAAGGAATAGCTTTGATACCTGCATCCCCGGCAGCAATGACGAACGGACTCGTAGTCGCGGTGCCGGAGTCTGAGCCAAGACGTTCATCTGCGCTAGAGACCAACATGCCCACGACTAGCACAGCGGCGATGTAGAAGATAGACACTCGTGCAAACACCCTTTTGCAGGCTTTGGGGATATTATGTCGCGGGTTTCTTGTTTCAGCAGCGGCCGTGGCCAACGATTCCACACCTGCGAACGAGTAAACTGCATTGGTCATGACAGCCCAGAACCCAAGAAAGCGTCCCAAAGACCCAGTAGCAATATACTCAACGAAGGGGCCGGGGTCTTTCCAGTAGTGGAACCCTCGTCGGGGCACACCCGGAACACCACCGAGATCAATGACAAGTCCCAGAATGACCACAAAAACGACCAACAGGATTTTGAGAATGGCGAAAACGAATTCGATCTCGCCATAGACACGGATAAACGAGATGGCAACAACCACAGACACCACTATGAGAATAGTCACCCAGACGGCGGCACTGATATCGGTCCAGTATTGAATAAGGACTACGCTGGCAGAGATCTCACTCGGAACGCTGATAAAGCATCCATACACAACATTCCAGCCGACCGCAAATGCCAGCGCAGGATCAACCAGAATCTCCGCATGTCGGACAAAAGAACCAGTGACTGGTAGCAGGGCCGAGACTTCTCCTAGTGCAAATTGAATGCAGCAGACCACCAGGCCGATAAACAAGTAGCCTAGCAGGGCGCCTAGAGGTCCACCCGTGGCGATCGAGCCACCTAGACCGAGAAAGAGACCTGTACCCTATAGTAAGTCAGAGAAAAGTTGCTATTTGTATAATGGTTTACGTACAATTGCACCGGCAATGGCAATCATTTGAATATGGCGTTGCCCCAGACCCCGGATCAAGCTTTGGCGCTCATACTGAGTAACGATCTGCCCGTCGTCGGCGATGGGACCGCTCGATGGGCCTGACTGTGGGGTAAAGTCTTGCTCTTCCACATCCTGGAAATTTCGAACAGTATATCGACTCCCTGTCTTAGTGCTCTGGTCCTCGAATACCATGGCGTCGTTGCAGGAAGGAAAAGCTACCAAGCAGAAAATATTTCCACGCGAGGGTCAAGTAGGTCAATCACACCATTTGACTGGCCGATGAGGAGAGACTAACTTAGTTTATCAGGTGGGTTCAAAGCTTTCGCGTAACGGAATTTATATTAAAGGCGATATCGCTTCGGCTGAAAACCGAAGTTGGGGGCGGGGGAAAGGGAGTTCAAGTAGACCATGCACGAGTTGATTGGCTCATCATAGGATGCGATGTCGACAGAGCAGATATGAAGAGTAAAGGAGACACAATACATTAATCGAACATTATGTTGTATCACAGGGAGTCTGCGAGCTGTTCGAAGGTAGCTTCCACAGGTTTTAACTTCAACTGAGAACAAGGCTAGCCCTATATTATTGAGATAGGCTTTCCCACCCGTCTTTAGGATGTATCGTATAGAATATCTAGAAGATAAATTCTATTGAAATACTGAATATTTCATGTGAGACATAGTTGATGCTAGGAAACTTACCCTTTCCGTGATTCTCAACAGATCTGTTATCTCTCAATTTAAAAGGGGAGCCAATAATGTTCCGAGTTAATTTTGTAAAATTTCAATTCAAGTCCATCCAACTGCATGAATCTTCAGTAACCAGGTCGTTATTGCCAAGCAAATATTGGAAATAAGCCTCTGGTTGCTGTGTACCTCTTTCTGGGCGGGAAGCTGTGGAAGACAGTGCTTAGTAATCAGGACGCGGCGCTCGGGTACACCGCGTCATTAGGTGAGAAAGTGACTCAAGCTTGTGTTTACTCTCTCCATTGCCCAGACATGTCGTTAACGTTGAAGCTCTCCTCCCTGGTAATCAGGACATTGTCCAAGCCAATCGCTGTAAGCTTGCATCTCAATCTCAACCCTGCCAAATCCATAGGCTGACCCACACAGTCTCAAATTAAAGGCCAGGCCCGTGAACATGAACGATTTCGCAAGGTCTGCGTCTCTATGGCCCAGGCTCTTCACCGATTTGATATGCGTCTCCGACTAGGTACTCTCCGCGATAGTGCCGCCTCACAACGTCGAGCTGCCGCCGAAGCAGAAGCTCGAAAACACAAACCTTCAATGCCCACCGTTCTAAATGCCGCTGATACGAAAGCCGCAGAGGAGGCAGAGGCCAAAGCCAAGGCTGCGGCAGAAGAGGCAGCCAAACCCCACCACTATCATATCCGTCCCCTTTCCGAGTCTAAAGCCATCGAGTCCGGTGCCAACTTCATCTCCGAATCCTTCCTCTTCATTGTTGCTGGAAGCCTGATCCTGTTTGAGTCGTGGCGGGCACGGAATAAGGAAAGCACACGGCGGGAAGGCGTTGAGGGAAGATTGGCAGAGCTGGAAAAATCCGAAGAGGCGGCACGTGAAGCACTGGTGGCACTAGAAAAGGAGCTGCTCCAGCTAAGAGCGAAGCACGGCGACTTGCCCAAGTTGTCTACGAAGAGGATTCTATCCCCTGAGATCTATGAACAAGCCCCAGAGTCAGAAACGCCAATAGTCGCACAGGGGTGGCTGTCACGAATTTCCTCGTACATTACGTTTGGTCAAAGTGCCGAGGAGACGACCGAATCTACACCTATTACCCAGCCCACAACAGAAAAGCCTGCCTCGACAACCCAAAGTTTGGACCAGTCTGCTACATCGGCTAGTCAGAGGCAATCATCCGCATCGCGGAACTCATGATTGTTTATTGTTTAATATTCTAATATCTAACGATATCCTATTATGTAAGGTTAGACTTGCATTTGCTTTTATATTCGGTCAAGATACCCATTGAAAGACCACTGGAAATATTCCAAAGACGGAGTCATTTCTGTCGATATTCTCCGCTCCTTCCTTGAAATATAGTCACGTCCATAGTTGGAAGCAACAACTCTTCTCTTTGATTCTATTCTCTTTCATCAGTCCCTTGGGTTTAACATTATCCTTCCGGATTGTTCTGTTTTCTTGGTCCTCTCTTTGCTATGCATGCTCAGTCTCATCCTGACAAGCCACCTCCATCTCCTCGCTCCGCTGCGAGCCCGCTCAATTCATCAGTTCCATTTATTCCCATATCTACACTCCCTCCTCGATCAGCGGATAGTGCTAGTCCTCCAGCATCTCTTTCCATGTCCACTCCCGCAATGTCCACACCTCCCCCAGCACTCGGCCTTCGGGGTGAATACAACCCAGAACTTCGGAAACGCGATGAATGGCCAAGGCTGGCTCCCACCCTCGCTGCTCTGGAGACAATGAAAGAAGGTATAATAGTTTCATCAATCTGTTTAGCATATAGAGCTGACCGTATCCTCTAGCCTCACCGAGGCCGCCGAGAATAGATTTCAGTTGTTAGTTCCTTTGACTCCCTTCCAGAACGTCCAAGTGTTAACTCCCCTTCAAGCTCTGTGGGCTGCTAGAGATGCCGACTTTAGCTTCGAGCTTACCTACCAGAACCGAACACTATCAACATTTGATGTCCTTAATCAAGTACACTCTATCAAACTCAATGCACTTCTGTTAACTCCCAGTGGACTCAACATAACCACGAGGCATCAGACTGCGATTGGTATCCAGAAGTTTACTCAAGCCAACAAGAATTCATTGGGGGTAATCGTATATTTGATAGATGCGAGATCGTCGGGTAACGAACAGATCGATGCACTGCAGTCTCTCGGTGCACTACACCACTGCCTTTCATTGGGCTTCTCAGAACCACCACCTGTTCTTGTTGTGTCTGACGCATCCTACCTCCTGGATTGCATAGGCAGTTACATGAAGAGTGTCTCACGGGCAAACCCGGTGCGTTAAATTCAAACGGCAAGCCTTGTCCTGTGTTGGTCATTTACTCACATAATGTGCAATTAGATTCTAGTCACCACGCCTAGAGATGACTCTCCGTTGCATAAAGCGCCTACGCCTGTGTCTACCTCGTTTCCCCCTTCCAATTTTTCTGCTTTGGCCCTGTTCAAAAGGTGAAGGTCCAGGTACATGCATTTCAGAAAGAGCTTTTTTTTCGAGAGGGGAGGTTTTTGTCCCATCAATTTGCACACGAAGAGAGTCAACAAACCGTTGCTGAGCGAGTGGTCGACCTTTTTCATGATCCAGCATGTATGATTAACACATTACTGCCCAATTCGCATATTCATATTCTCCCATCAATGCTGTCTGCTACTGTTCTTTTGTTCTGCTGCACGAGGACCCAAAAATCCAAGCTTCACTTTAGTGGGCACACAGGCAGTCGGGTACTTGCTTCATTGGCCTTGCTGAAGAGGTTGAATCCCGATCCTGCGGGTCTCACTTTAACAACATATAAACCTACCCCATTTCATTATAACTTTGCTTCACCTCTACCGATATCATAACATTGCCTTCAAGTCTTTGCCCTCAGTTTGGCATCCATTTTAACTATATGCCTAATAGCTCTTCAAATTTAGTAGCAAGTTAGCCTCTACACTCCCTCGTGCTCCTAACACTTTCTCCCTATCGGGCGGCCGAATTTGCACACTAGTTTTTGCACCTCGTGTAGTTCGCCACCTCGTTCCGCTTTCGTATTGGTATTGATTAGGAGAATAGGTCTATTTTCGTAGATTTGGGGCTATAGAGTTTTAAGAATGAACAGCGAGATTTCGTGTCAGATCAACAATACAATTAGAGACGACAACATGGCGTCAAGAAGCTTCCAGCGGCCCTATAAAACTGCTGGGTTAGGCAGTATATTTGTCCAAATGGATATGCCCAATGACGTCGGTGTATCTATTCTTGACTGCATGAGCCACAAGCCCTGACGCGCGTGGCTGACCGATACTCGTAGAAAAAGAATTGCCATGGAACAAAAATAAAATCGAGCAATAAGAATGCCTATATGAAAAAAAGATGATTCTTAGTAACCGGATAAATTGATATCCAATTCGCCCCCTGAGGCAGCAACGGAACCAAAAGACCCTCTGTGGCGCAGCTGTTTGCTTCGGTTTGACTTGTTGTACGTAAGTCCGCCTGGGCACTTCCCTTTTACAATTACCTAGAATTGGTTCTAGATTTCCTATTCACTCTCAATTCCTCTTAACTTGTCACTAGGATTACCTCATTCAGTTGACAGGTCAGATTTCACATTTCTCGCCTGGGCGCGAGATAAGAGGTTGACACAAGATGGTAGGTGGCCTACCACGTTGCGATCAGATAAGAACCAACTGACCCTGTGATTACGATATAGGGTCAGTCACGACGCCCCGTTGGCGGAGAGAAGAAGAGCCGCTTTGGACGCTCCAAAGCAGTCGCCGATGTTGGCGATGGCCGGCAAGCGGGGGAAAGCCGCAGGTCAGGAAGGCCGCTTTCGAGAGCAGTAAGAAGAAGGAGATTGGCGTGTCAGATCTTACGCTGCTCAGCAAGATCTCCAACGAGGCCATCAACGACAATCTGAAACTCCGGTTTGAGCACGACGAGATTTATGTAAGTGATCGCTGTCGCACGCGGACTGCGGGGTTGTGCGCGAACAGGAGTACAGGCTGACGAGAGACTATTAGACTTATATTGGCCATGTGTTGGTCTCAGTGAATCCTTTCCGAGACTGTGAGTTGCCCCGCGAAGAGCATTCGGTTTCCTGTTTGCTAACAGACTTGCGATTATTACAGTGGGTATCTACACAGATAATGTCCTCGATTCGTATCGCGGCAAGAACCGCCTCGAAGTTCCTCCCCATGTATTCGGAGTCGCCGAGTCTGCATACTACAATATGAAATCTTACAAGGACAACCAGTGTGTCATCATTTCCGGAGAATCTGGTGCCGGAAAGACCGAGGCCGCGAAGCGGATCATGCAATACATTGCCAGTGTCTCCGGTGGTGGCGATTCGTCTATTCAGCAGACCAAGGAAATGGTATTGGCGACGAACCCGTTGCTGGAGTCATTCGGTAATGCGAAAACGCTGCGCAACAACAATTCGTCCCGATTCGGAAAGTACCTAGAATTGGAGTTCAATGCCAACGGTGAGCCGGTGGGAGCCAACATTACGAATTATCTGCTGGAGAAGTCGCGAGTTGTGGGACAAATCGCGAATGAGCGAAATTTCCACATCTTCTACCAACTCACAAAGGGTGCCCCACAGAAGTACCGCGACAGCTTCGGTCTTCAGCAACCCCAATCTTACCTCTATACGAGCCGTTCCAAGTGTTTCGATGTGCCAGGAATCGACGATGTTGCCGAGTTTAAGGATACACTTGATGCGATGAGGGTGATTGGAATGAGCGATGCCGAGCAGGACAATGTGTTCCGTATGCTGGCAGCTATTCTCTGGATTGGCAATGTTCAGTTCAGCGAGGACGACTCTGGAAATGCAATTATTAGCGACCAGTCAGTTGTTGATTTCGTCGCCTACTTGCTGGAGGTGGATTCTGCTCAAGTGAACAAAGCTTTGACCATTCGTCTGATGGAGACTGCCCGAGGAGGACGCAGGGGTTCCATATATGAGGTGCCACTGAACAGGGTCCAGGCTTCAGCTGTTCGGGACGCTTTGGCCAAGGCAATTTACTTCAATCTTTTCGATTGGATTGTCGAGCGCGTCAACCAGTCACTGACTGCTCGAGGGTCCATCACGAATTCGATCGGTATCCTGGATATCTACGGATTCGAAATCTTCGACAAGAACTCTTTCGAGCAGCTCTGTATCAACTATGTCAACGAGAAGCTGCAGCAGATTTTCATCCAACTGACTCTCAAGGCAGAACAAGATGAGTATGCCCGTGAGCAGATCAAGTGGACTCCTATTGAGTACTTTGACAACAAGGTGGTGTGCTCTTTGATCGAGGACAAGCGCCCCCCTGGTGTTTTCGCCGCGTTGAATGATGCCTGCGCAACTGCCCACGCCGATTCCGGTGCAGCCGATCAGACTTTCGTTGGCAGGCTCAACTTCCTGTCCCAGAACCCCAACTTCGAAGGTCGTCAGGGTCAGTTCATCATCAAGCATTATGCTGGTGATGTCAGTTACGCCGTGGAGGGAATGACTGATAAGAACAAGGATCAGCTGCTGAAGGACTTGTTGAACCTTGCCCAATCTAGCAGCAACGAATTTGTCCACTCGCTGTTCCCCAACCAAGTCAACCAGGATGACAAGCGTCGCCCACCTACCGCCGGTGACAAAATTAAGGCATCCGCGAACGACCTTGTGGCCACGCTCATGAAGGCGCAGCCATCTTATATTCGTACCATCAAACCCAACGATAACAAGGCCCCAAGGGAGTATAACCACGGCAATGTCCTGCATCAGATCAAGTACCTGGGTCTTCAAGAGAACGTCCGCATTCGACGTGCTGGCTTTGCCTACCGTCAGACCTTTGACAAGTTTACCGAGCGGTTCTACCTCTTGTCCCCGAAGACTTCGTATGCCGGTGACTACACATGGACAGGAGACGTGGAATCCGGTGCGAAGCAGATCTTGAAGGATACCCGGATCCCGACCGAGGAGTACCAGATGGGTATCACAAAGGTTTTCGTCAAGACTCCTGAGACACTGTTTGCACTGGAAGCCATGCGAGACAAATACTGGCACAATATGGCAATTCGAATTCAACGTGCTTGGAGAAACTATCTCCGGTACCGTATTGAAAGTGCAATTCGCATCCAGCGCTTTTGGCGCCGCATGACTGGTGGGCTCGAATTCATCAAGATTCGTGATCAGGGACACCAAGTCCTCCAGGGCCGCAAGGAACGTCGGAGAATGAGTCTTCTCGGTTCTCGTCGCTTCCTGGGCGATTATCTCGGTGTTGGGAATACTGGTGGCCCTGGTGAACTGATCCGCAATGGTGCAGGCATCAGCGGTTCGGATGAGGTTGTATTCTCTTGCCGTGCCGAGCTTTTGGTGTCCAAGTTTGGTCGTTCTAGCAAACCTGTTCCCCGAATTCTTGTCTTAACGAGTCGCCATGTCTACATTGTTGTACACAGTATCGTCAACAGCCAGCTTGTTATCTCGGCGGAACGAACCGTGCCCGTTGGAGCCATCAAGAGTGTCAGCACTTCCAATCTCAAGGATGACTGGTTCTCCCTGGTTATTGGGGCCCAGGAACCCGACCCGCTAATTAACTGTGTCTTCAAAACCGAGTTCTTTACTCATCTCACCAATGTCCTCCGTGGCTCTTTGACTTTGAAGGTCGCAGAGACCATCGAATACCACAAGAAGCCTGGGAAGCTGGCGACAGTCAAGGCAGTCAAAGATCCGGCCGCTGGAAATGTCGATAGCTACAAAAGCAGTACAATTCATACTAGTGCCGGTGAGCCTCCCAACTCTGTCTCGAAACCTACTCCGCGCCCGAAGCCCGTTGCTGCTCGCCCGGTTACAAAGGGAAAGCTACTCCGTCCTGGTGGCCCCGGTGGCGGCCCTTCGAAATTGTCTCAGGCTGCTCGCAGACCTGTCCCTGCCGCTCAGCCTCTGCCCCGGTCTGTTCCACAGCCTGCCGTGGTACCGCAAGCTGCTGCACAGCCGCGCGTTGTCCCTCAACCTCGCATCGTCCCTCAGCCTGTGGCTGCTGCTGCTGCCGCACACTCTCGCAACGAGTCTTCTAGCTCCATGAGGGCTCCTCCACCACCTCCCCCTGCAGCACCTCCTCCAGCCTCAAGCAAGCCCTCTGCAAAGGTCAAGTATGACTACAACAGCGACCGAGCCAATGAGCTTTCTATCATCAAGGGCGAAATTGTTGAAATTGTATCCAAGGAAGGAAATGGTACGTACCCATAGCTTGCTTCGTTTTGATAATAACTAACTTGTCCTAGGATGGTGGCTGTGTAAGAACACAACAACATTGGCGCAAGGATGGACCCCCGAATCCTATCTTGAGGAAATAGCCGTCGCCCCCGCGCCAAAGCCCGTTCCACCCCCACCTCCCATGGCACCCCGCGCAACGCCCAGCCCTATTCCAAACGGCGCTGGAGCTGCTGCAGCCGCAAAGACCAAGCCCACCCCACCAGCTCCCCCAGCCAAGCGTCCCAATATGGCCGGACGCAAACCTGCGCCCCCACCCGCACCCCGGGATAGCGTCGCGAGCATGCAATCTGGTGACTCATCAGGAGCCAGCGGCCGCGGCACGCCAAACAGTGCATCGAACGCCAGCCTGGCAGGTGGTTTGGCCGAGGCACTGCGGGCCCGACAAAGCGCGATGCAGGGCAAACACGACGACGACGATGAATGGTAGAGTTGAGAAGTGGATTGTTTATGGTCGGTCGCGGTGTTGGACATTTCTGCGCTTAGCGTTGACCTTTTGCGTTTGTTTTCGTTTGTGAGGGCCGTGGCATATGCATGTGCAGGTCAGCGAGTCATTGTTTTTTCTTCTCATTACATTCTACAGCAGAGCCGAGTTCAATATATACCGTTTTGCGCGAATCAACCCCATATGAAATTTGTCATGTCTTTCTGGATGCGATTCATATCTCAAAATCAAATACACATATACTCAAACCATTTACAAGAACTTGCTGGCAAGACTCATAAGTCCACCAGCACCACCGCTACCACCACCACTAACCTGATTCTTCATGTACATCTTAAGTGCCATCTCCGCAGCAGCGTTAACAGCAGACTGCTTATCACCAGACTAAACAACCATTAGCATCATTTTCTTTCTTCATCATCCAAAAGAATAACATACCACATTACCCCCAGACCCATTCTTCTCATCCCACAACTTCCCAGCCTGAGCCATAGCAAGCCCAATAAGCTTATTCTTATCACCGCCCTCACTGCTACCACTGTTACCACCACCAGTAAACATCTTCAAAGCCTGCATCGCAGCACCAGCACCGACAGTGTTGGAATCGTGAGTCTTGTTAGAATCACCACCAGATCCGTACATGGCCTGGTGAGCATTGGCAGCGTGCTTCTCATCGACGTCGTCGTCAGAATCCTTGCGGTTTTGGAGGAAGTTCAACGCAGTGTTGAAGAGGGATTTGTCTTCGTTGCTGTCATGTTCCTGCGCGTGGGTAGCGGCACTGCCGAATTCGTTGTTGTATCCGCTGTTGTGGGATTCCTGGCGGCCTTGGTTCTGGTTGTGGCCTTGGTTCTGGTTCTGGTTGTAACCTTCGTTGGAGTTGTAGCCAGAGTTGTTGTTGTTTCCGTAACCCTGGGACTCCTGACGACCGTAGCTCTGGCCTTGGTTCTGGTTGCCGTTGCCAGAGTTGTTGTTGTTTCCGTAACCCTGGGACTCCTGACGACCGTAGTTCTGGCCTTGGTTCTGGTTACCGTAGCCTTCATTGCGGCCTTCGTTGCGACCCTCGTTGCGGCCCTCGTTGCGGCCCTCGTTACGGCCCTCGTTAGAAGAGTTGCCGTAGCCACCGCTAGATCCGTAGGAGTTGTTGTTGTTGTTGTTGTTGTTGTTGTCGGTGTTGTAGTAGCTGTTGCTAGCGCCGCCGCCGCCGTATTGCTGGTTATCGTTGTAAGACATGGTCGGTCTGGGTTGGGGTAGGTGAATAAAAGGTAAAGCTGGTTAAGAAGATAGAAATCGAGTGTGTGAAAAAGATTTTATAGCAAAACTTAATGAGAAAACAGCTTCAGCTGAGGGGTTGCGGGGCTATTACGTGGGTGATTCGCTCGATCTGATGTGGGGTGGATCGTAGCTGAGGCCAATTATGGACGAGAAGGCATTTTAGTGGATGTTTTAGGAGGTTGGCTATCGGGTTTGGGTTCATTTTTGGGTATCTTTACTTGGTTTAGTGCGTTTCAGTGTGATTTAGGTGATAGTTCGGAGTAAATATGGAGGAACTTACGATATACGTCGAAGGAAGCGGTACATATATGGAGTAGTACTGGTTATAATAGAGCAAACAGATAAATGAACCCTAGTAACACAAGAATAGACTGTGGACTGTTTTCTTGTACAAAATGGGATATCAAATTCTGGGATTTCTTTGACGATCCCTTTCCATTTTAGTCCTCAAATCTTGCCGCTTTTTACTCGAAGTACAGACATGTCAGGCGCAATTGGTGGGGTCATTTGGACTTCTGCCCCTCCAAACTTCGCCCACAATGAGTGACCCTCTGAGTATTACTGCGAGCATAATAACCGTACTACAACTAGCAGCCACCGCGACTGACTATCTGAGAAGCATAAAGAATGGAGCCGAAGATCGAGTCAAGCTTCGGGATGAGCTGCGAAACACTACCTACCTGCTCGAGATGCTCAGAGACCGCATTGAGGATGCCGAGGACGTGGTGGCGACTTTAGGCACAGAAAAGCCAATGTCAATTAAGTCTCTTTCCGGCCCAGATAACGCACTCGTGATCTTTCAACGCGTGGTAGAGGATATCATCGCACAGCTCAGCCCGCAACGTAAGTTGCGTCAGCGAACACTATCTCTAACATGGCCGTTTACGAAAAAGGATATCGCGGAGAAGCTTGCGTGTTTGGAACGATTAAAGAGTCATTTCAATCTTGTCATGCAGAATGACCTTGTGTAGGGCCTTTCTCCCATCTCCGTCCTTGACTCCCTTTAATGGTTTATTGGATACTAAGCGAATAAGGTTAGCCAGCTTACACAGTCATCACATCGGATTGCGCAGTCATCCCTCACCAATATAATAGATCTGGGACAAAAGCTTGACGACACTCACTTGAGACATCAAGAGGATCAGAACGAAAGAATCTTCCTCTGGTTCGCCACCCTTTCGTTCCACGAGCAACATGTTGCCATCCTGGAAAGTGTGCAGGCAGGGACTGGTGCCTGGTTCATCAAACATGAGACCCTTCAGAACTGGCTCGAGGGCAAAATCAGTATGATCTGGTGTCCAGGCATACGTGAGTTTTCGTATCTCCCACCTCTATCCATACTAACCCTTATTCATTAGCTGGGGCTGGCAAAACACGACTAATGTCAGTAAACCTTTTGGCTATGCATCCAAGAAGGTTAATGATAGCTAATGAATTATGTCAGGTCTATCGTTATTAATACTCTTGAGCATGAGAAGACATCAAATAACACACTTCACACGTATATCTACTGCAACTATGGACGTCGAAAAGAGCAGACTTATACTGCCCTTTTATCAAGTCTGCTTCTCCAGGTACTCCAATTCTCCACAAGCGAGACAGTGCCGCCTGAAGTATTATCGCTCTACAATTCGCACAAGAAATACGGCACGCGCCCGACATCGAAAGAATTGATCGACCTACTGGCCAAATTGACTTCACCATATGAGACACTTTTTGTCGTGATGGATGCTCTGGACTAGTGTACCGAGTCCGAGGAAGAGACTCTCCGATTTCTGTCAACCCTTCGTTCTGTTGGCTCGAACGTCAAGATTCTGTGTAGCTCGCGCTTCTCCACAACTTTCGAAGCGTACTTCGCTTCAGCTGAGAAAATAGAGATATTCGCTAGGGACGAGGACATTGAACTGTTTTTAAACTCAGAAATAAGCCGACACCCCAGGCTCTCCAAACACGTCCGAGCTGATCCAGACTTGAGAAATGATATCATTGCTTTTATCACTGGGGAATGTCAGGGAATGTATGCAATCAGCTCCAAATTGAGAGACTATCCAGGCTGATATATTATTAACAGGTTTCTGCTCGCCAAGCTGCACCTCGATTCAATCTCCACCAAGATCAATCGGAAGGCAGTGCGGTATGCGCTACAAACCCTCCCAACAACTTTAGATGAGACATATTCGGAAGCCCTACAAAGAATTCATGACCAGCCAGCTGATACTGTGGTGCTGGCAGAGATAGTCCTGCTCTGGGTCATTTGTGCCCATCAAAGCCTAACAATCATGCAGCTACAGCATATGTATGCCACGCAGGAACTAACAGATGAGATGGCTCTCGAAATTGACGACCTACCAGATGGGGAAATCTTGACTGGAGCTTGCGGAGGTCTCATCACCGTCGACGAGTCTCAAACTATTCATCTCATTCACTACACCGCGAAACAATATTTCGAACGGTCTCTTGCCCAGGAACTGACAGCTGCTAGAATAAATCTCACCAAAGTGGGCTTGACGTATTTGGCGCTTCCGAACTTTTCATCTGGCTTCTGTACAAGTGATACAGCCATGCTACAGCGTCTGATAGAATACCCCTTTCTTGATTATGCTGCCAAACATTGGGGCACGGATATGAATGTTCTTGATGCAAGCGCGATTTTCCCATATCTCGAACGACTCTTTTCTAATTCAATAGCGATTGAAATGACTAGTCAAGCATGGTGTGTTTCAAGTGCTCGATATTCGAACTGGAGTCAGGAATTCCCTCGAAAATCCCCTGCTCTCGTCCTCGCCTCGGCCTTCAACCTCCCGGCGATACTTCGACATATGATTGCAGATGGCCATGAAATCGAAGGTAGAGGAACTGACAATGAGACCGCCCTTATTCGTGCCGCGGCATTTGGCCATGTGGAGAATGTACGAGTTCTCCTTCAGCTAGGAGCTACGGTTAATGCTAAGGACTACATTGATGAAACCGCTTTGCAAAGGGCTGTCCGAAATGGACATGGAGACGTTATGCGTGTGTTGATAGATGGAGGCGCAAGCGTGAACAACAAATCATCGAACAATTGGACGTCGCTCATGTCTGCTGTATCCAGCGGGAATATTGACGCCGTTCGCATGCTTGTTGAAGCCGGTGCAGAGTTGATGGCTGTGACAGAATGGGGGGATTCTGCTATGAGTATGGCCGTACGAAGTGGACAAGAAGCTATCGCAGTATTCCTTGCAGACCATGGTGCTGTTCTGCCTCACGGGGTGGCGGGGCGTCGTGCCTCCGTTATTGCTTCGCGGAGGGGATTGCAACGCTTAGCGCGACGTCTGACTGTTGATTATGAGGCTGTTGCTGGAAAGCCTTTACAGCGACAATCGTCTCGGATTGCGAGCGGGCTGCTTGCAGGTATACCATGGGAAAAGTCGTCTGGTTCCGAGACGGAAGCCAAAGAAAGTAACGAGGTATCTTTTGGTGAAATTTTGGAGCAGTATAATATGAAGACCGGCTTTAATCAGCGGTACAAGGTAATTCAGCAACTCGGGCAGGGATCTTATGCCATTGTTCATCTTTGCTCGAACAAAGTGACCGGGGTGTTATTCGCAGTCAAGATCTTCAAGAGATACAAGGGCATCACACCATCAAACTTACAGGGCGTGCGTACGGAGATTCAATTGCTACGCGAGCTTCAAAAGCATCATCATCCAAACCTCACGAGACTGGTAGATATATTCGCAGACTTTGAAAATAAAACGATCTGCCTCCTCATGGATCTCGCACCGGAAGGGGAGCTCTTCAACGTTATTGTTCGCAAAGGAAACCTCAGCGAGGCTGAGACTCGGAAGATATTCACTCAATTATTATCTGCAATTCAATTTCTAGTGAGTCTCCTTTAACACTAGCCCATACTATGTCAACTAATACAAAATAGCACGATCGTGGATGGGTCCACCGGGACGTCAAGCCCGAGAATATCCTCGTTATGGACAAGAACCTTACAATCCAGCTAGGTGATTTCGGAATTTCAAGACAGATTCACACAGGGGAATACGATGGACTCCCAACGACTTTGTGTGGAACTCCAAGCTGTACATACTCCTAGTCCCTTAATAATGAGGCACTTACTGACCTTATCCAGACGTGGCACCGGAGATACTTGAGCCTCATTCCAAACGTCGATACGGATTTGGAGTGGACATATGGTCTTGCGGCGTTGTCTTGTACATCTGTCTGTGCGGTTTCCCTCCATTTTCGGACGACCTTTACACCCCGGAACAGCCATATAACCTCGCGCAACAGATCAAGATGGGGAAGTTTGATTTTCCATCACCTTATTGGGATACTGTGGGAGATGCTGCTCTGGATCTCATTGACAGAATGTTGATTGTAGATTCTGTCAAGCGATCATCGGCCCCGGATTGTCTCTCTCACCCGTGGATGTGCGGAAAGCCCCTGGATGGATTCGAAAGAATAACCGATGCTATAAGATCTCGCACTATGCCTGTGGGTGCAATAGGTGGTGATGAAGACCTTCGTGTGGATGCTGTGGACGATGGTGTGCGTTCCATGAGGCACTAATCGAGGGCGAGGGGGAGATGAAGGGTATGGACCAAGTTGGGTGGAAGTCGTGTTGCATCTCGCATGCAAATAAATCGAGCGACGTGCTCCTTCGGCCCTCTGTAAAGTTGAAGCGAACCAAGTATATAATGCCATTGAGACGACTACAACATATAGAGCTATTTGTTCATGAATTGACATCCAATACTCTAAAAAAAGAAACGAATATAAACAGCCTCCAACTCCATAGCCCAGGGTATAAGATGCAGACGAAAAGGCGCACAGAATACCAACCAAGAAGAGAAAAAAAAAAGAGAGAACGTACAACATCCCACCAAAATGACAAAATCAAAGAATCAATGCATCATGGTCATCATCCGACAAATTCCTCAAAAACCTCAATCCCCGCTCCCTCTTACTCAAAATACACCTAGAATCCACCGCCAACTCCTCCTCCGTAACCCATTCAGTCGGCAAATCAGTCAACCCAACCCGCTGCCCAGACTGTTTGCGCTCATACTGCATGAAACCACCGAAATGGCGATCCGTGTTTGCAACCCAGATCTCCGCCCCGTCAGGCGCGTAATCGGCGCCACCGATTTCACCAAAGAAATCATGCACCTGTCTTGAGCGGAAGAGCTGCGCATCGACGATAGAAATACGGTCCGCAGGCTCGGTGCAGAGGAGGGTGCGTGGGCCACCGCCGACGGGCGAGAAGCGCAGGGAGCGGTAGCCCGCGACATCGGAGTCGATTGTTTCAAGCGGACGCCAGGTGCGCGCATCCCAGATGATGACTGTTTTGTCTTGGTTTGAGGTTGCTATATGGCGCATATCTGGGGACCAGGCGCAGGCGAAGCCGAAGTCGCGGTGGCCGCGGAGGGGATGGACTGGACGTCCGGTGTCAGCTTCAATGACCCATGCGTCTGGTGAGTCGCCGATTACAACGCGTAGACGACTGTCTGGGGATGTGGCGGTGCAGTTTATTGGTTGCGCGAGTTCTTGGTCGGAGACGAAGATGTTTGTTTCTGTGTCCAGGATGCGGAGATGTCTGTCGTTTGAGGCGAAAACGCCGGTTGGAGAGGGACCCGTGCGGTTGGGGATTATGTCGACGTGGTTGGTGATGCCGTCGTTGAAGTCCGGGGTTACTAGACCTTTTATGCCGGGGTCGGATCCGCTGGTACTGCGTAGGGCGTATTCGCCACAGAACCCGCCTGCGATTGTGAGGCCGTGCGCTGTTTTCATGGTGGATATTTTGACGGGTCCAAGGAAGCCTGATTCTGGGTCTGGTTGGCTCATGTCGATTAGACAGCGTGCGTCACCTGTTGTTGGGGTCCATGAAAACACTTTTGAGTGGGAGGCGAAATGGACGGTATTAGATGCAGGTGTCGACATCAAATTACGAAGCTGGAAGTGCTCAATAGACGCTTTGTGCGAAGTGTGCATGGAGCTTTCTCGGAAATATGCTTCATGTTGTGGAAGGCGCTTTGCATGGCCGGGATGCAAGTAATCCAGGTTACGATACGGGATATACCAGGCGTCGCGCACCGCGCGTGCATCGGACCGTGTTACCCGTAAAATTTCTGTCCATGGGATCTGCTGCAAATCATAAAAGTCGCGTCTCCATCTAGACGGTCGAACAACCTCCTGCGGCGGTTGCCAGCTAATCATCTTTGCAAGTGGGCGAAGCTGTGGTGGAATTCGACTCTCCGTATGGAAGCCATGGGGAATGGTGTTTATTGAAACCATCCAGTGCTGGATGAATTCGTCAATTGTGAGATTTCGCTCGTATGCTACAGGGAAATTAGCTAGGGTCCTGTCTGAAATGTCATAGCGCCTTACTGGATGTGTGGATTATAGATGCAGGACGTGGTCCGGGGAATTCCATTTGATCGTCGGCATAGTTCCGCAAAGGTTCTGAAATAGACAAACCAATGGTTTGCGGGAGATCGACATCAATATCCTCATAACTGATACTGGTATAAAAATCATCCAGATCGCAGTCTGGCATTTCAGCCTCATGCGTGGGACGTTCCTTGCGCTGGTAGTAATACTCCTCTTCATCCGGATAGAATTGGAGAAAGTCTTCAAGCTCATCATCATATATTGACGAGGGGGACGGCTGGTCTTCCATAGTAGCTGACTCGTAATCCACAGCCATATCCTTGTGGCCATCGTCGGTCTCGTTGTCTGGGGCGAGGGCGATATTTTGCCGGCCGGTGGTGGGGTGAACTAAGTCCCGGAAAATCGTTTGCATATCAACGTCGCCACTCGGGTTCGAGCCAAAGACAAACTCCCGTCCAACCGAAGGTGTGCTTCCTCTCCCGGATGGGTGAAAATGACCCCGGTGTCTTGGCAGCACAGAACCCGCGGACTGTAAATGTCGATAATAATCCGGAGGACTCCCGGCACTCGTAACAGCGTTGACGACTTCGGATACCAGAAACGAACCACTGTGCGCAACATTCTCCGCACGCGGGTACTGGGACACAGCAGCAAGAGCTGCAACGCCCACATCATGTAATCGGCGGTCGATCTCGGAAGTCATATTTGTGGGAGCCGAAGCAAATCGATCGTCGGTGGAAAACATATCCGTCTCGAGGGTCGAGTTCAACGACCCCGCATCGTCCCGACCAGATAGCGCATTACCAGAAGGATGTGGAAGATTCATAACTCGCGGTTTAACTGAACCATCGATATCACATGACACATGGCGTGGCGCGGGATCTTGCTAGCAGATATGTCAGACTCGGGATTTGAAGAGTTCTGGAATAAAGCATCCAGCATGGACATCTGACTCTGACAAATTATAGGTCAACGTCAGCCTCTCAGCTTTTGGCTGTTCTAAGCAACGTGCAGGAAGGCGGGTGATCACGTCCCAAACAGGTCAAATACGCAGGGATGGCAGGTAGTGGTCGTACAAGCGGAAGAAAACGACCCAGTCAGCAGAAAGGCAGCGAACTCACATTTGCTTTGCAGTTGAACCCCACAACACTCGTGGCTGATGGCTGAGATGACGCGAGGGAAAAAGCGGAGAACGGAAAGCGGTCGAGACAGAAATGCCGAGTCCCAAGGGATTGGCGTTGATCTATTTGTTTCTCTATTGAATATTGAATATTCAATAGGAAAAATTACTAGCATTTATTATTGTATTTAGTCTTTCGGATGAGCCTATAAGATTAGTGATCTTACAAAATGTGATATATCATTTACTCGCCCATTATCACCCAGTTCGCCAATATATATCTTTCAACATTGGAGATTTATTTTTAAAAATTTCTAAGACTAGATATTCTAAACGATGGTATGCTATAAGCTAATTTCTTATTGCTGAGATGTATTGTAATTTGATTATTACTATGTGTTTTGGCTGGCTTGCCCACTACGTTAACCTTTGTTGATAAACAGTAGGGCGTTATATCTGTTAAGAGAGGTCCATGACGATGCCCATATGTATGAAATATGATACATAGAAAAGCTATCTGTACAAATTAAACCTTTTCCCGCCTTGTTTTACTGTCGACTGTAGAACTGACAAGACATCTAAAGGGAAATATTTGAAAAGACTTCTAAAAAGACCAAAGAAGACCACAAGGCTGCTTATGCGGTCCACTATTCTTGTAGAGACTATAAACGTAGAGTGACCAAAACATTGGCTTCAGACATAAGAGTAAGACAGACGAGGAAAAAGAAATTATTCCCTGATGAGGTAAAATCCCTTCCGATTCCAGAAGCCGATGGGCTTCTTCAATAGCGCCGTATCAAACGGTGTATATTTAATCCCAGGATTATCCTTCAATGCCTCTGTCGTATTGTCGAAGCGATAAACAGGTGAGTACTGACTTGCCTTCCACCGAGTCAACCGACCTAGCACCTTCTCCTGGAGCATAGGCATCAAGGGTGCCAAAAGCCCGTCTTCCGGCTGCTGTCTTAATTGCTCCACCCACTCCTTGTAAGAGGTGACTTTGACATCGTATCCCGCCTCATTGAGCACAGCGCAGGTTCCTATCACATCGACTGATTGCTGCACATCGGGACAAAGCAAGCTGTAGCTCTTGCCTAAATGCTTGTTATCAGATGCGATATGGACGAGAGCATCGAGAACATAGCCAACGGTGACATATTCCAGCCGCTGCTCGATTCTCGGGAATGTCCCGAGCTGGATACATCCAGCCAGAAACCGGGTGAAGAAATCATCAGGATTGTTCGTCCCCGTATTGCTATCACCAACAATAAATCCACGCCGGTATATTGTAATAGGTAGTCCTCTGTCTCTCATACGACGGACCGAGGATTCGGCCGTCCATTGACTCTGTGAGTAGCCCAAATCATACTGAAGGCCTTCAATATGACGCTCCAGGGGCTCGTCCTCATACAACTCTTTAGTACCAAGGATACAGCCAGTTGGACCCCATGCGTCAATGCTGGACATGTAGTGGATTGATTTGCCGCGACCAGAGGAAGCTAGCCGGAGCGCGTTGCATGTCCCTACGACACTGCTGACATGGTGCTCGCGATAGGACTGGAAAAAGTTAACTTTTGCCCCGAGGTGAAAGATCACCGAGGCCCAGTTTGCCAGCCAGGTAAACTTTTGACTCTCCAAGCCAAGCTCGCGGTCCCCCAAATCACCCTCCAGCACCAACAGCTTCTGAATCTGGTCAAATGTGCTTGGCCATAGGTCATACCGTTCTAGGGCGTGTTGGACCCGAGTGGCTGCGCTGATCCCATTTTTAGGACGTGCCAGACACGCTATCTGTTTGACAGAAGGCTTCTCCATGAGAAGTTGTAAATGGTGGCCTCCCACAAAGCCAGTTCTGCCAGTGACAAAAACGCGTCCCTCTGTATCAGCTTCCCATCAAGGGACGAGTTCGATATCATCTACGAGATTGACATCTTCCCTCCATGTCTTTGCATCATTCGGCGCATCTTCATGTTTGGAATCAGTGGCTTCAATCAGTGGCCTTCAATCAGCCGCAGTAGTCCATCGAGTGTGGAGTTTATATGTAAGTCCTGTATCGATACTAGAGTTCCAAGATGATTCTGAATAAAAGAAATGAGTGTTGTGGTTTGTAGTGGACTGCCTCCAGAAACAAAGAAGTCATCCTCATCTCGAATCTTAGAGACATTGAGCAGATCTTTCCAAAGACCCCGAAGTTGTCTTTTGTCTCCAGATTTATGCTCATGCGCTGAGGGTTCTTGTCGAAGAGTCTGAAGCCGTTTTTGAACAAGCGCGTTTCGGTCCACCTTTCCGTTCGGCGTTAATGAGAACTCGGCGATATATTCAACAGCATTTGGGACCATGTAAGCTGGAAGATGTTCCCTAGCATATTTAAGTAAATGCTGTGGGCGAAACAACGCCTAGCGCGCAAGCCACGAGTGAGTGCATTCCACTTTTAGATAAGGGCGGCTGTTGGACCACTATACGGACTGAACGCCTCTATGCGAAAGCAATGAACGTTCGATCTCGCCTAAATCTACCCGAAACCCAGCATGCTTCACCTGATTATCAGTGTGTCCAATGAAATCAAGTAGGTAGGCGGCGTCGCGCCATTCGGCCATGTCGCCTGTTCGATATATATTGTTAATACTCGAGAAGCTAGTTATATATCGGCAAGCCTACTTTCCTTTTCTCTAAATAAACAAAGGATTGATTTGTCTCGTACGGTAGATTCAAGTATCCGAAGGACTGCTGTGTGCTGTGGCCCTCCTATATAGATCTCGCCTTGTCTTCCACTGCCACGAATGGTGTTCTGGTCCTCGTCCAATAGCACGAGCACTATGCTACCTATTGGTCTACCAACGCTGATTCTTTCTCGAGATGTCTCTTCCAATGTGATATAAGCCATCGTGGATAGGGTTGTACACTCAGTGGGCCCATATGTATTCCAAAGATTCTGTGGTGGGCCATTGTCCAGAACAGACCTCATAGCACGTACGTTGGCCACATCACCCCCAGTGAGGACATGGCGCATGGAAGAGAATGCAGACGGGTCCGTGAATGTAATAATTTGGAATAATGTAGTAGTTAAATATGTCACGGTCACGTTGTGAGACTTCACGAAACCCCTAACGCACTAGGATCAGTGGCTATCTCTCGGGGCATCACCACAATCGTGGCCCCGGAGATTAGCGTGACCCATATTTCGAATAACATCATATCAAATCCCGCACTGTTAAACTTGGTGACTCTATCATTTGTTTGCAAGGGTGTTACGGGAGTTTTGGTCGCCATGTGCAAGATACTCTCTACACGGATCTGGACTGGCTTTGGCTTTCCAGTTGACCCGGAGGTGAAGAGAATATGGCTTATTTCTCACTGATTTTCAAACGTCTCTGGTGCCAAATAGACGTTGCTCCGTCCTGAACTTGGGTGTATGTGTATGACTTCGAGGTCGTCCCAATGAGTAGCGTCTTCTTCGTTAACGAATACACGTCTCACACGAATATCACCTAGAAGCGCGGTGATGCGACTCTTTGGAAATGATGGCTCGATAGGCACGCAAGTACCACCGGCTAGACGTATAGCTAGCTGGGTAACAATTTGATGGATACCAGGGCCAAGCAAAATGCCTATCAATTCACCAGGGACCACCTGCCCAAGAGTTCCGGCTAGGTGAGCGGCTTCCGCAAGCAGCACCCTATTGCTCCGAAAGGCCTCGATCGAGTACGCATTTCGATACATGTGTATAATACCAAAAAGCAGATTGAAGATGTGATTGATATCATCATGGAATGGTGAACCTGCCGAGCTCAACGGGAAGCGGTCTCACGGCTGTAAGTTTGCAATTTTCCGTCTGGCAGGATCTCTCTCCGTATCTCACATAGCTTTGTTGTTACTTTGTATTCCCGTGCAGAAATAGAGGCTTGATTGCTTTGTGCGGAGATATTGACTTTCGCAATTGTATTTCAGGAAAAGGGTAGTCTCGCTTCGGTCCTAAAGTCACTTTGCAAACAGCAAGTAGCTGAGACATCTTTTGCAATATATATATATTTACTATATTTTCTAATTCCAAGAGTCGATGCTATGCTTACCTGTGTACGTTGTGTTTACGTACCTTTTGTATGAACCTGCTATAAACAGATACGCAATTCAACGCAGCTGAGGTCTCTTATGCTTCCGGAGCACAGAGTGACGCAAAAAATACTAATCCAAGCAAACTTTACAATCATTTCCCCCAAAATTGGAAGTCTATTGAGGAGTAACATAGTAATCAGCTTATTCTAAGGAACATAAACAAGAAAACACGGAATAGCGTGCGGTAGAGACCTCCGGCCAAAGCAATTGGCTCGGACGTAAGGAATGAACAAAGGGATATTAAGATATTACTTCAAACTCATGCAGACAGATGAAACGAGGGTGGGAGAAGCGTGAGGGTTTAGACTTCGGCTTTCGCTGATCTTAGGACCCAGCCGCAATTCATGCGGGAAAAGGTAACCTGGCCAAAGATGATATATCACAAAGCAGAATGTAGGGATTCAACCCTAATTTTCAGCCCAAAAGTTCATTCGTTCCATTACATACTTCATAGAAGGTTCATATTCAAGGATTAAGCATGCAACCTGACGAAATCTAAGCCAGTTCATCATCTCGCCTCGCATGTAAGCAATATAATGCAGGGAGTAAACGCACAGCAGATCTAACCGGACAAACCCGGTGACTTACGCTTTGATCCTGTTGGGCACAGCTTGGGCTGGACAGATGGGGCCATATAGACTTTTGAAAAGTCAGAAATAGAAATCTGATACTCCATAGTTCAGGTTGCCTTACAGCGCTGGGTTACCGCGCTTACGCTATGTCGATTAAAATGACGGTTTATTCACAATCAACAACGGCAACGCGCCGGCCCAAATCGCTGTACAAGCCAGTGAAAAATGCTCGAAATACAAGGAAAAAATAATCAAAGATATGAGCATAAAAACAATCAACTCGTCAGTCGTGCAACGCCCGCTCTGAACTATATTATGAGAATGTTTAGACGCCGGTATGTAAATTGTACAATAATGACGTCGACAACAGATGCGGTCAGAGAAAGATGGAAACAATCAGAAAAAGGAAACAAGCGCTACCGCTTTCGTTAATAATGCGAATATGTGTCATACTGCGATGGATAAGGATCCGTCGAAGCATGGGGTTGTGACTGTGACTGAGCCCAGGCACTGCGCAGACGGCGTTCTGACGAGAAAGTTAGAACCAACTACACATAATTCCAGGGGATAAGACATACCTTTTTCGAAATCACGCCATCTCTTCATCGTGATCTTTGTACTATCGAATTCGCCCTCGGCATCACCGTGTCCCTTATCCTTCTCACCTGCAGTCTTACGGGTATCACCCCAACTGAAGTCGTCGAACTTCCAGAACGCGTACATCGGGAGAACGAAATTCCAGATCGGAAGTGAGATGAGGTAAATCAGCATCCAGAGCACGTAGATGAGTTTGTGTGCGGTGACGACGATCAAAACACCAGGTAGACCCAAGACTAGGGCGAGTAGAACCAGCGGAATGACTTGGACGGGTTTTTTGACTATGGAGACGACGACGACGTAGATGGTGAAGGAGATAGCCGCGGGGAGAACGAGGGTTCCAATGAGTTCAATGAAGATGACAAATTGCATGCTGAAGCAGAAGGTTCCACATAGATCCCGGACGAGAACGAGTTCGAATAGATTGTGGACGGTACTGTTGATCCAGCGACGGCGCTGGGAGAGCAGGACCAGAAATGCGTCGGGCACGACTGTTTTGCACACGGCTTGGGGGACGAAGATCTGCTTGCGTTTCGGGAAGGTCTTGAGCATCAGGGTGGTTAGGTAGCGATCTTCACCGAGGAGGAGCAGGTTCTTTTTGTGGAGGGTGTCGACGACGTTTTCGGAGTAGTGTTCGACGATATCTGGGTTTGCGAGAATGGGCACCCAGTAGTTCTGGCCGCCCTTGGGGGCTTTGATTCGGTACATGGTGAAACATCCAGGGAGACAGGTTACACCACCGAAGATGGACTCGAATGATTTGGCTAGATGGTGAGAGACGAAGTACCTGTTGTGGAATTAGTTACCGTGCTGGCTATACTGTCAATGATGGGGAACTTACTCGAAGACCTGGATCATCGTTACCCAGCTGTCAGTCTTGTTGGCGATCTTGGTTTCTCCACAGAGACCCATGATTTCCGGGTCCTTCACCATGGCCGAGACCATGTGCGTCAAGCTGTCTGGGAACACCTTTGTATCGGCGTCGACCATGAGAACAATCTCGTAGAAGTCTGGTGGGATGCCTGTGACATTCCACAGGCCATTGAACATCTCGAACTCGAGTTCCGTCATGCGCTCGTCAAACATAACCTTCTGGAGGAAAGACATAAGAATAATCTGACTGTCTCGCTTGCCGCGGTTACCAGGCTTGGACTGGGTCGCCTCCTCCGAAGTTCCACACTTGACAATAACCATCATGGGAACACGCTGCTGCTTCTCTGCTGGGATGAGCGAAGCATGTCCGTAGTCGTAGAATCCAGTGTAGACCTTAGCCATGTTGTGTCGCTTAGAGCCAGTGGCCACAGCCACGTAGGAGTAGGGCTGGACCTCATCCTTGGGAACCACAGGGTCCCTGAGCATGCCCAATACAATATCTGGCGTGGAGAATTCCTCTCCCTTACCCTTGATAATACCATCACAGATGACCAGGATCGTTTTGTGGCTGTTCGGGTAGTCGGTCAAGGCAACAGAATCCAAAGTCGACCGAATACCCTCTTCACCTTCAGAGTAGCAAGTAACCAGACAAAGACTGTGAGCAAGAGGGTAGCCGAATGGCTGCCAGTCAGGGGGAGGTTGAGGAACGACAGCTTCGTGAATGGAACCAGCAGGACCCGCACCATCGTGATCCGTCGATAGTGTAGAGTAACCGGGATCTTGCTGACCCTGAGCGGGAGGCACCAAGCTAGTCCGACTGGCAGCAGGATTATGCCGGGAGTTGTCAGCGCTCAGAGTACCCCCACTACCGTTGTGGCTTGACTTATACATCGTGCCAGGATTGGAGCTGGGCATGAGATGAGTCGTCGAGTTCTGGCTAGCCATCGTGACATACATCGGCTTTTGCTTGCTACCAGTGCTGCTCATGTTGTAAGGGCTCGAGAAACGGGAAGTGGTTGGGAGGAAACTGGCGCGTTTGCTGGGACGATCGGGAATGATGGGATCGGCGATTCGTGGAGCAGGGCGATAGATGTCGTTGGACCAGTCTTCAATCTGTTGATTGCGAGTCTTGGGATTGGAGGACATACTCGTGGTCTGCGCGGCAAACCTGGGTGCCAAGAACCACTGGAAGAACACGGCGAAACCGAATTTGACACCAACAATCGCGAGAATGAAGATCAGAGACACGTAGAGTACGACTTGCGACGCGATACAGCCAACGGTGTCGGTGTCGATGCTGCCAACCTTGATGATCTGAGTCAAGCACTTGCCAATCTTCTTCTCCTCGCCAGATTGCAGGTAGTAGGTTAGATCAACACCGCGGACATCAGGATTCTTGCGCAGCTCGTCGAATTGTTTAGGGTAGGACACTTGGCTACGGTCGAACCAACCCAGAAGGTCGAGGTCGAGCACAGTTCCCGAGTATATCGCCAGATTTCGACTCTTGTTCTTTGTATCCTCCCATGTGTAGTACACATCCCCGTCACTGTTAAGCGTGTAGAAAGGCTCACGAGCTCGCTTGCTGGTATGGCAAGCCCAGCCCGTGTAATGCTCAACGGTCAAGTTCGGCGACGACGAACCATCCTGATTGAATGGCGCACAGGGGAAGTACCATCCGAGGTCTCCATTGGAGTTTGTTGGAATATCACTGTCAGGCGTAGCCGTAATCAGTCCCTTGCACGCACCATTGACTTGCTGGAAGAAGAAGCTGCCATCCTGTCCGCCATACTTGTGTGGCAAGTCGTAGATAACATTGGAACCATCGGGGATACCAGCAACAGCGATATGCTTGGAACCGCTCAAATCATATGCCCTTCCGTGGAAGATCATGTAGTTGGAACCGATTTCGTTGGCCTTCAACCGAACCGGGGGCGAGCCACACACGGTAGCCGTGAACCCGAAAGTCAAGAAACCAACGAAGGCACCGATCATCAGGATAATGCTGATAAGGCCGATCTTCTCTCTCCAAGCACTGCGCTGCTCCTTCTCTGGCATACCGAAGCATTTCAGCACAAAGTCGGGAATGAAGAATGTGAGCACTGCACAATATGTGGGCCACAACTCGGGCGGACCACTCTGCTCAATAGCCTTTTGACGTCTTTGTTCATCTGACGCTCCCTTCGATGACCTCCGCGATCCTCTCTTCTTCTTCTTCGAGCGATGTCTGCTAGGGACCCGCTCCATGGGTTTGTTGACATTACCCCGCGCACCGTATAAACCATCCTTGCTCTTCATATCCATGCTGCGCGAGCTGTTTGTCTCGGCCTCGCCATCCTTGTTGTCCAACAGCGGATCGTTTCCCGTCGACGAAGGATAAGTGGGCATGTGGTTCGATCGCTGCCGGTAGTGATAATTGGGTTGTTCGGGGTCATCTCGTCTGCGCTCTGGTTTGACCATGCTCTTTTTGCGTCTTACATCGCCGGTCCGGTCCATACGCTCTTCGTCGGTGTCCATTCCTCTTCGGTGGCTGGAGTGTCGGCGACGGTGTCGGTGGGAAGGAGAAGTGGGGTCGTCGCTGTACGTGCCCGAGTCGATATCGCGTCGACGGCGCCGGGAGGGTTCACGAAATGCGCGGGCTTCTTCGCGTCGAGGTGAGGGCTTGCCTGGCCTCTGCGGCAAAGACATCTCGCTCCTCTGTTCCCAGTGGTCAGTGCTGACTCCGAGGTTGCTTATGTTTGAGTTTGTTGATGCACTCACTTTAGTTATTGCTCATCAACAGCAGGGCTGTTCAAAATATGGATCTGTCGGTTGCCGCCTGAAACATGTCAAATGCGCTGATCCGGTCCTCGATAATCCGACCTATGGGACTCGCGTTTTCAATCTCCGATCTCTTGACCACCAGGGTGGGTTGTAAGGGAGTTCTCGAAGTACGGTTTGTACCAGGTGGAGAAATAAACAAAGTCTCCACCTAAGAAATCAAGAGATCTTGTGAATCTTGTCAAACACAGAAAATTGAAGTTCTGTCTAAAGAGAGGAAAGGGAAGTTCTGAGACAAAGACCCTGTACACACGGGACTCTAGCGCTTGACCTGGGACAGGCTAGACTTGTTTTACCAAGGCCATATTGAGACATATTAAAAATAAATTTCGTCGCTAGGGGCAATACACTAACCCATTCACCCACGGTTAACCCAAGTCTTTCCCACGGTCCATTTATAGGAACAGTAAATGGCGAGATTTTTAGTCTCTTTGTTTGTTTATAAAAGGGAAAAACCAGCCGAGGAGGCATTTTTTCCTTTCTGATCACGGGGTTCGATATTCTATTTTGGTAATAGCCACGCTGCATAGCCAATTGCCACTTTGTTCATCTCAGCATAAATAATGCACATTAAACATAAGTACACCACGCCATGGATAGATATATGTACCCTTGACAACACACTCAAAAGCACTTGTACGAGTCTAGTTTCTAGGAATAGTATGGAAGTGTGTGCTGAAAAAGAAGCCAAAAGTCAGCATTGTCAGCATTTAGATATAAATTCTAGGAGAACCCTGTTTCATGTACCCCAATGCCAATCTAACCGATATGATCCACAACTGATCGATCAAGACAAATCCCCAGACTCCAGCCTACCCCATAGTGCATATGCGTCATTCCGTGGATTAATAGACATCTTGGAAAGAAATTCGTGAAAAGAACGGATGTTGAAACAAGTCCCTTTTTCTAGTCAATAGTTTAATTGAGAAAGTCTCGGATCAGCTGGGTCTTTACAGTGGAGTCCGATTTCCCTGTCGGGCCACGTTCTTCGGCTCTCACTGGAATGCTGACAATCCGCATCAGCAGATGTACGACTTCAAACTGAGTACCCAACGCTGCGAGGGATGCCTATGTATTCACTAGATGTCGTCATATAACATCAGATGTGCCTCTTTTGACGACTGTAAGGAGTACACTTTTGACAGATGGACGTGCGAGGAAAACTTAGTTTTCAACATGTCAAGGAATAATAGAAATCGAAAGAGAAAGGGATAACATATGTTCAACCCCCTGAAAAGTAAGAAGTTAAAGAGTCACTTATTCTAATTAAGTTCCTAATTTCCACTATATCCACGCACAGAGCCTCGGAGTAGTCGGATATAAAAGCCAAGGACACCAAGGACACTAACGACACTAACACCACGGACAGCTGAAATGCCGCTTAAAAGTGAAAAAGAGGGGATTCGTTCCAAGTACCCAAAGGTGTATGTGTTAAGACGATGGCATGTCTCGGAGACTCTTATGTATACCCGACAGGCATCAGCTTTAATGGGAGAGAAAGATATAATAGGCGAAAACATAAAGTATTATTTGAACCATTATAATCCCTTTCTTTGGTGCTTCGAATTGTAATAATCTCGTGTCCACTCTGTTTTTTTTAACTAGCCTGAATTCCCCCATAAAGTCGTAACTTCTCATGGACCGTCGAACTTTCACTTTTGACCTTTAACATCTCCTATCATGGCCAGTCCTGCACCGGGACACCGCCAGGCCCTGCCTTCTCCCCCACCAGCGTACCTCCGATCATCGCCCTCATTCACCTCATCACAACCGCGGACCATCCCTAACCGACCCCAGAGCTTGAACCTCACTCGCAAACCAGTTCCTTCGCAATCCGAAACCTCCCCTGTCCTTCAAAACTCCCCGCGCTCACCAGTCAAAATCGGCCATGCCACCGACATCCCAGATGCCTCGAGCGTACGCATCGAAGGCGCATACAGTGGGCCCACCACACCGCAATTGGAGCTTCCCGAGGTTGCGGACATGTCGCTAGATGACCCCGTACAGCCCCCTCAGCAGAGCTGGGACCCTGCCTACCCCCCGCGACAAGACTCAATACAGGCCCCGCACTACACACACGCGCATGCATACGGTCACACCCCAGCGAGTAGCGAGTCATGGTCAGCAGTGGAGCCAAAAGACGACGGACAGGAAAACCCGAAAAAGAGCGCCTCCTCGCTTGAGCGTGAAGGTCAGAGCTATAATGGCTCTTCGCGGGGAAGCTTGGATAGCGTGGCGCTGGCGTCCGACAGCTACGAACCTTTGACCTACCACCACCAGCAACAGCCGGCTGGGGTATCTGCAAGGAAACCTGCACCCAATGCTGGGGATCACCCATCCGCCTCGACGGATAAGCTTGCCGCTAGGCGATCAAGGCTTTCGCGGCCTCTTTCATCATACTCTGTAACTTCAGAGGGGGGTCACCGACGGAACTTCTCCACATCGCCGTATCTGCATGCGCAATCCTCGTCTGGAACCCCCGAAAACAGGTCTTCATCATTTCTCGACTTGCTCAACACATCATACCCGCAGCCAGGCCCAACAGCAGCGCGATTCGACAACTCGCAGCTCCAAGCCTCAGTCGGAAATAACGCCTCTCTCCTTAGCCACAAAGACACATTCGAAATGTATCTAGCGAACGTAAAGAAAACTGACGAGCCAACAGTGCTGTATGAATTCGCCGTGTTCATGATTAACTCAATGCGCGAGATGCCAACCGTGGACCTCGAAGACTCCAGCCCGATCACACGCGCCCGCCTACTCCGCGAATCAAAATCTATCCTTCAACGCCTCGCAGACCGCAGCTACCCCTTCGCACAGTACTACCTCGGCGACGGGTACGCGTCGGGCCTCTTCAACAAAGGCGTCGAGGATCACGACCGCTCCTTCCCGCTCTTCGTTGCAGCCAGCAAACACGGCCATGTCGAAGCCTGCTACCGCACAGCGTTGTGCTATGAGTTCGGCTGGGGGTGCCGCCCTGACGGTACCCGTGCAGTTCAGTTCTACCGTCAAGCAGCGTCCAAGAACCACCCCGGCGCCATGATGCGCATGGCCAACGCCTGTATTGCTGGCGAGCTGGGGCTTGGCAAGCGGTACCGCGAGGGAGTCAAGTGGATGAAGCGCGCGACTGAGTCCGCAGACACGCAGTATAACTCCGGGCCGTATGAACTCGGCGTAATGCACGAGAAAGGCTTCGGAGACGACGTCTTCCCCGATGAGACTTACGCGGCGCAGCTGTTCACTAAATCCGCGGAGCTGGGGCATGTCGAAGCTTGCTATCGTCTCGGAGATGCGTACGAGCATGGGAAATTGAATTGTCCACGCGATCCGGCGCTCAGTATCCATTTCTATACCAGTGCTGCGCAGAATGGGCATCCGGTGGCGATGATGGCGCTTTGTGCGTGGTATCTTGTTGGCGCGGAGCCTGTTCTCGAGAAGGATGAGAACGAGGCTTATGAGTGGGCTTTCCGGGCTGCGAATCTTGGTCTTGCGAAGGCCGAGTATGCTGTCGGATACTTTACCGAAATGGGCATTGGCTGCCGACGGGATCCTCTGGAGTCGAATGTGTGGTATGTCAAGGCAGCGGACCAGGGCGATGAGCGGGCCAAGCATCGAATCGCTACAATCCGGGCTGCGGCAGAGGGCACACATCCAACCGTTGCTGGGCGTAATAAAGCGACGCGCAATGGCCGGCTTAAGAAATCCGAGCACAAGGATCAGAGCCCAAGTCATGGCCAGGGTGAGTGAACCGAAATGGATTGTATCGATGTAAATTTTGCTAATTATGAATGTTCCAGAAACTGAAGTTGACAAGCCTGCCAAGCAGAAACGATTCGTCATTTTCTAATCTCACCTAAACAAACTTATGACCTGATCTACATTGCACACTTCCAAACATCTTCCTTTCAACCGTTACCTTGCGACTCTCAGCAAGCATTGCAATATAAATGCAAGCTGAGTCCCCTCACGAGAACAGTCTACGACCGAAATACATACATAATCCCGTCACAACTGCATACAATCCCGCGCAAGCAAAGCGCTAGCATGAATCCTGTCATTTTACAAGCGATCTAAATCTGAATCTGAATCTTCCCACATGCCCGTTATTGAAATCTTGCGCATTGCTCTAGCATCGAGATGATATTTCAAGTCTGTTTATACCACTCCTTTCGTATCTTTTCTTCATCCTCCATCTCATTTCTGATCAGCGTGGTGGTTCCCATCTGCATTCATTCCTTTGCGCTCACCTTCATATTCCCGTGAATCTACTATTCACTGATTTCCTGGTTTGTTGTCATCGGCATTGTAGGATTCTATTCTGCCAATCTATCATTTTACCATGGTTATCTGTATGCATTTTTATCGTATTTCGGGATATCTAATTCCTTGAGTGAGCCGACTTGAACTTGTTCAGCTTTTACTCGTTATTTTATACATATATTTAGTGGGTTATCTCTTACCTTGTTACTCCTTTCCATTGTTATCGGTAAAGGTGAGTACATTCATGGACGACTATCATCTTTTTGGCTTGTTTTTATTGCTACGCCACTCGATGACCCTTCCTCTCTCATCTTATGTAAATATCACGATCCAGTAAATGGTGTAGTTGATACATGCGGGGAACAAACGGGTTAGTTAGGGTTTCTTAATGATGAATGAAAGTGTTGAACCCTACACTCAAGGCAGTGTGTACGAGCAACTGACGGAAGGTGGTCACGGATGCGAACGTGGGCGTATGTCATCTTCATATCTTTGCTTCTTATTACCTTCCTGTAGATATTCCAGGCGTAGGGGATGTTTACGCCTACACCACACGCCACACGGAAAAGACACTCTACAACTCCACATTACGACCCATTGCCTAACTCGAATACTATCCTCTCTCTAATATACGGTGGGAACAGACTACTCTCTAATCGGCTTGGTCTCGGGGTTGTAACTGAAAGAAAACACTCTATCAAAAGCTAAAAACAAAGAGGAACGAGAGATAAATAAAAGGATAGAAATACATAAAATACTATAAAAATTGCGTTACGAAGTACTTCGAAATAACCCTACCCCGCTTTACGCTTTGTTATCATCAACCTCTCGATGTCGTTCATTCCCTCTTCACTACTAACTGACCCAAATTTTATCGAATTGCGATGGTATCCGAAAGAGACCTTGCACAGGGCAAGATTTATACATTCAGGCCTATTCTAGAATGTCTTGATTTAGGCATAGATGCTACTATCATCCCTCACATATTGTGTCGTCATAAGGTTCTCGTCGTCGGAGCCGTGCCCAGAATGGGGGGTCGCTATGTCAAAGTCATGACAGTAAGTGCCGATGAGACAGACAAATCATCTACTAAATCTCTTCAGATTACTTCGACGTTAAACGATGGCGGCGACTACGTCCCGATCTCGCCAACCAGGAAGGAGCGCTATCCAATCCAACTTCGGCTTCGAAACTACCTCGATAGAACTTCCGAGCAGATCATGATTATCTCCCAGTTAGAGAAATATTCATACTTGAAGATTGACCAATGCTACGAGGTGCCGTTGCAAATGCTGCTCGAGTGCAGAGATGATTACGGAAATCATTATATGATTATTCGCAAGCATCGAGGAGGTCTGGCACAACTTCAAGATCATATTCGAAAACGTGATTTGGCTCGGGAGGCGGAAAACCGGTCGCTTCTATCGGTCGAGAAAGAGCTGGGGTTGCTTGCACTTGATTCTTGACTGACAACCCCTTTGTCGAAGAGATGAGGCGATAGTATGATGACTACCGCCATTATGATAACACTATCTTCAGCTGTTATGCCTTGATTTACTACATAAATGAATATCTGTCAACTATAGCCAATACCTGTTCAATTAATTTCCAAGCATACAAACCAGGACATAGCGCATGTTGAACTAGTCACAGCTTTTTGTAACTGATAGACATCTGACTGTAAGAACATGGTATTATGAATGCCAGATATATGATTCTTTAACTAAAACGCCAAAACCCGCACTTTCAACAATCTGTGCGGACCTCGATAACTAGTTGTAATATGCACTGTTGTATGGTATGTTCAGTACCAGTTGTCATATGATTCCTGGGTAATATAACATGTCTTCAATGTGGACTTTGACACCCCCCAAGCTCTTAAAGCCTGTATGTTCCTGGCTTCAAAAGCTGCCAATTGCTTCATTTCTGCCCTCTTCGTCAAACAGCCTGTGGTTTATGGATCAGATGACTGATCTCTCTTATCTCAATCATCTCTCGGAAAAGATGCTGCTTCTACTTGGGAAGCGCCTTCGTAAGACAATGATTAATGTGTAATTGACAACTTGATCCGCTCTTCAACTAGGAGATTACTTGGTACGCGTAATGTAAAGGGATATTATACTAAATATTAAATTCATTGAATTCATTGAATTCATTGGCTATTTCTCTATCTAATAATACTAAACCTAATATATATTTGATGGGGTGCTGGTAAAAATCGACTGTCGCAGAATTTACCCGCATAGAGTGTAGGTTACCCAATAGACCATAGAATTGAACCCGAAACCCAGTTTAAGTTAGGTTCGGGTTAGAGTCGGTTGTGGCGAAGTCTAAATAAGATCTGTAAGATCTTTATTATATCACGATTTATCGTGATTCCTAATACAAAATCTATATTATCTTACTAGTTATAGCGACTTAGAAGTAAGTTATAATATAGTTATACCAAGTATAATATATCTAAGGATATCTTAGATACTACCTGTAATTTATATCTAATCTCTTTTACACTATATACTTTACTATAATATCTATATTTATTTAGTATACGCCACTATATTTAGACTTCTAGAGGATACTAGGTCTTGCCCAACGCGCATATGATTCCATGGACCCATCAAAAGCGCGACATTCACGTTGCGTTCACTGAGACGCTCATATTGCTCCATTGTCTGCCGTTATGCCATGGATCGAATTCGCCTCTAGAACCAAATTTGCCGTAGCAGCTCACAGACACATTGGTAGCCACGGGCTGCGTATTGGCGGGCACCGAGAAGCGCTAATGCGAGGCCACGACCGTATGGACATCCATTGAGAATTGTACCTGCGGGATTTTCATCTTTAGCTAGGACAGGTTGATAGAAGTCTGCCGCGAGTTGCAACTTCTCAGATCCATCCGATACGGGAACGTGCATGCCTAGCACCGTATATGAGAATGTTTCTGGAGACAAACCCAGTTTTCGCGTTGCCAGGCGGTGGAAGAGCGCAGTGAAGAATCCGTGTTTGGTCTTCATCGTCGGGTTGTGATAGAGCGTGTAATCGGCCTGGCGCAAGTCCCAAGAAGAGGCTTTTCCACGAGGGCTGTCTTACGAAATGAGACACGCGTTGTATGAAGTTATCCCTACGTTCGGAACGGATACCGACCATCCGGCCTTGCCATTCGAACCTTACACTGGCCACCTGCACATGTAACACGCTAAATATGGCAGCCCCTCGGGTGAGACTGCTTCCAAAACCTGCTACTTCCCATAATGTCGATCCCCTGATTCTAATAGCCCATAATTACTCCCATAGGGTAGGATAGGTTTTTGACTTTCAGGCTCTAGTCGTATTCGTAGTCAAACTCGGGAAAAAACCGAGGCAAGGATCTAGTTTGTTTTCGCCATGATTTCGAAGCGTACGGAAAAAGAAAGCTACATCGGTAACCATTAAAGCTCTTAACTTATCCAATTACCTCGTCACATCCATCAACTGTGGCTGAGAGTTAGGCTATAGGAAACCAGGTAACCTTGTTGGGTCGGCATACCCTCTCTTCTGCTGCGATCCCTGATACGGGAACTTGAGAAGCCGAGCATTAATCACGAGACCAGGGCAGAAGCCTTTTGTTGTCCAGCTGCTCTCTGTAGGAAGCATGGATCAACAAAGTATATATATATATCACCTCTTGAACCTCCAGCATATTTCAACATCATTAGAATGGTTTGGAAGGCTATAGACATCACAATCCTTTATATGCATTCTATCTCCATTATACCACCTTTCAGTCTCCAGAGCTGTCAGCATTTTCAAACCCTTCTCCACAACCACCCATCAGTCAAATACAAGGCACCGAAATCAGAAGCCTACAACTCTGGAAGAACCTACCCAAATATAATAGGTGCTAGAGGGAGTAACGTTTGGAATGGTAGAGTGTCAAAGCCTTTCTGCATCTTGCAGTTGCCTTTTTATAGAGCTTGGCGCTTTCTGGTGGAATTGTATTTCTTTCTCAGAGTGCAGCCTGTGCTTTGAATGTGGTGAACGTGGGCAGTATCTTGCATGAGGATTAAATGGGCGGCCTCAGTTTCCGCTAGCCTCGCCCAATCAACGATAAGTGATGAGTCTAGTTTCTATTAGAAGGGTTGGGCAGCTATCTCCCCGATCCCCCCTGGTCTGGTCTGCTACCCCTCCTGTTATTCAACACTGATATCCCCCCCTTCAGCAACCAACGCTGTACTTCAGTATTATCAGCCCGGTTTTCCCCATTTCCAAGCGTGATAAAGATCCTTTAACTTCGACTAAATCCAAAAATCACCATGAACTCACCCAATCAAATCATAGATCCAGATGGTGAGGTGATTATAATACTACGCAATGCAGACTGTCCGTTTGCACAACCTTTTGAAAATACCGTTACTGGTGAAGCCTCTGATATACCACTGGAGATACATAATGGTCCTCGAAGGACTTTTCCATTGTTCAACTTTCCCACTTTCCGTTTCGAACTGCTAGAGCAGAGTCAGCCGCCTCCCAAAAAGAAAGCAATGAGTAGCAAGGAGAAGAAGAAGAAAAAAAGAAGGGGAGGAAATATGGAGAGGCTCAGACTGCTCTTGAGGAACATGCTGCCGTTGAGCCTGCTGTCGAAGAGCCTGCTGCCGTTGAGCCTGCTGTCGAAGAGCCTGCTGCTGTTGAGCCTGCTGCTGTTGAGCCTGCTGCCGTTGAGCCTGCTGCCGTTGAGCCTGCTGCCGTTGAGCCTGCTGCCGTTGAGCCTGCTGCCGTTGAGCCTGCTGCCGTTGAGCCTGTTGTCGATGAATCTGCTGCCGAAGAGTCCGCTGCTGTTGAGCCTGCTGCCGAAGAATATGCTGCCGAAGAGCCTATTGTCGATGAATATGCTGCCGAAGAATATGCTGCCGAAGAGCCTGTTGTCGATGAATATGCTGCCGAAGAGTCCGCTGCTGTTGAGCCTGCTGCCGAAGAATATGCTGCCGAAGAGTCTGCCGCCGAATTCGGCACACCGAATTACGTCCGCATTAAAGTATCCGCGAAGCATTTAACGTTCGCCTCCTCGGTTTTCAAGAACATATTGACTGGGGGTTGGAAAGAAAGCTTTACTTACTTGCAGAAGGGCTCAGTGGAAATCACCGCAGAAAGCTGGGATACTGAAGCATTTTTGATTTTACTCCGTGCTATTCATGGTCAATACTACTATATACCGCGGAAGCTGACCCTCGAGATGCTCGCCAAGGTTGCTGTGATAGCAGATTACTATGAATGCAAGACGGCTTTATATATCATGAAAGATATTTGGATCGACAATCTGGAGGAGAACATCCCTCCGATAGTTTCTCGAGACTTGATATTATGGCTATGGATTGCCTGGTTTTTTCAACTTCCCTCTCAGTTCAAAATGTCAAGTTTGATTGCGATATCACGAAGTGACGACTGCGTTTTTAGCTTTGGACTTCCTATTCCTACAAATGTCATTGGTAAGAGTGGGTCATTTCTGAAAGCACTTCATCTCTAACTGAATGGTAGTTTCAATAAACAAATGCAGGGAGAATGCCATCCGCAACTTGGTAATCACCCTTCATGAAACACGGGGTGCCTTCTTAGACGGCACTCGGGGCTGTTGTTTCGAGTGTCGCTCGTTCATGTATGGCACTCTATCCATGCAGATGCAGTCCAATAATCTGCTTTCACCAAGACCCAAGGCTCCCTTCTTGAATTTGAATTACAGTGATCTGGTGAAGACTGTACTGGCCTTCAAATCCCCACGATGGTACGACTCGAACACAAGCTATTCGAGTTATACTAGGTCCAGCAATTTCCACGATTGCCCCGACGCATCCTTCGCATCATTATTCGCGATACTGAAAGCTCCCCTCGAGGGATTGGATCTTCAAGATTTCACGGGATCATCATTGGAGAAATGTTTCCATGGTGCCATCTGCATGCGTGATTAAACTTAAATTGTGCTATTCATTGCGACAGAGATATGAGGGCATGAATGAAAGCCAGCCAGCTGCAATTTATTGATTTAATCATCGCAAATATTTGTTCAGCTAATCCCAGACGTATCAATTGGTCTCAATGGGATTATGAAATAGAAACCAATTGTCTTCTTGTTGCTACGATTCTAATGTTGTGATTCTCGGTTCTTGATACAGTGAAGCAACGGTAAGCATCTATTCGTCATCAGCGGGTAGCTCCGGTAGATCAGACTGGCGGTTAGTCTATACCAAGTAGGCCGTTTAATGATACTCACGGGGCGAAGATTAGAGTTTTCTTTCGGGTCTGAAAACTTGATCGGCCTTCAGTTTCTGTAATAGAACACAGGACCTATGAATTCCTGATTATCTTATTAAGGCGTTCGCTCCACGTATATCAGCAGCCACGAAACCGAGACTCATGATGAGGGGAAGAAACAGTCGGGCGGTTTATGCATGCAAGTGCAGGGTAGTCTGCGACGTGTTGGCGAGTTTCTGGTCGTGTATTGTAACGCGAGTCATGGCAAGCAGATGCAGAATAGCCAAGCCATTACGTGTCATTCAGACCATGATCGCATCACTGGGGCTGCTGCAAAGTTTGGAGATTATATTGCGAGGTCTAAACAGGCGATTATTGGCATGAGCCTGCGAGACTGAGAGAAAATTACCCAAAGGGGATATTCTTGGCACTTGACGCCAAATACTGGCTTGATCACCTGCAATATCAGTCAAAGCGGGGTTACTTCTTGTTTAAATGCAGTGGTTGCCGACTGCACCCACATGTCGTCGCTTTATCCTCATATGCTGACATTAGAATAACCATCACTCGCTATCGACTCTATAAGAATACTCCAATGGCCGAGAATAAGGTTCAATTCTCGCAATATGAGATGGGGGAATTCAAGGAGAATAAGTGGTACTGCGGTTGCGACGACCCAGCCCGCCGTTTCACCTCAAACACGGACCAGACCGGGGGCGATACCTGTAAGTTAGGATTTTTATCTATGGGAACGATCTTTAATCACGAGGATAGTTCTGCGATGTCCCAATACAGAAAAATGTAAATTTTTCCTTTGGGAAAAGGATGAACCCACAGCAAGGGTATCGAAGACCTCACCCCGAACCCCTCAACAAAATCGAAGACGAACCCTAGATCCCCTCACTCCGGTGTCCAGGCATGATATTCTTGGAAGACGTCAACCCTTTAATGTTCAATCGTCACCTACCTCCCCAACACCGAAACGACGACTTGGCCACGTGGAAGTGCCGGATCAGCCACTTTTAGCTGAAATTCTCGAACTTTTGAAATCTGCGAATATTGAGATGAAAGCTTCCACAGATTCGCAACTACGACATTTAGTCAACATGGGAGTGGCAGGATATGAAACCAAAATACGCACGTGCGAGGCCACTATCAACGAACTCCGAAACAAGTTGGTAGAAATGGAGAGCTGAAGGATAACATGCATTGTAAAGGTGGTTGCGATGAAGAAATGAGAATTTACAATATACTATTTTTTGCTGAGTCTGGCGAGGCCTCTTTTCTATAAAATAGAACTGTTCGCGTAGAAAAAGTTGCTTAGGATTGGATCCTCTTTCCCACGAGCCGGGTACGTCTTTTACTTGCTCTTAGAGGGAGGCCCTTGAGATATTTCGAGGGCCGATAGATATAATAAATTAAATCTAATTTAGCTATATTTTAAAAGCTATACTCCTATTAACGATAATACGGTGAGCAGATGGCCAAAAACGGCTATACATCTAGCCGTTTCAAGCGTCTTACTCACTAGCACAGTCGTTAGCGTTACGTGTATCTATATCCACGTTCGATCCGACCTAGCACCTAATTATATATATAAGGGTACAAAGGTAGAGAGTTGTACTTTTATCCGATCATACGTTCTATAGGCCAGCGCGTAAAAACCGCCTAATATCCGCACCCCTATCCTCTCTGAGTAAATTGCAAGTACTACCTTTAAGGTCCTCCTATTCCCGAAAATTGCGCACGATCACTTCCGCTATCCCTAATGCGTTTAGGATCTCCGCAAGTCTATAATAACAGTCTAAAAGGGCGGGGTTAGGGAGGTCTAGGTCCTACGCATTATATACTTTCTTCAATTCAATATAGCCACTCTTAGGAAGGAATTGTCTGTCCGCTTTTAGGTATCGCTTGAAGACCTTAATTTCATATGTATTATCACGGTCCTAATTGCGTATCTCTCCGTTAGTAAAACTGAATAATAGCATATATACTGGGCCGTTAGCCACTTACAGTAGGCTTGAGAGCGATAGAGAATTGCCCAAATTCGGTATGGACAGAGTCCCGTAGTGTTATTCCACTTGAAAGATTGTTATAGTTTCGACTCGTACTCCTCCTTGTCGGAGGGTCTATGTATGGGAAGGAGCGTTGACTATCGGACTATCATATTATCGATAAAGTTTGTTACATCGTCAACTTGTACAATCAGCCCCAATATTCTATCCACGTTATCGTGGAGGGATCTACTGGGTAAAACATCGATGAGTACGACGAAGCAGTGATCATTCAAAGAGGTCAACCCGAAGAAAATGAACTATACGTACTACAAACCGCACCACTTCGTCGTGAGCCAGGCTTGCGCACTTTGAAAAATGGGGAAGATTTCTATTATACCGTCGGTACCAAGACCGCCAATATTGAAGCTCTTCTGGTGTAATCGGTTAGGGAAAAAATTGATATTGAGGAAGCATGCGATTTCTACCAACGGTTTCAAGGGCCATTCACTTCATACGTTATTGCGGCTGACCTTCGACGCCTACTGCCAACATACGCAAACCGCCATTGGGGATTGAAGGGAAAGCAGTATAGCTTTATTACACAGCCCCCTGCTGCTCATGTAGCAATCCAGTAAACCGAGAAGCCCAAGACGTCCATGACGCTCAAGGAGCTAGATGAGACACTGGCAAAGGAGATCCTTACTCGGGACTCCGTGATAGCGATGCTGCGCGACCATAATCGGCGAATCGAAGAACTTCTAGCCACCAAGGCTATAGGAGAACATTGCTGATACCAATCCTCATAATTAGACAGTGTACCCCCAGTGTACCCACGGTTGACCCACGATTGACCCACGGTTGACCCACGATTGACCCACGGTTGACCCACGGTTGACCAACGGTTGACCTTAAGTCAACTTTTTGGTAATACATTCACGTGATAAGTGTGTCATGTGACCGCCTGTCACGTCACTCTGTTTCCCCGGTCTCTTCTCCTTCTCCTACTCATCCTTTCCCTTCTTCTCATAGTTAGATCGCAATGTTTTGTTCCTCTCCCCTTTTTCTCAGTCCTTGGTCCTGCTTAAAGCCCGACTTCTTTCTTCCATTGATTATCACGTTGGTATCTCCCACATGGCAGTGAGAGGCCATGCGTACCATGGGTCTCCCTGCGTGCCTTCTCCATGAACGACGCCTTCCCCAACTTCATCCCGTCAATCTAAGAGTTCTCGGTTTCTCGTTGAGCTGATGTAAGTCTTTATCCCACTATATCGATGCGCCATTATGACTGAACACACGACAGATCGCGACCGAATGCCACCTCCTCCAATGCCACACTCTCGCCGTTTATCGTCTTGTACACATTCTGTATCGGCCGCTCGTACCATGGCAGCTTCATCATCTGCGTCCAGTGTTGCATCGTCAGGCTTGTTCTCCGCAGCAACCAGGGCAGAAACATTACGAATTGCCGGTACTAAGTGTTGGGCATGCTCGACACTGGCGCCCGAAATTTGCCATGTTGTCCCCCACCACGACCCCCAGGTGACTTCAGACTATGCTATATTTTCCAAGGAATAAGCTAACCAGTCTTTATGCAGATTCCCGTGTGGGAGCAAGCTGGGCTATTCACGTTCAATTACAAACACACACATAACTCAATCCCTCTCTGTGGATCTTGCCATACGGAGTTCGATATGTCACTCGACCCCGGATATGTCTTCTTCCCTGCAGACATACAGTACTTCATCGATTTTGAACGCCAGGATCGTGCTCGCCGTGAAGAGATCGCAACGGATACTGGAGTCCACATCTCAACCCTTTCACGACAGGTTCCGACCAGTGCAGATTATAAGCAGCACGAAATCGACTCCAACCGAATCTCACCCACCGCGATCGGAGGCCGATACAGCCGCGTGTTTCTAAAACAGTTCCTGCATAGCGGTGAAATCCCAGGGATCGAAAAAGCCTACTCAACTGCAAAAGAATGGCATGGTGCCCCCCTTGCGTCTATTCGTCGTGCGTTTGCCGCCCTTTCAAGTCCCCGTTTCTTTGTTATCATCGATACCAATACTCGCCATATGCTTGAAGAACTGCGACAGCTATACTTCAGTGACGACCGCATTTCCTCCGAACAAGTGTCTCTACGCGACGTGTATCAACCGCAAGCCCGGACAAGTCAGAAGCACCAGCTGGAAGACCAGACCAATGATGAGTCGGCACGTTGTGACAAGAAAGCCAAGGGTCAGGATACGGGGTTTGCTGGAACATTTGTAGCTGCAAACCAGTGCGGCGGATATACCGAGTGGGTTTTAGGCCCTGAATCGACCACAAATGACGTCGTCAAGCTGTATGCCCCAGTGTTTTCCTCCACTTAACTGACCTGCTGCGTGTCCTCCTACCTCTTGGGTTTATATCTTGATGGTGTATTGATTATTTATAACCAAACCCTGCTATCGTTATAAACAGGTTTTACTGTATAGGCGCAGTTCGACCTAGTTTCTATATAAATTATGGTTCCTATATCGAAATACTACAATCTTTACCATTAAGGTAAAGGAAATATTAAGAAATGTTCTCATTATTAAGAGAAGTATATCTGGTTTAGGATTAATTACGTCTTGAAGTACTTTATTTTATATAGAAAGGTGGTGTATGTTAGCTGTTAGTTTTTTAAGTATATAAGTGCATTCCAATATATATTCAACTAACATAGTATATATCACTCCACTAGTTACTAGTTTTCTGACGGCTGTCAGAGTTCTAGGGTTATTTATCTACGGCATTGGACTTTTTTTTGACGGCTTTCAGAATTCTGAATGAAATATTTTAGGAAGGCTTAACGAAACTGGGGTGGGAATTGGGGTTTGACTGGGTTATCCACTAAAGATATAGAAATGATATATAAGTGGTGACCCCTCCTGGATATCCTGTTATCTCCGCATGGGCCCCGTACGAAAAAGTCCTTCCGGGGGCCCCGCTATATGCTGTGGCTCTTAATGCCCAGGCACAAAATTGGAGAGTTATTGAAGGGGCAAAGGTAACGCCCGCGATGGCGAATTCGGTCCTGCTAGGAAGTGAGTATGTTTGGGATCGTGAAGCGAGTGATCAGGCCGTTGCGATGCTGTGGCGGTCTAAGGATGATGTGGACAGCGGGGAGGTTACTCTGGCTCGGTGCTGTGTACCGGCACTCCGACAGATCAATATGGCGAAGCTGTCGTTTTTCAAAACTATGAGACTGGTTTAAGGATGTGGGAGTCAGAAGGATCCTCGTTGCTCGCAAACATAAAAGCCGGTTTTCTGTTACCTAGGGAGATCTGTGAGTCGACAATAGTGGTCCCTGATCCAGAGCAACCGATTAGTTACAACACTGTGTGCGGCAAGGGGAGTGTCGTACAAGCAGAAAGACGATATCCATCAGGTCTCTGACTATTTCGCAAACGCAATTGTGAGGGACCATGAATTTTGCTTGCGATATACGGGTAATAGATCGATGATGGGTGGGAGAACTAGGGTGAAGGACACTAGGCGGGAAGCGCTTTCGTTACGGAACGGGGCTAGCTACTATTTGTACTCTGCACTACAGCTACCCCAGTAGCAAATTGTTACACTATATGAGCTTATCTTATTTACTGTATTCCGTACTTGTACTCCGTATGCGACTGGCGCCACAGTCTAGTTATTCAGGTGAGGTTGTTCCTAGGGGTTGCGTGTCGACAAGGCAGTGTGTGTATATGATTATGATGATGATAATTTTATTAACCCGATGTAGCTCGCTATTACATACATGCTGCTATGTGGGGTTAGCGTCCCGGGGCCTGCTCTTCGACGACAAAATGGTGGTGCATCCTCAGCATACAGCCACCCTGTAGACAGGAGTCGTAAGTCCAGCATGGTCCAAAACACGCAAGTCTAGCATAGTCGTATAGATTCTGATATATCGGCCTAGGAATAGTAGAGTAGATCAATTTCAAAGTAAAATAGTGACAACCTAAGTCCTAAATCTGACAGCCGTCAAAGTCCCCCTAAATACCGAGGTGTATAGTCCATATAGGTCAAATAAACTGCGTCCTAAAGTGCCACACACCCAGGTATCCTGAATATAGTAGACAGAAAATCCGAAGATCAATAGATATAATATTGATCGGCGAAAATCATAGGCCACGAAGCCGAGACATCTCACATACGATCAGGGAATATAACAAATTGTCTAGGAGCCTACGAGGGCCAAGGTTACGACAGGGGCACGAGGTATTCAAGGCCAGTATGATTTGAGCAATCAGAATAGTACAAGTAAGGTTTAAACATGTCGTAGCGGGTCTAGAAAGGGGGGCCTGCCATCCAGCTCATCTGTGACATGTGTAGGTAATTTTCAATCAAAGTAGTAAACAAACGAGTGTGGTAGAAGGGGGCTCCTCCTGAGGATATTAGGGTACAACAGAATAAAGGCCACGTATGAAGGTGTTTTCTGACAGCCGTCAGAAAAGAGAGGGTAAGGCGGCTCAGTACAGGGGGCACTAGAGAGCACCAAAACCCAAGTTAGGCGAGAGAGACCTAGAAAAACATCGCAGGACCCAGGAAAACATCGTAAAATCCAGATAGATTACACTTGGCGAGGTGTCTTGGGAGAGCGGCCGCTTTGGAGAAGCGACGCCGGACGCTTAGCCAACGAACTCCCTTTCTGCGGCGTCCGCGGGTTAGAGTTCGCCGCCATCGGGGCACCGCGAGTGGAGTACTTGATACCGTTTGCAGTCGTACCGAGCAGCCCAAGCTCATGATGGTCCCCCATATCGAGGCGGCTTGGGGCATGCGCAGCGATCTGGGGCAGGATCTTACGGGTACTGTTGTGTTCTATTAGGCGCTGGATAGTGTGATCCTGGAATAGCAGCCACGCCTTCTGCGGCTGCGTCTGGCCGAGTCGGTGGATGCGGCCGACGGTCTGGAAGACGCTGTTGTAGTTCTGCACCGCTTCTATCAACACCAGGCAGCTACACTCCGCATGTATGTTAAGTCCTAGCGCGCCACAGTTGTAGGTGGTCAGCAGGACGGGTCGTACCATTCGGGTTGGTAAAGCGTTGAATCGCGGCGGTACGGGCGTCGAGGGACCTACCGGCCCGGATGACCACAAAGTCAAGCCCAAGGGCGGCGAGGAACATCTCGACCAGCCAGCGGGTGCAGGGCCAGTTACAATAGACCAAGAAGCGGGGACGGTTGCCATTGTCGGCGAGGGTACCCTCGGTCCAGAGGAGGTGGAGGAGGAATCGCAGCCGGGGGCAGTCGTGAGCAAGGTACCGGGCAACAGCCACACGAGAGGTGGGGAGGTCGGCGGAGCGGTCCTGTACGGTACGCGCGAAGAAGATTCCGAAGCCACGATCGTCGCCCCAGTCACCGTAGGAGGTGATATCGGCGGAGAGCACACTATGAGAGGAGTTGCGTAGGAATAGGTCAAGTTTGGGGTGGACGGCAATGTGACAGAGCTGCCGATAGGTCGCCCAGTTGATCGACGTCGTATGATCACCCTGCGAGGGGCTCGCGGTCGTCGACTCGGCCACCGGGCCATATAGCAGGCGGGCGAGGGTATGATAGCTTTTATCATGATCCCGCTGGGCGGTACGAGTGTAACGGAGCTCGACGGTACTGATGGCTAGCGGCGGGATGTCGGCACCAATGGTGACCGACTCGTGGTTATGTCCAATCATATGATGACCCGGCTCCCGGGCAAGACAGGTAAGGCGGAGGATGATTGGCAAGACGTGGAAGCCGACGTCGGTTGACAGATGTCCACCACGGCCGAGTGCGAGCAGGCGGGCCGGACTGAGGAGGTGGTAAGGACGATCGTTGTCCGGCAGCGGGGAGACAGCCGACCAGGAGGTATACTCGGTCAGGGCCGAGTCTAGTTCGGAGACATCCGTCAGGTGTTCTGGGTCGGTAGAGTCAGGCTGCGGGATAAAGTCATTGGACCAGAGGAGCGACAGATACCTGCAGAAGTCAAACGGCTTGTTCCACATCGGGGTGGCCGTAAAGAACCAAGTGGTATGACGCTGGAGGTGCGCGACTGACTGATGCTGGCGAGAGGAGATCGTCTTGACCCGGTGTCCTTCGTCGCAGATAACACGGGCGAAGGTGATCTTGACCCTGGTGGCAAAATAGCGCGAGCGAGAGGCGCAGCGAGGCTGATCCTCGTCGGGCGTGTCAGCATCCTGGAGCTGAGCCAGGGCATGGCGGGCAGTGTCGAGGGGATCCTCGCTAGGTATGGAGCTGGCGAGCTCGGAGAGGGTGGTAGTCATCTCGTCGAGGGCTTCCGGATACGAATTGGAAAGCTCATCCTCATCCACATCGTCATGATAAATCTGACGGCTGGAATTCGACGGACGGGACGGGGTAGTAGAGGGCGTTGGACGGGAGAGCGGCTCCCCATCAGCGTCGACCTCGTAGGTGGTGCGACGCGCCTATATCTGGTACGAGGAGAGGACAATGGTATGACCGGTTAGGGAATCGGAAGAGCTGAGCTTGTTGAGGGTCTTATGGAGCTCCTCCAGGGTGGCGACGATCTGGGTTTTACGCCGATGGTCACTGGTGCGCGTTGTGGAGCCGAAGAACAGAATGAGCTGTAGGGCATCACCAAAGTGCTTGTCAATCTCGGAGGTCCACGTATCAACCAGGGCATTGGGGACTAGGACAAGGGAGGGAGCGAACGTACCAGGGGGGGCATGGACCATGGGGAGGAGTCGATTCGTGGTCCAGATAAGGGAGAGCGCAGTCAGGGTCTTACCAAGACCACAGGCGTCAGCGAGGATACCACCATGTAGGGGATCAGACTCCTGTAGATGCATCCAGCCGAGAGCGGTCACCTGCCACGGTTTGAGGTAGGTCGGAGCAAGCTCGAACGAGTTGGGGGGGGGGGGGGGGGGTTGTCCAGCTTCGCGTGGCTATTGGGGGCAAGCGGCAGGTTGAGTACAGACAGTGTGGTGTCAAAGTGTGGGGGTACAGCGGAGACAGTGAGCTGCTGACAGGGGTCAACAGGAACGGCAGGGTCCGAAGCGAACGGCGCGATAGGGGACTGGCTGGACGGATCGTCGCTCAGGATAAGGTCCCGGGTTTCCGCGCCGGTGGTCAGAGCTTCACTGGCAGAGATTGTGTGGGTAGTATGGGCGTTTGTAACACCGTCACCTACCGGGATCGGCGGATTGTAGACCAGGAGGGAGTTAGTCAGGAATTGGTTATCGCAGAGAGAGTCATGGAGAACCTAAGATCAGCATGGGAGAGGGTGGGCCGATTCAGACGAGCCGTAGTGGGTCGGTCGAGGGTGGTACCAAGACCAATGACGAGGGTCGTGTAGTCGTTGTCAGAGATCATATCAGGCAAGGTGGAGTCAAGCTGGGCTGGATCATCTTGGGCAGCCTTAGCTGTAGGGTTCGTGAACCGGGCGAGGGCATTCTCCAGCTGGGCGACGCGACTAGTGGGCACTGATAGCGTGGCGGTAGGCGGGTTGGCCTTAGAAGTGACGTGGGTGGGAGCCACGGCAGGAACATTATGCCAGTTCGCGGACGCAAAATCCCGCCGACGGTGAAAGCCAGTGTAGAAAAAGATCAGCACCTTCCAGGCAAGGAACGTCTCTAAGGCGTCAAAGTAGAATGGCGCGATGCGAAGTTGCGAATTCGCCGCAAGATCATTAACGCGGGTAAGCATGTACTGGCGGTTCCACCACATCTGGCGAATATCAAAGAGGTTAGATTCGGTCACATTGGGAGAGGCCAGGGTAGGCGGTTTGCCGTCAAGCAGGACCTGGGTATAGCGACCGGCATGGTCCACAGCTTCAATCACGGTAGGTGCTTTGATCGAACGGAACTTTGTGGGGAAATCTGGGAGAGATGCAATCCCAAATCCAGCCTGGCGGTCGGCAATATAATCCACGATAACACGCTTGGTGGCAGCATTGGTACTGGAAAAGAGGGCACGGAGAGAGGCAGTGGTCTGGAAGCCGAGGCATCCTGCAAGGCGGGCGGCAGATGCATCTAAGTCTTTCATAGACGCGCTAGTGAAGGTGATATTGTGGAAACCTTCGAGCGGATGGGGCCGGCCCGATCGGGGTGGAGCCCTCGGCTGAGTGGGTGCCATAATGGTTTGGCAGATACAGCAAGAGAAGAGTAAAATCTGACGGGTGTCAAATGATCTGGCTGGAAAAGTAGAGGTGACAACTGAGAAAAACTGGCGGCCGGTCAGAATCGCTTGTGTGCAAATGGAGGGAATGAGACAAAGAATGGCGGGGAGAAAGAAGAAGAAGAAGCATTTTGGGGGGCAGGGGTATTTATACCCAAACCTTAAATTGTTAAGGAAGGCGAGGTGAAATTGACTATGTGTGAATTATAGGTTATTATAGGATAGAGTTTAGTGAGATCTACGGACGATGGGCGTAGATTAGATTGGGTTGTATACAGTAAAACCCAGTTATAACGAATCAATTGAGACACAGCCAAATATTCGTTAAATCGAGGTTTTCGTTAAATCCAGGACCCCTATAATAAATATATATTTATCTGAATTACATACAAATTTATGCTCCAAAATAGCTTCTGATATCCCTCTGCTTTTGCTCCCCTATTCTCCTGGCCTCCAGTACCCTTTCATGTTTATGAAGAGCGTTGATTAGAGAGGTTTCACCCTGATCCTGCTGCTCTTCATATAAACATAGGGTTTTCAAAGCCTGAATAGCTTCATTGTACGGAATCTGTGGCTTTTGAACCTCAATTTCATCCTCGTCAACCTCCGGAAGGAATTCACTGAGTACAACGTCATCAATGGTAGCCAAATCGTCCTTAATAACTTCATCCACTGGGTTCAAGAAGTTCTCGATATCCATTGGGTTTGGAATCCAAGCCTGTATAATATGCATATCAGAAGATATATCATTTATGAGCGATTGGATCTCCATTTGAGGTATACTAGTAGTAGTACTACTAGTATCTAGGCGATCAAGTGATATTGAAAGGCCCTTTTGATAGCAGTTCTTAATTGTAAGAGCTGATATATCAAGATCCCAGGCTTGAATACCCTATTGTAAAGCCCAAAGGATATTCATTGATACCATAGGATCATGACCACGATCGTACTCGGTCACAATAAACCTCACCTATTGGCGCTTCCAGTATATCTTCCACGTATGAATGATACCCTGATCAAGTGGCTGAAAACGACTGGTTGAATTTGCTGGTAGCCAGATAATCAGGGTATTCCGAAGGGGTTGAGTGCTAGTATTGATTGCCTTCACAGTAGATTCGTGTGCTGAAAAGTTATCCATAAGAAGCACCACCTTGCGATTTAGCATCAGGCTATCAAACCACCGAAGCCATTCCTTAAAGATCTCTCCAGTCATCCAGGCTTTATTATTCCACCTCCACCGCATATTTAGATTATCTATATTGATATGAGAGGCAGTAAAGGCGCGGGGCTTCTTTGCTGTACCAATAAACCAGGGTTTCAGCTTCTCAGATCCATCAGCATTACAGCAAAAGAGTGCTGAGATCCTTGCTTTTTCCTTCTTTCTTCCGGGTAAAGATCGGGTAGTAAGGCTTCGATCAGGAACCCGCTTCCAATAGAGGCCAGTCTCATCACAATTAAATATATCCCGAGGGCTATACAATTGAAGAGCCTGCCGAATTGGGATCATAGCTTCAGAAGCAGACTCCGGAGTGCTTCCATCCTCCCTATAATGTACCCGGTTTTGTATCGATTCGCGGTGCTGGAATCCAGCAAGCCAGCTATTGCTAAATGAAGGCATAGGAATACCTTCATAAATAGGTAGCTGGCGCCAGAAGAAGCGTGCCTTCTCACGTATAACCTCCTGGGTTATAGGGATATGATTCTCAGCGAGCTTTACCCAATGGATAAGCGCTTTTTCGAGCTCCGGCCACTTAGCAATTCGGGTACGCTTAGCACTAATCTGGTGCTTCGAAAGCTCAGCGTCGAGATGACGATATCGTGAGGAAAGGATCTCGGAGATCGTTGAGGGCGATAGACGATGATTGTAGGTTTGTTCGAACCACTGAGCAAGCTGCTTATTAGAGAGCAGGATATTGTTTCGACGGTACTCTCGGAGAGCGATCTTTTCGGAGGTAGGGATAGCCCGGCGAGGCATTTTGATTGGATAAAAGGTGCTGAGTAAGGCCTGGATATAGCGAATTTAATATGGTAGGATTGATGAATTAACGAAGTTCGTAGTAAAGGGGGAAATTCGTTATTAGTATGGTGGATTAATTGAAGCACCGGTATCCGATCGTAATAACCAGGTATTCGTTATATACGGGTTCGTTATAACTAGGTTTTACTGTAGTAGGGAAAGGGGTAGTTACGTCATAATTATGACGGCTGTCAGAAATGTTGTGAGAAAGGGGTCCAAAACACGCAATTCCACTTTGGTTCAAAACACGCAAGTCCAGCATGGTCGAAAAAATAAAGCTGCAAATTCTGATATACGGGATATTTCACAAGTATTACAAAGCCTTTGTGTGACTAGCTTTTCTAACTGCTATCGACATTAAGGGAGGTAGTTTAAGGTATATAGTACGATTAGAGCTTGATGAATCCCGCAGCACTATATAACAGCACCAAAATTGGCTTAGTCCCGCAGCACCTCGCAGCACCAAAATTGCCTTGGTGCTGCGGGACTTGTCAAGCTCTAGATTCGTTATAGGAATGCCTCTACCTACTAATAATTAGGAACGTAAGGTAGGCAAAATATTAGCTTTAAGCTTACAGAGCCTAGTTTATTATTATAGAGTCGTATTTTTATAGCGTAGGAGGCGCGAGCTCGCGGTAGTAGATAATATTATCTAATAGAGATCTGGCTGTACGACAATATGTAGTATAGTTTAATGCCCGTGTCTACCGATATTCGGGTATTCTAACCTTATATCAACTAGGTATTGTAACTTTAGTGTGATCCCACATGAGTGGGACACCTATAATATATATACCACTACCGTTAAACTGAGTTTCATGACTCAGTTTGGCTATGCCTTTTTGGCGTAATGGGTAAATGCTCGGAGTAGTGGCCGACTGAATCTCAATATTATCCATATGAACCTTATTATTACCCTTATTATTATTCCTACTAGGCTTAAGGATATTCTCTGTCTCTGAAAGAAAGCAAACTTTACAGTCATATTACAAATGCTATATTAACTTGAAAGAAGCGCGCATGCAATTCTAGTTGGAAGATTAGTAAACCCAGATTATTGTCCTGGATCTCGGCATGGCTCTAGACACGCCATTGCACGCTCGTCTCGGTCGGCGGATTCTTAGCCACACTGATCTAATGGCCCTGTGCCAGTCTCTATGCGGTGCGTCGATGGGCCGTGGACCCAGGGCAATAGCCCACTGGGCCTCAAACAATACAAATATGCTACTTCTTGGCAGATACATAAATAATGCAGATTTTCTGGTATTTTTGAGTATTTAATTAACTGTATAAGCTCCAAATTGACCGAGTCTTCATGGGAATTAAGTCAATTCACTGAATTGACTATGGATAAGATTAATGAAATCAATGAGATTGATAAGATTGATAAGATTAATCAATAATATATCCAGTGGTGAGGACTTATTATTTACTAATGATACTTATTATTCTTCATTATCAACATGCTTCCTCTTCCTCCCTAATATACGCATATAAGACGGTATAGTAGTATCATTATCTGAGCCAATATCTATCAGATCCATAGAACTAGTTCCATCATCTTGAAGCTTTCAGGGTTTGGCCCGCATTGAAGATGCACCTACTTCTGTCCATATGAAATATATTATGTACATTGATAATCTGTCACCTGTTGAACCGTATTAGGCTAGACCAGGGGCGAGATTTTCCGAGGTAAGCTTACAGACTAGAACATGCGGAAAAATAGGCATCAATCAGGAGGTTTATGAGCCGCCAAGACTGTATTTATATATAGAAATGGGCTTTATTGGGCTTCGAAGGTAGGGCCTAGCCCGGCCCATTGCGGAGGTCTAGTAAGGGTTACCCTCTATCGACCCTCTCAACCCTCAGTTGGTTGAGGTGCGAAAGTCTGAACCTACACCTCTTGAGCTGAGGTGCAGGTTCTGAGATTCCGCACCGCGGGGAGGTGCAAAGCCAGGTCTGCACCAGCTCTCACCTTGTACCCTTCTACATGACCTGCATTCTGAGAGGTGGCATATCTACGCTGCTAGATAGTAGCAACACTTCCAAATACCAGACTTCCCCAACCCTCTTCCTTTCTGAAAGGGCCCTCTTCTCCTTTTGTTTCTCAATCCTTTGGTAAAGTGTGTTCGGTGGTGTTTTCTTTCTGCTGGATCAAAGTTATTCCGTCCCGAAATGGCCCCCGCTCACATGTCCTTTAGGCGCTTCTCTCGACCTTTACAGATATTCTGTTTTCCCCCTCATATTGAATCTCAAACCACAGAATCTTAACACCGAGATCCACGGCGGACAACTCCCTTACATCTCGACAGAAATGACATCGCTAAAGGTACAGCCCCCGGGCCTTGCCTGGGTTCAAAGAACTTTTAATCTTGAACCTCAGTGGACGGTGGAGCCCGATCCTCAGCTCATCGAGCAGACAATACAGTCGCTACTACCATCAAGCACGGTCCAGGTGAACTTCCTCGCCGAGGGCGCCTTGAACAAACTCTATGACGTGAAAATAGATAATGAGGTCTTTGTTATGCGAGTCTCGTTGCCTGTTGATCCGTACTACAAAACTATGAGTGAAGTGTCGACAGTGGACTGGATATCCCGTACCGCAAATATCCCTGTTCCTCGAGTGATCACTTATCAATCTTCCCGAGAAAATCCTATCGGATTTGAATGGATCATTATGACCAGAATGCCTGGAAGACCGTTGAAAGAGCTGTGGCGCTCTCTATCATTTTCTGCAAAAACAAGTTTGGTTGGAGAGTTTGCGACCTACTCTAGTTGCCTTTTTCGGAACCAATTCAAGGGAATTGGAAATCTCTATGGGACAGCATCTCTTCCCAATGGTTCCGGATTGCCTGAAGCGACCTGGCCTGCTGGAAACCCGGCATGTTCCAATAATTCACCTCTATCTGAAAAGGAACATTTGTCTACAGGATTGCCAGATGTTGGCAGAATTGTTTCTATGCACTTTTTTTGGGGGTCACATATCCTTCAGGATGTTCATCGAGGGCCATTCACGTCTAGTAGCGACTGGATTACATCACGTCTTTCTCTCAGTGAGAAAGACTGTCAGTCGACACTAGACAATCTACCATCTAGCGATCTTGAGAGCGATGATGAAGATGATGCAGATGATGCAATAAGAACATTGGAAATCATTGGAAAACTGAAAACCCTGCTTCCATCTTTCTTTCCACCAAATGGAGACAATCCGGAGCCCTCAGTCCTGGTTCATGACGACCTCTCTAGCCAAAATATTCTCGTTTATGATAACGGAGAACTAGCAGCTATTTTAGACTGGGAATGTGTTTCAGTACTCCCTTTATGGAATGCCTGCTATTACCCCGCATTCTTGAAAGGGCCACCGCGACGCCTCGAGCCTGATCTAGGACGATATGAACTCGAAGCGAACGGAGAACCCTCCGATCTCTACTGGGAACACCTATGGCAGTATGAGGTCACTCTCCTTCGTGATGTGTTTATTGATAGAATGAAAAGCCTGGAACCGGGATGGGTGGAGGTTTTCCACAAGAGCCAACGTCAAAGAGATTTCGACCTTGCAGTGCAAAATTGCGATAATGAGTTTGTTGCCCGGCATATACGTGCATGGATGAATGACGTCACTGCTGGGGTGGACAACCATCGGAGCCTGCGCGATCGAATTGATGAGGATTAAAGGTCCCAAAGCAGCAGCTAGATTATTTTTGTATATGCCGATAGTGTCAATTGGATAAACGTATAGTTAGCTCATTACTACCTTTCGGACTAGGTCAAGACCATTCAGGAAAATTCCCATCTGGGCCGGGGGCGGAGTGAAGGATCCAATTCTCTGTCTCTGAAAGCAAACTTTACTGTCATAGTACAAATGCGATATTAACTTAAAAGAAGTGCGTACGCAATTCTAGTTGTTCGGACGTCATGCCACGCGAGCTAGAAGTAATGTTATGACAGGTGTCAGAACATTGAAACTTGCGTATATAGCAGTCTTGTGATGTCTGTCTTTAGTGGTCTTCTCAGATATCATTCTATTTAGATAGGTCAACGGCAAAAAAAGGCGGAAAACGGCTTAATTTGTGCAAACAACTTTTCTATGTATAACATTTGATACTTCAACAATGTCTGACTATATGTAGCGAGGATATTGTACGGCAGGTAGAACTATGATATGGTAAAGGTTTGGGCTTTTGCAGCTCATACCTATCTTCTACTCCTGTTTGAAAGTTCCTGACGTTTTGACGCCTGACATATTCTCTGGTAAAATCCTCCCATGGCCGATTATTAGCAGCGATGTTGGCAGCTTCGTATATTTTACCAATCTGACGTTGGTCTCAGCTAGACCTCCGCAATGGGCCGGGTTGGGCCCGGACCTCACACCCATAGCCCAACCAGCAGTGGGCTATGGGCCCTACCTTCGAAGCCCATTTCTATACATAAATCCAGTCTTGGCGCTCATAAACCTGCTGAATAATGCCTATTTTTTACGCATGTTCTGGTCTGTAAGCTTACTTGGAAGATCTCGGCCCGCCGGCCCTAGTCTAGCCTAATACATAGGTGATAGATTATCAGTGTACAGATATATATAATTTCATGTAGACAGAAGTAGGTGCATCTTCAAAGCGGGCTAAACCTTGAAAGCTTCAAATGCCACTTTAAGGTTATTATATAAATACCACCTTCTTATCAATCTCATTGATTTTATTTAATTTATCTATCGTCAATTCTATCAATTGACTTAATTCCTATAAAGACTCGGTCAATTTGGGTCTTAGACGGTAATTTAAAAACTCAAAAATACTAGAAAAATCTGCATTACTTATGTATCTACCAAGGATTGGCATGTTTGTATTGTTTGAGGCCCATTGGGCCCATAAAAGCCCAGCCCATTTGCGGGTTGGGGCGGGTTGGGCTTTGGGCTTTATGGGCCGGTGCGGAGGTCTAGTCTCAGCCCATATACTCTACTCTGAAGAAAGTCTACCCCGATTTGAGAACCTGGATAATGAAATACCATGAGACGCTTCAAGCTACGAAGAGTTGTGTAAATCACGGTGCTATCCCCGTTAACCCTAGTTGTTTCGCTATAATCGTACTGACCATCGGCGTTCTTGGCTGGTGGGGTTTCCCCGCCGGATCATCTTCACTAGTTTGATCAGTAATCACTCGCCTTAAAAGAATCAACTCATCCGGGTCAAGACTTTCTTCATTAATCTCATCAAGCCATGGCTGTTCACGTTGTTTCGAAGCTTGATAACCGCCAACATGCGACCTTCAACGTTGAAGTTGCTGGTCAGAGGGAACTATCGGAGTCTTCAGTACGAATCCGCACCCAACTAATCAGCCTCACTTCAAACAATTTGACCTATGCCCGAATGGGTGGATTCTTGCATTGGTATGTTCCCGATATCAACCAAATAAATAATCCTGTAGAATATGATCTGAAATGAGAATCTCATCAATTACTTGCAGGTGGGACACGTACCCCGTATCTGCAGACTATCCCGCACCATACAACGACCCATCAACATGGGGAATTGTTCCAGCCTGGGGCTATGCATCGGTGGAGGAGACGACAATCCCAGAATTACCCAAAGGAACACTTCTTTTCGGATTCTGGCCTACAACCAGCACACCAACCGATCTCAAATTCAAACGCGGTTCCCCAGAAGGCCACTGGATCGAGACCAGCGATCATCGCCAGCAACTTATGCCGCTGTACAACCGCTACACGGTAGCTCCGACATTGACCCCAACCTCCGAGCTGGCCCTCGCACTTAATCACCTGTCAGCTTCTGCACAGGATGAGCTAGACCGCATGGCCTGGACTGCACTATTCATTGGCGGGTTAGCCGGGTACATTCTCAGCGAGTACGTTTTCTCGTCCAACCCAAACCAGCCTCCCATCCATCCACTGGGAAACCAAGCTGGGTTACAGTGGACCCTGTCCGACGGGGACTTATCGTCCGCGGTCGTAGTAAACCTCGCCGCGTCGACTAACACGGCCCGTGTTTTCTCGTACTACCTGTCGCGAAAGCCGGATAGTTCGGCACCCCTTGGCTTGTTGCATGTTACATCAGCTGTGTCACGCATTGCGGAAGCGGATCGAAATTTAGCTACTTCTGTTCCCTCTAAGGCGGTTGGATATGAAAATATTGTATCTGAGGAGACTGCAGAGTGGCTGGCTAGCTGCAAAGCTGAGAAGATTGTTATCATTAACTTCGGTGGCCGTGGAAATGCCCTCGAAAATACACTTTCCCTGATCAAGAATCATGTCGAGTTACAATCTTGCAAGGTTGTTATTGTCCAGGTGGGCAATGAGCAGAAAGTATACTCGATGGAGGAGATAATTGCTGGAGCAGAAGCGACGGCGAAGCTTGGAAAGGTTCAATATAACACTTCTAGTGTTCAAGATACGATACTCGAGTCTGGCGACGCAGAAGCCTACCTTGCAACACGAAACGCAGAGTGGGAGAAATGGCTGGATAATCGACACTTGAGCGTGCCAGGAAAGCAGGTTGTGTTTGGCCGCGGTGTTTCTGGTGCTGATGGTGTTGAGGGAGGGTGGGAGAGACTGTGTCATGGACAAGTAGGAGCTGATGAGGGATTGGTCTACAAGATGCAATGAGACTTGAAATTCGGAATGAATTAGTTTGGCCGCAGTATTTAACAGATAGAATGAAAAAGAATTTGTGAAATCGAAACTCCCAGGACTCTGCACCTTATCTCAAATTCATTGAAAATGACCTGGAATCAACACCAAAGTAGACAAGGGGTATACAAGCGCATATTCCAAACTCAAACAAACTATACCACCTGCTCATATCGGGGAGCAGGGTCCATAGTGTGAATACCATCACTTTGCTCACTCGAAAACCGCGCAGAGTTGATCTCCACTAGCATCGGATGCTCACAATTATTCAATTGAGTAGCCGCCGACACTATCAAGTCTGAAAAATGATCCTTGTAAGGTGGAGGAGGACTTTGGCTTCCCTGCATGTGTTGAAAATCTTGCCCTCGAATGGTCGCATTTTCTCCAATCACATTGGGTGTTATATATATCTTAAATGGCATAATTTCCGTGATCTAATTCTCCGTTAGCTGCATGTTTAAAATTTCCGAATAGTTCATTTGCATACCATGGCTGTCTCTTGTCCGGTCTCATCGCTGAATTTAGCAGTGATAGAAAGCTCATGGCTAATCTTGATGGGTCTGGTCGAGACACTCTGCGAGCAGGCGTCAAGACTATTAGGTAGAGAGACGGGCGCGGTAAAGCGCCATTCAATTTCCGAAAGACCATCCGCATCAGGCTCATCCCATTCAGAAAAATCGATGACCTTGGTACAAACAGTTTCAGTTTGTGCTGCAGTGATAAACCGTACATTGTGTCGCACTGATTCTTCAGCAGTAGCTTCTACCCGGACAATCTGTTTCTCAATTACTTTGATTGTAACCGTCTTGAGTGTAGCATATTTCACCAACGGTGCAAACCAGCATTCCACAGGAAATGTGCAACCAAAGGGAACGTTCCGATCAGTGATGGAGAGGACATATTGGATATTTTCGTTGGAGTGGCCCTCGATGGTCTAGATATATATTCAGTCAACTGGACACAGCAAAACCGCTCCAATGCAAAATGGACTAACCAGTGGGCATTGTGGCCTTAAATAGCTGGTCTCCAAATCGGAAACCTGGTAAATCCTAACTGGCTGCGAGACCACAAAATCGCTTTTGAAACGTCGCTCGATGATGGCCTCGACACAATATGTGTGATATTGATTGTTTGCTCCAGCCACAGTGTCAAAAACCTTACTTGGAAGCGGAATATCGAACAAAAATGCGTGGTCCCCGGCCGGCATTTGGAATACGTTCATCGTTTTAGAAGAAGCTAGTGGTTGTTCTCGCTCGAATGTGATCTGATCACGGCTTTCTGCTGATCCAAAGATTCCCTCCATAGGGCTATAAATAGGAGTAAGAAGATAGTCAATAACAAAGTATATAGAACGGCGTTCTCACATTGCTATTGTTCCCCTCAATCTCACTTTGATACTCTTGACTGAGACAACTTGTGCAAGAGACAGACTAAGTCTTCCAGTAACAGAAACCGGATGCCGCTCCTCCGAAATAAAAATGAATGATTTATCAAGACTAGTGGAATATTCAATTAGCTTATTATAGAAAAGCAACGCTGGGAATAATCAAACCTCAACTCAGAGCCGGTAATGTGTTCTCGGAACATCGTGAGGTGGAAGCAATATTTAGCTTGAGAAATTAAAAGCCAGATTACAGTTCAATTGAGCCTCCGCCGGCGAATTAATAGCAAGGGAATACTGGCGCGTTATTTGCCTTTATACTCGTGTCTGCACGACGGAGCGGGCATTCCTAAACGGGGTCGGGGAGCTGATTCCAAAACCTTATAAGGGCAGCTCTTCACTACAGAATGAAGTACCCACATTCTTGTGATGCTGTCTAAATAAGTTACAATCAGTCGCGAAATACTTTCAAGGTCTGTCCTTGGAGATTTTTCTTGCGACTTTGCTAGGCATTCCTTGATCTATAATGGGACGTCTTCCCACCATAATATATCTGCTATTTCTGAAAATATAAAATATAGCGTAGTACTTGAATCGGAATTAGAAATGTCGTCTTTCTTGTGCACTATAAATTGATAAAAGCTACGGACACTCCCCCGGTGATACATTTCTCGCTAAACTCCCTCTGGTATATTTTCCAGCGGCCACTAAACTAAACACGGTAATAACTCCAACAGTAAAGTGGGAACGGCAGTCGGAAGACATACCCGAAGCAGTTTAGGGAAATCCGTCGTTCTGTTCACATCTCATGAGTTTGCAATTATTGACTCTGTAGCACTATGGTCAGGGCTGTACACCCTATGCCATATCAAATACAAAAGGTACAGAAGAAGCACGAGATATGTACTTTCACATTGCAATTTCTATCGAGCTAAACAGTCACCAAATTCGAACTCGGGCATATCGAGATCTAGCAATAATTGGTCATTCGAGCAGTTTGGAAAGCCGACATCAAGGAAATTGCCGAAAAAGGTATCGAAATCTTCAATTTCAGTTGCTGTTAAAAATGGCGACGTGGGTACTTCGTCATTCGAAGGTTCGTCCGATCCCAGTCGATCAGCCAGAGGGTGTGTGGTTTGAGATCCTGCATTAATCTGTCTCGCCACTTGTGCAATGTCGATACCCGAGTGCGACGACATATTATCGGCGGAAACAGGTGGCTGAGAAGCGATCTGGCTCGAATCATGCAGAGAGTTTAGTCGGGTGATATTGATTTCTGGACCTGTGGAACGTTCTTGATCTATGGTGGGGTGGATGTTGTTCAACACCCGCTGGCCTAGACGAGCCATCACAGCGGCCGACCACCATGTAGTGCCCATTTTCTCAAGGCACTGATGAAATAGACGAATTTGGGAAATGGCTGTGTAGCGTGCACTTGGCAGTTTGCTTTCTCTGAGCTGCTTGTACGTAACCGAAAAGACGAGGGATATGGTGTAACCAATCATTGGGAATGGCAGAAAATTCCGAATATCTTGATTGCAACTGAGCGACGCGATGGTAAGGATTGAATGACCTTGTCGGATCTTGGATTCTCGCGGTCGTGAACGACCTTGTAACCCGCTAGAATGCGTTGAGAGAATAATCACAGAATGATAAACAAGCTCGAGGGACTCTGTCGGTCTATGGGTTAGACAATGTCGCAACTAAACGATGAAATGATTCATACCAAGCAGATCTGGAGACATGTCCCAGGCCTCACAGTGCTCCACAATATCTTCAAAGGAGGGAAGATCGACTTCACTCTGATCCACGCCTTTCATGATCGGTCGGTACAAATGAATCACTTCTCCGAGCTTATCGGTAACTCGAAGCCAGACACGAAACGGTGATTGGAACGTTGAAACAACATCATCCACTCCCTGGCACCTGTCTCCGTCGTGGATCATTAGAGGTCTCCCATTCATAGCAGCGTTCCATCGGTCTAGGCTCCACAGACACCAGAAAAGTCCCCTGGAAGATGTACCAGCGTGTTGATCTGGCCTCAACAAATGCAGCCCCATAGTCTGGGCATGGTGAATAGCCTGGGTCAGGTTCAAAGAACAATCCTCGGACCCGGTGGAGCCCCATTCGTGCAGTGACAAAAGTGCCAGGATTTGTATCGCAAGTACCTTTTTCTCAGCCTTTCTTGAGATACTTTGCATAGCATCGGTATATATAATGTTGCTAAATTTCTCTAGTGGGAGTGGTTTTGAATGGAGGCCAAGGCATAGGAAGGGGGCCGCACCCCGGTCCTTCGCTCCAACAAGACAAATCACTTGAAGAAGTCGCGGATGGAGACTACCTGCTCTGTACTGGCTTTTCACCTTTTCTTCGTCAAGGAGAGGCAGCAATGGGTGTATCCGACGAAAGTATATGTCTATCAAGGCCGGTTGGCAGTCTTTCGAGGGCAGCCAGTCCGGGTGAACATAGGTGACTGGTGTTGTTTGTGAAGAGGAGCTAGGTGTTTCGCCCTGGTCAATAAGAGTCCCCTCGGCACTTAACCATGCACCCACGTCCCCTTTCTGAGATTGGCCCTTCTGCAACCTTGACTCGTTCTGTTCGATGAGAGTCGCTATAGGGTTGGAGTCACACGCGAAACGTCTAGACTCTTGATCAATCTCTACGGGCGTGGCTGCATCAGGGGAGATAAAAGATTCGGCCCCTTGTTCCATCAAATTCTGGAGTGAGGAGCGACTTGATCGATCCCCTCGTGGAGATGCAGATCTATCTCGGGCTGCTGGATCCCGCCTTGAAATCTGAGAAGCAGGACTTTGGCTACTTGTGACGTCAAAGATGCTGGGCGAAGAAGCCCCATCAGCCAATTGCTTCAGCGGGGTGAGGTGATAACACCGTTTCTAGCAAAGTCAGCATGATCCGATTGTTATAGGGCTATCTAGTGAAGTACGCGACACCTTTTTCTGGCGACAAGAGTTACACGCACGCCGTGCATGTCCCCTCGTGGCATTTTCTCCATTTCGACTGATCAAGAAAGTCAGCTCCATCGTGAATGATCCTCATATGTCTCGTTCATGAAGGTTGTTGCGGGACCTTCCCTCTCAGGGGCGGGAAGGGAAAGTACGCCACCGGAGCGGTAACCGTATCCCAAAACAGAAAGTCCGACCTCAAAGTAGTAAAATGGCCAACCACCGATATTACCCTGAACAAAATATGGATCGACACGGTAAAATCTTGCACCAAATGAGACCCCAACCATAAAAGGAAGGCTTACTGTTCTTGCTATTGCTATTGTAAGACTGAAGCTATTTTAACCCTATTAGTATATTTGATGAAATTCAATGTATCGCAACCCATTAATTCCTGTCTGGAATCAATGGATATGGTTGTTTATGCGGTCAGAATGACTTCTATTTCATTCATAAAGTGACGTCGAAGGCAGTCTAGAAGGCATGGTTCAGGCATCAATTGTAGAAATCTGACATCAGACTTTGGCCGATACACCTTGGCTGATGGCCAGTACAACACACTAGGTAAAAATGGAGCCTGCATTCTTCTAGGGCTACATGCAGAGGGCAATGATAGATACCGGAAAGGATGTAGTGCTTGATCTCATATGTTTGAACTAACCATAGTATCAGAGGAAATATATATATCACAAGTGTGGTTTGCGATACTGGTACATCATGGGTGATTTAGATTATTGCGGTCAACGGAGATCTGCCTCTTCGTATTCAATACTAGCCTTCATATCCAGGCCAGGCTGCATATCCTGGACAGGTCGGATATGCAGGCCACCATAGGATGCACTGTCCGTTGTAGACACGAGCGGTACTGACAACCAAGTCTTAATGGGTGGCTCTGTAGTTCAATCTAAGAAGATGCATCCGGGAGCAGCGGTCGGAGGTCCGATTGGTTATGTCTCAAAGATACCGCATAATATCTGGTCTCCGAGATAATCAGAGGTACTATATATAAAGGATCATGACCATAAGGAGCCATCGTGTCTAGGCTCATGAATAACTGAACCTAGAGGGTACGCACATAAGTCAACTATAAATGGGATCTTGTGCAAGAGGTCTGGTGTTATAAATCAGTATAGAACCAGCCTAAATGGTATATGACAGAGGCTGCATGAGGGTCCGACTATGCTTTGTTCTCACAAGGACATATAGCTGGTCGCCACCCATCTCAAGTATATCCTATCCCAACAGCCTGGTTCTAATAGCCTGAATCCTTTCATTCTCTGAGCCAGCCCCATCATTGGCGCAGCCAGCTCTTTTGAACTCCTCGTTCATAATTTCCCACTGGCGGTACCGTCGGGGGCCCCACGGATCCTGCTGACTGATGAGTTCATCCTCCGCCCTTGTTCGCACTGTCCACCCCTGTAGCATGTCACAGATCATGATGCTACCTTCTTCTAGATCATATGGCTTCGCACCGGGCATTGGCGGGAGTCCATTAGCAAACCGAATCCAACTACGTGCCATCTCCTCTCCCTGCCGCCGCAAGAAATGATTCCGGTGCGTAGGGAGACGCCCTGAAAGTGTCATGAATTGGTACATGAGTTCGACAAAATGATGACCCATTGCGTACGAGAAAACAGAGCCCGGAAAGGGGTTTGGCAAACCAAATTGCCAGCGATACAAACGCTGTCGACCATTCTGAGCCACTGAGACGGCGGCTGAATGCGTGGGCTCGGAGAAAATCAAGTCTCCCATTAGGACCATCGCGTGTTGCCAGAAGAGGCCCTCGTCCATACCATCGTGTATTTCATATGCGTCGAGCACGCGACGGGCAGACTCATCACCGAGAACGTCATGAAATTGTGCGGTGTATGTACTAGCAGAGATGTCCTTGAGGGGTAGCATTAAAGCAAGTCCCTCGCACGAGTCGTCGCCAATCATGACCTCGTGAATCCATGGACAATTCGCTAGAATCTCGCCCTGTGTGGCCCATAGGGGCGGTTGAGGGAAGAAGTCGCCCTCCGGACCAAGGAAAGCCTTCATCGTGGTGACGTTGTTCTCACGAATAAAGTCAATCAAGCGCGACACCGGCACTTCGCGGAGGGTTTTGAGCCGCTCTGCACGAGTCTCTCCGATAATTTCCAGATATGCTAACAGTCGATGATAGTATGCATCAAACTCATCAAGATTCCAAGTGCCTATGGCGTTGGGCGAGCCACTCTGGAGGATGACTCGGTTGAATAGAGGCACGTCCGAACAAGCGTGCATGAAGATTGAGACAGCTCCACCGGATTCACCAAAGGCTGTGATGTTACCTGGGTCACCACCAAAGCCCGCTATGTATCTTCGGATCCAGAGAAAGCTGTTGCGTTGGTCTCGCAGTCCATAATTGAATGCAGGCTCCCCATTTTCCTTGGCCTCGTCAAGTAGATCATAACAGGCCATGAAACCTTGCCAATTCAAGCGGTATCCTATCGACACAATCACCACATCCATGGATTCGTGGGATGCCAGCTCCGCCATCTTTGTTGTGTCATGGAGAGCGCTGACATGGCCTTTGCCTTCGATCAACCCACCACCATGCACATAGACCAGGACTGGAAGAGGGCTTTTGTGTATCGATGGGCTATGTTCCTCAGAGAAATTCTTTGCAGGTGCAGAGATGGTCAAGTTGAGACAGGCTTGCTCGTCATAGGTGACCGGCTCCTCACCAGGCACAAACCCTCCTGCTGCACTACCTCTTCCATTGGGCTGTGGCACCTGAGGACAAGCAGCACCATACTGCGTAAAGTCGCGATGGGGACGATCATCAAAGTGGTCCGGAATGTGATCGAGCAGTACGCTTTGACTGAAACGGGCTGGAATGGTGGCATAGGGGATGGAACGGAAATGCACGACAGGCTCAGTCACAGACTGTCCATCAGCATGCTGGTGATCGATCAGGCGGCCAGTGAGACTGCCAAGCTGTGGATGGTCAAGGTTTAAGGTGGGAATGGTTGCCATCGTCATTCTATATAGCCATCACTGGTGACAAGTGTAGTGATAAAGGACAGGGCTAGAAAACCTCCTACCCCTCCCTGCGCGGCAATGTGGTCGGATGTCAGCAATTAGCGCATTGGTCCTGGAACAGAAATTCCTTGGCGGTACGGTATATAATTCATAGTCCGTATATCAACAGAGGTCGCCTTCATCTCCACAAAAAGGGTGTGCTGCCTGCCGCTAAGCCAGGCAGCAGCCTCATTGATGCCTGATCTATCAGGCGAAATAGCTTGACGGCGTCACAACCTTCTGCTCGTGTTTTTATTTAAAGGCAACTTGTTCCTTCCTATTGTCCTTTGTTCTACTCTCATCAAATCGGTTCCTGACTTCTGTTTCCTTTTTGTTTCCTCTTATGTACCTTGTACACCTCAACCTCGTATTCGCTTGACCCTCCCCTCTTCAATCTCTACCTTCTACATTTGAATTTTTTACCCCTGATACCTAATCCTATTTTGCAATTGAGTTACATTATGCCAATTCGAACTTTCAAAAAGCTGGTGATTGCTGTGGCCGGGACTTTTCCCAATCTAAAACAAGGTATGAGCCAGAGCCCCCTACTACCCTCGGGCCCCGGGGCCCGGCCTTTGATTAGATGATCTCCACAATTGCATGCTGACAAGTCTACTGCTTCTAGCGGACTTGAAGTCGATGATTGAGAAGAATGGAGCGACATTCAGCTCCTCGGTCACGGATGATTGTACTCATCTGGTAACCACTGAGAAGGATGTGCAGAAGCAGACCACCAAATGTGAGTATACTATCACAAGCCAGGATTACCTCTGAGTTTGGAACAATTGTGCGCTTTCTCAATGGTCGAGTCATCGCTGTTTTGACACCCAAAATGGTGATAAGCGGTGTTGGAAATGTCAATGACGAGACCCCCTAAACGCCTAATTTGAAAATGGCAGGTTTAGATGGTGTTTGGAGGCAAGCAACAGTCAATATTTCATCCTTTTGAGGTGTCACTGGCCAACCTTGGGGACTTTGTTGTTGATCAATCGACTAGACAAACAAGCTTCCCAGCTCGCAAATTGTCGCATTGTCCCACTTTTGTGGCTTATTGAATCAGATGAAGCTAAGAAACCTTTGGCGGAGTCGAAGTATTCTTCTTTCGCCCAGGCCGATCAGGCATCCCAGGCAGACGAAAACGCAGACACTAAGGCTGCAGACGGTAGCGAATCTGGTCCTGCGGACAACAAGCGCATCACCAGGAAGCGAGGTGTGGTTGTGGCTTCTGCTGAAAACAATGCCGAAGAAACGACAAACAACACCAAGAAAAATGGTTTAAAGGGCAAAGTTCAACCTTCCGAGGATAAGAAGGTCGTAGGGAAGAAACGAGGTGCAGATGAAGACACTGTTGAAAATGCTTCAAATAAAAAGGCAAAGGACATCCAGAAGACAGGCACAAAGGCGATTAATGTCCCAATCGACGAGGGCGTCCATGGACTGGGTAACCCAGACGGTAAGTCTACGATACGAATGCTCATGCGAGGAGACAAGCTAACCCGTTTCGTCACAGATCTTAAGGTCTACATTGACGATTCGGGCCTCATCTGGGATGCAACCCTGAGTCAGACTGTGGCAGCCAACAATGCCAACAAATTCTATCGTGTCCAGCTGTTGTTCTGTGCAAAGAAAGGTTACTTCACCTGGACGCGCTGGGGTCGGGTCGGGGAGCATGGGCAGTCAGCCTTGCTCGGAAATGGCCTCTTGCCAAGTGCGATACAGCAGTACGAAAGGAAATTCAAAGACAAGTCAGGCCTCAAATGGAACAATCGGCTCGACACTCCTAAGAATGGAAAGTACACATTCCTTGAGCGCAACTACGAAGACGATGATGAAGAGGAAGAGCCTGTGAAAAAGGAGAAAACTATCAAAGAAGAAGACGACGAGCCACCGGCCCAGAGCGCCTTATCCAAAGGGCTTCAAAACCTAATGGCCTTCATCTTCAACCGACAGAATGTTCTCGACACATTGGCTGCAATGTCCTACGACGCCAACAAGCTGCCACTTGGAAAATTGAGCGATAGGACTTTGAAAAGCGGATTTTTGGTTCTAAAAGAGATATCCGAGCTCATGATTACACCAACTGTGGCCCAAGAAAGACACGGCCAATCGTATAATGATGCCATAGAGACATTGAGCAACCGATATTTCACCTTAATTCCGCACGTTTTTGGCCGTCATCGGCCCCCAACATTGAATACGAATGCGCAGATCAAGAAGGAAATCGAGTTGCTAGAGGCACTGACAGACATGGACGTGGCGAATGAAATCATGGTATCATCCAAGGAAGACAACGAGATCCACCCACTGGATCGCCAGTTCCAGAGTCTGGGCATGAAGGAGATGACGGAACGTGAGTATAGATTCCGGAGCCCGAAATGTATCACCAGACTGACCTCTCGCAGTGGACCCCAAATCAACCGAGTTCACAGAACTCGAGAACTATCTCCAGAACTCACGCGGCGAGACACATAGCATGACCTACAAGGTAGTGAACATCTTCCGCATCGAGCGCCAAGGTGAAAGCGACCGCTTCAACTCATCCCCATACGCCAAGATCCCAAACAGTGACCGCCGCCTCCTCTGGCACGGATCCCGCAGTACAAACTTCGGTGGTATCCTCAGCCAAGGATTGCGCATTGCACCCCCCGAAGCACCCGTCAATGGCTACATGTTTGGCAAGGGTGTTTATCTAGCCGATATATCGAGTAAATCCGCAAACTACTGTTGTCCCCACAATAGCCGAGGGATGGGATTGCTTCTTCTCTGTGATGCGGAGCTCGGTGCGCCTATGCTGGAACTTGACGGAGCCTGTTACAATGCTGGAGAGGAAGCGATTAAGGCTGGCAAGATTGCAACCCTCGGTAGGGGTACGAACATTCCTGGTGGGTGGAAGGATGCGGCATGCTTGAGTCCGACCTTGGCCGGCGTGAAGATGCCTGATATGGCTGTTGTGAGTGCTAAGGAGGATTCAAGTCGTGGTCTGTGGTACAATGAGTACATTGTGTATGATGTTGCGCAGATCCGACAGCGGTATCTGTTCCAAGTCAAGATGAGCTGAATGGTTCGCGTTTGCGTTGGAGTATTGGGTTCGTGATGGGTGGTGTTATTGAGCGGGTCCTAGTTCTTTGTGTTGGTTTATTTGCTTCTTTCAAAACCACTGTAATGTATGATTAAAGGTCTACTATATATTGCTCACTTTATTTTGAAGTATTCCAAGGGTCAATGCTAATCATTGTCAGTAAGCATACTAGCTGGTGCGCTACTACGTCTCCGGATTATAATCACTATGCTTTTCTATAGGTCGTATAACACTTCTCTCTTTCTCTCTCTAGCCTAGTAGCTATATCAAATTTTGGACTAGCTCTCTGCTGTTTTCTTACAATCTACATATTGCAAACCGCTTTCAAGTATAGGATCAAGGATAAGAAGAATCACCGGAGGGTTATGCGGCCCTATGTACTCTTTCAGTGGTCTTTCGAGTGGTCCTTTGGATATTCTTGCGATATCAACTCTGCCATTTGCTACACTGTCTGCTAATTTGCTTGCTGTTTCACAGTGGTATAAATACCCTATCTCTTCATAGATTCTCTAATACAGCTCTCTTCCTTCTTCATATCTCATAGTATGCTCAACAATTATATTTACAGGTCTTTTTTAAGTATATCTTCTCCCCCTTGTCAGTTTTACAGGTAGGTGGTTGATTTCATCAAGATTGAGATGTCGCTCCACGAACCTATCCAACAACACAAGTCGCACGAGGATGTGTGACGTTCTAAAGGCATTCAGGCATCAAACCCTGCTGGAGCCTTATACCGCTACATAATCCGGATATCGACCTTGGAATGGGGTGGTACGACTGCTATTCATTTCTATCACTCATCCACTATACTCTATACAATCGCCACTACCGGCCCATTAACGATGATTCCAGATGCCTTCCCGGGTTCTTCACTATGAGATGCTGAAATGGAACACAGCAGCACGATCCTGCTGAGCGCGAGTTCCTGAGACACCGCTCCGCCACAAGGCAGATACACTTCCACGCCGTCATTGGCGACAAGTATTAAGCGGATAGGAATCCGGAAACCAAGTAACAGAATCTGATTTTAAGAGTCGTGGTCTCCTCATTTCAATGGCGAGTGGAGATTTTCTCAACGAAACCTGCTCTTCCTACCTGGTACACCTTGTATATTCCACATAGTCCGGGGTAAAGCACGTGGTCTAATGCGGCCATTTCCTTTTTTGTCGGTGCGTTAGCGCGCTAAGCTACATGTGGTGGAAAGAGGACAAAGCTAGCCTATGCGGGAATGCCATAGCCTATGACACCCATATCCGGCAACACGCGTAGACTCGGGACGTGGGGACGCGGGGCTATGACATGCCGAAGGTCGAGATGCCGACTCAGCGAAAATAAGAAAGGTCATGCGACGCGACATTTATTGAATTGAACCCTCAACATTCTTCAATTCAAATTCCTCCGATTCAATTAAATCCGCGAAAAGACCACATCAACGTTCCTAAACCTCCCGAACACCAAACCACACCAACCCGCCAAAATGGCCAGCACAACCCCGCTATCCGCCAAAAGACCCCAAATCAGCATAATCGGCTCTCTCAACATCGACTTCGTAACAGCAACCCCGCGCTGCCCCGGCGCCGGCGAAACTCTCACAGCAACCTCCCTAACCGTCTCAGCAGGCGGCAAAGGCGGAAACCAAGCCGTAGCCTGCGGTCGCTCCTCCTTCACATCCCAAACAACCCAAGATGTATCCGTGAACATGATCGGCGCCGTGGGTGCCGAGGACCCATACTACACAACCCTCCTACAACCGGCCCTCGAGAAATCTGGCGTGGATACAACATCCATCGAACAATCGACGGTCGCGCAGACGGGATCCGCAACCATTATCGTGGAAGAAGCTATCGGCGGCGAGAACAGGATTCTCGTGGTCCCCGGCGCAAACCATGCCGGATTACTGAGTTCCGTGGACAATATTCTCTCTACACTCAGCCAGTCATCCAAGCCCGATATTGTCGTTTTACAGGGCGAGATCCCGCGCACCACGACACTGGGATTGTTGGAATATTTCAATGACGTTTCCGTCTCGGACCGCGCGAAGGTAGTTTTCAATCCCGCGCCTGTGTTCCCAGAGGGGATTCCGCTTTCCGCGCTACGGGGAACCGCTGTGCTTATTATGAATGAGACGGAGGTTGTGCAGATGGCCCGGTCCATTGAGGGTCTTCCTGTTGGGGATATTGTTGAGGGTGATGATTTGCGGCCTGAGGAGTTGGCGCCGCAGTTCCATGAAAAAGCGGGCGTTGAGGTTGTTCTTATTACGCTTGGTGCGAAGGGGGTTTATTTCTCGACCAAGACCGGTCGCACTGGTGTTGTTGCTGGTGTTAAGGTTGCCAAGGTTGTTGATACTACTGCGGCGGGGGATACGTTTGTTGGGTATTTCGCGACTGCTGTGGCGCGTTTCTTGGCTACGGGACGGAGCTTGGACGCGTTTGATGATGATATTGAAGGTGCGGTTTCGAAGGCGAATGCTGCTGCTGCTATGTGTGTGCAGAGACGAGGTGCTATGCAAAGTATTCCATTTGCGTACGATATGCAATGATGGATTGAATGATGAATTGTGAATATGGGTACCATTGATGAAAAAGAGTAATAGATAAGGCGTTTTGGGGTATATTTATGAAATCATAGTGTCAGCTTCCTCGTCGAATTCCTCCTCGTATCGCGCTAGGTTCCACGCCGCTTGAAGCTCGTTAGTCTCTCGGTCCAATTTGATGCCCGTCGTGGCCGTAATCCTGGAAAATCGTTCCAGTAGAACCGCTTGTTGAGATTCATGTGTCATCTCTTTGGCGATAGTAAGAAGACTCGCAACCAATATCGGGTCCCATTGTTCGGGGGAGTCGTTGCTTGCTGCGATCCCGGCGATCGACTGCGCATGCCAGATGTGCGAGGTGACTGATCTTGGTCCGGGCAGTGATTTCAGAAGTCGTGGTTTATGGGTGAGCAATAAGAGGGAGATCATGTGGTAGACAGCGTTAGCGACCAGCGCCATTGGCGTCGTGTAGATGAGGATTGGGAATGAAGAGTCATGGTCAGGGTCAATTTGATCAGCTTCGCTACCACGAATGTCAACAATCTGCTGCACCTTTACTGGTCGTTCGTTGTACCATTTCTGGCAGTCTGACCAGAGGAATGTCCATTGTGATAGTGATTGCGATTGTCGTAAAGATGGGAATGCTGCCATATCTGGTGATGCGACTGTATGTGGAGAGGACAGTTCTGGGCCGCCGTGGATCAGGGCTAGGCAGTGTCCCAGAAGAGACAATATGTGCTTGTATGCGGAATTGACGGTCTGAGGCTGCATGGATTGTGGGTGGTGTAATGAGGTGCCATCTCGTCGTAGTAATGATGGAAATGGCATAAGCGGTGGTTTTGAAGAGGATATTGAACCTGCGAGATCTTTAAGGTGCACTTGGTCAGTCTACTGGCTGGTTTTTTGAAGAGAGTAGAGATTGCCCTACCAAGTCGAAAGCAAAGCCATAACAAAGCGTCCCCAACCTCTTCTCCCACTGCTCGCGACGCGAAGTCACTTATATGCTCTATTTTGTGAATCAAAAGGCTTCTCCACTGTTGCGGTCCAGCGGGCAGGGCATCTTGGAGCATCAAGATGGTATATCCGGCATATCTAGCCAGATCATATTCAAGCGCAAGGCTCTGTTCTGCTTCCTTTCGGAACTGCTGGCTGCTTTCCAGGTCTTTGCTGTTCGGGGATGTCACGAGAAGTCGTTGGCCCGCAGATAGCGCAAGGACGGCAGCTTGCAGAGCTCTGTTAGTTCGCGAAAGAAGAAGAACCTGCAGTCCGAATGGGAGCTCAGGGTCCCCGGTGTCGATCCAAGGACCAACGTGGTACCGGAAATGCCGAAGCAAGTCAGTCTCGTGGGTGCCACTTGTAAGTGTTCCTCGTCGCTCGACTGTTCTATCGCTGGTGACAGATCGGTAACCGAAGTATGGTGCACTGTTCATGTATCGAGTATCCGGCGCACTCCGTTCACCGACAAACGGGATTGGAGGCTCAGAAAAGTCGACATTGGGAACTGCGGGTGACAATATGTTTTGGAATTCAAAGGCACGGTGTGAATCTCCGTGATCATCTGGGCCATCAGCCGAAGACTGCAATCCATCTAAAGAGAAACCAGTATTGCCATCACTCTGGGAATCATCTGCGGGCTTCTGTGGGGCTTTGAATTTCTCCCTATTTGCGACTGCAAGGGGGGAATCATCGACAAACTAGTCCATATCAGCCTCATATCCATATCGCATCGTCGAGTCGACTCCATTGAACCCATTGTGGAGCACTCACTGTAATATTGCTATACGCCTGTCTCGATGCACCGGAAACACCCCGGTCGCGCTGGGGCACAAACGCGAGATCAGAGCTATATTTACATTCGAGCCCCTTAACCTCACAGTTGGCACATCTCGGCTTCTGCTCATCACCTACGTCAAACCATCAGCTTTGATCGTGAAAAAATAACAACCCACGTGACGCGTACATTTTCTCCTCCTTTTCCGACAGGTCAGGCAACCAGTCCGAACCCGCTGCTTAGCCGTCGGTGTGGGTTTCCTGGGCATGGCGAGACGCGATATACGGCATTACCCCAGACGTTGCAGAAAGGAAGGATCGGAGGCTCCGCAGTCCCGATGTGTGTTTGACTGCCGGAGCAATAATTTGGCTCTGTGGGGTAACCAATAGAGTCCCGCCGACGGTTTACGGTGGACGATTGTGTCGGGTTGGCCATTAAGGGATTTTATATGAATTATTTGCTTTTCCGAATAAAGCTGAATCCTTCATTACTACTAGAAATACTGAAAATTAGATCTTAGCGTTGTGAGACTTTGTGACTCAGGGAAACAGTTATATTTTATATCTCTTATTAAGACCTATGATTCAACCTCTCTGGCGGTGAAACTAGGTCTAAAGAGATAGGAGACAGCTAAAAGAGAGCTACCGAAAGTAACAAAACTACTCCATGAAATAACACAAGTCTCGTTTGGATGAAGAAATGGATGGGATTGGTGTGACTCCTCTGGAGATACTACGTACATAGGCCACTGTGTCCTCCGACAGAAGAATCCCTCTCGTTATAATAAACCATGCCAGCATTTTGTCGCAGGAAGATTGTCTCATCGTATATTGTAGGTGCTGATGAATGCAAGCACACATTAAGGCCACAGCAGAACGCATTGACTAGAGATGTTCGATGATCCTCCCCCACACCTCGCCCGGATCTCATCGACAAATTCGTGATCTCGGAAACAATGGCCCAGGGGAGTTGGACATGATAGCCTTGGGTTTTTCAAGATTAGAATTTCACAGATTGGCCCCTCGGGGAAGCCTTGATACGACTTTTTTTTTGAAGGACTGCCATCGTTTGGTTGCGTCAGTACCTGTCGGTAGATATGTGTCATGTTTTGAACGGAGTTTGAGATATTGTAGCAGCCTCTAAGCCGAATTCATTCGCTGTTTCAAAGCTCAGAAATGAACAATTTTGTTTCGCTTCCAACGCGGATAGGATGGAAAAGCTGTTCGCCGTTTTCTCGAATGAATATTGACTGGACGGCCAATTTGATCAATAGCTTGTTGGAACCGGCCTTATAGCCCGTGTTCATCTCCTAGGTCCACTGTCTTGCCATGAAAATTCCATATCCCAGTACCTCTCGAATGTAGACTCGCATCCAGGTACTTTTTTGAGATTCATCCAGTCTTGTGACGAACTCCGGCCCAACAAGCCCTTCGCTGGAGGGACCCACGTGGAGATACTTGGTGAGGTGCTTTTGGTGATTGGATGACAGGGGTGCAACTCAATCCAATCCGTTGGTTGAAGCCGTTGAAACCCATTAGTACTCCGACCAATTGATGTATCTTGGAGTAGTGGTTTGGTCTAATAAGGACATAAGAGGTAGGCAGTTCAGTATCAGACACACTCGATAGAAGATAGTTAGTAAAGGAACCTCTAAGGTAGTCGAGCTACTTAACGCGAGGGAATAGTGCTAGGTTAACTCTGAAACGGACGAGATATTCAACTCTTGTCGCCCGAGAACCGTCTGGCCATAGTCTACCAACGTAGTGTGTTCGTTTCTGCAATACACGATCGATGGCGTCAGGTTCAACTGGTGGCAAGCTTTCTGGGTCAGAAGACGCTCCCAGACATCCTCTCCTGGCGGGTCTGGCGCTTTTCAACTAGAGAACAAGATGGAGATTGATCGGGTCCATTCCGGCTAGCAGGACGAATTATATGGATGAAAAGATGATATCCACTCCACAGAAATGATTTTCAAGCAGGCCGAAGGGAAATGTCATTGTGCTGCCACTCTCCCAATTGCATATCATTTGAAGGACAGGGAAAAGCAAAGTCTAGGACCTGCAGGCTGGCTAGTTACCACCGAATTCCCTGCGTCGGTTACCAAACAAGAAGCATTCGATGAGGATGGAATGAGTTGGGACAAGATAATCAGTCATGTATCGGGGGGTTGTGGATCAATACCAAATTGGTGGTTGGTGAAAGTTGGTGTTTCCAACCGTGAACTCTAGTGACTTGGTTAACCCATATACAACAGTGCCCTTTTGCTGCGCGGGTATCTTGAAGGACATTCCAACCTACAATATGTCAGAAATGTATGTCATACATTGTGCTGATGGTACGCATTGAGGGTTCAAGAGTGACTAGAATGCCGCCTCATTGTCTCAGTTGACTCGTATCCACATGATCCTGTTGTTGGAGCGTATCTCCAGGGATATTCACAGCGCCAAATAACCAAACCATCGCGCAGGCCGTCTAGCCCATACCACTTCCACCATTCACGCTGGTGACAGAATGAGTCGAGCCGTCTGATCCCAAATGCACATACGAATTGTATCCCATCGTTGAAAGAGAATTTGTCCCAACTCCTTCTATTGCGCGACGTGGAGACATTCGTAACACGGCTGCCTTACCAGCTATTGATTCCCGGTCATTTTGCCGTGATGTGTGACTGGAATCACGGTTTCTTCAGCATTCCCTTAGCATCCTCGTCAAACATGTGCGAGGGGCCAAGGATTGGTCAAGAATTCATAAATACCGGCAGGTCCTCGATATTTTCAAAGTCTCGTTGGTCATACCCACCGATATGGCCTCACAGTCCGTAACCCAGGGAAGGTTTCGAGTTCTCCATATTATTACTGGCACTGGAGCTATCTCGTGAAGTTCGCAGCTAAGAATCAGGGAGACAATTTCAAGCTTTGTGGGCAGGTTGGTGCCCACGGGCTCGTAGGCTGTGCCTTGCACATATTGGGGTATATGTAGTCAACTTTCTTGGCTCTAGTCGTGTAGAGGCATCTATCTCCCTTCACCTTTTCGAGTGTTCATCTGCAGATTTCGCACTTCAGCTGCCTGTCATGGCCATGAGCCAGTGGGGGTTGGAAATGAGAAGAGGTGAGGAAAATAAAAGGGAGTAAGAGGATAGCATGAGTGGAGTTGGAGGAAAAGGAAAAGGAAAAGGAAAAGTGGAAGAGTTTTATATGAAATTTGTTTACTTCCGAGGCTGAGGAAGGTTCCAAACTGGGAAGGTGCGACCTGAATGGCAGTGGCAGGAACTACGGGACCACCCTGTCCGCACAGTATCACTCTCCTTCAACGGCCCTGTATAGGCGATCAGACTCCAGCCGAGTATCCGAAATATAACAATACACTATTGCACACTAAACAGAGAGCTCTACAAAGTGGATCAAAGATATGCACATAAAAGAAGTAACTTCGTAAACGCTAAATAATTATAAACTAAATGCGACATTGAGCAACACAAGGCCCATTTTTATAGAGCCTGCTTAGACCTTCTCAATATACTGCGGACCCTGATTTTTCTCAAGATCGCCACCATCGCCAGACATCCGCTCAAGGAACGAAGTCAAACCGACATCGCGCTGCGCCTCGCGGAGGAGCTCAGCATCCTGCTCTCCAGCGTTACTCTTGAAAACGCGGTCCATATCCTCCAGGGACGCGCCCTTAGTTTCGGGTAGGAAGAACCAAACCCAGACAATACCGCAGGCAAGGAAACCAGCGAAGAAGATATAAGTACCCCATTCCCAATTCTGGAGCATAGGGGGAACGAAGAAAGCAATAGCGAAGTTGTTGATCCAGTTGCTGAAGGCACCAATGGAAGCACCCTTGGCACGAATGGAGAGCGGGAAGATCTCGGAAACGAGAGTCCATGAGACGGGGCCCCAGGTAGCACCGAAGCCTGCGATGTAGAGCCAGATCAAAGCTAGAAGAAATCAATTAGCGATTGGAGTACAAGTGTCGGAAAGGAACTTAGTAACTTACCAACTGCGGTCCAGCCGGCTGCTACGTGGCTCGGCCAGTCGTGTTGGAACTTGGCCACAATCACGCCAACGATGACCATGCTGACGAGCATAACAATCGAGCCGCCCAGAAGCATGGGCTTGCGGCCGAACTTGTCGATGACCAACATTCCAGGGACGGTACTGATCAGGAACACGACACCGGTCACACCGGTTGCCAGAAGAGCAATGGTACCACCAGTCAGTCCGAGGCTGACGAAGACATTGGAGGCGTAGTAGATAACTATAGGATAATGGTTAGCTAGACACTCGTATATATGTCAGACTAGCTAACTTACTAGCATCGACACCACTCCATTGCTGGAAGAACATAACCAACCAAGCGATGCAAACACGCTTGAAATTATCCATCGAGCGGAAGCAGTTGGCATACTGCGCGATCTGGTTCATGAAGACACTCTTCTTCTCCTTGTCTGCAAGCTTAGGGGAAGCCTTAGCGAACGCACGCTCCTCAAACACAGCCTCAGCCTTGATCTCAAGGTACTCCATCTGGACAAGGTCGTGATCAACAGTGAGCTTACGCATCCAAGCGATGGTATCCTGTGCCTCCTGGTCACGACCCTGCTTAACCAGCCAGCGGGGGGAGAAAGGCATAAACCAAATCCCACAAGCCAGCGCAATAGCAGGAATACCCTGAATAATGGAAGGCAGACGCCAAGCAAGATCAGACTGATCAGCGCCAGTGCCACCAATGTTGTTACTGCCGTAACCAACCCAGAATGAAATCATGATTCCGAGAATAGTAGCGAACTGGTAGAAAGAGACGAGCAGACCGCGCATTTCGGGAGCGGCGAGTTCGGCATTATAGAGAGGTCCCACACCACTGAACAAGCCGACGCCAAGGCCGGTGAAGAATCGGCCCGCGTACAGCATGGCCGGGTTGCCGGCCGTCGCGCCGATGTAAAGGTAACTTCCGAGAATGACCCAGCAGCAGGCGAAGAACATTGTGTATTTGCGAGAGTAGACTTCGCCGAGGATACCGGCTGCCAGGGAGCCAAAGATACCGCCCAATTGCAGGATAGAGGTTAACCAGCCTGTTGCGGTAGATGAGGCTACTACTGTTGGGAAGTTCTCTGTGAAGCGGGTCATGACCAGGGACTGGCCAAGGACACCTTGTTGGTAACCATATTCGAAACCACCGAATCTGGGGGATGTTAATATTTGGTTTGTGGATTTGGATGTAAGGGATTTCTTACGAGGCGAAGAAGGCAATGGCTAGGACTTTGGGGTTGTCGAAGATCGACTGCCACATAGATTTCTTTGAGAGTTGGACTCGTGAGACAGATTCCACCTCAGTGGATGACCGGGCTGTCATGGTGGGCAATATTGGAGAGGGGGAATTTCCAAAGTACCGCTAGGAGATGAAATCTGGGGAATTGAAAACATGGGGGAAAGAGGGTCTCATTATATACGGCCATTCTTGGATTGCATTGAATGGAATTGATTTAATTCTGTCATAGTCCGAGTGGCACCACGTGCAAAAAAAAAAAAAAAAAACTTCAAACCGCATTGAACTTCTCCAGTCTCTCGTCAAAGTCCCCCAGGAACCCCAAATTTTGTTGGTTTGTGGAGGCAAAATAGTGGAGGAACTGGTTCGTTAATCCCTTTTGGGCGGTACGTAGCCTCCAAGCTCCCAAAATGGTTCCGACCGTGGAGACGGGACAAAAGTGGACATCCTCGGGATGAATCGGTTTCTTGTTTTTTCTTCGGGCCCTGGACGGGCTAGCCCGACTTGGGCCATAACTCGGTCTCACTCGGCTGAAAAGTGTGGAGTGGCCTGTGATGGCTTTTTGGGGAAATCAGAGCCACCTTCACAAGATCCCTCCAGATCGGGATGTTGAGACATTCAAGATAGTATTCGGCTACCGTTCATTCATGTGAGATAAATTATTGAATTTCTGGTAACAGGGCGTGAAGGGGTTTGAAGTGTCGAACCAAATGGAAACGGTGTACTCTATACAATATGCCGCATTTATCTCGTTCCCTCTTTAGCGCTGCAATGCATTGGTCCACATCGGTTCCGCTGCTATGCAGCTCATTGCTCACTTGCGTCAGAAGCGGGCTAGTACTCTATTCCCGCAATACACGCTACGCCGTCATGAACAATGGTTGGTATATGGCAGCATTTGTGCCGCATTAGATGTGGATGAAGGAATTCTAGGCTTAGCCGCTGATGAAACATTAAACTACATATATCATCGCGATAATGCACAATGACGAAATCCTAGTGAAACCCCATGCACGGCCAACAGCTGACAATCCGAGATCGAGCTTCAACCGGTCCCGAATTTGTGGGCCGAAAATCTAAGCTGGGTTCCAGTCTATGCGGGTGCAAGGCACCCAGCCGTTTCCAGGCGGAGATCATATATCGCACGCTACCCTAGGGGAATTTGCGCCGGAGGGTAAGCCGTTGGAAGCCGAGGGCAATGATCCGAGTTTGGGTAGTCCGAACCGTACTGTCACGGACCTCGGGAAGCTTTCAGGGTTTCCCCACGGGCCGGGGAACTCGACTTCGGCAGGTACGTACAGATGGCCCACAGGTATCCCGGGCATGTATCCATCTACCCCGCTGAAGCATTGACCAATATCGTGCCTGCAGCGCCCATGGATCCGCAGTTTGCGTCACTTGCCAAGGATCTGGAGATTATGGGTGGATATGTTGACTTGAATATGTTGGAAGCGACCAGTAGGTGAGTGATTCTTCTGTAGCTTAGTTCCAAGGCTGGTTTGTGGGTTTATCGACAGTAAATTTCAATAGAACGATCTCATGATCGGTCAGAAGAGTCTAAGATTGCCCTAGGAGCTGAGTTGAGAACATTACCATCTTCGGCAATGATGCTAACCAGGTGCCCAGGCCGAGGATTTCATGGAAGAAGGCCACCTCCGGCATTGCGACCTATCATTCCCCGTATGGGATGGGACAGCCGTTTTTGATAGTCGATCCATCTCTCTGTGTCAACCAGACTTCGGATATGTCAATGCGATGTGTTTCATTCGATTCTGTAGCTGTAGCTAACACTCCGGTATCCCAAGACTTATGCGGATCTGAAGTAGGACCGGTCGATTGCGGTTTATTAGGCGGAGCTCGTCTCTTGTGGCAAGCATCATGGACTTGCTTGAACCCCGAGAGAGGCATCGGGTCGGCGTATAGATTGGTAGCAGTGTATACCACCAGTTTCATCGTTTGTGCGACCTTCCTTTTCGCATGATGTTTGCCGGTGGTTGAACTGCAGTTCGAACATCGTAGGTTGCAATCTCCTCGGAGCAAATGCAAGGCACTAAGCGGTAACAGAATTGGCACTGTTCCATTTGAACCGGAAACCTCAAATCACACCCGAGATCTCCCCTGGTTCATACCCCCAAGCTCTCTCTAGATCCTTCAGTCGCCACAAAGCACCCCATCCAGTCGTGCGCTCAATGATTTTGAACAGCTTCGCAACCTCAACATGCTCACTGTGATGGCTGAGTAATTTCCCGGCAATGTAGAGCGGCTGAATGGCATTGATCAAATTCCCACTATGAGGATTCGTCAACGAAATCCCACAAACTCTACGAGCATGCCAAATAGCCGAAAAATGCGGCTTGGAAGGAGGCGGCCCCCTCTCAACAGGCCTCATATCCAACATCATAATACACGCAGCATGGTACAATTGATTCCCAGAAATAGCTGCCCAATGGGCAAACAGAATCTCCGGAAAGATCTGCCCGCTGCCCATTCCCGTAGTCTTGATAGGCAGCATAGCGGGGGGCGCTGCTCAATCCAATAATGTAGCTCTTCCCAGAGCCGACTCCACTGCTCCGAGAACGGGCGTGGGTCATCAGACGTCTCACCCAGTTCCAAGAAGCGGGTTCGACGACAAGAGAGGTCGCAAGTCTTCGCGCACAGATAAACCGCCCAATTGGCGTGCATATCAGCGGATACATGGCCCTTCTCGCAGAATAAATCCCGGATGATATCCTCCTGGGCCTCCTTCGAAGAAGCCTGGGGCATAGCCGGGATCCATTTATCCAGCGGAAGGACTGTACTCTCGGCGCCGTTGGAGATGATTGCGCCGCACAACTCCATGCGCGCGTAACACCAGAACACGGCTTGCAGATGTCCCCCTGAAAGACCGTTCACGTTGAACGAGTCGAACAGCGCGGCGCACCCCTCCACGTGCCGTCGCCAATCGCGCGGACTGACAGACATTAATTCCATCACGGCGAGGATGCATACTGTCACGAGGACGTTTGGGTCTTTGGCCTGGAGTAATGGTGCTAGGAGTCGGATGGACTCTTGGTACAGCTCGAGACTGTCATAGGCTTTGTCCAGACAGGCCTTCCGCTCTGTTTGCCGGGCGGAGAAGGCAAGGATTGCGTAGAACAGGGCTGGTGAGCCTTGTGCTAGAATTGGGATGTGAACGCCAAAGTGTCGCGCCTCGTCAAATTTATCAAGGTAGGGGGCGCATTCTGTTATCCAGTTTTTCAGGTAGAAGATTAGCCTGATTTTAGGGATTGAGAGAACCCGCGTGAAGTCTAGGCTTTGGCGTGCAGGCCGGGGTTGCGGACCTTCTGTCGGTTGTAGCGGAGCCGGGGATGTGTAGGTTGATGGCTCAAGGCTTGCTACTGCGGAAAATAGTACGCAGCGGAGTTCTTCTTGTAATTCAAGGAATCTGGGGTTGGCGGCGTAGTCGTCTGCGCTGGAGAATGTTCCCGGCGATAAGAAGGCCTCTTCTTCGATAAGCGGGGTGGTGCTATTGAAGGTGTCCGGTATTCTCGATTCAGGGCGTAATGGGGGTACAGGTTCCTCCATGTTGAATAGGGCAGAGACTGGAGAGTCTGGGGATTTCTGGGGAAGAAGAAAAAAGGCGGAGAACGTCCGAAGAAGGTCCGAAGAAAATGACTTCCAACGTTCGAAAGCTCATCGTGGCAACAACCCTTAGACGCGGAAGCATCGAATCCATTTTATTCAGGTACACAGTTTTATATGAATAGCACATCTAAATTATTCCATTTTATTGAAGAATCCAAGGTTATCTGACATTTATGTTCTTGTAGTCAACTATATATATCTCTCTCCAGTTCCATACGAAGGCACGAACGGTGCAGATGACTAGTGACTTAAAACGGTGTCGTACAGACTTCTCTATACTAAACTATACCATTGAACATTAGCTCATTTCCCAGACAGTAATCCACAGTACCTACAGGAGCGTTAGTTGAAAGCATGGTGGCAACACCCGAAGACTATTGTTCCAGCCGACGACTATACCGGTATAGATGAGAAGCTTCTACCTATCATGGAGCCATGATGTTATTACACGCTGTACTGGTTTCAGGTTCTTTAAAATTACTTAGCGCCTTTCGCTGCCGTCTGCTATGAGTTGTGAAGAGGAGAAATATTACAAGAGCGCCAACTCTAATACATAAGGAACAACCATTGAGCAGGTCTGTGGACAATACTACCGACGAAACCTAGTCATAACTTCTCAAGAGATATTCGGACAGACCTTGTTGCTTGCCATACTAACAATTTCCAGCTTGTCCAGAAGAGACTTAGCCAACCGCTCAACACGAAGTTTAAAGAAAATCTCTGGGTCATGATTGCCAAGGTCAAGGCCCAACGGACCTGCCACCTGCTTTAGATGAGCAGATCTCGTACATTCAATCTTCCAGTCCCGTGCAAATTGCTGGAGCATGGTGTAAAACTCGGGAGCTGTGACTTCTCCGTGGTCAATACCGGCCTTCCGTACCTGCTCAACCGCTCCCTCCGGCGCATAGCGGTGCATCCGCTCGAACAACTCCCCAAACGACCTAGAGACGTACAAATCAGTGCTGGCGTGGACTACACCCGTTGTTCCTTGGGTAACATGAGCCAGACAAGTACGAGCCACGAGGTCAACTGGGAATTCATTGCAGGCTGCTTGTGGACGCAGTGTCTGCTCGAGCTTCAGAGGCCCATATTCTGAGTCTCCTAGGAGTATATGGATAAAGGAATGTATGGGTACGGCACCATCACTCCCATAGAGCGGGTATGGCTCCTCAATTGCCGGTGATATGAGACACGGTCGCACAATGAGGATAGGGAATTTGTGGTCCCCGCTCAGAAGCAAACGTTCAGCTAGGTGTTTGGCCAATGCATAGGGAGCCGCGAATTCATTCGTATAGGACGATTTTCCTGTGACGAGAATAGTTTCTAATTCCTCTACCGGGTCTTTGTATAGAGGGTAGATCTGCTCCTTGATTACGCCGTCAGGGAGAAAACTGGAGACATATGTAGTTGATACGTGAAGGAAGCGTTGCAACCGAGTGAAGCTGTCTAGTAGAGCAGCGAGTGTCAGATGGGCAGTGCAGTTGACTTTTATAGTCTCTGCGAGGTCACGAGATAAGCCAATGTCACCAGCAGCATTGATTACCACCGTAACCTCATGTTGTAGGCGTGATAGGTCAGCAGGCGAGAGACCGAGGTTAGACCGGGTCACGTCACCGAGGAAGAATTGGATCTTGCAAGTTGCGATGATCTCTTCCACTTGCTCCGGCATCGACTGCTCCCATGCTTCAATTGCCTTTTGGACAGACCCCCGCACCAGCACGAATATTTTGGCGGTTGGAAGTTGAATGGCTAGCTTGTATAACAGACAGCCGCCAAGATTCCCTGTTGCCCCGGTGAGGAAGACGACTTGTCCTCGAAACCATTCGATCTCCATCTTGATCCAAGCTGTTTTCTGCTCCTGGGTTGGGTTTTGTTAGTAACTTTACAACATGGAAGGTGTACTAACAAACGTTGCAGGGCCAGTTAGACAATGTACCAGGGTAGTTGTCAATCAGATGGCGGGATAAAAGTACTATTTAGCCAGAATTATACCCAGATATCAGTTACCTGTAATACGTTCTCTTCTCTTGTTTTTGGGCCTCGTTCCGCGCGGCCAGTTCTAGCCTACCTAGAATCACCCGGTAGGGAAATGCCTCAACACTTAAACCGGTAATACCAATCAAATAATCAATATACGGTTCAAGACAGAATAAAACCAAAACAAACAGTCGACACTACCATAGCGCGTCTTGGTTGCGAATACCGGAATACAATGGCCTAATCGGCGCAAAAATTACCCCTCAAATGATAAATGTTGGGTTGTATTCAGCCATAGCTCATATCATTTCTAGTCTGCGGGGCCTTTGCGTGCCACATCAGGGACCCAATACCTAAACTAGGGTGGGTTACGTTGAGCACCCGGGGTAAGAAATTAGGTTGAACATCCGGAGGGTTGTTCGCTGCTTTGGATCTACATTCCCTTCATATTGTTCTTACCTTCGTCATATCAGAACTCGGTGATGATATGCCACGGCGTGGTCTGCTGATGTATCCTATGCCCGGGCTGGGATTTGTTTGATATATCCAGCAACCTCCTCACTTGTAATAAAACATGGTTTTGTCTTTCAATAATGCATAGCTGTTGATATATTTGTGTCGGTATTTCAGGTAATATGAAGATAGTACCTCGGTGACTATTTGTGTTGCAGTCACACATATGCGGCCTGGGTTGGAGTAGTGCTGGACACAGTCGAGAAACATTATCTTGGAGCAATGTGGAACTTGTTGCGTATTTTCTTTCTTTGTGGTGTCTAGCAATATGCCCGAGGAGGCACTCAAGTAGATATATTTCATCCGATAGCGGAGGATTTCGGAGGAAATATGTTTATTGCACCTCGCAGAACCAGGATATGTAGGTACATATTGTGTGCAGATTTGGCATAATCGCCAATCTCTCGTGAATTTTATCGTGAATTTTATCGAAAGCAAAAAGACAAAACACTGTGATAGCAGAGCTCAAACCATAGTTCAATTCTTGTTTAGTTTGCTCTGCAGCCATCTTGATCCAGTCTCCAACTACTCATCATTCGACCAAAATGAACTCAACAACTGGACAAGGACAATCATCATGCAGAAGCCACCAGGAGTATTTTGGGGAGCCAATTGCCGTCATTGGTATGGCAATGCGGTTACCAGGCGGTGTCCGATGTGGAGATGAATTTTGGGAAATGCTCGTGAAGAAACGAGATGGCTCTTGTGAAGCGCCTCCATCGCGCTGCACTAGAGAGGCGTCTAGCAGTCCTGATTGTGGAGATCTAAGCGTAAGGAAAAAAGGGTTCTTTTTGCAAGAAGATCCAGCCTTCTTTGACGCTTCCTTTTTCTCTGTTCCTCCCCACGAGGCGGCGCGCCTGGACCCCCAGCAACGGCTCTTGCTTGAGGTGGTTTGGGAGTGCCTGGAGAACTCGGGGGAGACCAAGTGGCGTGGTGAGAAAATCGGTTGCTTTGTTGGAGTTTTTGGTGAAGATTGGTTAGAGATGTCGCATAGAGATCCCCAGCATCTGAATCAGATATATCCTATTGCCACTGGTGGTTTTTCGTTAGCAAACCAAGTGTCTTATCGGCTTGATCTCCTGGGTCCTAGGTGAGTGCGGTCCACTGCCATTATGTTAGAAAACTCTGACCCTTTCAAGTATGACCATACAAACGGCTTGCTCTTCATCCCTGGTCTGCCTACACGAGGCCTGCCAAGCACTTCGATCTGGAGAGTGCTCAACAGCTCTAGTGGGCGGGACAAGCCTTATATGGGGCCCAACTATGACGGATGCGATGACCAAAAACATGGTTTTGTCACCAAGTGGTATCTCTCATACCTTTGATGCCGAGGCAGACGGCTATGGTCGTGGTGAAGGGATCAACTGCATATATCTCAAGCCATTGCGGGACGCACTTCGTGACAACGACGCTATCCGCGCGGTCATCCGCTCCACAGCGACTAACCATGACGGCAAGACCCCTAACTTTTCTCAGCCATGTCCTATATCACAAGAGAGGTTGATTCGGCACGCATATCAAATTGCGGGAATTAATGCCATCCACGAAACCCCTGTTTTTGAATGCCATGGGACTGGAACAGCCGTCGGCGATGTCATCGAAACATCAGTTGTTGCAAAGATGACCCGGGGAGAAGCAACATATATCTGTGCGGTTAGTAGTATTATTCACAGGGCGGGCTGCCTATAATGAAGCTCATCGCTTATGTTTGCGTTTCACAGGTCAAACCAAATGTCGGTCACTCGGAGGGTGCTTCAGGCATCACTAGCATCATCAAATCCATTTTAGCCCTTGAGCACAAGACCATCGCACCCAATATCCATTTCAAAACACCGAATCCCCAAATTCCATTCACTGAGGCCAATCTCTGCGTGCCCATAGAACCGACTCCGTGGCCTGCTGGTAGGCCCGAAAGGATCAGCGTAAATTCGTTCGGTATCGGGGGGTCCAATGCCCACGTTATTCTAGAGTCTGCCTCTGCGATCTCTTCAAATCCTAAAGCCACATTGCCTGGGCTTTCCAATCCACGCCTCTTGGTTCTTTCTGCGCACACTGCCGACAGTCTTCGCAAGCGCATTAGCCAGATAACTGACTATGCAAAGAACCACCCAAACTGCCTGCATGATCTTTTGTACACTTTGGCTACACGAAGATCACATCTTTCTCATCGGGCTTTTGCCGTGATGCAGCCGAGTAATCCCTTGCTAGATGATACAGCATTCTCGATCTTTAATGTCAGCTCCCCAAATGTCACCTTCGTGTTCACAGGACAGGGAGCCCAATGGCCTGGTATGGGGCTAAGGCTCTTGTCTACCTTCCCAAAATTCAAGCAGGATATCAAAATGATGGATGAAGCACTCCAGCAGCTACCTGATGGACCAAATTGGCTATTATTTGGTGGGATCAAGCGCCCTACCCCAAAGCGAGGAGAATCTCTTGACTAACGGACCTGCCAGATGAACTAAGCCAAGAGAGCTCAATTTCTCGGATCTACGAAGCCGAGTTCTCTCAACCTCTCTGTGTTGGGCTTCAAATTGGCCTGGTAAATATTCTTAGGGCGTGGGGAATCAATCCATCCACAGTTGTCGGGCACTCGAGCGGAGAGATTGTGGCCGCGTACGCTGCCCGAGCTATTTCGATGAGAACTGCTATCATCCTAGCATATTATCGAGGCAAAGTCGCACAGCCCCTCGAAGGCTTAGGATCTATGGTGGCCGTTGGCCTTTCCCCAGACGAAGTGAAACCGTACTTAACACCTGGAGTGGTTGTTGCCTGCCACAATAGTCCGCATAGTGTCACCCTATCAGGCGACAATGACTCAGTTGACCGTGCGATCCAAAATATTAAGGCAGCTAATTCGGATACACTGTGCCGGCGGCTTACGGTGAAGATTGCTTATCATTCTGGTAAGTCATCCCTGCCTGCTGCTCTGGTACCTTTTCGCTGACATTATTTGCCTTATTTGCAGATCATATGAAACAGATTGGTTTGGAATATGAACATTGTATCGCTGGTCATAATGAGCATGAGCAGGGAATGATTCCTTTCTATTCCAGTGTCACTGGTGATACGATCACGGACCCTCGCAAACTAAATGCATCATACTGGCGACAGAATCTGGAATCACCGGTACTGTTCACAGAGGCTATCCAGAGTCTACCTACTAGTGGAACCCCGGTCTTCCTAGAAGTTGGGCCACACTCGGCCCTTGCCGCTCCTCTGCGTCAAATCTTCCGAAATCTGACAGCGAGGTCACCGGTATATATTCCCACCATGTTTAGGTATGACGAGGATATCCAAAGCCAATTATTACGGACCGCGGGACAGGCTTATGCGAGCGGCATGGGAGTCAATATGTCAAGCATAATCCAGGCAGGGAACACGTTGACAGACCTTCCACCTTATCCTTGGCAACATGATCGTTCCTACTGGAGTGAAAGTCGACTGAGTCGGGAGTGGAGACAGCGCAAGTTCCCGCATCATGAAGTTCTCGGTTCGCGGGTCGTCGATACAACCGATCACGAGCCTTCTTGGCGCAATCTAGTCACCCTGGATAATGTGCCCTGGCTTATGGATCATGTAATTCAAGGGGCCGTCACTTTCCCTGGCGCTGGATTTGTTGCTATGGCAGGCGAGGCAGTCCAGCAGCTGTACCCCGACAACGATAGTTATTCAGTGCGCAATACAACATTTATAACGCCACTTCTATTGCAGGAGGGAGATCGGATTGAGATGGTGACAAGCCTGAGGCCGGTGGAAGTGGCCGACAGGGTCCCATCTGGCTGGTATGGCTTCAAAATAATGGCTCATGACGGAGAACGATGGACGATGCATTGTCAGGGTCAAGTAAGAGCAGGGTCCGATTATCCTCCAGAGCCATCCCCGATTTCCTCTTATAAGCGAGCTGTGCCATCTGAAAGTTTATACCGAGTGCTTCAAAGGAGCGGGATAGACTACGGCTCCCAGTTCCAGGGTCTAGGGGAGATAACTGCCGATCCAACCGGGCCGAGGGCAACAGCGACTATTCTAGGAAACCGGGGGCTTCCTGGGAGCAGGTATTCGCTGCATCCCACGGCGATTGATCAATGTCTCCAACTCATGGGTGTGGCTTGTTCCCAGGGCTTGCTGCGGCATCTCACTACAATTTACGTTCCAGCTATGATAGACTCGATGTTTGTCGGACCAGGGGGGCCACCTATGCCAGCAAGCGCGCGAACTAAGAGCGGTGCCAGGGATGGCCAGCTAGGCGATGCTATTGCCATGCTTGGCGATCGAGTCGTTCTCTCTATCCAAGGAGCTTACCTTTTCGCCTTGGAAAATAATAATACAGATTCTGGAACTGGACTCGCGGCCTCAGTAAGCCATCTTGAGTGGAAATCGGACATTGAGCTCTTGCCCCCAGCAGCACTTATGTCTACACCACTCGATTACACAACACAGGCCATGAACATCAAATCCCTAGGCCATCTATCCATACTTTTCGTTCTGGAAACAGCGGATAAAATTCGAGATGTCGACCCAATTTCATCGCATTACGCTAAATGGAAGAAATTCATCTTAGACGCAGCTCTCGAGATCAAAGCAAGTGGACAACAATCCAACTACCCACAGTCACCTCAATGGGCATTGCTCGGTTCTGCAGACAGACAGGAAATGATACAGAATGCTTTCTCAGAGGCCAAATTTACCTTTGATGCTCCACTTGTGGATTGCTTGCAGATCGTCTTCGATAACTGCCTATCATTTATATCTGGAGAAAGCAGCCCATTGGAGGTCCTCATGAAGGACAATTTACTGCACCGCTTTCATGCCGCGCACACACAGTATGCCAGTTGGAAGCCGTTCCTACCGTTACTGTGTCATTCCAACCCAGGCCTACGAGTACTTGAGATTGGTGCAGGTACCGGATCTGCAACTGCTATGGCTCTAGAGCTCTTCAAATCCACGAGCGGAGAGCGTATGTATGGACAATATGTTTTTACTGACATTTCCTCGGCCTTCATGTCTGCAGCAATGGAGAGATTCAGTCATGAGCAGTGCATGGAATACAAAGTTCTTGATATCTCCCTAGATCCTCTTGAACAAGGGTTTGACTCTCATAGCTTTGACTTGATTATCGCTTCCAATGTAGGTCTTGAACTGGAATGTCTCGTGTCCACAACCGCTTAACTCACCTTCATCCACTAGGTTCTCCATGCCACCCCCAGTCTTCACTCCTCTCTCTGTCATGTGCATTGTCTTCTAAGACCCACAGGGCGCTTCTTACTTCATGAGATTAACCCAGGTAGGTTACAAATCCCAGGTTTAAAGCATTGAGCTGACTCGGCTGTAGAAATTCTCTTTGCAAATTTCACCATGGTAGGTACCACACTTTTCTACCCACAATCCATATCCGCTTTGCTTATATATCTTATAGGGTGTATTTACTGGCTGGTGGCTGGGAGAAGATGATGGTCGAGCAGAGCAACCGTACGTTTCACCCGAGCGATGGGATCGGGAGCTACGAGCTGCAGGTTTCACTGGAGCAGATGTAGCTGCTTATGATCAAAAGCCACCATATCATATATCCGCCAGCATTGTCTCACGTCCGGAAAACCATGTCCCCATTTCTACCAATATCTGGCTCCTAAAAAACAACTCTACCCAGTCCCAGTGGGCGAGTGATATTGAATCACTCTTCCTCAACGAAGGCTACACCACTAGCTGGACAACTATGGACCAAACACCACCGAAAGGTAAATTCATCGTCTCTCTCTTAGATCTTGAAGGAGCCCCAATAGGTTCCCTGTCGAAGAATGACCACGAGGTATTCCAACGCTACATTGGGCAATCACAAGAATGCCAAATCTTGTGGGTCACACAGTCAACCTCTCACACCTGCTCGGATCCAATGTTTGGCTTGATCCATGGGCTCGCTCGCAGTTTGCGGTCGGAGCTGTTGCTTGATATCTCAATTCTGGAGGTTCCAGCATGGGATGCAGCGGGCGCAAAAGCCGTAATCCAAGTGTGCGAGAAGATACAGAGATGCCGAGTGCACTCTCTTCGTGATCCAGAGTATGAGTTTGCATTGCATGAAGGCGAAGTTAAGGTCGGCCGATACCACTGGACACCTCTCGTCGAGCAACTCGCAAGTCCTCCTCATTCTGATGCATCCCGAAAGCTAACTCTAACGGCATACGGACTATTGGATACGCTACACTGGGCCGAGAAAGAACCATGCTATGAGTTGGATGAGGGGCAGATTGAAGTTGAGATGGACTACGTAGGAATGAACTTTAAAGTAGGTTCCTGTCATTCCAAACTAACTATTTATAGCCCGCTAATTAGGATACCCCAGGACATGATGGTTGCTATGGGCTTTTTTGGAAATAAAGAAGACCTTGGGCTGGAAGGCAGTGGTAAGGTGCTTCAAGTTGGAGCCGGCGTGACTGATATCACAGTCGGGGATCGTGTCATGTTGATGCATTCTGGGGTTCTGGCCACAAACGTTGTAGTACCTCAGGAAGCTTGTATCAAGCTACCGCAGGGGCTGTCGATGGCAGACGCTGCCACGATGTTAACAGCCTATGTCACTGTTCTCTATTCACTGCTTGAGATTGGCGCATCGAAGAAAGGACAGGTAAGTCGATATTGTGTTCCCTGGGCACTGATGGTAACTAACATGATATTAGTCTGTGCTTATTCACTCCGCGTGTGGCGGGGTTGGTCTAGCTGCTCTACAAGTATGCCAGGCTATTGGAGCCGAGGTTAGCTTACTTCCCCGTGGATAATATGGTTATGGGAGCTGACCACCAGTCATTATAGATCTATGCCACTGTGGGCAACGATAAAAAGGTAACCCATTTGATGGAGAATTTTGGTTTACCTCGAGAACGTATCTTCAACTCTCGAAACACGTCCTTCCAACCGGACCTAATGCGTGCCACCTCCGGACGGGGAGTTGATGTAGTGCTCAATTCGTTGTCGGGGAACTTACTGCACGCTTCATGGGAATGCGTTGCCAATTTTGGACGGATGATCGAACTAGGGAAACGTGACTTCATAAGTCACGGCTTGCTTAATATGAGCCTTTTCGAAGCGAACCGAGCATTTTTCGGTGTTGACCTTGCACAGGTTTGCAAGGAGGCTCCAGATGTTCTCAAAAGGTTTGTCACAGATTGCAATTTTGGGAACAAAGGCCAACTAACACATCGCAGAACACTGGCAACATTTTCAGACTGGTATACTCAAGGGAAAATTGGACCTATCGAGCCTGTTAAAGTCTTTGATGCCGCCGATATTGTCAGCTCATTTCGTTATATGCAGGCCGGCACTCACCTAGGTAAGATTTTGGTTCGTATGCCATCTACGGTGGATAGTCTGCCTCATCCTGTTGTGAAAACATTCCCATCATTCCGATCCAACGGCGCTTATCTGCTCATTGGGGGGCTCGGTGGTATTGGGCAATCCGTGTCAACATGGATGGTTGAGCAGAATGTGCGAGAGCTCATTTTCCTCTCACGGTCAGCTGGCAAATCTAAGGAGGATCAAGCATTTATTCGCGAACTTGAAGCGCAATCTTGCCGAGTTATCTGTGTGGCAGGCAATGTGACGAATCTCGAGGATGTAAAGGAGGCTGTTTCAGCATGCACTCGGCCCCTTGCTGGTGTCCTCCAGATGGCAGTTGACTTGAAGGTATGTCCTCACATGCGGACGGTGTTTTCGGCGTCTAATGTCTGACGTCATATTAGGATCGGCTCTTTTTGCAGATGAGCCACGACGAGTGGGAGGCCGCACTGGCACCGAAAGTCACCGGAACCTGGAACTTGCATCATGCCACAGCGCAACATCCATTAGATTTCTTCGTCGTGTTTGGCTCAATTGCCGGGTTGTGTGGTAATACTGGCCAGGCCAATTATGCTGCAGCGACTACATTTTTACAAGCGTTTACCCAGTATCGACGGCAGCAGGGACTCCCTTCCTCTATCTTGCACCTCGGTGTGGTTGGGGATGCGGGTGCGGCAAGTCGCAACTCTCGATTCATTCAGAGAGTACAATCAATCGCCCTGCATGTGCTCCATGAGGCCGAGGTGATTGACGGACTCGCGGCAGCAATTAACATATCTCCAGTTAGTAGTTCTAACCAGAGTGGAGCAATGGCAATTGGACTCGCGCACACGAAAAACCGCGCCGATCTCCCGAAGCAAATCTTCCTCGGCGGACGTGACGCTCGATTTTCGATCTATCCCAACCTTGAGTCTACGAGTGCCGACACCGGCGAGGAACAATCCTCTGCAAATGCGTTAAAGACCCTCCTTGCCCAAATACAAGCGGATTTCTCGCTGACGGAACAAAAGGAGACTGAGGTCGCCTTGATGAAGGAACTGGGCAGGTTTATCAGCCATAATCTCACAGGACAGACCCAGGATCAGGGCCCAGATCCTGCAAATGACACTGAGGCAATGGCGGGTATGGCAGTGGACTCGCTCATGGCAATAGAGGTTAGGAACTGGCTGCGGAGGTCTCTGGGCGTGGAGATTCCTACGGTGGAAATCAACCGAGCAGGTACATTAGGAGGCTTGGTAAAGGTCGTTTTGAAGGGACTTGGAGACAAACATGATCAGCGTGCTACCTAAAAAGCTCCTGCAGGCCAGTTGCAATTAGATAGCTAGAGGGAATTTTTGATATAAAACTCTTGGAGATATTATGAAACTGCTAGCTCTCAGAAAATATTGTTACACTTTCCCACCTGGAATTGTTTACCTAGACTAGCTACCACCCTCCTCGGCTAGAGTCATGCACTACCACCACATGTTCCAACGGATCTATTGCCTTCTCAGTCCGTCCGTTGTCATAATGCACTGATGTTAGAGTAATTTGAAGTATTTGTTGATCAGTGTGCTCTCTTCCAAGCATCTTGTACGGACGCTCCTATGTTCCAAATGCTCCAGTACCTTCTCGGTCTGCCTGCTTTGTACAAAATTATTCGAGCGGTTGCGTGATAGGGGTCATACTTATCAGGTGTTATGGCTTTTACCGCGGACATATCCTCGAGTAGCTGAACTGCATTCTCAGCCTGTCCATGTGACTGATACGCTATTGTGAGATTGTGCCGATACAACTTCAGGGTGGGATCATTTATGTGATGTGCACTCTGTCGTATGGCGATTTCTTGTTTGGTCTGCCCAATTGTGTGACATGCTTTTCTGATAGACCGTCGAGTATTAAGTGTGGTATGTCTTAACAGGGATTCTGCGCCATTCGACCTTCTCTTCGAACCATTTCACGGCCATTTGCCCCCGCTTATGTTTTATCAAATAGAGTCTGACTTTGTCTAGTAGGACATGCCTCTCAATCATATCCTGGGTCTCATTCTTTCGAAGTAGTCCAAATCCTCCCAAATCGGGAAACCCTTTACCATATGCTGTATGGCCGTCTGGGCAGTCCGAAATGTTTGGTCTTCTTCTCGGATCCATGATTTTGTCGCTAGGTGGACTAATGCGTGCATTTCCAACAAATCACCATCCTTTCTTTTGGTCACAAATGCATATCCACACAATGTACTGATCGCGGATTCCGTTTGCGCTTCCGATTCATACCAAGGCAGCAGAAACCGTGGAATTGCTTTTGGCTCAATCCATGACATGAATTCCAGTATCTCAGCAGCGATAGGATCGCAGCTTTTGATTTTTTCAAATGATATGCGCCATGTTTTCGCTATAGCATTCGGTACCTGTGGGTAGCGAGTTTCGTCATAAAAATGCCAACTCGTGAGAGTTTCCTTGTCTTTGTTTGTGCCATGCATGAGATCGAGGTACCGTGGAATTGGCATATTGTTGAAATTTATATAGGAGGCTGCCTGCTGGATAGCCAAAGGCAGCCAAGTGAGCTCTGCTAGTAGCTTTTCCGTTATGCTTTGATCGTGGCCCAGGTCATATGTCACGACTTTTTCGAAAAACTCAACCGCTTCGCCTACCTGCATTTGCGGAAGTTCGAGTGTATCTCTCGATTTAGTGAAGCTTTGTGCCGCTCGCTTGGAACGTGTTGTAAGAAAGAGGATACCGGAGTCACTGGCCGGAAAGTATTTGGCCAGTTGTATGTCTGCACAGCTCATGCAACCCGAAGCCCCAGCTTTCTCCATCAACGATATACAACGAGGTACGCAGGAGGAGCTCTCTGAAGCGATGAAACATTACCTAGCATATTGCGGCCGATACGACCTAGAGGAGGCAGACGAGGGGATTATCGTCAAGCATAACGTGGAACTTGCCTCGTTCCCCAACTGGGTTGGAACCCAGCCAGGGCGCTTGGTCACATTGAATGGCAACAATATGGAGCTAAAAACTGATAACACGTATTTCGTTAATGTAAGTGCTATCTCGGATTCTCTGTTTTCTCATTCAAGCTCACCCATTTCGATTTTTGGGCCAGAATGTGCGTGGGTCGGTTAAATGGCAAAAGGCACACCCGTCAGGGGATTGTTGATATATTTCGTGAACTTGCGTTTATTGTAGTGATACGACGTATTTAGATCCAGCTCTGTCCTTTCATAATATACAATGGTTGTTTGAGTCGAGCCTTTGCCAGGCCCCTCGATTGTATTGACGATACCTGAGATCAGACGTTACACAGATCTGATTCCCCAATATGGCTGAGATATATAGATTCCGTTTGCAGGTATCGCTACTACATCTATCACTGAGTAAATAAACCGAAACTCTAGGGCAGTCGCAACATAACAAGTCATTCGATATCACTGGTATTCTGTTGATTGTACAAATCTCCTCTCCATATAATGATGTTACCTCAGTAAAAACTTTGTTCCCTACCAGGGAGTGATAATACTACAATGCACAGTTACGTGATAGCAGTCAGGCTGGTATTGTTGTTTCTTTCCAAAGTAACACACGGAGCCGATGGACAAATTTGACCACGCAGACTTCCTTCTATATGCAGAATCTTGCATTGGTTTTTATCCTCTTGTTGGTTACATTTGGAAGATGGTAGGTCACATTTGTCTGCTCGTCATTGTATTCTACTAAATCATTATTGAACATACGTAGTTGTCGCGCCAACTCGTTTATATGAATGGGGAAATAAGTGCATTTCCGAAGTCATTAGATAATAATGATATGTTACACTACAAAGATGATCAACAAGCGTGGATGCAGATGCAGAATCTTATGGACCTGTCTATAACTATAGTCCATCTATGGAGACGACCTTTTGGGGGAGATGAAGATCTGACTAATATGCAGGCAGGCCTTGATCCCTGAGTGCATCAATTTCAGTTAACTAACTATCCCACTACCGCTATTATCATTGTCTTCTATCGTACTTCTGAAAATCATGGAAAATTATCACAAAGCTAGCACAGTTCAGGTATTACTTACTTCGATAATCAATTATATTGCCAATTATATCTAAGTTATATCTAAGTTATATCTAAATTATATCTAAATTCTTTCTATCATCTGTCACCGTAGACATACCACCCCTAAATCTCCAACTGGATCTCAGTTCAGGCCCATTTTCCAAGCAAAGCCATGATACCAGCACCAAGAATCATAGTCAACACCATGAAAGTCAACCGCTTGTTATCCTGAGTGCGGTGAGGGTCGAACAAGAAATCACGAGCAAGCAGTTCAACGAGACCAGTGTATAGCAAGATCCCAGCCGAGATAGAATCCAGCACACCGGACACCACATTAGCTGTGAAAGACCCAGGGTTATAAGTTGTGCGTAAGCCAAGACCAATCGCAATGGAAATCGGGGTCGTCAGCCCATAAGCAGCACACAAGAACCAAGGCAACCAGCTTCCCTTCTTGAATGGGATGCTCGACATACGCGCCCCAATACCAAGCCCCTCAAAAGACTGATGGAAGACTAGAACAGGGTAAAGCGTAGCAAACTCATCACCGGCAACGCCGAGATTAAGACCAATAATGACAGAGTGGAAGATAACGCCGAATTCCAAAATCAACAGCGCGGCAAGTTGCTGCTTGACCGAGCGCTCGATCGCCATCTCTTGTGTCTGCGATTCAATCTCTTGGACTTGTTTATCGCCTGAGTCCCTTGCCGAAGCACGCGAGTTCACACGCTGCACTTCAACCCCACTCGCCATCATGGGCTCTGGGTCTTCGCGGCAGACACCGTACTTGATCTCGACCCAGCGCTCGGCGCCAAAGTCCATGAGGAAGACAATCATCAGTGATGTCAATACAATTGCCGGACACCATGAGTAATCTGCCCAGTGGCCCGTCAGGCCGACGCAGGAGTTGCCACCGATTTCGTCGTATGCGGGATCGAGGAGGTGAATGAAGGCTGTGGCGATGATCACTCCGGCACCGAAGTACTTTGCAAAGAGATAGACATATATAGGGATGCGTAGACGTGGTGCACGTTGTGCTAGAACGGGGAAGAAGGTCGCGGCTGATGATACGATGAGAATCACGAAGAGGGAGGATATGCGCGCGCCTAGTTGGCCATTATATTCGTTTCCCTCGGCATTAAGATAGCAAACAATTTGAGCGGCGTCGGCTGTATCCAGGTCGACATTGTGAGGATCAAAGGACATCTTGGCTGGTTATGTGACGTGTGTTGTAGATCGTCCCCCGAAGTTGGATGGGAGGAACAACAACCTCTGTAATGTGAAACAGATGTGAAGACTCGAAGGGAAATAAATCAGACAATTCTGACCTTGCAAATATGAAAGGGATTTTTTGCCCATTTATATTTGAGACACAACATGAGCTTCATCGGGTCCTCCGTTGCGTTGAGGACCTTGGTCTTTTTGGCCCCGGTTATGTTAGCTTGCTAGTTAGCTTCACTCTTCGTCGGGGGCGGTATTGACTAAGTTGTTTGAGCGATTTTGAATCTTCTGATATTCCTACAATAGTCAATTGATGTTCGAAGCTCCCGGTCTACATGGTTTGTTGCTATTGTCCTAAGATCTTAGGGTCTCTATACTCCTTGCTGGATATCAAATGCCCAGACGGGAGCAACCATCAGCCCAGCGTACGTTGTTAGCAAACCATGGCTCAGAGAGTTTCTTGTCAAAGCTTGGAACGAGGCAAGCATTTTACGCAAGCCTTTTCAGTGGGCCAAGTCTCTTGATAGTGATTGGGTGTCAACACCATAAGTTTGCTCCCAAGGTCCTTCAACTAAGATTACCCGTGGGTCAAAACCACACCACGCTTTTTTTCCCGAGGAGATGTTACTTAGAAAGGCAGGTACTATATAGTAGCTTGAACTTAGATGTCATCCTATTATTCCATATGGATCTTTATAGGTGCGGGTAGTGGGTAATATCAATATACTGACCTGATATCTTAGATCCGTAGAGATACTTCGGTTGTTAAACTCCGAAAGTATCCGCTGAGTCGGCTAGAGCCGAGCAAATAATGGAATAAATAATAGCAATTACATCGCAAAAGCGGTTCATGTTGCGTGGTGAAATATCACATTGCCATCTCCTGGTCACATTCGTGGGCATTGCAGCTAGCCATTCAGGGGCTCACAAGACCACGGGGGTTAAGACAACCCTGCAAGTTAGTATGTCCGGAGTCTAGCCTTTAACTTCGAGGGCCTAAAAGCTGAAGGACAAAGCGAGATTTGGAAACATGAAAAAGCAAGTTCATCCAGCCCGAAAGCACGAGACCATCCCATCCCAACCCAGTCCTAATGCCTGACACTTATCCCATCCCACATTTTCAAATACATAGGAACATAAAACATAGATCATAAAACAAGTCATAATAAGCACAGTTGAAAACAATCCTCACATGCAATGTTTCTTCATAACTCGTTTCGTTTCTCGTATCCCATGCCCAAGATCTCATCTCAGGTCAAGACAATCCGAGGTCTGTACACATAAAATCAGGTTTCCAGCCTGTGGTTCGTATAATATAGTTCCCCTCCCATCAAAACAAGAAACAGAAACACGCTCCGAAGCCAATCGCTAAAATCATCACATCGCTGAGCCAAGCCATTCAAAACTATATCAAAAAGGATACACAAATAAGAGAAAAATAAAAAGTGTTGCGTGATCTATCGTTGCACGCTAGAATTTCAAGGGCCATTGCTAGCCCGTATTTTCGAAGGAAAAAGAAGAAGAAAAGTGGCCAGATCAAAGAACAACCCCAATCAGGACGTTGGAAGAAATGCAAGGAAGGTAGAAAAAAAAAAGAATAACAAGAAGTAAGGTCGTTGCACGCATCACACGACTAATCCCAACAGGGAAGCGTCAAGGGTAGAAAATACCTTCTACCTTGACAGACGTATCGTAATTATGGCCATTCACCATACGGTGAAAATCCTGAACAACCTTCTCAGGCACAAAGTCCCACATAAGTGATCTGGAATGCACACCCGAAGACAGAGCGGAGTGCATGCGAGTTCGCTGCGCGGTGGCATCGCGCATCGCAGCAAACGCCTGCTGCAGACTAGATGGCTTCTGTGGCTTGAAGTCTCCGCTAGGATCCTCGAAAGTCGTCAGGGAGTTGTACTGGTCCGCGTTCATTGAGAAAGCCTGTTCGCGCTCCTGCTCCTCTGTGGGCATCACGAGCGTGTTGTGCAGCTGGTCTAGATTTGAGGGCAGGGATTGCGCAGAGCTCATATGCGCCATCTCCATGCCGCTGATTGTTGCCGGCGAAGGTCCAGTTGTTGAGCCGTGGTTGATAGAGTGCTGATTAGCCAGATCGTTGCTGGATGGCGAGGCTAGCACTGCTTTCAGCACGTTGGCTGACTCGGCCCGGTACTCTTCGGGGAGCTGAGACATGGAGCGGCCCAGTATCGAGGTACTGTTTGAAGCACAGAAGGCACCAAGGAGCAGGAACATGCAGATGGCGTTCCAGTGCGTCGGCAGGTCTGACCCGCTGTTGGATTTCTCCGGGGCCTTAACCTGTTGGCTAGCCTGAATATGGAGAGTCTGGACACCTTCTGGTTGCAAGGGAGTTCCAGTAACCATTGAGAATCCGTCCCATGGGGAGCTTTCCATGGTAGGGTTCTCGAAGCTGGTGAAGTCGCCGGGCTGGCTTTCTTGAGCAGGCTTGGCGCCGTGCTCAAGCTGTTGAATTCTCTCCTCCAAAATTCTGTTCCTTTTAACTAGATTGGCTGTCTGTCGCGTGTGTGTGATGATAAGTTCATCTTTCTCAATGTTCTGGCGTTGGATGTGCTCTGTGAGCTGCTCGTTATAGAGAGTCAACTGGTGAATATCGTACTCCAGATTTTCCCTTGCCCTTTGCAAGTTCTGCAACTCCTCTTTCAGTTGCCCGATCATTGCTCTCAGTTGGTCCGGTTGCTGGATCATTCCTTCCATTTGCTTGATCTTTGCTTCCAGTTGCTCGATCTTCTCGATATTAGCCTCGGCTTCCTTTTTCTTGCGTTGACGAGAATGCAGCCTATTGCAGTAAGGTTAGCAATTAATCCAACTTGACTCATGAATCTCAACATACGCTGCATCCCGATTCCGCAGTAGTCGTTTATCTGACTTCAGCTTCCTTTTCTCCGCTTCATCCGTACAATTCCTGATGGCCTCGTCGATATTGCTCAAATTCAGTTCAGGTGAGATTGCAATGCGGGAATTTCTCTTCCGAATCGCGTCTCCCCGATGTGGTGGCAAAGCAATCCGGTAGTTCGGACTCTTTCTGGCGTTCAACTCTGCCTCAGCCATGTCCATGGGCGCTGGCATCCAGCCCTGGCTTGATTGCGGCGACATGGCAACACTGCCGGGAGTCGCAAATGCCATACCTCCGCGGTACGACATGGAGTTCACGGGCATAGCGCCGACGGGTCCAACCGCACCACCAGAGAAAGGAGTGATCCCATTCTGGTCTCCATTGGCAGCATAGGGATCATAGCTCACGGTCGGGGTACATGAGCCTGAATCCGTGCGCGGCATGGACCACGTTGCCTGCGGGTAGGAAGGTAATTGGGGGCCATCGACGGCCATGAATGAGGCACCCGTCGAGTTCAGCATAGCGTGGTTGAGCTGCGAATGCGAATTTGGCTGTGACTGGCCGGAGCTGGTATTTGAGTAATTGGACCAGACGGAATCGCGATGTGAGTAGGCAGGTGGGGCGTCGTATGAGGTGCGGCGGTTGTTGGAAAGGTCTTCGGAACTTGGGTCCAAGATCTTATCGTCCAACACGCTCATCTCGTCGTCTTCCGGTGTCACATCTAACGTTGATGGTGATTGTTGGTAGAATTCAGACTGGAAATATTGTGCCATTATGAAGAGGCGGTGTGTGTGAGATAGAGAAAGAGGTGGGGCGGAGGAAGAGGTTGATTTATAGGGAAATAGGTGTAGAAGTAAAATCACCAAAGAGGACCCAGATAATAGTGGGTAGAAGTATAGAAATAAAGATGAAGATGACGGTATAATTGTGCAGAGAGGGGGATAATATGCTGTGTTCTAGTTCCGGGGGGGAAGAAGCAGGCTATGTATGAGCAGATGCAGCGCTCGTGCGGTTGACATTGTACCCACAGGTACCGAGTACCCATGTGGGTGATGGAGAACAGGCTGTCGATCAAGTACCCAGTACTCTTCCAGCGGTCTGCGCGGGAGTGGAAGTGTGGCTCCCGGAGCAGCATCTCCGTTATTGGCTGCATTGTTTTGCTTGGGCAGACCTGCATCTGTTGATGTTTGATTATTTTGGTCGGTATTTTGGTTATTCAGCTTTAATTTTCTCTTTGGGCTTAATTTCATTTTATATTTTGATTGGTACGTTTTTTCCATTGTTTTTATAATATAGTCACTATGTTAATGCTAGTATTATTCACTCCCGGGGTAGTATAGAGACTTAAAGTAATAACAAACTATACAATATTAGTACCGAGTAGTATGTATACTATGTAATGTCAAATTTTACATAGAGGATTACCCCTTTTCTCTCCTGTATAACGTACTCCGTAAATCCGAAGCCATCACCAACAATCACAAGTGGAGGAAATCAGACGCCGGGCTTATCGATAAACGATAGCCTATCGATCGATCCTCGTTCCGCCGGCTTGAGACAATCCCTGTCGTGGGGAGTATATGGTCTGTGCCATACCTTATTCACGGCGCTTACATGGAATACTAATTGCTACTTAAAACTTGACCTGCACATCTACTTAAAATAAGTATTTTTAAGTATCTTTTGGTGCCTTTTTGGTACTAAACTCATCACCCGTGAATGGTCAGATGTCCAGTTCAGATGTCATCCTCCTTTCTATCTGCTGCTGATAACCAATCGTTCCCGAGTCAGTGCGACGATCCCTTTGGGCTGAGATCCATGGCGGTTGGATGTTTTGCTTTTCTCTTTGTCTTCTTTATTTTTGGTTTCATTATTTCCTCCGTCTTAAATTCTGCGTTATAGAATGAATCTCTGGGACGGGCTCGGCCCGTCGATCCACTGTTGGGCCAACCATGGATGAAAAAAAGAAGAAAAAAAAAAAAAAGAAAAAAAAGAAAAGCACGGATGTCATACACTGATCACTCGTCCTATCCAGATGACGACCTCACCCCTTCCAAAATCAAAATCCGTATATGGAAAAAAATACACTGTGGTTTAAGACTCTGACAAGAGCAATAGCTTGGGTTGAAAATCTCAAACGCCTGATCTTGTCCAATCCTGCCGTGATCTACTTGCAGCTCTCTCTGCAGCTCCCATATGGCTGCAGCAGCCATCTTTCCAACACTTCCGGGCTCACAGACCACATTTAATCCGTAATCGACTATGCGGAGTGCAGGGGACATGATGCCATCGTATTTGACGGGTGCCTTCCGGTCTGTCTCTGCGCTGCGGGGTGAACACTCCTAGCCTCCTACCATTATTGCCCCAATATACTAGGATCTCCAAATTATACTAGGACTAGACTCGGGCTGTAACTCAGCTATTATTTCATTTTTTTTCTATTTCCCCCGTAGTTCCATAAGTCCCATATTGAGCCCTGCCGCCCAAACCGCAAACCCGGTTCCTGTTCCTGTTAGTTCCTCTAGACAATTCCCCGGAGCACAAACCCCCTCGGCGGCAGCCCCTGAGTCTGTTCGCAGTCTATACATAGTACAGAAAATGGAGCCTGTGATAGTGATAGGCCTGTCACCTGGGCGGCAGCTCGGCGGGTAGGCAACTTGGCCCGGATAAGATCTGGCGGTGAAAAAGCCGAGTCTGTCCAATTGAGATCTAGTCTGCCATCGGCCACCCCGTTCTCTACTATATTAGTCATTAACAGTTCGGTGCAAGGTTCCCGATGAAATTTTCGTTTCTGCTCGCCAATAACGCGTCTACGATATATAGTACAGTCATATGAGAAGCTGGGACCAGTATCGTGGTAGTTGCTTAATGTGTAGATCATAAATTCAACACATTACATCCTCCCTAAGGCGAGACTAACACATACACCCTTTATGCGGTGAAACTGAAACCACTGTTTTGCCATATGACTCAGAATGAAACTGGTGATCTACCTTCTGTGAACAAGCTAGAAGGCCATGGCAGGTCCACCGCTCCACTTCCATTCTCATACATACTTATGTAGCCAATGGCCCACTTCTTCCACGGCTCCATACAAATTACTCTATACAAATTCAATACACCGTACGCTGTATGTGCCCAAGGTCACCAAAATACGTCCCCGGTACAAGCTAAGCCGGATGTGATCTCAAAGCCTCACTTTGCGCCGGTACCTGCCTGATGTGCCGAGAACTGGGTACATTGGGCACATCGTATGGGGACAATCCAGCGTCTAGGATTGGATGCGGCTGGGCCACTATGTGCCCATTACTGGGCTGTTGGTATGCTCCACATGCCGAATCGGGGTCTCGTTGACGTTTTTCGTGTTTGTAACCTGCCTATCGGGGAATCCGTCTTTTCCTGGTCCTGTTGGTGGAAGACAGTTGATCTCTGCCGAGGACCATCGTTCACCGATTTAATGACTCATTTTGTAGCAAGGCGAGAGATGGATGTAAGGGCTTGGGAGTTTCTGTCGCTTGTTGCGGTTCTGATCAACCAACACGTCGTCAGAATGAGTTTAGAATAGGTGGGCCAACAGCTAACGACGATCCCAATATTGGGACAAAGAGCCTATTATTCAGTATCTCAAGCGTACTGAGTCACTATCTCTTTCTACTGCCGTTCTCGTCCGATAGACTGTCTTTCTCTGCTACGATTCTCGTCCGATGGATTCATATTCTTTTGTCCGATGACGTTTTTGGTCTTGGTTAGAGTAGTCTTTTTGTCCTGCACTAAAGCCCAACAGACAATTCGGACGTAATACAATGATTGGTCTCATGATTCAATAACGCTCCAGGCCCAAAACAACACAGGATATTATTGATAAACAAGGATCGGAATATGTGGCTTGACTTAGCCGCTGACACTTTCAAGTGTTGGTGATATGCTCAGCATGTCTAATCGCCTACGCTTTCAAGTGTTGGAATTACTACGACGTGATTACTACTAGCTCTATACGTAGGAAGACGTAAAAAAATACGTCACCTCTTACATGGTCTACTAGACGGTATAAACTCTGTGATGTACGTTATTTAGGAAGCTCAAGTCACTCTTGATACCTTTACGGCCCTTCGCCGAATGATTCATAGGATTTACTATAGGATTACCTTAATCGATTAGAAAGGAAGGAGAGCTAATACCATTTCAGGAGTTATAGACCGTTTCTCGAGACATTACCTTTTCTTCCTAGTTTTAACTGCAGATATAGTGGATGTTGCGATAGAAAGTGATGGGGATAACAAATGATTTATATAGGGTGTCTAGATCATCAGGCCAGACCATGTTCCGGCCACTGGGCGTAACGGGACCTACTTTGATAGTCTCGGTCTCCCTATATTCGACCAAAGTCAGTATATACACTCGATCAAATACACAAGAGACATTGACGCACTTCCAAATATCTTTGAAATGTGCAGTATTCTGTCACGTTCCTCTGGATCGAGGTTCCGGAATTTATCCGAGCCGAGATGATCCTTCAGCTGTATGCCAGGAACTTCCTCCTAAGCGAGGGGCACAAGAAATCCCCCAGAATCGACCCTTGACTGCTCCTGCTTCCCTTTAAGCTATCCTAGAAGGTATAGAGCGAACTTAGACTTCTTCTTCGTCAGGGTCTTGTATACTGATAGTTCAGGTAGATGGTATTTAGTGGCTTATCTGGCACGGGTGGCTGGGTCGTATATCTCGGTTTTCACGTAGGGGATCTGCATATAGGTATCGACATATGCGAACTTTCCACCGTCACTCAGGCTCTCACGGCGATACTTGATTTAGGCGTAAGAGTCTACTCCTCTATCCACTCACGTTGAAGTGACTTCTCCTCGAATGTTTCGACAACGTTTCACTTTGACGGATTGGGAGACTCGAATGATATCATGTCCACCGAATTACTGAACCGGCGAATAGGCATCTTGCCGTATCATATTGGATTCACTGCAGGAGGAGGGTGAAGGAAACCAAGATCGCTTTTCACGCTAACGACATACGGCTCAGAGCCTCTGGGGCTGAATCGTCCAGACGCTTCTGCTTATTTTCAACTTCCCCTGTACATACATGCACTTGCGAAATTGAATTCCTCTACTTTCCCGTAATGGTGCTCCCTCAACTACCTACTGAGATCCTGTGGATCATCGCATCATGCCTTTGCACCCAAAGAGACATTTACGCCTTGATCCGGACCAACCGTCATCTACACAAAATATTCATCAAGTTTCTGTATTGCTTTCACGGCCAGTATAAGCATGGAGCCGCACTCTCTTTTGTCGCCGAGCGGAACCTCTTTTTACAAGTTCAAAGTCTGCTGGACGGGCTTAATGCTGCCCGCAACCTGCCTCCAGCATCCCCGGGAGTGATAGAAGCAACAGCAGACAAGGCGCCAAAAATGTACGAAGAAGAAGAAGACACGGTGTTAAGGAGAACACGAGACAGATTGAACCCCAAGGATCCTTACTGTCAGGATATTTTTACCCACCCTCTTCTCCAACAGGGATACAGTATCCCGAGCGTTATGAATATCCAGCACGCTTTAGTGGTGGCAATTCAGGGTGGCTATACCAAGATCGTGGCCGTCTTACTGGATTTTGGTGCACAGGCCAATTTCTACTGTGGGGAACGGGCTCAATGCCTAATTCCTCAACATACTCGCAACTGGTGGCATGGTAAGGAGGTTGACTACCCGCCCCTCTTCACTGCGGTTCAGTGCGGTAATCTGGAGCTAGTAAAGTTGCTGCTTCAACGTGGTGCTGACCCAGAGCTATATGCCCCTTCGCCATTATATCGTGCTGTGGAAGATAATCACCGGGATATTATCCCTGTATTACTCGAACATGGCGTGGTACGACAAGCAACAGCGTTGAAGCTAGCTTTGCTACATGAGGATGAGTCTATGGTGAGACTTCTTCTTAATGGAGGATTAAATGTTTCACAGTACGGATATACTGGACTCTACACTGCAAAAATGAAGGGTGACGAGAATATGGTCGACTTGTTGGAATCTCAGGGTGCGACCTTGGCTGCTCTTACTGACGTTGACAAGGAAAATTGGGCGAGGAAGGACGGGGATGGCACTCGTCGGCCTATTTTTCACCGTATGTTTATTTCCGATGCGACTGAGATCGAAGAGGAAGAGGAGGATGACGAGGCTCAAGATGATGAGAATTGATTAGGTACCTTTTCTTGTATCACACATTTTCAAATTGGTTTCCTTTTTCTCTCTCTCTCTCTCTCTCTCTCTCTCTCTTGGTGATGCATAGAGCATATTTATAACCGCCCATGCTTTCAAGTGTTGGTGATGCGTAGTGCATATTTCTAACCGCCGAGGTTGTCAAGTGTTGGTGATGAGCATATGCCTAACCATAAATCACCAACAATAGATCACTAGATACCCAAGTAGTCATGTACTGTTTATCCTGGCTATGCCGAGCCTGCTGTCCATCTAGACAAGGAAGTGCTTAACTTTATTTGGTAGTCACCGTCTCGACATGCTCAGTTCACGCCGGGGCGTTGACAACTATATCACATATTTATGAATATTTTGAACTCTGTCTATCATCTATGATACATATCTAATCTCAGTATTGGTACAGGTACAGGACTTTCTATATCACTGGGTTCATTTAATATACCCACTTGGCAATTCCAACCCTGGAGGATACCGACATCCCAACCACCACAGTTAATATACTACAATCTACAAGTATACAAAAGCATTCTAGACCCTTGCTATGCCTCGATCGGTCTACTTTCAATATTCCTTTTGTGGCTTGAGCATGTCTCACAGGCTGGGGGTCATGCTTGTCGATCTTGGAAGGATATCCTGGGGTGCAGATTTCAATATTGTGCTGCCTACGACACGCGTCCTTTCAGTTTTCAATTACATGCAATAGTGCGGCTTATCCATATCTCTACTGTCACACAACTTCCTACTTCATATTACTAGTCAGCAGGACAGAGACCTTGCAGTTTCTATCACCGTCACATGGTTTGGTGGCTATACCCAACACCCTATCGGCACGTACAACTATCAACAAATATAGAATCGAATGGACTAAGTACACGTGCAGGAAGTAAGTTTAAGGTATTCAATTTCTTTTTTTTTTTCCTTTTTTTTCAGCTCAATGCTATCGACATGTTTTCGGGGTATGGGCAAAGCAATGAAAAAACAAAGAAAGCGCGAACTATCCAATCAACTACAATGGCAGGATTTAGGATTTAGAAGCGGATGAAGTCCTGCTGCTGCGACATCTCGCCACTATCCACACCTTCGATCAATTCTTCGGGAGAATCGTCGAACGCATCAGAGTCAACGTCATCCGAATCAATAGCATCGTAGTTCTCTTCCTCGCTAGACGGGTCAGAGTCATCCTCACCCAAATCGGCTTTACTAGCAGCAGCCGCAGCAGCCTTGCGGATCTGGCCCGCGCGGTCGACGTGCGGCAGCTGACAGCGCTTCTTGTGGCAGGCGCCGGTATTGGCATAGTCTGGGCACTCGTGGACGTGTTTCTCTTCGCACGCGTCGCCCTTTTCGCAGTATCCTAGTGTTGCAAAGGCACGGCAGACGGGGGCACCGGGTGTCACGCGGACGTGGGCGTAACGACACTCCGGGTTGGCGCAGCGTCCTCTAAGGAAATGCATACAGGAAGGGGAGCGGTGGGGCGAGGGTTCATGGGATAGATCACAGCTACTACCTGCGGCACATTGGCCTGTCTGGAGGAAGTCCTTGCACATAGCGACCTTACTGGGGTCGTGGACGAACTGGCAGGTCGGGCCTTTGTAGCAGGTGCCTGGAAAAAGCAGACGTATTAGTTTTTGAACATGCCGATAGGATGGAACATAGCAGTATGGCCCGTCGGAAAACAAAATACCGGTTGTTGTAAATCTTTTGCAGAGCTCATTGCGTTTTTTAACCGTAAGGTTCCTATGGAAATGTCAGTATCACGGTAGCCATCGCTAAAATCAAAACTCACTTCTTCATGGCCACAGCACCGAGGCGGTGCAGGTTTCCATTTTTGCTTCGCACAAAGGACACATCGGCCACTGTGACGCGCTTGGGGGTATTGTTGGCAGTACTGGGGTCATCTATGAAGGGTAAGCAAATTCGAGCTGAGGAGCGAAGACAATACGCACTCGAAATACGAATCAGTTTGCTTCCGCCATTTGCAACCCTGAAAGGAACATCATTGACAAGAATCTGATGGCCAGCTGCAGGGTTTGCAGTTGTGGAAACCATTGCATGAGAGCCTGGGCCCTGTGCATATCGAAGTACTTTCGCTTTTTCGTACTCGGTCTTTTTCTGTTCTCTAAGCTTGCGCGTTCGTTCCATATCCTTTGATCTGTCCTGTGTTTTCCGATCGTAGACGGCAGGGTTGATCAGCTGCATGTGGCGATCGTGCTTCACGACCCAACCACTGCTAGTCGAAGATGGTGTCGGAACAACTGCACTGTCGCTGGAACCTGTCGGCGCGGGGGAGGAGTTTGTGCTGGTATTTGAGCCAGCACCCGCATTGTTTAGAACAAGCGTGCGGTGCCGGTGAGGAGCAGCTGCTCCTCGACGTCCTCGACCGCGCCCCCTGTAGTATGGGGCCCATCCTGAGTGAGAAGGAACATGACGAGATACGTATTGAGACTGGTGGTTAGCTGGATGGGTCTCTTGTGTCTTGTGGCGGTTTATTTGGCCTTCTTGGATTAGCTTTGTGTCGAGGGTGAGCTGGTATTGAGCGCACCTGCAAGCTTGCCGATTCTGGCCAGGAGGTCGTCGTTTTCGCTCATGGTGGCTATCTGAAGCTAAATATGTAAGTGAGCGCCAGATACAAAATCCGAGAGTTCCTCGAATTAGGATCAAAAGGGGAAAATAGTTGAGAAGAAGGTCTGAGCCAGTGATGCGGATTAAGCAGCAAATACGCGCCCATTTAGCGCTGGTGGCTGGTGCGAGGTTGGTTTGTAAAGTTTGCATAACATTGGCGCCTTAGGCATAAGTGGCGAAGAGGTTCGTGCTCAATTGAAGGACGTCACCAACTATCAGGCCAAACAGATGGAGTACGCTGAGACAAAAAAAAACGCCTCTTCGAGGCCTATACATTTACCTAAGGCCAAGAAAACTCGCTTCAGCTTGAGCACCTAAGTTTAGCGTCACCAGAGAGCAGGTCCCCGTCAAATTAACAACCACCAATGAAACACCCTGTACCTTGCGTACAAGTAGAAAATTTATTGTCTAGTGGACTCAGAAGTCTGTCAATATGCACTCGCAGTCTACAGGATGATCAAGCAATGTTGAAACTAAATTCTTGCTGAAAATCAACATGTAATCAGACACGCTGCCGCTATAGCTCCCGAGGTCGGGCAGACTCCTTTATCACACGCCTACCAGAATATCTGAAGTTTACACCAAAGCCAACGGACAATATCGGGCTTATGCGCTGCGTAAGTTAATGCGTCGACAGAAATATCTACAATTCTGATGAAACAACCTCCCGAGTATGCCAAGGAAGTGCTCAAAAAGTGGTCACTGCGAGTCCTACAGAGGTATAATCTTCAAATATATGCACTAATTGAAGCCCACGCAGAGGCGTCAGTGTACGTACGTATTAAAATTGAGTATATTGCAGCGGATGGATATTTTGCTCTGTCGTTGAGGCCAAGAGTCATCTTAGACAGTGCTAAGGCATAGATGACCAGTCCTTTTCTCAAGCAATTCCAAGCCAATAGGGATCTACTATAATATCTTACAATAACTAGTATATATGTGTCATATATCCCATCAATTCAGGCAGTCGGTAGACCTCCTTTCTACTAAATACGCTTTCACTTGCCTACTGTCAGCCTTATGAAAAAGCGACTATTGTTTGAGATCAAGTGCAACATTGTATGTAACTCATTTGTTCATTCCAATCTATGACTATTTTCCGAATTAAACCTGGATTGCCGGCCTCTCCTTGAAAACCTTAACGCCAGGCCCTGAGTATGCAACATATGGAAGAAGTTATTTTGTCTGTATTGTTCAAACGTTCTCAAAGTGAACGTCGTCCTGATCCGTGACCATTCCAGAAGCTGGATCCTCCTCTGACTCGAAATCGTCGACTCCTGGTGGCAACTCTGCCTTTGCATTGTCCATCGCATGAGAGTACTGACTGTGGGTTGCCTCAGGCTTCAGCTCCCAAGTCATAGCAAAGTCACCAGCCTTGACAAGGTGTGCAACCATCTCCAAAGTCTGCTTGAGATAGGCCTCTGGCTGTGCCAATCGGGCCTTGAGTGTCTTAAAGGGCCAGTATTTGAATTCGCGGAAGCACTGGAAGATAAGATCCAGGAGCTCGTTTTGCGGCATACGGGTGGACTTGTTCTCTTGGGATTTTCCTTTGGAAGTTCGGGTGGCTTGCTGCAAACAAAGTGAGTAATCTAACCTCGTACAAGAAACAGAAGTGCAAAACACATACCACAAATTGACCCCGCTCAGTGGGAAGAGCATGGCGCGCCTGGATGATCTTCCCGGGTATCTTATCAATGAAGACAGTTTCCTTTCGAGGTTTCAGAGCTTCCAGCGCTCGCTTCTCGGAGATCCGTCTGAATTCTTCATTCTCAACGGGAAGGCAATTGAATTCTTCACTGACCGCGCCGGCGAGGGCAGTGTGTTCTAAGAATTGTGAGTAAATATAACTCATCATGTTTGCAATGGACATACTTGGTATCGTCTTGCGCACATAAGGCTCCCATCGTTTGCCCTGTTCCCGCCGCTTCGCTTCACGTTTCTGGGCTTCGTATAGAACCGAGCGCGTTTCGCCAAACGTAGCCATGCGGTTCTCAACGCCGGGGATATCCTTCTCGGTGAAAAGGAACGTGTTGTGGGTGAGGTGTGATCCAGTTCCTGATGGGTCGACCGTTTGACGCTGGAGTGTGTAGTCTTTGGGAATGTCCCGATTATCTGGGCGATCATGTAGGCGCAAACTGACCTGAGAAACGGACGGATGTCAGAATCTGCCGGACATGCTGCATGCGCATGTCTTTCCACTTACCCTCTTGATGTCGTTCGGTGTCCCCTCTACTCTCATTGTGCCAAGCTCAATCTCTTCGTCATCGTCTAGGTGGGCCCAGTGCTCCCACAGCTGCCGAGGCAGACGAGAGAGCCATACATTCTGACCTGCTTGTGTGAAGTCAAGGTCTCCAGCATCTTCGTAGAGGTCTTCCTCGTCGATGTCCCGAAGGGCGATATCCTTGCTGTCGGGGTCCTGCTTGAAGTACGGGCGATCCGGGTCTTGCTTGACCTGGGCCATATTGGGTGCGGGGTGGCTCGAAGACGGTGGGAATTTAAAGAAAGTGATGAAGCAAGAAGTGCGACCGTCGATGCGCCGCTAGATTTGTCGGGAGAGAGAGTGGTAGATAGGGTGAGAAGCGCGTTTCAGTGATAAAGTCCGCGCCACCCAAATCTGGAGCTCTTCATTCAACCTGAAGTGGTAGGCGGTGAGAGTCAACGCTCTTTGTATGTATGACGACTTGTTTTGCACTCTTCACCTCCAGGGCGAGTATTAGGTGCATAGCTAGTAATTTATACACTCAACTGCAATGCAATGCCGAATGCGGCTCCAAGGAATAATTATCAATCTAGCTGGTATTGATCTGGCTCTCACTGAAACCTTAGAACCTGTTCGAGTCATAACAATCATCATACTTGACAAATATCTTGTCACCAACAAAATGCATTTACACGTATGCCAACTGTTGGTGATACAAGCGGCCGAACATTCTTGTTGACTATCAAATTAGTAGTCTACAGTGCAGTGGCTCGCCTACATCAGCAAATGGTTTGAACCTGTAAGTCGGCAATCCAGCCCACATGCGAACAACTTCACAATTAGCAACCTTTGTACAGCTTTCCAAGCCTCTGCATACTTCCAAGGTTTGTATGAAGCACACCTTATCTATGCACGGCTGTTGGACAGACCCCAATTTGTAAGCTGTAATACTGTGTTTTATATGGATCCCAGAGCTAAGCTTAATTCAACATGGATCTATAGCAGAGGATATATTCTCTTTAGTTCCTAACTAAATCCCTTTACCGGGGGAAATCTACCTTGATATACCCCATCATTGACTAAAGAAAACCTTCCTTTGACTGTCTTCGTCCACGGAACATTTGCTTCCTTATATTTACGGCAGTGTGCCACATTAGCTCTTCGAGGTCTGGTTTCTATACTAACTCTGCCAGGCTGTTGCTCTATTTCTGTATAATAATATTGAGTAATTCGTCGAACCTATTCTACCTGTGTTTGTCCAGATTAAATGAGCTCCATTGTTCTGTCTTTGCCTATATACATCCCAGCTCTTATCGATAACAGTCGGATGTCCCCACCAGCACTCCACGTCTAACAGCAACTCTCTTTACCACTTCTCCTTCACTCAATCGACCACGCAGCATGGCCTCCCAAAAGATGACCAACGCCCTAGCAGGCATCGAAGCGAACCCGCACCAACCAACAAAGCTACAGCAATACACCGACCTCCTCAACGATATGGTAGCAACCTCCAGCGGTCACGAACTCGCCCAAGATCTAGTCTACTACCTAGACTCAATCCTCAGCGAAGAAGTGAGCATCGTCGCCGCCCGCCCCCTCCTCGATGCCTTCATTACAGTCCTACAGTCCCTCACCCCAGAAGCAAAAATAAAAGTCGGCCAACACGCCATCACCCTCCTCCACACGCGCTCCGCCTCAGTCGAAGAACAAGACTCGCAAATCCGCGAGATCCTCGCAGACGCCTACGAATCCCAGGAAGAATACACAGCCGCCGCCCGTGCCCTACAAGGCATCCACATTGACAGCTCACAGCGTCTAGTCTCGGACGCCGCCAAAGCCCGTCTCTGGATCCGCATCGTACGCTACTACCTCGAAGACGACGACACCACCAGCGCCGAAGCCTTCCTCAACCGCATCAAGAACCTCCCGTCCAAAATAGAAGATCACGATGCAAAGCTCTACTTCCAACTTTCCCAAGCCCGCATCCTCGATGCCCGTCGTCGCTTCCTCGACGCCGCGCAGGAATACTTCAACGTTAGTCTCGCGCCCGGCGTCGACGAAGAAGACCGTCTGACAGCCTTATCCGCTGCCATCCGATGCGCGGTCCTTGCGCCCGCTGGCCCGCAGCGCTCCCGCTCTCTCGCCCGTCTGTATAAAGACGACCGCTCGCCCTCCGTTGAGGAATTCGGTATCCTGGAGAAGATGTTCCTCGATAGACTCCTGACGGCGGATGAAGTTGCCGCGTTCGCGAAGAAACTTGCCCCGCACCAGCTTGCTGTTACGGCAGACGGCACGACAGTTCTCGATAAGGCGGTTATCGAGCACAATCTCGTGGCGGCGAGCAAGCTGTACGAGAATATCCATGTTGATGACCTGGGCTCGATTCTGGGGTTGCAGAATTCGGGTGATGTGTCTGCTGGTGAGAAGGCAGAGGCTTATGCGGCGCGTATGGTTGAGCAGGGACGGCTGCGTGGTCGGATTGATCAGATTGATGGGGTTATTTCGTTTGATGCGGAGACTCTTGGTGGCTCTTCTGCGGGTGCTTCTAATGGGACGAAGCTGAGACAGTGGGATCTTGGTGTGCAGGATCTTGCGGAGGATGTGGAGCGGGTTGCCACTAGTATTTCCGATCAGTTCCCGGTATGTGTTGGATATTTTTCTGTCCGAGGTTATTTGTCTCGCTAATTTTGATTCTAGGAGTTTGCCACAAGCCAGATGGTTCATTGAATGGACTACTCTATATCTGTGTGTATACCTGATGAAAGATCTACGAATTCATGCCTTTTCTACTCTTGCATATCCATTTAGCCGGCCCGAGAAATGACAAATCAAGCTTCATTTGCTGTTCTCAACTCTGTATCTTGGAGGACCATACTTAATTACAAAATGAGGCCGTTAAAAGCGACATCTATGGCTTCAGAGACCTGTCTATCAACTAAGCGCTTCTGGAGGTTTTGCATAAACTTGATGAATATACGACTATCTAAGTACCCACGATATCAGGTTAACTACAGCCTAAAAAATGAAGGTCGAGCAGGAAATCAATACATTAAGTATAGAACATGGTATAGGCAAATCATATTCTAGTCGTCGGTGAAGCCGACATATCAACATGAAAAATGAGGGTGGTAAAGTTGATATGGGTAATCGAATGCAAGAAGTGCCGTGGCAAGTCGTATATGCATGAACATAAAGTGAAGGAAAGTATTTAGAAAAAGGAAAGTGGAGGTATGGGGTCGTTGGAGTGGCATAGTTGGAAGACCGTGCCTCTGCTTGATCCTATTATGGTTCCAGTAGGCCGTTCGGTCACTATAGCCAAAGCGTTTAGAAAGAAGTGTCTATCCTCTTTGCAAAAATTCGATCATGTCAGAGCATATTCGGCTCTCTAGGATATAAACCTCATTTACTCCATTTTCCCAAGAAGATAAAAGATATCATCACATCATAACGGCGTAAATCAACAGCACACCACCTCAGTGGTTCAGTCTAGTAGTGGAGTCATTTCCCGGAAGGATAGAAATATCCGTCTGGACATTAATAATCCGCGGGTGTAGGTCATCACCAAGATGCCCGGGGGATTTGCTCTCGACCTGAGCATTGTACATCTTAACGAACTCAAGATCCGGCGAGCGAGGACTAGACTTCGACAAGAACAAAGAGTTCGTATAATCTGTGTTGATATACGCAGGACCTGTTCCATTGCGCGAGCTCTTCAGCTTAAGCGCCGGGAACAGTCCGCGGATGATGGGCAAGTTGGAGCAAATTAAGCCAACAGCAGGCTCGATATGTGTCCACAGAGTAGCCTGGTAGACGGTGTAGGTTGGGTCTGTCGGACTGATCCAGAAGAGCACGACGATGCGGTAGATACTAGCGAAGCAGACGAAGGTGCCGAGTGCAAACACTCCGTTTAGTGCGAGCTTGTCTTGCCATGCGCGGTGGAGGTTCCAGATCATTGGGATTGGTAGGACTAGGATGACGAAGTCCATGAGGACGTTGAAGGCTTGGTTGACGATAATGAATTTTTGTGCGTCGAAACATGTTCCTTCGATGCTGTGGTCCCAGTATGCGCGTAGGGGTCGACATTGTCCTGCGCAGGCTAGGAATATTCCTATGCCCCAGGCGGCGATTAGGCAGTTTAGGCCGAAGGAGACTTTTTGGAACTTTGGGGTTGCGAAGAGTCGGCGGTAGAAGCAGATGATAGAGATCTTGATACAGGGGCAGAGTACGAAGTAGGTGAATTGGTTGGCGAGGAAGATCTGGGTGGTGTTAGGTTGGGTTGTTGTACGTTGGATGTTGGATGTTGGATCTGCGGGGTACATACCTTCCAATAGTTCATGAGGGTTTCAGGAGAGAGATCCGCAATATGTGCTCCATTGCCTCCAATTGCGCACCCTATAAGCTGTTAGTATTGAATGAAATTGTCATCCGGAGTCATCTCTTACAAAGAATAAGCTCGACCAACATGGCAACGAGGAGAACCATGGACACCATGCTCAGATAATCATCAACACCGAACCCTACTCTCCTCCGAATGCGAGCAATGACTCGCAACACCACTGAGATCAAACACAGACTGACCAAGACCGAAATGATCTCGATCATCTGCCATCCCTTCTTGCTTGGTGCCATTGCACTTCTCAGGTAGTTTTTAAGGAATGTGGGGTGCAAAACAAGCAAAAGCAAGGTGTGAATAGAAAAAGGAACGACTGGATTTAACACACAATGTTAGGGCGTTCACTGATATAATACATGTAGGTACGCGCGTATATCCAAATCCCGGAGCCCTGGTAACCTAAGGCCAGCTCAAAATTCCACATTCCACTTTATCCACTCAATACACCCCTAGTGGCCGATCCTTGTCCTCATAGGGATCTCGGTTTGTGCGGGATATACGTGCATATGCTGAACCACGTGAAGGATGTGAGATCTACATACTCACGGGGCTGGGTATACCCCTTGCTAGTTTTTTTGGGGTTTCTTTGAACGGTACAATGGCATAGAAAAGTTATACCTTCATGGAATACTCTTGGAACCTTTGAACATTGACGAAATAGGTCAGTGGATCTAAATGTGGAGATAACAAATTGGGAAAGATATCCCTACGATTGACCCTCGAGTCATGTACGGAGTACTCCGTAGCCCTAAGAAGCTTTGAGAACCATGTAAGATTAGGACTATCACCTGTACCATTCCCTTTATCTCCATATTTTATTCTCCGTACTTGCTGTGTACTCCATGCATATTCAATATATTCAATATATTCCAAGGTTTCTCTACAAGGAAAGCCACTCCCGTGGACACCACCTCATCCATGGTTGAATCCTCTGCCGAGTTTCGGTTAAAACTGACATGTAGATCTCGTCAATAGCGTAGAAAATTTGCGCTATTAACCCATTTAAGAGCTAGCGCGCTACTGCGAACGCATCCGAATATAGAAGTAGGTATGAAGCACTTCGTACAGGCGGGGTAGACATATGCACATCGTGTCACTGTAGACCGCTCTGCAAGCCATCAAGTGGGGGACTCACATACATAAATGATTAAAGGTCATCTCTCTTTTCCAAGTCAAATAGCACGTGGGTCTATTGAATGTCAAATTCTTCAGTGACCTCATACCAGTGTCGATCACTAGAATCCCCCTGAACATGCCGATTCGATATACACAAAATTGGGGATACGTAGCATGAATCCATGAAAACTCCCCACATCCCTGGAAAAAAGGAAAAAGCAAAAATGAGATTTGAGCCAGTCAAATAGTAGTCTCATAGCGCGGAATAGTGCATGGCGGTTGGCAAAGATCGTCAATCCGAACCAATTTCTGTGTGGAACCGAGGAGTTTGATAATATTTATCCTGCATACTCATAAAATAGTGTTCTCTGTTTTCCCAAACATAGACCTGCATATATCGCACATATACTCCATACCTCTATCTCATCATATACCCCTCCCCCACCATGACAATCCCAACCAACACCGGACTTACAGTCCCCCTCATAATAAACGGCCACGAAGAAACAACCCCTAAAACCTTCCCCGTAACAAGTCCGTACACCAATACAACTATCTGGACCGCCTCCGCCGCAACACCCCAAGATGCAATCCGCGCCGTCGAAGCCGCCGACGCCGCCTTCCCCTCATGGTCGCAAACAAAACCAACCGTGAGACGCGACATCCTCCTCAAAGCCGCCAATATCCTCGAGGCCCGCCTCGACACCAACGCCGAGTACATGCGTCAAGAGATGGGCGCGGACATCGGCGCCTCTGCGGGATTTGTAGTCCCGCTTGGAGTGCGTATGCTGCGTGAGGTTGCGAGCCGCATTACCTCGATCTGTGGCAGTGTGCCTGTTGTAGAGACGGAGGGACAGAGTGCGATTATTTATAAAGAAGCGATGGGTGTTATTTTAGGGATTGTGCCGTGGTGAGTACTCTGATCTATGGTTACGGGAAGATAAATCACTAATCATTGGTTCAGGAACGCTCCCTACGTCTTCGGAATTCGCTCCGCTGCTTGTGCACTCGCAGCTGGCAATACAACAGTCCTTAAATCTTCTGAAATAACTCCCCGCTGTTACTGGGCTATCGGTCGTGCCTTCGAAGATGCTGGTCTCCCCGCCGGCTGTTTGAATATCATTCACTGTGCCCCGCAGGACGCCCCCGAGGTTGTAAATGCCATGATCGAGCACGAGGCCGTGCGCAAGATCAATTTCACTGGTAGCACAGCTGTGGGTCGGAAGATTGCACGCGCGTGCGGTCAGAACCTTAAGCCTTGTCTTATGGAGCTAGGCGGGAAGAATAGCTCGATTGTATGCCATGATGCTGATTTGCAGACTGCCGTGCAGGGAGTGTTGGCGGGTGCATTCTTGAATGTAAGTTTGAGACACTGCATATATTGCATGTTGCATATTCATATTTATATCTATCTCCGGGTCAATACCTAACCCGTTTATTCCTTTAGTCCGGCCAGATCTGCATGGCAACCGACCGAATCCTCGTCCACACTTCCATCCTCCCAGCCTTCATAGAAGCGCTTCAGAAAGCCCTCGCTGCCGGCGCCGCAGCCTCTGCCCTCCCACCAACACTTGTCAACACAGCTTCCAAGACCCGCGTCGAAGCCCTCATCGCCAGCGCCATCTCAGCAGGCGCTCACTTCATCTCCGGATCTGCGGACAGTGTCCCGACCGACTCGGGGGTGCGCATGGCGCCTGCCGTGCTGGGCGGCGTGAAGGAAGACATGGCTTTGTGGCAGGAAGAGTCATTCGCGTCTGTTGCGGCGTGTATGCCGTTCGACAGCGAGGAGGAGGCGATCCGTCTCGCGAATGGGAGTGGGTATGGACTTTCGGCGTCTGTTTTTACGGAAGATCTGCGGAGGGGCTTGGCGATGGCTAAGCGGATTCAATCTGGGTATGTTGTGGTCCGGACCAATTCATTTTATTATTTCGATTCTGGTGGATTTGGTGGATCTGTGGATCTGTCTTGCTGACTTTATTGCAGGGCGGTCCATATTAATAGTATGACGATCCATGATGAGCCAGCTCTTCCTCATGGCGGTGTGAAGAATAGTGGCTGGGGTCGGTTCAATACTGATGAGGGATTGAATGAGTTCTTGGTTACGAAGAGTGTGACCTGGATGGATTAGGATGATTATTTTGGATCTGCAATCAGCGTTTTGGTTTGGTTTTATTTTCTAACGACGTTTAGCTTGACATATGCATTACAGGTCTGCTCCCAAGGCCTACACTGCCATATATCCTATTTTCATGTGTATAGACCATTCGTCTCGCCCGAGAAACCCAGTTAGACGATCTTCTCACCCTGGACTCTCGTATACGTTCTCGGTGGGGTTTCACCCGACTGTTGAGCAGATTCACCATATGCCAATAAAATATGGCAAGAACGAGGTTTAATCTCAAATTGAATCATCCGAGTCTTTATACAGGAAAAGCCTAAGACTTCCAGTCGGCGTTTGAATCCAAAAGAGTACACAGTGACAAATGATGTCATCAGTCCCACTGGGGCAATTCCCATCCCCGGATTAGGTCAGCCCCACACCCATCATCTACCAATCAGAGGCCATATGCTCCTCATCCGGCAACTGAGTTTACCTGTTTCTGATTGTCCCTTAGATCTCTCGGACGAGATGAATTTGAAGATCAAAGTATTGAAATACATACATCTCTTAGACTTATAGAATTGAAGCATTCAAATATAAAACGTCGTACTTCTTTTCATCATGCCATACACAATTCGGGAATTTCGGACCGTGATTCTTATTCCCGAGGCTCACACTGTGATCAGCTATCACTGTAAGTACCGAGGAAGCCGGAATTCAATATCCCAGCACTATTTCTGTTCAAAAACATAACACTCCGGTACTCCGTACTATATGTCTAATTCCGGTCACTTTTCCGAACCGACTTTTTCTGTTCCTTTCACAGGAATTTAAGACTGGAATGTGATATGTAAATAAATGCATGTGAAAATGAAACCAAATCTAGATTCAACAAGTCTATACTCCGTAGTTACATTAGTTAAAATTATTTAAATATTATATCGCATGTGATCCCCCTTTCCCCAGATCGACCGTAATGAAGACAAACCAGAGGTCGCCAATTACTGTTACAGCGGGTACCCCCATCATTCATCTCCCCACGTTTGTGCCTCGGCCGATAGACGTCGGCATCTGACCTCCCCCGAACCCTTTAAGATCCTTCCTCTCTCTTCTTTTTTTTTTTTTATCCATATTTACTTTTGCCTATACACATAACATAATGGCTGCACCTCAAGTAATTGTGGTCGGTGGTGGCCGTAAGCATCTCTCCCCGCATTCTCTCCCTACTGCAGCTGACCTTCTTCAGTCTCCGGCCTCAGCGCCGCACACACTGTCTACCTCAACGGCGGCAACGTCCTCGTCTTGGACAAGCAGGCTTTCTTCGGTGGTAACTCTACTAAGGCCACCTCCGGTATCAACGGTGCTCTCACCCGCACCCAGACCGATCTCGGCATCCAGGACAGCGTCAAGCAGTTCTACGACGATACCCTCAAGTCCGCCCGTGACAAGGCCCGTCCCGAGCTGATCAAGGTCCTAACCTACAAGTCCGCTGCTGCCGTCGAGTGGCTGCAGGATGTCTTCGACCTCGACCTTACCCTCGTCTCCCGTCTCGGTGGACACACTCACCCCCGCACACACCGTGGCCACGATGCCAAGTTCCCCGGTATGGCCATCACCTACGCTCTGATGCAGCGATTGGAAGACCTCGCCGAGAAGGAGCCCGGTCGTGTCCAGATCGTCAAGAAGGCCAACGTCACCTCCGTCAACAAGTCTGGTAACAATGTTACCGGTGTTACCTACACCATCAACGGCGAGGAGAAATCCGCCGACGGTGTCGTTGTTCTCGCTACCGGTGGTTACGCTGCTGACTTCAGTGAGACCTCCCTCCTCAAGAAGCACCGCCCCGACACCTTCGGTCTGTCCTCCACCAACGGCACCCACGCTACCGGTGACGGCCAGAAGATGCTGATGGCCATCGGCGCCAACGGCATCGACATGGACAAGGTCCAGGTCCACCCTACCGGTCTTGTCGATCCCAAGGACCCCAACGCCAAGTTCAAGTTCCTGGCCGCAGAAGCCCTCCGTGGCGAAGGTGGCCTCCTCCTCAACTCCGAGGGCCAGCGCTTCTCTGACGAGCTCGGCCACCGTGACTACGTCTCCGGCAAGATGTGGGAAGAGAAGGAGAAGGGCAAGTGGCCCATCCGTCTCGTCCTCAACAGCAAGGCCTCCAAGGTTCTGGACTTCCATACCCGTCACTACTCCGGCCGTGGCCTGATGAAGAAGATGACCGGCGCTGAGCTCGTTGCCGAAATCGGCTGCGGCGAAGCAGCCCTCAAGAAGACCTTCGACGAGTACAACCTTATTGCCGACGGCAAGAAGAAGGACCCCTGGAACAAGCGTTTCTTCCACAACATGCCCTTCAAGCTCGACGACGAGTTCCACGTTGCTCTCATGGAGCCCGTCCTCCACTTCACCATGGGTGGCATCGAGATCGACGAGCACGCTCAGGTCCTCAACAGCGAGCAGAAGCCCTTCGACGGCCTATACGCCTGCGGTGAACTCGCCGGTGGTGTCCACGGCGCCAACCGTCTCGGCGGTTCCTCCCTCCTCGGCTGTGTCGTCTATGGCCGTGTCGCTGGTGACTCCGCCTCCCAGCACCTCTTCAAGAAGCTCCTCAACAACGGATCCTCCGCCGCCGCCTCCCGTCTCGGTCAGATCTCCCTCCACATCGACCCCAGCACCCCTGGCAAGATCTCCGTCGAGTGGGGCGGTGCCGCTCCCGGCGCAAGCCTCCCCGCTCTCGCTGCCCCCGCTGCGCCTGCTGCCAGCGCCGAGGCCCCCGCCGCCAAGCCTGATCCCTCAAACTTCAAGATCCCAGAGACTGAGTACTCCATGGAGGAAGTCGCCAAGCACAACACCAAGGAGTCTCTCTGGGTCGTGGTCAAGGGCGTTGTCCTCGATCTCACTAACTGGGTCGATGAGCACCCCGGCGGTGCTAACGCCCTGTACAACTTCATGGGTCGTGATGCTACCGAGGAGTTCGCTATGCTCCACGACGATGAGGTTATCCCCAAGTACGCCACTCAAACTGTGATCGGTCGTGTCAAGGGCCAGACCCCTAGCCTGGAGCTGTAGAGGTTCTATTAAACCCTTCTCTCATGCCTCTTCTCCCTGACGACCGCTCTCCCTCGATGAAATATGATCCTCCAGCGTGTGATCTCGCATACCCCATTTCGTCTCTTTCTGTTGTTTCTTGTCGTGTTGGCTTTGGCACGCTTACTTCCGGTCCTCGGGATCCAAGATCCTGCTTGGATCAGTTTGTGTAAAATACATACATAGCTCATTTTGGAATATATTCTTTGGAATCCTAGATGATTTTGCATTTGATGTAGTTGTAATCGTAGCGGTGATGAGTTGTTTGATCCCTAGGTCTTAGAGGGTCGCGCCTAGAAAGCCCCAGCCCACTCAATACTCCGAAGACAGCTAGCCAATCCTGAATACTGAATTGCCGAGGTATGCCAATAAGACCTATTTTATCAGGCCATCTTTGTACAATTGGCCAATAGTTACTCACCCCCTACTACCTCTTGTATATCTAGCCTAATATTTACATAAATGTACATGGTATATCCAAATCAAAACCAAAAAGCCCTACTACAAGAGCACATAACACCTATACCCCAGATACAGAGTCCAATCACCCCTTCATATGCATCAAAATCATCTTCAACCTCCTAACAGCAGGCCCATCCTCCCCAGCTACTCCCTCCTCCCGCCCCTTCTCAATCTCCACCCTCGCCTCCTCAAGCACAGGCTGCAAAAACCCCCAAACCTCATCATGGTACCTCTCCTGAACACCAACCCAATCACCCGCCCCAGGGAGATTCATCAAAACAGCATCGCGGAGGGAAGTAGAAGTAGAACCACCCGTAACCGTGCTCCCCTCCCCAAGCCCCTGACTCAAAAAAACATCAATATCAGGAACAAGACTCGCCCCCGTTAACCGTCCCTCCCTTTTCTCCTCCAACCCCATCCCCTTCCGAAAAGAATCAAGAGCCTCCCTCTCACCCGCTGAAAGCGGGATCGGCATAGCGGCAATATCAATCTCGGTATCCGGGACTGTCGTCGGGTCTTCGAAATTAGGGTCGAAGTTTGAATCGCTTAGGAGGGAGACCACAGCTGCGCCGTCCGTTGGGGTATGTTTTTTTGTCTCGTTGTGCCATTGGCGCTGCCAGACGGTTTCGAGTTGGTGTTGGGTTGGGTCGTGGGCGCGCGCTTTGCCTTTCCAGGTTGAGGAGGGGGTTTGAAGATCTTCTTGGTGGGTTTGGTGTTCGGATTGATATGTATTTGTGGTTGTAGTTGTGGCTGTGGTTGTGGTTGTCTCATCTATCCCGTCATATCCATATGAATTCCCATTCTGGAATTCATCTTCCGTCAAGGCGGGTAGGGCGAATCCACTCGAGGTATCGTGTTCGCGGAAGGGTTGCGCTGTAGATGTAGATGTAGATGTAGATGCAGACCCGGGAGTTCCATGTGTGGTAGTGGATAGATCCCTGCTTGTCTGTGTATTTGGGAGGGAGGATGGACCGGCTTTGCTGCTTGTAGTTGATGCTAGGGTGTTGGCTATGTCGGAGCTTGGGTTGAATGCGCTTTTTGCTAGGCTTGTTGCGGAGGTCTGGATGCGGGATGCTAGAGAGGGGGCGGGGTTGGGTTGGGAGGGGTCGTTTGAGGTTGATGAGGGTGGGTTGGAGCTTTGGGTTTTGGAGGGATTACCCCGCTTGTTCTCTTGGTTGCTCATTTGGATTGGGGGAATATATAGCCTAGAGGGATTTAGGGGGCTAGGGATAAAGGATGAGGGAGGTTGAGGTATAGGGAGTGAAATTTGAGGATGGGGTAGCTTCGGTGTTCGGCTTAATGTCCTTGGCCGGAGGGAAGCATGTGAAGGTCGATTGGGATGAAGAATATAGGACAATATGGAGTAGAATAAGGGCTAGAATAGGGAATATTAGTTATTATATCACCATTAATCGGGGTACGACCTAGGTAGATGTTTTTAGATCTTACAATCCAGGCTCTTTTAGATAAATGGCAATGTTCGGGATCAAATATATATAGATCTATACTCATTTCTGAAGTCTCAACAGTATACTCCGTACGGACACTCCGGATGTCAACGGCTTCGATTGCCTTTGCATCTGCCACGAAGTACTCTGTATATAACATATGATATATATAAATGCTTAATTTGGCGGAGACCTGCTTGGGCCTCAAAGATGACGACAGAGGCGCATACAGCTTCGGGCCTATTGACGATAAAATATGGATTGAAAAGAGATGAGTCTAGCATCGTATACGCAAATAGCTCGATAATAACCCGGACTTTCAATTGCTCTTTCAACTTCAGTCGGTTGTATACGGGTTGCAAGGCCGGAGAGGGGCGCAAAGGGCGATGTTACAATCGTTAACAGTGTTGATGTCAGCATATTTTCCAGGTACCTAGATCCCCTAAATTCTTTGAATATTCAATCTGAATCAAATTACTTTTGGTTTTTTATTGAAGTTGAATACTACATAGAAATACTTGATATTGACGCCCAAGACTGTTCAGGGTCCGTAACGAACTCCCCACCACCGCCTCAACTTATCTGGGCAACTTCACCTCTTTTCTTCTTTCTTCATCGCCCCGGACCAAGTACGCAACTCCATCCCCCTCTCTGGTTTTTATATTCTGGGCTTCTAACCGCTTTCCTTCTATAGAAACTTTTCTCTTATGATCCCCTCACAAGTTCTGCTGGTCCATTCATAAGCACATTTGTGTTCCATCAGTTACTCTGCCATCTCATTCGGCAATAGCTCTTCATTCCTCAGCTCGTCTTTCCAACTTGGATCGTTTAAGCTGTTCCCCCTCTTGCCCCTCTTTTCGCCTTACCGCTATCCGCTCTCGAAACCCCTCGCACTCCGCCTCCGGTGACTGTCCTCTCTATTTCCGCCCTCTCCAATCGTTATTCCCATCCGACCGAATCCTTTCGTGTCGGCTATCGCGCCTACATCGCTTCATCCCGGGTGATTCTTTGCATCGACAATAGAGCTTTCGGAGGCATTTGCCAGCCCGCCTATCCAACTCGCATTCCCGTCCCTCCTATCTTGGTCCTTGCCCTTGTCACGTTCAAGAGCTCACTAGAACGTGAAAATGGTAGACAGAGATCCAGGCACACCTACCTGGAAGTTCACACAGTAAGTTTGGTCCGGGCCGCGCCTTGCAGACTTTCCCACCCGATGATTTCGATTTTTCTCTTCCTTTTGTCCAAGCGCCATCGACCCACCGTCACCACAAAGAATCATTGAATGGCAGCTAACTTGCTCTCAGATGCTTCGGCGATAAAGGCGATGTAGAAGATATCACAGAAGGTAATTGGCAGCCTCCCTCGCACTACTCGGCCAAACATGGTCAATTTCCACAGAGTGCATCGACTGACAAGCGCTCTGCAGCGGACATCATCTCGACCGTCGAATTTGACCACACCGGTAACTATCTGGCCACTGGTGACAAGGGAGGAAGGGTGGTGTTGTTCGAGCGAAACGAGACGGTAGCCCACCCCCCTCCGGTCTTTTTCTCCGGATTTTTCTGTTTTCTGTTTTGTCTTGGGCTAATCACTGGACAACGCAGAAAAAAACCTGCGAGTATAAGTTTCACACAGAGTTCCAGTCACACGAGCCAGAGTTCGATTATCTCAAGTCGCTAGAGATCGAAGAGAAGATCAACAAGATAAAATGGTGCCGACGACAGAATGCATCCCATTTCCTCCTCTCGACGAACGACAAGACGATAAAGCTTTGGAAGGTCTTTGACAAGTCGCTGAAAGTGGTCGCAGAGAACAACTTATCGAATGAACTCACTCCCGCGAACCCTGTTGGGGGTGGGGGTATGGCTCGCGCACCCCGCGTATCCTTCAAGGACCCTTCTGCGCTCAAGCTGCCTCGTCTGACTCACCATGACACTGTGGTTGCCGCCGTTCCGCGGAGAACATACGCCAACGCCCACGCGTATCATATAAATAGCATTTCCGTTAACAGCGATGGTGAAACCTTTATCAGCAGTGACGACCTCCGAGTGAATCTATGGAACCTCAACATCCAGGACCAGAGCTTCAACATCGTGGATATCAAGCCAGCGAATATGGAGGAGCTTACGGAAGTCATCACTGCGGCCGAGTTCCACCCGGTTAGCTGTAACTGGTTCATGTATGCCAGCTCCAAGGGCACAATCAAGCTTGCGGATATGCGGCAACGGGCGTTGTGCGACGAACACGCCAAGCGTACGTACAGCTATGGTTTTGTGTCAGCTACCTTTTACTGACCGTTTATGCAGAGTTCGAACAAGAAGAGGATGCCTCGTCCCGTTCCTTCTTCTCCGAGATTATTTCCTCCATCTCCGACGTGCGATTCTCCAATGACGGGCGGTACATCGTGTCCAGGGATTATTTGACAGTGAAGATTTGGGATGTGAATATGGAACGCCAGCCAATCAAGACCATCCCCATCCACGAGCACCTGCGCCCTCGCCTCTGCGATACATATGAGAACGATAGCATCTTCGACAAGTTCGAGGTCGTCTTCTCTGGCGACGCGGAGAATGTTATGACCGGCAGTTACAACAACAACTTCATGATCTACCCCACAGAAGAACAAAAGGATACGGAGATTGTGCTCCAGGCAGACAAGTCGGCATTCAAGGCAAAGAAGGTTGGTGTACCGACGCCGATGAGCAAGGGTAACGGAAAGAAGGCTGGTTCGCGATCCGGCAGCCCTGCTGGTCCCGGCAGTCGCATGAAGAAGGAGACCGATGCCGACCAGATTGACTTCAACAAGAAGATCTTGCACATGAGCTGGCATCCATTTGAAGACAGCATTGCAATTGCAGCGACCAACAACGTAAGCTATCTTTTCTCTGTCCAAACCCCGACTATGCTAACTGGGAATACAGCTATTTGTCTTCTCCGCTCTTTAATCGCACCAAGAACCGTACAATCACAAGGCCATTATCATTTTCCATGGACAGGCGCATCTGGGGTTTGGATCGGGTGGATGGAGGGCCTGAACAGGCAAGATATGAAGAATGAAAACCAAGAAAATAATGATAGCAAGCCACAGGTTCCATAATCACAGGGCTTTCCCTCCCCCCCCCCCCCCCCCCAGTTCCCTATCTCTGCTTTCATTGTGGAACTCATCTGAGAGTTGGAGGCCTGGTTTTTCTTTACCTATGTCCCCTTTACTCTTTTCTTGCTATTGCAGTGGGGTTGCCAGAGGCGTATGGTGGTCAACTCATGATAGAGAATGTCATGCCTGTTTGAGGCCTTTTCCATAGTTAGTACTGAAAGACCTATAGATTTGGTAGCTAACTAGTATTGAGATGTTAGAAACTCTAAACAGAACAATATAATTTTACGGTTTGGATCTTTTTCTTGCATTGTATATTACTTTCTTTGACTCGATACAAAAAATTCTGAAGAAAGGTACATCGACAATGTATCCTTTAGAAAGGACCCTGAAAAAGATGCTGAAATTGAGGCCACTCAACTCGGCATTGTTGGCCAGCCCTTGCCCTCCGCCCCTTTCCGAGGCTTGACAAGCGAGAGATATCCCCAGCCTTCAGATCAAGCCTGATTATGCAGTTTGACACAGGGAATAGACTACACTATCAACAATAGGCTACCACTCTATTCAGACCATTGACCTCCATTTATGACTCGTGCTATTCATCATTATACCTTTTCACTCAATGCCTGTCATGTTTTTCTGCCGGCAATGGCGGGCGATGACGAAGGCGGACTGAAATTGACCTATCGCACAATACCAATCATGACCAATGTAACATCTCCCATTGACGGAATCCCGCCAATAATTACAATCAATACCGTATTAAATGAATTCTGAATACATTTCGGAGAATCAAATGTCCGAGAAGCACTCACTAGGCCACAATAGGTTAGCCCCGGACAGGAAAGCCTCCACTGGAGCCCGCGATCGGTCGCGCGCAATTCCATCACCCCAGTTTGTGTCTCCTTGTCTATCATACTTCTCTGCCGGTTCTTTCTTGCTGTGTGGAGTCGGTTCCTGTCTTCTTATCTGCAAGACTCCGGGTCATGCTGTGACCCTAGTGCAACCTGAGCGTTGCCAGTCGATTCATACACACGAGACTACGAGCTCCAGCTCTTCGATTACCACACCCTTACTTTTTCTCCCCTCCTCGACCCTTCTTATCCGTCAAACCTCCCTTTCTACTTCTTCCCTACCGGGGTTCGTGCATACACCATGAACTCTGGAAACGATAACTGGCACTCTGGTGGGCCGCCGTCGCATCCTGGCATCGATCAAATGAACCAGCAGCCTCGGCCCCTGGGGTCATTCAGGTACGAACAGTCCTCTATAGTACAAGTGGCTTGATATGTATACTAACCCGATATTCTTGCGCTTCAATAGTCAAAATCCCTCTCAGCAAGGCCAGGCCTCGCAGCCCTCAGGCCCAGTTCTCCCCCTCCAGGTGGTGAGTCCCTCTCTGTGAACCATGGATTTCCCCAGGAAAATCCAATGGCGAAAAAACCGTTTAAGCTAACTAATCATTCTATTATAGCACCCTACCACCCTAGCCAGCCAGGCGGCCATTCTCTTCCTGGACTGGCAGAATTAAGCCAGACGCACGGAGGTCAGCACCAACCTTCCGCGTACGGCCAGCACCCAGCAGGCCCGTCGCATAACAGCGGCCATTCCCTCCCCGGAATTGGTCAAGCCATGCAACACGCTTCTCCCCAGCTCAACCGGGAGCGGGAGCGGGACTCCAGGGAGCGCGAAATCATCGAGCGCCAGCGCCAGGAAGAAATGGCTCACCGTGAGCGCGAGCGCGAACGCGACCACCGTGAACAAATCGAACGGCAGCTTGAACGCCGCGATCAACCCCACCACCCTGTGCAAAGCCACACTGGCTCGATTCCCCTTCATCAACCCGTGGCCAATAAAGTCCCCAACTCCATTCACGGCCCGGGTGGACTCCTCTCAACCCTAGGCGGAAACCCGCAGAACGGCCACCAGGGCGGACCTCAGTCTGCGGCTGGCTTGTTCGGTCCTCAAATGCAACATGGTGAAGGCACCCCTCGCTCGTACATGCAGCACCCCGGTGGTCCACCAGGACAGCCTATGATGGCATACAATGCCGCCGGACAGCAAATTCCAGGAAATGTTGCGGCTCTTGCCCAGGGCCAGCAGCCGATTCTCAACGATGCTCTCAGCTACCTAGACCAGGTCAAGGTACGTTTTGTTGACCAACCAGATGTCTACAACCGTTTCTTGGATATCATGAAGGATTTCAAGAGCCAGGCTATCGATACGCCTGGGGTGATTCAGCGTGTTTCGACGCTTTTCAATGGTCACCCCGCTCTTATTCAAGGATTTAATACCTTTTTGCCCCCTGGTTACCGCATTGAATGCGGTACTGAAGACAACCCTGATGCTATTCGGGTCACAACCCCGTCTGGCACAAACACACTCAGCATGCCACGTGCAGGACGTCCCTTTGAGACAATTACCACCAATGTACCCCCCTCCAGTGACCCACATGGTCGGTCTGATTTCTATCGTGACCAGACTCGACCTGGCTGGCAACAAGCGCAGCAACAAGATCAGCAGCAAGGCCCCGCCTCTGGATCTTACTCTCCTGGCTCGAGAATGATGAGCGGCATGTACCAACAGGATGGACCAGGGCCTGCCCAGGATCACCACTATGGCTACCCCACCCAACAGGAGCAACAAGCTGCATCCGCCATGACTCATCAGCAAGATCACCGTGGAGTGGCACAGCTGCAAGGCGCTGCCTCCGCAGCGTCCGCTGGACTTGGCAGGTCGTCACTCATGGGAGTTACGGCTGCTGGACAGAACTCTAGTCTCACTCAGCCGATGAACAACCTGGCTGGCGTCGGGACTGGTATGCTCCAGGGTGCTCAGGATCTGAACAAGCGTGGTCCTGTGGAGTTCAACCACGCCATCAGCTATGTGAACAAGATCAAGAACCGCTTCTCAAGTGCGCCAGAGATCTACAAGCAGTTTCTCGAGATACTCCAGACTTACCAGCGGGAGTCAAAGCCAATTCAGGATGTCTATGGACAGGTTACTCAGTTGTTCAACACTGCTCCGGATCTCTTGGAGGATTTCAAACAATTCCTGCCGGAATCTGCCGCACATGCCAAACAAGTGGCTGCGCAGCGCCAAGCCGAAGAGCAAGCTCCTCTTAGCAACCTCCGTGGTGAACCTTCTGGTTTCACCTCCCAGACTCCTAACCGTGACGTCAAAATGCCTCCTCTGGGCCAGTTCAATGTCAAGGACCCCAAGGAAAACAAGAAGCGTCGTGGTGGCCCAGGTGGCGTTGGCTCTATCTCGGGACCTGCTGGTTCTGAAGCTGCTCGCTTGTCCGAGGCAAGCAGAGGCGGCCAGGCTTCACAGTTCGGTAACGCTAGCAAGAGACCGAAATACCACCATGGAAAGCCCTCCGTCGACATGGCAAATGTCTCTCCCACTTTGGTTCCTGCTCTTCCAGAGCCGCTTCCTCCCTCCGTCTCCATGACACCTAGCCAGGAAGAGATCGCATTCTTTGACCGCGTGAAGAAATTCATAGCCAACAAGCAAGTGTTCAGCGACTTCTTGAAGCTTTGCAACCTGTACACCACGGACCTCCTCGACCGTCACGTCCTGGTCAAGAGGGCCGAGGGATACATCGGGTCCAATGCTGAGCTCATGAGTTGGTTTAGGCGTTTCATGAGCGCCGAAGAGCCTGAGGACAAGCTCATCGACCCCAAGGCGAACCCGGAGTCCGGTGTCGTCAACCTTGCTCACTGCCGGTCTCTGGGACCGAGTTACCGACTTCTTCCCAAGCGCGAGCGCCAAAAGCCCTGCAGCGGGCGAGATCCGCTTTGCAACGGTGTTCTCAATGACGACTGGGCCTCACATCCCACCTGGGCTTCGGAGGATTCTGGCTTCGTTGCACACCGCAAGAACCAGTATGAAGATGCTTTGCATCGAATTGAAGAAGATCGCCACGACTACGATCACCACATTGAGGCTTGTACCCGTACCATCCAGCTGATCGAGCCCATTTGCCAGCAATTCCTTTACATGAATGATGCGGAACGTATGGCATTCAAATTGCCACAAGGCCTCGGTGGCCAAAGCGAGGCAATCTACCAGCGTGTCATCAAGAAGATTTACGACCGTCAACGCGGCGAGAAGGTCATCCGAGACATGTTCCTTCGTCCATGCCACGTCCTTCCCATTGTCCTTTACCGCTTGAAGCAAAAGCTCGAGGAATGGAAGGCCTGCCAGCGTGAGTGGGACAAAGTCTGGCGCGAACAGATGCAGCGAGCATACTGGCGCAGTCTTGACCACCAAGCTATCGCAACCAAGCAAACCGACAAGAAGCTCTTTGTTGCCAAGAACATCCAGCAAGACCTGCAGACGAAGCTTGAGGATGCAAAGGCTGGTCGCAAGAGTGGCCGGACCCCGCTCAAGTTCCAGGCCGAGTTCCAGTTCAACGATACTCAGGTCCTCCTGGACGCTGTCTACTTGCTTTTCTTGTACTTTGACCGCAACACCAATGGCTTTGGCACTGATCCTCAGCGACTCATGAACTTTATCAGGGATTTCATTCCTACGTTCTTCGGCCTGGATCGTTACACTTTCAACTTGTACATGGACGAAGTCTACAACGCCATCAATGATGACGATGACACTTATGCCAATGATGATGCCTCAAATGGGAGCCGCAAGGGGCGGACTTGCAGAAGCTGGATCTTCTGCGCGAGGCCCTTGAACGTGGAGGTCAGACTGAGAAGCCCGCAAAGGAGGAAGTGAACAACCATGATGAGACCCCAGTTGTCCAAGTTTCTTCCACCGTCTCTGAGTCTGAGGATTCCTTTGACGTGGCTGAACTGCGATGGATGGAGCATCCTGGAAAGGGCAACTTCAACCTTGAGCATGAGTACACTCTCAACGAGAAGTACAAGAAGAAGGAACACCATATGTACTGCAACCTGAACATCTTCTGCTTCTTGCGTACCTTTGAGATCCTCTACTCGCGTCTCCTGCGCATCAAGGAGCAGGAGGAGTCAGCCCGTGAACAAGTCCGACGTGGTGTTCTACCCAAGGCTGCCCACGAGTTGTGTTTGATCGATCGATTCCCTAGTGATTTCTTCTATGATGTCGATCCCAAAGCCAACCTTTACAAGCAGATTGTGCGCATGTGCGAGGAGGTCATCAAGGGCGATATCGATCAGGTTCACCTGGAAGAGACCCTGCGTCGCTTCTACATGCAGAGCGGATACCTGCTCTACAACCTCGAGCGCATCTTCTCCTCCATTTCCAAGTTCGTGGCGTCTATCTTCACCGGTGATTCTCGTGATCGCAGCTCCGATATTATCAATCTTTTCTTCAAGGAACGAGAGAAGGAGGAGACTACCCATCACCAGGAGATCCAGTACCGCAAACAAGTCGAGCGACTGGTCAAGGATGGTGATATCTACCGTGTTACTTTCGTGAGTTTTCCAATCTCTATGAATCCCCTGACAACAACTAACAAACCCTTCAGTACCCAACCGACCGCCGTGTCACTGTCCAAGTAATGACCAGCGAAGATGCAACCCTTGACAATGAGGAACTCACTCCGGAAGAGCGCTGGTCCTACTACGTGACCGCCTACTCGATGCGTGACCCCACCGAAGGCGTGCAATTCTCAAAGATGCGCATGCCCCTGCTGAAGCGCAACCTTCCCCCCAAGCTCGAAGAAGATGAAGAGTACGACCGCTACTATCGCACCCTACAGCACCATGATGGCCTGACCATCCGCATCTGCGCCAACAACTACACAATGTTGTACCAGCCTCCCACCTACGACTGGTTCTGGCGCTCCAACGCTCCCATCCCGGAGAAGGACGCCGACGCCGATGCCATCAAGGCCCTGGTCGAGGAGCAGGCCAAGGAAAAGGCCGCGCTGCGCGAGAAGCGCCATGACCGCTTCGTCGAGAAGTTCGTCAACAACCCGGCCTGGGCCCGCGGCCTTAGCAAGGACCAGGTGGACGAGAGCAACCAGCGCTTCCGTTCCTGGGTCGACGGTACCCTCTCAGATAGTCCTGATCCGGGCCGTGAGGGATCTGCGTCTGGCTCCGCAGCCCCCGTTGAGGAGAAGGATAATGGCGCAGATGTTGAGATGACTGACGCCGAGCCTACGGCAGAGGTGTAGGTGAAGTGTAACTTTTACGACGGGTCAGTCTCCCCGGGGAGACTGACATGCATTATTGTTGATTTGGGGGGACGGCGTACACGATGAGGAAATTGCGAATAGTTTTTTCTTTTTTCTTTTTTTTTTCTTTTCACGGTTTCCGTAGTTTGTATTTGTATCTCTCTTTTATTTTCAAGTATCTCTTACTTTTATCTCATAAATGAAATAGTCAGAGAGATTGGCCTGTTCCTAATTTTAATTTGATTTAGAATCACATAATCATAATTTCCTCACTCTTGCCGAATCAGTCTCTTGTCTAATCCTGGAGCAATATTTAGATCCAATGAAATAGTACAAATTACTAGGAGTATGTTGAACCACCCTAATGCGGTAATCGACTCGAATCTCTGGGGAAAAGAAGTTTCTCCGGATCATCGGCTTCTCTTACTTGAATCGGCACAAGCGGGAATCTTATCCCAAGGGAATTGCCAATCTCCGTGTGGCCGAACTTGCATAACCGATTCCCGAGATATGGACTCGGGGGAAACTCGGGATCTACTTGTTTTGATTTTCAAGTTGTATACATATTTTTTTATCCTTGCTATGTTACAGAAAGAGGGAATAAAATGAAAGGCTGTTTGATAATAGCTATAGGCAAGGAGTATAGTACCAAAATGGGAAAGAAAAGACCAGAATTAGCGAAAACCGAGAGATCTCCGACTTCAGTGAACGCCGAGTCAAAGCCGTGATTGACGTCATGATGAATATTTTTCTTCTGAGGGCATCATCTAAGACGAAATGATAGAAATTTAAATGAGGGGGGAGAAATTAAATGGAGAATTAAAGGAAAGATATGATTGCGTGGAATTCAATTAATTGAATTGGTGCTATACAATAATTCAAACTATTATATACCCCCCCCCTAATCTTTTCTAGCATATACCAAATTCAAAACTTCCATTCTTCCGGAGCTGTCGGCCATTGTGTGGAGACCTTGCCCGTGGGGTTGAAGAAAATACTTATACCCCCAGATCCCCTTTCTTCTTTTTATTTTCCCAGACACTCTCCCCTCTACCATTCGTCATGTCTGCTTCGGCCCTATTGAAGAGCCGTGTACGGCGCCCATCGTATCTGAAGAAGCTCGCCAAAGCTGAGGATCTCATTCACCATTTCCCCAATGGCACGTACATCGGCTGGTCCGGCTTCACCGGTGTCGGTTACCCCAAGTATGTAACACCGACCATTGAATGTGAGACAGGATGTGAGAACAGAACTCTAACATCTATCCAGGATGGTTCCCATTGCTCTCGCAGACCATGTCGAGAAGAACAACCTCCAGGGACAGCTGAAGTACAACCTGTTTGTCGGTGCCTCCTCCGGCGCAGAGACCGAGAGCCGCTGGGCCCGTTTGAACATGATTGAGCGCCGCAGCCCTCACCAAGTCGGAAAGGAAATTGCCAAGGGAATCAACAACGGCCAGATCAAGTTCTTCGATAAACATCTGAGCATGTTCCCCTCTGATTTGGTCTACGTAAGTCTCGACATCTTCGGTGGGGGGAAAAACGACCCGCTAACTTTCCCTAGGGCTGGTACACTCTGAACAAAGCCAAGCCCTCAATCGACGTGGCAGTCATTGAGGCTTCCGCCATTACCGAGAACGGTGGCATCATCCCCGGTGCCTCTGTCGGTGCATCGCCCGAGCTGATCCAGATGGCCGACAAGGTCATCATCGAAGTGAACACCGCCATGCCCTCCTTCGAAGGTCTGCACGACATCACCTGCTCAGACCTGCCTCCCGGCCGCAAGCCCTACCTCATCATGGCCCCCGAGGACCGCATCGGAACGAACTACATCCCCATTGACCCTGAGAAGGTCGTGGCCATTGTCGAGTCCAACTACCCCGACCAGACTCTGCCCAACGCCCCCGAGGACGAAGGCTCGCAGGCCATCGCCTCGAACCTCATCGAGTTCCTCAAGCATGAGGTCCACCACGGCCGCCTCCCCCCAACCTCCTCCCCATCCAATCAGGCATCGGCAACATCGCCAACGCCGTCGTGGGCGGACTCAGCAAGGGCGGTGCCGATTTCAAGAACCTCAAAGTCTGGACCGAAGTCCTCCAAGACTCCTTCCTCGACCTCTTCGACAGCGGCAACCTCGACTTCGCAACAGCAACCTCCATCCGCTTCTCGCCCGACGGCTTCAAGCGCTTCTACGATAACTGGGAACGCTACGCAGGAAAGCTCCTCCTCCGCTCTCAGCAAGTCTCCAACTCCCCCGAGATCATCCGTCGTCTGGGCTGCATCGGCATGAACACCCCCGTCGAAGTCGACATCTACGCCCACGCTAACAGCACCTGCGTCATGGGCTCGCGCATGCTGAACGGACTGGGCGGTTCCGCCGATTTCCTTCGTAACTCCAAGTACAGTATCATGCACACACCGTCCGCGCGTCCCACCAAGACCGATCCCACCGGTGTGAGCTGTATCGTTCCGTTCGCGACACACATCGATCAGACCGAGCACGATCTCGACGTCGTCGTTACTGAGCAGGGTCTTGCTGATGTTCGTGGATTGTCGCCTCGTGAGCGTGCCCGTGTTATCATTAAGAACTGCTCGCACCCTGACTACACGCCTATTCTCACTGATTACCTCGACCGTGCGGAATTCGAGTGTCTGCGTAAGGGTATGGGTCATGAGCCGCATATGCTCTTCCAGGCGTTCAACATGCACAAGAATCTCCAGGAGAAGGGTACCATGAAGATTGATTCTTGGGAGTAAATTGACATGTGTGTATGGTCAGTTATGCAATACCTTGTTATTCTAAAACTTGGCTACGCACGGTTAGGGCGTTTGGTAATCTATTAGCGGTTTTGTACATATTATACTTCAATGTTGGAATATAACCTTTTCCTTTGAATTGATTTGGTTGTAGATTGGTGTGTAGTGGGGAGATGTATGGACTAGGTGGCTTGCTGCTAGACAAGCTAGTATATCACTATCGTGGAGTGGATTTTTGACTATTAATCTAGTGGACTGTATAAGTATATCCAATCCATGAATGTGATTTGTATTTCTGCTTCCCCGCATACAATGTAGAGCAGAATAGAACCCATTATATTGAGAATCCTATATTCGGTGTATACTAAGCTTTGAATCATTTCCATTGCTATAGAATGAACCCTGGGGTATTATCTAAATGAAATAATACGAATGTAAATAGCATGAACATGTCAAACTTCGAAATAAATTGTATAAAAACCAGATCTTGACATCAAACTCCAATAACAGACATGGTATAATAACAAAAGCTAAACAGAACCCCAACCCCACCAAAAAGACAAGCGTACAATCATCTCAATCTTAATCCCCTTTTCTTCTAGTCCCCATGTAAGAGTCTAAGGACGAATCCGAACCGGAGAACATATCATCCGAAAAGATCAGACACCAACGAGCCTAATCAAGTCAGCACTGTCCAAACCCTAACCCATGAACATTATATAGACATACCGATTCCAGAGCGACCCGAGAATACCAGGCTGTGCAGGCTCAGACTTGCGTTGAGCCCAGCCGTGATCGACGTTGTAGTGCTTCACATCTTGTAGCCCGGCGAAGAGGCCTCGTCCACCTGTTGCGCGCTTTGGGGATGTTAGTTATGCATTGGAGATGGAGGTTGAGGTGGTAGATACGTACGCGATGTTGTTGAGCAGAATTCCGGACCCAGTAATCTGCGCCGTAGTCATTTTGCAGACGGGCGTGCTCGCTATCGGTTTTGGTTTGAGAGGGCATTTTGGTTGGTGAGTATCAAATCAGATATGAAGTATCAAGTATCTGTAAAGTAGATATAAAAATGTCTTTGTGTGATGAAGAGAACAATCTCGTGCAACATCCCCTTATATAGATCCATGTAAAGCATAGCAAGTATGGCCTGACAGCCTCGAAAGCCATCTTGGTTCCGACAGGCTGGAATGCGGGATGAAGCCGTCGTATCTGGGGGACTGGATAGCATGATCTGTTCGGATTCGTATTATCCGGGTGGAATCGAGTCAGAAAATACCGGTGGTTGAAGTTATGACGTCGTTGGATGTGGTGCGATTTGTTTAGGGTTATCCCTTTCTGGGGTTAGTAGATAGGGAATGAATCCTGTTATCGTACCGATTGTTATTTGAGGTCGGATGATTGGTTGTACATTTTTTGGTGTGGCATGACCGGGTGGCACGGTAATGGTCAGATTTGATCCTGCGATGAAAATAGGGAACTATTTTGGTACAGAGTAGAATATATAGCTGTTGTGGTATTTATCTGGTGCGATAATCTTTACTGCATGGAAGTACTTGGTATAATGTGCCATCCAGCGAGTTCACGAAACTAGGAGATATATCCAGAGCACTTCAGTTACAAGATTTGACAATCCAACACAACAAAATGTTCCGTTTCTCGGCCATCCCTGTTGATTCATCCGATATCCATCCACCCCTCCAGGGCTTTCCTACGAACGAGCCGACATTGCTCCATGCCGCGAGTCAATGGTAACACGAATGACGACATCAACCCCAGACAGACCGCTGCACATAACTACAATGATTGAAAGCATCTTACCGGGTTAATCAGTGAAGACGTCAGTTATACAGTCTAACAAACTGATTCACAGATCTAACTAATGTTTATATGACATCCTTCCATCGCCGCTCCTCTTGTCTCTCGACGTCTATATTCTCATACGGCTTCATAGACCCCCAGCATCGGGGTATATATCAAAGATGAGCTAGGTAATAGATAATCTAGATGGAAACAACATTCATCTGAGAATTAGGATATAGAACCGAGAAAACACGATTGTCCAGGTTGACGGTCGGGCTGCAGCTGACATGTTGCTTCGTATTCGGGCTTCTAGTACGAGACACGACGATGACTGCGAGGCACATTGGACAAGAACGAGGCTGGAGAAATGGTTGTCGAATCCGGAGCAAGGATATTGGGTGGAGTTCATCACTTGACATTTTTCGATGAGTTGTGTTCTACATTGCCAGCAAAGAGAAAGAATCGAATGTCTTGCCGACCCAACCTGATACCCGGTTTATGTAATTGTGCTAAGCGCCCAACCTTGGAACACACCTGTGCGAGGCGCTTGGCTTGAGTAAAAGCAGAGTCTGGTATGCTTCGAGGCCTTAGGGAAATAGCTCCGAGACATTAGTCATAGCTGATAAACAACCTTGGAATTATCAGGAATAATGAAATTGTTGAGAAAGAAGGAGGTATTTGAAGATCAAGGTATGGAGTATTGGTACTACTCCGTACATTCCTGTCCCCATGTGGCCTGATCCAGGTAATATCTGGAATGTTAACCTAAATTTGACATGTCAAAAGAAACAGTCATATGCAGGGAAAATCAGTGCAGAAATTTCCCCGGAACATAAACCCACACCGTTGACCGTTGAACCCTTGGAACCTTTTGATTAAACCATAACAAGACTGATAGAAAATCGCCACAATGGGCGTACAAATAGAACCGATTTCCAAATCCCAAATCCACTGTCCTTCTAGGCCACCCCTGGATGCCCCTGAATAACCTCAAAAAGGGTGTTTGCCAAGCATCGATCTAAACCCAACTCCGGTTGCTCCCTCCGAAAGCCCTCGATCATTTTAGGCCAAGAGTATTTCGGCGGTCTGGAGCGTTGAGTTGTTCCTGTATTATTTACACGTGGGTCAATGGCTATTCATTATTCGGACTGGGCCTCAATACGTATAATTTCATCATCGAAACTCTTTGACCATCACAGTCAATACTGTCAATCCCCGGAAAAATCGGCCTCAAACACTATTGAGTGCAAAACGGTGTAAGACACTTTTCAGGAGTCAGGCGCCGTTTAAAATTCTGTAAGCAATACATAGCGGCAATCTCCACACACACGCACAATCCTCGGCTGTGCCCCAGCATCCGCCGTGATCTACCCCAAGAGTTGGGATCGCCAGTCGAACAGTTCCAGACTTTCGTACTCATTGTGATCAGCACTCAGTACATGGAATGGCAGAAGTTTGTTATATACTTGCTTCCATTGCTGTCAGTATACTTGCAAGCACAGTAGATGTACTCCCAGTGGGGGTGCCGTTGTATTGGATTCTCAGGCTACAGTGTTAGGTTTTCTTTTGAAACGGCCCCTAGTAAAATGGCTATAGTCCGGGTAACTAGGAGGTCTTTCCTATTTGGCACGGTTAATTGAACAATTCAAGCTTCCTGCCCCATCAATAACTATTTTTGGCTTCAGGCTAGGTGATCGGCTTGCGTGTGTACCTATGGAGATCGTCAGGGGGAAAAAAAAGCGTATCCTGAACAGCAAGCAAAGGTGATGTGTTCAAATGTTGTTTCCGTAGGGTAGGATGTTGATATATATTCCAAGTGAACAATTGGGTTTGAGTTACGAACACATGGGGATCAAAACAATTGCAATCTTGGCGCTGATGCTCAGTAATTCAGTAAAGAACAGAGAACTCGTATATTCTGGGTAATTCATAAAATTGAGTGATACCCGTATTGTGAACTAATCAAAGATCGGCAGGGCGGAAATTAGAGGCTGCGCTTTAGCCAATCAGGCTTTGTAATAAACCCCAATCAACCTGCCACCTTTCCACTTTGGGACTGGTCGGGTGCGCTATGATATCCCGCCCCACATGGCGCAGAAAGATAATCTCCCGTTTTGTTTTGTTTTTTGGATTTTGGGCTTCCGGCGATTTCTGTTTGTCTTACTTTTGCAATGAAACATTGGAAGTAAGCCATTCTGCTCCACAGAGATATTTTGTTTTGGAGAGATATTTCTCTGGGTAAGTAGGAACCGAGGGTTGCACACTGGGTTTGCCACCAAATAAGCCACAGAGGGGCAGTGGTGCCTTACATGGTCTGACAGGACATTTGAAACCTTGGCCTCGTTTCGCTAAGTGGCTTTTCAAGTTAGGAGATGAAGACCCTCACAGCGGTAAGGGAAGACTATTCTGGGTGTGAGACACTTTTTTCAACACTGGGCCGGAAAGGAAAAGGGGAGGGCAATTGACGATCCGGGCAGTGTATTGATAATAATAGTACGGAGTGACCGATGTTTAGATACTGAATGTACTCGTATGTTGTACAAAGTATCTGGAATGACCGTTGGGCGAGAATATAATTTTGTTCCTGCATCTCTCTCTCTGCATAGAACAAATCAAATTGCGTATCCATCCTCCGTAAATAAATACCAAATATACCAATCTCCACTACCCGAGCCGTGCGGGCCAACCACACAGAGACAACACTCGGGCGTCGAATATCTGAACCAATGAAATTGATAAGGTCCCTGAATACACATCTAGACTCGTCCAGGGGGGAATTTTAGGACAATATTAGGGTAATTAAATTCTAAATTCACGATCGGTGGACCTGTATCTATACGGGTCCTGTTTTATGGTCTTTTTTTCTCCTTTTCTCTCTTTCCCCTAAACTTCCCCCCCCCCGGTAACCATTTCTCCAACAAAAGGCCTTGCGTGCCCCCCTCTCCTTTGATCTTCTCAACCCTTCGATTCTATCACCGCTTCACTCGTTCAGCGGGCATTCCTTCTTTCTGATATTATCTGTCCATCATGAAGGGAGCTATCTTCGCCGCCGCCTTGGTCGGCTCTGCCATGGCTGACGGTGTTCACCGTCGCCATGACGCTTTCCACCAGCGTCGTGAGGCTGCATCCAGCAGCTGGGCCTCCGCCGTCACCTCTACTATCCCTCAGAAGGCTGGGGAGACTTGCGGTTGCGTCACCAAGGTGATCACCTACTACGGTGACGCTACCCTGGTCCCTATCAAGGCCTCTACTCCTGTCCCCGAGTCCTCCACTACTGTCCCCGAGTCCACCACCACTCTCACCAGCACTGTGCACTCTACCAGTACCAGCACTTTGACTGTTACCGTCTCGGCTTCTTCCCCCCCGGCCACCTCCAGCATTCCTGCCGTTGTACTGCCCACTCCTGGTGTTAGCACCTTCACCACCCCCGGTATCTACACCATCCCGGCCACCACCATCACTGTCCGCGACACCACCACCGTCTGCGGTGCCACCTCCACTGATATCCCCAGCGGTACCCACACCTACGGCGGTGTTACCACCATTGTGTCCACTGCCACCACTGTCACCTGCCCCTACGCCACTGTCAAGCCCTCCGGCAGCACCGTGACCAGTGTCATTGAGACCACCACCTACGTCTGCCCCTCCGCTGGTACCTACACCGTTGTGCCTCCCACCACCACCTCTGTGCCCACCAGCACCGTTCTGGTCTACCCCACCCCTCACACCGTTGTCCCTGGTACCTACACCCAGGATGAGAGCGTCATCACTGTGACCCGCACTGACTACACCTACGTCTGCCCTGCTCCCACCAATGCCTTGGCTTCCACCACCGCCCCCGCTCCCGCTCCCACCACTGTCGTTGCTACCACCACCGCTCCCGCCGTTACCACCACTACCGCTGCCGCTGTTACCAGCAAGCCCACCAGCTCCAAGACCTCCGTCGTCAGCAAGCCCACTGGTGTTCCCACTGAGCTCGGTGAGGGTCAGTACGGTATGACTTACTCCCCCTACACCGCCGGTGGTCAGTGCAAGACCAAGCAGGAGGTTCTCAAGGACCTTACTGTCATCAAGGGCAAGGGCTTCAACCTGGTCCGTGTCTACTCCACTGACTGCAGTGGTATCGAGTTCATCGGTGACGCCTGCAAGGAGCTCAGCATCAAAATCATCATGGGTGTCTTCATTGACGGCTCCGGTACCGCCGGTGCCCAGCAGCAGGTCACCGAGATCTCCAAGTGGGCCCAGTGGGATATGGTCGAGCTGATTGTCGTCGGTAACGAGGCCATCCAGTCCGGCGCCGTCGATGCCGCCACCCTCGCCGGTTTCATCCAGTCCGCTTCCAGCAGCTTCAAGGCCGCCGGTTACACCGGTCTGATCACCACCACCGAGCCCATCAACGTCTGGCAGCAGCACGGCCCCGGCGCTCTCTGCGCCGCCGTTGACATCGTTGGTGCCAACATTCACCCCTTCTTCAACGCGGACGTCACCGCCGAGATGGCTGGTGAGTTCACCAAGGGCGAGTTCGAGGAGCTCGAGAAGATCTGCGGTGGAAAGGACGTCATCAACCTCGAGACTGGCTGGCCCAACGCCGGTAACGCCAACGGTGCCGCTATCCCCGGTCCCTCCCAGCAGGCCGCTGCCATCAAGTCCATCGCCAAGCACGTTGGCTCCAAGTCCATCTTCTTCTCCTTCTCTGATGACACCTGGAAGAACCCCGGTGAGTTCGATGTCGAGCAGCACTGGGGTTGCTCTGGCGTCTTCTAAGCGCCGCGTCTCTTATGGATATTTGAATTTTATCGTTAGTTCTGCAAATGCAAAACTTGTACAGGAGGACTAGGAGTTTTACCTTTCTCTGGCTTGGGTGTCTGCCGGCCCTTTCTTCCCTTCTTGGACTCTATTTTAAATTTGACTCCTTAGTAGATACACCTTTTATTTGACGTTGTCTACTGACCCGGTTGCACCCTTTGATCTCTTTGTTTATGTTTTTAGTCGTGTGTATATTTGCTCATTTATGTCTTCTCACGAGTTTTCATACGGTAGTCTTTCCTCTGTACTGCGTAGTTTGTATTTGCGTTTCTGCTGTATATATTGAACGGCTAGGTAATGTTCCTGTCCTTCAGTCCGACTTTTGCCGCCCTTATATCCTTTGACCCAATCGGCCTTCTCTCGATGGCCCCAGACCAGATCCAAATCCGAATCCAGGCTGCATCACCTCCCTTAATCTCCTGCCCATGCCATTGCCATTCCCCTTACTGATAATCGAGTCTATTGTCAGGATTTTACACTATTGGTCTACCTCATCATCCCCTTCTTCGCTATACTTGCAGCAGTGTTTGGAGTTTGTGCTCTGGTGAGATCAAAGCAAGGAGAAAAAGAGAAAAGGAGCGAGGGCAGAACGAGAATCAGCGGAAGCCAGATGCTGAACTGCCTACTTCTCCTCTTCCAGTGTCTTTGAGTCACTCGCGTGATACCTCTGACATGGAGAAGCGTCTCAAGTTTGAGATTGAACTTCTTGGGAAACGTAGTTGCCAGGAGGGAAATAAAATGCTTCGAATATAGAGGTTCGGAGAAGCTGGAATATCACTATTTAGTAATACTATGCGCTTTCAGATGCTGTTGAGTAACGAAAGTCATACTTCCCAAATAGGAAAAGTACCCATTTGACTTTCTCCCAGACCATGGTTCTTTTAACCTTGAACAGACTACAAATCTCCGACACTGACGACACTTCTTGCCATCCATCTAACTTTCTTCCCCATCAACTGTTACCAACACACACCTCTCACAGATCTCTACTTGTACTATCTATCCTCTCTTCCCATAGATATACCCCGCAAGATGGCTGAAATAGGCGAAGAACTCGACGGAGACACAATCCGCAAATGGCTTCTTACTCTATCATATTGCTTCACTTTCGTCAACTGCATCCTACCTATTGTCATCGTAATATTTGTCTCGACGGCGCGTTTAATGGGAAGACTATGTGATATTGACGACGACGATGGCACACGAAAAAGAGATGACAACAGGAGCTAAGGCAGTATCGAAAAACATAGCAAGGGATATTGATTTTCACGGTTAATCGCGGAAGAATATGGGTACGAAATCATGGACAAGGGATGGGTCCATTTGCTCTTTTTGTTGGCTGTCGCATTGGAATGTTTGTTCGGGGATTTTGCTGAACATCTTTTTTAAAAGAGCTAGAGTGAGCAGCCATCTTCCAAGATTAAGATGTGCCGTGTGAAAAGAGGAAGTCATACCAGGGGGGGTATGCGTCAGATCGAACCTACTGGTTGCTGTCTTAATTGCTGTTTTATACTTTTAGGTATGCTAGGAAGTATGACAGAGGGAAATCCCTTATCAATAGAAGGCTTGAGAGATTTGCATGTTCGAGAATTATATACCATTAACAAATAGATACGTACAAGCGGGCCATGGAGAGGATTCCCTATCCATGTTGTATCCTTAAGCCGATCGGCTAGCCCAATGCCCCCTTTATCAAATTGTAACTCCAAGAAAACATTTATAGTGGCGAGCAAGTCTGTCATTCTCATTAGCATCTTGGATCAAGCAAGTCACGGTGGTAGATATCGCGTTGGGATCGCTTGTACTTACACCATTGGATCCGCAAGTAAGTCCCTCACAGCAGCATCCTGGAGCGGCACAGTTGGCAGCCGTGCAAGCCATGGTATTCTAGTAAGATTGTTAGAATTGTTTCGCATAGTCCAACATTGTAGCCATCGAGCAGACTTACAGATTGGCATGCCATTGCGGCCTTGGGGAAGGGTTCAGGCAGGGCGACGGTGAGAGTGGCGAGGAAGCCGAGGATGATGACCGAGGCACGCATTTTGAATTGATGGAACTGAAAGACTTGGAAAATGGGTTATCTAGAATTGAGACACGATCAGCGACCGAGTCAATTGAAACAATAAATATAGTGCAAACACAATATTGTTTGGACTGGATGTAAGGGCAAGGAAACGGCAGCGTACCTTGGAGATAAAAAGTGAAGATCGAAGGGGGTATTTAATATCGAAACCAGAAAAGCAAAGACGAACCCATATCAGGCTCCATCGAAGTCTTATAGCTTGCAGGCGTGGAGCAATGCAATGACATAAGCCACGCTCCAGCGAAGATCTATCATTGTCTCGCTTGAAACAGGGCCATGGGGGATCTACAGGGGCAACTATGGGATTGATCGGCACTGAGTGGATGATGGCTGGGACAATTCTCTTGTTGCGGATGCCCTATAACGGGGATTGCTCGCTTGGATGGATGCAACATCCGACAATATTACATAGCTTATACGACATTGATCATATTTGATCAATGATTTAATTCGGGAGTTGTTTTTGCCTCGTGCTCTGGAAAATGGTGTGTAGAATAAAGCGTCGACAAGGCTACCTACTGACTTCATTGAGAGTATGAAGTCATTGATAGTGGCGGATTAAGTCTTGTGCAACTTGGACTATGTTGATGATCCATGCTGCCGTGTTCATCGTTCGAAGGATACAAGCATCCAGCACACCAGTTGTGACTTGAATGGGGGTGTTAGCGATGCGGCTGGAAATGTCACCAACCGCTTGGTGTCATAATTGTAAGGGGTGCATGATCGTGCAGCTGCTGATGTTCGTGTTGTAGGCTTGGCGGTGACACACGGGCTTGCGTGGGCTCCCCAGAGGAGAAGTGATATACGGTGGGTCATAACTGACTAAGGGGCTGGGGCCATGAGACTGGTGTTACTGCGCTGGGGACTTTCGTGAGATATCAAATTTGAGGGAGATAGACGAATTTGAAATAGGCGAGATAAAATAAGCAGCGGGCATTTGATATGGGAAATGGGATACATCATCTGGGCATGATAATAGACACCTTGGGGCTCAGGCATCAGAGACATTTGAGCATCTCACCTCCATAATTTGCCCTCCAGCTAGTAGTCTAGACTTCTTTTACTGAACTGCAGCCAAAGGGGTGCTGTACCTAGCACAAAATGATCCTGTTGTCCAGAGAGAAAGTCTTCTTCAGTCTGAAGAGGTGCAAGCGAAATATCGTAACCTTTCAGAAGTCGGGCAATACTGTGTCGAAGCTCCATTAGGGCGAATTGTTTTGCTGCGCATGCGAATGGTCCTTCATATATTAATACATGCTTCTGTCACGGTAACTTCAACAAAACTCACCAGTGTTGAATGGAATGAATACTGAGTGATCCTTTATCAATTCTGGCCGGGTTGTCCATCGTTCAGGAATAAATTCTTCCGGGGATACAAAGACACGACTGTCTGTTGATAGCATTAGGATCTGACAGTGGACATTGCTTTATGTATGGTAAGAAGCACATATCATGATAGACAGTATGCAGAGGTACCCGAACCTTCACATTACCAGGGATATATTCATCGCCGATATAGAGACCGTTAGGGGGCGTTAGACGCTGACTTCCCGACAACAATGGAGAGTGTAAACGGAACGCTTCGTTTATAACCCCATCAAGCAGGTCAAGTTTTAAAACGCTGTCGTAACTCAGATTAGGAAGTTCATCTAATCTTTTCTGTAGCTTTCTGGCTTGGTCTTTGTGGCAAGCTAGCCGAAAAAGAATATTTAAGGCTGCCGTGGCGATGGGATTACTATTTATTTTAGCAAAGTCCAAACTTGGGAAGCGTGTTTCTCTTTGCTTTTGCCCTAGGAAGTTCAACGGATGGGGAATTGACTTACCTCCCCGCAACAATGCTCCCAAAAGTATCGCCTTGTAAGTTGAAAGTATCCTGAGCTGTCTTTCCACCCCTCTCATAGGCCCGAAGGAAATGTGATAGCACGTTCGGTTGATCCAGTCCGAGCTATTATATGTATCAGTTAATGTCCTCATACTCGTTGTATCCAGATTGTCACAAAGAGAGCTGTGAAGACTGACCATATGTGTCTCTAAAATGCGAGAATCAATCCAGCGCCAAAATCCTATCGTTCCTGAATTCACCAGCGGGATGACTTTAAGAAACGAAAAGAGCCAAGGAAGGTGCACGAAGTAACCGAATGCGACTCTTAGTTGTACCTTAATACTGTTGACAATATGCAATTCTGGTGCATGATCATCAGTCAGTGTGTTGAATGATTTTCCTAATACAATGTCGCCCATAACGTCAAATGCGAGATAATTGAGCCATTCCTTCACAGGAACCGGTTTGTCCAGGTTGTTATCAATTATCTCGAGGAGTCGGTTTATAAGTATTAGCATCCGAGGCTCGTAGTCATGTAGGGCTGGGATATATGTTATTTCTTTGACACTCTGGGCTTTGGATAGAGTATTCAGGTTACCTTTAGAACTAAATGCTTTATCCCAGACATTTCGCCGTTCTGCATGTTCTTGTTTTTCGCGCGTGGTTAAGAGAGCTTTCTGTGGATGTAACATAGTGTAGAAAGGACCCTTTGAGACAGGGGACTGGCTGCCATAGATTGCCCTAACGGCTCGTGGGTCCGCTATTGAGAGTTCTGAGGGACCTAGAGTATAGCAGAGTAAGCAATTCAAACACCCTCATACAGATAGGTTGGAAGTCCGACCTATTCTGAGGTAGTCGCCGTGTATTCGGTGCAGTCTCTGGGATTCTAGATAGAAACGAAGCTTCTTTCCCGATATTGCTGTTATGTAGAAGTTTGATGCGCGTGCAAGGAAAGGACCAGGGAACTTGCGAAGCTTGTGAAAGAACATCCTGTAGAGTATCACACTGCAGTATATGCCAAGTGTAGAGTAGTTTCCAAGAACCAAGAGGCCTTTTGGCGTTATGCGGATATCGAATATATCAATCATACTTGATTGCTTGAAATATATCAACATACTCCCACTTATCCAGAAAATCAAGCGAGAAAGAAATACATAGGGGGCTTCTGTATCCCATTCATTGAAACGATATAGCATCAGGTGCAGTAAAGCCCCGCTCGATATTGCAAGTAATGGTAAAACGACTTGAGACATGCTGGAAAGGTATAAAGATAATTGAGTCTTGAATATCAAGCATAATGGGCAGGGTCCGTCTGGTATACATAAAAGATGGTCAGGTTGACTTCACTCAGACATTACTTCAATAGGTTGGATGCATTAACTATAAATCATGCGGTAGGGGTCATCAGATTGACATTCAATGTTACTCGGACACTGCCTTGCTTGGTAGGCTGCATTGCTATAGTTTATGTCGTGGACAAATTATACATCCTGCTCAGAAGAAAACTCCTTCATCTGTCGTATCACTATTACGGCATGTGCCATAAATTATAGGAAAGAGACGATGAAGCTACACATGTGAAAACAATGGCAACTAAACTAAATATACTAATGACACTGTTCGGTCTTTACTAGCAACATCTCGTCCTACGAGCCGAAGATGTAGTGCCACTTCTAACTTAAAGTCACCTTCATATTTAGAGCGTTTAATTAAAGTGGAACCAATATACTAGAACAGAACTTCCAATATGAAAAGTTTCATGAGCGGCTGACTAGTTAAGCACTGCAAAGAGACGTGATCAATGTCCATCAGACAACTGGCTTTTCAAAGAAAACACGGTTCCATTGAATAAGAGGACTGTCCAAGGTGACCCGACGTGCCTTCTCCATGAACTCTGCGTCATTACAATAAGCACTAACAACATCCATAACTGGTGATCTGTACGAAGCGGCTGGGTCGTGATCGTTTCCACTGGGCGTAAAAATAGGATGGTAAGCATGTGAGTACCGGTTTCCGCCATATTTGGCACCAAAGATATATAGCGGTAGACAGTCGATGAGATGTTGCGCAAAATAATCCAGCCGTCTCTCAGTCAGTCGGGCTGTTGGGACCCGACGATGGATATATTCCCCAGCGCTTCCTCGGATAAGGTCTTCAAATCGTCCACGAAAACGAACCACTATGTTGAGCAGCTCAGTATAATCCTCATCTATTATCTCAGCCCATCGAATAACCGTGATGTTTGATTTCGGGTTGTCAAACTTCCAGTCTTTGATCACACGGTTGATTTGAGCAATTGTTTGATCACCACATTCTTTTACCATCTTTTCAGCAACTGGGATGGTCATGCTTCTCGGAATCATTTGGTCGTGTTTGCAGGGGTCATCGCATATAAGGACTAGCACATCGTGGTGCTTTGCAGAAAGAGGTCTGAGGAGGTCCTCGATGTTTTGATCCGTTTCGAGGGGATGTTTCCCTACGCAGATGACCACGACGCAGTGTCCCGCCGTAGCCGAGTCTTCAGAGATAGAAAACGGATACATAATATCGTCTGAGAGAACGAATTGGCTTCAAAAATTGGGATATAATGAATTGGTCTATAGATTTATAGAGCGTGACCAAGGTATATATAGCTAGCTAAAAGTGTCTACAAGTGACATAGGTGATACAATTGAGAATACTAGTGATGGGTTCATTGATCTACATTATAATAAACTTCTACTCCCGGGGAACCCAAGATCTACATGTGGATGAATTTATTAGGAATGTAAATGGTGATGTGAAAAATGTATGTGTGCCTTGCTATTTCCGGAAAGACAAAGCATATCTTTCGTTTGACTTCATATGCTTGGTGTAACTAATAGACGAGTTGCTTGAGTCAATGGTGAGCGTGCATACTGTGCGTTAGGTTGTCAGATGGTTAGGATAGTTTGGCTTACTGGATAGTACCTAGCTCGTAGTAGATTACCAATTAAGGTAATAAGCCCTGTAGGACGTATTATGATAGAAGGAGGGGCTATCCATGGACAGGTGGTTAGTACTATCAAACTCATTAAATCTTTGTAAACTGGGTACTCCAAGTCAAGAGTAAGTACCTTATAATCCATCGGAGAGGAAGCAAAAGAGCAACACTATGTACTATCCACGCTAACTTACTTTCTACTGGTAAATAATTGCCCCCGATGAATACCTACTAGGATAATTGACAATCTGACATCCGCATATCCGGACAAGGTTTGCGTTGCTCACCATTTCAGGTAGGTCAAAGCGTATCTACGCGTACACTTCAACGAGAATCCGTTTCTAAGGAGTCAGTGTGTCCAACTCTTCAACTCCGCTCTTTATCTGCTTACAACATCTAGCCAGCAGATACTAAGAGGGTTGGCTTCTATATTTAACCTAATCGGGGAAAACCGAAGAGCTGAATAAATTGTGGCCAGAGCCACCACATCCTAGTATAAATAAAAAGCTGCTCATTCCACCACCTTGCCATACTCCACGACGGCATACACAAAGACTCTATTTTCCACAATGACCAATATACCCGATCCAACCAATGCCTCTCGCGCAACACCAACAATCCCCGTTTCCGATGCCATCCTGCACATCGGGAGCACCACTTTCATCAGTGCCTCTTCACTCGAAGTATGGAAAGTGCTGATTAATACCTCAACATGGCCAGCCTGGAATTCTTTTATTCCACAAGTGACGATCCGATCACAGCCAGACTCTGCGAGCAATGAACCACTCTCCTCGGTATTCCAAAAAGGGACCACGTTCACCTTCCACGTCAGCGCTGAGCCTACAATCACTCTCAACATCCCACTGGTTGTGACTGAGTTCACCGCTCCGGATCCCGAGTCGGCCTCTCCCGGCCAAATAGTGTGGGCAGTTGACTATGATGTACCTGGTGCCCCGCCGCCTTTTCTTCTAGTAGGGGAGCGAATGCATGAACTGACAGATGTGGAATTGGTGGTTGACGATAGATTGCTGCATGGGACAGAGGTTCGTCACTGGGAGGCAATGATGGGGTGGCTGGCCTACGCAGTGCAATGGATATACGGGCGTAAACTGCAACAGGGTTTTAACGCATGGGTCACTGACTTAAAGTCTTTTATGGAGAGAGTCAGTGATCAAAAATTAGTAGATGCGTCATAGGGGAAAGAAAACAAATATAGTTCTCTCCTCAATTCAAGCTGTGCAATGCAGAATGCATAATGTATTGATGTCTGGGTGGATGTGAAAGCTATAACTCCTATATCTGCGTGGTTTTATGGAACTATATACTTTCCACAAGTGATGGATTTTCTTTCTACATACTTCGTTAGCTAGCTGACTAAAACTTACCATCTATGTTCATGTTTCACGCAGTGAAAATTAGTCCAAGTAAAGTTAACCAAATTAACAGAAGAGAGAAGAAGTAGACAAAGTAGACAGTGACTCAGACAATTAAGATAGAGAAAATCTGAGTTCAAACTAGTATCACAAAAAGCCTCATGACTCTTCATCTATGTAAGTTTAGAGATGTACTTCAAAATCTTAATCTGACGAGGAAAGTGGTTACTGTTCTGTCCAGGATATTGTTGACTGAAGGAGTGGCTGGGTGTATTTTCCAAGGTATAGATCTAGGACCACCTTCCAGATTCGGCACAATATGCATCACAATACTTATACTCGGAGTATGTAGTGGATAAACCTTAGGTTGTGCCTGATCCAGAATGGGCTCTATACATTTCTGCTCTTGCTCCATTATTCTCGCTAAATATGAGCTTCCAATTCTCTACTCCCATTTCATCTTTATATTCCCTAACACCTCGGCTCAAATAACCATTTGATATGACACCAGAACCTATCTACCAGTCTGATTCCATCGAGGATACAATAATAGATTTTAGTAAGTTGTTACTCTTTTTCCGCCCTTCAAGTGGGAAGACTGACCTATGGTGAGAAATAGAGAATGGAAAATTCATCATAGTCCTTGATTCGCAAGACCGCGAGAACGAGGGCGACTTGATCATTGCCGCAGAGTCAATCACAGCGGCTCAGATGGCATTTTTAGTTCGTTATACTAGGTAAGCAAAGGAGAACATTTCTACACCTTTTCATATTCTCCAAATACTGACATTTGATTACAATATGAACTAAAGCGGCCTAATTTGTGCTCCTATCACGGTTGAACATGCCACTCGACTTTTGCTTCCTCAAATGGTCACCGCAAATGCTGATCCCAAAGGCACGGCATACACGATCACCATTGACTCAAGCGGCTCGTCCATTACAACAGGCATATCAGCACATGACCGTGCTCTGACTTGTCGTACGTTGGCATCTCCTAGTGTTTGTGCGAACCAGCTTCAACGGCCAGGTCATATCATCCCACTACAGGCACGCCTTGGTGGTGTTCGTGAGCGCCAAGGTCACACTGAAGCGGCAATAGAGTTTTGCAAGCTAGCGGGGAAAAGTCCTGTTGCTGTTATTGCAGAGCTGGTGGAAGATGGGGAGCCAGTGCGGGGAGTTCCGGAAATAAGCGAGAACAATGGGATGTTACGTCGGGATGGATGTTTGAGGTTTGCAAAGCAGTGGGGAATCAAAGCGTGCACGATTGAAGATTTGGTGGCCTACTTGGAAAAGACAGGAAAAATTAATGGAGATAAATATTAGGCTATAAAGATTCATTTCATAGATTATATTATTTTCCTTGAATGGCGGAGAGAATTATCTGCATCTATTGACTATCGAACAAGACAGAGATTGGGTCTGAGCGGCGTACGAGGCTAGGCTGCGATCATCTCCGGACACGTCAGCGCCATTTTCGTTATCACCCTCACAGGCATTTGCTTAGAGGCGCTGGGCTCCATTATGCTCCTTGCGCTGGTTGGATGGCCTTGATTCGGTATACCTCGCGATCCTAGGTAAAGGGGTATCTACCTTGAATCGAAAGGAGCTACGCATTATCTTTCTAGGGAGACTTTGGGGAGTAAACTAATTAGATTTCTCTTTTATAAACTCATCCTACCTATCTACCTACTACTTTTCCTGCTTCAAACTCGGTTTTGATATACCTTCCAAGATCTCCATCTGGGATCTTCACGTCATCGTTGAAGTCCCATCTGAAGCCTTAAGGATCAAGTAGCCATCCAATGATAACAATATCGTTTTTGCTCAAATTTGAGCCCTGCATGTTGATATGTCCTGTACTCAGTGATCAGGAAGACAGCTTCGAAGAATTAATGAAACTAATTTGGCCCAGAATCCAGATTAGATATTGTGCCTGGTCTAGCAAAAAGCCAGGGTCAAGACATTGAGTACAAGTAGTACTCAGCTTAGCTCGATCTTCAGTTTCTCTCGCCTCGTTAATTGTAACTGGCTGCAATGAGAATTTTCTATTCTGGGTCTTCCTTCTTCTAACGGATTGACATTTTAATCCGCACTTTCATGGTAATTGTCGTTTAGAGCCATAACTTGCTGCTGTAAATATGAAGGCATAAACCCATGAGGCCAGCGATCTATAGTTGAATTAGTTGAATAACCTATAGTGATTTTGCTGTACAAGGGATTTTATCCCGCGATAAAGTGAAGAGCAGCAAGCACCTTATACTTACGAACGGTCAGATCTAGCTGCAGATCGGCATCGGTTAGGGCTCGATTTCCTAGTCAGAAGACTCTACTGAACTCAGCAAAATGCAGTTCGGGACTTTGCAGTGTTCGAAGAAGGGGCTTCGGGTCTTGTGGTAACACGATAAAATGACCATGTAATGCATGGTAGTTTACTGGGGATGTTTGACCCCCTGGCCGCAATTTCACGATCACGCCAACAGGGTGGGTTTTGACAATGAAATCTTCTTCACTCAGAGTAAAGGGTAAGGTCCCTGAGGGTGCCGGGTAGTGCTGGCAAAGAGTAATATTAACAGTGTTCTTGGAAGAGAATTTCGGAACTGATTACCGGAAGAGCGCGGCATGACTTCTCGAGTAGAGACTTCAATAGTCGTTACTGCGACCACAAACATCAAGATGTCCTTCTAAGGACTGTAGTAAGGGATCGCGATCGAAGAACCGACGTTATTAAATAAAAGGAACAAAGTCGATACATGAAGAGCACATAATATCCCCGCTGGCAAGTACCATCTCATTCGCGAAGCGCACGCTCTTAGACTTCGCCGTCCTAACCGTGCATTTATATCCCATCTACACTGCAAGTATGTATTATTCTGGAGCTTGTGTAAAATAAACATCTGACTGCAATATGGTCTGTTCTTAACGGGCCTTATTCCATTCATAGCTAATGTGCTTGAGTACCTCGCTTGAGTTCTTCCAAATCACCGGGACATACCCGTAGATAAAGAAGCATGTTTTTTGCTCTTGATATGCTAGACCCGGGCTAACTTAAATATTTATTATCATCGCTTAAGCACATCAATCTTATTGTGTCCTTCATGATGATAAATCTTCCACAAGAATTTGCTCAGCTTCCGGGACCGGTTCGTCTCTAAAAGTCTTGGTGTGCGACCAAGTCCTCTGAAGTGCCTCCTGGAAGATATCTGCGGTAGTGCCAGTCGTGTCCACACTAGACAATCAAACCAAGTTTAAATAAGAAAAAGACAAAATTTGGAACATTAAGGGACCAAAGGAAGGACTTACTGTGCGTAATACCGAGGCGGGAAGATACGGGGACCACCAACATGTGTAGCGCGATCTAAGGTGGAGCCTATGTTCCCCAATGTCCGACGGATGGCGTCAAGGACGGGACTTTCTCTTTATCCAGGGATTGGTCAGACTTCACAGTTTGATATTTCATTGTAGGTCAAAACTCACTCGTCGCTATAGTCCCAGGGCGCGTCGGGGGTATTGGTTATGATAGTGACAAGCTAAGGGAGGGAAACTGTTGTCAGTTCGGTGGGGTTCTAACCACTCGAGATTATGAAACACACGTAAGTCTATAAAGTCAAGATAGTTAGCTATGAACAGCACGCGCTTACTTTTTGTTTTAATTATTCTGAGGTTCGACTTACCATGATGATGCAGTTAATTGGACTTGTATGGATAGTGTAGATGATTGAGAATGAGAAGCAAAAAAGAACACTCCGCGGCGTTTTAGTAGGTTATATAGACGAGACTGGGAAGGAGGGGTTGCTCTTCAACCCCTCTCATCGATTGCTGATCCATGATATATCATCTTGCCTATCCACGTAGTGCATGTAAACTCACAAGTCAGCTTTGCCACATGTTGATCTGAACTGAAGATCATTTCGACATGGAGCTGCTGGGTAAGGTGAAGAGGTATGAGGTTAGGTTGGGGGTCGGGATTGCCTCGAGACACAAAGAAATCCACAACGCCAATCGTGGATCAACATTAACATGAAGGCACATGGAGCCCTATCACTGGCCGCTCACAAACTAGGCAGTGATGGTCTGCATCAATACCACGAGAATCAAGGACGTGAATTGGCTGTGCAATACTAGTATATATGTTGCCTGGGCCGCTGATCCTTCAGTTATATATTACCAGTTATAGTGACTAGGCATAAGCACAAGCCCCTAACGCCCCACCCGACACACCCACATGTTATAGCAGGGGTCTTTGGATTTAACAGGCTTACTTCAGCCAGCCACCTGCACCCCGACAAGAATATAGCGGTGAGGCCAACTAATTAATAATGACATCGATGTGTCTGTCCGTGCTTTGCAGCCTGCAATCTCCGAACAAATATGCACTCAAATCACGCGCAATACCAACCACATGGAGAATGAGATGCGGCGATATTGTAGGCGTTTACTTTGGGCAACGAGGCCAGGATTACGCCGAAGTCTCCGATCTCCTACAGTTGTGTTCTAGTCGCTATATTATAATTTACAGTACATATGGCTGTACACACGAAATCGCACAGGAACTCCAAGTGAATGGTGGGATGTCCCCGCGGAACACGCATCAGCAATTTCTACGGGGAAGCATTCCCAGCTTCAGATCCTATAGCTGCGTTTCAGCGAGCTCATCGAGTTATCCCACGAGAGCTTGCCAGACTTCTGCATGAGATGGGAAAAGGTTATTGCCGGCGTCCTCATTCGTGTTGGGCCTCCATGAACTGGAATACCTCCATTGACAACAACTACGATCTCAATTTCGATTGGTACATAGCATTTTTTCTTGTTCAGTGATAGTGTCCGCTTGGGCCTTATCACTGGTGATGGTAATTTGCACAAAACAGAGTCGAAGTCCACGTCGTAAAAACGAACTGGCAATATACATCCGTCACACCATATGGCGTACTTCTGTCCAGGTCTAAACAAGAAGCAACTATTAATGAAATGCTGGCAGGTGCAAAGTGACCCGACGTTAGTAAATAAAGATTGCTATAGCAACACAGCTAGCCCTATGACATGGGTGTTTATATTGTTTGCAGAAAGATGTATTCCTGATTTAGACGCGGAGCACTTCTCAACCCCCTCTCTCAACCACCCACCACGCTGCTCTTACTTCACCTTCAACTCTTTCAATCTTAACTTCCCGACTAGTTACGGAGTGCACAGTTGGAGACATTTAGGTTGCAGATGAAGTACAATGAGCCAACCAATACCGCCACCCGTCACTTTCAATAGCTAAGATATCTCAAAGCCTCAAGCTCGCAATTCTGTGGAGCAGGAACCGCTTGTTGTCGATAGCCTAGGTCTGGGCGTCACTAGCTGATTGTTCTCATAAAATTGAAGGATGGCGATTATGATACATGATGATTCAACGCAGTCGTGATAAAAGAGGGAGCCTTGAGAGCGATACAATGATGTTGAGGCTCGGCAATCGACGAGTTTATCTTGATCGGAACACGCTAGCCTAATTAGGCTCAGTGCCCGCTGAAGCATAATCCCATTTATCCTCCAGTCACTCTCGTGCGAAGAACCATTTTGGTATGGTTCAAGATGAAGGGAGTACGATATAGGCTTATTTCTCGGTCGCTTGGCCAATAAGTCTTATGTATAGGTGATTCATCTAGCTCCAGGGATTACAGATATACCCCACCAGGAATATACAAGAGATGTTGGGCTTGCTGGCGGACCTTCCTATTTAGGAGGGTACCCGCTCCATTCCTGATTGGGGAACTTCCTCCATTCCCGCAAACGAAAGAGCTAGATGATATTCATGAGTAAAGCCTGCTAGTCTGTTTAGATAAATAATCTCAAAGCTCTTTGATCTACTCTTCCGTCCTATATTCTTATTCCTTCATTTTTCTAGTTATAAGGCTATTCAGTCATTGTACCAGCCATGTCTATCGGAATGCAAGATAGCCCAGACCCCACGATCTGTGAAAGTCAAAAGCCCCAACATAGCAATAATCAGCCTTCATCGTCGTCTGATTCATCTTATGAAATCGCCAATGAAAAATGGAACCATCCACGATCTAACATAGCAAAGACACTGGCAACATTCTGGAGCTTCCTGATAATGGGAGCGAATGACTCCGCATACGGTGTAAGACACCCTCTGATACTCATAGCAGTTGAAATATTATACTAATCCAATACCGTCACCCAGCCACTCCTTCCATACGTACATGACCCCCAAGCCTGAAAACCCCCCTCTCCTTCTAACACATTCCCAGCTCGAAACCTACTACAACCTCTCCTACACAATCGTCTCCCTCGTCTTCCTCTCTCCATTTCTTGGCTACACCGCTGCCGCACTCTTAAACGAGAGAGTACACTGTACCGTAGGCCAACGAGGCGTAGCCTTCATCTCATCTCTATGCCATCTGATAGCCTACATCTTGAACTGTGTGCATCCACCATATCCCGTCCTCGTTGTGTCATTCATATTCGCAGGTTTGGGAAACGGCCTCGCAGATTCGGCATGGAATGCCTGGATTGGAAACCTCGTTAATCCGAATCAATTACTCGGTCTGCTTCATGGGTTTTATGGTGTAGGTGCTGTTATCAGCCCTCTCATTGCATCACTGCTTGTTGCGGATGCTGGCTTGCCGTGGTATTATTTTTATTACATTATGGTATGTGGTATTTGGTTCACTTGGTATTCTAGTATATGTCTGGCTAATGGTGACTGGTTTCCCTAGATTGGAGGTGCTGCAATCGAGCTTGTCGTCTGCGTTGCGTGTTTCTGGCGTTCTACAGGAGAATCGTTCCGACTCGCCAAGAAACAACAGCCTGGCGGCTCATCTGAGAAAGCAGGTTTGTGGAGTGTCCTATCCACAATGCCCTCTGCACGGATTACTTGGACCTGCGCAATATTCCTACTTGGATACGTTGGCGTCGAAGTCGCGCTAGGAGGATGGGTTGTGACATTCATGAAGGAAGTGCGACATGCCGCACCGTTTTCTAGCAGTATGACATCTACAGGATTCTGGCTCGGCATAACCGTTGGACGGGTTATCCTCGGATTTATCACTCCTTTGATTGGCGAGAAGATTGCTATTACGGTAGGCTCTCCTAGCATATCTTGTGCATTCACCTCATAGCAAATGCTCACCCTTTAATAGATTTATATCTCCCTCGAGATAGCCTTCTGTCTCATTTTATACCTGGTTCCGAACTTCTACGCCGGCGCGGTCGCCATATCAATGCAGGGTTTCTTTCTGGGTCCGTTGTTCCCGGCGGTTGTCATTGTTACCACGAAACTATTGCCGAAACATTTGCATGTCAGTGCCATTGGATTCGCGGCAGCCTTTGGTGGTAGTGGCGCGGCTATTCTTCCGTTCATTGTTGGTGTACTTGCACAGGCTAAGGGTGTTGAGGTTTTGATGCCATTTACTATAGCCCTTTCGGGAGCGATGTTGCTTCTTTGGAACCTCCTTCCGAGAATTCCTAGAGACAAGAGTGCATCAGCTAATAGTAACCGTGGGGCTTGTTAGGTATAATATGGCGTGTCCATGTCAGGAACAGCAAGCGCAGGAGGATGGGAGCCGTGGAGTCAGATGTGATGTGAACGATGCTAGTAAACTATTGTGTAAATGCCATCACAGGTTGTAAATAATGAACTTCTGCAATATAAAGAAATACCCGAGCATACCATGACAGAGGACAGATCTGAGAAGAAATAAACGGGGCATTTCCCTTAACCGAGTCCAGCAATTATCTCGGAGTTGAGCCGACGTCTAGCGCTGTTCCACTTCTCCGCAAATCCCCGGGATCTCCTGAAAAAGATCGAAGTCGGGGATGGCGGCATGCCGGAAAGGAACAGAATTGGATTGATGTCGAGAATTCCATAAGTCAGACAGTGCGAGATACACTCGGAAATACCCACATTCTTGGTAAAAAAAAATATCCGCATCATGACAGACAAGCCCTCAACAAGAGCTGTCTCAAGACTCACTTCGGTATAATCCATTCTATTGAACCAACATAAACCAATTTCAAACAAACTAACCCAATCCCAGTCCCTCCCCCCAAACGCCAAACCATGGTGGAAAACCACCCACCTCATCCACCTAAACAGCCTAATAGCAAGCCTAATCCTCTTCTCCAGCACACTGGGCTATGATATCTCCCTAATGAACAGCCTACAATCCCTTCCCCAATGGCAAACCTTCATGTCCTACCCAGAAGGAATAAAACTCGGCTTCATCAATGCCCTCCAAAACATAGCCAGCATGCTCTTCCTACCCGTCCAAGCATGGTCCGCCAACCGCTTCGGCCGCAAACCCACCATTCTAGCCGGGTACATCTTCATGATCCTCGGCGTGGGACTCCAATCCGCCTCCCAAAACCCCAATACATTCATCTACTCCCGCGTGCTGGTAGGTATCGCCGGCGCCTGGTTCCAGTGCGCTGTGGTTCTCGTGACGGAAATCGCGTATCCGGGGCATCGCTCGCTCGTCACGGCCATCTATATGTGCCAGTACTATGCTGGCTCCTCTCTGTCTGCGTGGATTTCCTTCGCGATGAGGGATGTGCAGAGTAACTGGGCGTGGCGTGTGCCTGTGCTTATGCAGATTGCGTTGCCGCTTCTTGCCTTGCCTGGGACGTTGCGTGTGCCAGAGTCGCCTCGTTGGCTGATTAGTTGTGGGCGGGTTGAGGAGGCGAGGGGTATTCTGGTTAGATTCCATGCTGGCGGGGATGAGGGTTCGCAGTTGGTGGGGTTTGAGATGGAGGAGATCAGCCAGGGTCTTGCGCTGGAACGGAAAGCTCGACGGGAAGCGCGCTGGATTGATTGTGTTAGGACTTCTGGGAATCGATATCGGCTTTTCTTGAGTGTTTCTTTGGGTGTTTTTGCCCAGTGGAATGGAGGGTATGTGTTGATTTGAGATTTACTATTATCAACGGGGTGGAATGCGTGAAGAGATCCGTTGCTGATTGGATGTCTGCTTTAGTGGTGTGGTGTCTTACTACCTAACCCTTATACTCGATACAATCGGTATAACCTCGTCAACAGATCAGACCCTCATAAATGGCTTCCTCCAGCTCTGGAACCTGGTAATGAGCGTGGTAGGCGCGTGTCTAGTCGACCGCGCTGGTCGCCGTGCGTTGTTCATTACATCCACTGTGATCATGCTAATCAGTTATATCTTCATCACTGCGCTATCGGGAAGCTTCGTGACGACGGGTACCAGTGCTGTTGGAACCGCTGTGATCCCGTTCTTATTCATCTACTACGCGGGCTATGATATCGCCTTCACGCCGCTGCTGCTGGCGTACCCGGCGGAGATTTGGACAACCTCGCTGCGTGCTAAGGGTGTCGCTATCTCCATGATGTCGAATTATATAGCGTTGATTTTCAACCAGCTTATTAACCCTATTGCGTTTGAGAGGATTTCTTGGAAATATTATTTTGTGTTTTTAGTCGTGCTGCTTGTTGTCTTGGTTGTTGTTTGGAAGACTTATCCTGAGACCAGGGGGAGGTCGCTTGAAGAAATTGCTTGTATTTTTGATCGGAAAGAGGTGCATGTTACTTATGATGCTAAAATGACCACAGAGGAAAGGCATACTGGGAAAATCGAACATCGAGAGATGTGAACTGGAAGTTGTAGAACTTGTTTATTGTCCAAATTGGACATCAATGTTTGACGTAACTCGTAGGAAAAGTAAAGATACATCGCGCAATGAGACCGTGAGACACATCACTCGTAAAAGGTATTATCACCTTTGAAGCAGATTACTTCGGGTTATACTTGTCTTTCCAGATCCTAGAGTATCCATTAGCATCAAACTGCAAATTCTCAGTCAGTTGAACATACCATGAATTCCCAAGAGTAGGGCACCCATTCTTCTCGGCAAGTCTGTAATACTTGGCCGCTTTGAACTATAGCCACATCAAGTCAGAATCGGCACAGAATATACATCTTATCGGAAATCACACGCACCTTGTCTTTCTTACCCCCAAATCCTTCGAGGTAACACCATCCCACTTCATTCATAGCATCAGTATCACCCAGGTTCGCAGCAGTCTCATAATACTGTCTAGCAGCAGGAGGATCCTTTGCTATACCCCACCCATTGCGGAAGCAATTAGCCAGCTCGAACATGGCCAAAACGAGCTCGCCTTTTGCAGATCCCCCCTTGCTAACCCCAGCACGGAGGGCCTCCGCCTCAACCGCAGCCGAGTTGGATGCTGCGGCGGAGAGATAGGTTACGGCGCGTGGGGTATCTACAGGACAGCCCCATCCGTGTCTAGACATTTATTAGCATCTAGAAATTGAGAAGTAGCTGGACATGCTATTACCGTAGTGCGAGGCCATAAAGAACTTGACTCAGCGGATTATTTGCGCCATTTGGATCGGCAAGTTGTCCAAACATTTGGGTTGATCTCTCAAGATCTATAACTAATGTCAGTCAATGTATATCTCCAGCCAGGCATAAAAATCAAAACTGACCACCAGATTCATGCAATCGAATCGCCTCTTGAATATTAATCTATAATCCGTTAGTCTGACATTCCAACCGCAAATCCAAATACCGCAAATATATGCGCAATAAACACCTACATCTTCATTCGGATCCATCCCAACCCGACTCTGACTCGAACTCCTCGGCCTAGCCTGCTCCAGTCCCAATCCCAAACCTAGCGATGCCTCCCCCTCCCCCTGCCGCGGTAACGACGAGCCGGACTGCGCGAACTGCGGATTCCGCTGCACAAGCACTGTAGCTCTCTTTTCCCACAACGCCTCGCGCTCCTGATTGCTTGCACTGCGATCATCATCGATCTGCGGCAGGTCCGTGGGGAGGTTAGCGGAGGAGTCACGCGAGTTACTGCGACTGCGGGGTCCGAGATGAAGGAGGTTTGAGAGACGGCGCTCGCGATGGGGTGGGGATTGCGAGGTTGCAGAGCCGGGTCTGGGGGAGCGGTTGAAGAGCTGGAAGCTCCGGCGCGGAGAGGTGGGTTCTTCTTGAGTTGGTGATGATGGGTATTGGCTTTGGTCGTTTGGATGAGATGGTGGGGTTAATATCTCTTGGGTGTGGGTGTCTGAGCGGATGAGTTTAAACTCGGGTGCTGGGGGTGTTTCTGATTCATTTTGAGATGTTTGGGTGGTGCCTAGGTCGTCGCGTTTGTGGAGGATGTTGCGTAGTGAGGGCATGATGCGTATCTACTTATCCGGATGGCGGCGGGGAGTGGATATGTGACTTTTTGGTAGTAGCCAACTATGGTATTTAGATATGAAAGAGGTGTTAGAAATACTTGTAGGGCTTAGTGTTATAAGAGGAACAATATACAGTGGCTGTGTAGCGGCTTATGTCCCGTGGACTGGGGTCCGAAGGGTCTTGGCCAGCGGCTCACAGCCCGTGTGCACACAAATTAATATATTAGATATGAAATACTGAAATACCTTATGGACATGAATATACCAGAGATGGAATTTCCCCAGATGAAAGCTAAGTATAGATCGCTTATCGCATTCTCCACGGGCCCCGGGGGTGGCGTGCTGCATTAGACCCTGCATATATCACAGTGCATGATCTCTCAGTCTTTATCTCGGGAAATACAATGTTTACTTTGTACGTAGCTCTAGAGTGGTACCAGTCACATACGTTCAAAGGGCACTCTTGAGTATCTCTTCGTATCATATTCTGGTCAAAGTGTTCTACGATAGAACTGGCCCAAACAGATTCATATGCCAGACATCAATCAGCCGGGCAATTCCAGGCCCAACCCGCTTGATAACATGTCTTGAAACCATGTGTGTCCGAATATAGAGTAAGAATCAAAATGGTATTGCAAGGTCTAACTCGGCAGATGCAAATAGCCCTTATAGTTTTGTACACAATGCCGAATGCAGTGAGCGGTTGAGCCCATTTACAGGGCCTTGGACGCCATGATGCCTGTAAATTGTTAGCATGTCTTCCATGTAACGGTTAGTTGGTGAATAACTCACGCTCAACATCAGCAACGCTCTGCTGGAGGATCTGCTGGAGAACCTTGGGGCTCTCAAGCTCCTTCTGGATCTTGGCAATGACGGACTCGGCAAGCTCACGCTGCTGGCGCTGCTTGACCTGGTTCTCGTAACGCACCCACGAGTCGAGGACCTGCTTGGCCTCAGCAGCGAGGGCAGTGCGCTGCTGGAGCTCGTAGGCCTGGGCCTCGAGCTGGGCGGTTTCCTGAAACAAACTGTCAACGAACCGACCTGGCAACGTATGCGACCGAGTATCCCTACCTTGGAAACAGCGAAGAGCTGCTTGGTAACCTCAACAACGCCAGACATCTGGGAGACGTTGTTGATACGCTGCTGGACAGCGTTGGTGTGGTCGGCACGGGCAGCGTTCAGGATATCCTTGTGCTTCTGGACCTGACCCTCGGCCCACTCACGGTAGGCGGGACCACCGTACTTGCCAACAGCGGTGAAGACAGACAGCAGACAGAAAGCAGCGACGGTCTCCTCGTTCATGACGTACAGCTCGTTGCTGATGGCGGCGATGGACAGACCGGCGGCGGCAGACAGGGTAGCGGTCTTGGTGACCAGGGAGTTGCCGGGGATGGCGTTCAGGATCGACTGCGCCTTCTTGGCGGGCTCCTCGGCGGGAACGTTGGAGGCCTGACGAGAGGAGGTCAGGTTCGCAGTGACGGCAGGGACACCACGGGCGGGAAGAGCCGGCCGGAGTCGGGATGCGCCTATGGTGAGTTAGTAACTAAAGGCATCGAGTCGATCAGACGGTCGCGGATCGTAAAAATCGTACCAATGGCGCTCTTGGCGAGACGTGAAGCCATTGTTGCAGATGGAAGAATCTTGGTCAATGGGGTGGGTGAACGGGATTGAGGAGACTTGAGGTTCGGGATGGCTAGGAGGTGAAGACGCTAGCCGTTTTGGGCGCTGGTTCCGTACCACGGAAAAACCAGCTTCCGAGATGGTCCAAATGATAAAAAAAAGTTGCAGATAACCCGTTCACGGTACACTACAAGACGTCTGCCCAAAATGCCTGCACTTGTTACGGATTCAAGCTCTAAGAAGCGCAAGAGCGGCAAGAATGCCAGCGGCCCATCCTCCAAACGCCGCGCTGTCGCCGATGACAATTTCGCCGAGAAACTGTCTACCATTCAAGAACTAGAGAATCAAATTGCGGAGTCGCGGAAGGGCTACAACAATATTGCGACCCTCCTCTCCATGCTCAATGTCGAGAAGTCTGCTGAGAAACCCGAGATGGCTGTGGCTGTCTCTCTCTGCCGTGTGTTCAGCCGATTGATCGCCGGAGGAAACTTGACCGAGTCAAGCCGTGCCGCTGAGAACGAGAAGATTGTTGTGGCATGGTTGAAGGAGCGTTGCCTTGATTATCAGAATGCTCTTGTGGCTATCATGCGCGAGGCAGATGCTTCCTCTCAGGTATGTGTGGTCTTGATCTGCTGAGTGTTACTATTACTGACAGTCTCTAGATTGCTGCTCTGACCCTGAGTATGCGCATTGTCAAGGAACGTCTTGCCCATATCCCGGGTGCCGAGAATAATGTTTGGTCGACGGGTTTCTTCAAAGACATCTTTGCAGCCATCATCGAGGCCCACAACGGGCAGGATCTGCAGTCCGAGGCCGTTGCCAAGTTCGTGAAGGAGTATGAGGATGTGAGATACTACACTTTCACTCAGATGGCGTATGTTTTTCCTTTTTTCCTGCTCTCGAGTGTTGTGCTAACTTATATTAGTGATTATGCCTCTACGAAACGGACCCCCGAAGTCCTCGAGACCCTGATTAAGATCCTTGAGACCTGCGATGAGGTACCTGGACCAGAACACAAGTTCGAAAACTTCTACGCGAAAAGAGATACCAAGAATAAGCGCTTAGTTTCGGCAAACTCCCACAGAAAGCAAGCACAGGAGGCGTGGTTGGCCATTCTACGAAACAATCTCTCACAATCGCAGCGGAAAGGTCTACTGCGTATGATGGTGCACAACATCGAGCCGTGGTTCAACCGACCAGAAATGCTGATGGATTTCTTGACGGACTCATACAATGTCGGTGGTGCGACATCTCTCCTCGCGCTGTCTGGTCTCTTCTACCTGATCCAGGAAAAGAACCTGGACTACCCTCAATTCTACGCCAAGCTGTACTCTCTCCTGGATTCCGAGCTGTTGCACTCAAAGCACCGATCACGATTCTTCCGACTGCTGAATACTTTCTTGTCCTCAACCCATCTTCCGTCCACATTGGTGGCCAGCTTCATCAAGCGTCTCGCTCGCCTCGCATTGAACGCCCCTCCCTCTGCCATTGTGGTGATCGTTCCGTTCATGTACAACTTTTTCAAGAATCACCCCACTACTACATTCATGATGCACCGATCTATTCGGGATAAGGATCTCCTCGCGGAAGTGGAAAAAGAAGGCATGGACGATCCGTTCGATCCAAATGAGTCCGACCCCAACATGACCAACGCTATTGAGAGCAGTCTTTGGGAGATCGAGACCCTGCAGTCCCACTTCCACCCCAACGTTGCGGCTATTGCACGGATTATCTCCGAGCAGTTCACAAAGCAAGCATACAGTCTGGAAGATTTCCTTGATCACACATACGCGGGCATGGTAACTGCAGATCTTGGAGTGGAAGAGAGAAATCTCAAGAAGATTCCTGTTGTCGAGTACCAGATTCCCAAGCGTATCTTCACAGATCGTCTACTAGAGGAAGATGGTGGTGTGGACTCCGGTCCAGGGAGTTTCATGCGGAATTTGTGGGAGTTCTGAGGGTTCATATATCAGCGTATACCAATTCAATTTGTTTGACAATGAAATATCCTCAAGGGTTTAGACATTGCGGGGTATAATCATAGTTTCCTGCCTTGAAGAGAAATGATCATCTACCAACGGATCCCTTGCTGCAAGTTTAACCCCTAGAAGTTTCAACACTGAATGTGAGTATTAAACATAGGCCTCGCAACAATGGTCATAGGACACATCCACTAGCTGACCAAGATAGCTACTCTGTATAGCGTTCTCGTTGGGCTCTAGCTTGTTTCCTGGCCATAAGTGAAGCTAGAGTAGCACTGTGCCCAGTTTAGCCCCTAGATATATTGTATGGATCAACAGAAATATATATTCTCTTGTCCTGTAGTATTCAAGTCATATTATTTCAATTCGATTCAACTTATTATCATTACCATTTCAACATTGTTTCCTATCCATGTCTTTATGAACTTTGATCCTATTGATATGCCCAGGTCATTGGATTGACTGGATTGACAGGCTGGGGAAACATTCGGTATTCCTCGTGCCTTCTGGATGATGATCAATCTACCCCAACTACTAAACCATATGGCACCCCCACCCCCCCTTGGTATGAAATTGATGGTACGTAGATCAAGGCCGGAGAAATGCTTGATGGGCTACAGGAAATGAGCTTGGTGTTCACCACAGCCCTATACATACACTGATCGCCACCAAAACAAACCGCCAAGGGATGGCATCCCAGTATGCCCCTACAGTCATGTTATTGGACCACACTTCACGCGCCTTATTGACGGGTATGAGCCCTTCATTATATGACCGAGCAATTCTCGTGGGCTTTCAGCCACCATTACAAAAATGAAGCCATGCCGCAGCCACCCGGTGACTATGATCGAAGATACTGACGGTTAAGTTTCGACACCCTTGCCATAAAAACCGATAAACTTCTCCCAGGCAAAGTCCCGAGTTGGATTTGTCTCGATAATTTTCAATACTTGCTAGCAGGCATTCCCCAGCCAAGGTAAACGATATCCTTCATTAGGTAACATGTTAATGCTTCACTATTAGGGCTATTGGAATGTGACATTCTCCAAACGCCCTTCGGTCTCAGCGTTCGAATGCCAACAAGCGGCCTCCAAGCTCAGTTTTGTGGGGTTAGGTGAGACCCAGGCAATTCTTGCCGTCAGTTAAGTATCGCGACGCGCCACCAGTATTTGAAAGTTACATCGCGTTCTCCGATCCCTCAGTTCGCCAATTATACGCAATTGCCTACTATCACCTCACTATCTTTGGACTCCAACTGTCCATTAGCTGTCTCCTAATACAATGTATTTCTCGAAGAGTATTGTTGCCGTCATGGCTTCACTCATGACCCTCGGCCTCGCCGCCGACCGTTTATCCTTTACTTCTTGGCCTAGGGAGCCCCTCGAGGCTGGCAAACCGGTCACTCTCACATGGATTGGTGCCGATGCTAACCAGGTAATGATCTTTTCCGATCCCAAATCAAAGCAAAACTGAACCTGTTTAGCCTGTGACCATCCTCCTCCGCCAGGGTTCCTCGGGTGACCTGCAGGATGTGAAGCTGGTCACTACCGATGCCAGGGACGGTACCTTCACATGGACTCCTGACAACGATGTCAAAAGCGGAAAGACCTACGCGTTCCAGATCAGGCAGAAAGACCAGTCTAATTATACTGCTCTGTTGAAGTCGGCCGGCCAGCCCGTCGCTGATACTCATGAAGCTAAGGACACCACCGAACGTAAGGATGCCACTTTCGAAACCGGCACTTCTGCTGGTACCACAGCCGCTGGTGCTACCACGGGCACTACCGGCACTAATGCCGCCCTCAACGCCCAAACCACTGACGGTACTACCCACGCGACACAAGGAACCCATACAATGACCAGCACTACCAGCAAGGACCTCATCAGCTCCTCTGCCAACCTATCAGGCAGTCCCTCCAGCTCTTCTGCTGCTAGCTCAACTGAGAGAATGATGGCCTCAGGCACCGAGGTTGTCAATGGCAAGGAAGCATCCTCCACTGGAAGCATGCAGAATGGCGCCGCTTCTATCCCACAATACCCCGTACAATTGATAATTGGTATTGCCAGTCTGTTGGCCTACCTTGTCTAGTTCAGTCATTTGCTTTGGCGTTTTCGGTCTCATTTTTGGGCTCGGTATTTGGGTTGAAGTTTCGCAAACTGATATAGCTTCTTGTATATATAATACCCCTGAATATCATTGAGATACAGGTTGAAGTGTTGAGAAAGTCATCAATTACATTTTCAATAACATCAGACATCTGCAAACAAAACCAAAACATGAAGAAAAAGAAAAGAAAGACGAGAAAGAAAAAGACCAGTCCATATCTGCCACTAGCGCCGTGGCGTTTCCGATGGACGCGGAGTTGGAACACAAAGAACGATGATCGACTGACCTTCCGCAACTTCCTTTCTTACCGCTATTTCATTGTTTTTTTTGGATACTCTGCAGCTTGGAGCTAGTCTGTTTTATCTGTGATGATCTTTGCATGAGACAAGTGCCTTTATTGATCAGAGGCCCTCCCTTGCGATGCCTAGATGAATAAGCAGCATCCTAAGACAACCTCACATTCAGCTCAATTGGCTTCTAATATTGGTATGAACTTCTCCTTCACAGTTCACAGGTCTGGTTTTATTTCTATTCCGATTTGGTTCCTCATGACAGGCGCGGGCGGTCACCATGGGGGGCTTCAAACGGGTCATGAAGCGTCTCAGCCCTAGCAAAAATCTTATACCGATTGCTGCTGACCCCCCTATCCGTGCAGAAGCGCCAAAAGTCAATCTCCCACATGTGGACACGCAATTGAATATGCACCAGAATAACGGATTCCTCGAACCAGCCGAAGGCCAGAATGGTTGGTGATATCGATCCCACTCACTCTACCAAGCTTACAATCCCCACATTCCAGGCACCTCCAACCAAACTTTCTCGTCTCCATCGAACTCTCCGAACCCTTCCGTGACTCCCGCCGAAACGAGCAATGGCGATGCCCCCACCTCAGAATGGTCAGCCGTTGGACATGCAGCGACAGGGAAATCAGGACGTGTGATCCACAACCTCCAAGAGGAAATAGCACGTCTTACGCGTGAATGCACACTCTACAAGTCCCGCGCGGAGGAGTACCAAAGAACCAATGAGGCCTACAAGATTCAGCAACAAAATATGAACGAGCGCCTACGGAACCTTGAGCAAGTCAACGAGACCAACCTAAACTCAATTGCACGGAAAGACCGGAAGCTGGAGGAATTAAGACTGGACCTTCAGCACGAACGCAGTAAGAGGCAGGACGCGGAAATGGTCGCAAATCAGACAAACTACACGATGCGCGAAGAACGAGAGAACCACAATCGCGAACAAGCCCGGTTATTAGAGATCGCTAAGCACCACGAGACACAGTATGAGGTGCTGTCCAGCGCGACGAAACGCGAGAAGGCGGAGTTTGTAAAGCGTATCAATGCCATCTGGGCCGAGTTCACGACTATCGCCGACGCACAGAAAACACATATACACTCCACCGAGCGGCTGGAGGTTCTCGCTGATCAAAAGAATAGGGAAATCGACTCCCTCAAGGAATCTTATGAGAAGCTGCTCGCCAACCACTCCGCGTATAAGGAAGTGAAGGATAACGAATTCCGCGACACGATTGAATCGGCTAAATCCAATAACGATAATATCGCTGGTGTTCTTGCTCAGCTCAAGGAGACCGAAACAGAAATGAAGTGGGCGATACGGCTCAATGCAAGTCGACAAAGCAGTGATTAATTTGTGCTTTGTCTTTGCTTATTGTCAGCTCTTGTTGCCTCAACCTCCGACCTTAACCATGCGAATTGTCCATCACCACCCCTCCCTTCTCTCTCTGCTCTCTGCTCGAATCTCTCTCACCAAATGCCAGACCAACCTCCAACTACATTCTTCCATCCCAATTTCAACATTCCCACCTCGATCCCATGTCTTCACGCCCTATCTACCACCCCTATTCATTTCTCATAGACCATTCTTGGCCGGTGTATGGCGTTTCGTTTCCCTTTGCAGCAGATACCCGTCGTGGCAGAGTTCAATTCGTGTACCCTTTGATTTTTGTATTTCTGTTTCTCTTCTTTCACCTGCATTTGCATTTTCATTTGGTCATCTCCGGGCATCATTCACCTCCTTTCCCTATTCTGTTACCCCCCTATTAGATATGACTTTTGACGACCTGCATATTTTTACCCGGGCATGATTACATTGTGATGAACGTGATGGAGAGAGAGTCTTATTTCTTGCTTGTGTCCGAAGGACAATTATTGTGTCTACATATTTCCTTTCTGCCTAGATGTTATGGGCCTTATTATGCTTAGCTCTGAAATTTATACTCTTTTGACTTTCATTTAACTTGTTCTACATGTATTCCGCATTCCCCATAGATTACTGTGATTCAACCCCGTCGTTCTGATATGATTAGCACCGCGAGGCCTCAATAGTCCGTCGATTACCATTGACTTCTAAGGTTGATAGATGCGCCAACCCGGTTGTTCCTTCCAAAGGTCTGAACCTCGCCGGCGCCGCCATAATAGGAATCGTTAGAATTACTTCGCCTCTTCCAAGCCCCTCATCTCTTTCTCGTCCTTACTCCATCTTCATCTTCATCTTCATCTCATTCATGTCGTTAACCACAGTGTGCTCTATCAAATCGATTGCCTAGGTGTTTGACCGTCCAGTGCCTTTGTAATCGATTTGCCTTTGACTACCTCTTACTTAATCGTTTGTCTCCAAGATTCCCCGGCCAATCAACCTACTTCTAGCGGTATTGCTCCTTTTATTTGCGTTTCAACCCAATTCACCCGCTCAAATTGATTGAAAGCCCAAAGAATTCTATATCCAATCGATTCGCGTCCGTCTGATTGACGTGCGACTTCAATCGATTCGTGTCTGTCCCATTTCAATTCAGGCAAAGTCTGCATCGATTCACCCCTGTCCATAACTTTCAAAGGTACCGTTCAAGATGGCCGATAGCCGGACGCTTCATTTGACTTCAATGTGGTCAGTGGAGGACCGAGGGGTAAGTTTATATACCTTACCATCCTGCATGGACCGGGACTAACCAGACTCGAAATAGATCACAGAACTCCAAAGCAAGCTCAAGTACGGGATATCATTACATATACTTATGTCGATTAAAACTGACTTTTTCATAGTACATTGCATCCCAGCGCTTCGATAAAGGTCGAATATCTACATGATAAACATGTAGGCTTTTGTGTACTATTTGCAATGGTGGCTCTGCTAATACTACCCAGATCTTGTCTGTCACTGGTCAGTTCGATGAAGAGTTTGATGGCGAAGTCATATCGCTACTTGCAAAGTATATCGAAGAGCATCGCAATGACGATCTACTCGAGGTATGTCTAGATGCCCACAGCACCCAAGTCATATATTACTAACACCTCTGCTCTACTCAAGATGCCAAAAGTCCGTCAACTTCCAACCTCGGCGAACTTCGATCCCACCCCTCTTCCTGGCTTTGGAAGCGATGCGCAGCCAGATATGGAAACCCTGGTGGAGGATATTATGCCAATACAAACCACTAGAAATGGACGCCTTGTCAAGTTCTGGTATCCCTCGCAGGCGGAATTTGGTCCCATCCCTCGAGACTCGAGCCCTCTTCTATTTCGCATTTCCCAAATGACGGAAACGCGAATTACAGGGCAAGGGCAGGGAACCGGAGGACTCCGTATTTCTGCACAACTCAAGGACAACATCCATGAGGCAGTTAATACACTCAACTCCGTTGAAGAATGCTTGGTATAGTTCTTTATATTCTTTTTGTAAGTTCTCTATGCTAATATCTTCTAGGACCTCATTGAGAACCCAAACCGAGGGTTGATCATCTTTACTCCAAACCGGGAGAGTGCTACATTTCGCATCATGACATATTCACAGATCAGTCCCACTGCCTTGTGGCGTATTTTAATCGACAGAAATGTTCCTCTTCGCCTCCCAAAGATAATGACTCTGGTGGTCTGTGAATTCGACGAGCTCGCTAATGAATTTCGTCCACTTCGCAGACTTCGGCAGCCGCCGCAAGTGGCGCTGAAGGAAGCGAGCGTTGCTCGTGACTGGGAAGGCTATGATTTTCCAGAGATAGGTCGGAAAAGCGATCCCCTTCTAGGGAAAATTGATCAGCATCTCGCGCCTAAAAGTGAGACCTCCCATGACAAGAGCGATGTTCAGCACCCGTATCTCTCTACCGGGAAGGCAAAAGATGTCAACAAATGGATCTCTCGGGGCGTCACTAAACGACCATTTGCAAGCGACAGCCATATAAAAAGACCACTGGAAGACGAAAACACCTCCCCTAAGCTTGTTGCGTCCAGGCCTCCGCCTGAATCTGGCGTTTCCACACTACGGGGTCAGAGACCCTCAGGCCCATTCAAGCCCAAATCCGCAGGCATCAAAGGACGTATGGTTATGCTACCAGATGGAACTGTGGCACCCCCTAGCCAGGCTCAACAAGAAATGCCAACAGACACACCTTTTGCCCCAAATATCTTTAGCAGACTCAGCTATAGGGAGAGAGTCAGGGACCAACAGATAGCTGGTTCGTCTGTCTCAGTCCCTCAAGAAAAAAGACCGGTCAGTATTCTTCGCGGCCCGACTGACTCCACTGCTCCTGGCCCAGCTTCCAAACAATCAGGCACAACTTCTGAACCAACCGGTCCTGCGGCTTCTACCTATTCTACCTCTGCCCAGGAACCAAAGTCAATTGCCACTACTCATCTCTCGGTTCTACCAACTCCTCCGAGCGTAACCCCCGAACAGCCGGGAGACACTTCAGATGCCGCTGACTTGGCCATCTCCCCCACTAACCAAGAAAAATTGGTTAGCACTCCGGGTCAACCAGTTCATTCTAGTTCTCCAAGAGTCGACAAGGCCCAGCCACTTGGCATACCCGAGGCAGTGAATTCAAAGGTGAATACCAAGTCTCAAGGGCGAAGCGTTGATTCAGTAATGGGGGAGATAAAGCTAATGCTCGAGACGGCTAAGATCACGAGGGGAACTGGAATAGAGGAAGTGTCCAGCAAGCCAAAGATAACAGATCAAAAACAGCCAAGCACCTTATCCTCTCGGTTGGATCTCATCACAAAGGACACTGAAAGCCTCGGCGCCCTCATTGACCTTGATTGTGAAGTGAAAAGCATTAATAGTGGTATTCCACTTGTTGCGTTTGATCTGCTGGCTACAGTCCCATCAAGCGTTCCGGGGCAGTCTACAGATGCCCAGCATGATCAACTCCAACATGGCGAGGCTCTCATTTTCGTTGAAACTGGTGATATCCTTGATATGCCCAATATCGACGATATAGCTATGCAACCTGAGCTAACTCGGAGCATCTCGCCCTGTCCTGAGCCAACCCACGATCCGACGATCCTCCGTGCGACGGGTCCAACCCCTGTTCCTAGTGAGACTGCCCAACCAGGGCTCGCTACAGATGCGCCATTGCCTGAGCCAGAAGTTACTGGCTCTTATTATGAGAACGACATACCCTCAGACAAACAGACACATGAACAGGCTCCTGAACGCCGCAGGAAGGCCGATGAGGTAGCAATGGAATACCTGCTCCAGCAGATCAAGGACAATCCTAGTCCCGAAATTGTCAGCATTGAAGAGATTGTGCTACCTCTCGATGCTACCCTTAGCAATCTTGCACCTCAAAGTCTGTCTTCTGGCTCGCGTGACTGCGCTACGCATGAAGTTATTCAGAGACGTCACCACCCTGGTCAGAGGAGTGAGAAAGTGCCATTCCTTCATCCAGACCTCATTGATATCTCACCTGAGATGCTTTCTCCTGGCTTACGGCCGTCTAGTTGTGAGTCTTTGCAACAATCCGACTCCAAAATTGAAAAGCGAGATACAGAACCAGAAGTTGGCGAAAAGCTTGCTGTCTCGGAAGAGACTCAGACAAGGGAATTCCGCGAGACAATGTTCCATCAGCGGCCCCCCGATAAGGCTTTTCAATGGGTGGATGAAGTAACAAAGGCAGGGAAAAAGGCAAAGATTGAAGTCCACACTGCTAATCCCTTGCAGCGAGGGGAAAACACCGAAACTAATGCAGAGAATATAAAAAAAGATGAAGCTCCTATTGCTAATCTCTGGCAGCGAAGGACAGGATCGAAACCTACAGAAGAGCAGCAACGGAAGGGTACTGCTTTGCCCACTAAGGCGGCTGTGGATTCATCAAAAGATAAGAAACACATTCATGACTCGACAGAGAGTCTGTTTCACTTCCTAGAGCCAATTCTTGAGACAGTTCGCAGTTTTCCCGGAGCATTAAGCCTTCAAATCGAGTTCGGTCTTATGTTCATGCCCAGTTTGCCAGCTTCAACCAAAGAGAGGGAGATGAACTACAGGGAAATACACCAGCTGTTCTTCTCTAAGCATAACTTGACACCACCTCCAATCTCGTTCTTCGAGCGCTTGACTTCATTCCCTGCAGATATTGACTACCTCGTCGATTTGGAGGCCAACCAATGTCGCCTTTTCGACCATAATTACAGCCACCGAGGAGTAAATTACGAATTCTGGTGCCGTGCTGGTCCGAGCAGGATCATTATTATTTCAGTTAATGAACATGGACATGCTATGATTCGCTATCCCGAATTCTCGCTAGGCACGGTGCACTTGAGCTTCCCTTCCCAAGTTTGGGATGCAGCTGCTAAAGTGCAAGGCTTTATCGAATACATTACGGGGGCTGACCCAGAGCTTGACGAAGCTGCACGAGTGATGGCGAAAAGCATCCGGGTAGAACCAAACAATCAACAGCTTCGTATGCTCTTCCGTCTTCCCAACGATTCAAAGATCAGAATTGATCAGGTGCTCATGGAACGGTGGAGCCGTCACCCCTACCTCTCGGAAAAGAGCAAGGACTTGTTTCTCCAAATCAGCGAAACTCAAGAACTCTTTGGCATCCCCTCCGTCCTGGATCCGGAAATCAAGGTTTTCCAGAACGCCCCGCTTGAACAAATGGTCAAGGATGGAAAGCAGTGGTGGCAGGCCTCGATTGTCAGCAGCAAAGTGGATGAAATCATGAAGTCAAATTCCTTCCTTGAACCTGGTGAGCGTAACGAGTCCTGGTGTGCGACGGATCTCCTCGGTGCAGACATCACGAATGTCATTCCCTCTGCTGAGAACCAGGAGCTGAGTACCCTCGGAGCCGAAGTCGGTCATTCGGGAATTGGAGCAATGTTCCAACTTGCTAAAACGGTCGTGCAGAAAATTGATGCTGTCGGATACTGGAATAGAGGTCCTGCCAGTATTGACAAGCGCATTACCACGTTGAACAACCGCAGCCATGCTGGTACCGGTACAGTCAAGGAGTCGTCCACTTGCTTGGACAAACAAGTAGTGCCCTGGGATCCTCCGAAGGACAAGCACAAGTGGTGATGAGATGATATTGCTGATGAGATAAGGAGAAAGTAGGATCTTAGGGTTGGAGTGGAAATGAAACAAATGTATTCTTGTCATTGTCGTTTGGTTCTTGGGATCTTTATGGGTCTGTGAACCCAGACGACATGATATTGCATTTTAGAATTAACATACAAATTTAATGGAAAAAAAAAATCACAATGTTCAACGTTTTAAGAATAGTCCTGTGGTTAGTTGAGCTTAGCACTATTCAATTCTTGACTACTCTAGAAGATGAACCGGGTTTAGCCTGATATAAATCAGTTACTACTGCTACCATGACATAGTATTGCATGTAGTATTAATATCAATCTCTTTCTTTCAATTGAACTTCATATTTGCAAGATAGACCCCATCCCTGACACTCATTTCCCCAAATTTTGGTTAACTGACTATTCGTTTAGCGGCGTCAGCATCTGCCTTTGCTAGTCGCAATGCCTGCGTCAGCTGAGCTCGTTCTTTCTTTATCGCTGCTTTTCGGGCTGCTTGTTTAGCGTCGATATCAGCATTTGCTACTAGCAGTGCCTGCACCACCGCAAGGTGACCTCCCTCTGCTGCCGCTTGGATAGCTGTTCTGCCACTATAAGTAGCGGGATGTGCGTTGACGTCTGCTTTTGCTGCTAGAAGGGTCTGCACTACATCAAGGTGACCTCTTTCTGCTGCCGCTTGGATAGCTGTTCTCCCACTATAAGTAGCGGGGGATGCGTTGACATCTGCTTTTGCTGCTAAAAGCGTCTGCACTACCGCAAGGTAACCTCCTTCTGCTGCCGCTTGGATAGCTGTTCTGCCACTATGAGTAGCGGGAGATGTATTGATATCTGCATTCGCTACTAGCAGTGCCTGCACCACCGCAAGGTGACCTCCCTCTGCTGCCGCTTGGATAGCTGTTCTGCCACTATAAGTAGCGGGAGGTGCGTTGACGTCTGCTTTTGCTGCTAGAAGGGTCTGCACTACATCAAGGTGACCTCTTTCTGCTGCCGCTTGGATAGCTGTTCTCCCACTATAAGTAGCGGGGGATGCGTTGACATCTGCTTTTGCTGCTAAAAGCGTCTGCACTACCTCAAGGTGACCTCCTTCTGCTGCCGCTTGAAGGGCTGTTCTGCCACTATAAGAGGCGGGAGGTGCGTTGGCATCTGCTTTTGCTGCTAGAAGGGTCTGCACTATCTCTATATGGCCTTTTCCTGCGGCAACTTCGAGGGCTGTTCTGCCACTATAAGAGACGGGAGATGCGTTGGCATCTGCTTTTGCTGCTGGAAGGGTCTGCACTATCTCTATGTGGCCTTTTCCTGCGACAACTCCGAGGCCTGTTTCACCCTGGTGTCCACTTGGAAGATTATTGACATATGCTTTTGCTGCTAGCAGTGCCTGCACCATTTCTATGTGGCTTTTTCTAGCTGCTATGTTGATGGCCGTGTCGTGATCTACTTCGGCATTGACGTCAGCGCCTGCTTGAAGCAATACTGCTAGGGAACGAATGCATCCATCTCCCGCAGCATATGACAACCCATTATTCAATATGTCGCTGGTATTCTTAAGGCGGACAATCACCTCGGTGTATCGATAACGATTGTGGATGTTGGCTGTCATAAGGATGAAATCCTTCACGTTCTCGGACAAAACGTGAGGCTGATGACTTGCGTAGTATAAAAGCAATGAGTGATGTTCGTGGGCCGATAACCATTGCACGGCATCTGGTATATCATTTTTCTTGCTGTAGGTCTGCGGCTCCGACTCCCATGGTGCGCGTATAGGAACATCGTCGCCTTCTATGCACCGGCGAAACAATTCCCACATGTCACTGTTCATATCCGGGGTAAAATCAGCCAGATGGTTGAGCCAGTAAGCCCTGGCGTAATTGAAAAATTGAAACTCTCCCTCCAGCTGAGAACCCACATCTCCAAGTATTTCTTGCGCCGTCCTCTCCAATTCTCGAGTGCTGAAATGCTGTAGCTGGCGATGATGGGAAAGAATCTTTCGGGCCATCTGACTGACACTCTTGGAAGAGTAGATGGGCAGAGTACTGGTCCCGAGCTGAAGGGGGTGGATAGGAGTACCAGAACCATTCTTAACTTTCGTTAACTGACGCTTAAAGTTGCTGAAATCCAGATATGTCATGCACATGAACCCAAAATGCCGGTCAACGCTCGCCACATCAAATTGCGCTGTGTGTGGACCGTTCGTGATGAAAAGACGTTCCTTCACACTACGGTGAACATAGTGTATAGTGTCTTCCTCTTCATCAACGAATGTCAATCCACAACAACCATGGATGATCCTATCCAGGTCATTGGGGACCTTTCCGCGGTCAAAGGCCTTTTGCTCCAGGGAAAGACTAAGGGCTTCTCGATATTCCATAACTGTCAATGGCCGCTTCACTACACCGCAATACTGTAGTATCTTCATTGCCTGTGCGGCCGCTCTTCCCTCTTGCACACGACGAAGCTTTCGATCATAAAGCTCAGCCAAGCTGTGGGGAATATGTTTCAGTGCTTCCAGGATATCGTGATCACAATTCTGTACGCAGAGCTCTTCAATACAAAGACTTGCCCAAAGGAACCTATGTTTTTGTTATATCGTCAGCGGTGCATTTTTGAATGCGTAGTCAGTTAGTCTAATCATGAGATACACCTTCGATCAGGCATGAACACTTACATTCCATCAGCTTTGTCCCTCAAGGTATTGTGTATCTCTGTGATGATTGCGGAATCCCCAAGAATCAGAAGCTCTTCTTCCAAACACTTGTCCAAAATCTTGGTAATATAGCAATCCATGTCCGACTTGACCTTTTTCTCATTCACCATAATCCGATACTGCGGTGTGTCCGATTTGAACCGTTTCTCAAGACCAGGTCTACCCGCACAGAGGATCTTGAACCCAATATATTTGCTGCAGAGTTCAACAATAGCCTGTGCCACAGCTTGAATATGACCACCATCACATTCGTCCAGTCCGTCCAGGATAAGATAGTAGAACTTCTTAACCTTGCTGGCCTCTAGACGAGCCAACAAGAACTGAACAACGTCAGTTGTGCTAAGGTCCCGGGTGTCCTCCTCCAATGAGAGCAGAGTTTCATATTCGCTTTGCTCAATCCGAGTATCGAGGATTTGACGAGCAAGACTTCCAAGAATGTTCCTCGCAGATAAAGATGCCTCATTGTCGATACGACAGAAGTAGTAGCATACGATCTCATTGCTCTTGCGGGCCGCATGTAACAGTAAGTGATCCACTACATTAGACATAAGCACTGTCTTGCCCATGCCTATAGTACCTAAACACCAGAGTATTGCGGTTTTCGGAGCGTCTTTCCACATATCAAAGACAGACTCTTTCTGAAGCCACTCAGCTGTGGTTGAAAACCGTTTCTTCCTTGTCTGCCTCAAAGGAAATTCATGGTTGATAGGAGAAAGGTTATTTCGAATGGTTGACTTCAATTTCATCATTTCCCTTTTCCTCAATTTCATTCGCCACTTGCTTGCGTCGGCTTGTTGCTCCAGTGATGATTTGTAGAAACCACGGGCGAAAGGTCGGAATATTGAATTCTCTCGACTTTCATATTCCAGCAGTTTTTTCGCTTCTTGATCTGCTTGCTTTGATGCGAGAGATACCTCGAGTTTTATCTTCAGTGTAGCCTCATCTAGCAGATCAAGGAATGGCTTGAACTCAGATTCAAAGGGGCTTATTATCGACGAAATCGTTTGCCGAAGGGCGGTTCGACGGGAGACTTCGATGATCTTGACACACAGATTAATGATTGTGGCGTAGAAATCACAAAGAGCACGTTGGAGGCCTACGCAGTCGGGGTAGAGTTCGCCAAATTGTTGATATGTCGGTGCTGATTTTCCGATGCGCATAATCATGCTCGTGACTTTGTCAAAGTAAGAAGCCACATTGCTCGCTGTCAATATAGCAGTCTTTATACCTCCCCAGACAAGAGCGGCGAGTATCGGATTAGAGCTAACGAATGTGTTCACAACATCGGTGAACTGTTGCGTTGCCTCTAAGAAGGTACATAGCCGTGGAGCCATGGACCTCCTCGTCGTGCTGCTATTTCTAGCATCGATTTCCGCGACAAACACTATGACGCTCGCAATATCTGGTTTCGTGGTGCTTTCTCGAAATTCTCGTTTTTGCTCTTCTGTCAAGGTATTTTGGAAATTCTCCAGTGCTGCATTGAGCGATTGTGTGGGGTCTGCCCCCTGGGCTCCTACTCTTGGAGAGAGTTGGAAGGCCATCTGGGGGACTGTTTTTAATGCATGAGGTAATTATAGTTCCTCAGATCTAACTCACGGCAGTTAACAGGATGGATTTTGTTGTTGCAGACTCAGAGTCTCTGCGAAGGAAGATAGGCGGGGTTAAGACCAAAGCTGAGCCTCCTTCGACCTGCAGTAATACAGACCAATTAGGGTTAGCCAATAATGAACACGTCAGCTGTCTAACAAGTACACTTATTCTATAAAGATGCTGAAGTTATCTCTATAGAAATCTCAGAGTGCAGGCTAGAGAATTTAAACAATTCTTTAATTGCTATTACATCACAGAACGAGGACACCTTGAAACCCTGATGGATGTCCGTCAACAATAATCTATGCTCAATGTATGATAATAAAGCTCTAAACTTGATGCGAAGGTAATCTTTCCTATAACCCAAGAATAATCATTCTTCCTCTTCCGGCGCATCATCCACACCACGCAGCCAAGCAGCTCTAGCATCAACCGCCGCCTTCCGCACATCACGCTTAGGATCATCAAGAACCGCTCGCAAGGACCTCAGAACCTGATTCTTGACAGGCAATAGAGGCGAGATACCCGGCGGTGCACGCGCATTAGCCGCAGCACCGGGTACCTGGTGCGTAGCGAGGAGATTGAGACATTTCAAAGCATCCGCGCGGAGACGGGGGCTATTAACCGCGCCAGGGCCGGGATTGATCGCTGTTGTTTTGAGGAGTCTGGTGACAAGACTCTGGACATGGCCGCACTTGTCGATGACGACGACGCCGTTGTCACGGATAATGATGGCGAGGGTATCGAGAGTTGCGGTGCGAACGGCGACGGAGTCGGCAGTCTGGAGGTCGAGGGATTGCAGGAGAAGGGGGAGCAGGGTTGGGAGTTCTGGCATGACGAGGGCCGTGGGGATTGTGGAGAGGATACCCGCGAGGGCGGTTAGATGGGCTGGCTTGATGTGGTCGGGCACTTTGAGGGCTGTCGCGGTGTCATCTGCGCCAGCAATGTTCACTTCACGGATGCGAGATGAGATCAGAGGAATGACTGTTGTGAAGAGACGCTGCCTGCAGAGGAGGCGGATTGTAGCGCCGTTGGTTGCAGAGAGGATGTCGTCTTCGCCGAGGATTGTGGAGAAGCCTTGCGCTGCTGTCGCGCTGGTTTGCTGATCTGGGGAGGAGAGGAGGGCGAGGAGGGAGGTTATGATGTGGGTGGTTGTGGGAGCTAAGCGAAGGATCAAGGCTTTCGATAACCAGAAGATGGTGCGGATGGTTGCAGGACCGAGGCTCTGTGATTCTGTGTCTTGGCCTTGGAGGAGAGAATCGAAGAGTTTCTCAGCGATGGCCACATCCTGCTTGGATAGGAACTTGTTGACGAGCAAGGCCAAGTGACGCAGGTATGCTTGGTGTGTTGCTGGTTCGGTGCTCGAGACTGAACGATGGACCAGATCCAACAGCAAAGCCGACATGTCTGGATTCGTGTGCGGGATTTTGTTGCTGCAGTCCTTGGGTAATCCTGCGAGCAGATATGTCGAGATAATGATCGTACGTTCCTGATCCGCATTTGTAATCTGGGTGAACGGAATAGGCACGAAGTCTTCAGCTGTAGAGAAGAGGCTGTAGACATTTTCGGCAACTTGTTCCTGCTTCTGGATGGAAACAGATCGCACAAGGAGATTGCAAAGCCGGCCCAAAGTGTCAAGCACGGTAGGATCATTGAGAATCCGGTTCTTTGCCTTGCCAGATGCCGATGCTGCGACATCGTGGCAAAGTCCAACCACAACCTTGTCGAAGTACAAATCTACACTCTGGTCTTGTTCCATCTTTCTCTGTTGCATAACATACAGCAAAGTGACGAGGATCGCGCGTGGGTAAGCAACTGACCCGGGTTTCTCCTTTTGCAGCAGGATAGACAGTTTGCTAAACAGACGACGGAAGAGTGTCTCGAAAATGTCCCTCTCGACGCTGATCTGAGCAAGGGTCTCGAGCGTCGGCAGATACAGGGCATCCGAACCGGCATCTTCCTCTGGCAGAGTTGCCACAAACGCAGGGAAAGTGATATCCACAATAAGGCGGGGCTTGTGCTTGGAAATCTCAGCAAGAGCAGCAATTGCTTCTTTCTTGAGATCATTCCGGCCCACAGATTCCTCCTTGAGAAGGATTTCGTCAAGGTATTGCACGAAAAGTCCAATCTCATTCTCCTGGAAGAAACCACGCAAAGTCGACAAACGCAAGAAGCCCTTCAAGGCAGTCACCCGGAAGGAAACTTCTTCCTTGGCTGAACCCATCAATGCCTGGCCAAAGAGGTCCGAGAATTGGTCTTTGAATTCGAGTAGCGGGTTTTCGATAGCAGCCTCGCCACCTCGGGTGGTCCACTGTCCGAAGACGGTTATAGCAGCATCGAACAAGACATTCAAAGTCTCGAGAAGTGCCCTTTGTTTGATAATTCCATCCGCTTCTTGGTAAAGTGTGAAAATCGGGGCTACAACGGTTTGTACAACAAGGATAAAGGAAACAGGCGAAGCAGCAGCCACGCAGCTGAGGATCGACTGGGCCGGCTTGGCCTTCTTGCCTTGGGGCTCTTGAAGTTGCTCATTACACTCCTTGGTGATCGGCTGGAGGAATTTTGCAAGAGGCAACTCTTGTGATACTTCGGTGACTCCTTCAGATAGCCGTTGGGCGATTGCCTGCAGAGCCTCCAGGGAGGTTTCAGATAAGAACTCTTCTTGGGCATTGAGGATCTCAAACTTGAGGACTTCCCATATGGTGATGGAATATTTGGACACTGTGTCGGGGTCGTACGAATGGATACATGCGATCAATGTACTAAGTGCATCTTTCTATAGATCTGTTAGATTGCTTCAAGATCACAGTGTGTTGAGCAATCTTACCTTTACATTGGGAGAAGTAGAATCAAGCTTGTCCAATAGAGCGGGGATGGCGTGGGGTGCAAAATACCCCGTCGAAGAGATACATTCTTGAAGACGACCCTTCAGATCTTGTGCGGTGATTCCATAGGGGTCGTTGGGCGGGGGTCGGAATGTGATTGGGAAGTAGTTATATACAGAATCGAAAAGGGTCTGTCTAATGTTAGAGGAATCCAATACCTCGGGGAAATTACACATACCTCGACGTGGTTCGAGATGTCCCATTCTACCATAATCACTTTCAAGATTGAGAAAACAATCATCAAATTCCTCGGGTCTTTCTCTCCCGTCATGATATCAACAACACCCAGAAGCGAGATCTCTCCCATATCACGCATAGCTCCGCGGTGGTTCGACATTAAATCATTGAGCAATTGATAGACGTGGAACCGTTGTGTTTGAGATCGAGACTGAAGATCTTGAAAGTTGGAAAAAAGCCTGTATCAATAAATCAGCACTGGGTCATCATTGAGTTAAGCTTTATCCCCGGCAAACAGAGGGATGTCGCATGCAACCAAAAAGTATAGCACTTACGCTTGTGCTACCTGGGTAGCCAAAAACTTGTTAAATCGGTCCAGGCCCTGCAGGGCCTGCAACCCATCAACGGCACCTCCATCCTCAATTCTATCACAGAAGAATGTAGTCAAGACTTGGATTTGTTGTCTTGATAGGTATTTCGGTGAGAGGGCTTGGATAATGGCCGTAAGGTAGGAAATCGCTTTGCCGCGTAAAATAGGGTCTTCGTCGTTAATATATTCGCCGAGAGATTGGACTGTATCAATCAAAGTTGCCTTTTTAGTCTCAACATCTATAGCCACCCCCGTTAGTAATGCAATGGTTTGGAGTGGTCTCGAGTGCGGGGCGAATTCGCATACCTTGCGCGATTCCCTCGGCAATGCGCTTGGCTTCTTCTTTGTCGTGGTCCACGACCAGCATAAAGCTCTGCAGAGCCGACATGATACCAATCGAGCAATTAGGAAACCCAGACGTGTAGATTGCGGGGGCAAGATCAAGCTCGCATCGGCCAATTTCTTGTGGCCGGATGCCCTTATCGATAAGGGTCAGGTGATTCTGTTATCTCTCTATATCACGTGTTAAGGCCTGTTGCGTCATGGCTGTAGCGAGACCTGCTTCTGTGCCCGGCGTCATTGGCAGCAAAATGGCTCCAACCCGCAGCATGGGATCGAACCGATTAACAACATCCATTCTATTTACATTTCTTCTTGCTAGCTCAGCATCTGCACTCTGGGGCCTATCATACCCCTTCCCTTCACGTCAACAGTCACTAGCTCTCGAGCACAAAGAGCATCAATCAATAATGGATAAGATTCTCCCTGGTATTGTCCGGTCACAGAAGACGGCTCCGGATGAGGATGTGAACTCAAAAGACAGTGGTAGCCCTATCATCTCAGATGTCCTGCCCAAGACTAAGGGCGTCAATATCTTTGCGCGATTGACGCGTGACTTTGAGCCAATCGCCAATCGCCTCAACGATGCATCCAAGAACATTACAGTTCTAGCACCACGAAATAGTGCAATTCAGGCTCTTCCGCGGAAGCCTTGGGAGAATCCAGAGGACTACAAGAAGTATGGCGAGGTAAATGCATATGAAGGCCAGGATGGTCAAGACAGGGCAAAACGTAACCTGCAGCGATTCGTGGAGGCACATCTCATCCCTGCTAGTCCCTGGAGGGTTGGGGAATATATCGAGACACTGGCAGGGGAGAAGCTGAAATGGACAAAGGAGGGTGATAAGGTCTTTGTAGGTTTTGTCCCCTGCGAGTCGTTGGTATAGTAACTGACTGTCTATAGATTCAACCTGGCAATATTGAAGTTGATTCAGTTGTGGAAAAGGTCCATAATGGGGAAGTCTGGATTTTAAATGATGTTATTAATTACCGTCAAGAGTGATTGGATATGAGTTATGAAATACGAGTTACGGAAATTGTGCAATATGGATCATTCAAGAACACCAAATTATGTAGATCCACAGGATTGCGGCTTATTCAAAAACATGGCACATTCTATTCTTTATGCTGTCCAAAGCCAGCAATGACCTCAAGACAGGTATATACACCAACACTAGACATCACATGCAACGTCAAAGGGAGATTAGATCCCCGCAGGAGCAAAGTTCTGTAGGATTCTCTCTTCTACTCCATCAAGAATGCAGAAGTGCTCCATCACTTCTAAGTTCTCTGCTTCGTTCAGATACAGCTTGTCGGGATCTTGGCCGGGCTGGAGCGGGTTGACCATTGCGGCAGGGTTAGCCATACCCATCTGCTGGGCCATTTGGTTGGCAGCTATAGATTATTAGTGACAGTTCTTATTGTGGGGCTTAGGTAGATGCATACAGTTATCACTGCCCAGGATGAACCCAAAAACGGACTGGAGACCCATCAAGTTGAGGAAGTACCACGAAAGACTGGAGACCCATTGCACATCAAGGTCGCGTGTCATGACACCAGACTGCAGCATCGACTTGAACCGGATAGTAAGCGGGAACGGCAATTTCACTGCAGAATGTGTAAGCTCGTTGCTCATGTCCATTTATATCAAAATGTAACATACAGATGACAAAGCCAGAGAAGAAGGCATTGATCCAGCTCATGATCAAGGTTTGCGGGATCATCATCATCATATTTCCCTTAAGCATTCCCATCATAGCTTCCATACCGGCAGGGTCGGTCATGGGGTTCGCGGGCGGTTGGCCACGGTTGTTAGGATCCTTCAGAAATGCGCCGCTGCGGAATCCAGTAACCATGTAGTTCTTACGGATCTCGAAAGAATCACGGTCGAGCACGGAGCAGGCATTGTTGCGGAGATTCACACCGCGGAGAAGAGCAAGGCGCTCGCGAGACTCGGCAAGAGTAGATGGCGATTTGGGGGTTGAGTTCATCAAGACCGTGGCATAGTGGCGAAGGATTCCGGTCAGGATCTATTCAAGAAGAGTGGTTAGCTCCAGCCTCGGAGGCATTGCGAACGTTTAAGCTTCAAGCGCTGGGGGCAGATCATACCATAACAATTGAAATGGGAAATAGAATCCAATAGCTATAACCGAAAGGTCAGTCGAACTTCCGCTTAATCGAATCATGTTCTCTCACAATAACGCCGGATCCCTGAGGATAGTCTGCTCATCCCCCTGGATTGCCATATTGAGGCAGAATAAGAATCAAAGAAGTACCTCCTTTGGACCAAACAATAAATCAGTGGTGGCTGTAGGTGGGGGATGGAAAGTTGAAGGGGCCGCGAAGGAGAGGTTGCCAGGCGGAGAGGGATGTCATTGGCCCGTGTTAGCTCCAGCTTTCTCCAAAGGGCCACGCCGCATCTTTGTCCTGCGATAAACAACAAGTCCTGTCTTAACCACTGAATGCTAAACCACACTCGATCTTTTGGTTTTTAAAAAGCTCTTTACTCACATCAATTCTCAAATCCGCCATGGCTTCCAACAAGGTCCCGGTCTACTCGACCAATGGTCCGTAATCCCGATATACTCTATACAGCAACAACGCTAACAGTGTAAGCAACAGATCTCAAGTCTACGAGCGATGATGCCCTCCTTCCTTACCTCACCAACCTTCCCGCACCATACGCTTTTACACCCGATTACTCGAAGTCAAACATTCGCTTCCTGCTTGGATATAGCGCTGTCGCGATCGCAGGGTTTACTTTCTATGCAGACCGCACGCTTGGCTGGGAAGCAACTACCTCGCCCTGGATTATCGCAGCAGTAGGGACCTACTTTGTCTTGAACAGCATTCTGACATACTGGATTTGGGCCGTCGAGGCTGGCGAAGTATACTCCGGGAAGAGGAAGACTGGGGAGACGGTATGTCCATCGATTTTGACTCTTTCGAGAGTCTTTTGTTTTGGCAGGTTACTGACAGACTTTATTCACAGATATCTGTCTCATCATCAGCCAAAAAGTTTTCCAACCTCTACAAGCTGCATGTCACTTATAAGTCTGCCACAGGCAAGGTCCTCCAGGACAAGTGGTGCGAGGCGCCCTTCACCACTTGGTTCTCAGCGGATGGTGTATTCCATCCCGAGCCTTTCCGTCGCTGGGTAGCCAGCGAGATTGATGTTTTGAGATTGGCGGCGAAGCAGAGTGAAAAGAAGTCTGGCTAAAATGGAAGGTTACCTATCAATTATGAACAGGGTCATGTTTTCGGGGCTATTGCAAAGCACAAAGCTACATAGTTCATTATCTGAAGATATAAAGAAGAGTGCATTGGTATTACATGTTCAAATGAGCCAGAGATTGATTTTCTGTGTTCTGCTTGTCATTGAGCATAGTCAATCAGGTGCATCCCAACAGTGTATGTGACTACTTCGATATTGACCGGCAGTGAAAACAATCTCGTATGCAAAACTTATGTCTTACTAAATATGTGAGCAAACTTACTCCAAGGTGGACGTCTTAGCTTGATCTATTAGGAATTGATGCCCTACCTAGGGCTATTGAGTTCACGTGGATCTCTACTTTCCTAGAAGGAGCCCTGGATCGGGACCTCTATTGTACTTTCCGGACCTGAGGCTAGGAGTTGACTCGAACCTTCCAAGTCAGAGTCTCAGAGCTCAACAGGCTTGAACTCAGGACAACTTTGCCTATGATCTGCTTCCATCACACATCACTTTACTGCTTAACTGCTCTTACAATATATGGTTTCACTCTGAGTCAAGTTCGAATTATACCCTTTCACGGATACTTCCCGCAGTCTTGAAAACTTCCAATATGGGGTGTATATCTACCTGTCGACCTCGTGGTAAGCTCTCATCCCACAGAAAGCCGTTGTACGAGTGAGTAGCTGAACTAACAATCCTACCATTTCACAGTTCCCTTAGAGATCACAATAGCTCATTCCTGGGTTCCTCGTGAGGAAGTTGAATCCCTCGTCAATGCCACTGAAACGCTTGAGATCAAACGACAGGGTGCAGGCATGACATGCACTGCAGCTCCCACGAATGGTAAAACAACCATACCGTCCGCAGACCAATGTGAAGAAAAGCCCGCCGAATCCGACACTACACAAAGCCGAGTCTACTATATTCAGACCAAGACACTTGACCGGCCTGTGCACTACGTCAGTCACGTAAACCTCATAATCCTACCACCTGGGCAGCGATTTCTAGCGGCGGGCAGGGTCCAAGACAGAACCACAATCGTTTATATTACAACCGTTTATACAATTATTACACGTGTGCTTCCTACAGAACTTCTCCAGAAGATTATCATCAGTGAAAACAGCACAATTTCGGCGACTCAGTCACTGGGGCAATTGTTGGCTGGCATTGATCAGTTTGCTGGTTGGGAGAGGAGCTGGTGGAACCTGTCACTCTCGTTGCTGGTTTCACTGAGAGAATTGGGTATGGATTGCGTTTGCTCTTTGGCTTCTCTCGATACTTATCCTAATAATTTATGTAAGTATTGCCTTGCCCTGGTAGGCTTGTCTTTTTGGATCATTGGCTGGTCAGCTTGTCTCTTTCGGTGTGGTATCCTTTCTCACGATTGCTTGGAAGTGCTGGTAGCTTCGAATTACGGAAATGTCTGATATGGATGTTGGGTCTGTTTGCCTGCACAGCTGGAATATTTTCAGGCCAAGGGGGACCCGGATGGTTCTTTACACATGTCAGTTGTGCTCGGGACAATTTGTTATTATATTAATATCATTCTTCGAGCCCGTGACATATTCTATTGGAGTATCATGCAAGGTCAATGCGGGTAAATAACAAGCTATGTTGGTATACAAGAAACAGTCTTTGTGGAAGAATAGACATGTCAACTGAGACAATCTCCATAAATTCCAAACATAGAATGCGAATAGGAGATATCTAAGCACAGGAAACAAAAGAAGAAACATAAAGTCTCAGAGTATAATCGAAATGGCTAATAACAAACAGAACATCTATAATTTTTTACGGGAAGGCCAGCTCAGGGCATGACCATCGAGATTGAAATGACAATTGGTGAACGACCTACGACGAAGCCTCAAGGGTGCCAGGACGTTCTGTGGCCTCGGCAGGCTTGACATCGTCCATGCGCTTGTTCTGAATGAGTCTCTGTAATTTGTCATGTTAGTGACGTTTCAAAGAACCAATGAGCACGTGAATGGGATATAAAGATGAAACATACCAGCAGGTTCCGCAACAGGACGACAATGGTGACCTTTCCAATAGAAGGAACGAAGAGCGAGGCCTTGTCTCGGACCTCGTATGGGAAGTTCTATATCAGAACAGTCAGTAACAATCTCTTAACCAGACTCGAAGTGCAACAGAAAACATACCTTCTCGCTAGAGAAGTTGACACAAACAGCACCCTCACGCAGAAGGCTGGTATCAAACTTGTACTTCTCACTGGGAACACCAGTAATAACCACATCGCAAAGGGGCACAACATCCTTCATAGTCTTGCCCTCGAGCTCAACAACCTCGTGTGTATTCTTCTGCAATCCTTCACCACGAGTGAACTTCTGCACACCGGTAATATCAACCGAGTAAACACAAGCGCCATCATTAGCAAGCAGAGCAGCAAGCGGACGACCCACGACCTCGGAGCGGTTCACGACGCAGATCGTGTGTCCGTGGAGACGGTTGCCATAAGGCAGGATGGTGTTGTAGATGTTGAGGTACTCGAGGATCTTGATGTTGGCCAGCGGGGTGCAGGGCAGGATGGACTTTTGGCGCTTAGCGTCGTCCAGGAAGCGGATGTTCTGGTACATGTTGAAGATGTAGCGGTGGCTCAGGCCTTCGACGTCCTTAGTCATATCGACGATCTGCTGCAGGTACTGATCCTGGCGGGTACCGAAGATAGGGTAGTAGACGATTATGCCGTCGACGTTGTTATCGGTGTTTGCGTTCAGGATGGCTTGTTCGATGTCGTCGCGGGACACTTCACGCATGGTGTACTTGAAACCGCTGAGGAAGGCATTGTGTTAGTGTATTGTTTCAATTGAATTCCTGGCTATTCTTTGGGCTTGTTTGGTTGGTGCTTTTGTTTTTTTCCTGGTGGAGGGGTATGTATGAATCATACTTGTTAACCCCACCAAAAAAGCCCAGCAAAGAAGCGATTGAAGCGATTGAAGCCGGATAATATCAATATAATAAAGACTCACTTCTCCTCGCAGGTCTTCTGCGTCATCTGCGCGTACATCAGCGCGGCAGGGTCATTGTTGGCCAGCAGGCCAACCAAATGAGGCGGCTTCTCGAGGGTCTTGAGGCCCTCGTGGACTTCACTGAGGAGGTGGGTGGCAACATGTTTGCTCAACATCACCTTGCAGGAGGAGGCAGGTTTATCAGTAGGGGCAGACATGACGGCGATACGATAATAGCAATGTAATCAGTAGCAAAGGAAAAGTTAAGTTCTCGCACGCGGGGGACTTAGCCATCTCCGGGAAAATCTTGATCGCTTATCGATAACAGATCGGATGCCGGTTTCGGTCTCAACTGCCGGGTGTATTTTGCATATGATATAGGAATATCACAAGAATCTAGATGAAACTAAGGGAGATAGTGATTGTTGTCAATTGGCATTCATATAGGCTTGACTTGTTCGCTTGAGACATACCTCCAAGCCGTCTTCGTCCGATATATGCCCTTAGTAGATGTAAAATAATGCTAGTCTACGATTACAGTGTAAACGATTGAACAAATGAAAATAATTGCGGTCCAACATGGAGAGCATAAGGAGACCAGACGGAATTAGAACGGTCGTCCACCCATCTCGCGCCCTGATGCGCGGATAAAATCTAAACGTACAGGATATAATCACATTTTGGCGAACCAAAGTCATTTGAGTTCTCGCTCGAACAGCACTACGGGAAATCCCTGGTCCGCCCCCCAGGATCATGCAGACAATTACATCGCTACATCCAGAGGCAGACTTAGGATCTCCTACCAAGCAGCGGCACCAAGAAGAACAGAAAAACAATGGGCTCAAAATTGTACAGGCTATCTTGTCTATACACATAGAGTCAAGAAAACAAAGCCGACCTCGAAGGATCATCCGGTTATTTCTTCACTTATGCGTTGAAGGTGGAGTTGAAGGCAGTGATGGTCTTCTTGAGGGTGGCCTCCATCTCCTTGGAGACCTGGCCCTCCTTCTCGATGGTGGCCTGGATCTCGGGGTGAGAGCTCTTGAGGTGAGCAAGGAGGTCAGACTCCCAGGTGAGGATCTTGTCGACGGGAATGGTATCGAGGAGACCGTTAACACCAGCGAAGATCAGAGGAACCATATCGGCGACAGCCATGGGGGAGTACTGCTTCTGCTTGAGGAGCTCAGTCAGACGCTCACCACGGGCAAGGGTCTGCTTGGTGGAGGCATCAAGATCGGAACCGAACTGGGCGAAGGCAGCGACCTCACGGTACTGAGCCAAGAACAGCTTGAGGGAACCGGCGACCTGCTTCATGGCCTTGACCTGGGCGGCGGAACCGACACGGGACACGGACAGACCGACGTTAATGGCGGGACGGATACCCTTGTAGAACAGCTCGGACTCCAAGAAGATCTGACCGTCAGTGATGGAAATGACGTTGGTGGGAATGTAAGCGGACACATCACCACCCTGGGTCTCAATGATGGGAAGGGCGGTCAAGGAACCAGCACCGTGGGTCTTGTTCATCTTGGCGGCACGCTCGAGGAGACGAGAGTGCAGGTAGAAGACATCACCGGGGTAGGCCTCACGTCCGGGGGGACGACGGAGGAGCAGAGACATCTGACGGTAGGCAACGGCCTGCTTGGACAGATCATCGTAGATGATGACGGCGTGGCGGGCGTTGTCACGGAACCACTCACCCATGGCGCAGCCAGTGAAGGGAGCAATGTACTGCAGGGGAGCGGCCTCGGAGGCGGTGGCAGCGACGATGACAGAGTACTTCATGGCATCCTGCTCCTCAAGGGTCTTGACGAGCTGAGCGACGGTGGAACGCTTCTGACCGACGGCGACGTAGATACAGTAGAGCTTGTCCTCCTCAGTGGCGTTCTTGTTGTTGTTCCAACGCTTCTGGTTAAGCATGGTGTCGAGAGCGACAGCGGTCTTACCGGTCTGACGATCACCAATGATCAACTCACGCTGACCACGGCCAATGGGCACCATGGAGTCGACACACTTCATACCAGTCTGCACTGGCTGGTTGACGGACTGACGGGGCAGAATACCGGGGGCCTTAAGCTGGGCACGGCGCTTCTCCTTGGTGTTAAGGGGACCCTTGCCATCAATGGGGTTACCGAGAGCATCGACGACACGGCCGAGCAGCTCAGGGCCGACGGGGACCTCGACCTGGATGAGGTGTTAGAAACGTTGCCAAAGGGGTTGATGGATTCAGGGTCCAATATCAGAATGAACCCAGGGGTTGGGTTTAAGGTGCTTACAATCTCGCCGGTACGCTTGACGGTCTCACCCTCCTTGACGAGACGGTCGGAACCGAAAAGCACGACACCGACCTGGCCGGCCTCGAGGTTCATGCACATACCCTTAACGCCGGACGCGAACCTGAAGACCAGTTAGTTTTCGGGTCTGGATAATGCCAAGAAATTTGGGTTTCACATACTCGACCAGCTCCTCAGCCTGGACGTTGGTCATGCCGTGGACACGGGCGATACCATCACTATTTAAAGCTCAATCAGTTTCTGGGTCGATATTGTGTCGAATGTTGATAAATAATGGCGGACTCGATGGGATTGTAGGCGGGGACCGAATTTTTTTTCGCGCCCCCAGCCGCCCTGGGAGAATTGACGTACCCGACCGACAGAACACGACCGGTCTCAGCGAGACCAGCCTCCTCAGAGACACCACGGATGCGCTGCTCAAGGATAGAGGAGACCTCGGTAGGGCTAGCCTTGGCCTCGGAAGCGTACGAGCGAACGCCGTTAAGAGGACCGGCAGCAGCCGCGCGGACCTGTAGTGGACGAAAAAACCTGTTAATGACGGTCCCAGAGAAGGACAATGAGTCCGAGCCATCGTTGAAGTATCGTAGTCGAAGTATGATGTGGTATGAGCATCGATCGAGCTCAATATTGAGATGAAGGATGTTGAACTGGCGATGGACGAAGGCGGCTGGGATGGGATGGACTCACCGAGGCGATGCGGCCAGTGGCCGAAACAGCCGCAACGGAGCGGCTGGACGACCGCAGAGCGTTTCTGAACATTGTGAAAGGGGGTTCAGAGGATGGGAGGATGAATTCTCTGAGGGAGAGATGTAATTGGGGAGAGAGAACGGGAGAGGAGAGAGGATTGTGGACGGGAGGGAGAGCTTTGTCGTCGGGGGGAGGATTGGATTCTCAGGACTCGCGCTAAACCCTTTCTGACTCTGGGCTCTCCGAGGTGGCCCTAGTGTGAGGACACGGTGTATCTTGTCCGCCTTTTCTTCTTCTTATTTATTTTATATGTTATAATTTTTCTTCTATATTTTATTTCTACAAATTCTCTAAATTTTTCAAAATATTATACAAGCCCATAATGAGTTACTTTCGATTTGTATAGCCGACCGGAAAAGTGTGCCACGGGCCACTCTCCTTCCGTTTTTTTCTCTTCTCGGATCGGCGGAATCCCTAGTCAGGTGAATTCGCTTATGTCATGGTTTTCGTCACGGCAACCGAAGACAGTCCCCTCGGTGCTTTAGTTATGTTGTCTTATTTCCAAGAGTCTGCGTATGTATTTACTTGGAATTAAGATATATTCACTTGGCGAAAACACGCTCACTCAAAAGGATAACTACATCCCAATTTGGCCAAAGGCAAATGCGAACACTCGCACAAGGATTAAAAAGATGACCCAAATCACTCTGATAACATACATATGAAATATGAATCAACGCGCCCATGAAATCACCGAAGCGTTCACCATCAAGCAAGAAAACCCGAGACCATATAGTCCCCCGGTCTTGGCGAGCAATATCTCCCCTTACTGCATGCTGTACGCACCAGCATCTACTGCTCTGCCTCGTCCTTGCCCTTGCGATTCTCATTCTTTTGCTTCCGGAACTTCAGAATCTCCGCCTCAACACCTTTCTCAAAGCGCTCCTTAAGCTCCGGGCGATATCCGAAGAAGAACAGAACCTCCATCCAGACGAACAAGGGCGCAAGCAGGAAAGCCTGAACAAGATTATCCAGCAATGCAGGGGCACGCTTCTCAAACACACCGTGTCCAATAAATTGTGCCAGCCATGCAACGACCTGGACGCCCCCTGCCCAGTAGTTCACGATATTGCCGTGCGTGCTGAGGAAGTAGTTTCCGTAGTATGCAGCTGCGATCAAGGGTGGTGCAAGTAGGCCACCCGCCATAGGCTCTAGGAGGACATAAAATGTGGCATAGATAAGGGCGCCGATTGTGCCGGTGTTTACGGGCAGGTAATCGATTTGGAGGGCGTCTGGCAGGGTGACGAGTGGCGGGCAGTTGCAGGCCTTAGGGGTCACTGTTAGTACTTTTGTACATAGGGGATATCTGTTTTGTTGAATAATGCCGAGGTGGCACGTACGAGAATGATGCCGGTAAACAGTATGGCTGGGACGCATGTGATGTGGATTGCGACGTTAATCTGCGCTGTCAGTGAAAGTTCGTTATTGGCGAGAGGAGTAGAGCTGTACGGGATTGCTATGGTAGGCTCCGTACTATATCACAGTCAGCTATAGTCGTTCTGGAGGTTGGAGGATGCTTACAAAGAGCAGCTGTTTCTCGAGATTGAGCGCCATCTTGCCGAGTTAAAAAAAAGATGGGGAATTCTGGGGGAAGAGTTTTGCGGGGCGATTCAGGCAAGTGGCATCATCTTTATCGGAAAGCGTTGAGTGGTTTGATATTGAAGGTCCTGGCGTCATGTGGCTCCAGGCCGAGGAAGACGTTAGGTCTTGGCAGCGTACCGGTATACATCGGCTTCAGGTATGTCAACCGGCGATGCACATGTCTATCAGATCATTTACATTATAGTTTTACGAGGATATCCTACATTGCAGGTAATAGAATATGCTGTTATGATTGGGCTTGTCTCCCGTGTTTCATCAAACTGGTCGTTTACTAGTATTCCGTACATAATACTGTAATGTCTAGTACGGAATGTTCTAGCGTCGCTTTGACTCAAGTTTAGGAGATTTTCTTCCGAGGTTTTTATAGTTATGGGATGAAGATATAATATGGAATTCTAAGTTGGCAAGTTTTAAGGTTATAATATGGATCTCGAAGATACTAGTAGGCGGATATATATAGCTTTAAGGTATACATTCAAGCTGATTTTGAAACACAATAACCAGTCAAAGCCGACTAGGCAAGAATATATATAGTTTGAAAAGGGCGTATAAGCCAAACTGGAGTCACAAAGACAGAAAAGGTCGTTATTTACTTCCGTACATGTTGTCAAACATACATACATGGTCTGCTATAGATCATCTCATTCTTCATATAAGAAGTAATCCTCCACTCGGTCACGGCTAAATCATCTTCAAGCGCACTGCTGACTACTTATTTCAATGAATAATGTACTAAATGGAAAATGAAGATTAAAAGACTTTAAACGTGCAAATATCAAGTCAACAGGTTCATTTCCCACCATTCAAGAATCATACCACGTGACTTCACCCACCCAAACTTGGCCCACCAGACCGGCGATGCTCTTACGAAGGGAAAGCTTGCGCCTGCAGCAACTGTATCTGCCTCCTCGTTCAAGATCCAAGGCAGATACAATTTCTGCCACTCCAACGGGTATTCGGATCTAATTTCGCTCGTTTCTGGCAGCCATATTTTGTTTCTGCTTCACCCGTTGCAGGTCATGAGCTCGTCGAACACGCCGTCCCTCGACCTCGATTGACAGCATCACTGTCCCGAAACTTGAATATTTACACACACTTCGGCATTAGCGCATTTTCATCCAACTATAACCGCGACGATGTTCTTCCTAAAAGAAGAGACCAAGGTGATCTCCATGCACCCATCCTATTTCGGACCCAACATGCGAGAGTACCTCATCGGTCGACTCAACGAGGAGGAAGAGGGACGGTGCACAGGTGATCACTTTGTGATCTGTGTCATGGACATGGTTGATATTGGCGAGGGGCGGGTGATGCCTGGAATTGGAATGGCGGAATACACCATCAGATATCGTGCGATCATCTGGAAGCCATTCCGTGGCGAGACGGTATGCGCTTGGGATCCGAGGTTGTCTGTCGCCTTTGAATTCCTACTGACTGAGCTTAGGTTGATGCTATTGTTACTTCTGTTAAGCCTACTGGTATCTTCACCCTGGCGGGCCCATTGTCTGTCTTCATTGCACGAAAGGTATGTTTTTGTTATCGACCATGGATCTTATAAGTGTTGCTGCTGACAGCCCATCAGAACATCCCCTCCGATATCAAGTGGGAACCCAACACCGTGCCGCCGCAATACACCGATCATGCCGATCAAGTGATTGAGAAAGGAACCAGTTTGCGGTTGAAGATCCTTGGTGTCAAGCCTGACGTGGCTGCCATCAATGCTATTGGCACCATCAAGGAGGATTATCTTGGGTAAGTCGTTCGAACCCGACCCAGCGTATATGACCTTTCTAACGCGGTTTTCTTTGATAGACCTTTGTAATGAGACACGATTGCAACACATACCCACCCTTTTCACCAATACGATAATCTACCATGCTATCTATCGTTCCCCGAAGATATGGCAAGTGCTTGGAAGGGCTTGACTGCCTAACAGAGAAATAAAAAAAGAACTGGCGGGTCAGGAGCTGGAGTTTGACAAGTCTCTGTTCGATACACATGCCATTTGATTGGAATGGTCAATGAAAGGCCGATCATGTCTTCTACCTGAGACTGTCTAGCGGCATTGCAGACGGCTGACATGACTTCTCAGAGATGTCAACTGCTGAGGACCTTCTCCAGTACTTTGAAATGTCCAATGTACAATATGTTCTACGTCCCTGTGCAATACCCCCTGTAAAGAGATCGTTCAAAGTGTATTCTCCAGTTGCCGGAGGGACGGGGCCTAAGCCAAGCCCCCAAGCCTAGGCCTGTATGGTGAAACACCGGCGTGTTTTCAGGTCGTTTTTAGAGGATTACCCGGATTTCGGCTTTTCTATTTGCATTTCCTTATTTTCATTGAATGTTTGCATATATGCAAGGTACCGAGTACTAACTGGTTCTAGCGTGCCCCTGTATATTATGTTGTACGGGAGAGTACAACATCCGTGACCTCGTAGAACGACTTCCTTCTCCTTTCATTCTCTCTTAAAAAATAGTTTCTCCGTATCTCGTCTAGTTTGCTTCCAGAGTATTCTAGAGTTCTCTTCTCTGGATATTCCTTTCAATCCCCTGTCCCTATACGGTTGACAATGTCCTACTTCAAGACCGAATACCAGCGGTTCCTGGACAACCCCAGGACTGCTAAATTGGCCGATGATGCCTCCTTAATCTACGTTCCTACCACGACGAAGTTTGAGCAGGCCGACAATGTGATCACTCATGTGTTGAAGAACGCGAAGATCGTCAAGACAAAGTCGAACCAGGTCATCAGCGCCATTGAGGGATCAGACTCACTATGTCTAGACATGGAAACAACCCTCGAATTCACCGAGGGTGGTGGGGTTTATCTCCCCTCGTTGGACGATAATTTCCTGGCCGACCGTGTTGCGACCTTCCCCACGGTAAATTCCCTGACGCGCGTCGCGTTATCGGAAGCTAATGCATTGTCCTGCAGGTTCACATCGTCCACTTCGACTCTAATCAACTGATCAAGCAGATCCGCATTTATTGGGATCAGGCCTCATTGCTGAAACAAGTCGAGGTTATCGGAGCGCGCGGACGCCAATGGCCCATTCGTGACGGAAAAGACCAACTTCGTCTGCTCAAAAACGCCGAGACAGCGCGTGCGGCACCCTCGCAGCCTCCTTCTCAGAAGGTGGAGACCAAACTCCCCGATCGCTCCTCATCCCCGGGAAAGCGCCGCTTCAAGGATCCATACTCAGCCAACTCCCTCACTGAGCTCCTCTCGCCGAACAAGGAGGCCGCTGAGCGCGAAAGCCGTGCGGAAGCCCCCAGACCGGCTTCCTCCAGCAAGAGATATACCAAAGACCCCTACGGAGCAGGTTCCTTGAATGAGCTTCTGTCCCCCTCCAAGAAGCCTCCCGCCCCTGTGGCTCCCTTTGCGCCCGCATCTGCGCGACCTGCCACTCGCAACTTCAGCGATATCTTTGTGAAGGATGACGATACACCTGACTCGCCCTCGAAGACGCGCCGGGCTCCCCGTGTCGACGAAGAGGATGAAAAGCCCATCAAAGGGCCCGTCGACGAAGATCGTCATTTCTACAAATCCGCCCCTGGAAAATACAACCACTTCGAGATCGGCGGCGATAACTCAGAACGCGAGATCAAGGCAGAAGTCAAGCAAGCCAAGACCCCCCACTCAACCCACTGGGACTTCGACGACTTCGAGACCCCCGTGAAAGGCTCGCGCGTGCCACGCGGAGAAGAAGTACGCCACTTCGGGTTCGGCGATAACGAAGAAGGCGCCAGCGCCCAAACCAAGCTCGATGTGGCCAAGCCGCGTCGCGACGCAGACCGCCACTTCGACATGACCGATGAAGAAACTGAGGAGGACGGACGGATCATCAGCTCATTCGGGGGCCGCGGCAAGCGTCTCTATGAGAACCGTCTCTTCGACAGCAACGGGCAGGCCGAGCTCTCCGAGCGCGAACAGAAGAGCGAGCCCTTGTCAACAGGCACCAACGTCGGCAACCGCAACAAGAACTTCGTTTCGCAATTCGAGCTGGTGGATGAATCGCCCGCCTCCAAGGAGAACAAGCCTACCCAGAAGCACGACGCGCACAATAAGATGATGGAGTCTCACTGGGATAACTACGACGAGCAGTCCCCTCTCCCTACCCAAGCCCATACCCAGCACAATAAGGCAATGGAGTCTCATTGGGATAACTACGACGAGCAGTCCCCTCTCCCTACCCAAGCCCATACCCAGCACAATAAGGCAATGGAGTCTCACTGGGATAACTACGACGAGCAGTCCCCTCTCCCTACCCAAGCCCATACCCAGCACAATAAGGCAATGGAGTCAAACTGGGGTAACTACGACGAGGAGTCCCCCAAGCCTACTCAAAAGCACGACGCGCACAATAAGATGATGGAATCACACTGGGATAACTATGAAGACCCGTCCCCCGAGCCCGTTAGAAGGAACGCCACGGCGCAGCGCAACCCTCTCGGCCATAACCAGCCCAGCTGGAATCACGAAGACAACTGAGTGCCGGTTTGGGACTTAGCTTGATGCAAGTATGTATCCCTTGTGGAGAAGTCTCAGCTCGACAAGTACGGCCGACTCTTTCCGATCACGAGCCATATGTATCGATACCCGCATGAATTTTGGACAATTGTCCTTGAAACTGCAAAATACCAAAAAAAAAAAAAGGCTGATGGCTTCCCCTTTCGCGCTTGTAACTTTGCAGTTGGAGTCGAGTGTGGAATGCCTGGCCTGCGTGTACTACTTTCAACACTTCTTGTCTATTGCTTTTATCTTTTGTACCTTGCCCTTAAAATGTTACCAGTGTACAAGTTTATTTCCATAGCGGGTTTCGTTTATCTGTTAATTCAATGTTATACTTCGATTTCTTCCTTGTAACCCTCGTGCAACGTAACACTAAGGGATGATAGATGTTATCGTTTGAAGAATTCAATTGAGTCTCATTAAGTCATTCAAAATAGTAAATAGATATCAATCTCGTCCAGTGACCCGAATATCCCAAACGATATTTTCCAAAGACCAAAGATGAGCGAGCGAATGTAAGTAAGGTTTCCAGGTCCAAATATGATATCCCTTCAGCAAATCGTGCCAATTCCACCATCAAACCAACCTACATGTAGATCCAAAAGATAAACACACATAGATATCCAATAGGTGATAAAACATACTAAATAAACCTAGATGTAGAACATAGTCTCGGCGATATTAGGGTGGATCTTGACATCCACCATGCGGGACATATCCGCCGTACCCTCCGTGCCGCTGATACTACCACCAGAGCCATCAATGGGCATAGGATCGAACAGATCACTCAAGAAGCAGCGAGCACGGGTACACACCAGATCGGCATAGTACGCTGGTGGACAGACACTAACTGCCTTCGTAGCGCGGCCGAACATGTAGCACATTTTGTGAGTGAGGTCCTGGAGGACATCAGCCGCGCCGGGGCCGGTGCTGTTAGCCGGGTGACGGGGGTAGAAGATCTCGTCCCAGACGGTGAAGTAGTGAGCAGGACGGGCGGTGCCCTGGAGGGCGGAGTGAGCCTGCAAGAAGAAGTCCCAGTCTCTGGCCTCTGAGACGCCGCGATCGACGACTGTTCCGGGGATGGGGTTCTCGCGGTTCGAGTCCTGCTCTGTTGTCGGGTAGAAGCGGGTATTGTGGCGCTTTCCGACGACGATGATGGCCAGACGTGGGAGGCCCTTCTTTGTCTGATCTGCCGGGTAGGTCTTCTTGCATGCTTCTTGGAGGAGGGGGAGTTCCTCGTCGATGACTTTGTTATATTGGCCTTCTGAGACGCCGTCACGGTAGACGATGATGTTCTCCGGGAGGGACTTGTTCAGTTTGCGCCAGTGCTGGAGACGCGAGGCGAGGAGGGTTTCTAGGTCTGCGACCATTTCTTGGCGGGCTCCTTGGACGCGGATCTCGGCGGGCCATTGGGCGAGGGTTGCGTCGACGGAGGCGACGATGCCTGCTACGCTGGGCGCTGTGCTGGCTGAACCTGGTGATGGGTGGGTCACATCGATACCGACTAGCATTGTCTTGCCTTCGGAGATGATTCCGAGGTCTGTGGTGCGAAGAGCTTGGTTGGCACCACCTAATTTTAGGTTGATTTTCAGGCCAACATTGGCGTTATACTGATCGTTGGAGTTGATGAGCTTCTCTGCAAGAACGTTCACGTTGCGGATTCCGAAACGGACGTCGCAGACTTGCTTGATGCAGTTGTATATGCCAGTGTCTTTAGTGTATAGTATACCCAGTATGAATATTGGGTTGTGCTGCTTTTTCAGATCATCGATAGCTTGCTCGACGTCAACAGCGTCGTTTTTGCCGGTCAGAACGACACGTTTGCCAAGTTTGTGGGGGTCCACGGGCATTCCCATATCCCTGAGTGTCTTTCTGAAGGCTACCAGAGACGCATTGAGCTGATCTGGGCTTTGGAAAACTGGCCGGGAGCCCTCCTGGTCAATGTAGAGATAAGTCCAGGATTTCATGGCTGCAGGCTTAGAGAACTGGATTTGACGCATGTTCCAGCTGCCAACTTGAGTCCTGATTTCCTTGGTCCTATTTCCGTCTTTGTAGTAGATACTGGGGGCGGGGAGAACGCGTCCAGGAACCGTGATCAGCTCAGTGGAAGAGTTCACGCCGAAAGCAGACTGTAAAGGTTAGATATCTTGACAAGATCTTCGGAGCGAGGGGATTCCTACCAGTGTGGAATTCAATGGCTGGCCTAGTCCCAGCATACCCACACCTTTCGTGACAATCGACTGGGCGTTCTGGCCCGGCTTTCGACCCATAACGGCGAAGCGGAGCATACTGGCTGTCTGATCTCCAGAAAGCTTGGATTTAGCTGGCTGGCCAGGCTCGACTTCACAGACCTCAACGGGGAGATAGACAGGTCTGTCACGAGACCCGACATTCATCACTGGGAGGTTTGCGTTCAAAGCCATGTTGTACTCTAAGAAGAAGGTCAGCACAGCACGAGGAGAGAGTGAGTCGAAGGAAAAGTAAAAAAAAAGTTAGGATCAACGGACCCTTTTTGAAGAAGTCCGCAACGGTGATATAACGACCAGCTTCCGCAGGGCCGGCCCTGGGCGCTTTCTTCCCCTTCTTTCCCTTGGGCTCGGGCGCACCAGGCTTGGGGACAGGCTGGGGGCTAGATTCAGCGAGGAAGAATTGCACATCCTGGGGACCAGCGCCATGGCGGGGAACCTTGGGTGGGTTGGGTGACGAGCCACCATCACCGCGGTTGGCCAGGCCATAGATAGGCTTGATACGAGGCCGGGACTGACCGCGACTGTTTTTGCGGCTGATATGAGTGATACGAACGCGAAGGCTCTTGAGGAACTTTTCCAAACGATAAGTGTTCCTGTTGCCGTAGCCTTGGATCACATTGGCCAGAGGTCCCTCGTTGTAACAGGCCAGATACTTGACCTGGACATTCAAAAGCACGCGAGCAGTCGCAGCACGCACACTGACAAAGAATCCACGCAGGACGGATAGGCCACCGCCAAGGTTGAACGATTCCATGGTATCCTGACGCAGACTGTAGTGTCTGTTGGCTCCGACAGAGACGACCTGGTCGTCGGTCTTGGGGTGGTGTCCCAGGATCATATTGAGAGCAGCCACAATCTCGGCCTTGGATTCAAGCATGGCACCGGCATTGGTGGAGGTCAGGTAGTTGACCAAATCAGCAGGATTGACCTCACCAGTATACTGGCAGGTAACCTGGTGCATCCGGGGTGGATCCAGGTAGTCATCATCCATGTGCTCCTTGTATCGCACATTGAATTTACCCTCGGTCAATTTGACACACGAGATCAGGGTAGAACGGAAGTCTGACGCAATGCTGTTCTTCTGCTGCGGGAAATGCTCCTCCAACAGTAGACGCACAATGTGTCGGGCCTTTTTCCCCACAGGAGCAGATCGGCCTGCGGAGTCGGCTGCAATGGCAATATGGTAGCGGAACAACTGCTTATTAGGCAGGGTCAGGGGCAGGTAGTTTGCGTACAAAGTCACCGGCCTGCCAGCTGTGCCGTAACCAGGACGTTCGGGATATTTTGCCTGTCTGGGGGGTTTTCTGGCCGTTCACAGCAAGAGCTTTGGCAAGGTTATTTTCGGTCTTAGTGACGGTGGTGTTAGGTGGTGGGATAGCTTCGCCTTGTCTATATGGCAATTAGATTTGTTTCAATGAGTAGTAAAGAGAGACGGACCTGAAGATCGGTGGTCCAAGGTTGGCAGCACCACGGCCTCCACCGCGGCCTCCACCACGACCGCCACGGAAATCTCCCCTACCGCGAAACTCACCTCTGCCACGACCTCGATCACCCCCACGAAAGTCGCCACGACCTCTATCACCTCGGCCTCGGAAGTCACCTCTAAAATCACCTCTGAAATCTCCACGATTTCCATCACCTCTACCAGCTGGGCGGAAGGCTAAATCACCCCTGTCCCCGCGACCGCGACCGCGATCACCACGACCGCCTCGTCCACGACCCCGATTGTCACTCATGATAAGTTAGACTCAGATATTACGGAAGAATAATAAAAGAGGAATATAGTGGGGAATGGGGGAGTGGGGGATGAACGGCTTATTAAGTATAAGAAGTTGATGTATCGTCACTCTCTTTGTCTACAGGGTATATAGCATGTAGTATATAGGTTGACAATTGGGTACTTATACATAGTACATTAACATGTGTGTGATGCCACTACCACACACTTTATCGTACCCGTAGGAATACAATCATTTTCACATTCCTAGCCTTCTTTTTTAAAAAAAGCAAATAAATTCAGCTCAATCATTTCTCGTTTGTAGTCATGCAGTTGACCAGTAGATACATGTAGGGATAGGATAGTGACATTCCCTATTTTTGAGAGAATATTTCAGTTATGTTTCGGTTGGCTGTATCTCTATACGTCATAGTCGAGTATATGTAAATACACTATGAGTTTGAGAATTTTGGGAAATATCCAATCTCACCCCAGGTGTTGTTAGGATTGTTCTTTTCTTATTTTCGCATTTGATGATATTAAGGTACCAGGATAAGAACCAGTCCCTTGTGGCCATAAGCGTAATACTCCGCTTAGATAACGATGTAGAGGAAAGAGAAGCCATCTTATGTGACCCGTCAAATTACAAAACAGTCCTAGAGGCAAGACAAAGGTGTAAAACTAGACGAGTATCAAGATTAGCGCTTCAAAGGTTTCCTCTCCTTAGTCCAGCACTTATACAATGACCAGGTGAATCAGCCCACGTTCCCATGCGAACCAGGCCTTTCGAAGCGAAGATCGAAATCTCGAACCCCCCCTTGACTATTTGTTTACCTACCGACTGGGCGATTGGAGATTGGATGCTACATTTTGTGGATATAAAGATCTTGATTATTCATATATTTAACATCAATACTGCTTCCTCTATCTCTCCAGCCTGTTCAATATGGTGACGGTTTAGATAGAAGATGTCTGTTGAGATTCGTGGGGAATTGCATTTGTACTGGGTACTTAGCGTTTTCCGCGTTTCAAGCCTTGATGTGAGGAATGCTAAATTATACTATAATTTCTTTCGGGGTAAAAATCGTCTTGAAGTTATGTTGGCGTACAAACCATGCATTCCACAGTTTCCATTCTTGGTCAGGATGTGTCAATTGTACCTAACAAAAGAATCAGCGTCACTGGTATTTATTTCTCTCGAGCAGAAAAGGAGAACATACCTCAAACCTCCGCAAAAAGCTAGGTATAATCTTATAAATCTCCATTAGAGAGATATTCTTCCCAATGCAGGTCCTTGAACCAGCACCAAACTGGAGCATCATTCCATCCATAGCTTTCAATCGATCCGGTGCAGTAGTAAGCCATCTATCGGGGTTGTATATATCGGCATCTGAACCAAAGATGTCTTTACGACGGTGAATAACCCAAGCGCTGCAACCGACGATTGTTCCACCGCGAATGAAGTGTCCAGAAATCTCCATCCCTGACGCAGGAACAACACGTTCTAGTGAAAGACCCGCAGCGGGATGCATACGGAAGGCTTCCTTTATGCAGGCATCGAGATAGGGCAGCTGGCGTGACTCTGTCCACGACACAAGACCTGTTGGGCGGTTGACAATCGTACCAGTGGCCACGGCCTCGTTCAGCTCTTGCGTAACCCGTGCCATGCACTCTGGATTCTTAAGTAGATAGTAGAACACGGCTGCAATGCTGATAGCGGTTGTTTCAGATCCCGCAAAAGCCATAGAAACAGCCATGGTTAGGATTCGTTTGTTTGTCATGAAATCTGGACGAGTTTCACCCGCCTTGAGGAACATGGTGAGAAGGTCATCCTTTGCTCTCTGGCTCTTTATATCAACCTTTGTTGACATACGTTCTTCCATGCATTGCTTTGCGAAAATAGCCACAGGATGTGAATTATCCGATAAGCCTAATTTTTGAAGGACATCAAAAATTGGATTCTTCCAAAATAGCTTATCTAGCCATGGCATCTGACCAACAGGGGCAGAATAATCGAAGATTCTTGCCAGGGAGCTGACGATGCCATCGATGTCTTCGTTTTTCTCGATAAACCCATGGCGTTTGCTATATGTAATGCTTCCAATAACATCAAAGGCAAAGAATTGTAGCCATCGTGCGAAGTTGCACACTGTGGCTCCATCAGCAAAGAGCCGGCCCGTTTGATCGAGGAAAATCTCCATGGTCTCGTCAACCATCGGCTCATACTGTACCAATGAGCTCATGGAGAACGCATGGTTGACAGAACGGCGGAGATTGGCATGGAAGCTCTCATCCAGCGTAGAGAATAGCGATGGCAACGGCTCGCCTTTAGAAACGGTCATTTGTACTGGGTAAAACTCGGACTGTCTAAGTTAGTATGTGTAGATCATCATGGGCTCGGCATATCAGTACCTTGACAAATCCCTTGTTTAGGCCGTAGATCACCTTCGTTGCTTTCGGGTCCGCGAAGGACAGAGTGCGTGGCCCCAGGCGCACGATATCGCCATACTTGCGATGCAAGGCTATATGCGTAAGCTCAGGGCGTCGACCCATCACATCGATATATCGCCATATATCAGTCAGGCGCGCCCAGAACGGACCAGGAAAGATGTGCAGTGAGTTATAGAAATAATTCCGGGTAAGGTAAAGCAGGAGCAGAAGAGGAACTGAATAGACAACATATTGAACTGCAACAATAGGGATAGTTGCTATAACCGCCATAATTGTGTCTAATAGCTTTGATCTTCAAAGCAGGGGCCACGAGGAGGGGACGTTATATACACCATGGCAGAAGATTTAAGGAAACTTCCCCGCGAGAAGAAAGTGAGTATCTCATGATGCTTTGACGCGCACGATGATTCTGGGATCGGCAGTTCGGGATTTTAGAACCCGAAGATGAGCGTTGGTAGGCATGAGAGATATCTCGAGCAGGAAGCATTACCCCGGAAAAGCCTTCTATTCGTTAGTTCCCCCATATTTAGCATAATTAGTGCATACCAAGTATAGACCCCACCTTTGATTGTAGCCTGTGCGTCGGCATATGGGACGATGGTCAACAACCGAGCATCCCTTCCAGTGAAACAGTCTACGTTTTTCTGTATCAGGGTTAAACTTGTATTTCAGTACCGCAGGCCTAGAACTCTTATACATAATCTGGAAGACGTACAGCGCATTGGAATAATTTAACTAAAAGCGGCATTTGATAAACATTCTCTGAAGTTCTTAACGCCGTAGGCTTTATATATCGATGCCAAATGTGAAGTCCACCATTTTAGAATCTGGTCTTTGTCTGAATTTGTGGAGTTAGAATTACAACCCATCCTTTTTACCATTGAAAGCTTCTCCAACATACACGGATAATTTTCCGGAAATGCTTCTATGGGGATTTGTATGGGCAGCGAGCCTGTTGGCTCCATTAGTCTGCCGGCACTTCCGCTGCCCCACGCCCCGGGTAATAGTAATATCAACCTGTGCCTGGCTGAGTTGGCGTTATCTAAAAGGACACTGGTATCAAGGCATATGTGGCCTAGATGCACGGTACGACCTAGTGGTACGCATCGCCCCAAATGCGGTATCTATCCTCAATGCCGTATGGTGGGTTACGGACAATTTATGGACATGCCACTAGAGCGACGATAGTAAATATCGTGTGCCAAATAAATTTGATCTTACAGAAAAACTAATGTTCTTTTCAACCACCTATACTGACTGTGTATCTGATATGGAATAGCAGCGGGAAGATCGCTAACACCTTCAGTGGAATAAATGTCAATGAGCATTCAGGAAGCGAAGCAAATTGAGAAAGCCTATGCAATGACATCTATAATGGAGGTGGAGGAATACATTCAAGTTGTTGTCAATCTGAGCAAAGAAAGGTTGTTACACTTGACAGACTTAGTAGCTCTTTGAATGCGATGGGAGACCAGGAGAAGCAGCATATACATATGTCACTTACCGTTGTCTGTCGACTTTAACAACGGTCACAACTTGTCACAACACGAGTCTTTCAGTCGGGTTTAAACCGTACAGCCCTGATGGGATTGGTCAATCAGACTCGAGTTGATAGAAGCAACATTTTAGTGAGGCAACTCTCGGCAATCGACTGTGGGGATAGTGGGGGATGCGGGGCATATCAATATGGTCACCTGATCTCTATTTTAATAGGACATAGTCCTTGCCATGTATAACATTTGAGTACTTGTATGACATCTTGAACCGTACTTCACGGTTCAGTTGATTTCATGTGTTGAAGCCTACAAGACAAAGGTCCAAGAGAGAGGAACGAGAGTCCCAAGGTTGTTGATTGGAGGAAGAGACAAGATCAGAACTACAATTCAACTATCCTGAGCTACTAGCCTGAAACGACAGACACTCATCTCAACACCATGCCATGAATATTCTAGATGGTACAGTAAAAGAAAATGAACCGAGTTGACTATTTATGATGAAAACAATAAACAGAAGTGAAACATCTGCCCAATAATCTCTTCGATTTATTCTTGCCAAGCTGTTGCTGATACACGGTAGTATCAATCCGTGGCACGGTCAAATTTCAGTGAACGTCGTATCCCACCAAATGGATGTTCATGTATTGAGCTTTTTAGGATCAGAAAGAACAGTATTCCGTGAAATGGCGGTCAGGATTGCATGGTAAACTCGAGAATATGTCCATAATCAATCACACCGACCTTTATCGAGTTGTTCAATAACCGATTTGCGCTGACTCGGACGGCGGATCGTAGGCAAACAAGCAATTTGAACTTGTCTAGGCTTACATTGAAAGTGGAAAGAAAGCTGATTGGATGTCCCCAGGAACAGAGACGATCAATCATAGTGGATTCTTTATCCGACCCACAGTCCACGGGTATTCCGAGACACACGAGAGAATGCAGAAGTAGCGAAAAAAAGAGATATTTTGGACTGTGGTTAATATTAATAACTTTCTGGATGAAGTTGATGTGGCTGCAAAGGCAAAGTAGCGGGCTCGCCAGGGCAGGATGGACGGTCAGCCTTAATAAATCCCCAGAGACCCAGAGACGAAGACCATTCTGGTAAAGATTGACGAAGCTTGAAGGTGATAACATGTGAATATGTATTCGATCTTTTACCGGTTCAGCACAGATCCTCGAGACATGCATGTTTAATTGAATTCTCAGCCTGTGAGTCACTGACGTGTAGCCAATAGGCGTCAAGTCAAGGGAAAAAGAACAAAAAGAAGTCTGAGATTTATATGAGAACCAGCAGGGTACCGAGGACAAGAGTGGGCATAACTCGATCGGTCTCCACAAGAGGAAACAAATCGGTGTATTGAAGGGCAATTATTTTTCAAAAATATAATATATTACTCTCCATGTCTTGGCCTGGATTTTCAAGCCCTGGAGGTACATATGCGTGGCCAGGTGAGATCATCTGGTGATAAGCAAAGTCGGAGATAACGGATTAATCATCAGGTCGTCCAATCCTCCACGAGCTTCATTTAATCCTGATCTCTTTGTTGTTATTCACTTGAAGGAACCCTCATCGGGAAAACTTGGACCAAAGTATTTCTTTAGATTTTTGACTGATTTTGCGATCCCCGATCACGTTTATCCACCCACGCGGCATCTCAGCCACCCCTCCTTCAGCCATCGCAAGCTTCGACAACGCACATCCGTCGCATCGCCCCAAAATTGATCTGTGAACTGTGCGGCCTAGGTCATATCCCTGACCGCTCAAAATACTCGCGAACAGCATCAACCACATCTCAAGTTCTAGATCTGGCGCGGTTGCCTAACGAATACGAACCAAATCCTCGGGCACACTGACGCTGCGCAAAACTGTGCATACGTTGCTACAACTAGGGAAGGAGATAAATTGCTTTTAGAATCCCGCGCCGATATTCGGGAGTGGGCTTGCAACAACCGAAAAGGGTTGGATGAGCTGGCAGAACAACCAAGGTGGGACGTTTGATCCGGTCATTCGGTCATTGGACTGTGCGCACTGCGACAGCGCTTTTGAGAGTCTCGCTCGGTTAGACCGTTGACTTGGCGTGCACTGCATCATCTGCGCCTGTGGATTTCTTGAGAATATCGCCACATTTTGTTTACCTATACAAGCCCATGCCATTCCCCGTCAAAATGACCCCCACACCTCCTTCGACAAACTCCTCGAGTGCTGGCCACTCTCCAGATTACAGAGTCGTCCGGAAACGAAATCGAGTACCTTTGTCATGTGGGCCTTGTCGGCACAGAAAGTAAGCATTCGAGACATGGCTGAAATTCCTTGTTTCTAACAGTTCCAGGCTGAAATGCAATCGTTCAAATCCCTGCGAAAACTGCGTCAAACGAGGAGATGCCGCTTCATGCAACTATGCGCAACCCAACTCGCGCAGAAAGAACCCGTCCCAGCAGTCATCGAACACACCGGATGATATGCAAAACCGCATCGATCGATTAGAAGGCCTGGTTCTTTCGTTGATGACAAACGGCCCTCAATCTGAGGGTCCAGCTGCTGCCATGGCAGCAATCTCCGGCGATGGTAGCGGGGACTCGGCTCGGTTCTCCCATGACTACGATATCGAGGAGGAAGGTATGGAGGGCGCCGAAGAGAGCGACACGGACCAGGTCACGAAGTCGTTTGGTGTCATGAAGATGGACAATAATAAGTCCTATTACATCAGTGAAGCCCACTGGGCGTCTGTATTGAATGATGTGAGTTTGGGGAGTTTTTGACCAAACCCGAGCCTTTCTAACCTGCCAAATAGATCGCCGAGGTGCGAAGCTTCTTCACAACGCACAGGAAGCAATTCGATGAGCAAGTTGAGAAAGTTAAAGCGGCCCGACCAGCTACTGATACACCAGGCGCGACTTTGTTGTTTGGCATCAATAAGCCGATGAGCCGTGGCGAGATTATGACTGGCCTGCCATCTAAGTATACAACTGACATTCTTATTGCTCGCTATTTCAATTGCTATGACCGTGCAACCCGTGAGTACTTGCTATCTCCATAACCCGTGATTTTGATACTAACTTTATCTAGATATTCTTCATGCGCCCACATTCCAAGCACAGGTACGCTGGCCGAGAAGTTCATTGTTAGTCCAGACACTGACTCTGCTAGTATAATAAACATTGGGATGACCCTGCCGCGACCGAACTTGTCTGGATTGCCATGCTGTTTGCAATGATGAGATTGGCAATGCTATCTTACCACCGCGAAGGCGATGAGCCACCTGAATTCCGGGGCAAGTGCATGGACATGGCTGGGGGATTCCGAAATTCTGTAGCACAGTGCTTGACATTGGCTGACTACACGAAACCTCACCGTTTTTTGATTGAAGCACTCGTGTTTCATTTGCATGGCGATTTTGATCAGAGCCGAGAGGCGGATATTTCGATCTGGGTTATGACTGGCGTCATCGCTCGTTTAGCAATGCGATCAGGATACCACCGTGATTCCAAAATGTTCCCAAACATCACACCTTTCCAGGGTGAGATGCGTCGAAGAGTGTGGAGCTTTGTGCGCCAAGCCGACATTCTATTCTCACACCAGGTCGGGTTGCCAAGCATGATCCGGGGTACAGATACCGATACTGAGCTACCACGGAGTTTGTACGATGATGATTTCGATGAAGACTGCAAGGAGCTCCCGCCACCTCGCCAATTGAACGAGCCAACACCGATCTCGTATTTGATTGCTAAGGCACGCCTGTCGAACTCATTCAGTCGCGTGGTTGAGCAATGCGCTTCTGTCTCATCAGTTCCTTACGAAAAAGTGATGGAAATTGACGCGGACCTTCGACAGGCAAGGGATTTGATACCTGATCACTTGCGTATTCGGCCTATGGAGGAGTGCCAGTTGGATCCTGTTAATCTAATTATGTCGCGGTTTGCCGTAAGTTGCCCAGAAGCTGCCGCAATTCGCATCGATACTTACCGTTTGTGCAGGTGATGACCGTATACAACAAAGCTCAGATTGTGCTTCATCGCCCATACCTTGGTCGCGCTCGAGAAAATCCTCGCTTCACCTATTCTCGAAGAACATGTATCGACTCGGCGATGGAGTTATTGCAATTCCAGACGCTTCTGCACGCGGAAACGCGCAACGGACGCCTACGCAGTCACCAGACTCACAATACCCGAGTAACTTCCCTCAATTCAGCCGACTTCTTACTAGCAGCCACCGTTGTTACTCTCGACTTATACCAAGGCATGTCATTGCAGGGGACCGGCCGGCCATCGGGAGACACGTACACATGGGGCCGAGAGCGGCGCGATGAGATGATCGCTGCGATCCAACAATCAATAGAAATTTGGGATGAATCGCGTGATGAGAGCATGGAAGCATATAAAGCGTCAGCCATTCTCGGTGTGATGCTCAGCAAGCTGAAAATGTCGGCCTCAAGCCTAGAAAATCCCGCCGGAACAGCTTCATTTGAGCCACAGGATGAGAAGCAGAACGCGGCTATGACTCTCGGCCTGCTAAGCAGTGGGATGAGCCCGATGAACCCAGGCCCTCCGCCATTTGCTGATCCCATGTTCAAGATAGGAGACTTGCCAATGGGAACAGGAGCAGGTGGCATGGGCGGCTTGGCTGAAATGCCAGGCGCGCCTTCGCCCTTTAGCAGCATGTTTGGGCAGATGCCGGACATGCAAGTTAATCTGGATTGGGTAAGTCATTTCTTCTCTGGACCCTGATTTCTGTGCTAACATGCTGGTATCAGGATGCTTGGGATACATACATCCAAAACCCAAACCTCGACACAACAAATCAATTCTGGCCTATGATTGATACACAACGCCAATCAATCCCACAGCCTGGAGGCCTGACACAGCCTCCGGTGCCTGGTCCCTTGAGCTCGGGACAGGTACCGTCAACTAGTAGTGTTCCGCGGCCAACGACAATGTTCTCAGCATCTTCCAACAGTACCGATAGTGGAGGTGTGCCAGTAACATACGCAACAACGCCAATGCCTCAACAAAAGAATGGTCGGGGTCAAGGTTCTCTATAAACGAAATGTATTGGTATACTGCCTGATTTATTCTTTCCCGTTTATGCTAGAAAATGTTTTGCCCTGGCTGTTTTTGATACCTGGACATGTTTATATTGGTTTCTTGATCGGATGATTTGAATTAAGGCAAGCTATGTTTCTTTGCGCGGATGGATAGCAATGCAAGCGACTATGATCGCTATTTTGGAGGATTTAAGGCGATCTGAGAAAATGTGTTCCTAGGGGTCAATGTACCATATCTTGAGACTATCATATATTTCCACTCTGAATCATCGAATCTAACAACTCACCTCTTCACCTAATCCCTTAATATTTTCTATATAAAATATTCATTCTGACTTTTTTTTATATAATTTGATCTACTTGTTATTGGCGATTAGTCACGTGCCGGGACTTATCTGCCCGGGAAAAGTTCCCAAGGCCTGATCTGGCTTCGCGCAATTCTTCTCCAAAATATTATTTTTAATAAAAGACACATCTTGTGTTATTTCATTTATCAATATGTGAGTACGAATGTATACTGCGAGTCCGAGTCCGAGTCCGAGATGTTATACCTTGTTCTCTCGATCTCTGCACTCGGTTCATGCAACATTCGAAGACAATTGCTAACTTATTTCTAGGCATTGCTTCCGCCGGGCCGTTTCTCGGCTTCAATTGTCCCCAGCTACTTCGCGCTCATCGGTTACCGCCTCTAGCGCAGTGTTGCGTTCAACATGTCCCACTCCGATGCTCGCCGCTACACGGTTCGCCTACCCTACCCTCACACAGACACGGTTGAACTCTACCGATGAAGGTCCACGAATTCCTATCAAATATGTTGAGTCTGTCTCACCGAGATCCTCGCCGGACCAAGCCCGCCTGGACAGAAGTGAGCGCCGACGTCAGCATATCAGCGACGGGCCTGTACCAAAGACCACCCTTTACATCGGCAACCTCTTCTTCGACGTGACCGCCGAGGACCTGCGCAAGCAGTTTGAGAAATACGGTGCCGTGGAGAACGCAATCATCGTCCACGATGCCCGCGGTCTGAGCAAAGGGTGAGTTCCAAGACCGACTCTTGACAGCGGTAGCAATGCAACCCAAACCCATCAGAAACTGACCGAGTCTCCCTTAGTTTCGGTTACGTTACCTTCAGCACCGTCGAGGAAGCCACCGAAGCCATCACACAGCAGCACGGAGGCATTATGGAAGGCCGCGAGGTTGTCGTGCAGTTCTCCAACACGACATACCGGTCCATGGCCGAGCAGAAGCCCAGCAGGACCCTCTACATCGGCAACGTGCCCTACGAATTGACCGACCAGGATCTGCAGGATCTGTTCGATGATATTCCAGGTGTCACCGATGTCCGCATCCCCGTCGATCGTCGCACAGGCTTGCCCCGTGGCTTCGGACACATCGATTTCAAGGACCAGCCCAGCGCTACCCACGCCAAGGAGGTCCTCTCCCGCAAGGCGCCGTACGGACGCAAGTTGACTGTCGGCTTTGCTAAGCGCAAGGTCTTGAGCCCTGAAGACCACCTGCGTCACCAGCAGAAGAAGTTGGAGAGAAGGAATTCCCCCCGTACCTTCTCGGGTGTGAGCGAGGTGCGCGAAGTGCGCGAGGTGAATGAGATTGGACAGGCGTCTAAGCAGAAGGAGGCTGAGCCGGTTGAGCAGACCGAGAAGACTGAGACTGAGCAGAAGCAATAGATTGGGTTATATGTGAGTAATAAAGTGTACAATAGCGTCTCAAAATTGGCAATCGGAAGCATCTTTAATCTCGATGTATATTAAATAGAATGATCATTTCTCTATGTACTACGTTTTGTTGTGTAAACTTGATCGTTTTCAATATATCCAACTGATCTTCCCTTTCAAGTGAGTAATTGGTCCAATCTAACGCAACAAGCCGATGTGCAGCAAATGAAACGTACAGAGTAAAGATATCTCATTCCTCGCAATATCATTCAAGCGACATAAAACATATTACCTGCAAGTCCCATAACGCGAGACTGGGGCATTATAGTGGCTCTGTGGCACAACTGGCTGTTCCCCCCATCTCAGATCTCATGCAGCCCAAAGCTGTTCGAGAGTTGAATGGACATAGGGTCGCTGTTCGCGTCTTGGGCTTCCCGCATTCTCTCCATCTTTTCGCATGTCCGAAGCGTTGACAGGGGTTTACGGCTGCTGGTGTTGGCGGAAGGAGTATCGTTAGACTCATTTGGTCTCTCTTTATCTCGGCGAATTGTTAATTGGTGTGTGTAGATTTGACGGACAACCGTTCGCGACATGAGGACAAAAGAACGCGGCGCAACGACAGCGCTGAGAGTAAAGGCTGCGGTCGTATTGCGGATAATGGCATCATTCTTGACGCGTAGGTTCCCGAGTTTGTCTGCGTGCATTCGGCCGACGAGAGGAACGATTCCTCGAAAGACGAACTACCCGACGTCAACCACATCGGTCATACTTATTTGGTCTCTCTTTATGGAGGCTGCAAATGGTTGAAAATGGACCAAGATCGAACCTGTCCCAATCCCAATCCTTGGGCTTAGTTCTCATGCTTCCAAAGATTCTTGCCGTAAGAAAGTAACCCGGCTGGACTTTTGATCCAGAGCCCCTTACACCAAGCTACCGAAGAGGAGCATCAAATGCCTGTTCCCCTTCAGGGTATTCAGGATCGGGTTTAGTGTCTTTTGTCTAAATTGCGTTCCCAAGTTTGACGGATTTCGCCCTGGCGCGCCCGTCCGAATGTGCGGAGTCTGGTTCCCACTGGTAGCTGTAAAGGCGAGGTTGATCGTATCCTCTACCCTGATCACATCAGCTCTCTGGGATCGTTCAGTCAGCATAATCTGAGCTGCGGAGCTTGCCATTTGGTCCGTCAACCCGGCGACCCACGCCCCGGCCAGAGCTGGTTGACTGGGTTCACCCACTTGGGCAAACTCCAGTGCCACTCCCATCAATCGCTGGAGTTGACCGATCCAGATCCCGTGACGAGACCGCCACAATATCATCGTTCACGACGAGAGGATTTAAAGTAAGGAAGGATAGGGAAGGAAGAGTTCTCTGAGAATGAAGTAAGAGATATCATAGAAGATGCAGAATGCACTATCCATCCGTCAATGGAAGTGCGAGTTGTTGAGAATCTGGATCTGCAGAAGATGCTTTTTGTTTTGTCTTGAGAGGATGCGCGTCATCTGATGCCAGTCACCCTCCGTCGGTCGAGTTGAAGTTACCATACTCCGCCATCTACATTATAGCCAATATCGTTAGATATGCCTACTTCAATTGTGCACAGTTAATATTTTAACCCTCTCAATTGGACATATATTGTCTCGATATATAAAACCGCTCAATTCCCGCCCTCGACGCAGCAAAAAAAGACAAAAGCCCGAGCAATGAAATTTAGTAAGGGTATTCACCCTCAGTCCCCTCAACAAGTCCCTGTTCCTTCTGCAACCGATCCTGCTCATCTAGATACGGCATCAAGATCTTGTCCCAACTGGACTTGCCTTTATAGTAAGAAACAGTCTCATCCCAATTCCGAATAGCCTCCGCCAAACGACCAGGGATATAAGGCTCTTGAGCCAGTTTCGTCACTGGCTCGAAATACGTGCGAATGGTAAACAAAATCGCCCCGGAGCGTGGCAGCCGACGAAGCGTCTGTCGCTCTGAGCGGAAGTGGATCTCGTCGATCGTCAGATCTTTACCGTTAGCAGTGGCCCATGCTAGTAATTAATATCGTTAGAATTTTCTTCATCCATACAGAGAGGAAATGGGGAACGAACAGGCTACTTCTGTTCCTTGTTGATCGCCCATGCGGTGGGACCAGTGGAGTCCATCGTCGAGTTGGATGAAGAACTGTCGTTTTGTTAGAATGACACCTCTTTTAGCACATTAGGCAGAAGGTAAATAAAAGAACATACGTTATTCCTCTCTACTGGCTTGTCCGGAGTAAGCTTCAGCATGAATTTATTCATGGACCTTTGTAACTTGGCCGCATAATGAGGAACGCCGGCTTCAAAATGGAGGGTATCTAGGGACATGCGGAATTTCTCCCTGAGACGCCAGAAGCCGGGGAGACAGACTGCGGCTGCGTCGAGGTGGTATTCTCCATCTGTGTTGGGTTAGCGAATGCGCATTTCAACGCAGCGAAGATAACATACCATCATTCTTCATCATCAGCACGAGATCATCCTGAACCAGCAAAGCTGATGTTGCGAGAGCCTCGTCGGGAGTTGCTATAGCTCAAAATCAGCCGGAATTCTTGCCGAAGGAACGATTAGATTTGTGCCTACCTGCTGGGAATGGAAACGCCTCTCCAGTAAGACTATTATACACTTTCCCTCCTTCCAACCGGAAGGTTTTGGGATAGCGATGTGTTAGATGAAGAACCAATTCCTCGTTGAGCTCAAAACAAGCATCTTTCGTGACTGCATTATCGACATATTTGATATGTTCTTTGAAATCCTTTTTCAATTCCGCTGCTTTCATATCGTGGTATCGAAGAAAGTAAGAATCCATTTCGATCCAATTGTCCCAGTGCAGTTTACGGATTCCCATCGTAATGAAGTTGGGACCATGTCGGAACGGGCGATATAATTTGGGATTGTTTGAAGTCGGATCCTCGGGATGAGGGTTGGGAAGTGGTTTGACGAATGGTTCTTTCTCCGGTTGTTGTATTTGAGTACTGGATTTACGGTGAATTGGCCATTTCAATATTAGCCATGTGAGGATGGACACAAACAGCCCTAGAACGGGAAGGACACCCGATGGAAGGACGAGATTTGTGGGAATCATTGTTTTGTCCACAGTTGGAATGTGTTGACCGTATAATACCTATAGCTGATGGGATGCAAGTGCTCTTAAATAAAGTATGCACATACATGTGTGTCGTAGATCGGCACTCTAGAAATACGTTAAGCCCGCTAATCCAATTCAGGCAAATCTTTTGGCCACAAACGACCTACTCGACCAGGCAGGTTAAGTGTTGACTCGTTTAGGTATAGCGTCTGGCCGATAAGAGTCTTGCTTAGTGAAAAGTCCCACTTGAGTACCGTGGATGGGTCACATTTAACGTTATTTGATTGGTTGTAATTTCCCCGCAATTCGGCCATCGGCATGTCTCTTATCTCGCACGTTCCTTGGCTTTCCCAATGCAGTAAACCGTTGGAGATGTCGCCTACAGGCGTGGGGTGGAAAAAGATTGACGGCTGGTTTGTAGATGTCCAATCGTCGCTTCCGCAAGATTGTCGAAAAGTGGCTCCGATTGCCCAATTTAGATTGTAATACAAATTTGTTCATTACGTTTAGAAAATGGGAGTCAGAAAATATAATCCTTAAAATGGTGTTGAAGCAAACTAAATAAGAAGCTATATAAATCCAACTCTAAGTTTAAGAGTGTTCAGCTTCTTCTAACGGCCCTTTGAAATCTATATCCAAGTTAGTACTTCATCTTCGAGTCAAGGGAAGGTAAATTCTTACATCTCCGCCCATATAGCATATACCACGCCATACTTAAAGCAACACAACCCACGAACACAACCGATGCATAGGTCATCGTTTCACTAGTGACGGGAAGTGTGATAGGCATGCTGAACAGAATGACCTGGAAAGCAATCCACAAGAGCGCAAGGACATTCGCCGTTTTCCCAATGAGAGGATTCAGCTTCCAGCGCGACTGACTAATTTCCACGCGGTGATCGACAAACAAACTGATCGCAATGGGAATCGCATATGCCACAGCCAACGCAATCACGCCCACCGACGCAAAAGCCGTGAACGCACTACTACTTCCGAGGTAGGTAAGTCCTAGTAGCATCTCAATAACCGTAACCAAGCATAGCGCTGCCAGTGGGCTGTCCCTGACAGTTGAAGACCAGAGGTGCGAGAATGGGATTGCATTATCACGCGAGAAGGCCCAGGTACATCTCCCAGCTGTGGTTGTGATGCTGATAGAGCAGAAAAGGGCGACGAATAGAACGAGGATCATGAGGACGATTGAGGCAGCGGGTGAGCCTGTCACCACGTGGATAATATATGGCAGAGCTTGACCATATGGAGCAGCAATGATATCCGCAAGTGGTGGAAGCGTGAAGCAAATCGGTACAGTGAATACTAACGCCGCAGCACCGGCGACTACGGGGACCAAGCTGATAGCTGTGGGAATTTGTGTTTCAGGATCTGTGCATTCCTCTGCCATGGATGTCACCATTCCCAATGCTGAGAATGCATAGGCTGGTGGTAGCAAGCCGATGAAGAAGGTGAAGTTCTCCTGCCAGCCGGAATAGCTGGGGTCATAGCCGAGGAAGCCTGTGTATGCATCGTGACGACCGGTTTTTGCAAGGACGAGGAGGGTGATGGCGAGTGTGATGCATGTGACGACCGAAAATGCGGCGGAAAGTGTATCGATGAGAGGAAGGAGGTGGTCGGCGAAAAAGCATATCATGAAAACTACAAGGCAGATAGCGTAAAAGATGAGAAGGAGTTGCCAGGAAGAGGCTGTCCAGGCAGGGTAGAAGATGGACACAGTCGCCACGATAAGAGAAGCGATTCCGAAGTTCACAGATAGCGATATGGTCCAGTTTCCGATGAGCCAGATCCAGCCCGTGACAAACGAGACTAGCTTTCTGCTTCCGTTGGCCTTCAGCAGTCGGAATGACCAGTGGTAGATACCAGACGAGGTAGGGTATCTTGAGGCGAGTTCCGAAAGAGACAAGGCGACGCAGGTATCCAGTGCCAACACCACTAGGAGTCCAATGAAAAGGGAAAGTTGACCACCGCCATATACAGCGTTGATAAGGGCGCTACCGATACCATAGGGAATAGAGGCAATTGACAGGGACATGAACAGCATGCTTGACAGCTTGCGTGTGCGGCGCAGCTGAGGCTTGTACCCCAATTGGTATAGCTGCGCATCCTGGTATGTGCCGAGCCCATGGTTTTCGAGTTTGTTGCATAAGTCTATGTTGAGGTCTTGTTTCTCCATTATGTTCTCCATTGGTTGCCCCGATTTGGAATCGAAAGGACACTGACGGGTTTATATATTCATTCTGTGGGTATGTAGCATTGGTCTTTATACCGTTTCTCCACAGCATTAACCTGTAGAAGAAGCTTTAGTCTAGTCCAATATGGGAAATCATTTGGGCCACTTATCTTTATAGGTCCGGGCTTAATGAATCCATTAGATAGGGGTTATTTAGGTATCTATGATTTTCCCTGTTATCACCCCCATGGCTAAGCTAAGAACTACTATATTTACAGTTAGAAGTTTGCGGGGTAGAGATCCTTGGAAAATGCCCAGGTCTTATCAATGCCATGTGGCGGAGTGGAGTTGCCCAAAAACCTTCCTAATTGGGTTTAACGTGTGTCGATTATATGAACTCTAGGGCTTTTGTCTCCATATACCGGATTTACTCTCTTTCCTCACCCTCTTTCCTTATCTGCCGCTTTTATGACCCCCAGGATTAGGAGTAGATGTCAGCACGCAGCTCAGGAAACTGCCTCCAGTGACACAATTACTCGCTGCAGTAACTACGAAAATGTTCTGCATCCATGTATTTCAAATTCACTGTTCATTTGCATGGCTGTGTTAATCCAATTTGATACGAAAATTTGTGTCCTCTCTCCAACTAGAACAAAATATCCCAGAACATGTTCTTGTTTCACATAAAAACGTTCTCAAAGACGAGAAAGATTGGAGAATTCTGCTGGAGCATGGTAAGTAGGGACCTTCATATCAAGATCAGCTCCAGAGTAGCCAAGGTCCTCCGCTACCAACATTGCACACTTTTCACCGATAAGGAGAGCAGTCTATCGATTATAACAAGAATCAGTATTTGATAAACTTCCACAGAAAACGAACCAAAAGAAAACTCACGCTGAAAGTGTTGCAGCCCACATTGTCAGGGCAGATAGACAAGTCGCAAACCTTGAGGCCCTTAACCCCATGAACATTGAGGCGCTCATCGACAACACCTCCATGGGGTGCGATGGAGTTGCCCTCTCGTGGCGCCATGCTGCATGTACCAAGGCAGTGCCAGGTTGTCTCGACGTGACGGGAAACTGCAAAAGTGTTAGACATTATAATACGACGAAGTACCAATTACAAGCTCGGTACTTACTCCACTTCTCAATATGCTTAACATCTTCATCGCTGTATTCTAACGAAGTGCGAGCTTCATGTCTATTGGAGTTGAGGATTGAAGCCGACGGCTGCTTTCCGGGTTCCAACGGCGTAGTCCAAGAACCTATATTGATTTTATTAGCTGGAGGATATTCGCTAGACGTAATAAAAACATACCGTGTTGGATCCCAGCAGAAATATGGTTCGTGCCGGCATATGCTTTGGTAGTCGCCAAATCCATATCTTGCGCCCGTGCTGGTGAGTCAAAGGCAAACTGAGGATGCATGGCGGTGACCTCTCCAGCATACGAGCTCATGCGTCGCGCGGTTTCACGGGATTTGATATATCCCCAGACCAAAGGAGCCATGTCACGTTTGTCATTCATGAAACCCGCATCAAAGTCCGGAACTTCGTAAGGGTCAGCCGACTGGATGTGGGTGTGTCCACGGGAGAAGGGGTATTCCTAATTTCTTGTTAGCACTGGATGGGTTGGTATAGTGAGTTGTAACATACCAGGAAATGGAACATTGTAAAGAACTTGCCCGGGGGCATGTGCATGTGGTCTCCGAACCAGCTATGAGTGGGTTAATCTTGTATTCAACACGAAACGGATGAAATGCTTACCCAGAAATGATCGAGTAATGCATGACAGGCTTGTCAGGTTTATTTCTGAAATACGACTCATATCCCTCTGTAAAGTCTGGGGTCGGCCACTTCTTCATCTCTCCGAGCTCTTCCTCAGTAGGCCGGATCTTGACTCCAGCATCGATACCGTTAGTGGCCAATGGACCGGTGCCCTTCTTATCCCATTCTTCAAAGACCTTCTTCTGGACTTTGGGGTCTCCGCGAATGAAGTCATCAAAGGACTCGACGTCAGGCTTGGCGCGGTAAACGGAGAAAGTAAGGTAGTGGTCCTGGAAGTTTCGGCCCACGCCTGGTAGGTTGACTAGAGGCTTGACACCAGCCCGACGTAGCTTCTCGGGGTCACCAAAGCCGGACCGCTGGAGAATAAGTGGGGAACTCATTGTACCCGAACTGATAATGATTTGCTTCCGGGCCTTGAAGATCCTGCGAACTGGCTCCCCGCCGTTAAGAGGTTTAGTTGGGACTGTTACAACCCCAACAGCACGACCATTTTCAACAATCACCTTCTCAACTTTGGTATTGCATTGGAGGTGGAGATTGCTATGCTTGGCTCGGGTGCTGTGGACATAGGCGTGGGCCGCATCACTTCGTCGTCCTGGTACCGAGTGTCAAAGATGGAACCGGAACGGAACTGGATTTCCTTTCTTACCTGTGTCACGATTGATCCATTTCAACCAGTGTTCTGCACCGTGGCTGCAATATATGACTCCTTGTTAGTAAACATAAAGGACGATTAGTCGTGGACCTCATACGCAGTCTTCAAATCTTGCAAATCATCAGTGAATGGAATTCCTTGAGTCTCAACAGCGCGAAGGAAGTCATTCTTGATCGGGTAGGTGTAGTTTCCAAATGAGACCTTGATAGGTCCGTCAGTGCCGTGCAGTTCCGGGTTATTGCTCGCGCGTTGGTATGTTTCGTGCTTCCTCATCAATGGAAGAAGTTCCTTGGTTGTCCAGCCTTTTGCCTGGAAGTCGTCGTAATCAGATGCAGAGGCCCTGGTGTACATCTTCAATGCGTTCAGCTTTAGGCCACTGTATCGAAGTTCCAAACAGGAATCACTTACCATAAAGTTGATAGAACTACCACCTCCAAGAATGTTGGCACATGGAACAATAGCCTGTCGGCCATCTAAATGCTCAGATGGCCTGGATTGATAAAATGATGCCGTCTTCGAATCAAGCTTCATGTTGTTCGGGTAAATACCAGGTCGGTACACCCTAGGTTGAGATGAGAATATATCTTCCGAAGGTAGTGCTCTCAACATGCTCACCATTGGTTGTTCAAGTTGTCCTCACCCGCCTCAATCAACAACACAGACAGTTTGTGATCAAGATTCGCGAGGCGGCCAGCAGGGACACACCCCGAACTGCCGCCACCGCAAATGATGATATCAACCTCATCTGGGATAGTCATGGCTTTGAATATGTTGACAAGAAAGTGTAAGGATATTTGTCAAAAAAGTGCTTGAGAGAATAATCAAACTTATGACGAGAATCCCCCGGGGGGGTTCTTATATAGCTGTGTCTTCGTGCCCATGGGAGTAGCTATAGAGAAAATTTCTCCAAATCATGTCAGACATACAGCCGATAGCTCTGTGCATTAGCCCCGCGCGCGGAGACAGAGTTCAAACGCTCAAGTTTGTTGAACAGACTTGCCTTTGTCAAAAAGGTCGTTCATGCTTGATGCACTACAAGGAATTTGTTTTCCTCAATCAAACGCACTATATCAACATAGCTATAATTACCGAAGCATATTACTTGTACGCGCAAACACAGTGAGCGACAAAATGCTAATAATACGTGATGTCCTGCGTTCCAAATTGACAATCGCTGTCATATCACAAACAGCACACAGCCCAAAGCCAAGACCTCTCTGATGGTACTTTTCTAGGAAGTTCCCCGCATTTCATATATGGTTGTCGTCAGCTCAATTGCCTAGACCTAGCTCTTACAGGTCCTACGCGGGTGAGATGTTGCCAAGGGTGCTTGCTATCCCCCCATCCTCCTATACGGGGTATGGACAAGGGAGGTCTGCGCGGGGGTCAAAATTGCGGCAGCTTGTGAGCGTGTTCGGATAAAAACTATAATATTAGTTCTCAATGTCTCAATGTCCTATATTCTAAGCTATTTCCATGTACATGTACTCCGTACACATATCTGACCTGCAAAAGGGTACAGAGAAATACCCAACAAGTTTTCGTTCAATGACTTGTTTTAGCTGTTTATTAATCCGAAAATTCACTGTGGAAGAGAAACTAAGTGAACAATTTTGCTGAACAGTTCCTAAGAATAAGTATTATGTGAAGTCGTATTCTGATTCAGCGAGCTTTGATCGACCGGGAAGCATGATTCAGGCTATAATGTGGCGCTGGACGCATTAGTCCCCGAGGATTCTCCGCATCAGCTACTTCATTTTGCGGGGTAGAATTATTGGCATGGAAAAAATATTATTTACGGAAGAGGCGGCATACACATATTGCTGATATAAATTTCCAATTGGTGGAAATTTGACACATCACCAAGAACCTGCATGGTACTTTTTCTGAACCAGGACTCTTGCGGCATGGTATAACCGAGGACTCGTATAAATCTTTCTCCTTATTGCCCCGGGTATTCCTTATAGGGTAGTTCTATCTAGTCTTCATTGGTAGGAATCAAGTTTGAAAATAATATACAACGGAGGGAGGACGGGGACAAGGATATACAATAGCGAAATATATAGTATGATAAGAGTATGTACATTCTTGAACGAAATTGATTGATTGGAGGTCGACTGAAGAGCGGGATATTCTATTCTATAATTGTACAGACTTCAACTCAAGCCTAGACTTAGGCACCTCTCGACTCATCAGTCGCCGTAATGATCCCCCAGTTGCAGTTCACCAGATAACGATAAGTCTGCCATCCATTCTTACACGTCCCACTTGTCCCGTCGTAGAAACACGGTGCATCCCTCCACTTTTTGCACTTCACTGTGCCGACTTGCGTTGAATGCCAAAGTTGAGGGCTCTTTCCATTTGACTTGTAAGCGCAAGTATCCCCGAGCGTGGAGATATTTGTCATCTCTGATGGCACGCTATCGGATGGCCCCAGTTTGGAAACCGACCTTCACCTCTAAGTCTTCGTCGACGGTGCCGCTCATAAAATCATCACTTAGTATATCGTCTTTGAGGCGTTTCTTTATTAGTTCTCGGAATTCCGCAGTAGGAGGTTGTGCTTGGACAGTCGAGCCATCCGGGGATGTAAGATCGTCGATTCCAAAGTAAGGCACCGGCTCAAAGGGACAGATCCCTGAGCGACGGAAATCCGGATCCTGCACACCATTGGCGTATTCAATGAAGTGACCAAGCTCATCACATCTCGGAATATGGAAATTCTCATCCTCATCCTCATATTGTTCAGATGCTTCGTTACACACGCTCTCGACGGTGTCAAGAAAAATTTGCCGCCATTCGTCTGTCACCAGCGTTGACGGAATGATACCATCCATATGCTCATGAAATATGTTCTTCATGTCCTCTAACGCGTAACATTTTCCGTCTCGCGAATTCGCCGAGCTATATCTCTGGGAGCGCCATCAACCCAGGTCCCTGATTGCTTTTCGCCCAAGTCATGCCAGTAGTACCACATAAGATCCAATTTTTCTTTTTCAGTCGAGAGCTGCTTGGCTTCGATCTCATTGATGCGGTCTTAGATGAACTACCGATTCGCGGACTCCATTTGGGTGCGAAATCGCTCCACGGCCAGACGCATGGTCTCACCGGGGCCGGTGTCTGTTTGTGTGCCACTCATCATGGCCAGTGTCGAAGGATCAATTCTAGGAAGAAATCAGGATTTAGAGCTAGCGCAATATGTATTTAGGGTTGGGACGTGCTCAATTATACTGAGTAATCATAAAGCGGCGAGGGGTGCGCACTAAAATGGAAGTGCATAAGCAACCTTTGGGACCTCTCAGATATACAGCTCCTGTCCGATTTATGATATTTGTTGAAGACAGAAGTTTTCATTTGCAAGTTATATACACGAATTCATCACATGATAAAACCTGAAAAACAAATCCAACTAATAAGGGCAATGAGCCTCAACTTCAATTTCAATCACCATTCCCTCAATTCCAAGCTTCCCAATCTCCACGCAAGTCCAAATAGGTCGGTGACCAGGAAGAACTTTCTTGAAATTTCCGGTGACTACCTCAAAAGTTTGATCCATATTGAGGTGATAGCTGCGCACTGCATAAACATTTTCCCACGACATACGTGAGTCAACGCTCTTCAGGGCCTTTTCAACATTCTCGAAAGCGATAGCCACTTGTTGCTCGACGTCAGGGTGGACATTGCCACTCTCATCCCAGCCACCTTGGCCAGAGGTTTTGATAGTGTTTCCGATGCGGACGGCTTGGGAGTAGTGGAAGGATTCCGAGTTTGCCTCGGTGCCGGCGTAGTTGAAGAATTGCATATTTGCTTTTTTGAGTTGGAGGATGAGTGCAATAGGTCGAATCGAAGGAGGTAGAGAGGAGATAGGGTGTTTAGGTGGTGGCAAAAGGAAATGGACGTAGCCAGACTATTTAAACGGACATCCAAGGCATACATGTACCTCCTGGAGAATGTACAGAAAAGCGGGGCATTTCAGATATGGTAATTATTCTGACCACGCCTATCAAATCACCTAAAAAAATATATCTATTCGATCTTCTATCAGATGTGGATGTTGGAGAGAATAGCCAATATTTTAGTGTTTGAACCGGTTCTAAGCGTGGGAGATGGGCTTGGTATTTGCCTTAGCTGGCATATTTTTCGAAATTCTGCGCGACCAGGCCTCAAGTGGGTAAGTATTTGGGCCAAGTCATCAAGTTATCAAAGCACTTGCATCTTCGGGATCTTCGGGGACCCCGGGATCGCGGGCCACCTCATCTATGAACCTCCACATTTCCCGAATAGGCAAAAAGATAGGCCATCAAATTAAATTTGCTTGGCATTACCCCCCGCATTGCTATTTGTCACGCAAACAATCTTGAATGTATTATCTATTTGCTAACATTTGTTACATGATGCGCCTTTGAAATATAGACTTTATATGCAGGAATAAGTCCATGAGCCATGCCGCAAAGACTAGCATAGTCATGACTGTTGCCACCCAAGCTATGGCGTTGGATTCCAGCTCCTCGCCAATGCGGATTGTGGCAATTGTGAAGCCAACATTGGGGAAGATAATGGCCCACCAAGGAAGTATGAAACTCATCTGTGACTGCGACATACTATTGTCGCATTTGGGAATTAGAATGGGCAAGTGAGCGACCAGCGCAATCGCGAAAAGCCAGAATGTGAAGAGCCAAAGGAATATGCCTATCCACAATGCCACGACGTTCAGGGTTTCTGAAGCAGTAGGGTGCTTCGCAAAGTATCCGTATTCATCGGGGATCGCCTTGGCACACCCAATGAGAGCGACAATAGTGTATCCTGATGAACCTACAGATATGAAGAGTCCGGGTCTCTGGTTTACCGGGCCTAAACCATTGATAAGCATGTTGCCCACGAAGAGCGGAAGAAACAAAATGCACAACATCCACCCAAGACCCTGGAAAGCAATGCCGGCAACGATGATGGCCATTCGTTGTGAGAGAGGCTGATGTGCTGCAATAGACGACGCGATAGTGCCGGTCAGCATGGCGTTAAAAATCATCAGAAACATTGGTGGGCTCATGGTGCCAGGCTCGAGCGGGCAAACGACAAACATGACGACGAAGATGACAATATTATACGCCAGGGTGATGGCAGCATAGGCCCAGAAGAGAACCCGGACGGCGACGATGACCCAGGGACCGGCGTGAGGAACACCGAAACGCTGCATGCATATTATGATGGTCGCAATCGAGAGCCATAGAGAGCCTGTGAAATAGGCTTCCGGGGGGTTCGTGAGGGATTTGACTAAGCTAGAAGGTCTCTGCGCGAACCGACAGATAATGGCTACGGCGAAGAGGACGAACAGGACTAGGTTGAGGATGAAGACTACGACACCGGCGGTCTGCAGTCCGTGAAATTGATGGGGGGTTTCAGACAGGAGAATGGCCACGCCACCGGTAGACTGGGTGCAGGTGAAGTTAGCCCATGTGAAGCGATCAAGCAGCCGGACCTCCTTGGCGGCGCTTTCATCTTTGGGTTCCGCATTGTCAGGTCGAGCGGCGTTCCTCGTTGAGGCTTCATACTGCTCTTCGTCTGGCATAGCGACTCCGTAAGGACTAAAGATAGGATCTCAACTGTGCGGAAATGGCTTATTTCCGAAGAATGAAAAGAAACGAAGAGGTGCGATGTTGCAGATGGCCGTAGAAAAAGCTCGCGAGGGGTAGGTAGCTATGTAGGCGTACTCCGCACCTAAGCGAGAGTTTAGCGGCGGGTGTGTGGTCGAATATGAGCATTTGACAATCTAAAACTTCCACGGCAGTCACTCAGATGACCCAGAATTGCGTGTGGGCTTTCCTTTTCCCTCTCCAGCAGAACTATTCAACCAACTCAAGTATGATTGCCAAATAACCGAGAATATCGATGTCACAATAACGAGACTGGGGTTTGATACATGAGAAGTTGAATGCCGTTACCAAAGGCCAATATAGAAAGCTTCTCGGAATACCTATATAGATATTTTTTTCACTCTTTCGCGGATGGGATTCATTACTTTAGGCAACTCGAATTTCCGATATACCAAAAAAAGGCGGTGCTCTTAATTGTATAAACTGTATAAATACTGTAATATCCGAATTCAGTTTTACCTCCAATCTCTTTTGCAATCTTTGCGAGCTATACTTCCTATGGGATCCAGCTTTTGACGTTCGTTCTTCATGAACGTGTTGATGATAATGTTCACAGGTCATACTGCATAGCACGGATTTAGTCTACCTTCATCGATATTTTTTTGATCTTATCACTAGCTCAAAATTGGAACACATTGTAGAGATAGTGATTAGTTTATCCACTGAATATAAGAATGAATAGCTGCTCAGAAAAAGGAGAGCAGCTTAAAAGGTCTGGTATCGAAGCACCAGCCACCAAAGTCAATGAGAATGCTGTACCTTGCGTGTACCTTGCGTGAACCTTGCGTATGCAAGGGCCAGCCTTTAAGAAGAGCAAGGGGACACCAGAGTTCATATATCCCAAATTCAGTCTCTCATTCCTCATCTGGATTGCAATTGTTTGTCGCATTCTTGCAAATTCGGTCGACCTGATTGAGGCGCTTGAATGCTTTGGATGACTGGAGACTGAGGTTACTCTGTGGCTGAGAATAGTCGAAAACAGAAGTATAAATTGGCTAAGACCCCCGAAGAAGAATGAACCAAAGCTGATTGTCATTAGACTGAACCGTTGCAAATGACCGTGAGAGATCTGAGCTATTCAAAAATGGCTATTTTGCCTCCAGACAAACGACCTGTTCCGTTTGACTCCTCTCAGCTACAGAAGAACCTCAGTCTCCAGTCATCCAAAACCTCCAAGCGCCTCAATCAAGTCGACGGAATCCGCGCGAGTGGAGTTGGCGACCACATCGCACTACCACAGTTGGTAGTTTGTGGGGACCAGTCCGCTGGGAAAAGTTCTGTCCTTGAAGGCATTACCGGTATACCATTTCCTCGACAGGATGACGTTTGCACTCGATTTGCAACAGAGATCATCCTTCGACATGAGCCCACGGATATCAGAACCACAGCAACTATCATACCTCACTCATCTAGGAGTGAGGAAGAAAAACGTCATTTGAATGCGTATCGCCACGTTGTTCACGGTTTTGAGGAGCTGCCAAGCATCATCGAGCAGGCAGCGAAGCTCATGGGGGTGGGTGGTGTTGATACGCAGGCGGAGGGCCCAGCGTTTGCAGCGGACGTTCTCAGGCTTGAGCTAGTTGGGAATACAGGTCTCCACCTGACCATTGTCGACCTTCCTGGGCTAATCTCAGTCGCGGAGCGTGAAGAAAACGTGAAGATAGTTGAGAATTTAGTAGACTCCTATCTGCAACATTCTCGGACCATCATCCTTGCAGTCATACCGGCCACCAGCGACGTTGACACCCAGGGTATCCTCCAGCGTGCACGACGGTTTGACGAGGGTGGTCTCCGAACCATCGGAATTATTACCAAGCCAGATCTGATCAACACTGGTACGGAGGCACGCATCACTCGGCTTGCCAACAACTGCGACCGCACCAAACTCACTCTTGGATTTTTTGTCCTGAAAAACCCCAGCCCGACGGAGCTCAAGGCGGGTATGACCACGGAAGAGCGACGCAAGATGGAAATGGCCTATTTTTCTACTGAGCCTTGGAAGAGCCAGGGACTGAACCCTTCACGTGTTGGAGTTGAGAACTTGCGGTGTTTTTTGCAGGATTTCTTGGATGGACACATCGAACGTGAACTTCCAAAAGTTCGTGAAGACATACGTCGCCTTCTCCGGGAGAAAAATAAAGAGCTTGATGAACTTGGGGCAGAACGAGATTCTCCAAACCAGATACGCATGTTCCTAACAAAGATTGGCACCAATTACTACAACGTCATCCAAGCCGGCGTTTATGGATCGTACGGAGGTCGTGACGCGAGCTTCTTCGAAGTACGAGACGGAAAATTCCCAGTTCGCCTCCGTGCTACCATCCATATGGAGAACGAAAAATTCTCTGAGAATATTAGAGTGTATGGTGAAAAAAGAAAGATCGTCTCGACGGACCCCTCAGATGACGGTGAAGGTGAAGAAAGTGGTGAACAACTTCTTGTGACGGAAGAGGACATGCTTGACTGGATTCGACAGGTATGACTTTCTGCTAGCGAGATAAATTACCGTGATACTCAATCACCGCAGATTTATGATCAAACGAGGGGCCAAGAGCTACCAGGCAACTACAACCAAGCTCTTCTTGCCGAGCTGTTCCGTGTGCAATCATTGCCATGGGCCCCCATTGCTCGAGAACATATCGTGGTGGTCGCGAAGATCGTTTCCCGGTTCGTGAATGCCGCATTGACGTACGCTATCAAAGATGGGAAAGTTCACGAAAACATTGGTCGCCTAGTCAGCACCACGCTGGAGGCAAATGTCGAAGCAGCGGAACACGAACTCGAAAAAATTATCGCAGATGAAAAACGACAGCCAATTACGTACAATCATTACTACACGGACAATATCCAGAATGCAAGAAATGAAGCCTCTAAGAGCATCATTGAGGCCTCTGTGCGTGATTCGATCCATACTGATTGGGACGGTACTCTCCACCTGCAGAATACAGAAAGAGACTGTGCCAGATTGGTGTCATCCCTCAAAAAGCGTGTCAACGTTGACATGAAGGAGCAAGCATGTTCTGAAGCAAAAGCCGACTTGACCGCTTATTACAAGGTCTGTTTCATATGACGATTAATAGAATATCCTCTGATCATGAAACTAGGTTGCTCGGAAGACGTTCGTTGATAATGTCTGCCGTCAAGTCATTGAACGACATATTCTTGCCAAGTTGGCCGATGCGTTTAACCCCGTGACGGTCAGCTCCTATTCAGAGGAGGAGCTTATTAACTTAGCGGTTGAGTCTACACAGGTCGGCCACCTACGTTCTGAGGCCCGCCGGCTTCAAGCCGCTCTAGAGCAAAGCCTCCGTGACCTAGCAGGATAAAATGAGTTTGGACTGCTCCGACGTGGTTTTTTACCTACTGGGTTTTCCCACGTTCATTTACGCGAATGCGGGAGCAAATGTACATAAATAGTTGCTATATGCTGCATGCGTTCGATAGAAAAATCACTAGCATTATATGCTGAATGAATATGAGAGACCAAAACTAGAATGCAGAGAGGTAAGATTACTGTAATTTACACGGGCTCATCGGAGGTACATCGACTAATGCAAAGGCTGGCGAATAGATATCCTAATACGGACTAGTACACGTTAGGTGGGGCCCGGGAACTAAAGAGAAAGAGATTGGAGGTAAAACTGATGTCGAATATTACTGTAACATACTGTTATATTCCTTCGTTATAGTTCCTCGAAATACTACACTACTAATAAGGCAAAGGAATTTTTTAAGAATCTCCGTGATCTTCAAAATGTGGATGTTTGAGAGAGCCAAGAACTTCTAAGCATGAGGGATGGCTATTTGCCTTCGATCTTTTCTGCACGATAATGCCCTAAATGGGTAAGTATTTGGGCCAACTCAGAATGTCAAAGCGCTTGCATCTTCGGGATCTTCGGGGACTCCGAAATCGCGGGCCTAACTATGGAGCTCCACATTTCCTAAATAGGCAAAAAGATAGGCCACTTAAATTTGCTTGGCTTTCCCCCCGCATTGCTCTTTGTCACGGAATGAAATAATCTTAAGTATGCATGAAGGCTACAATATAAAACCATCAAGTCTAGGACTTTGTAAACCTCCAGAAACTCCCTATATCTCACAATGGCGCAATCTATCCAACTAACGGCTCCTAACCAGACCTCCTACTTACAACCTACTGGTGAGCAATACAATCCAGTAATTAATTTCAGTGACTGATTTGAAAAAGGACTGTTCATCAACAATGAATTCGTTCCCTCTATCTCCGGCCAGACGCTCTCAACTGTCAACCCTTACGATGAATCCGTGATCGCCAGCGTCTCATCAGCTGGCCCAGAGGACATCGATGTCGCCGTGGCCGCTGCTCGAAATGCCTTCAAGTCAGAAGAATGGCAATCCCTGACTGGCTATGACCGAGGCCTCTTATTGACTCGCCTTGCAGAGCTCTGCGACCGCGACAAGCACATTCTCGCCACAATCGACGCATGGGATAACGGCAAGCCATATGAACAGGCATTGGGCGAAGACCTTGCTGAAGTCATCTCGGTATTCCGTTACTATGGCGGCTGGGCAGACAAAGTCCACGGGCAGACTATCCCGACCAGCGAGGCCAAGTTAGCCTACACCAGACACGAGCCTATTGGAGTGTGTGGACAGATTATTCCTTGGAACTATCCTGTTATGGTATGTCACTGTACACCTCTTGAGCCCAGCTGTTAGCTCAACGCTAACACTAAGTAGATGGCGGCATGGAAACTTGGACCTGCTCTCGCGTGTGGCAATACCGTTGTCATCAAAGCTGCCGAACAAACCCCGCTCTCAATTCTCTACCTCGCTTCTTTGATCAAGGAAGCTGGCTTCCCCGCTGGAGTGGTCAACGTTGTCAATGGCCCCGGTGCCACTGCCGGCGCCGCTATGGCATCTCACCTAGACGTGGATAAGATCGCCTTTACCGGCAGCACCAACACCGGAAAAGCCATTATGAAAGCAGCCGCTTCAAACCTGAAGACGATTACCCTCGAGACAGGCGGCAAGAGCCCCTTGCTCGTCTTTGAGGACGCCAACCTTGACCAGGCAGTGAAATGGTCACACGTCGGCATCATGAGCAATATGGGTCAGGTTTGCACATCCACCTCGCGCATCTATGTGCAGGAGAGCATCTACGAGAGTTTCGTCGAGAAGTTCAAGCAGTACACTATTGAGAACTCCATTGTCGGCAGCCAATTCGACCCCAAAGTGAACCACGGACCTCAGGTGTCTGCTGCACAGAAGAGTCGTATTCTGGGGTATCTTGAGACTGCCAAGCGTGAAGGCGCACAGCTTGTTCTTGGAGATGATCAACCTTCCCCGGATGCTAAGGGTTACTTCGTCAAGCCCATTATCTTTAAAGACACCAATCGAGATATGACCCCCGTGCGAGAGGAGGTCTTTGGTCCATTTGTCGTTATCCAGTCTTTCAAGGACCAGAAGGACGCGGTTGAGAAGGCTAATGATACTGAGTATGGACTCGGTGCCGCTCTATTCACGGAGAATATTACCCGTGCTCATAAAGTCGCTTCTGCTATTCAGGCTGGCATGGTTTGGGTATGTAGTCGCGGATATAATTGTGTATGGCATGTGCTGACCCTCGACAGATTAACAGCTCGCAAGACTCTCACTTTGCTATTCCGTTTGGTGGATACAAGCAGAGTGGTATTGGGAGGGAATTGGGTGAATATGCCCTCTCAGCCTATACTCAAGTGAAAGCAGTTCATGGTCAGTATTTTTTTCTCACAATATTTGCGACCGGTATACTGATATTGTTTTAGTAAACTTGGGGACTTGGCTTTGAATATATTAGGGGTTGCCGCGTGCCGACGCGACGTTCAAACGCCACTGTATATAGATAGTAAAAAATATAGCAACAACATGATGCTAGAAATTAAACAATTCAATCTCAAATAATAAATTTTGACAAATGTGATGTACCTTGTTCCTCGTGAATCTCGTGACTCCAAATTGCCGTCGGGGAACCTCGGCTGAGAGAGGCGGAAAGCTCTTGAACCCCACGTCAAGAGATAACGGGGGGAAAAGGCACCTTCACCTTTTGCCCTTCTCTTTGAATTTCTGTTTTGCATTAACACTTTACCTCCCTTACTTTTAACTCATATTTCCACCATGTCGTTCCTCGGTGGCGCAGAATGCTCAACGGCGGGGAACCCTCTCACACAATTCACGAAGCACGTCCAGGATGATAAATCACTACAGCGCGACCGGCTGGTAGGCCGGGGACCGGGCATGCAAGAAGGCATGCGCTCACACAACATGATGGGCGGACAGGATCAGGTGAGCCATACAGGCGACAACCCCGCGAAGGAAAACAACAACTAACCTCGGCGTCGGGGGATTCTTCAGATGATGGATGATTTTATGCAACAACCAGGACAACAACTAAACGGACCCTCACCACAGCCATTCGCAATGGAGCACATGCGCCGCGAGCTGGATAATTTTCAGACACAGCCCGCCCGCACAGGGTCGCCAGGATGGGCAGGGGAGTTCGACCCGGGGGAGCAAGCGCGCATGGAAGCCGCTTTCCCAGGACAGATGAACAACGGGTCTGGATTTAGTCCTGCTGAATTCGCCCGCTTCCAACAGCAGAACCGCATGGGCATGCCGCAGACGTCGAGCCCTGCTGCCGTGAACGCGTCGCCTATGATGTCGGGGTACCAGCGACCGATGGCTATGGGCGGTGGGTATATGGGAGGTATGGGTGGTATGGGGATGATGAACCCTATGATGGGTGGGCATATGGGGATGCACCAGGGACCTATGGAAGGGCAGACACAGGATAAGGGGAAGGGGCGAATGGTGGAGCTCGACGATGAGAACTGGGAGGCGCAGTTTGCTGAGATGGAGACTGCGACGGTTGGCAACGAGGCCCGGACGGATGAAGAGGCTAATGCGGCCATTGAGGCGGAACTGAATGATTTGGACAGGTCAGTGCCCTCCAATGACGCGTTTGAGTCTGTATGGCAACGGGTCCAGGCTGAGACCGCAACGAGCAGGAAACTTGCCGAGGAAGATAACTTTGAAGTCACCGATAACGTGCATGTTGGTGATCTCGGTGACTGGGATGGCTTTGATAGTCTGAACTCTCGCTTCCGGGATCCCCAACTCGGCGACTACATGTTTGAGGAGGATAATGTCTACCAGGCTGTGGGCAATCCATTCGAGGAGGGAATGAAGATTATGCGTGATGGCGGTAATTTGTCACTGGCAGCGTTGGCTTTCGAAGCTGCGGTTCAAAAAGACCCGCAGCATGTGCAGGCTTGGACGATGCTGGGCTCTGCGCAGGCGCAGAACGAAAAGGAGTTGCCCGCTATCCGTGCATTGGAGCAAGCACTAAAGGTCGACCCCGGGAATTTAGATGCATTGATGGGTCTGGCTGTCTCGTACACAAACGAGGGCTACGACTCAACCGCCTACCGCACACTGGAGCGTTGGCTGTCCCAGAAGTACCCAACAATCATTGACCCGAAGGAAGTATCCGGCGACTCAGATCTCGGCTTCACAGACCGACAACTCCTCCACGACCGCGTAACAGAACTCTTCATACAAGCAGCCCAGCTCTCCCCCTCAGGAGCCCAAATGGACCCCGACGTACAAGTCGGACTGGGTGTTCTTTTCTACTGCGCCGAGGAATACGAGAAGGCCGTTGACTGTTTCTCCGCTGCACTAGCCTCCACCGAGTCCGGCAGCACCAACCAACAGGAGCAGCTACATCTCCTCTGGAACCGACTCGGCGCGACTCTCGCCAACTCCGGCCGCTCCGAAGAAGCGATCGAAGCCTACGAGCAAGCCCTCAACATCAACCCCAATTTCGTGCGCGCCCGCTACAACCTAGGCGTATCCTGCATCAACATTGGCTGCTACCCAGAAGCTGCACAGCACCTTCTAGGCGCGCTATCCATGCACCGTGTCGTAGAACAGGAGGGCCGCGAGCGCGCACGTGAGATCATCAATGACGGAGTGCATCCGGATGGACTGGACGACGAACGTCTCGAGCGCATGCTGCACATCAGCCAGAATCAGAGCACGAATCTGTACGACACTCTGCGTCGTGTGTTCAGCCAGATGGGCCGTCGTGACTTGGCTGACCAGGTTGTCGCCGGCATGGACGTGAACATCTTCCGTAAGGAGTTCGAATTCTAGGTTATTTTTCGTTGTGTTACATGCAAAGGATGGGATATATCTTTCGGATTTCTGGGTTCATGGCTGGTAAGGCCTTGCATTGTATCTACTTATCATTTGGTGAATGCTTAGATGGGATCTACGTACCATGAGGAAAAAGCTCTTCCCCATATATATGTTTCATGAACGCATTTCTTACCTTCAATTTTCCCTAGTATAAAGTACATAGTCACTCTCGACTTATGGATGATACCAGTCTAACGAATATTCATTGGATGAGGATGCTTGCGTTAAGTGGTCTTCTCAGATATCATTATATTTAGATGTGCCAGTTTTATAGGTCGACGACAAAAAAAGGCGGAAAATGGCTGGTTGAGACCTCCGATGGGAGTCTCAGACATCGGTGCGTGTGCTATTCCACTGTGTACGGGGCTGCAGAGAAGACTCAAGTTTCCTCGTGACGGGTTAGAAAAGGAAAGGAAAGGAGATTCTATTTATTCCACTGGAGCCCAGACACGTGATAGATACCCCTGAGCCATTTCCAACCTCGGAATTCTCTTGGTGCTTGTTAATATGTAGTGCATGCATGCATCTAGTAGTAGTAGATTTCATTTCCTCCGACCCTTTGCAGAGCGATATGTAGGCTATACCAACTATATATAATCCCACACTTCCTAAAGCCGAACCGAGAGCCTTGTTAAGGCCTATCTTACCCTAGTTAGCTACCGCCCATGTTATTAAACTACCCTGATAGCTCGTGATTTCGAGATCGTTATAACACCTTACCAGAGCCTAGCACGGCCTTGACTATCCTAGCTCACGATACGGTGTCCAATGGAAAGCTGCTGGTAAATGACTTAACGGAGATACCCCCTGAATATTCTACAGGTCTTTATAAAGCACCAGGAAGCTAAGTTTCCTGCTCAGCTTCCTCATACATCTGTATTATTCACATTGTATCCAAATGGGAGATCAAATAAACGTCATGCTCTAGTGACAGCCGAGCAAGTTATTGGGTTTGTCTACCAGATGAGTTCTTTTGTATTTTATTCTTCTCCTGTTCTCACAAGAATGGGTGCCTTCCCGTTTGAGCTGGGTATCATGTGACAGTTGTACTTTCCTCGTGGCTGTTGAAGTAAACAATACCAGGGAGTCCTCGTGACTTTCTCTCTTGTTTATCCCTCCGTGGTCACAATGGAAGCCACGTGAGTGAGGTGCATCCAGAGTCTCATTCTCATTTGCTAATAACTCATCAGGACTGCAAAGAAACGTGCCAGAGTTGATGAAGTTGAAGACCCAGGTGACTACGATGACTATCCCCCCAGGTACAGGCCATCCCCGTTTTTGTCAAGACTGCGGGGCGAGATCACACTCAGGGGCATGTCGCCCCCGCTGCCATCGCTGTGACAGAAAGCACATAGGAGTATGCACTGCCTTCTGCCGGAAATGTGCAGAGATTGGTCACTCATGGCGACGCTGCCGTCTGTTCCTCCCGCACCACATATGGGTAAATCAACGTTATGGCATGCGCACTACCATCCAGAATGTCAACATCACCCTTCCTGTGGTCAACCCTGGACCGGTAATGACTAGCACCTCCCTTAAAGCAGCCATTCTCTCTCAGCTCGAGGTCGCCCTTACTGGGCTCCATAGGAAGGCAGGAATACCTATGGACTCACGTATCACAATGAACAATGTCAATGTAACAACAAATATCCTCGCTTCTGAAAGAGCCGGTCCAATTGCTCCGGACACGCCCTTACTGGATAGAGTGCAACGAACTCCGACAGGACCACGATCCAACATCCCCAGTTACAGGCCCACTCCTATGAAGCCTACTTTTTCCAAGTCAGCCTTTGCTCGCTCTTCATTCTCTCAACCAATATCCAGCCAGCCTGTGTTTGGCCAAACTGCGTTCTCACGGCCCACATTCGTACAGAATAACTCTGTCGGAATCACTCCAACCCGGCCTCGCCATGGCGGATTTTAGGCTGGCTCAGTGTGATGAACTGCCCGACCGTGTTATGGAAGAAATGAATTGAAAGAAAAAAACACAATGGCGGTGTTGGAGGATGACACATCTGCGTATTGTTTTGTGCTATCACTATTCAGCTAGCTTGAATGAATCGGGGTTGTGTCGACGGCCCCGAACTTCGCCATCAGGCTTCCACCCCTACACTCTCACAGACCCAAACCACACAAAAAACATGTCTTCTACCTCCATCAAACTCCCCAAAGCCCATTCTAACGTTGGAGTCAACTGTGTCCCGCCAAACGACTTCGTAATCGGCACATGGCACGTAACCCACTCCACCCTCCCCTATGGAAAGACAAGCGCAGCGTCAACATCACCTACAAGCTGCTCCCCGCAGATTCAGCCGGGCTACAAAAACTAGACGATCTGGTACAATACCAAGGCACTAACTCTGAGAAAATCAAATCTGTCCAAGGTCTCCACACCGCAACGCCAGGTAATCCCGGCGCATGGGACTGGCGTGGCAGAGGTTGGCTGATGATTGCGAGTTCCCACTGGGAGTGTCTTGGGTCTTGGGTTCGGTGATGAGAGGTAGATTGTCACGTACTTTGCTAAAACAATCTTCACGCCTGCTGGCATTGATATCTACTCTCGGGATAAGGGGGGCTTTCGCAGAGTACCGTCGATCAGATAATCAATTCTCTTAAGGAGCTTGGGGTCAAGGATATAACTGATCTCGCTAATGGCGTTTTTCGGATTTCTCGGAACCAGGAGGGAAAGTTAGGTGTTACAGTTTGTTGAGAGCAGAGCGCCTGGTTTGTTGAGACAATTCCCGGGGGCGACAGTGGTAGGACTTTGTCAAATTGGCGTATCTAGAACCTGGATTCATGTCATCGTCGACCTTGGGTAGAGACGCAGTACATCACCGTCCCTCGGTTCTGAGATCTCTCGCAATTCCTCCTAATAACATGGCAGACAAATATCTGAAGATGATGAAAGGACCATCACACACTCCCATAAGCTGCTTTTTGCGACGAAGTCAGGAGTCTACAGTGCGGTATCAGGTTTCACATCTCAATCTTTTGAGTCTACAGGCTCACTGCCCGTGGGAGACTCCCTCATAATCACAATCTACATGTGTCATGGCTCCGACGCATCGTCGGGATGGTGATTCAATGCCTAGGGCCTCTATGGTGAGAATGCAGAATGAGACTCAAGACTTTCACCCGGCGTTCTTTGTTTGTCGGGTTAGATTATTATCCAAGAAAACTTGCAACACATTCCCACAAAAATACGCGCCATGGTGGCAAGCAAAGCCCACAAGGCATTGATAAATACTATTGACATCGAGATCTCTATTTACACAGTCATCAACATGCTAGCGTTCTTATACCATGTCAGCAGCGGGTTCTCCCCGTTCCGCGTCTCCGTATCCTCAATGTAAGCCCAACGGTTCACAAACTCCTCATGGCTTGTGACCTGCGTCAGCTTCCCCGTAACAGCACGGTACATATCCTCGACGACATTGAAGTCCGTCGGGAAGAAGATATCAAAGTAGCCTTGGTGGACCTGCAAAGAACAATTAGCTAGATTCAAAGATCCATCGTAGAAACTATCCACATACAAAAGGAGTCGACACTGGCACCGTCTGCCGCTGATACCGAGTCTGCACGACCGGCGCGTTGATCCCGGGCACGGCATCTGGCAAGGAACTAAAGTCACTGGAGACGAGACGGTGGGCTGGGAAGTATTGATTCAGAACATCGAAGAACTGCATCAGTCGAGTAGGGATGTACTCCGGCAGGGTGTATTCCTTCTGGAAGGGCGCGGCGGAACGGAGGCCGCGGAGAAGTGGAGGACCCAGAGGACTAGGGAAAGGACGACGGGCAGCGGCTTGGCGCACGCGCAGGAAGCGAGCTGCGACTGGGTCCAGCTGGTTGTTGTAATACTCGTGGAACTCGCCGTCAGAATCGATGAGCACACCGCCCTGCTGTGGCATTTCGGTGCCTTGCTTGTAGCGGATGGTGTCGTGGGCGAAGTTATCGAAAACTTCCAGGGCCAGGAAGAAACACGGGGAATGAACGTATGTGTCCCAGTCGAAGATTGACCGGTTTACAATCTCGACGTGGTCACGGTGTCCCTTGGCAGTGAGCTTGTCGGTCAAATTCTTGTACTGGAGATCTGCCAACGCGGGCGAGATCTCAATGATCTTGAACTTGGTGCGCTGATACACCTCATAATCCGTGTCACGGATGAAATCCAGAATGTTTAACATCATTGTGCCGTTTCCTGCGCCCATTTCATAGATGATCAGGTCGTGGTACGGGTATAGGGTCAGCTTGTAGTTTGACACCAAATACCGCGCAATCGTCTCGCCATAGTATGGCCTGAAGAGCTCTGTCGGTGTGTGCCACAATTGCCGCGCGATATCTGGGTTAGTCGCATCAAGCTTGTCTTCGAACTCTGTGTACCGTTCCCCAAGGAGTTTGTGGAAGGCGGGCCCGTCTTCGATGTTGTTGAAGTCGAATGGTTCTCCGGGACTGAAAATGGTTGCGTGTTTGGAAAAGTATCCGTAATGTGGGTTGTAGAGGCTGTCTAAAAGCGCAATGTCAGAAGTAGTCTCTCTTCGCTTAGCCGCCGAACTCACCGTCGATGAACTCGCGTGTCAGCATCTTGACCTGTCGCGGCCGTTCGCGACGGTTGCGTAGCTCTTTCGCTGTCACTGTCGGGTACTTTTTGTACTCCTCATCGATGTTCTTAGGGTAGTCCCCTCGTTTTGTCCACAGCTGGATATCATCGTGTGGTTTGCGTTTCACGTTGACAGGTGTGCGCCGCGTGAGAAATGATCGGGACTGTGGTCGAGCAAGTATGGAAGGTGAACGCCTTAATGATCGACATGCTGGATGGCGGAAGAGCTGTCGGAACAGCTGTGTAAGGACTGGTGAGTCCATTGTGATTGCAGAGCTAAGCTCAAGGTTGTTCCGGGGAAGAAGAACGATGTTTCCGGATAGCCATTGTGGCCTCAGGCATAGAACACGTGCCTTAGGCAAATGTCACCACCTTCAATCTCTTCGTCACATTGGGGATTACAAGTACCTTGAAGCCAAACACAAGTTGAATACCAAGAGAAGTCTTTGCATTGGCTTTCAATCGTCCTTTTCATCGACGAAGTACAGGCTGATTCCTATCTTCCACCAACAAGCCTGATGGTCCGAGCTTCACGTTTCCCGTCTATGCGCATAACCCCAAACTTCAAGACATAAAACGGCATTAGAAGATGCCAGATCATTCAACAGCGTATATAGGTACAGCCTTCGTGGCAGGTGTCTGTCTGGCACTCGCATATCAAGAATTTTCCCGTCCCAAATACGAGGATAATGTGACAGAACAAGTATCGCCAACAAATGGCCTAATCGCCCGAGCTGGGCCGCCCGCTATTGTGGAAGGCATTGAAGGCTGCATTGGAAACACCCCTTTATTCCGGATCAAGTCACTATCAGACGAGACGGGATGTGAGATTCTGGGCAAAGCAGAGGCATGTAGCCTTGGTACTTCGTATAGCACTTTAGAAAACGAGCTAACAATGCCTGCAGTTTTTGAATGGCGCTGGCCAGAGTTCAAAAGACCGAGTTGCACTAAGCATGATTGAGATTGTATGCTGAACACGAAAATATCTGCAATACATCACTAACTCCAACCAGGCCGAAGAACAAGGGATCCTGACACCCCATTCAGGGGACACAATCTACGAAGGAACGTCGGGATCAACCGGCATTTCACTAGCAACTCTAGCCCGTGCAAAGGGCTACCTAGCACACATGTAGGGATACGCCACCTCCGACTTCCCACCCAATAGGAAAAACCACTAATGCATAAGCCACCCAGCTGCCTACCGTCCGACCAGGCAATTGAAAAATCCAACCTACTGCTAAAACTCGGGGCAATCGTGGACCGAGTTCCGCCAGCACCAATAGTGGAGAAAGACAACTTCGTCAATCGCGCACGAGCACTCGCAAAGACGCACACGGCCTCATCGGGTATCCCCTCTGCGTCCGCGGAAGAGCAATCCGATCTCCCCGCGGCAAACGAGCGCATGACCCGTGGCCGTGGCTTTTTCGCCGACCAATTCGAGAACGAGGCTAACTGGCGCGCCCACTACGAAGGCACTGGCCCAGAGCTGTACGCCCAATGTGGGGGCCGCATTGATGCGTTTGTAGCGGGCGCTGGCACGGGTGGGACCATTTCTGGTGTGGCGAGGTTCTTGAAGCCCTTGTTGCCTAGACTTACGGTTGTCTTGGCCGATCCGCAGGGGAGTGGGCTTTTTAATCGAGTGGTCTACGGTGTTATGTTTGATGTCAAGGAGAGGGAGGGGACGCGACGTCGTCGTCAGGTTGACACTATCGTTGAGGGAATTGGTATTAACCGTGTCACGGCAAATTTTGAGGCTGGGAAGGAGATGATTGATGATGCGGTGCGTGTCACTGATGCCCAGGCTTTGGCTATGGCTCGGTGGCTTGTGGAGAAAGATGGGATCTTTGTCGGGAGTAGCAGTGCAGTGAACTGTGGGTCTATTCACTCTAATACATCTGGGCTTTACTAATGGATTCTAGGCATCGCCGCCGTCAAGACAGCGAGGAAGCTTGGCCCTGGTCATCGGATTGTCACAGTATTTTCGGACTCTGGCTCACGACATCTGTCTCGATTCTGGGCCAAGGCAGGGGATGTTGGTGGGGCTGTTGATACGAAGCTTGAGGATGTTATGAATGCACGGGACGAAGACTTTCAATAAATACATTAATTGTATGCGGTATGCTAGTCATGGTTATGGATATGGATGTAGATTCATCGATCGTCGATCACTAGCCCCTATTAGTATAATTCGGTTGCACACATAATTTTGAGTTTATAAATATGCCTAGAAATCTGTTGGGGGTAGACACCTTACTGTTGGTTGTCTAGGTAATTTCTTGGATGCCGAGCTGCTCAGGCGCTTTCTGAGCAGAGTCTTCGGACGCAGGATTGCTATCTCCTGCCTCGTCTTTGATTTCCTCCATGTCTGCATCAGAGTCTGGTTCATCCTTGATCGCCGTGTCCTCCGTACTGTCACTCTCTGTTTCCGACTGTTCCTCTTCCGGTTCCGCCTGTTCCTCCATGCTGCCGATCATTGCAGATGTAAAGCCCTCGCCAACAAAAGCCCGCAGCAGCTCAAACTCAACCTCATGTCGCGATCGGCCCTTGAACCTACTTTGTATCTGACCCCAGGTAAGGTCTGATTGGGTGCTGAGTCGGGATAGATCTGCCAGTTCTGGCTGCGTCCAAGCGGCGGAAAGTGGGGGCGGATTGGCTAGGCGGCGGGTCCAGTGATTGTAGAACCAATGCCAAACTGTCTGATACTCGCGACCTGGCAACATGTGCATCACGTCACTGGCCTTCTTTTCTTGTTTATGCATCATGCACACGATCAACTTTGCTTCGTCGGGTGTTACGGGCAATCTTTTGCTTGGGGTGTTTTCCATGGGCGACAGTAGGGCCTGGGTGATGGACGTGGCCTTGGGGGTTGAATCGCCTTGTACCATATGATCAAATGGCACTTCGTTTTTGTGTTCTAATCCAGCCGCTTCATTTTCTTGATCACTTGGTCCGCAGCCTTCTTGTGGTTGTTCTTGTTCTTCGGGCACTCTATTGTCTTGGTGGCTCGGTTCGTAGCTTCTCTCTTCGAGCCATACTTCAGGCACTTCGTTTATCTGATTGCTCGATTCGCGGCACCCTTCTTCAAGTTGTGCATCGGGTACTTCATCGTGTTGATCGTCCGTTTCACGTCCCCCTTCTTGGTTATCGTCTTGATCATCGACTGGATCATCAGCTGGTTCGTCAACTGGTTTGTCAACTGGACCACCAACTTCGATGACAAAAGCTGGTCGCTTCGAAGGAGTAGATGAACCATCATTCTCTTTCGTCGGAATGCGTCGCTTCCCACGGATAATTTTGATTTTCGATGGTGACGGCGATGGCTCATAGTCCTGCAAAGGGTCATCCGACTCATTTCCATCTGGAACTGCCGCGAAAGACCAGTCGCGCGTCACAGGACTAGAATGGCATTTGCGCTTCGCAGCTGGGCGGCGCTTACTCGGCGTAGCCTTGGGTTTCGTTTCGGTGCGTGGTTTGCGCGGTCTGCGCAGAGCCCAGACGGAGCCGCTCCCTGGCGGGGACGAAGACCTGACAGGTGGAGTGAAGCTCACATTTGACTTTCTGGTCTCGGTTGTGGGTGTTAAAAAGGATGGTGGCAAGTCCGGCACTGCCCAGAGTGGATCTTGCGGTTTGGAAGCTGGGATATGGTTGGTTGGAAGAGAAACATGTTCCTCCTTGGTTGTAGGACTGAGCCCTTTAGTTCCAGATGCTTTAAAGGTAAACACGAAATCCAATGACGTATCCATGTCTGTCTGTAGCTGTTTCGATGGCGACTCTTCGCGTGGAGGATCTGGAGAACGACGACTAGGAGAAGATGCCATAGAAAAGAATTCCTCTTCCTCTCCCTTCGTGTTGTCATCCTCTGCATCAGAGTCTTTCGGCCTCTCCATCTCAGCCTGGGAAAGCCATGATCGCGGCTCGCCACCGTCGTGCTCACCCCGCATTCCCAGGAGATGTCCATTGTCTACCACTATGTCCCCGGTCTGCAGGTCAATCTCATCACCGACGCCCGTGAAGTCCTGGCTATATTTCGCGAAAATTCCTTCGAAGAGAGACTTCAGTCGCGAGTCATTCTGTGCGCGTGCGGCGGGAAGATCAAATTTTTCAGGAACCTCTTCGTCATCGGGGGTATATGATAGACATGGCCTCTTCGCTGGTCGTTCAATATTATCATGCATGGAGTGGTCCATGCTGCCGTCCGGGTCGTTCATTGCGGATAAGAATCGATAGGCGCGACGGGTGCCTTAGAAGTGATGGAACGTCGAGCGCGTAGTAAAGTAACGCATAATTAAATCTATCAATCTTAATCCGATTGAAAAAGTTATGTGTGTAGGCGCAGGCGCGAGCAAATATGCGGCAAAGGAAAAACAAACCAAAATGACGTTCCCGGAAGCTCCCTTAGAGCTCCCCGACTTCCACTCCCCACACCTCCCGTCATGAATTAGAACCACCATGTATTGCCAGAAGTGTCGCACGCCGCTGAAACTGGATGGCTCGATAGAGTCACTCAACCCAGCTGCCTTTGACTTGTTGTCCAGTAGGTTCAAAGGCGATCGTTCTGGTTCCCGCTAATCAAGCGGTCTAGACTCTACAGGGAAGACGCTGTCGGATACTGGGGCTGTTTCGTCAGTGCGAGCGTCATATCCACCCGAACATCGCGACAAGTATGACCAGTCCTCTAGGCATGCTACGCAGCCGGTTTACAGACGGTCTATCCCGGCCCCGCGTGCAGGCCAGCCCAACCCGCCGACCATACCCCGAGCCGAGAGCGGTAATATGTCATTTGTGATGCTCACGGAGTCTCAAGTCACGCCGCCACCAGCCAGTGAGAGTAGCCCTGCTCAAAGCAAGCGAAATACACAAGCCCAACTACGTAACCAGGAGGATGGGTCATTCGTTGATCAAGTGGAGAAGACAACAAGACTATTTGAGATAGTCTCGGCGCGCTCCGATATCGACCACCCTATTTGCGTGGAGTGCACCGAGCTACTTGTCGAAGGATTGCAGAAACGCTTGGCTGGGTCTACGAAGGAGCGAGATGCCTACATCTCGTTTCTTAGGAACCTGAATGGGTCAATCCCGACCGGGGAAGAGCTGCAGGCAGCACAGACATCGTTGGATGACAGCCTGGAAGCGGAGAGGGCTGCATTCGCAGAGCTGCAGGCGTTTGAGAAAGAAAAGGCTGCTCTAGATGCCGAAATTGCCACCTTAGAAATCGACTCCCGACGTCTAGACGCAGACGAGGAGAGCTTTTGGCGGTCTCGCAATGCTTTTGCCTTGACGCTAACAGAGTTTCAAAACGAACGGGATGCGCTCAATATGCGTTATGATCATGACTCACAACAGCTTGAGAGACTGCAACGGACAAATGTCTACAATGACGCGTTCTGCATTGGTCACGATGGATATTTCGGTACTATCAATGGACTACGGCTGGGACGGCTGGCCAATCCTTCTGTTGACTGGCCTGAAATAAATGCTGCATGGGGACAGACAGCGCTACTTCTGGCTACGATGGCTGACAAACTCGGGTTCCAATTCCAAGGGTATCGTCTTAGGCCGCTGGGATCTAACTCGCGAATTGACAAGCTTGAATATCCCACGCAGCCATCCGGTCAGCCTGTGGAGGGAGCTACACCTAAAGTTATCGAACTAGACTTATTTTCATCCGGGGACCAACTGCTCAATCTGAATTGGCTTCACCGTCGCTTTGACTCGGGCATGGTGGCGTTCCTTGAATGTCTCCGGCAGCTGGGCAAGTTTGTTGAAAGGACCCCGGCGCCCGTTATTTCTCCCCGCCGAGGCCAGACCGGCGCCACCGCCCCGGGGTTGAAATTGCCCTATGAGATCAAGCGAGATCGTATTGGCGATGCTAGTATCAAGTTGGGCTTCAACCAGAATGATGAGACGTGGACACGAGCCTGCAAGTACACGCTCACCTGCTGCAAGTTTCTCCTTGCGCATGCCAGCAATCTGGCCAGCACGGGGTCTAGTAATTCAGCTGCCGTTGCGGCTGCGGCCGTAGCAGCCGCCGATCAAGCCCGACAGACAACGGTCCCGAATAATAAATGAAAAACCCCAGCAAAAGTTGGGGATTTTATGAAAAAAAAAAAAGCAAAAAGTTGAGGCTGCACAGGATTCAAATGCCTGTCATGTGGCAGAAAAATCGCGCAGGATGGAAATTTGGAGACCTGCACAGCGCATCACTGTACTTTTGATATGCCTGCATGTACATAATTAGGGGGGGATGGCAATGACGTGCCACACTAGATCTTTTTGACCAAGGTTACCTTGATCTCATTGGTTTATCACAACCCTCCTGGATTGACGAGGGGCCCAATCCCCTGACATATGTCGGCTGAGTGCAGGACTGGCGCGTGGGCTGAGAACAGACCTCCACACTTTCAATACTTCATCAGGAAAGAGAATATGCCTCCGATATGCGTATACCAGTCCAGTCTGCGCGCTACATCCTAGTACCTGCATGCGATCCGAGCCGGTGAACGATGGTCTGTGGACCCATGGGGATGTCGGCGGCAGATACCTCCGTATACAAGCGGCTCATTAGCTCCACGCGGGATGGCCGCTGTGTTCCCTGTCCTTTTTTTTTTTTTTTTTTTTTTTAATACATATATATTGGAACGGGGGAAAAGGTACACCCCGTGAGTCGAGCTTCCAAGGAGACTGAGCGAGGTTTTTATTATTTTTGCTTTTTTTTGAATGCTTGGGGCTGATTCACCCCCCTTATAATTGTACTTCGTGGATATCATCAAAGATACCATCCCTATCGGGGACCAGGATTCTTGCTCCCCGAAAGATACAAAAACCCCGTAGATCATTAATATTAATCTACCTAGGTATACCCAGCTGGCCCTCAGTTCGAGGGTTCCCATTGGAATAGAGGCCATAGATGCTCGACAGGGTCGTGGTATAGAGTAGAATGTGTGAAATAGATAAAAAATTTTAGAGTGCGGAATAGTATATGTCTTTATACGGTCTCCTTACATCCCAATACGAGGTCGGGTCGCTACGAAGAACTCCGAAGGTAAAGGTAGCACGGACCTTGCATCGTACGTTTCAATGAGTCTCGGCCTTTTGTTCCTTGTCAAAGCGTAACGGGTTTAACGGCCCTCCTTGCTTGACTGTTGAGATCTGGCACGAGGCAGGTGTCATATATGTGGGAGTAGATCTATTGAAGTCTACAATATATGTTGGAATATAATATATGTAATAAATAGATAAATCATTACGTGGCTGACTCTGATCCAGGGAGCTGGGATTTTAGGGGATTTTAGAGGATTTTGAAGCGGAGGAAGACAAAGAGCTGTCAGGGAAGATTCGGCCCGCTCCCGGATTTTTATTTGATCTACCGATTCTTTTATAGTTATATCGTACGTTTATTGTATGTTTATTGTAGATTGTCCGTAGATTGTCCGTCGATTATCCAGAGTTGCCTATCTCTCTCTCTCTCTCTAAAATATACTGTCAGTAACTAATAAAAAAAGAGGCAACGGAAAATGCATCCCAATTGCGGCCAGTGCGCATGTAAAAAAGCAAAAGTACAAAAACAATAAAGCGCGAAATAATAAACAGCTACAAAAAGACCACAGCCACGGAGATATTCTCCTCTACACGTCGATCCATGACAAGTTGCTAATGGATCCTCCTGACAAGTCTCATTCGTCCGGGGAAGCAGGGGGTTGTCTCTCCGCGTGCACGTCGCCGAGAGAAGAAGAGATTCGCTCGGCCCCCATCTCTTGCCTCTTTTTGATTTATATTTTTATTTTGAACTTATTAATTTGCTTTGCTTTTACTTTTTACTCTATGATTTGCATTCCTTTTTATATCTTTGCATAGCATGATAACTCAACTAAATCCAATATGGAGAATAACTATTCGACTCCCATCTCACCGTCAAATGTCTTTCGACCCCGCCGATCGGACGACTGGCACGAATATCGAGAAATCATCGAACAACTCTATCGCAATGATCAGTTGAAACTACGTGATGTGAAACGCATCATGGAGAGAGATTATAAGTTCTTTGCATCGTACTACTATCCTTTCTTCTTCATCTATAGCCCTCCCTAACTCAGCCCATTAGAGAAAAACAATACAAAGACCGTCTGGCTGCATGGCATGTTCGAAAGAACATCAAAGCAAAAGAAGTCCATCTCATGCTCCGAAAGCAACAGAAGCGCGCCGCCCAAGGAAAACAAACCGCCTTCCGCGTAAATGGTCAGAATGTCGACCCAAAACGCATCGCCCGGTTCGTGCGTCGCTATGGAACATCATGGGATACCAATCGAGGCAAAGAACCAGAAACAGAGCCCCAAAGCCCTGAGCCTCGTAAGTGATCCCAAATTGATATAACGATCAATCCCCCCCCCCCCCCCCCCCAAATTACCTAACAACCCCGTAGAAACACCATCCGACATGACCTGCTACACACCTGAACCAACAGACGAACACAGCGTGACTACCCCAATCTCACCACTTCCCGACATGCAATCACCAACCCGAGAAATGCCACCCTACCCACTCGGCTCATACGGTAAATCCACGGCCGTTCCGGTGAGTGTGCCTATAAATGATATTGATGGAAGATATTTCGCTCTAGACCCAAACCACCTCGAAAACCTGCCCGATCTGGAACTGGACGAAACACCAGCTATGTCGATGTCTATGCATTCCCAGCCACGCCATATCCAGTCCTATCACCATTCAATAGGGAACCATCTCTCGCACCATGGTGCACACGGCTCTCACCATGGGTCTCACCCTGTACAAATCTCCCATGCATCCCATGCTGTAGGTGTGCCAGTGCAAGTGCAGGGTGTACAGGGTGTACACACTTCTCACAGACATGGTCACCCTGGACCGGCGCCGAGGGATCTCGAGGATGCGCCTGGTGAAGAAGATACCCATCCGCCTGATTGGAATACAGTTGAGTCGTTCCAGACCAGGTTGCAGGATTTGGATTATACCCTGACGCAGTCGATGTCGAAGTGGGCTAGGGATCAGGATCCTAATCAGGAGATTCCTCATCATGAAGGATTAGGGATGTGATTTGATGGATTTGGTTATGCGTTTCTCTATTTTCATCATTCTTTTTTCTTCTCTTCTCATTTTTTTCTATTTGCTTCGATTCATGTCTTGAATTCCCCTTGATTTCCCCCTTCCCATAAGCGTGTGAGCCTCCTTTTTTTTTCTCGTTCTTATGTATATGGTTATGTTCTTTCCCACCTTTCAAGCCCACGGACTCATAGCAAGGGCGTTCGGCTTCTCCTTAGATTGGCGATCTATGGCATTGAGTTTCTGTATATCTTTTCTTTCAAGTATGGGTAGCACGAGGGACTCGTCTACTCCGCTCGACCGATATTACTGTCCACTCCAATCTTCAGCTATGTCTCACCCGACACAACATCAACGAAGCTACAGTACAACCCTTCGAATCTCCACCCATCCCCGTTACCCGGCCAATTCATCGATACTTCCCAACTCAAATACCGTACCATCCCACAGCCCCGTCTCCGGAATTCCCACATATTCCAGCACGTTTGAATCACAAACACGTGCGTCGTAAACACTACTCTACATGGGGCTGTCTACAGCCCACTATCTACAGTACATGGGGTATGTGGAGCTGACCCAAACAGGGAAATCGTTGGAATTGAAACCCTGTTGTCCACAACCCATTCAACCGTTTAAGCGGAGGATACTCCGCGGTAAACCTCCAGGGCTAGAAAGTACAGTGCATAAGATTATCCTTTAGGGTAGCTACATGAGTGTGCCACAGGAAAAGGCACCCTCAACCCCCCCCCCCCTTTACGTACTCCATATACATACATTATTCATTATACTTGGTATTATATTTATATAATTATACTCCGTAGGTATCCGTAGTGATTAACAAAATACAACGTCAAAAAGCCAAAACGCCCTACCTAAGCCCAACCGGACCACATATACGGACTAAGCCAAGCGCGAATGCGCCTCAGCCCAAAGCACAATACAAAAGTCGGCGAGTCCGGGCCAAGCTGCAGGGAGCCGGAAGCAGGCGTGTGCCAGACTCGAACTTCGGGACGTGCAGGAGCAGGGGGGTTCCTTTAAGCGAGATGACGTGCACGGGTATGTGCATGTGGGATTCTTACTCCCTTACTCTGCAATTACGCTAGTATATGGGAGATTCGTAGGGTTTGGAATATGGTAGAGATATACAATGTACTCCACATACCGGGGAAGGGTGGTACGATGTACTTGATATTCGATGTGTCGAGTGTCAAATGTCAAATGGTGGGGAGTCGGGAGCGGGACGGGTATGGGATGGCCCACTGTGGGCCAGAGTCGTGTATTGAAAGTACTTGATAGAGGGGTACTTTTGTGAGAACGGGGGTTAAGATGTGCATTGCACTAAGTACTTAAATACATAAGCCAAAATCGGGGAGACTGTCGCTAAAAATGAATCCGATCCGATAAACAAAGCCGAAATGAAAAAAAAAGAGAGAAAACAGAGACCATACCCAGGTGATACTGAGGGTTGATAGCGCGGGGAGGGAGGGAAGAACAGCTGCGATCCTGGCAAGGCTGCTGCCTGCACCGCTGAAGGTCATAAGGAGGATCGAAAGATCCAAGGACACGCTCGGGGGATATATAAGGATGAGCACAAAGCTCGAAGGGTGGGAGCTTTTGGCCGGATAACGTCAATATCAGAAAACCATACCCTGCTCCAGTCTAACATTCAAAGACAAAGACAAAGACAAAAGGAGAAGCCTAATCAAGCACCGGCAAAGTCTATACGCCGTATGCACTCATGGCTCATGAGTAGAATGTGCTCTTCTGGAAGCTTTCAGGCGAAATATCGCCAATCTTGCTGTTCAGCTCAGGCTTGCCCAGAGATGACAGGCTCTGTGTGCGACCTTCGGCTACTGGGTCGCCCTTCATTGTAGTGGTGCGAGTAGCAGGCTCGCTGCCTGTTGTGATAGCCTGCTGATTGGGCCGGCGCTGGATAGTCTCCAGGTACGGACCGGGGAGATATCCGACGCGGCCGTCGCGGGCACGGCAGCGCCACCACTCGGAGGCATTGCCCATAGGATCAGACTTGCTGAGGACAGCAACGATGTCGCCCTTCTTCACGGCCAGGTCGATGCCGTTACTCTCCTGGGTCTCGGGTGTGTAGTCGTAGAGAAGACGGCAGAAGTCCAGCTTGGCCGGGTCGAGCGCTGCTGAGCCTGGCTCGCCGTTGGGGCCGACGAGTTGCATGCGGCGCTTCGCCTCTTCCTCCTGTGATCGGGCCATGGTCCTGATGAGCTTGCCCATCAGGTAGGGGAGGCCGAAGAGGGCAATCAGGAACATGAAGAAGGGCTTCTTGGATGGCTTAGCGGGAGCTGGTGAGCCATCGGGGAGTGTGGCTGCGGCACGGCCGCCCATGAAAGCTGCAAAGGCAGCAGGAGTCAAGGAAGTCGCATCAGCTGGCGGAGGACGTCCTGTGATCTTAGCGATCAATGTGCGGAACCATCGAATAAGGGTGAATATTCCCAAGGCCGAGCCGAGGGTGTTGCGCAGATTTCCAAATTGTTCTGCGACCGAGACCATTGCTATAAAATTGAGTCAGCAAGTGTCCGTATATTTTTGTAGGTCAAAACCAACCAAAGAATGAACTGTGTGTAGCCATGTACGTGCTCTCGAGCATCTGAGCAAAGCCTCCAAATGCCCCAACGATACTCTCAATCATGTGGAAAGTGGCCTGGGTGCTTTGCCCAAACGAGTTCGTCAAGCTGTTCGGATCATTAGGATCTTGTCCCGGCATGCCACCGTACATTCCTCCCATGCCTCCCATGCCCATACCGCCCATCATTCCACCTCCGTAGCCTCCATAACCGCCGCCGTACATGGAGCCCATACCGCCCATGGTGCCGAAGCGGGAATAGGGTGATCCCATGGCACCCATTCCACCATAGGTAGATCCGTATGCGCCTGTTCCAAGGCGCGAGGCTCCATATGGTGAGTAGTTGGAGGCGGTGTTGTTGACTACAGAATTGAGAGTGCTAGGACGGGAGGGAAGGTCGGGGGCGGTGGACGTTGAGACTGCGGGGTTGGCTGTGGAAGTCATCGCGGTCGAGACAGCAGGGCTACCGGCGATAGGTGCTGTCGATAATGCGTTTCCTAGAGAGAAGAAGAGAGTTAGAGGATATTCAGGATTGCGTAGGATATCGGCAATCGAAAGACACTCACCAGCTGCGGCTCTCTCCCACGGTTTTGGTGGCGAAGGCGTCGCCATGGAGTTAGATATTAATGGAATCGCATCTAGATACGTTATATTCAGATAGATTCGTGAGGCCGAAGAGGGTCAGAGGGATGAAAGAGGGATGAAAGAGGGATGAAAGAGGGATGAAAGAGGGAAGAAAAAGGACGCATGTGGCCGGGAGTGGAGATGCCGAGGTCGGGGTTTGCCGAGCAAATACGGGGTATTCATGTCGACCTAAGTATAAATCTAGTACATATCTTCTAATATCTTAATATCTGATTATCACATTCATCTTATCCTATTCAACCTGTTTGACCTGTTCGACCTGTTCGACCTATTCGACTTGTAAGTATGTTCGGTCGGACGCATGATTCTTGGCCGAGTACGAGGTTGACTTAGATCCGTTTAGAAATCCTCGGAATGGACGCTCGATTACCCGCCGTTCTTTGCAGCCTTCGAGTGGCTGATATCGCAGGCTGCTGCATACGCAGACCCTGCAATGTTGGTTGTGAATAACCTTGATTATGAATCCTGGCAGACTGTCTACTTTCAAACATCTACTAGTCTCTACCGGCCGCGCGTACCGCACGGCGAAGAGGTGTTAGTTAGTTACACGAAGACATTCATTAGCTACCCATCTGTATCTAAGACTCCTGTAGGGAAGTTGTCATTTAAACAAGCATATGTCCCAGGAGAGTAAGAGTAGAAGAAGAATAGATTAATGGAATGATGGGTCCACCTTCGGGTAAATTGCCGGTTGAAAACTGACCGCATAGATATAGTATGGTATGATTGGTCACCAGTATACAAACTCTTGGCTAAGCCTGGTTTACGGGCTGGGGACTTATCAAATGGACCCTAATGTGTAACTCAGCCGGATTTCCATAGGCACATCACACCGAGAAACACATGCTAAAACATCTCTACAGTAAAATTAAACGTGAAAAAAGCGTGAACAAGTATAGATTCACCAATTACTCTGAAACCCAAAACAAATCCAGAGTCTATCAACGCCATATCATAGAGCCATATATGTACAGATACAAATGCAAAGATGAAATACAAGGAACTCATAACTCGTCACGATTAGCGTAAGCAGCAGGTTGAGTATGTGCGCGCGGCTGTGGCGTCTTCAGCTTCCACATGCGTGGAGGCACCGGCAATCCAAGCCAATAATTGTACAATCGGATGAATTCCGACGTGCCGATTTGGAACCTGGAAGGGTCAGTATTTGTCGGTCAAATGGAACAAATCCAATAAACTTACAATGTATAGGGGAGGTCCATCCAAGACCGCCAGATATGTCCAACCATACCCCAGATCATATCCCACTCAGACTTGAAATCCTCCCAGAGGCCGTCGTCTGGGTTAGGCGGTTTGCGCTCCCAGGGGTACCGCTCTGGCGCTTCGCCTCGGCCGTAGACGTACTGAGTCTCATCTTCATCGCCTTCGTAGTAGAAGTTATTATTTCCATCCTTAAACACGCGTCTATTGTTGCCGAGGGCGTTGGCGTGGTTGGAGGAGGGCACAGCGCCGTGTACGGGGAACATGTGAGTGGTGCCGGTCAACAGGGCTCGCTGCATACTGCGCGAAGCAGCGATACTGTGCGAGATGCGGCCGAGGGTATTGATGAGGGCGACGAGCTCGGTGCGGCGTAGGGGCGGGTTCTCGCCGTTCTTGGTTTCATCGTACTCGAACAACACCTTGAGCGCGGTTCCATACCCGTTTACCTGGAGCTTTCCCCAGAGGCGGCACTTGTCGCATCCGACGCAGTCCATCAGGCGACTGACATTGCGGAAGCGGTTGCGGAAGTCCTCTTTCAGGCTGATGGAGTTGGGGTCTTGGAACATGATCTTTTCGTCAAAGATTTGGGGGAGTTCGGTCAAAGTTGCTGTTAGCTTGTTGACGCGCTTTTTGGTCTCGCGGTCTTGCACTGGGTCGCTGGTGCAGAATGTGTACCCGTCCAGGTGCTTGCGCAGTTTTGCCACGGCGCGCGATACTAGTGCGTAGTTGAAGTACATGTTTGAGATGCGCTCCGGGTGATCGAGGAGTCGCTCCTTGTAGCATTGCACGTTGGGGTGCCACAGGCCGGTGGTTTGGTTGAGGAAGTCCCAGCACAGATGTGTCGAGATGGAAGCATGCATGCCGCTCAGCAGCCGGTGGAACACCCGCTTCTCTAAGCACTCGTTGTCTAGCGGCAGGCCTTCTGTTCTCTTCGACTTTTTGTGGAGCACGTTGCGGAAATCAGAGGCTGCCTGGAGACCACCCATTGGGACGTTCAGCGACTGCTCGTCCAGCTCATCAGACACGGGCTTCAAAAAGCAGTTTTCGTTGTAGATTGCATGCCACACTTGGTTTGCGCCAGCTCCGGTGTATCCGGTGTATCGCTCCGGGTTGTCCACCAAGCTCACATAGTCTCCCTTCCCGGCGGAACCCTCGTCCTCGGGGACACAGTAGTCTCGTTCGTCGCATTCGTCGTCATATTCCACCACACAACTCTCGCCGACGTCTTCGCCCAGCTCTCCCTGGAGTGGGCGTTCTTTTGGACGTTCGGCTTGGATTCTGCGGGGTGGGTGATTCGCCTTGGGGCCCTCTAGTTTGCTGAGTTCTTCCGTGCGCCATGTCAAGGGAATATCTTCTTCTGAGTCAATGGTGTTTACAGCACATGCGATGTTGCCACACATGCTATTTGCATCATTCCAGAAGGGACACTCTTTATTGAACAGGTTGAGACGGTAGTAGGAGAAGAAATCGGTTTCTTGTGTGAGGGAGTTGAGAGTCATGAAAATCAGGTCATTCATGCCATTTATCTCGCCATATGAGACACACGCATCCGATACCATGGCAGAAGGTTCGAGCTGGAGCGAAATGGACTGTCAGTCATCTGTGTTGAGTATCCGGCATCCTTAACAAGACTTACAGCACACTTAGTTGGGTCCAGTGAAGGATTCTGTTCACTGGCATGACTCAAGCCAGCAAGTGCAAACACTGCTGCATAGAGCAGCCTCGCTGCAGACCGCATCTTGGCCTCCGATTGTATATGTAGATAGAACGCGCAGAGTCGCCGGTTGTTGTATGTGCAAGGTGGCGCAAAGGCCAGGGATTGAACGGAAGAGTCCGTTCGGTGGGGGAAGTGAGGTTTAAGCGGTGATGGTTTAAAAAGGGAAGAAAAAGAAACAAATTCAAGACAAACAAAATAATGTCAGGTTCTGCAAAGTGGACAAGCTGGCCTTGAGATGCGCGGAGGATCGGCAGATCGCCAAGAAATGATGATGGCCTGATAATTATGGCCTCTGATTGGTTGGATTATTGACAGCTTCACATTGGAAAGTGGCGAGATATACGGGGTATGGTGCCACTATATAGTGCCATAGTATGTTATATAGTACATTATATAGTAGATATTATGTAGTACTCGTATGGCATATAGCATATCGTACAACTGACCTCTATTCTCTTGCTACCATGCCACTTCGTAAACATATATTATACAATTATCGACTTCAGACAAGTAACCGTTATTGTTACCTGAATAAGAAAATGCAAGTCATCAAGCCCCTGTCCAAAGAATCCTCCTAGCCTATAACCGAAACGGCGTACAAAGGTTCTTTGCCTTTGTCCTAAATCCTCTAGCCCGTGAAGATTGCGTCACTTATTATTGGTGAGCAAATACTAGACAGATATATCAGATTTAAGACACAGTCAAGGCAGCAACAAAGCCATGTTGGCCAATAGCCCGAATATCCCAAATAGCCCCCATATTGCCCCATCGGCCTTGGCTCTACACTGAAGACTTACCTCGTATTGGAAACTACAATTGGTATATATAACAGTCGCTTTTTGGCAGAATCGAGGTACAACCAGGTAGCAAGCGGTCGGTTATGTAGTTACAAAATACTATGAAAGTTATTCGGGGAACATATACCGAGGACCATGGCGACTAAATCTACCTGGAAATAAGTTCTTACATGCATGAAGCAGTCTCATTTAATATCACCAGTCAAATGTCATTATTTTCAAAAAGAGGGAGCAAAACATGGTCTATCAAACAGAAGAGAATATAAAAATCTATCAAACAAAAATCAGCGTAAGCAATAACCACAGAAACTACCAGGATTCTTGAACTCATCGATAATCAATACCAAATCATGCGAGGTGGTACTTGGGACCTAAATTGGGGAACTCAACCGGGCTCCGTTGCCCGTTATTCCGCCGACGTTGGTTATTAATTGCCAGGGCTGGGGTTCTGGCGGGACCGGTCTCTAAGCAAAGTGTCCCTGACATTGGCATTCAAAACAGATATAGTCGCCTCAGTATTAGGGGCTGGCATAGGAAACGGGTGCTGCGTACCACGTGGGGGTGGCATAGAGGCAGCCGGTGCACCAGGAAGAGTAACTCCACCGGGGAGGGCGTTTGGAGTGAACAGGGACGAAACACCGGGTAAAGTCGGCACCGGAATATGGGAAGCATCGCCATTCTGCATGATATTAGGAAGTGGAAGGGCCCCGCGAGGCATCGGGGGGGTTAGCCTAGTATTTCCAGGACGTGTCCGGCGAACACCCCGTCCAGGATATGGTACAGCGCGATGGCGTGTTTGCCGTGCTATGCCGTGAGCAGTATCAGTTGGGGCGGGAAGATGGATATGTGGGTGTGTGCGGACAGGCCCAATAGTCCTTGCTGTCTTGGTGCGTGGTCCAGGACCGCCTGGTGTATAGTATGGCGGGCCATCAATATGCACGATAGTGACTGGCTGCTCAGTGGGATTTCGCGTGGGGAGTTGGCGGGGAAGACTCTCATCTCTGTCAATTGCCAGCTCGCTAGCAACTGCTCCAGCAGGTCGGCTACGCGGGTATGGTCTCTCCCGTTGAGAAGGTCTGCAATGGTGTAGCCCACCTGGGCTTGTGTATACCAGCAGGAGTACCCGAACTCAGTACCGAAGTAATTCTGATGGCGTTGGGCGCGACCGCTGAAGTAATGGGGAGGAGCATCTCGGACGATGTCGGTGGGTGGGTAACTCAACCCCATCATCTCTCCGACTCGTCGAAGAGTCGAGAGCTGGAGATTGAGCTGGCCCATCCGGCCAATGATCTCGTCTTGGTTCGCTGGGTAGTTGTTCCTGAGGCCATCAATGATCTGCTCCATGAGGGTCCAGAAATTAGCATGCTCCTCTCGGAACTCATCAGACAGGCTGCGTCCTGACATGGCTGCGGTTTAATAGATAGGTTAGTGGGATGATAGTGGATAACGACAGATCACCTATTATTGTGGGTATAAGGTTGTGAAAGTGATTGGTATAAGTAAAAGGCAATCAATATACAAATAGTCTGATGCGATTCAGTTGACAAATAGGTGGCAGATTGAGTAGAATGCTGTTTGATGAGTTGGATATTGTTCGGTGATCTCGAGGTTTATATATGCTTTTCGAGGTTGGATTACTGGGTCGAGTAAACAAGGAACTATTATTATATACAAGGGAAATATGAAGGGAAAAGAATGAAAGGAAGAAGAATGCCATAGAACTCATTGTTTTGCTACTTGTCTTTGTTATTCGGACTAAGCACCGGAGATGCAAGGATGCCGAGAAAGTAATCAGCGTATACAAAGATTCCAGTTATACATTGTCTTGGTAGTTGCTTTGTATTCTTATTTGTGTAGAGTTACTCCCGGGCCTGATACGTAATAACAATTTTAAGCCGATGTCCGGGCAGTGCTTACATGGTTGCTTTCATGACAATCCCTCGATATATGTGAAGAGCACAAGTTAAGCGATGCAAACTACCAGTTCATAACCCATGTAATACTGACCCTTGTTCTAAATCCTTCCCTCTTTCATTTGGAACTCCAAACCAATGCTTCCAGTGTGACTATGTTATCTGTCGTCACCCCATATAGATCTATGTCGAATCTCCAAACTAGCGTGGAAATGACCAAGCCAAACTAGATTTCAGGGCAAAAATTGAGAGCTAGGCGAGGAATGTGGGTATCATTTTACTAAGTATTTTACTAATGCCTATGCATTATCTGTGACTCGAATATATCTATGGCCTAGCCCTTGTTTTAGCTATCTAATACATGATAGGCTAATTTATAGGAGCCTCGTATAGGAGAGAATTAACAAGAGTATTTAATAGGGAGTGACGGGAACCGCACTATAGAGATTACGGATCTCCTTCTCCTTCTCTTTACTTCTTTGAAAACTACTTCTTATAAGCCTTCTTTAGAGTCGTTCTTCATTGATATAACTGCACTTATTATTCTTTTTCCTATCCGTACAAGTGCTTAGGGTTGTAGGATCCGCTCTGTCACTAATAATCGGAGTATGAAAATTACTGAAGGTAGCAATTTAGCTATGGATTGATTGGGCTGCTTATTTTATGAGCGTTATGACAGTGTGTGTATGTCATATGGTTGTAAGTATCGCCCCAGAAGGTTGGTTTACAGACGACGTGATAATGATGTGTTAGCCAGCGATAACAGACATTGTCGCCAAACACGGCTAGAAATAGTGAAAGATATCTTAAGCCTCACATATTCCTAGAATAAATTACACCAACACCCGAATTTGGCATGGGAGGCACATTTGTATCATGATGTCTAAAAAGAAATTCTTTTTCTCGCCTTACTCGATCGCTCTTTCCTTACGACTTAATGTGTCAAGCTTAGTTCTGGACCAATGTCTTGACTAACTGGCCATCACGTTATGTGGTGGCGGCTTTGAATTACGCACCTCATGCGTCAGGAAGATTATACAACTAATAGCGTGGGCAAGCTATTTTATGACGAATCTGGCCAACAGATCACTGGGATCGCATCCAGCCGTATCTATACTCAAACTTTCACTTTGAGGCATTGTATACAACTCACTCGAATTTACAACTCAACCCAACTCAAAATGTCGAACCCTGCCGAAAGAGTTGCAGAAGATGAATATGAGAGAGACAACGATGACTCGCCTGTGACCGGGGATTTTGAAGAGAACTCATATGTTAGAGAGACAGCACCAAGCCTGCAAAATCAGGTTCCTATCCAGACAGACAATGAGCCAGTTGAAGATCCCGTCCAACCTCCATACTCCAACTCTGACCAGCAGCTTGGTAAGTTCAGGTTATCTTTCTTGACCAATGATACAATTAGTCCACTCACATGATATAGCGGAGGACGAGAGGGAGGCGATCAATAAGTCCAACATCATGAGAGGGGAGCGCCTTCGCCATGCAAAGCCTCGAACTTCGAACAGGTACAATGAGGGGCCAGGTGAGGATGAGTTGCCGACAGAAGCAACATGATTCGCAATCATGCGTTTACTCAGTCTTTACGGGACACCAAAACTCGAATTGCTTTGTTTTCCGATAGGATGAAATTGAACAAAGAATATCAAAGCTCTATTAATGCGTGCTTATTAGATTCCGTAGGATGTAGCTTTAGATAGAACAAGAGGCAGTATTGACATCAACTTCTCGACCTAGATGCAAAGACATTGAAAAGGCCACGTTCTGAGGACTAGTAAATTTGCTTAAATGCTATAACAGAACCCGTGTTTTAGCAGATTGCACTAAATTTTTACATATAAATTCTTTGTTGGGTTAGAGATTAACCATATTGCTACCCACGGGTCTTAGTTAAGATTGATCTTCAACTTGCTGTTTATGCTATGCTGGGTTGACTACACAAATGCATAATGCGTGTCTAGCTTTTCTTCATACAATGGTTATATTTGGTGGTGAGAACTGGACCAGTTGTTCCAGTAAGGTTCTATAAACCCCCGGAACCGGCAAGCTAGGGCGAAGTTTTCTAGAAGGGTCAATATAATTGGAAGGAGAAGGTATATTTGATTGCTTTTCCTAACATGACAGTCATCGGAATCGACGCTGCTACAGCGCCTAAAAATAGGTAGTGCACCCAGAAACAAGTACCCGTCTGTTTCTGGTACTGGGACGGCTTGCGTGAACAGACATACCGATATTGATCGATTTGTTCTTTCTGCTGACAGATCTTGGATAGGGTGTGGTGGCGACAGAGCTATGCGATGGTCGATAAATCCTGCCCCCGCATTGGAAAGCTCCAGTACGAATTGCATATAAATTTTAGTGGCGCGGTTGTCCCACTACGGGAAGTTCCGCCCAGTTCTCGAAAACACTAGATCGACAGACTTGCCATTATATTGCCATACGGTTTGTTGGAGAATCATCATTACTTCATTAGGATTTTGGCGAAGACGTCAAATCGACATCAAACCTCAGTGAGGCGAAATAGGTCGAGGTTGGCATCGCACATAAGTATGCTGTGAATCGTCCCTACAGTACAATGATTTATTCGACTCGATCACATAACACATACTTTCACTACTGAACATATTTTATACATAACATAGAAATGGCCGACAACCCCAACCCTGGTAATTTCGCCAATCGACCTCACGAAGAAGTCGAGAATATTGCTCGGAAAGGTGGGCAGTCTAGTCACCACAGTGGATTTTATTCAATGGATCGCGAGAAACAGGTTGGCAAAAACGTTTGATATATGACATACTGCTATAGCTAACACTTATGTCTACAGAGGAACATTGCCTCAAAGGGGGGTCACGCTTCAAGGGGAAAGTTCCAGCCTGGGGAGGAGAGAGCCAGGGAAGCAGGCCGAAAGGGAGGCCATGCAGCCCGCCAGCATCCAGAGAGTCCAGAGGAATAGGGTGGATGATCGTGCTATCATCGTGTTCATGTTGTTATCATGACTCGCAAGCTACCAGCTCTTGTGGGAAACAATTTATGTAAATCACTAGCAAATAAATACATGCACTAGGAATTCAGGGTCTTACAGGACACGTTTATCAGAAATGCCAGATAAGTGATGTAACCTCAAATTTCAAGCTTGCACGGCAATCATCAAAGAATACCAAGAGTTTTCACTCATGTGAGATATCTTTAGGTGAGCCGTATCTGAACCTCTATGCGCAGACTCAAGGAAACAGCGGGTTATTGTGACTTTTGTGTGGGCTTGGGTATCCCGGACTAATTGCAAACACATTTGAATCCCATGTTGGGAATTTCCAATACATCTACAAGATTACTGAACCTCACTTCTCACGTTGTAACCTGTATCCACGAACGCCGACAATTACGAAAGTCTAAGCACCTTTCCCCGACGACTGAATGACAGGATTAGAAGCTGCAACGGAGACCCACATTCACTATTACTATATATCTCTGGCGCCTGATATGTAATATGAACCTTTTTTCTATATCAGTTGAATGGAATGGACTGTGTTTGGTATAAGATTGAGAAAAATGAAAGGAAACATGTTCTCAAGAGAGAATTGACCAGCAAGTGCTAGTTCGTTTAGGAACTACGCCACTTGCCTTCAACACTACGATCTAAGTCATGCAGGAGTAACCATGAGATCAATGTATTGCAACAACTTACATTCACCAACCGGAATAAAGGCTGAAGTACGAATGACGTATATTGCGTGGCTATGCACAACATAAAAGCGCTCCTCATTGAATTCATACGAAGTGATCATCAACAATCTTCCAAAAAAACTGTACTATTATTATCAAAGCGTGGAACATAAGTCAGAAATATGTCTGCTCAAGAAAGCAACAACAGCTTCAAGCTAGAAAATATATTCAACGTGAAGGATAGAGGTGTGTCACTAAAATTGTTTTAACTGGCTTTATATTGACTCTGACGTTACTAATGAACTCATTAGTCGCTCTCGTGACTGGTGGAGGGTCAGGTATCGGTTTGATGGTCACTCAATCTCTCGCTGTCAATGGTGCGAAGGTATACATCACTGGTCGCACAAAAGAGAAATTGGACCGTGTTGCAGAGTTATATTCGAAGAATATTCCGGGTTCAATTATCCCAATCGCCGCCGACATAACCTCGAGGGATTCGATTCAGAAGCTGGTCGACGAAATTTCCGCAAACGAGGGGGGCAAGTTGCATATTTTGGTCAATAATGCTGGTATTCGCTCGCCGACTCAGAACACAGAGCAAGAAGACCCTCAAGCAGTGCAGAAAGAGCTGTTCAAGACTCAGAGCACGGTCGAAGAATGGGAAGAGGTGATGCGCACCAATGTCACCCAGCTATTCTTCATGACCACTGCCTTCCTACCATTACTCGGTAAAGCAACAGACGAAACATTCGGCTGGTCTAGCACTGTGGTCAACATCTCATCAATTTCAGGGCTTGTCAAATCTGCCCAGCATCATTTCGCCTACAGCGCTAGTAAGGCAGCTGCCGTCCATCTCACTAAGATGTTGGCCCACGAAATCATTTCCTCAAACCTCAAGATCCGTGTCAACAATATCGCGCCGGGTGTTTTCCCATCGGAAATGACGACTAATGACAGCGACGAGAAGCAAAAGAGCACAATCCCGAAAGAAAGATACGAAGACAAGGTTCCCGCCAGACGCCCAGGAAAAGATGAGGATATGGCAAGTGCTGTACTGTTCACTGTCTCAAATCAATATCTCAATGGACAAACAGTTGTTGTGGACGGTGGGTTCTTGCTCGCAGCGGGCACACTTTGAGGAGCTGTTGTGTGTGTGAGGGAGCCAAATGGTTTGTATTTGCAGCACCAAGTCTCAGTATCAAGCCTTTGGTCTTGTGTTGCGGCACTGAGAGCATTGTAACTAAGAAAAGCCAAGTATTGTAGAAATGCTACGTCATTGGAGTATTTTGCATGCAGTAGGCTTCATCCAGGACCCAGCGTTTATCGCCTTCAGATCTAGTCGTACTAGTTGCCAAAGTTCTCCTTTTCCTTTGAGGGAGGTTTAATTTGATAGAGTGCGACTGCCCAGCCAGTAAGGCCTTCGCGTTGATCACCATCAGCAGTTGTGTAATCAAGGTGCATTGGAAAAAGGATCCAGTGCCCAATCGGGTGTCGAACCCCTCAATAGAATGAATACCTACCTACAACTCCCTCGGTGATATAGGTAAAGAATGACCAACAGCATGCAATGAACATTTTTATAGGTAAAGTAACTTCGCCTAATCGGGAATAGCCCGCATAATTTAAGGTTATCTAATCGGCCTACGTCATCTGACTTTGCCACTCTGAAGCTTGCGCGTGGCTCGTGAAACCACACTTGACACTATCACCCAATCAAGTGGACCTGATATTCAAAGTCGTCCAACATGTTTGTTAGATATATACATATCATGGATGCTGTCCAACCTCACAAATATATGTTGTAGATAGAATCAATGGCTCCTTGACTACAAATTATGGGAGACATCCCTCTTCCTTGGGGCTATCTTAACATCTACTCGATATATCTTCTACGCTCTATCTTCTATACTCTTTACAGAATATATTTACACCATGTCTACAAGGTATATATCAGCATATATATCCTTACCCATTGAGCATTGTACTTATCCTGATATCCTAGCGCCGTCCAGGATGAGGTCGCTGCTATCATTACCAATGGCGGCAAGGTGACTGAATCCGAGATCGAGACTGCTTTTAACAAGCTTCCGGCTCTTCCCCTCGATTTCCTCCACGGGGAATGGAAGGGTGGAGTCTTCGACACAGGTCATCCCGGCCGCGACCGTCTCGGGGACTTGAACTGGGTTGGAAAAACCTTCCACTCCACTGAGAATGTCGACCCTATCGTTGTGTCAAAGGATGGAAAGCGTGTATGTGATGAGAACTGGGGCCATGCTGTCGTAAGTGAGCCCAATTTGTTTTGAGAATGAAGCAAAGTCTCAGACAATCCAGCTCCGTGAGGTGCGTTACCGTGGTGTTGTGTCAACCGCTATGATCTACAACGACCACGCTATCATCGACCACTTCCGTTATGTTAACGACGACCTCGTTATTGGCGCCATGGACACTAAGAGATTTGGTGATAACGTTGGCATTTGCTACTTCTACCTCTACAAATAGGTGCAACTGGGTTGTAATTTTCGGTATTGGCATGGAGACTGGTCGTATGGCAACTCAGGCTCATGGAATGGGATGCATTATCATCAAGAGAACCATACATGTTAATAAATGCTACTATATCCCACTTTATACAACTTTATTGTGGAGTTAGCTGAACTAAATTCTGAACTTCCTCGGGAAGAACGTTAACTAAATAGTATTTAAGATATAAGCTTGTTGATGTCAACCATAATACATATGTCTTTAGTGTCATATAATTTTAATAAAACTTCTGCAGACGCGTTCAGTGTTTCCAATTACTCCTACATGTTGGATATGTGGGAGCACGAGCCTTTTCTAGCCATCCGCGGATGCAGCTTTTGTGAAGTTAACTCCACAACGCGCCTTGCACCAAACCACTTCTTCATTCCGGAGTTCTCTCTCATCTTCGGCTTCTTCTTGTTCATCAGATTGATTACCAGCTTGATCGTGGTCATGATGGTCACGGTTGTGATGGTGGTTATGGTGGTGGCGTGTGTCATGGTGGTGACGGCGGTCATAGCGGTCATAGCGGTTATGCTGGTCATGGCGGTCATGTTCATCATGGTATTCGTGATGTTTATACAACATATTTACATGGAAGGATCTTTTGAATACGACGCTGTACTTTGTATTTTGTGTCTTCTCGATATTTTGTGGAGATCAAGAGACCTCACATACGCAATGTAGAAACAAGCTTGCGCATACTTTTCTTAACTTGCACCAGAACAAAACTTCCCAACTCCTTATGCAGAACCGGTTTCTCATCTTCATCAAGCTCTCCATACAGATCTTCAAGCGCACCTCCATTGCTAGCAACTTCCATATAGAGAACACGGTCCTGTTCCTTCTCACCAATGGACACAAGGAAACTGCCAAGCTTCAGAAGCATCGAATTCAAGATCAAACGGCACATACGTCCATTTCCATCTAGGAAAGGATGTATATTAACAAAGATGTGAGCATACTTTGACGCAAGAGAAATAGGATCGATTTCTCCTTTAGTAATGGCCTCTTTGAAATTGGACTGAAGCTCATGTATCATAGCTTTCATCTTATACGGCACGAGGCTGGGATGGGGAAACTGGTGGAAGCCGGTACGGACTTCATCCGAACGATAGACCCCACTGTACTCTTCCCAGGGAGTTCCTTCAGCATTAACTTTGTGCATAAGAATTTTGTGGGTTTGTAAAATTATCTCTTCTGTGAGATCTTTGTCGCGGAGGCAAAGTTGGGTGATAATATACGAGGCAGCCTTCGCATGTTGGATGATTTCGCGGCGGCTTCGTAAGACTGCTGAAACATTTGCTGGTAGGTCGGCGCGTAGGAGATTTTTCTTCAATTCGGCGAACTCCTCCTCAGTTTCTCCGACATCCTCCGGTACCTCTTCTCCGCGAAAGATTGCTAGACAAAGCTTGAATGTAACTTGGGAACTACCACCGGCACGTTCGATCATGTTCGACCCGTAAAACCATGGTTGCAAGGCACATTAGAATATGATTCTCGAACTCGGTCCCTTGGACAGGCGTAAGTTTCTTCTGTAGAATGGCTGAAAGTTCATCGCTGAGGGAAATGATTTCCGGAAAAGTGATTTCAGGATCGAACTCATTCGAACCAATTTTGTAATCAAAGGCTTCATCCATTGAAATCGTAAATTGGGCTTGAACCCCACGGATACTGCGAGGGCAGACAGTGCCGTTGCCAATGCGGAAAGTTGACTGCATGCACTTCAATAGCGACTTGGCAATGTTGATGTAAGGAGAGGGTGCGGGAGGATTGCTTTCTATCTCGAGATCTTGGAAAATATCGGTGAGACTCTTGCGTCTGAATTTCTTGGTTGGAGAAGGCATTTTGACTTTCAGTAAAACGTGAAAGTGATCAGAGAAAGAAGTGAAAGTTGTTAATCTAGTACTTGAGAAAAGTAGAGGCAATATTGTTGAAGGTAGAAGAACGCAGTGGGGATTGGACTGAGAAGTGATAAGAAAGAATTTGTAGCTCGAGTACTTGAAGAACTTAGAGGCAAGATGGTTGAAGCTAAAAGAAGAAAAGAAGACAGAAGTGAAGGGGGAAGGGGGAAGTATATATAGTGAACACCAGGGCGCCTGATCTGCAAGCAAACAGACAGTTCCATGGATTGAGGTTCCAAAATAGGCTTAGTACCTTCAAGGAACCCCAAATAGAACTAGTACCTAGGTAGTCAACCACGGAATACCCGAACCCTGTTTTGCCCAGGCCCCTCCATAGCACTTTTGGGCAGCACTATACCTCTTTCGTATGGCACTTGCGAAGACTCACCATAGGGCCACATATCTGCCACGACTTTGGTTCCTGCTGAAAGTCCCAATCTGGCAATAGCTGACTTGACCTCCTCGCCCACAATAGTCTGCCCGCTGCTTTGATGTGATGTCGCTCAAACGCTCTGTCTGCTAAAGCCAATACGCAATTGCTATTTATTTATCCTCGGTCCAAATAATGGCACCAAACAGAAGCACTCATAAAGCGCTTGGTAAATGCTTCTATCCCACAGGGGAGCTCTTTCAACGAAGCCCAGCCTCGTGTGTCTAAGGTAGTGTCTCAACGGCGGTGCGTCTGCTTTACCTGAGCCTTGCGAACTGATGTTTTCGTATCATTGCAGTCAATTTGGAGCCAAGTTCCATACTACGTGTGCTGTAGAAGGAGTTATAGAGTCTCGGAGTAAACTCTTTCTTAATCAGTTGCCGACGCGGCCTTAATCATGCCTCTTGTAACGGGAGGGCCCTTGCTGTGTTTGAGGAGACATGTCACGAGCCAGATCTTTTATGAGAAAAGAGTGCATTCCAACTAAAATATCAAAGCCAAGGGGAGAAGAAGAATACAAGTGCAGCTCCCTGAGGATTAAATAGCAGGAGCTGAGTAAACAAGTAACCAACCTCTTTCCCGATTAGGTTGGAAGCACAAACAGACAATCTGGGAGAAAGCAAGCAAATCGTAACAAGACATTCCAAAGCTTCCGGCTTGTGATAAGGAGAAGCATTTCATATTTCTCACGCAGGAATCAATAGCCAATAATAGATTATGATTCCAGACTTCTTCTACCTTGCTGATGATGAATATATACAAATATCACGCTAGTACATACCAGGGGGCTTTGGCGCCCCCGGGCCCCCAGCCTCTATTGCTGAGCGGTAGCTGAATCCACTTTTTTTTAATGCCAGTCTCAGTCTATAGGTAGATATGATTAAGTGTCTCATTTATATTGATACTTCAGACGAGTATTTACTGCTTCGTTTCTCGCTTTCTAGTCTTCGATCGAAACTAGTTTAGAGGAAGGGAGCAGTTACACTGAGTGTAGATTTTTGAAGCTATTATAAATGAACAATAACAGATATAATTGATACGTAGAAAGGAAAAAGACAAAATATTGATATTATTTATATGTATAGATATCGATCCTAGGAATCTGATTGGTGGAGAACTTGGGCGCTAAGATATTCTGCCGCAAATATATCACGTGATATTGAATTTTGAGGCCCTCGCCGTCTTACCTCAAATTTTTTTAAGGGATCCCTAGTAGAGTTAGATCACGTGACGTGAGACCCCCTTATGATATGGGTGCTTCGCTACCGCTCAGCAATAAATAGAAATATCACTCTATAGCTAGCTACTCCTGCAACTTCCGCGCAACAACTACGACCCGTGGCATTGACAAAGCCACACCATGAACAGCCTCTACGGCAAGTTCCTTCAGCAACGCCCGTATATTCTCCGTATCGACCACGCTTTCCCTCTCCAAAGATTGTGCAAATTCCTCCATAGTAACCAAATGCTGCCCCCCATTGGCGGTAGCAAGTTCCATGCGATCCCGAAAGTGGTCTAGCTGCGGGTTCTCAAACCCATTCTGCTCCAGCAGTGTAGGCAAATTCAACACCCAGTCATGGCGTCCATTTGAATAGACAAATTGGAGCAGGCGATCGAATGCTGGGGTTTTCAGCGCCGGATCAGCTTTTAACACATGGGTGTCTGGGTAATTTAGATCGTCCCACTGGATATATCCACCGGGTTTGAGCAGACGGGCTACGTTCCGGATGACGGGAACTGGGTCACTGTTCTGTACGACTAGGATAAGGAGACGGAGGTGGACAATGTCGTATGTGCCCACCAGATGCTCCGGGACGGGGTCGAATAGGTCCCATTCGTGGAGAATGAGACGCTTGGGGAGCCATTGAGCTGAAGGTGTATTGGAGAGGTCGATGTCGTAGCCATCAAGGGTGGCGGTAGGGAGTGACTTAGCTACGTCGAGCAGCCATATTGCAGTTCCAGTGCCGATGTCAGCGATGACAGGATTGGGGGGAATTGCAATGGAGGGGTGAATGTTAAATCTGAGGGATTCTTTCCAGAGATAGAATTGGAGGTTGAGACGACAGGCAGCAGCATTGCCTCGACCAAGCATGTAGCCTTTGCTATCTGCGAGGTGAAAGCCAGACTCAATGGTTGAGGGCATGGCAGAGAGGCGGGCCGAGTAGGAAAATAACAAGAGAAACGGAGAAAGTGTTTGGGGGGCAATTCGCCCACCTTATCCCAAAACGAGCTGGGACAATTGCTTACTTTTTTCACCACCCCACCTTCAAACTGCTGGCCCCCACGTCGATCGATCAATCAGAGGGGTTCCTGGCCCCCTATCGTACGATGCTCCACGACATAGTGCTTGTTGCAATGTGGCTTTCTGCAGTGAGATAGAACTATGACAATCAGGACTATAGGAACCCAGTTGTCCCCTCCGTCTTTTCCCCGTCCTCACCGACTCACACATCATGCGCTCCATTCTGGTTGCCCTGGCCGTGGGAAATGGCACCGGCCCCGAATTGCTGGCTATATTCGAGAAGGTCATCCTCGCACTAGCAGCACCATACAATGTGGAAATCCAATTCGTCACTTCTCCGCGCACTTACCATTCCTACTCAACGCTCCTGGCCATTAATGACACAGATGTGGTGAGTAGCGAGACCCTCACGGATGCGGATCACTATGAAGCGTTCTGTCGCCAAGTAGTTAGTCTTGGGGCATGCGCAATATTTCGAACATCCATCAGTGCACAAGCGCTTTATATGGTTCGAGACAGGCTACAAGCTGTGAAAGTTGAGCATTTTAAACTGAGCTCCTCTACGTCGATCCTGCTAGTACGGGATCAGGCTCAGGGATTCTACTCCGGTCTGAACAAGATGGACTCAAACCAGGAGACAGTTTCACGATCATCATATTTCAGCAAGAAGGTCTTCGAGCAAATCCTCACATTCTCACTTGCACGTTCCCGCGAGGTTTGGGGCTCTGAAACCCCCATCACGACTGTTACGCTCGTGTACAAGTTCCACCTTTTCGACGGGCTTTTCTACTCGTGGGCACAGGAGTGGAAAAAAGCCTACGGTGTGGATATCCAATTCATACAAGGCGACACGATGAACCGCAATCTCCTAGCGTTCGGCGTCCAGGGTAACCAGCTGTTAATATGCTCGAATGAATACGCAGACATCATGCAGACGATGCTGTTGGATCGATTTGGCTTTGGCGCGCAGGAGTCTGCCTGTGCGGAGAACGTTTATCTCGCAGCCGGAGTGGATAAAGGCCTAAGCGAGTACCAGACAGCGCATGGCTCCGCAGACGACATTACCGGAAAGGGTGTGGTCAATCCAACAGCGACCATTCGCGCAGCGGCAGCTCTGCTAGAGCGCTATGGAGGCTGCCACGGCGTCCAACGTCAAATGGATATTACCCTGGACGAGCTGCGTGCGAAGAATATCCGGACATTGGATCAAGGCGGGACGACTAAGACTGAAGCCTTTGTGGATGCTCTACTGCGAAGGATCGGCCCCAATTTCCACTTAAATGTTAGCGCAAACCTTCCTGGAGCCGGGAGTCCGACGTCAACCCCCCGCCGGGCCAAGTCGTGTCTAGTGGTGATGGATTTCCAGAACGACTTCATGGCGCAATACAAGACGCCACGGGTGATGTTACGAATTAAAGAGTACATGCCGCGGGTCGTGGACTGGGCGCGTCGCGAGGGAATGGACATTGCCTGGGTGCGATTCCTCGGTGACGAGAAGTACCAACCTGCGACATGGCGACAGCGCAATCAGATGCAGGGCCGGCGTGAGTGGTGCAAAGAGGGCAGCTGGGGGGCGGAGATTGCCAGCTGCGTGCATGTGAATACAGCCGACCGGGTCTTCAACAAAAAGGCACATTTCGACCCGTTCCTAGGGGAGGATTTTACCAACTATGTCACAGGATTCGAGCATCTTGTGGTAGTGGGTCTGTTTGCGGATATTTGTGTGGACGCCACGGTCCGAGGCGCTTTCCAGCGGGGGCTGTGGACCACTGTGGTCCGCGAGTGTACGGCGGGTCTTCATTTGCCCGAGGAGCAGATCTTTGCTTACATGCAAGCTGTTTATGGGTCTGAGGTGGTGGGGATCGATCAATTGTTGTCCACCGGGCTGGTGGCTAATCTATGACAAATGTAACCAAGGACGGAAGAGTCGGGATTGGAACCCACAATTACTATAAATAGCGGCATGAAGACCAATTGGAGTTTTATGAATTGTCGTAATGCACTATATGGAATGCATAGTATGTTCGGAAGATAGTCGAGGCACATTTTGTGCTACTTGGTCTTTCCCTCAATACATACTGTTATCTTTAATTGTTCAACACACATTCAATTTTTTTATTATCCTGACTATCTTAATTATTACCCTTCTACTCCGTACTACTAGCTCCAATGAAAATTTCTTTAAAGGAGGGGAGTCATTTACAATGGGTTACCAGAAGAAATCCGGCGCGCGCTAGCAACAGCCACGAATTACCGATGGGATCGCCGGTGAAAAATCGATGTACACTATGGAAGTAGATACAAAGTACGAGTGCAGAGTAGGCATATATCGTAAGAAGAAGCAAGAACAGCACCACTTCTCTCTGTTTTTATTCACAATGTCCGCAATTGATACCTCAGCTTGGTTCCAACCGGAGATCGGCCCCCGCTTGAAACCAAGCATTGAGTTCGTATTCCGCCAATGGAGCGGACTAGCCGACGAGGAATTGACATCGCATCTTCATCAAATCGTAAGCACTAACAGGACCGCCCCCGATGATGCCATACACTAAGACAATAAATCCATGTAGCGCGATCGGGCATGGCCGCTGGGAAAATACCCATGTATCGGCCTATGGATGTTTCTACTACCAGGCATCGCAGCCTTTCCTCAATTCCCTACCATCCTTGAAGCCGCGAAACAGCCCCAGGCGACTATCCTCGATCTGGGATGTGGACTCGGTCAGGATCTACGATTCCTTGCCGCACACGGTGTGTCCACGGAGCGCATGTGGGCGCTGGACATCGAGGCCCACCTATGGGGGCTGGGTTATCAGCTCTTTCGTGACGAGGGGCGCATGCAGGCCACGTTCATCCATGCCGATTTTCAAAAAATAAGTATTCCCGAGGATTCCCGCTTTACTGCATTGAGGGGGGTGGATCTAGTGCTGGTGTCGCAGTTCCTACATCTGTTCGACTGGGAAGGGCAGATCGCGGCGAGTAAGAAGATCGTCGGCCTCTCGAAACCAGGCACCATAATAGCGGGGTTTCAGCAGGGGCGGGAACGAGCACGGGCCTATATTCGGCCTTGGGGAATGATGTTTTACCATAACCGCGAATCATTTCTGCACATGTGGGATATAGTCCAGCAGGAGACGGGGACGCGGTGGACGATTGATGTTAGTGTGGTCGCATTGCAGGATTGGGGCATGCAGGATGAGGATTTGGAATGGATGCCCGAGGATCGCATGGGGATCAATTTTGTAATTACGCGAGAGTCCTGAGCGTTTGTATTGTTTTACATAGAACAATCTAATAAAAATTGAATTTGTCCGCTCCGTGATTACGGTGGTAATTCCGGCGATCTGATCCCCACTCGTAACTGCAACATTTCCTCTTCACATAGTCAAAATCCGAGTTCCCCTTTAAAGAAATTGATCAATGATCTCACGGATCAGTCCCACTGTCTCTCCGATTCGATTAAGGAACGGGGCACAGTGACTAGACGCTATTTCCTTGACGATCCATGCCTTCTGCGTGGCGGCCATCATTCCGGTTTGCGCCTCCTTTGGCACCGCGGCATCCTCAGTGGTGACAATAAAGCCCAAACGCCCTTCGAACTCCTGGTCTGCCCAGGCCGGGTGGGGTTGGGTCGAGGTGAAAGCTATATTCGAATGCGGCTTGACTGATCTGGTCAGGGACTTGACCAAGTCTTGATTGACATCGGCAGCAAAGTTTTTAACCGGGTCGTCTACAATATTGACATTTGGATAGGGCTGCAATAGATTAGTAAGTCTATTGTCTTTTAAATGGTAAGTGTGAAATTGTCCTCTTACCTGATCGAGTAAGATCCAGGGGGGCAGATTTCCGCCCTGAAGACCGGCACAACTGTGGCCTTCGGGCACGACGAAGGCGCCCAGGTACAATAATCCAATAACGCCACCTGTTTTCCCCTCTTGCACCCGCTGCACCTTGGAAAGCCCGCTAGCCGCCGCAGAGCCGGGCATGCCGCCGTAGGAGTGCATAAACACCACAACGTCTTTGCCCTCATCCTCTACGAGGGAATGGAGGATGTTAGTAACAGCATCGCTGTCAACCTGGCAGGTGGCAGTGAGCGGCTCTTTGGGATCTAACGAGGGGTAACCCGCATAGTGGACATCATAGTGAGCGTGAGAGAGGGCGTGGATGAATGGCTGGTAGAAGGCCGGAGTGATCCAGGCGCCAGGAACAAAGAGGATAGTGGTCATTGTGTGATATGTTGGATGTGGCAGGGAAGGAATCCAGCAAACAGCGGATAACACCCTAATATACTACTTACACTAGACCCCGACAAGTATGTAAACAACTACCAAAGCAACCGAGCATCTTAAGGTCTCATTTCCCCCCTACAGGGGTTCACTCAATGCCAATGCACTTTCCGGATTAGCTGGTCCTGGCTAATATGAAACCCACATCTACCGACAAGGATAGGATAATAGTTTTTAGGGTCGGAAATTAAATACCTCGTCATTGGCGCGATTGCCAATTTCAAGGACAGATAGACATACAGGATATATTATCAGTACGCTACTACGGCCATAATTTATTTGCTCTACTGATGATAATTGCCCCTCAGTCCTCTGTCTGTTTCTCTGTCTGCCACTATCATCATGGATCTCACTCCTCCGCCCGGCATAGATCTCAACGAGTCACATCAGACCGAGCTGTACGCAAAATATTCAGGTACTTATGGTCTTGCAGTGGTTGCAGTGATACTGCGTTTGCTGTGTCGACTAAAGGTCTCTAAAGCCAACTTATGGTGGGATGACTATATCATGTGTGTCGCATTGGTAGGGATTTCCCCATCCCCCGCACTGCACTCAGTTATTTCTATAGTTTACAGGGATAATTTTCTTTGCTTGACGAATTACTGACTCTACTTCTCAATCAGGCATTTGCCACAGGCAATTATATCGACATGATAATCTGGGTTCATCGAGGTGTCGGCCGCCATATCTATCCCTTAGGACAAACGGGCGTTTCGCACTTCTATCTCAATCTATTTGTCTGCGAAATCCTCTACACACTAGCTCTCTGCTGCACCAAATACTCCATCCTGCTATTCTTCTGGCGCATCTTTAATAGAACCAACATTCGCATTCCGATCTGTATCATTGCATCCTTGGTCACAGGCTGGGGACTTGGTGTAGTACGGACCCCAAGCCCTGCTTATTCCCAGCTTCCTATGAGCCCTTCGACTAATTAGTATTCTACAGATCATAACAACAGTCTTGCAATGTATACCTCTCCGGGGACTGTGGGATTACTCTATCACCGCCAAGTGCGGCGTGAACATCAACAACTTTTTCATCGGCAACGCAGTCCCGAATATCTTCACCGACTGGGCCCTGTTAATCCTGCCCATGCCGTATGTGTGGAAGATTCAGCAAAATACCCCTCAAAAGATCGCGCTATGTGGAGCCTTTGCAGTGGGAGGATTGTATGTATTATCCTTTCTGTGGCTGGGCGTTAGTTTCAGTATGCTAATCAGCACAGTATTTGCATCATATCAATCATTCGATTAGTAGTCATGTTGGACTCATACAAAACGCCGTCCGTCGATGTAACATGGGTATTTATCGGTCCCTCCACTTGGACGGCTGTGGAGACTAATATCGGTATTGTCTCTGGTAAGCTTACATTCTATACCTTACGAAGCTTCTGGTACTAACAAAATGTCAAGCTTGTCTCCCTTCTCTCGGACCCTTCATACGATACATCACTCGAAAGGCCGGCCGTAAGGACACCACCGAAGATGATACGCATAAGTTATCCAACTGGTATGCGTCAGCATCATCCAAGAGTGGCGACCGGTCCTGCTACGATAATCACACGGATCGCATCGATGTGACAACAAGCGTGGATGTACAGACTTACCGACGGCATAGTGATAACATGTTTTAATTTTGTGATGGAAGTACAAATCGATGATACCCGAGGAACAGCCCTCCTTTATATGAGATGTTCAACCAATCTCATCTGAGCCAATAAAAAGTCCCATGATAACGTTAAATCAATACAGAAGTTACCAACGCATTTGATGATCTGGATTCGGGTACTATGCCTGCAATTGAAAGTTAGAACAACGCCTGTGGTTAGGGATCCTCGCGGGACATCCTCCAGACAACTCACAAGTGCGTGGTATAGACGGAGCAGTTATACTTCGCCAACGAGCTGTTCTATTATCTCCCACACACTTTCTCCTCAGATAGGCATATTCTGAATATTCTCACATCAACTGCCCGGGTGGTCTAGTGGTATGATTCGCGCTTAGTATGTCTCCCTAATGGACTCAATTTCCAGTCTTTCAATTTACTAACAAACTCTCCAGGGGTTCACCCAAAGCATTATTGCGCGAGGTCCCCGGTTCAATCCCGGGCTCGGGCCCATTCTTTTTTATTTTTTATTTTTTTTTATATTTATATAATTCAATATAATTACTGTAATATTCAGCCCTTCCTTTTTGTTTTACAAGTAATTAAAACCTCTGTTTGCGTTAATTGCTACACTCACCCGAGTGTGCCGTTTGAGTGCTGAGGGCGCATGGAGAATTGGCCGTGCAGATTCTACGGTAAGTACGGCTGAGCGGAAAGGAAGCCCTATTTTCCACAACCAATGGTCGTATGTGTCAGGTTATCTTTGGGAGAAGATGATATAGGTGAATCTATGGGGGTAGAAATTAAGAATAGAAAATCGCCAACTAGTATGACTTCTTAACATGATTTGAAGATACAGTTGTGCTTGCGCGATTGATGCAAACGAGAACAAAAGTTGGCAAGTCGTTTTCCATTGGTTGAAGTGCGAGATAGCGTGATCCAAGGATGGACGTATCCTGAATAGCGCCCTCTACTTGATATGCCCCTTTACTTGGCTTGGCTTCCATAACGAGAAATAGATTAAGCAGGGGCTCCCGCTCAGGCTCAAATGAGTGACTTCCATGGCTTCACGAAGAGACGGATAGGGGTACTGCAGAACCGTGCGTATCATCCGAGTCCAAAAGGAGTTTACATTTCTGCCTTTAGATTGAGAACCAACAAAGGACGGATCATGTCTTTTTTTTAATCTATTAAAAATAATTATAATGAATGACTGTATAACGATAAGACCAAACATTTCCATCCCCAAAAACCACAAATCTCCAAACTTCATGTCTATATATACATTGAAATGAATTAAGAGCTGGCCTCAACCTCGTTCAGAATATCATCAGCAGCCTTCTCGGCAATCATGTAAGTAGATACAGCGGTGAAAGTACCGGGGATCCTGGGGTAAACGGAAGCATCGACGACCCGGAGACCAGAGACACCGCGGACACGGAACTTGGAATCCAAGACAGCCATCGGGTCACCATCAGCGCCAATGGGGCAAGTGCAGGAGGCGTGGTGGCCCCAAGCGCCATCCTTGACGTAATTCTTGATGTCCTCCACAGACTGGACTTCGGCGCCGGGAAGAACCTCAGTGACGTTGACGGGCTGGCGCTTGAACGCATCACGGGCGAGCTCGATGGCCTCGTAGAGAGCAGTGAGATCAGCATCGTAGTCGCCCACACCGGTGTCGAAGTAGTTGAAGGTAATCTTAGGCATGTCAAGGGGATCAGCAGACTGGAGAGCGACAGTACCGGCAGTGTTGCGGGGGTGAGCCTTGAGAATAGCCCAGGTAAACCAGTTGTGTTCATCAGTGGCGTTGATACTGTAGTCGGGGAAGTAACCGCGGAAGTTGACGGGGCCACCGAATTCGAAAATGTCGAAGTCATCGCCGGCAGTGGAGCTTTTGTATAGCATAGTGGCGGCGAGACCGGGGGACGAGTAGATACCGCGGTCACCAAGAATAGAAGGAGACTCCCAGTCATTGATACAAGGGTCGTCCTGGCCGCGAATGCTGAAGGTGCACTTGTCCAAGCAGGAGAAGTCCTTCTCGATCTTCCCCTGGACGGAGATCTCATAGTGGTCCTGTAGGTTGGTTCCGACACCGGGGAGATCCTTGATAACCTTGATACCGAACTTCTGAAGTTCCTCGGCGGGTCCAATGCCACTCAGCTTAAGGATTTGGGGAGAGTTGTAAACTCCGCCGGCAACAATGACTTCTCGAGATGCGGTGGCGGAACCGGGGATACCAGGAAGAGCGGACTTTGACATAGGGCTGGCCTTGTACAGGTGTTCACCGTCGAGGAATTCAACACCGGTGGCGCGGGGAAGGCCTTCGGTGTCGGTCTCGTCAAAGGTCACCTTAGTGACATGGGTGTTCATGCGGACATCAAGGGGGTACTTCTTCGAGCCATCATCGTTCTTAGCATCGCGCACGGCGATGATGAACTCGCGGGGACCATTGCGGTGGGCGTCATCAGTGGAGATAGGGATCTGGTAGTAGCCGGGTTCGGTGTCACGAGTCTTTTTATCGGCATTGGCATCGCCAACCAGCAAAGTTCCAATGTTCATGAGGTGGTCGGTAGTGTTACCGAGCGCAAAGGCACCACCGGCAAGAATGCTCAGCAGCTGGGGGTCCTCCAAGACAATGCTAAGGGGAGCAGTTTCGGTCGACAACCAACCGTCGTGACCGTGACCCTTATCGCCTCCGATGGGAAGATTGTAACCATTCTTCTCAAGCTTGGTGAAGTAGTTGCGCATGTTGTCGGGTGTCCAGGAGTTATCGCCAGTGAGAGTCTCAATGTACTCGAAGTCAGACTGGTGGGGGTAAACTGCGACCAAAGCATTGTGGGCAGTGCAACCACCGAGGGTACCTGTACGAGGGTAGAGGGTACCCTTCATAGTCGAGCCCTCTGGAGGGTTCAGACCGGTGTATATCTGGCCATCGGGCGTCTCGTAGCTAACCTTCCAATCGCGAGCCTGGCGCTCTTCGTCTTCGTAGTGGTTAACGAAGAAGTTCCAGGAGAGCTTTTCATCCTCGGAGGCTCTGGCTGAGTAGGCAGGGATGGTGTAGTTGTAGTTTTCACCCTGGTCATCACCAGCCTCAAGGAGCAGTGTCTTGTGGCCGGCTAAAGCGAGTCGGGCGGCCAGAGGACCACCACCAGCACCGGAACCGACAACGACATATTCATAACCGGTGATGTTAACGGCCTTGGCCAGGCCGGACGTGGTGACCAGCAGGCCAAAGATATAAGAAAGAATCATATTGACAAAGAATGACTGGAGTGAGTTGGCCTTCGGAAAGAGAAACCATCCCAGCTTTTATGCAATGTTTCCCCCCCTGAACTTCGGGCTTGCTCGCATGGTTCTCCATTTTTGTCCAAAACCGTTGAAGACTTGACATGCCGCGGCCACTAGCTCATGGCGATCTACCCGCATATAGCCAGGCCTGACTTCTTTTCCAGGGACAATTGCCGAGCGATCATCAATAGTTTAATTTGTATGGAGTATATCCCTGCTGATCTTCAAAGGAGATCCACATGTTTCGGGGTTTTTCCCTTTCTAGATAAACTTGAGCAGATCAATCCTCAACCCCCTGTCATATCGGGGCTTGCCGTGTTTCTAATTTGAGTTTAACCGTTTCCCATTCCTTTCAGTGCTAATCGATCCTTTCAGGCTTCATGTAGGAGAATTTAATGAAGGATTTTTAGGCTAATTTACAATTTCTACTAGAATAGTCGGCTCTTTCGAGTAGTGTTGAATGGTTAGCAGATAGACGTTATATTTATTCTCCAATTTTTTCTATGGGGGAGTGAAGCCATATGATGTGGCATTCATTCCTCTTTGTTTTGTTTTTCTTCCATGTGAAGAAAAATTACGGCAGAGCGGCAAAAATGTCCAGCAGTTACACTTTCATGTGTGGTCGAGAGGCTCATCTGAAGAAACATTCGATCATATTTCAAATCCAGGTCTATTTTCCCCTTAGGTCTAGGGATTCTTGGTCCTTTGAGGTGGTTTTGAATCTGTGAATCTGAAGGTGCGATTCTTCGCTTTTTTATGTTATTCTCCCTCGCCAAGACTAGCTCGGTCACCAATTCGTTCCTAGACACAGTTGAGCGGGTTAATTGTGTAGGTTTATACTAAGCTGATTAGTGCGAATTGAGCGCCAATCTCGGAAGAAACGTCTTCGCAAGAAAACCTATGGCTGTGGGTCGTTGATCGCTCACCTTCACCGCCATCACCACATCAACACACATTGCGCAATCATTTCTTATCATCCTCGATATATCAAATTCTTATCTTTGGAGATGCCATCTTGAGTCAAATATCACACTAATTGTATCAAGGAAGCCCATGATCCCCCCTACAGTCGACTGTCTGGTGATACTCAGCCCTCTTCGGCCGAACCTCTGAAGAGCTGATACGTTCTTCGCCTGCCACCCCCGGGCCGAGGGTAGAAAAGAACAATCGAGGAGGCACTGACATTCAGGTATTATGGAAACTCATTTCACCATCACTACCTGTAGATAATATTATGACATTCTAGTGGGTATGAAGCTGCCCAGTTTAGGCCTTAACGGACGGGCCCCATTCCTTTATTCCCGGTTCCGTCTCGTGTCTGGGACTTGGCGTTTTCTGGTTGACTATTAATAAAATCCTCTTACGAATGCGACACTTTTGCCCCGTTACTTGTAGGCTATATTTGGTTTCCACCGTACTGCGTGACCGCGGTGTATGTTTGATGTGATAACAAATAATATTCATCTATCCTCTTCTACTCCATGCATATTGGGATCTTGTGGCTTAGATATATATCTAGAATCTGGTAGGCTTATTCTGAACAGCTCTTCCTATATACCTGACGTGGGTGAGGTCGAGACTGTCCGACGTAACCGAATTCTGCTCCAGTATTATCATTGATATTCTACTATTGTTTGTTTGTGTCTGATGGTGTATATTAAAGGTATATCTTATAGCGTGTTGGTACAAAGTGTGTTGGTATACTCCTCGGATTAGATCATGATATATTTTGGACGGCGGGGCCACGGAACACAGATTTCAACCAGTCTTTGCGCCTAGGGATATTGTATCGCCCTCGACTATGCTCACGCATATAGCAGGCGACTTGAGCGGCAGCATTGAGGTTACATTCTGCTTGTTTGGAGATAGTAGGGAAAAGGCCCTCAGCGCGATTCTCCCAGCATAAGATATTTGGTAATTCCATCATATGGCCATTCCAAGGGCCTTTTCACATCAACGCCCGGGTGGTCTAGTGGTATGATTCGCGCTTAGTATGTCTCTCTAAATGGATGAATTTTCCAATCTTTCAATTTACTAACAAACTCTCCAGGGGTTCACCCAAAGCAATATTGCGCGAGGTCCCCGGTTCAATCCCGGGCTCGGGCCCATTCTTTTTTTCCCTATTCAAAAGTTTTTTACTTTCTTTATATCAAACTAACATTGAATATAATTGATTAATGATAAGTTTTTATATTTATACCATTTACACCCCACTTAGCTTTTTACTTAACGTATTTCACTACCGAGCCGCCACCCCGAAAACAACAGTAAATGGGATAAATTACAACTTGACATCTCAACAACGGTATGCTATATGGAGATCAAACAGTAACGTGGTTGCTGGGATAAAGGTTGTAAAAATATCGCATCTACTATAGTGTTTTCCGGACGGCGGCTCGGTAGTGAAATACGTTAAGTTATAAATTGCTTAACTAGTTATTAATACAAGAATAGTCGGCCGCATAACCGGCTTTGTGGTGTATTTCCAGTAGTCTCTTCAGTGGTATCTCTTGTAGTCTTCTCAGATATCATTCTGTTTCAGATACGTCGACGGCAAAACAAAGGCCGAAGAAGGCTTAATTTACAAAGACTTAACACAGGTATTCTTTCTTTATATACGCTAATTTTGAACCTTAAATACATCAACGCCCGGGTGGTCTAGTGGTATGATTCGCGCTTAGTATGTCTCCCTAATGACTCACATCGTCAAATCTTCAATTTACTAACAATCTCTCCAGGGGTTCACCCAAAGCAATATTGCGCGAGGTCCCCGGTTCAATCCCGGGCTCGGGCCCATTCTTTTTTTATTTTTATTCCATTATATCAAATTAGTAATATTAAAGTGTTAACGTAATCGGTAATCAAGTCGGCCATGTAAGCCAGCCGGCCACCCCAAAACACATAGTAATTCCACATTTATATCTCAACAACCATATGTTCATTCTATCTCCCCGTTTGTCGATAGTTATTGATAAGACTTATTAGCGCTCTACATCAATTTCAAAGAGATTAGAATACTATCTTACTATCATTTCAAAAATTCCCGAAAATTACATTCCTAAAATCTAGAAATATATATATCGCAGTCATAAAGATATGAAGTTTCCCCAAACTCCCTAGATATACTAGATATCATATATAAAGCACTATGCTATAAAGAAAAGTCCCCATAAGCCACCGTTGTTGAGATATCAAGTTGTAATTTATCGCATTTACTATATGTTTTGGAGTGGCCGGCTGGCTTACATGGCCGACTCGCTTACCGATTACGTTAGTTAAGATTGTATAACCATCATAGTTAAAGAATTGGTACAGGGACACACCCCTGCCTGATTATTAGGTATCGCCTTCCTGCTTAGGTGGGACTAGAATTTCTGTCATAATTCCTGTCACTCTAAGTTTATGTTGTCTACTGTCATGTATTCTGCCACAAACTTCTGGTTTACATAGTAAAAAACCCCGTATTTTGATCCGAAAAAACCGCACATTTCTGCCTGATTACTACCCTCAAACGCTACAAATTGATTATCATACTTCCCAGGTACCTCCCGCGCGCGATTTCCTCCATACCTACGCTCCGGCTCCGTCCTCGACCCCGACTACGTCCCGGCAGGTAGTACGCCTGTAGGTAGAGACTCGGATGTCACGAGCCAGGTCTTTTGGAGAAAAGAGTGCATTCCAACTAAAATATCAAAGCCAAGGAGAGAAGAAGAAGAAGAAGAAGCTAGCGGTAGGTCCCCAGGGATTAAATAGCAAAAGCGAACCCACATGAGCAAACAACCTCTTTCCGATTAGGTTCAATAGCAATATGGAAACAAAGAAGGAAGCAAATGGCAAATAGTCTAGGAGAAGAATGTGATAAGTGAAGCATGTGATAGCAGATCGTAATATCGGGAACGATATCTGGCTTGGAATCCGAGTCAGAAAGCAGGTAATCAAGGCCTAGCAGGTTATATTGATACTGAAATTGATGATTCTGAAGCTGAAATTAATGGAGTTGAGGATTATATTGATAAAGTTGATAAAAAAATGAGGCGAAAGAAGGTAGGTAAATGGGTGTAAACTAGAATTAGAATTAGAACTTATTTGATCTAATCTATACACAGTGCAATGTAACAAAGGTGACTTGATTTTGTTAGGGGTTAACATACTAAAAAATTTCAGGTAGTTAAATTAGGAATGTGTACCCAAAAAAGCAGACAGGGGGTGTCCCTGTACCAATCCCCTATTTATACCATTTATACCTGCGCTTTTACTTAATGAAACGAATAGTCAAAAATTAAATTTAAGTCTCCATTGTACTTACTCAGCTCCCTTATATACGCCAATGCTATAGCATAATATATCAACGCCCGGGTGGTCTAGTGGTATGATTCGCGCTTAGTATGTCTCCCTAATGGACTCAATTTACAGTCTTTCAATTTACTAACAACAACTCCAGGGGTTCACCCAAAGCAATATTGCGCGAGGTCCCCGGTTCAATCCCGGGCTCGGGCCCATTCTTTTTTTTTTTTCCCTATTTCTTTTGTTTTCTTTACTAACAACAAGAATGTCAACGGCTTATCACACAGCCTTCCGATTTTGATAGTTGCTTGTAGATATATATTTTTTAACAAAATGCTTTCAGTATGTCGGGTTTGAAGAAGATATTTTCTTTTTAATGGTATACTGGAAAATAGTAAAAAAAGGCGGGGAAAGGCTTGATTTGTGAAATCGTCTTTTCTGAAATATATGTACCTTTATCCTACCCCTGTATAGGCATATTTTGAAGTCCAACACATCAACGCCCGGGTGGTCTAGTGGTATGATTCGCGCTTAGTAAGCAACCCTAATGACTCAAATCGTCAAATCTTCAATTTACTAACAATCTCTTCAGGGGTTCACCCAAAGCATTATTGCGCGAGGTCCCCGGTTCAATCCCGGGCTCGGGCCCATTCCTTTTTTTACTTTCAATTTTTTTCTAATATCAGAGCTTGTATATATCTTTATGCGCGTGTATAAACGAGGTATGTACGTAAACAGCTGAACCAATAAGAATGCTGGAAGCAAGTTTAAAAATTAATATTGTGTTTCATATCGACATGCCGTAGTAAAGAGCCAGCTGTAAGAGAATTTATTATTCTTGTTTTAAGTGCCCGCCGTCAAAGCCAAGAAACCAAAATATAGCCTGCTTGGCGGAAGAAATAGTCTCGGACCAAGCGTGTTAGTCGCAGAAGGTGTCCAGATGCCCATATGCGCTGAACAGGATACAAATCCCACGAACGAGAGACTAGGCAGTGTGCTCACCCATCCGAGGGGAGTTCGATAGATATCAGGGTACGGAACTCCGTCCTGGGTCATGTCTCTCTTTAACCGAGCCAAACAACAAAACCACTACGATCTGGCAACTCCCATCATACCATAATTTAATGTATATACTAGCCAAGAAAGACGACTGACAAACACATAGGGATAACACGGGGCTTACTGTCGGAGCTCATTATAGCTATGAATAACCCACTATATAAGTTGAATAGTGCAATGGAGACTATACAGCATCTAGTGGAATAAGGATAAACGGCCTTTCTTGCAAACTGATACTATAGGAGTTTTTTCCAAGAATTAGCTGCGAGTAAACGTTTTATACCTGGAAATTGTTACGATTTGCTTGCTTTCTCCCAGATTGTTTGTCAGTGCTTCCAACCTAATCGGGAAAGAGGTTGTTTGCTTGTTTGCTCAGCTCCTGCTATTTAATCCTCAGGAAGCTGCACTTGCTTTCTTCTTCTTCCTCTTCTCCCCTTAGCTTTGATATTTTAGTTGGAATGCACTCTTTTATCATAAAAGACCTGGCTCGTGACAGAAATATGCTCATATTCACGAGCTTCTTCCACCACTCTAGATACTTAAATCCCTCAACTGAGTCGGGAAGAACTAGAGAGAGCACTACATTCTTGGAGTATGTCAGTTAAAGCAGTTGAACGCAGTCTGAATTGTAATTCCATTTTTCGATACTACTTCACACACGTTGTATAGGAATGGTAGCAATCTTGTCTAACTACAGGAATGGCGCTAATCTCGATTCTATCGGAGCCCAGGATGCTTAGCATGCAATAATGCCGATCAAGTTAGCGTGAAGTCATCCCAGGAGCATGTTAATTACTGCGAATTAGCTGGGATATCCAAATTTTCAACAATATACGAAGTACTCCACACACAATTGAAAAAATAAATTAAAAGAACGATGGGCCCCCGAATGCTGCTAAAAACCGAGAAAAAAAAAAGGAATGGGCCCGAGCCCGGGATTGAACCGGGGACCTCGCGCAATATTGCTTTGGGTGAACCCCTGGAGAGATTGTTAGTAAATTGAAGATTTGACGATGTGAGTCATTAGGGAGACATACTAAGCGCGAATCATACCACTAGACCACCCGGGCGTTGATGTGTTGAGTTTCAGAATTGGCGTATATAAAGAAAAAGAACCCGTACTAAATCTATTAATAAATAGACACTAAATTTATGAAGATTAGCCTAGTTAGGTAAAAGGGAAGTTATAAATGTTCTGGAGATATATAAACATAATATTATGATATTAATTAAATTAGTTTCATACGAAGGACAGCAAAAAAGAAAAAGAAGAAAAAAAAGAATGGGCCCGAGCCCGGGATTGAACCGGGGACCTCGCGCAATATTGCTTTGGGTGAACCCCTGGAGAGATTGTTAGTAAATTGTAAGATTGGAAATCGAATCCGTTAGGGAGACATACTAAGCGCGAATCATACCACTAGACCACCCGGGCGTTGATATGAAAAGGCTCGAAATGTGGCAAGACTATCCTAGATTGTTCTCACTATCATTAGAGTGTACTGGCGTTTATATTCGAATGTGCTTGCCAAACGGTATCTCAGCCAAGATGCAATGCGATATTTATTTTTGATGCAGTTCTCGCCAATAGACGTCTGGTTCATATCGCCCCAGCAAGGGTAACTTGTGATAATTTACGCGCTTGCCCTCCTACTACATAAGGAATGATTAGTCTTCTATTGGTTTACTCTTCTTTCCCCCTCTTCTGTGATTAACTTCCTACTAAGGCACCCAACTGCGCTAAGATCTAATTAATACAACCAGCTCACGCTTGCATCGTCCCGATGAGTACCCAGCAATGTGAGCCTAAGGACTTTGGTGATCCGATGTGACGGGGTTTGGTGTAACTCCTCTGTTGTACTAGATAGCTCTCACATTTGTTACTGACTTTTACCAAAGGTCCTTATTTCATCTGGAGTCTTTATCTTCATGATGCTAGGCACCGTCATCACGTACAGGATTAACATCGCACAAGAGCACGTCAGATACAGGGCCCGCACACCTCAATGATTTACATAGCGGCTTACCATCTTGCGTTGAAAGGGCGACGGACTCATCGCCTGGCCTCCAATTACCGAAACCTGGCTCAAGGAGCGAACCAAACAGTATCTCTGCTCTGCCATGCAGACCATATATCCCAGTAGTGATGGTAGGTCAACACATAGTTGCCCCCAAGCACTAGCTTAGCAGAGAACGGTCATCATCGTTTAGCTATATCCAAGTACTAATCATTTTTTTCATGGCCTGAACAGCGTGAAAATATTGGAGGCCGAATAAACTTATACCGAGTTTGCCTCAAGAAGAACAGATGGAAGATGATTGCTGTGACTTGGTCAATGATAGTTATCTACTCAGTTTTAGTTTTATTTGCGGCTCTTGTTTTCACCAGCATCATCTTCCATACCGATAAGGACGACGAAGACTGGTACAGACTAATTTGGCTTGGATATTGGATGACGTTGCTTTTCTTTATTGTATTCACTTCTGCTTTGTTGTTTTCTATCCTGAGTACATTCTCATGGGCGTTGAGGGGGCGTTACAGAACTTCAAATTTGTAAAAGAGAAAATTATATGGCCGCTCGCTGGGAGTGGCAAGTCTGTTATATCAACGAAGGTGCTCTATCTCGGGGTGTCTGTCCTTCGATGAATGATGTAACTGATGACTGGTGTGAGGAGTTTCGTATTAGACAGGGGAGCTTCCGAATAACCTGGCGCAATGGTTGGATAATTTGGGCAAGGAGTTTCGCATTGCATTTTCGGAGGGTAGTTGATGTTCCTGTTGATTTCCTCAGTGAGATTTTTTAGTTGATAGTAAAGTCTGAAGTTATTTTACTGTTAGATGTTTTTGCTCTTTATGAAGAGGTTATTGCACCTTGCCACTCATATAGTCAAAAGTGTAGCAGGAATATCTAGGTGATGTTTATAGTGGAGAATTCTAAGACTTAAATGGTAATTTGATAGTCACAAAATCAAAGAGTGGGCCCATGGACTTCTCATAATATATCCCCCTTTTGGCTTGTGTTGGGATTAGGATGTGGTCACTTGGCCCTGTTTGCTAGGACTACCAGTAGCTACATACATGTTAGGCATCTTCCTTTCTCTCCTTCCTTTTCCCAGCGCAGTCGTATTGCCCCATTTCTCTTCTTTTTGCCTGGCTTATGACGCCGCATACATACCATACCGCTCGAAAGGGATTTTGAGCTAATATTAAAATCCCCTGAGAATTTTTCCTCTACAGATACGACGCCGTCTGTCATCAAAATGGTTCTTTGGCCGGACCCCAAGCCTTGTACTAATTGTGGGATTATGCAAGAGGGTCACACTCGGAAAAACTGCCCTCATATCGAATGCAATCGCTGCCACGAGCACGGTCACATGGGTTCTGAATGCCCGAACACCGTGTGCAGCTACTGCCGCAGAATGGGGCATTGTAAATCAAAGTGCCTCAGGCTTGAGCGAAAGAATCGTGGAGAGCAAGGTCACGGAACAGACGAATCCCACCTCTCCTGGATGGCAAACACTGGGGCCGGAGTTACCAGCATAGCCCCTTCCATGTCTGCAGATTTATGCGCATCGATGACACCTTCACAGCGCGTGGAGGCTTCGCAAAACACAGTTGACCCCCAGTCCACACTTCCTTCACAGACTACCCAGGTGACTAGCACGGTCAGTTCTAAAGTGTCCTACAAGAGGCTTATCCACTGACTCAGAATCAGAATTCCTGGGAACTAGTCCCCAATGTCGTTTTCCCGAACCTCCACGAGACGATTTGTCAGTTGGCTTCGGGTCTCGCGACTGACCCCGATGTCTACCTGCAACGGCTTCCATATCATTCCGTGATTACAGCTCATGGAGGTCCACAGAAGATAGCTGAGATGTTGCTGAAGTGGGTTGATCCCCATATTAGGACACTTGAGGGCAGACTCCTTCGGACAGAGAAGTATGCTCGACCCCTGCTTTGGACTTTATGGTTCCTGACATGCTCAAAGCCTTCTTGATATCCAGGCACGTCAGGATGATTGCTGGAACCCAAATGGAGGATACGTGGACATCGTCACAGATTCAAGAAACAGCGAATACTGGCGTGCCTATCCTGGTCAGTCTAAAGATCCACCATGTCGTATCAAAATCCACAATCGTGCAATTCTGCGCGGATCTAAAAGCACACTGCATTATTACGTCATTGCACAGGGACAAGGGTATCGAGCAGCGAACTGGCTTAAGCTCTGGGAAGCAACAAAGGATACCCAGCTACCATGCACCTCTCGAGCCGTGTCCCTCAATATCCTAGAAATGGCGATGTGTCGTGCTTTTGAATCACTGCCAGGGAGCATTTTGGAGGCTTATTTTGGGCCAAGAGAGGACGGGAAACCTTACTCCAATCTTGGGTTAAATATTATCCCTCCTGTTTTCCAAGGACTCTCCCTCGGGCCTTCGGTACGAAAGTCCTTCTCCCTTTGCTTGGAGAAATCACCAGATCCCGACATTATTGGATGGCCCCAATTCCGTTATGAGTACGGAAAAAAAGAACGAGAAGTCCAACATCAACTTTCAGCGCCCGCTAATGCGATTCCCGGAGCTTCATGCCCGTTTCTATGACGCAATTCAGCATCTCCAGCTAAGCCAGCCCTTCTGTGGCAGCAAGCCCCTACCGCACTCAGCTTTAAGCAACTCCGAGCTATTGGGACTTGGGGCAGCTAAAAGAAGACCTAAAGCCAATATGTCTTCCGTGGGTCCAGCCTAACGGAAATTTTGAAGCGCTGGTCGGCTTCGTACTGGAAGATTTTCTTGATGCAGAACCAGAACACTCGAGCAACGCAAAGATATCTATTCCGTGCCAATTTCAAGATAGTGGATGGAACATAATGAACTCTCTCACTTGGGCTGCAAACCCTACTAAGAGAGATTTGGCTGATATGGCATTGTCCTTCCGGCCGACCCAGGAAAGTGAGACTGAGTCATTTATTCGGTTCAACCAATCAATTATTCAACGTAGTGGATTACGGGTGGTTCTTATGTGTGGACGTGCAGTACGGGTTCTTGTTCTACCCACAGAGAGAGAGGAGACTCGCCTTCAGCTAGAAACTGGGGAGTTTCCTATGTTTCTTGACATTGAAACTGGAGCAATCAAGCGGGTCTATATTCTGATACCCAATCCAGTTGGCGCTTTCCTCCTCCCTCCTCCGAGAATGGCGCAAAACTCACAAAATATCTGAGGTGCTCCATTTTACATCAGCTATCACCATGACTGTTGGTATCCGCCCCTACGCTGGTGATAATGGATGTGTCTTGACAAAGGCCATCCGAGATTTTATGGATGAACGGAAAGGAATTCGGGAACCCTTAACACTCGAAACTCTTCACCCAATGACTCGCCTGTGGCTTACGCGTAGAGGATTTGCGAAAGACGAAAACATCTCCCTCTTGCAAGAAAAGGGAGGCGGGAGTCTTAGCAGCGCAATCCTCATCTTGCTGCATGTGACCTCGCGTCGTTCTCGAAACGCGCCCACGACATCCTCTATGAGCTTATTTCATAGATCAAAGAAACAGCATGACCTTGAGTTCAAGATTGATAAAGCGCAACTTGAAGCTGTTCGGGATCTCTGCAGCCAAATGAGTGAGAAGCTGCCGGTTGATTTTGACCATCTTAGTAACGATTTAATTCGGGATGTCCTATCTAGGGAGGAAGAATTGGAAGATAATATCGGGGAGGCTGATATTTTTGAACGAGAAGACCTGGAAACTTCTCAAATTTGGGTTGACAACCACGGAACATTTACATTTGCCACTGAGAGCGCGATCCTTTCATGGGAAAGGAAAAAGCCCCGTGCTTGTGCTGCTGATCGAAGCTTCACTGTTGGAGAGAAAACTCGACAAGAACTCCTAAAAGGCCGCAAATACCTCGGGACAAGAACAAAAATGAAAGGAATGTTTGTTGTAACAATACATTCATGCATTGAGCTTTTTCTTCGTATTGAGGAGCCTCTACAAGAAGTCATTGTTAGAGCCGAGATTATACCACCCGGCCAGCGACATCCACACGTATGGGCACAAGAAATGCTCGCGACAGATCCTGGGTCACGGTTGGCTTTTTGCGTTAGATACACATGGGACGCTGTGGAAACGGCATCCTATGAGACTTCAAATCTGGTCAGAGATCTCTACAAGGCCAACTCATTCGTTCACTGGATGGAGGGGGAAGGCGTTGCAGACATTATTGCAAGGCCAAGGCAGTTTGTTGTCGTGAGCTCATTGACAGTAACCCTTCCTCGGGGTATCTCACAGCCCGGCTCTTTCTACACAGACGACCGCAGTACATTGATCCCTGCTAAAGAGTTCAATTCGGGTAAAAAGCGCAAAAGTGCCGGGGCCGCGTGATACGTGGCCACATGACCCTGTTTGCCAGGACCTCCAGTAGCTAGTGATAGAAATCTAGCAGTATGACAATGTATGACAATTCCAGTGATATTTAATTCTCTATGTAATATAATATGTATGCAAAGCGCAGGAATTTCAATAAATAGTCTAACTAATTAATGAAGCACTTTTGTGTGGGATTTCATATCCCTTGGTCCGCTATTATTCCATGTAAAATACCCTGTACTTCACCCATAGATTTCGGTAGCTAGCTCCAGATGTCCTCTTCTTCTCTCTCCTTCTTTTCCTCAAGAATCAATATAAGAGTATTGCCAATCTCTTCTTCTACATTTAAGATGTCTAATGGCGATGCGTTTGATGTCACACTCCGTAACTCGGGCAAGGGTTAGTGTGGGAAAAATCCAGAGTATTTTACCATTAGACCATAAGAAAAACTAAGGTACTTGTTTACAGCCTAGCGGGGCCATATCTGCTATTCTACATTAGGTCTAAGGGTTGAGGTAAAGCAGATGACAATAAATCACTTAATCAACTTGCGCCAAGGTAATAGTTACCAGATATCCTCCAATCTAGTAGGGGAGTTGTCTCTAGCTCGGGCCCATACACGGAGCCATATGTAAAACTTAAGTGACTCGTTATTCTGCCCGCATCGATATGTCACCAGGAGCATCACAGCCACAGCCATCTCAGCCCACCGAAATTCAATGCTTCGCCAAAACATGGCCATCCCGATCGAACACCACCAAAGGTAGCGAGCGTCCGTCTAGGGTCGCTTCAGTAACTTTACCTTTGCCATCCCACTTGAAAGCTACACTTCCACCTCCCCGAAGCTTCAGCCCCTTAACCGAACCTCCTCCCCATGCACTTGGGATGGCGGGACCCAAAATAACTTTATGGGTGCTGGTATCACCGAATGCCTGTGGTAGATCAGTCACTAGCATTGCGAGTGCAGCACCGGCAATGCCGAAATTGGCATCGATCTGGAAAGGTGTCGAGAGGTCGTTATAGTCCGATGCGCCTGACGGGGTACCGCACAACCCATTCGGCGCAAAGTTCAGGTCAATGCTGAACTTGAGCTGCTTGTAACTGTTCTCGCGAAATGAAGGTCAGTCAGACATAATCTTGGATATACGGGAAAACCGCGGGCTTAGAATATGAACAGTGGGGTCTAACGCTTGATCTGTATTATTTAGCGCTGCCCAACAGGCAGAACGCCATACTTTTCCCCATCCGGTGTTGGAATCTGCTTTTCCGTCACCGCGGGAATTGAGCGATGCAGTGACGGCATCTGTGATCGTTTTGTTGTTGCCGTGCACGCCGGAAATGGCGTATCCCGGGTACCATCCGTAAAGCTCGGATAGATGACGATGATTATCGTTCTTTTGGTCCGCTTCCAGCTTCCATTCTGTATTCCATATTAGAATATGTCCTAAATAAATATAGCAAACATTTCCAGTATTGTAAAAGATTTGTATACCTTTAATCTGACCCCATGAGCCCACGTGAACCCCGTTGTCGATACTGTGATATGCCTTCTTCACGCTCTGGAGGAAAGCCTCGTCTTTATCTCCAGAAGCCTCCCAATCCCGAATAATATGATCAAAAAGTTCCCAGATGAGCTGCTGCCAATGCGCACTGGCAAATGTCTGGAATGGAGAAATTAGCAAAGAGCTGGCTGGCTTAGGTGACAATGGAACTTATCTTACAGTGGGACCATGCTCTGGTGAGTTGCAAGGAACGGCAACCAAGGAGCCATCTTTGAAATGTTCATCTGGTGTTAGCATTGAGAGCCAGTATTGGGCCACTCCCTTGATCATTGGATATCCCGAAGACCGGTACCACTCAAGGTCTCGGGAATAGTCGTATCGGTCCCACACGTGCTTCACTAAACATTTAATTAGTATAGGGATACGGATGATAGTTGGGGATGCCAAGGGGTATTTCTTACTCATCCAGGCATTGGATACTGGGTAGTTCGACCAAGAAGCATCATTCTCTTGCCTAAGTGTGCGTCAAAGAAAGAACACGCGAGATCCCATGCCTAAACTCACGCTGTATGCCCAAATATATTAATGTTAGTGTGCGATACCCAGCCATCGGCCCCGTAGAAGAGCTTAGCGCTCTCGATGCCTCGTGGTATCCAAGTGTTCTTCATGTGATCCCACAGGGGGCTCAGTAGGTCTCCCAAGCCCATCATTTCAGTATGCCAATGGTTCCTGGATAGAAGTCAGATAAATCGTAGTCCAACATTTCATTGAAAAGAAGCATATGAAGTTGGGTCGGTCCTATACATTTGAAGATTGATGTTGGCGTGGTAATCCGCGCTCCATGGAGGATTCATGGTGGGTGCCCAATTGCCTTGCAAGTTAGGAGGAAGAGACCCTGGTCTAGAAGACGCGATAAATAGATACTTTGCGTATTCTATAATCAAAGATTCGACGAATGGATCTCCTTCTGAGGTGGAATAACCGTTTATCAATGTAGTTGTCTCGACCTCGGCAGACTTCTTCGGGTCTGGAAGGTTCAACGTAAACATATGTATGAATGACTGGTGGTCGGTTATGTGATCTGTGCGGAGAGACTCATAAGACTTTTTGGACGCTGCCTGGACAGTTGAAAGAATGCTAGGATACGGATCTGGTCCCTTGAAGGAGTACTTGTTGGCGCTGTTGCCCTTTGTCTGGTCGTAGTTGGTGCCTGTGCCGAGAAGAAGCAATAGCGACTTCTCAGTTTTTCCGTGGACCACAATCTCATTTAACGGTTCACAGGAAGTCGACGAGGATGTAACAGCTTTAACATGCGCATCAAATAGCATACCGATGTCCCCCTCACCAGAATCAGCCTTTGTCTGACCATGAAGCCGGATACCGTCCGAGGAGCAGGAAGCCTTGGAGCGCGGCGTTGTTCGAGCCTGATCTTGAAGCCCGACCGTCACATCCGGCAATGCCTTGGAAGATTCGATATAATAGATGCAGACCTTTGCGGGATACGAGCAAAATTGGATCCTGTCGCACTTGTCAGAGATGAGCAATTGAGCAATGTTTGCAAGCAAGCGTGATAAGGGGATATTACGTTGTGAAATCCACTCCGTTTGATTTGTACTTGACCTCGTGAATGGCGGTATCAAGATCTAGGGAGCGCCTATAGGACGTAACCTTCCCAATTCCAGCAATACTGACAGTGAGGTTGCCCAGCATCTCATATGACCCATAGTTAGCAGTACTTCCATACAAGGGAGATTCATCTATATCGCGGTAAGCAAATGGCGATGTGTATTGAAAACTAGTTTACTTGCCTCCAGTCCCATCCTTGAATATGGAATCTCGAATCCCTGGGAGATGCTTGGCAAGTGAAGAATCTGGGTTTCCGCCGACATAGTCCTACCAGTCTGAGAATCAGTTGCCGCACTTCCCCAAACGATTGTTATACGAGATATTAACCTTGTTTGCAAATGGGCCGCCTGACCATAGACTGTCATGATTGAGAAATACGACATCCTCCCCCGCGGCGCCCAACGGCATGGCTACAAAGAATCGGTATCAGATGGTTGAGAACGAAGGATAAGAACGGAAACCAACCACCCTGTTTCCCATTACCCAAGGGATATGCTGTCATCTCAACGTGCGACACATCAGCAGGCTCGGTTGACCATAGCTGCTTTGCCGCAGTGCCAACCGCACTGGTGCAGAAGACCGCGATGATGTGGATTAACATGATGCAATGATAATCCAGACCCCTTTCGCTCGCGAAGTTCTAATATTGAGCAGTAAAAGCGGCGCAGTGAGAGAGTAGCACCAATGGGTTGGTCAACAGGATAGACCTGGCTTTAATTCGGCGTTCATGAACTCATTTATAGCTTTCGTTTCATTGCTGCAGTAATCGTTAATTAAAGATGCTCGCAGCTAACGTCATCAAATCTCAGACGATGTCTGCGTTGGTGCCATCAGAACGGCCGATCTCAATATCGATAATGTAACATCCAATTAACCTCATAGCGGAGAAGGTTACATGAATAATGTGGATTCCATGGCTGGGTTCTCGACTGTTTATCAATTTCAAAACCGACAGATCATTCCTGGGTAACCCACGTTCCCCGCAGCTCGGAATATTAATAACGTGCCTCTTTGGGTATTTTCCTTGCGGTGTATCCCCTCCCTAACCCATCTCGCCGGGGGAGGGGAACTAAATGAGGATGACAGGGTGCAATCTCGACAGATGCAGCATGTGACAAACACGTTGGCCGGCCGATGATACATAAATTCTCTCTGCATTGTTGTTTGCCAAATCTGTGACCTGGAGGGGCAGTTTCGTGTTTTGGAGTTTCCCTGAGGGACAGTTCGTGTGCCGATCGGGGCAAAAATCCTCCCCGTCTCGTTGATCGGTGAATAAAAGGCTTGAGGTATGTTTCGGTTGTCGCATTCGCTGGCAAGCAGTGCGATAAGCACCCCCATCTAACGGCGGAATAGTGAAGAGGGCGGGATTTAATCAGAATATTGGAACCTTGGAAACGGGTAGTGCTTAAGAAAGTTGAAAGACGAATTCGCAGGATGGTGGGTTAACCCGATGAAAGCGTTAGCGTGTTGGCATTTGCATTGTTGAGAAGGTCCGTCCACGGGTTTAAAGGAGGATTTGTGATCTGTCCTCCATGCAAAAATAAAATCTCGCCCGGTGGCCTCAGGTCATTTGATTCCCTACACCTGTGCAGCTCTTTGTCCAGGTTCAGATTAATTCTCGTTGGTCCCCTTCGTCGCCTATCCTCCTCCACATAAGTCCGGGCTAATCTAAACTTATATTGCAGCATCCACACCAGCCTCCTGAATGAAACTTCTTGTGTGACAGGACGGCCTCCGTCCCACCATCCAGAATTACTGCGCTGATCAACTGCCTCCGCGATGGCGATTTTTGTAGACGAAGACACACCCACATGGAGCACATTGGTGAAGAATCCTCTTCCATTCATAAGACGAGGTGCTAGAGAATTGTATGGCTACAAACAGGTATCTGATCAGACGTGGCATGGGCTGATGACTTCGCTAACGGTACTGAGGCCTAGATTCTCATCACGAGAAAAGATGGCTGGAATGCCCAAATTCACGGTCGCGCCTCCTTCCGTTGCCCCCATCCCCCATCCCAAAGGCCTATATTCATGTTCTCAAGGTTGGGATGAAACTTTCCAAGGAAGCTTCCTGATTAAGGTTAAGTTTATCCCGAGCCGCGTTCCATGGTTCCCGTCCCCTCGGCCTGGACCGAACCTACTTGTATTCCGAGATTGCTAGGAAGTATAAGTACTTCTGGCAGCCATCAATGCCATCCAAGTTGTAATTCTACACTCAGATCCCAATAGTCCACCCTCTTATTAAAATTTATAGTCTCAAATTTATGTCTCTAACTAGGCTAGCTAATCCATAAGATCCTATCAGGGCCCAGGAATCTAAGACAAATGTCTATGACGAGGCGCCTCATATCTCGACCGCCAAGAACTGAAAAAAGGTATCCGCGCCGAGTCGGAGATGTCTACCGTTACATCGCTTAGCTCGGCCACCATGATGTGACAGTCCAGGTCTCAGACAGGTCTAAGTAAACCGTGAGACTCGAGGTCGCAAGAATAACGGAATGAATTACTATATATTTTTGGTCGAATTACAGAACAACAATCAAACTCGCTCCTCTGGCTTCACATACTCCGCCTTTGCATGGATAATGCGCTCTTGGCTGTCGTTGACACTATCCTGTAGTATCGACGTCTCAACTCCGATAGTCATTCTATTTTTCCAAGGACTTCTGGGATGAGTCGCATTCACATTGCCAAGCTCGTGTGATTCATCACTGGTAGATGCCTTCTGTCGGGAGAGTGTCATCGACCCGAATCGGCGGAAGAGAGGCAATGGTCGTAGAGAAGAGAGGGAGCCTGCGACAAGACCCAAATTGAACTCAATGGCCATCCAGTACAGGGACGATGCTGAGTCATCTGTGGTTGATAGTCAGTATAAGCCAGATGCTGGATAAAGGGTAGAAATTTGAAGTAGTGAGTGCTTACAGGTGAGGTCTGTCGTTCCATTGCGCAGATAATCCAATGTGCTGAAGCGGACAACGGGCGAAATGCAAGCAATTATACCTGTGGTAGAAATGAGTATTTCTAACTTGGGATATGAAACGGTGATGGCGTGCACATACCTGATCCAAAGATTGCCACCAAAGCAATGATCTTCCTTGTAGGCATCTGTAGTCTGCATAGAATAACCATTGGGGCGATCAAGATAATAATATCGCACACGAAGATGAGTACAGCCTGGTATAGTGTGATCTGGAATAACTTGTATTGCGAGTAGCATGTCGGATTTTTGACGGTCAAGTCAAAGGCAGCCCTGTGGTGCTGCTGGTGAGTATGTTGGTAAATACCGCTATGGGGATTAGGGGTTATTTGTACCTTGGAGGGTCACATTGGAAGGCTAGAACAAAAGAACCTGAGACCGAGAAGAGGACTTGAAAGACAATCAAGCCCATAGTGAGAATATTCATCCAGGCTAATAGTGGGATGATTTGCAGTCAGCGCTGGGTCATACTAGGTCATAAGGGATTTGTAAGGCTAGCGAAAAACTTACGTTTGACGAAAATCCGTCGTAGGAATACCAGGAGGCTGATCTTGACTGCTAATGAAGTGTAGAGGTACAGGCACATTGCGACGTAGTAGAGCTATGGCTGATGTGAGTAATATGTTCGACAATTGAGACTGGGTTGAATCATACCTTGAGCCACATTGCTCGATATTCAGGAGACACGTTGGGAAAATGTATCCCTTCTCCGTAATACACAATCGCAACTCCTAGCCCATTAAAAGTTTGCGTGAAAACCTATTGATCAACTTGTCAATCTTCATGGCTGGTTTATGGATACGATGGAAGGCGGGACTGGAACTTACCAATGCGACGCAGACAGCGATATCGTCAATACCAAACACGTTGATGACGAATGCTCTCGTGTAAAGCTGTAGGCAAAATAAGTCATCTGCGGTACTCTACTGCACCTCATATCGGAAACGTCCGCCAGTGGGTCTTACTCTTAAACTGCAGACAATCATGGACAGGATGCCCGTGCTGATAATCAGACCATAGATGAGCGATTGCTGATATCGCTCATCAGCGGACAGGCGTGGCTCGGCCATCGAGGTAGACATGGTAGCTTTTGGGAAAATCGGAGGCCTCTTTACCTAGTGGCTGCAACAAACATTCCAAGTAAGAGTAGGAAGATGCGAGTATGTTGTCGTAGAGCCAGAAACTGGGCGAGGTGTGCTTTATGTCTTTATGACCTGGAAAAAAATGAAACCCCCGTATTGTGACTGGTACTATCCTGCAAATTTTTATGTACTTTTGTGTATTACCTCTCAGACCGCACATGCAGATCAATGAACTACATTATCGACTCGTTCTATTGTCACTCATTCTAGACAATCGACAGGCCCTGATCCTTGTCTTTTTCACATTGGAAAAATCTCCGATGATTGAGTCGTATACTCTAGGATAAGTACGGAGTATAGCCGTTAGGCGGGAGGGAAGGGATGTGGGGAGGGTGGCGACCCGTGCAAACCCACAAATAGGAGTCCACCAAAACTGTGTCGTGTCCACTTGATGGGTCCGAAAAGTGTGAATAAACTGCCTCAGGGGCTGCATATTATTCATGTTCCGGATATGAGCTATGGAATGATGAGTCCGGCGACAGTGCCAAGATGCCACGAGTGACAAATTGGTGGAGTGAATCTTGAGGTGTCTACTCCGTAGTGACAACCAACTAACACGATAGGTAGATTCAACCGAGCATACGGAGCATACGGACTACATCATACTACTCCATACATTGAGATGAGTGTTTCTGATGCAACGGCTCTAAAAATTATAACACTCCATAGCGCCACATTCGATGTGGCGTTGCGCACGTCTTCTCTTCTGCAAGCATTTGAAAAACAGGATTGGCTGACGGATGAGAAAGCAGGAAGTCATGATGCCCGTAGAGTATCTATCAGCTTTCCAGAATGAGTACACCGTACTTCCCCCTGAGCTGTGCCTAGGTAGCTTGGCCCCGGCTTAGGCTTGTTGTGTTACCCTGAGCTTTACATCAGTCTACCTGTAGTTATTTAAGGAAAGCTTTCGCCTGTCTCCACAAGATTCATAGCTACTTCATCTTCTTCCATGTTCAACGAGTTACAACCACGAAATTACTACGAAGTACTCCATACATTTTACCTTCAAATCATGTTTATGCGAAACTTTCCTCATCAAATGTTAGAGTTTGGGACCCTGAAACTCAATGCATCTCAATCGGAAAATTTCAAATCAGCGCACTATCAGGCCAATCTTTTATTAAGTTCTGGGAAAAGATCAAATCCTTTTTTCACCTGACGTGCTTTGGGTCTGTCAAGAAGCTTCATACGCACAACTCTATCTCAATATGTCGGTGAGCCAACTTTCTCAAACCATCCTGTTCTCCCAGTAGCAAGCATGGTGCTTTCTTCTCGCACGACATATCTTTGCTCCCTTGCAGCTTAACTACGTTATTCGACAAATTAACACCCATAATCCAAAACATGGTACGAATACGACATTGGACGTTTGCTGTTTGTAGCGACAAAGTGTGATGGTCTCAAGACCATACTAAACCAAAGCACTGGGAGATATTGACTGTAAAGAGCGATATAATGGGAATGAATCCAGTCGATATTGGTAGCAGGATTTATATAAGTAATCTTCCTGATTTAACTTGCTTGATACCTAGCAGCATAAAAGGTCAAGACTATAAGCTGAATGGAAGCGACTATCTTCTAATGAAAAGTGAGAGTGCTGGGATGATCGACATCGCGCTTAGGGAAATAGATGCCGGACCCGAATAGATTCTCGATAATCGCATTGGCTAGCGGGTCCAGTATGAGATATTTATCATCCAACGCGCTCGTGTAACTCGAATTCCAGTAGATATGATTTATATCAATATATCACAACCTTATAAATGCCGTACCTTTGTTCCATCGAATCGAACTGGGGCAGGTCCATTTAACATCTGATATCAACCATTTCCCCTACAAGCATCCTGAATTGATTCTAGATTCGTATTCGCATCAAAACTCACTGTTACACCTGATGATCCATTTACCCATTACAGTCGCGCAAGTATAAAATATCACTAGAGTCATTTCCAGGCCGTTGTATCGTACTGAAAGATCTTATCTTGATCGGCCACATCTCAGAGGTTTGGTGGGGTGAGACTTTTTCATCCATACTTATCCACACTGTTATTGTTGTCTTAAGTGAACCAGCCCTCAAACAATGGTAATATACAATGTTTCTTTAATAAAGCGGAATGAAAAGGCTAAATAAGTTTTCTCGGCAGAGTTTTTCAAACCTCCAATTGTGAGATAATATTATGATCTCTTAATTGAATTACATGTGTTGTACATACATGTATGTCGATATATATTTTGGTTCGGATCCGCAAATACTTTCTACAACTTTAAGTGTACGAAAGCGCATTACTGTTAACCAGAATTGTTGATATCCATCTCATCCTAGTGAGTTTTTGGAAATGTGACAATAAATTTGGGATAGCCTCAACAATTGCCTAATACTACCATCTGCATACCAAAAAAAAAAACAAAAAACAATGATCTCTAAATATCACGTGACATTTTGCACATTTGCTCCCGATTTGTAGATAATTTCTCTCTCTTTAAATAACCAACTCTGTGGAGATAGGGCTTCTTCAAAAATTGAGAATTCCTTCATCGATCTAGAATCCCCACAATCGAACGATCATGCCCGTTTTTCAGTTAAATGTAAGGGGCCGCTTTGGTAGGGCGGCTTACATACAGAGTACAGGATGTCTGCATAATACGCGAGTGATCGCAGCTTGTGCATGTTAGATTCAGGCCACCTCGACTTTTCGAAATAATCACGAAATTCACCAGATGGAGGGCACATACCTAGAACCACGATATAATAACAAGATAGTATACAATTAGATTGGCCGTAACTCTTGATCAGAATGATTAGCGAATTCCCTTTGGAACGGGATCTGCTTGAGAAGTATGTGGTTGTGTAAGCTTCTGAGTTCCTAGCCCCTCGCGTTATCACGATGGGGGTCTGTTCTCAGGACAGAAATTTCCACCCTAAACACGGGACAGAATCTTGGTATCTTTTGTATGGAATGCCCATACAAAAGATACCTAAATGTACATATGAACATTTCACTATTCTGAATCTGTTTCACTTTCGAGGGAAAATATAAGTATACTCATATGTAAATGAAGTCCATTCCATGTTCTATCTTCAGCTCGGAGAAAAATATGTAGAATCTCATAGACCATTGGCGCATCCACAGGACGCGGGGTCCACTTCCAAGATTGCCTACTCTCTTCCCCGCTTTTGTTCAACGGCCCCCAGGGCCTCTGGAATGCGAAACATAAAGGGGGTTGTTTACTAACTCCCTTGGAGAGACAAGTTTCGGGTTCATCAACTCTGACTAGTTCCACCCATGTCGTCCAATTGCACCAATCAGTTCAAGGTCCTCATAGCTGGGGGAAGTCTTGTGGGCCTTGGCCTAGCCCTAGCTCTTGAGCGCGCCGGAATCGATTACGAGCTGTTTGAAAAGGGAGACTTTGCAACACAACTAGGAGCTTCTATCGGAATCCATCCGCACACCATAAGGATTCTAGAGCAGCTAGGAGTATGGAAAGATATTGAGAGACAGGTTGTACCTTTGATGAATCGAAACCATTATGACGGAAACGGCCATTGCTTTGAGGAGTCCCAAGTGCTCAGCCACATCAATCAAATGTAGGTTATGGATGGCTCAATATTTATCTCCATTGGATGATAAAAGTGGACGTTGAAAGATATGTGCTAATTATAGTCCTGGGAGCTTGAATAGACTTCAACGTCCCATTATCTTCTTAGAGCGATGTAAAGCTTTAGAAGTGCTACACAGTCATGTGAGAGACAAATCAAAGCTGCACACTCGAACAGCCGTCGTTGGATATGAAGAAACCGTACAGGGTATTACTATCACCACCGAAGATGGCAAGCAGTACCATGGGCATATCCTTATCGGCGCGGACGGAATCCACAGCAAAGTGAGGAAACTGATGGCCGACAAAATCAGCCTGACTGATCAGCCTCTTGCCAAGGAAATTAACGAGGGTTTGTCCGGTCTTTCTGTTTTGCCAGCCCCAAAGCCCATGTAACTGACATTATCCGACCTACAGCGTTCACAAGCGAGTACAACTGCATCTTTGGTGTTTCTCGGAACGATCCCAAGCAGCAGTTCTTACCTGATGCGATGGTCCATAACGTGTACTACCATGACTACTCAGCTGTAGCAGCAGCTGGTGTGCATGGCCTTGTGTTTTGGTTTCTTTTTGCCAAAGCTTCTAAATCCACGAGAACTCCCGACTGTCCGCGATTCACCGATGAAGACGCAGAGGATACTATCCGGAAATATGGAAGCTCTCTAGTAGGCCCTGGTTATACCGTGAAAGATCTCTGGGATGCTCGTGTCAAAGGCACAATGGTACCATTGGAAGAAGGTATTGTCAAACAGTGGAGTCATAAACGGGTAGTTTTAATGGGGGATTCAGTTCACAAGGTTCGGATCTCCTGCTGAACAACAAAGAAGAATACCAGATGATTTAACTAACCTTCTTCATTTCGGCAGTCTACAATCAACCCTGGGTTAGGTGGCAACCTAGCCTATGAAGGTATCGCTCGTTTGACCAACGGTCTCGTGCCATTATTAAAAGAGAACCCTATGCCATCTCTTGAGCAGTTGACGGAGGTTTTTAATCAGTATATTACTGGTCAGAAACCTCGAGCAGAAACGGTCGTTGATATTTCCGGTCAGATTACGCGCTACGAAGCCCAAGATAGCTGGGTCCTCAAATTTGCAGCTCGTCACGTTGTTCCCTGGGTTAGCGACAGGCTCAAGGCCAAGCTGTATGCCAGTTTCTCGAGAGCGGGCCCTTGTTTGGAATACCTCCCACTACCTGCAAAGGATGCAGGTCTGGCAAAGCCTGCTAAGCAGCCTAGCGGTGGCATTTCCCCGAAGATGATCACATTCATGGGTATGGGCGGCACTGCTGCTATTTTATGGCACATGAATACCCAGTATGCTTTGCTTCCCACGTTCTCATTCTCCGCATTCATGAGATAGTGGGCATGCTTGAAGTCTCGCAATTGAGACTAGTTTTAGCGCCGGCGGTAGCATCATGCGGGCCATTTGTTACCTCTGTCTACGCTGTCCTACTGGGTTGAAGCACCTCTCACGCTCTCATGACAGCTAACACGGACTTGAATTTGGGGGCTACAGCCTTTTTGTTAGATGGTTGTTATGATTGGATATTTCTCTCAGCTCCAGCGCTCAGCTCCATCGGCCATTAATCCGGTCTTGTATGTAATCATGAATATTATGACTTTCTTTATGACAACAAACAATATCAAGATCTTCAAGAAAGATCATACAAGGTTGCGATCATACAAGGTTGCTATTTCCAAGAGAAATTGTAATAGTAATTTGACTTCTGCACTTCTGTATCGATCAAGCCTCCCAACCTCCTTCCTCACTTCCATCAATAAACATATTCTGATAAATACAAATTTGCCCCGTATCCAATTAGTTCACGGAAGTGTTGTCTCATTTACCGCTTGCGAAGACCGATACCTCGGAATACTCTGAAATAGTCTCTTGAAGCGGACACTGCGATGTTCGGCCAAGCCCGAAACCCAAAAAGGCAGCGACGGTTCGGTGAACAATTTCGAATCCCCTAGCTCCATCCAAGTTTCCAACCATCCTTTGAATGGCCGGTGCCTTTTCAACAGGCAGACCCAGAAGTTTCATTAGGTATGGCAAGTCTGAGAATGCGTAGTGTTGAATCTTGGCGACTTCCAGCTCTAATTTCCACCCGCGCACATTTGGCCAAAACTCTGCCCATGTTGGGTCAGTCACCTGGGTCTTGTTTTCATGCCCGAATAGAAGGAATGGACCCTGGAGCCCCTTTTGAACCACTGGTCCAAACATTGACCCATCCAGGTTCGCACCCGCAACAATCCGACTGTCCAGATCCATGGATGCGGCGGTGGCTGCACCCCCGACAGAGTGACCGTACATCGCGACGTGTCGAGTTCTCAAACCCGCAGCCCCTGTTCCAGGGAGTAGAGCTTCAACACCAGCCTTTGTGCTCAGTTGATCCAGCACGAACCTCACATCTTGAGCTCTGGTTTCGACATCCAGTGGAACTAGCTCGTCAGTGATGTTTGCGGCAGTCACGATGCTTCCGTCCGGAAACTCTAGGAACTCGGTGTCATAGGGATGGTCAAGAGACACCACGATGTATCCGGCGCTGGCCACCGCCTGCGCAATGGCGTTGTAGAACATACGTGTCGTGCCGAGAGCAGGCGAGAAGATCACCACCGGGAAATGCAGGAAATGGCCCTTTGGTGGCTCTGGGCACGCCTGGAACGAGATGGATTGAATCGAACCGTTGGGAAGCCCGTATGCGCCGTATAGTTCGGAGTAGTATTCGGCTGTTGCGGGGGGGAGGTAGGGTTTCTTCTCCAGATCGACTTTGCAGTCGGTCGGGGCGAATATCGAAGTCATGACTGCACGTGGGCCATGCTTGGGATCAAAGGGATCGACTCTGGTTTTTTCGACCATTTTTGCCGTGTGGTAAAACACATCGTATTGTCCGGGTGGACTGGGGATCACCACCGCAGAGACAGAAAGGGCCACAATGGGCAGCAGGCTCAGGATTTGAAGCATCCTCAATCACTAGAAGATGTAGTACAGGGTAAGGATGAAGTCTTCGAATTACTGCTGAAGTAGATGATAGGATTCCGACCACAATGGACAGAGAACTGCCCTGGTCTTTATACATCAGTACCAACTCACGAATATAGATTTCTCACTGCCTATGTTCCCAAAATGGAAGTGATAGAGCGTTCGTTGATCACATTCAAATCGGTCGCCAAGAACTATCGCCAAGAACTATCCAGAATTGTTGAAGTAATTATGGATCCGTGCATCGCGATATAGAATTCTAATTGGGGTTAGCGGCATCTTCACAGCCTACTGTCGGACCAGGTAGCGGGGATCAGGCAACAATCAAATAATGTTCAAGTATTGTCGATCCTTTGTCTCGCGATATTGGTTCCCAATCGGGTTAGCGCGATCGGTATCGCGACATTGCTTCCTAATTGGGCTAGCGCCATAAGCTACACCGCAGCCTGCAGGCGGACAGGGGTCTCGCTCGAATATATCCGTTTTCATCGTAGCGGGCATCGGAGAAACGCACGTTTTATGAATTTGTTAGTGAATTTCTCAAGATCATGTCCACATCAGCTAGTTTGCAGGGAAGAGTCGTCGGCCCATTGGACAGGCGGAGGCGGGTGACGCGCTGCCTCAGTTGCGCGAAACGGCGCACCAAGGTCTGGGATGTGACACTCCATTTCATGAGATCAGTGCAGCTAATTTTTAGTAGTGTGAAGGGGGTTTCCCATGTGCTCGTTGCATACGACAGAACACGAAGTGCGTTGCTCAGAAGCAATCGGGACAAGGTATGACTGTATTTGTCAACCAAACCCAGCAAGATGATTTTGGTGGCGCCCACCGAAGTTCTGCTCAAAAGAGCATGATAGTTAAAAATAACCACAGCTCCGGGCATCACCCACTCAATTTTATCGGGAAGGATAAGGGTATCCGCCTTCTTGATTATTTTGTCTCTTTTATTGAGCAGAATATGTTCACGACGGGCTTCTCATCAATAGTTCCGGACTTGCTTCCTCTAATTTCGACTTCCCCACTCCTATACTACGCAGTGATTGCGGTTGGTGCTTTGGATGCGCACCGACATACAGGTGGACGAGCATTACAGGGAGAGAACTCCCCCTATGTGGACGCCATGACCTCTTACCATAAGTCGATTGGTATTTTGCGGATATGTGTCGAACATGAGCATGTGATGCAAAGAGAGGATGTTCTCTGGGCCACATTTTTCCTGGGGTTGTTTGAGGTATGCTTTTAACGGAAAAAATATCATCCGTCGGATACATCAAATTCGTGTTTGGCTGACATGAGTACCCCTAGTTGCTCTCAGATGATTCCGGTGAAGGTTGGGTCAAACATATGCTCTATGGAACATCAAAAATGCTCCAGCTGGCAGGACCAAGCGATTGCATGTCATCGCCCCGAAGGATATTCTACGACCTCTTTCGTATCCTCGAAGCCAGTCGAGCATTACTCTTTGGCGAAGGAACCATTCTTTCCCAGGAGTGCTGGCTCCAACTTCAAAAGACCCTGTCCAGCAATGCCACTCGATGGGAGCCCTTGGAGGAAATTATAACCCTAATGATCCAGACATCCGCCTTCAGCCTACAGTAAGTCGGCAATGACAAATGAGAGACTTGTTCTGCTTTAACAAGCGACAGAGCTGGTGCTATAGTTGATAATATTCCCGAAGAAGAACGGTTCCAGGATCCATCACTTGCTATGATTGGGGCTGAAGGACTCAATGTCCAAGAATCCATCTATCACTGGCACACAACCATGTTGCTGCAGATGGGCCAAGATGGCCCTAGTGAATATTCAAACTTAGCTTTGCTGTATTATCACGCTCTACTAATCTTTCTCTCTGGCAACTATGACTACTTCCCCTACTGGGACAATATCCCAGCCCCAGTGTTATCCCCTGCTGAAATTTCCGAACACCTGAGTTCTATCCTGTATCTCTCAGGCGAGGTGTTGCGCCACTCCAAGATTCCGGGAGTGATGTTGTTTTTCCCAGTAACAGTTGCAGGAGCTCGAGCCCGGAAGGTCGACCAACAATCCAAAATTCTGAATCTGCTCGACCTGGTCTTCAGCAAAGGATTTGTGGTCGCAAGCAAGATACGGGGTGATTTGCTGGAACGGTGGGGCGAGAGAAATCGGGAAGAGAGAATGCATATCCCCGCATGAAATAATTCTCCTCAATCTGATATTACATGAGCAGTCCGATCCTTGAAGGACTTCTGGGTATCAATGGACATACTTTTTAAGAATCCAAAAAATTACAACAGACATGAGTTGGCCCTATCCCCCTGGATGAACTGTCACCCTGCATGGTCTCCGGACTTCCCATCCACCAACCACCCACACTCACGTAGTACCTACCGTATGGAGGCAGCAAGTAGCAAAAAGGATGCAAAAAAAACATACAACAGTGAGGATTCGCTGGTGGTCACCCACCCAACTACTAACTCACCGGCGTGTGGCTTAAGTACGGCTGAGCGGACGGGAAGCCCTGTTTTCCACACCCTATGGTCGTATATGATTGAATAAACACTGGAGATAATGATATAGTAGTAAGCGTTGTGAGTAGGGGGCGAACAAGGGTAAGTGCACTATAACGTATTCGGTAAATGAGCTACGCAGCCCAGAATATATAGTAAAAGCGATAGATTACAACATGATATCTCAACAACAGTGGTCTATATAAAGTTTTACTTATAGCTTAATGATTTTTAGATGATATATAGCCTCTTTACAGAATTTTAGGAGTATATACGACTTGGTGATTGGGATAAATATGATTCTAGCTTTTTACAACATAATTTTCGGTAATTTTCGAAATGATGATAATATAGCCATCTACGCTCTCTGAAATTGATATATGGTGCTAATGAGTCTTATCGATGACTATCGACAAATAAAGAGCTAAAATAAAACATAGTTTTTGAGATATAAATGTAGAATATATCGCATTTACTATGTGTTTTGGGCTGCGTCACTCGGTTGCATGCGTCACTCGCTTACCAAATACGTTAAGGAGATTTTTTGATTTGCTAGTCGATCGAAAAATACATCGCTAAAGTCCAGAAATATATATATCTCAGTTACTAATTTGTTAAATTCCCCTAAACTCTAACAAGTGCCTAGATATCATCTAAAAATCATTAAGCTATAAGTAAAACTTTATATAGACCACTGTTGTTGAGATATCATGTTGTAATCTATCGCCTTTACTATATATTCTGGGCTGCGTAGCTCATTTACCGAATACGTTATAGTGCACTTACCCTTGTTCGCCCCCTACTCACAACGCTTACTACTATATCATTATCTCCAGTGTTTATTCAATCACATACGACCATAGGGTGTGGAAAACAGGGCTTCCCGTCCGCTCAGCCGTACTTAAGCCACACGCCGGTGAGTTAGTAGTTGGGTGGGTGACCACCAGCGAATCCTCACTGTTGTATGTTTTTTGTTTTTGGTCACAGCAAATCTTGCTCGCGATATGGTTCGCAGGCTTGCGTAGTAGGCTTCAAACATATGGGTGGAGCTCTCTCAGCCTTTAAAGCTATTTATAATAAGCATTCAAATCCATCAAATCTTCTGTCTGGTTGGAGCAGACCAACATTGTTATACCGAGTTTCATGTTGGTCAGACTATATATCTCCGAAGCTTCGTAAATGAGGCGGTCTGCACTTTGGTCGTGTCTTCGTCACAAGAGCTCCTATTCAACATCGTGTTACGGGGGACAACTGTACTGAAAAAAAAGATAGTGACAAGGGATATGCTGTAGGGAAGAGTAATAGCACTTGCCTTCAAGTCAGGACGGTATTTATATGTACGGTTCCGTATCCTTTAATTTTTGCTGAATGATGCCCACCGCGGTTGAGGGTTATGCCAAAGCAGCTTCCATTTAAGAACGGTGTGATTGGGTGTTGCATTAAAAGGCCACGTAGTACCACATAGGTTGTGCTTTTGTCAACATTTTCTCCACATGTACTATGGAATTACTACAAGTTGTCGCACTCTCTCAAAACAACATCCCTCAACTGATCGCGAAAACAGCCAGCTCATCCCACATACCTGAATAAGGTAACCATTTGATCGATCGTTTGCTGGTCCCCGGCTTTCGTGCTTCGCGATCACAAGTCTGATCAACTACAAGAAAATCACCAAGTTTATATCCCAAATAGCCTTCTTCAGCTACGACTTGAAATAGTATTTCCGTCACTCCAAAATGGAATTCCCCAATCTGATGCTATACGCTGCATACATTATCCTCGCAGCAATATTCCTCCGACTCGTCGCAAACAGATGTAAACGAGGACTTGAAAATATCCCCGGTCCAACTATCGCCAAGTACTCCAGTCTTTGGAAGCTGTACAATGTCTGGAAAGGAAACCACCACCAGACAGCCCTTGACCTACACTGCAAGCACGGCTCGCTGGTTCGAATTGGCCCAAACCACATCTCGGTCGGCGATCCTAGTGCTATCCCTATAATTTACGGCTTAAACAAAGGATTTACGAAGGTGTGAATGCCACTATTCACAAACACAGATATAGAATGTAACTCACGAAAAAAAAAAAAAAAAAAAGACAGCATTCTTCCCAATCCTGTCAATATCATGGAACAAAAGACCCCAAATGAACCTCTTCTCCACAAGAGACGAAGCCTATCACCGATACCAAAAGCGAAGCGTTGCCGAGGCCTACAGCCTCTCCTCGCTCCTTGAACTCGAATCCTCAGTCGACTCCTGCACAGAGATTTTTACATCCCAGCTCTCGAAATTCGCCACGAAATGTACACCCATCGACCTAGGTACCTGGCTGCAGTACTACGCCTTCGACGTCATCGGCGAAATAGCCTTCGCTAAGAAACTGGGCTTCCTGGAGCAAGGTCGCGATATCGACGGTATGATGCAGGCTATCAAGGGCATGCTTGTGTATGCCAGTCTATGCGGACAGATTCCGAAAATGCACAAGGTCCTCCTTGGGAACCCGCTTTTGACGCTGTTTATGCCCAGTATGGAGTCCTGGAACCAGGTACTGCAGTTCACCCTTAAGGCTGTGAACTCCGTTGCGTCGCTGAAAAGGGATGGGGACAAGATTGATGAGTATCAGGGTGAGGGTGAGGGTGAGGGCGGGAAAGACATGATGTCCCGTTGGATGGCGATACACCGTGCTGATCCCGAGAAATTATCGGTGCGGGATATTATCGTGCATCTTTCTGCGAATGTCTTCGTTGGCGCCGCTACCACATCTATTGCATTACGCGCGATTTTGTATTTCCTTATGCGGAACTCGCGGTGTATGGACAAAGTCCGGGGTGAGATCGATACTGCTGTTCTTGCGGGTAGGGTTGGGAATCCGATCTTGTACCATGAATCTCTGGCTCATTTACCCTATACGACGGCTGTCATTAAAGAAGCGTTGAGGCTCCATCCTTCTACGGGGTTGATTATAGAGCGGGAGGTTCCTCAACCGGGGACTACGATTTGTGGAGAGTATATTCCAGGAGGAACTGTTGTGGGTATCAATGCTTGGGTTGTGAATCGAAATGAGCGGGTGTTCCATGATCCTCATGTGTTTATTCTTGAGCGGTGGCTGGATAGTACGCCTGAGAAACTGAAGGAGATGGAGCAGACTATTTTTACTTTTGGGTATGGGCCGAGGGCTTGTGTGGGGAAGAATATCTCGTTTATTGAGATGCATAAGATAGTCCCGCAACTGTTGCGGGAATTTGACATTCGTTTGAATAGTTCTAAGGAGTGGAACGTGAGAAATATTTGGTTTGTGCAGCAAGAGGGTATGATATGTGATCTTGTGAAGAGGTGAAGTGGAGTTGTATATGTCCAAGATAGGCATCGAGTCTTTTTATTGAATGAGGTTGATATTTTGCATAGAATCTTGCTTAAAGTTTAAAGAATGTCAAGTAAAATTGTGATAGTGATCCTACCTCTTAAAGAATAGCTTGCTGTGACACTTCAGAACACAGTTAACAATCGAATAAGAACTTTGTGATATGAAACGATACAAAAATTGTTTGGATTCCACGCAGATTCTTTACCATCGTCGACATGCCATCACTAGTCTCAACTCCACGTCCCATTAGCAGGCCCGAAATACCCAACAGCTGGCATCGGTGTGTACGGTACACCCTGAGCATCGGCAGTATTCAAATACACGTTGTTCCCCCACCAGTCAGGGAAAGTGGCACCAGGGTACGAGATGCAAAAGAAAATAACAATGCCACTAAGGGCAAGACCCGTATCAAGTGCAGCCGCCAATATATAATTGTATTTGGTCCACCAAGCAAAGAATCGACGTTTAATGAAGTGATTGAACGCAAAGTTGACCAGCGCCCAGCTGGAATAGTTGATTCCGGTGGCTAAAAAACTTTCGGTTAGATATTGAAAAAAAGAGGGAGGGAACTATGGAGTTACAGGGCATACCAGGTGGGACGTTGTAAGTTCCGACAAATATGAGTGGCCAGTTGATGTACTTCCAAAACTGGCGTCTAGTATAGCGATAGAGCAAGAAGGTCACAACTGGAGCTATAGCACCGATCCAGAAGAAATGCAGTAGAGGGGAATAGATCTTGCCTGGGGAGTAGAGGCGGCGAGGCCCAACAAGACCCCAAATAACAGACGAAGAATAGACAGTCCGACCATTTGGACATGAAAACCCATCCGCCTGGTCAGACTCGCAAATTCCCGAGATATTACCAAGCATCCAAAGTGTGACACCCGCCTGGGTAAGTGCGCCTAGGATAGTGGCCACGAACTGTGCGACAAAGCAGGTACGTGGCGGCACTTTCAGATAGTGAGCCAATTTCATATCCATAGCAAAGTAAACACCCTGCCCGACAACATCTGTGGAAATGATCTTAAAAATCATATTCGCGAGTGGTTTTCCTTCAAACATATACCCACCAATGAACTCAGCCAGGACATTCAGCTGATTTGCATCCACGTTCGTAATGCCCTGTACAATACCGCAGGGAACCATATATACAACTGGGATGATCAAGGCTAGAAAAACTCCATATACTGGAAGTTTAGTCTCATAGACTTCGACTAGCGCAATAGCCATTGCCATGATAACCACGATAATGCTAGCGTACCAGTACCACGGCGTCCGGCGGTATGACGCACGGATGAGCCGAGCGTGAATATCGAGCTTATTCCGGCCCTTGAGAGCAGCCCACAAGTCGCGGCTGTGCCAAATGGCGATATGCGAAAGAACTGAGGTTATGGCAGCAAATGAAAGTCCGTATACGAAGGCAAAAGTTGCGCTCAGGTATGGAGGTGAGTAGTTTCTATAAGCCGCCGTATCTAGAGAATTATTCGTAGAAATGACTCGGGTCGTATTGTAGATGGCGCCCGTGTTATCATAAACATCAGCTGTCATGAGTGGGAGATAAGCAGTGAACCAGGTATTGGTGTAGTAGAGGGCGGGTGTGACAATCCAGTAGAAGAATGCGAAGCCGGCGAAGACATTCAACGCAGCCCATGATGGCGATAAGAGCGGGTTAGTGTTGTAGGCGATCTGGCTCCAGTCAAAGGTAATTGGACTCAGACCAAGACCTGTCTGCATGCCGAAGAGATGGTTGACAATGACGTTCTTTGGTGCGATCCAGCAGACCCAAGTGAAATAGGATAGCGCGGTGAATATAAGACCAGGGAAGAAGTACCAAAGAAAGGCACCAGTCATAACGTACATGAAGAATCGGAGACGGGTTATGCGCCATCCGTCCGCGATAGAGTTCGCTCTGGAATGCAATGTTTCTAGCATGGCGCAGTTGGATAATACACCTGGCCAGAGGATGCGGGCCGGCTCAACGAGCCATGGAACCGCGAGACCTGCGACTCCAAAGCCAAGAAGTTGTGCAACGAGAACTATGAGAACGTAGAAGCCGGGTTTGAGATTGAAATCATAGAAGCTTTTGCTTGCAGCTTGGATAATGTTCGTCGCGTCCGCGGAAGCGTACCCAAAAGACACATTGCTCATAATAACAATGAGCGCGTGCTCTTTGATATTAAACGACCGGTCCGGGTTGATAACAAATGTACCCAAAGGCCCAAGCGGGATGGAGGTGAGAGGGAGGGTCTTCGCCAGGAATACTCCGATTGGATAGGCGAGTAGCTCTGCTACTAGGGCCACAATATGAACCGATGGATAGCGTAGCGAAAAGAATTGATTGATACCGGATCCGAGGACAGTGAAAATCATGCCTAGGAGCCACATCCGTACCGTATTGACCGGCATACTGGGGTCATCCGTCTCGGGTACGACAGCCCTAACTGCAGTAAATGTTAGTCTGTAAACAAAGGATTCAACAGCAATCTAGCCACGCACCTTCAGGAAATGGAGAGCGGTGTGATTCATAGCTGAACTCTTCATTTGTATCCTCGTCGCCTTTCTCGAGCTTGATTTTATCCAAGCGGCCTTCGGCTACCTCTTCATCCGCTCCGACGAGTGCGGGCTTGATAGTGTCGGTATCTAACTCTTTCGAGTACATGGTGTAAATGAATTTTTGGGCAGCCTCAGCGCATTACTTCCCAGGAGAGAAAAGAAAATTGGTTAGACACTGAAGGGAAGTGCTTTTTCTATAGCGGATTTAATTGGCTATAGCCGGCACGGATATAGTCCGAGGCGGAAGGGAAACAGAGATAAGACATTCTGACGGTTGTATTTCTGGTGGAGAACGTGGGTTAGTTGAACTTAGTTTAAGATAGTGGACTGACCCCTGGTTTATGTTCCAATGGGTCTGTCCACTCTTGATTCGGGGAGGTAAGAATTGGCTGTAAGTCATTGCTTGTAAAGAGGTATACAGATGTGCCAAGAACAAGATCTCTCTGATTTAATTGGATTTTCAAACCTCATTATCCTATGAAAGCCACAAGTGGCTAGCTTACCCTAGTCTTCTTCTTATTTTCATTTGTTTCCCGCTCCAGACTATAGCATTAGGTGATTCAAGCGATAAAGTCACCGTATCGCTATGTACAGATAAGAAGTGTTTCAAAGCGCTCGGTCACACCTAATGATGTACCACCACGGCCGGACCGTGCGCGCTAAATGGTCTTCGTGCTGGAGAAATTCTCACCCTAATTCTAGACCTCGCTTTAGGCCGGGTTCGGGTTGAACTTCCAAGGACGGCCCTGGGAGGTACTCTGCTTATCAAGGGCACTGTCATAGGTATTAACCTTCAGCCCTGGAGGGATTTTTATTTTTTGCTAGTCTAAAATCAGGTATAATCAGGCATAATAAGGCACCACCCACCCTCAAAAATCAGGCATTAAAGCACTGGCCGCTATGCCCCTTCGCAGCAGTCGGGTAATTTGCGTGCAGGGTGAGGCTTATGCAGCACAGCCCAAAGGCTCAGCCCAAACATTGGCTCAGCCCCATTGGACCAGAGATAAAACACATCCACGACCCCAATCGAACTGTTCCGTCGTACCGAACAGTGTCTCATTTTGCATAATACACCAATACAAACTGTCAAATTGGGACGCCAAAGACATGGTGCTAGATCCAAGTACAAGCCTTGCAGTAGTGGGTATCATTGTCCAATTTGTTGATGCCGGATGCAGATTATTCTCGAAGAGCCGGGAATTTTACAAGTCGACAACAGGGGCTTTGGCGGACGACGTTGAGCTCCAGTCGATTGCCCGGCAGCTTGAGGAGTTGGCTGGAAATGCTCGCTTTCTACCCAGTCTCTCTGACAGCCCGGGAGCTTCCCGTGGCGAAAAGCTCTTGTTGGAGATTTCCCAGGGATGCCAGGAACAAGCAAAAAAGTTAGACGACATTCTCCGCCCTCTGAGTATTTCTGTCGCAACCGCTGCGATTCCTTCATCGCGAGCAACAGACGACACTACACACAAAAAATGGGAGGCATTTCGGGTTGCCTTACGACGGATGAGAAAGTCGGGAGAGATTGATCGGATTGCGAAAAAAATGGATACCTATGGACAGCAGTTGAGCACTTGCTTAACAATGATTTTTTGTGATCAAAATTCGGCAATATGGAAGTCTATGCAAGATTTCTACGGGTTAAATTCGGATCAGCCGACAATATTTACTTCTCAAGCTCCAGCAATCAGGGAAACAAATGGGGAAGTACAGAAACAGTTGAAAAGCATTAGTCATGCATTGAACAGTATGCGAGATTATAATGCTGAAAATGAAGGTCTCAAAACTTGGATTCGGTTTCGCACATCCAACACCGATGGATTTGACGAAACCCTATCGAATCTGCAAGAGTGGTTAAAAGCCAGTGAGAATCTTTCAAGGCAGATCAAATTATTGGACAGTCTTTCTTATCAGGCCATTCAAGAGAGGCACTCGCAAATTCGAGAGTCGCACGCGCAAACATTTGAATGGGCGTTTGATACGCAGCTTTCACCAGACAAGTTATCCCAGTCCTCTGTGTATAAGTGGCAACAGAGCGGAGATGGTATATTTTGGGTTTCGGGCAAGGCTGGATCAGGGAAATCTACCTTAATGAAATTCCTCTGTAACCACAGCCTGACTCATCGTGCTCTGCGCTTATGGGCCGGACGTGATCAATTGATGACGGCTAGCTTCTTTTTTTGGAATTCCGGAACCACTCTTCAAAAGTCTCAGGAGGGCCTTATTCGGTCCCTTCTTCATGAGATTCTTCAAAAACATCCAACATTAATCGAGGAAGTATTTCCATCCGAATCGCACGAGGAGAGTGAAGGCTCCACCAACAGCAAAATGACAAACATGTGGTCACGCTCACAGTTGATCAATGCTTTTTATCGACTAGCAAATCAAAAAATCTCCTCATCTAAGTTTTGCTTTTTCATCGACGGACTTGATGAATACCAGGGGGATCATGTTGAGCTTGTGAACTTGCTATGCAAGCTAGTTCATTGCAACGACAATGTTAAGCTTATGGTCTCCAGTCGGCCATGGAATGCATTCCAAGTTGCCTTCGGAGACGGAAAGTATTCTTCTCTTCGCTTAGAAGATCTCACCAGAAACGATATTTCGCTTTATGTGCATTCCAAGCTGGAAGAACACAATGTATGCCGCAAATGCATCCGTGAAAAGACCCTTGAAGGGATCAATCTTGTTCATGAAGTTGTGAACAGAGCCAATGGTGTATTTCTCTGGGTTTATCTCGTTGTTCGTTCATTGCAACGTGGACTGGAGAATGACGATCGGCTGCCTGAATTGCACAGAAGGCTTCAAGCCATCCCAACAGATCTAGAAATGTACTTTAGGCATATGCTCGAAAACGTCGATCCGTTGTACAAATTTGAAGCAGCGAAATGCTTTGATATTGCCCTACAATCAAAAAGGGCACTAACTTTACTGACTTTCTCTTTTCTGGACGAAGAAGATCCTGTCCATCTTGCTCTTGCTTCACCAATCAAACGCTTAAGTTTTAGTGAGGTAAACTCGCGACACCAAACAATGGCTAAGAGGCTCAATGCCCGATGTCAAGATCTCCTCGAGATTATTACCGAAAAGCAATCCCCCAGCTCCTCGAACGCTCGAGTCATCTGTAGTTCTGGTTCAAATGAGATTTTTGCAGCACCAAAAGACTTCCAGCTTTACCGTGTTGACTTCTTGCATCGTACAGTTCGAGATTTTCTCAATGCTGCTGAAATGCGCGAAATATTTTCCAGTCGTCTGCCGTCCACTTTTGATTCGGCAAGATGGCTCTGCGCGTCGTTCGTACAGCAATTGAAATTGATCCCTGTTAGAGAGAGATCTTCAGATTTTGATCTACTCTTCGTGACTCTGTTTGATAATGCCATGCATTTTGCCCGCGAATCTGAGATTCGGGAACATAACCCAAGGTCCCAGACAGACCTTCTCGATGAATTGGAGCGCGTCGGTGCAATATTCTACAAGAACATGGGGCCCAAATTTCTCAAAATCTTCTTAGATTCCCAGAATCCTGACGCTGTATCGGGGTGGGCAAAGACATTCGAGGAGATCTACTTGGAGATATGTGTCAAGAAGGACCTTTTGATTTATGTGCTAGAGAGGCTTGACGAAGGCCCCGAATCGGAAAATCGTGAACAGATCAATGCATTGTTGCTATGTGCACTATTTCCACGCACGATGCAAAAGCCCACAGAGAGCAGTTTCGAAGTCCCAAATCCAAGGATGGTACAGCTCATCCTAGAGAAAGGAGGATCTCCGAACTGGAGCTATGATCAGAACAAAACTACATGGCTATGCTTTATCAAATTCCTTGCAAGATCATGGGCCAACACGGACATTAGCACCCGTAAAGTACTGTTGACTGTTATAAGACAGCTCTTGGACTACGGTGCCGCCATTTCCAGTGAGCGCGGGCCAAAGGCAGCCTGGGTTGAATTCCTGATAATGGATGCGAATAACTGGGAGTATCGTGGTGACTCTGAAGAGTTCCAGGCGATGCTTTGTGACCTGATTGATATTACGGCTGCTCTTGTTGATGTCAATATTTGTCACAAGGGTTGCACCGTTTGGGGACATTTCATCAACAATTTACCTGGGAAAATGGCTCGAAGGACAAAGCTTCGGGTTCTTCGAACGATACAATCATTCTTGAGAAATGGCGCAGACCCCTATTTTGACTATACAGCTGCTCTGGTTGAATACGACCCGAAGTCGAAACAGCGAGGAGAACAGCCTATAGGATCCAAGCTTTTACGAATTTTTACTGAATCCGAGCTCATTGCCTACGGCATGCCGCTTGATTCTATTCAAGTACTTGAATCGATTGAATTTGACGGAATTCGCTCTAGTACTGCTTCCCAGAAGGAAGTTAAAACTGAAAATTGGTGGACAAACATCCCCAAGCTATGGAAATGGGGCGGGCTTTAGAGTACAAATATGTTTATCTGCTTGATGTAGCTTGTTTCAGATTGTTGTGATATTAATATATATGCCTCAGGTGTGTCACATTCAGGATTCATGCGTAAGTGCCAGGTAGGGTAGCGGTAGTCCTTTTATCATTATTGACAACTGTGGCCTCCACTGAGTCCTCGGTAAATGTATCTTATCACCACAATTAGCTGTAGGAATACTTTATACTGGTGTTCGGAGTTAAAAAATCTGGTTCAATTCAATGGTTCCTTGCCGCATCTAACTAGTCCAATCGTGCATCTCAACACAGCGAACCCCTTGGGCCGAAACCAAATGATCCAAGTACCATCTAAGCTCAAATCCTCGATAACATAGGCAGACCATAAGTTTGAAGATACCATGAAGAAACTTGATTGTATGATACTTCTAGCTGTCGCTACGTGCACATGCCAAGATGTCGAGCGTCTCAAAGGGAACGGTGCGATCTAATGGCATTCTGTTATTTTTCAGCCGAGGGGCTTAGTGCAGTGGTCGCGTGAACTAGGTGATTCTCATCCTATATATAGTGCACTTACCCTTCTCGCCCCTGCTCGCGAAGCTTACTTTACACCATATAATTTTCTCCTGCATGTAAACTGATACATACGACCATAGGGTGTGGAAAACAGGGCTTCCCATCCGCTCAGCCGTGTTACGATTTGCTTGCTATCTCCCAGATTGTTTGTTTGTGCTTCCAACCTAATCGAGAAAGAGGTTGTTTGTCAGCTCCTGCTATTTAATCCCCAGGAAGCTGCACTTGCTTTCTTCTTCTTCCTCTCTCCCCTTAGCTTTGATATTTTAGCTGGAATGCACTCTTTTCTCATAAAAGATCTGGCTCGTGACAAGCCGTACTTAAGTCCATTATAGTACGCATTCAATTCTCAATGCGCCCTGAGCTCTAAAACGGCGTCGGATTTGAGCTTAGGGTGAGTGTGGGTGATGTGGGCGAGAACTTTGGAGACTGGGGTAATAGAGGTGAGAACGGGGTGAGAGCGGGTGAGAATAGGGCGAGGATTCTCACCTAGATCGCCCACTCTCATACTTTCACTTAAATCCGTTTCAGTTCCTGTCGTTTCTCGTCCCCCTTGTCTTGCTTCTCCTCCACCAACCACTGCCTCGGCAGCGGCGGCGGCGAGAGATAGGCTCCGAGGGTATGATCTCCTGGTTAATCTCCTAGTTAATCTACTAGTTAACCTCCTCGGGGAATCTCTCGGATGATCATCACCGTAAATTTGGGTGAGTGACTGTAAATTTAAAATATGTATGTTTCTGTTATGAACTTGCTAATAACCATTGCTTACGTTTGGTTGTTCATAGGACCCTTTACCCGATAGCTAGTGCCATAATATATGGTAAAATAGTAGGTGATGGAATGACAGCTCGTGGAAAATCATAAAATCAAGTAGCCAAAAAGAGTTGATAAAGGAATAGTTGGAATAGCCACTCCGACCAGAAAATGGGCTTACTACTGATACATATTCATTGGGAGAACCATGGAGTACAATGACGGGTGGAAGATAAAATGCCCACACGACAAGATCGCCGACATAGATTAACCTAAATTGAAGGACTGGATTCACCCAGAATAGCCGTTTAAAGTTGACCACTAGCGTCGACCTAACGATATCTGAAATGACCTAGATTGGCTCTTCGGGTTCATCAGAATTGAGAACTCAAACTTATCAGAATTGAATACTAGAATACAGCTACTGGAAGTCTCTAACCAAGAAGCTGGCGTGCGTTTCTTGGGTGTTTGTGGCGTGCGAAGGGCTTCGGGCCCTTCCGTGCGGGTAGGTCCGCCATCGACCGGTTACTGTTATCTAATTGTCGAAGTTTACCACACAGCCACATAAAGACACCATGGCATTAATACAGGCTATAGTTCAATATGTTACATAATGTAGGTATTGAGAAATCTCACGCGGCCAGATGACTCGGAGGCGGCGGGATACGCAGGTGTATAGTGGCCAGGGGTCAGATGAGGTTTGTAACGGTATTGGTGCCTGAAGGTTTCGTGTGACGCCTGAATTATAGCTGGCAGAAAATAAAGATACCTGAATTACCATAACATCACCCTCTTCAATTCCTCCAAGGTTGACAAAATAAAATCAATACCTTAAAAGATGGGCATCAAATATGACGTTATTCGCACCTATACAAATCCTATAATTCCCTCATTTCTAGGCGTTGAAGCCTTCCTACAGCCCCCTCTCTTCTCCTCCACTACCCAATCTCATAGCTTTACAATCATCAGATAAGGCGATATACTGGGGGGGGGGGGGGGGGGGTTTAGCGGCTAGAAATGGGCGATAGGCGATTTCGGAGATTTGTATGGTGGGAATAGCTTTAATACCGGGGTGAGAGGGGTTGGGGGTTTGACTAGACTGGCTATATACCGTCTCTTTAGCAGATGACGAAGAGGAAGATGAGTACGACCCTTCCTAGCTGGGAACGGGCGACTCATTCCTCCCGGTGGTGGCAGCGATGACTACACTGTCACGAGCCAGATCTTTTATGAGAAAAGAGTGCATTCCAACTAAAATATCAAAGCTAAGGGGAGAAGAGGAAGAAGAAAAAAGCAAGTGCAGCTTCCTGAGGATTAAATAGCAGGAGCTGAGCTGAGCAAACAACCTCTCTCCCGATTAGGTTGGAAGCACAAACAGACAATCTGGGAGAAAGCAAGCAAATCGTAACATACAACCCCCCCCCCCCCCCCCGGGGCTGGAGCTTCGTTTACAATCCACTGTATAGAGCGGTGTAGCAAGGCGGTAGGAAACCAGGTATCTTCAGGCACCAATACCATTACAAACCACAGTCCGACCCCTGGCCACTATACACCTGCGTAGGCGGGACCTGCTTTCAACATCGATGCTCAGGTGAGGGGCAGGGGGTGGATTTGTCAGCCGAAATGCCTGATTTGAGGTCTTTAACGTCGTAGCACATAGAAGCCCCTCATTTTTCGAGCCTACAAGATTGAGATCACGAAATATATGAGTGACTGACGATGGATAACGCAATCCTGATGGAATCATCTCGTCAGCGGAAGAAAGCGACAGCTGCGTGCGAAAAATGTCGTGTCCTCAAGGTGAAATGTATTCGATCCGGAAGGGGACAGCCTTGTACAAAGTGCGCGTCACATCTCTGGCCGTATTCTTCATTTCATGCTAATTTGAGTAGATGTGCCAGATCCAACTCTCAATGCGTATTTCCAGAGCCGAAACAGCGAGCTCGAGTTTCACAACGAGCGAAACCGTAAGTGACCCTAGAGCTCTCCAGTCAACAGGTCAGTTTTGCTGATAGGGAGGGGATGAAGGCGACTGGTCGAGCTTGAGTCCAAGCTCACCAATATCATCGGTCTTCTTTCGCGCTCGAGCGCTCCCCTTTGTGGAGCCCAACCCCCAGTTGATACCGACTTTGGGCCGCCTGCCATTCCCGAATATTCTAGCGACAGGCCACATCAAACAGCTGAATGGATGAGCCAAGAGTATCTGCCTAATTTTGAAGTGGGCGAAGGCCCGGAGCCAAGCGAAAACCAGAATACCACTGAAAATACCCTAGATAATCTGTGGGACTTATCCACTGCCATGGACGCCGCGTGGATCACCGACTTGGGACTCAGTCCTGTCGTCCTCGAGCATCTTCTAGACAGGTTCCGCGGCATGGCGTCCTACTTTCCATTCGTGCGGCTTCCATACTCCTGTACCGCTGCATCAATGGCTAAAGATCGCCCCTTCCTATTACTTGCTGCTGTTATTGCTGCTTCCTCGAAATACTGTCATCTTCAAGACGCTCTGATCAGACAGTTCAAAGAATCCCTCAGCCAGCGGGTTGTCATGGCTGGTGAGAAGGATCTAGACCTGCTCCAGGGATTACTTGTTCACCTTGCCTGGTAGGATCTCATGTTCCCATATTACCTTCTATTTTGTCGGTCTCAGAGGCATTAGCAAGCTGACCAATGTCAGGTTTCATTTCCACTTTGTTCCAGGAAGTCAGCAAGCATACCAGTACTTACAAATCGCAATCAGCATGGTCATTGACCTTCGCCTCGATCAAGAGGCTGCCGACCTGGTTGAGCTGCGAACCGAGCTGAGTGATACTTCCATCCGGGAAGCATGCCGTGCTTATCTAGGCTGCTATTACATGTCTATCATGTAAGATGCCATGCCCTATCTGGATAGGCGCTAATAGGCTGGAGCTGACTTCACTAGAATAGCAATGTCTTCGGGGAAGCCCAACAATCTCCAATTTCATAAGGACATGCTTCGATGCGCGATGATGCTACAGCAGCAACCAGAATTTGAGACAGACCTCTTGATATACCCAATGACAAAGGTGCTACAGTTCACTGAGGAAGTCCGCGAGACTCTCCGGTCAGAAGGCATTGATAGCCCTCGGTTATACATCCATGCTGGACGATTTACGACGTGGTTAGAAGAATGGTGGTCGTCCCTATCGACGGATCTTCGCAATAAGGGTAGGAACTTCTCAAGGTCTGGGGGCTTCTCATTTAGCTGACTTAAAATTCCTAGTGGTCCTGATCAACGGCTATTATGGCGCCAAGATTCGGATTCAAGAAATGGGCTTGGTATATTGCTACGGGCAGAGAAGACCTCCATCCCCAAAGGCGCAGGAAGGTTCTACCATCTTATCTGCACATCCAATGGTCATCAGCAACTTGATCAAATGCGTCAGCTCTATTAAAGAATATTTCGATTCATTTTTCGCCCTCCCCGCTGCGGAGCAAAATAGCTTACCGTATTCTGCGTGGTGTCAGGTTATTTTGGCTATCTTCGTGCTGTACAGGTTGTCCGTGGGACTGCCAGAAGTACCCCAGTGGGACGTGGAGATTGCACAGCAAACTGTGGATCTACAAGAGTATATTGATAAACTGTTGTCTCATTTACAGGATATTAAGCCATTGCGGGATAGGCAAATACCCACCAAGAGCCTCTTTTCGAGGCTGCCCGAGGTCATGGGAAGTGTTAGAACTTCCTATGCATTGGCGAAAGAGAATTCCGCACAGGTTCGTGATAGCCGCCATGCTCATCATGGGCTGAAGGCTTTTAATAACACAGCCTCATCGGTTCAAGGGCTGCGCCGCTGCCCTGCAGTGCGGTATTCGAGCCGTCACGTCGCTCAGGCTCAGGATCTACCCACACTACAAAGTGCTATTACTACGGAAGTCCAGAGTATAGAAGATGAGAAGCTTTGGGGTGATCTTTTTTTGATGGATCCACTTTCTAGCATGACAGGTTCATCATCTTTAGAGTTTTGACAAGTGATCTATGCTCCAGACCTCAAATCCGCGAAACTGCAATTTCAGCATAGAAATGCCTTAGATCTCGTCGGGAAAGACATGGGTGGAGATCTTGTTTCCAGTCGAATCGTATCGCTGGGGCAGAACATTGTAAAGTCCGTCAACATCCCGTGGTTCATAATCAAGCGACAATGCCGCCTGAATAAGAATGTCCAGCCCATAAGTCTCTCTAATCCAGTGGGCGACCATATCCATCCCCGCCACAGCGCCACTCCCAGTCCAAATGTTGCGGTCAACAATCCACTTCTTCTCCTTTGTCCATTTGACATCCGGGTATCTCTTCTTAATCCAATTGTACTCGACGTTATTGACTGTGGCCCTCCTGCCGTCTAGAGCACCGGTGGCTGCAACAACCGCGGCTCCGGTGCAGATCGTGAACAGTAACTTTCCGGAGGCAGCATGGCGGCGAATGAGGTCCTGCAATTTCGGAGGAAGCTTGCTTTCTGCAGGGCTGTCCCCACCGACGATGAGGATATCCAATTCGGGGACGTCGTCCACCGCGATCGTAGGCACCACTGTTAGAGAGGTTGTAGGCAGGTGCACTGGCTCCATAGTCTCTCCGATATGGTGAAAGACGAATTCGGGCGCCTTTGCCAGAACTTCCGGACCCACGGGGGCGTAGTAATTGATACCCTCCAGGAGCGTCTTACTCGCGGAATTGAGCAGATCGCACGGTCCAATGATGTCGATCGTCTGGTAATCGAAGAGCGGGAGGCCAACGTGGATGGGAGCCATCTTGGTAGGAGTCCTTTTGGTAAGAGTATTGAAGGATGTATATCAAATGATGTTTGTTTGTGTGTTGATAGTTAATACTGTTGGCCGTGTTCCCTAGCGCTTAAATACTGCCATTTTCCGGATGCCATAATCGCGGAGCGGGCTGTTTGAAGGATCCCGTCCTCCGTGGTCGACATTCTTGGCACGGGCAACGAGGTAAATTCATGAACCGTGTCCGTGGTTTCTCGATTTTAAATGCATAGTGGAAGATTCTAGATGGCTCATTACAGGCCATGATGAAATAATACCCCGTCAATGTACACTTTCTCCCTCGACGTTTCGTACAGCTATTCTCGAAATCGTCTTAACTGATACACACTTGATAACTATTTCGTGGACCCACCGCCAAGATCTTAGCGCAGATCCATTATTGAGCGGGCCGCGTTAATTTGAGGGCACAGTAAAATGTGCTTTATATGTGTAGATAACCTACGGAATATTACACGTACGTACGAAAAGCTCGTGGGATTCTATGGAGATCTATTGGACCATGCAAGTCGTGTGGAGAGGACCGCTGGCGTCGAGTTAAGGATGAACCGACTGTATAGTATATGTTGAAATGATCCCTAGTCCCTATCGGAGCTACCTGGATCGACTCTTGCCGTATATCCTTTAGGGTGGTACACTCTTCGGTGTACCGACCTTCGCATTAACTATCGAATTGGAAATCCAACCGCTTATTTCCTTGATCGGTCGTCGTTTGTAGATACGTCGCTTTCTCTTCGGCTGTTAACTTTTCCCACTGTTCTTTCTTCCACCGGTTCCTAGCCACATAGTATGCCTTTGCCAAGATATAAGCGACAATAGTAGCAATATTGATAGCGATGAGTTGAGAGTTTCCTCGGCGATAGAGGGGTTTGTCGTCTTTACGATATATGTTCGAGGAGGCAATACCAGAGAGCTGGATAGTTATATTGTAAAGGGCGGCCGAAACTGTTCTCCTACAAGCGGGATTAGTATTTAAAGAAGTCCGGTAGTGGATGATTAGGGGTACTTACGTTCGCACAGCATTACTAAGCCGGGAGCACCATCCCACATGTGCTGCATGTGGGTTTGGCCATCCTAACAGTATGAACGTCACCGCATAGAGACCCCAATTTGACAACGATCCGGACGAGGTATAAAGCACGATGAGAAGTGGGAGGCTCCAGATCTGAGTAAGTAGACCAATGATTGAAATTTGGTGAAAGCGCTCTGTCAACTCGGTAACCAGGACAAGGTTGATAGCCCCAAACACCGTGACAGGGATTGTTAGTAATGTTGTTTGAAAAGTACCGAATCCAATGGCTTTGAGCGATAGCGTGAGATAAGTCTTTGGTGGAGAAGTCGGAATCTCAAACAGCATCCCGATGACATAGATCGGCCATAAGTCGTAATCCTTCAAGCTCTGCCATAACATTCCAAGAGAAAGCGCTTCACGGTTATGCATGTCTCCTTTTGAAGGGTCATCTCGCAGGACACGGTTGACGATAATCTTCTCTTCTCTTTCGGTGAAGTAACCTTTCGGATTCCACCAGGTCTTTGTCTGTGTAGGACCCGGGACCAAGAACAAGAAACTCAAGAATCCGATCACAATACTGATCAGAGCCTCGATTAGGAACAGCCATCGCCAACCCTCGCGGCCATCAACTCCGCGCATGTGCAGGACACCATAGGCGATGAAAGAGGCAATCACACCAGACATGGCGTCCACAAACCAGAACATCGCAAGACGGAAAGGCATCTCCGTTTTGGTGTAGAAGTAAGACAAATATAGAATCGAATCAGGAATGAAACCACCCATGAAAAGTCCGATGAAGAATCTGCAAGCAAAGAAGCCTGCCCGATTATGCATGAAGAATTGACCACCCGAGGCCAAAGACCATAAGATGATCTGGAAAGGAATCCAGCGATCTGGGCCCAATCTTTTACCAAGCATCTGGGAAGGAATCTCGGCAACGAGGAATCCGACACGGTACATGTTCTGGGCGTTGTTGTAATCATTGGTGGTAATTTTCAAGTCATCCAAGAGGTTATCAGCAGCAGCATTGCCAAGGTTGCCTCGATCGAGGTTCAACCCAAAGAACATAACAAGGATCCAGATCAAGATCTTCCAGTCGGTTTTGCGTCGCACGGAGGTCTCCTCGCGGTGCGTCCATCTTTCTTTAATGTCGAATCTGTGCAAATTCTCGTAGTTGGGCTTTGGAAGGTAGAACTCCCCGAGCAAAGGGTCATCGAAGACACTTCGAACAGTGGCAATTGCATCTGGGTCGAATTTGCGTTTCCGCGAAGAGAGAGCAGAAAATAGAGACTGGGACTCGCGGGGCTGCTCTGGCTCTGAAAGTGTGGCCAGAGCTTCCTCCTTCAAATGGTAGTCTTCACTATCCTGAGGCTCAGAATATGAGACTGCCGGTTTCTTTGAGGATATCGGTTCCATGACTTTCTGAATACCTTCAGTGCAGAATATAACGAAAGCGATGCAAATGAGGTTGGAAGGACAAACGCGATGTCATAGTAGAAGTACAGCGAGGTCGGCCGTTATATAGGTAGTTTCTCAGAAGAGATCTTTTTTATTTCATGTCAAAATGCCGCCAATAATACGTGCTCAGTCAAAATCATGATGCGATTCACGCTAACTGACCGGAGGCAGGGACTCCGAGCGAGGAGATAACGAATCCTCCCCTTAGGTAGCTAAAAACGCCTTCTCACTATAAGTAGACTGGATTAGTAAATGCTAGAGAAGAAAGACCAAGCAAGTTGTAGTAGGACCGATTTTCTCAGTCAATAGAAACAAGCCTTGTAATTTAGCCGATTCTTTCGCCATGTAAGCGCCGATGGCATCAATTATTCCCTAATCAAGGCAATTAGCGGTGAACGCATGGAATTTCGCAATGCTAGATTGGTGGAAGAACTTAATTGTTCAATATATCTTCCTTTCACGGTTTCTGGCTTGATTGAGGGGACCCGACGCCACCATGAATGCCGACATGAAGTTTTGCTCAAACCCATCGGCCTTGGCACACTACCTTCAATTAGCCGTATCACTCCGAGTTTAAACTACACTTGTTCCGACTATCATTCAAGTGCCAAGGAATAATTGTCTTGGAAAAGCTTCGCGGAACGTCCTAGGTCTGGAATTAGCTGTCGAGGTAGGTATACGTATTGACGGTCTCCAACTAAGGGAGGAAATGGGTTTGGAGAAGTATTGTACATTTCCTACATGTCAATCATGACAAAAATCTCCATTTCGATGTTACATTGAGTTCTATGTAAATGGCTATATCTAGTTTTCCCCCGACCGCCTCATCTCATCCCCTCATCCCCCTCATACCAATCATCCCTTGCATCCACAACAATGCAAGTCTTTTCGAGCTTCTTTAAAACAGTCCTCAGAAAAGAGTATATTCTTTTCCTCTTACCATTTAGAAACTCCCCCAGTAATGTAAATCATAGTCCACCCCACCAGGGCGCCAAAGGGGAGCAGGACTATACACGGGGATTGGAGATGCAGCTATCAAATGTATGTTAGTCACATTTTGTAAGTTCTGGGGTTGCTCAACTTACTGCCGTAGCCGGTACTAGGTGCAGCCCATGTCGGAGTGCTTGGGGTTTTCCATCTAGTTGGGGACGCGGTAATTGTATATGTGCTAGTGTAAGTATGAGGAGACTGGCCCGAATTCGGGGGCACAATGCCGTTATTGGGCCCGTAACTGTCGTCCCCGGTTCCAAAAATGTTGCTAATCTTGTTGACAACCGAGGTACCTGTTTCTGTCCAAATGCTGAAGTCCTCGACTGTGACATTCGTTGCATACGTGAGGTCATTTGCAATAAGGTACAGTGGAGGGCGTTTTACACCATCAGCAACGGAGCCTAGGTATTTTGTCAGTCTATCCTTGTCCACAAAATATCACCAAATATCAGAAGTTAACCCACCGGAGAAGTTCCGAAAAACTAGGTTACTCAGTGCGACAGCACCAGTGTCGGGCTCGAAAGTGTTTTGCCAGTACTGATTGATATCCAAGCCATACAAACTTCCGAGAGAACGGAAATTAGAGAACGTAATGTTGGTGACGTATCCAGATCCCCCAGGATATGTCTTGATAAAAGCAATGTTGTTGCCTTGGATAATGCTGATATTCCGTGCTTCCTGTAGTGGAGTCAGCCCCAAAAGATTTTCTGTATTAATTGAAAGAGCACACACGATATTGGAGATCTCAGCAGACACATTCAAGCTGCCGATGGAGATTCCGGACCCAGCCTGGTTGCAAACCAAATTCTCGACCAAAGCATGATGAGACGGGCTCTTCACTGAAACACATTCATCGCGATTTGTGACCTATATTAATGGTTGAGCTTCAGATTGAGGTTCAGCACCATGATGTCCAGATCATACCTCGTTGTCATGGATGTGATAGTTGGTTCCAATAGCATCAATGCCATCGAAACTGCCCAAGTTCCCTCCACGAATCGTGAGATGATAGGCTTCCACGTTGACAGCGAAATCGAGAATGATATGAAACTTGGGACTGTCTACAAGTATCAAGTCATGTACCGAGGCATTTGTTGGAGAAATCAGACGTATGAGGCGAGGGCGATCAGTGCTAGAAATCCGCACCTTCCAGTTAGATATAGTTTTTTCTCGAAGAAATCCAAGTTATCTTACTTGTTGAGATTTCGGTAAATATATCCTTGTCCTTGGAAAGCACCCTTGCCATTCGAAGAATAGAACTCGAAATCCACAGCTGTTTCTCCACGTCAGAGTTTGCTATTCATGTAACTGAAAATTTATTCCAGGAGGCATTGCACTCACCATTGACGATAACAAGAATATCTAATAAAAACTTTTGGTCACCCTCCCCATCGATGATGGCATTGAGCGTGTCTCTCCCGGCATGTCCTTGGAGTACCAACTCACGCTCAATTGTCCAGTCTCCTCCATATGCAGCAGTAATCAATCCATCCAGTTGAAAAGCCCAGTTCGTGCCGTTGCTGAGCGTAACACCTCGCTTGATCAAATATTCACCTTCTGGTACAATGAGACGGCTTCCTGGATTTTTGAGGACGCATTCGGAAAACACAATTTCTAGTGCGGTCGATATATCTGTGCTATTATCCGCAACACCGCCATAATCGAGTATGTTGCACTCTATGCTTTTGTGCTCGAGGGCTGTTGTAGGGCCTACAGGGCCAATCAATTGACCAGCGGCGATACTCGACAGCAGGGGAAGGAAGAGAAGGGGTAGCCTCATCTTCCGGCAATGAAAAAGTAACTTATGGTTGTAGCTCTGCGATAGTTGTGCATTTGGATCTATTTAAGCAAAATCATTAGAATCCTAGGTCTGAGGAATTACGCCACGGTCGTTTCTGGTAGTGCTGTTGAGCAGCGTAATGTGTTATACCGAAGGCGCCATATTTCACCCACCCAATTACCCGAGATGCAATAATAAAATTGTATTATTCAAAAAGTACGTTTTGCATTACAAATCCGTGTTGTGTTCAGAACGAGTTCGTTCTACAATACTAATTTCCGCTATGAAATGGGTAGCCCTGAGAGGTGCTAGCCATTAGGCAATAGTTATAGAGGATGACAACATTTTTAATTAATATTCGGTCAAACACGTTGCAAGCTAACGGGGGCTAATTGTTCTTAATTCAATCGTGATGAAGCACATCATCTCCCTAGCAGATCGCGCTGACACGGAAATTGAACAAAGAGGGTTAGGCTTGATCTAAAGTAAATGCACCAATAGCACGAAGGATTTGATAGCAGGTCCTTTGAAAATTATATTTATCTGTCCAAATTCCCAAAGCTACTGATAAGAGAATTTCGAGTCATACTTTCAGTGACTCAGTCGGCAATGTCAGGCAAGAAGAACATCCTGTTGATGGTCGCCGATGACCTCGGCAAGCAGCTCGGTTGTTATGGAGCTTCAACTATTCAAACCCCGAACATCGATCACCTAGCGGGACAAGGCACGAGGTTTGAGTACGCCTTCGCGAGTACTGCTTCTTGCAGTGGGAGTCGCTCTGTTATCTACACAGGCCTACATACTCATCAAAATGGCCAATATGGGCTTGCCAGTCACCGCCATCACTTCGTTACATTTGATTCCGTCGAGACGGCGCCCCAGCTGTTGAATGAATGTGGATATCGGACCGGAATTCTAGGCAAAATTCATGTCGGACCCTCCGCAGTCTATCCCTGGGAAGTGAAAAAAGAGAGTGAAACGAGGGATGTTGCCGTTATCGCCGACCAAGCGAGGTACTTCTTCCAGGATTCGCAATCAGATGAGAGACCTTTCTTCCTGACTATTGGTTTCCATGATCCCCACCGCGATCGCACGAGAGGCGGCTTTGGAAATGACGAGGTGTATGATCCTCGAATCCAGAAGGGGGACTATAATCCAGATGATGTCGAAATCCCACCATTCATCAACGACTCTCCCGGTACCCGATATGAGCTGGCCGAGTACTACAGCTCCATCCACCGGCTTGATCAAGGCGTTGGGTTCGTTTTGGATGCCCTGACAAAAGCCGGTCTTGCAGACTCGACTTTGGTGATCTTCATCAGCGACAACGGACCGCCTTTTATCAATTCAAAAACTACCCTGTTCGACGCGGGTGTCCGGCTTCCTCTCATTATCAAGCATCCAGATATCAAGCCCGCTGTGAATGGTGACATGGTTTCATATATCGATATATTGCCTACCTTGCTCGACTATGTTGGTCATCCAGGTGCAGTCGACCCGGCTCAGAAACGACTAGGTCGCTCATTGCTTCCTATTCTTGGCAGTAACGTGAGGCTCTCACACTGGAACCAGGTCTTCGGCTCGCATACATTCCACGAGGTGACAAATTACTGGCCAACGCGATTCATTCGGGACCGACGTTACAAATACCACCGCAACCTTGCATGGCGTTTAGACTTCCCATTTGCTGCTGATCTCTACGGGTCTCTTTCCTGGGAAGATATTCGCAACTCAACAGAAAATGAAATCACAATCGGCGGACGTAAGCTCAAGGATTATTTCTTCCGAGCGCCGGAGGAGCTATTTGATTTGGAGAACGATCCAAATGAAGTCAACAATCTCGCAAAAGACCCAGAGTATTCTGCCGTATTGGATGATTTGAGAGGGAAGTTGGAAGAATGGCAACGTCGGACGGAGGATCCTTGGTTATATCGGGATGGCGTTTCAACCTGGTTTATTCGATACCATTTTCCAGCTGGGCTGAAGGTTCCGAATCGATTGGACTTCGATATTGACCGGCCAGGCAATCGAAATGAAAAGCCCTTTGAGGGGAATGGACCTTGGGGTGCTGAAGTGGATGATTCCAAAAATGTGGCTTCGAATGCTATAAAATGATATTAGGGATTAAATAATATTCCTAGAAAGTGGAAGAAGTGATATTGATCGAGAGCTGTGGTTACTACAACAAAGGATATGTCACATTCAAAGAGGAGTTGGACCTAGACCGGGGTGAAGTGCTAGGTTTGCTATATTAGTTTCCTAGAGACAGTTAAAATATGCTTCGTATATGCAAAACGCATGAGAGTGGATTGTAAGCATATGTTTCCACCTAAAGAAAGTAAATGTGCATGGTGAAGAAGAAGAGAGGTGTTGCTATGTTGGTGTTGACGAATTATATATCTCTCACTTTCTTTGTTGATTTTCCGCATTACCCTTCGAATCACTTAAAATATTGCTTTGTTTGTTTGTGATTTATAATAGGGAAGGCTATTTTAATTGAATCAATATACAACATGTGTATATAGAGATGTATTAGGATATCGTGCGGTTTAGTGGGGTATAGGTTTAAGTGGGGTATAGGTTTAAGTGGGCACAGACATTTAGTAATATTGTATAAAAATCAACATAAATAGATAAAATTAAGGCATAAAAGCTGAGCGGGACCTGCACAAAGCCAGGACCCGATCAGGTGGAGGAGCTGAACGGGACGGATCACGGGTGATCGACCTGCTTTTAAATACCCAGTCGACACCGCGAACCTTTTACGATATTCCATCCTCCTCATCTCCTCTGACAATTATTCATTTCTTGTTCCGCGGAAAAATCTACACCCGCTCAAAACAAAGCAGACCGAATTGGGCTGCCCAATACAGCTATGTTTAGACGCATGAGACAGACCGAGCCCGACAAGCTCTCAATAAGACTTAGCAAAACACTTCAACCTCTCACTGTGGTTCCTTGGGGAGCGCTTGCAATGTGGCATCTTGGCGTCCCCATTGCCGTTGGGGTAATGTGCACTTTTAATATCAAATGTGAACCCAGTCATGTTCTTGCTAACCATCTTTCTACCGTTGTAGGCCCCCATGATTGTGGTGCAGGACGACGACTACACAGCCACTATTGAAAGACTTGAAAGCGCAGGATTCTACCGAAGTGTTCCAAATCGTGCCCCTCCTCCGGAAATCATGGAGAACCATCCAAACCCACAGCAAATGCTGGAGGAAATAAATGCTGGCTACAACCGCTTGGATCGGTATTGCGCAGTATTTGATTATCCACGTGGTGATCCAGCAGAAAAGAGCTTGCAAGTTTACTTATTTCCGAATTCCTTTGCGCACATCTTTGAAGAAGATATTCCCCGTTCTTCGAGCAAAATAAGGGATGCAGCGCCAACAAAACGATATGAAACCTACGGCAATCTTCACTACCCACAGGAATGGGCACTAGTGGAAAGCTTTGTCAAGGCTGCGATTGATGAAGAAAGAGAGGCAGGTTTTTCTGCGTGGGGCGAGTCACTGAGGTCCTGGATATCTCTGATGACAGGATACCTAGAGGTTGATAATGATGTCCTTGATCATTGTCAGGATAAACAGGCAGTGGACTGGTATAGCCACAATTTTGGTCGAATCCGTGAGGCCAATTTCGGTCCCATTGATCGACGTGTTTCGAAGCGTCTCGGCTCAGGAAGAGAAATGCCGATAGATATGAGGGGAAATCATATATAACAGTCCTGGTGGCTCCTTGCTTCCAGGACGGTAGCGGTACGACTACAACTATCGACGGGTAGCGCACCGGGTATCGGAACTCAGCGTCGTTCGACCACCAGAACATTCTGAAGTAGAGCGTAGGGTCGGCGGAGGGGATAGACCAGATAGGGCTGACTTGTCTTCAGCAGTGCCGGAATCTCTAGCCCGCTCGTAAGCGTTGTTTGCCTTGGGGTATGAATTTCTACCTAGGTTAGATGTCTGACTTGGCTCTATATCCTTTTCGTAGGGGCCCGTGATAGATAGCTTCCGCTTGGCTAATTCTTGTTGGGAATCACCTACCGCAGATAGGTTGCTAAACGTACTGTTCGCTTGTTCGGGTGCGGGATCGATATCTTTCGTCATTTGATACCGACTAGAGCCATACAAATTATCGATCTCGACATCAAATATATTCCACTTATGAGTTATACCGGTCAACGGCGGTGCCTGTCCTAGATATGCCTTATACGGTCTTGGACATAAACTCGAATCTAGTAGGAAAAAGAATACTAGAAGTTTCGTGGAGTATAAGTTGTAGCATGACTAAGGAGAATTATTTCGCACTGGTAGATAGCTGCTGGAGACTTAGGCCATGATAGAACTCGATTTGATCAAGATTCACCCTCGTTTCCCAGAAAAGTGATCGACGAGACTACGAGCATGATCGAAACGTAGAGTCGTTAAGCCCGCCTAGATGGGCCTAGCTAATGACATAGTAGATAGCACAAACCTATAAGCTAGAATTCTTAGCCCTAAAAGACTATAGCTCTTAGTACCTATAAAGTAGAGTATATAGCCTTAAAAGAGGCCACTAAAGAAGCTATATATCTAGCTAATATATTTAAGAATTTGAATATATAGCAAGAATTAGGCTATACTACTAGTATACCTGAAATGTTAGATAATAATACTTTAGCTAAGAAATTAGCTAAGAATCTAGAATTTTATAAGCGATTGAAGTATATTAAAATTATATAGGCTTTGTGGTCACAGATGTTCCAAACATGACCAATTATCTGTATTAAATCAGACCTTCAAGGAAATTGTTTGGCTGGAGTTTAGGATGACATGACATGTCTGGCATGGCTGGGAAGGAGATTGTTTGTCAGACATAGGGTATTAACAGCCTGTTTCCTCATATATTAATGGTAGCGACATTCACCTTCTTCACCTCTCCTTCTTAGTCGAACAATAAATTAAATTACATAACAAGTAGGATGATCAATCCCCTGGTATCCCAGCGTTCTTGCCCCGACACACCACCTTTCATCGGCAATCGCCCTCATAGACCCAGAACGTCCCACCGATTAAGCCTGCGAAGGTGCTGTTTCGTGGAACTCACTGTGTTCTCCAACTGCGTCCTTCTCTCCGAATTTGCCTGATGTCTCCTTCTTCTCCGTCCAGGTGGTGGTCGGCCTCCAGCCAACACTCTTCCTAGCAGAGCTGACCTCACGGTAGAGCTCATCAACTTCCTCTAGGGTCAAGCCCTTGGTCTCATAGATCATGGTATACACAAACGCGATGCAGAGGAAGCAGCAGCCAAACCAGATGAAGAAGATCTTGGATTGCAGGTTCGCATTACCGGGTCCATAATTGACCAAGTAGGGTGTAGCAAAGCTCAGAGCCCAATTAAGCAGCCAATTGGTGGCGGTAGTCATAGACAGGGACTTAGCTCTGACATTAAGAGGGAAGATCTCTCCAGTCACAACCCTTTGTTCATATTAGCTTCATGCATAAATAGGGAGGGGGTCAAGAGAAAGAGATATGTTAGACTTACCAGGCGATCGGCCCCCAAGAGGAAGCGAAGAAGAAGATGTAGATGCAAATAAACGCGATGGCCGCCTTCTGAGCAGATTGATTGTGAACAATAATATTTCCAAGGTCGTCCTGGCTGGTGGTCGTAGTTCCTAGAACGGCAACAAGAAGTTGAGACACAGTCATGCCAATAGCGCCCGCAAGCAAGACTGGGCGTCTTCCCCACTTGTCAATAGCAAAGAGACCAGGAATCGTAGAACCGACATTAACACAGCTGGTAATCAAACTGATGACAAACTCATTCTGGAATCCAGAGTTCTTGAAGAATTGGGTCCCGTAATAGAAGATAAAGTTAATACCAGTTAACTGCTGAAGGCCCTGGAGGAGACATCCAGTAAGAAGTCGTTTTCCAAGATTACCCTTGAAACACTCCAAATAACCAGCGCTTCCAAAGCTCATCTCATAATCATGGTTTGCCTGGATTTCAGCAAGTTCTGCGAGCAAAGCAGGATCATCTTCAGGAAGACGTCTGAGTTTAGCTAGACTCTTAACAGCACCATCGTGGTTATCTCTCTTAATCATGTAGCGAGGTGTTTCCGGAAGGATAAGCATGCCGATCACAAGAACAAGGGCCCATGCAAATTGGACCGCGATCGGGATGCGGTAAGAGCCAGTGTCATTACGGGCATGGGTGGCATTATTCACCACGGCTGCCAACAAAAGACCGATCGTAATGGTAAATTGATACGAGCCAACGATAAAACCACGAATCCATTTTGGGGCCGTTTCAGACTGGTAAAGGGGGACTTAACAACACAATTTGTTAGCGATGGGCAACTCATGCAGCAGGATGAAAAAGTACTCACCCAGTGCCGAGATCAAACCAACACCGAAGCCTGCAAAGAAACGTCCCGCTAAGAAAAGCGGAATAGCTGTCGCAGCGGTCTGTAAAATGACTCCGAGTGTGAAGACTCCGGTTGAGATGATCAATCCCCAGCGACGGCCAATGAAATCGCCCATGGGGGCTGCACCCAGTGCGCCGAAAAAGGTACCCGCAGATAGAATAGATACAATGGCCGAAGATTGACTGGAGGTGATGGTAAGATTACCGTCAGCGCCCCTGTAACCGGTAGAGAACAGCCTCTCCCAGTACGGCATGGCGAGAATGCCGCTGATTGTGCCTGTATCATAGCTGCGAAAACGATGAGCTCAAGCTGGTACTCGGAGATCGAGAGATTGTATCAGACTTACCCGAACAGAATACCTCCAAAGGCGACAAATCCACTAATTACAATGGCAGGCCATGCCTTTCCCGCAGTCCCCTCGGGCTGTTTGATCAGGATACCCATCTTTGTGACAGATGAGGATTTATATTACTGGCAGGAACTTGCAACAAAGATCAAGGCTGACTTGTGAGCTGTGTGCAATCAAGCTGGAATATGTGGAACCTGAGGAGAAGAGAAGATGCTGCTGGAATAACGAGGATGGGAGGAATGAGACGTGATATTTATATATGAACAACCCTGGAAGCAAGCTATTCGATGACCATGTATGAAGTGGAGTACCTCTCAACAAAGCACCATCTAACCAGCACCTAACCATCATTTTTATAACCACATGATCCAACAACAATCCGAATATGTATGGGGTGGCATTACTGCGGGGACATAAAGTGAGCAAGGGATTTTGCGGAGGAGTGGGGTTTCTCCGCGATATTGTCGGAAGGAGGGAGACTTGCTTTGGGGGATATTTAGTGTTTTCTAGCCGGTCCGTTAATCCCGCACTGTCTGTATCGGGTTGTCGGGCGCAAGAGCAACGATTTACCACGGCCCGTACCACCGTCTCGGGCTCCGTACAATCTCTGCTTCTTCCGACCATACATGATTCTTGACCTGACCTGACACCGACGCTTCCATCTAGTGCATCATCATCGGCGCCAGTAGTGCTTGACAGGACACTGCCTGATCGGCTTGACATCTCCTCTTTACTGTCGTCACCACAGTACATGGAGGAAGTAGTGATGACCCACAATTCTGCTCCGGTATTAAAACCGAGGACGCATTCTAGAGCCCCGAAGGCTTTCACCAGAAAATATGCACGTGTTAGCCACTTGAGAATCTTCGGAACTACTTCGGAGTTTATGGGAACCGCTGTGACTCGAGCAATACGGGTACTGGACGCCACACGCCACTAGTTGAGGTCCGCAAGTGACTTTTCCAGGATCTACTGGCCACCTGGAACTTATTCGCTCTTCTCGTTACCATTAAAATTAATTTTTGATAAGTTGGGAATATCTGAATTAAATTGTCAAAAGTGGATTTCATGGTCGTTCCAGGGTAATTTATCGAGAATACCACATGACCATCGGAAGATATCATACTAAAAGTGCTTATTATTCGTTGCCGGCATTGTCCGCAAATTGTGTTCTTCGTCATTTTGGAGAATCCAATGCCACTGAGACCAAATACGCATTATTTATACCGTAGATTTCTCTTAGATATAAGTCATTTGGTTATTGATTCAAGTGCTAATAGGTAGTTCCGATTGGCTTCCGCTTGCGATTTAGCGATATAGGGGGGTGGCTTGTCGTACAGACATGGCATCACCTGTTTAAGATTTACAAAGCTATCCACTCGACCCTCGTCAATGTATAGACTTCCATCAAGGTCTATTCGATGGCATTTCCCCAACCCTTGCAAGCCACCGAAGACAAAGAACCCCGCGACGAACTTAGGATTTTGCATTTTGTTCAACTGGCCTCCCCGTTGTGGTTGAAAATGATTTTATTTATGAGCCTGTGGCCGAATTGTGGCAAATGTGTTAATTACTATGCCTAACTACAATCGTACAGCCGTACTCTTTCCTTCATTATCGCACCCATTTCTGATAGCGAGGGGCTGACCTCCGCGGCCCCGTCTAAGACTTTAATTGCTAGTTCCAGACCGATGATGGCCTCTCGGGGAACAATTCCAACCAGACATGGTTCCATCAGCCCTGTCAGCGCCGCCATCGAAATGGTAAACACACTATAGGCCGGAACCGGTCAGCCGATTATAATACAGTGGATGTGACGGCGAAATAAGGGCACCAACACGGCTCACCTTGTACACAGGGTCCACAAATTCGGCTTACAGACGGCTACTGCTGCAGCAGCACTGGGTACAAACTCGGCGAAATTGGTAAAGAATCTTGTACAGTGGCGGAGGAGGTCGGTATTGGCCTCTCCCGTAGTGAGGGCTTCGTAGACCGCTGGCCAATAGATCGATGCCTTAAATGCATAGTACTGTGTACGAAGAAACTCCACCTGGGCCGAGTTCGGATCCCGCCGCGGGTGAGACCCGATGGCATGGGAGGCACGGAAAGATAGCTGCCGCGGGAGTAATTGTAGCCACTCATCCACCTGTCGCTCGAGCTCGGCCGCGACGATAGGCGCATAGACATGGCTACCTTGCGCCAATGTACTCGTTGACCACGTGCAGCGCTGGAGCATTTTTCGCATGGCAATCTCCGCAACGAAGTATGACAGATCGCTGCTTTGGGAGTATAACTCGCTATCACTATCGCTGGGCGTGGATGACTGGGAAGATTGGCTTGAATTCCATGCCCAGGTGCCCGAACATGTTGGAACCGGGGCAGATGAAGTCATCTCGTGGATCCCGCTGTTAACGAGGTCTAGCTGGACTGTGATCTCGCTATAAAGCCGTCAGTATCCGTTTCGTTCTGCTGGCACGAGGGCGGACGAGGAGCGGAACCTTTCAATCAGCAATGCTGACCAGAAGTAGTTTGCGAGGATCGACATTTGGATGGCATCATTGTCGGCGTCAAGTTCACTGTGAGTCTGTTGTCAGCATTTGTATCCGAGCCGAGATAGTCCAAAGACACCTCTGCTCACTTTATGATATAATTCTGCAGTTTATACGACGCCATTGCGACGAAATCATAAGCCTGAAATGGCTGCCCATAGCATAAGTGGTATATGGCGAACAATAACAGGCACTGCGCGCTTCGTGGGCCACTGTCTGCAAATGCACACGGAAGCATCTTCATAGCTGCTTCGATGTATATTGCTTCCGGGCGGATCCGCAGGGCATCAACGACCGACTTGCATTCCACGACACAACCAATGGCCAAGACGAGGAGAGTAACGCATGATGCTATTGACGTGGGGAAACACGATGTTATTGTCTGGATAAATTCCTCAGTATAGTCTGCATGCAAGATGGGATACCAGGTATGGATCTGTTCCCAGAAAGCATTTAAAAGACTATAGAAGGTGAACATGATGTCAGAATCGCCGCGTCTAAAGGGCAGAGAAACACATTCACAGCTCGCGTTGACGTACGTTAAGGCCTCCTGAGGATCGACCATCACCGTGTTCGCGCCATATGATTGAACATGCATTGCTTTTCTGCCGCGTTCTACATGCTCGAAGAGCACAGGCAGGGATTGGTCGAGGCCAAGCAAATTCATGAATTCTTTACTCTGCAGTACCATAAATGGAAAGCCTAAAGACGCGACAGGTGCTGTAAGAGTAATATGAGTCTCTCGTCCATTATGGGAGGGAGAGCCCCGTGGGGTTTGGCCTTGGACTACGGCGGTGATATGGTCTAGTTGTTCCCATAACCGCGAAAGCTCCACCTTCAAACTAAGATATTATTAGAAAACGAAAGTTTCTTTCTTTCGATGAGAATGTCACTTACGAAGAAGCGGACAGGTCTTGCGTCTCCGGGTAGAAGCAGTCTTTGCCACGTTCAATGCAAAAAAAGCATTTGGGGCGCTTGCCATCGCATTTTGTTCGTCTTCCCCGGCATGTGTTGCATGCGAGAGCACTCCTGCGTCTCCGGGTGCCGTGATTCGGAAGGCCATCAAGATCCATTGTCTGCCCGTGGTTTCTGGGCCAGGTGCTTCACGGCTGTCTGCAGTCCATGAGAAACGCATACCTTTGGAAATTGCGCGCACGTGATTAGATTGGGTTCAAGCTTGAAATAACAACAGATAAATGAGTGTTTTCCATTGAAGAGTGTGATACACCACTGGTATGCCTCGGAGGGCCCAATGGCGCTCTGCACAAGCATCCCTGGCTATCCTACCCCACGACACCATGCTTCCAGAACAAACCTATCTTACGCACTGCGGGGAAAGGTAACGAGGGGAAAGAATAACCGTCGAATCGGAGTTCAGAATCTCCACCCCGACGGCTTCGGGCACCAGTAGACTTTGACGCCATTCCGCGTGGAGACTTTGCAGCCACTAAGACCGCGGGCTACGCACATTTTCGGGCAACAGGTGCGGGTCATTTTTCGGGCGTCGAGCACCTCATGTCAAAACGGGACTGGCAGCAATTGTGCCGGTGAGTGGTCAAATAACGATCAGCAAGCCATCCCTGTATGACCCGGAGGGAAGGAGTCCGATGGGGTAGCCCGTGCGCCGGGGGCTGTGAGGTCACATGATTCCCATTTATCAAAGGACTGTCGTCTATGGGTTCTCGTCTCTAGTTCTCTTTCCCTCCAGAGCCAGTCGGTTAGTTAGAACAAATGCGCAGCATTGTTCTCCCTCTGTTCGTCGTTGCCAAGGAGACCGTGGCTGTCGTCCAGCCCTTGTGGGGAAATCAATCATCCCGTCTCACTTCGCTAATCTAGCTCTCTGAACTCTGTATGGTAAATATGGCTTCTTAGGTGGCGATGTATAAATTAGGCTAAGGACAATGCCCCATGCCGTGTCCTTCTGATTAGCCTGACAGAGGAGGATAGGCAGTATTTTTGGGCTGTGGCGGATTTCAGATTGTATGACCAGAACGTACATTATTTCGGTAATTCTTTCTTAGCACTGGCATAATGGTTACCCCTTAGTTCCATTTGATTTGTATACGCATGTTTCCTCGCCATAGTACCTAGGGCACCGTTGACCGTATATTTCCAAAGATGCAGGCTAGTCACAGTTCTCCCATTCGTTCAATATGCACAGCGCTCACTGGGTGCTTCAACGAGATAATATCTCCCATGTGCGGCGTAGTACGCTCGTCAGTAAAGGACGGGTGGGTTCTAAAATCTAAGGATACCGGATGCGTCAGGACTTGACCGCAGAAATGGTAGTTAGAGGAAGGGAGACCGAAGAGACTGCTAACCTAGTGTAGGGGCTTCATTAATACCTTGCCTCGCAAGCCATTTAACCCTAAGCTTATCAAGCGCAGTCTTGAAATCATCCAGAATAATGGTATCGCACAGACACTTGAACATAAAGCATAGCTGAAGGATATATCATCCGTCAGCCTTAGACACAAGAGAGGAAGTAAAATACTTCTAGCGGGGACTGAATGGGACCTCACTTTCCAAAAGGGGTTGATGCCCAGCGGCATGGCGGAGCTGAGTGCCCCAGTGACACTGATAACGTCGAGGGCAATGAAGACAATGGAGAGACACATTGAGACCAGCATGAGCCCGAATCGAGGGAATTCGCGTATTAATTCGAGGATGCCAAAGTTGTAATGTGTCTTGATCACCCAAAAGAGGTTGCACGTAGTATAAATCCACCACGGATCGCTGAGGCAAGGGTTGGTTAGCCGACGTATCCAAGGGTGAATAAGACTTCACCATTGTGCCAGCTCCTACCGAAATAGTGCTTCCCACGGACGGATCTTCTCGTAAATCGTAGGGTTTATGTTGTTGAAGTAAGCGAAGTTGGCGTAAATCTCAGTTGCCCAGTATGGCTGAGCGAGGATGATCGTACCGACATAGAACAGCGACATTTTGCGGCCCATGAACCGCCTGTTCTTCATCCACGCGATCACATTGTGCAAAGACCAGGATATGATCAACCCAATAGTGGTTGTGGCCAGGTACCAACCGTAAGCAGGGTCCGGGGCGAATATGAATGTTCCGTGGGGCAAGGCTAGAATCAACTATCAGGAAGTGGCCACATTAGTAGGTATATTTGCATCAATGGTGGCAGGGCTACCTCTAATAAGATCAACTTGTGCAGCAAAACACCTGGTCGCATGTTCGCACAAGTAACTGCAGCCATTATGACGAGTGAACCCGTCATGAGGCCTTGGGACCAGGCTTCCAGGATTAGAGCTGCAGGGTCATCAACTGGGCGTTGAACTGTTCTTCTCGCATGGTCAGATTGCTGCACCAAAAGCGTATATGGACCGAAACTATTTGAGCCTGCCATTGTATGGCTTCAATCACATTATAGATGCAATATTTTATGCCGGTGAAACAAAGCAACAAACGAATGCGTCATCCTCTGAGCTTGATTCAAAGAATATGAAGCTTTCCCCCTCTTGCCAGAAGCGAGAAGGAAAGAGGTCAAACCTCTCCGCAATTTTAAATCTCAACACTTACCCGAGAAAATGGACTATAAAGTTCCAATTTGCGGGGGATCCCGGCAGCTTGGAACTTTACCATTCAATCCCCGGATTGAATGTGGCCGGGGGGGGACTGAATGTGGCTAGAACAAAGTATCTCGCGGAGAGGGGGATGCGCTACGCGATAGTTAATTTCGGCCCCTGTGATTGGAGCCTTCCGAGGACGCTAAAAACTGTCCAATGAAATTGCAGCTAGATATTGTCAGTAAAATAGTCCTGATCCCATTCCACTACTCGCCCACCCTCAGCCATATCCCACGGCAAAGTACTCACTACGAGAATTACTTCGGCATCGATATCCGTGCTACTAGCCCCTAAACAGTGGCTGGGACACGAAGCGTCACCCTTGGGGTGTATAAAATAATGCCGCCATATCAGTCTAGGACGAACCTTTGGTATTCACGAGGGACCCTTCGACAATGCTCCCATATAAATCGGCTTCTGTCTGCGACAACTGTCGCCTCCGTAGGAGACGATGTGACCGAATCAGACCCAAGTGCTCATTCTGCGTCTCCCAAAGTGTAGAGTGTGTCTACGGACAAGCTACTGATTCTCAGCCCTCACAGTATGTTGAGCCCTTTCCACACAAACGATATCTATCATATCTTATATGGTTGTGGTAGGTTAGTACAGGAGCTCATGAGCATCCGAGAGCGACTGGAGTTTATCACCCCATTGCTGGAACCTCGACTACAGCTGTCAGCAAGATGTGACAATACCCCTCCACAGAATTGTCCACCTCTCGTCCTCAAGTCTCCTCATCTCATGCAGGTTTTCGGCTTACCGTCAGATCTACCATCTGGTTTGTACCGCTTAGAGGCCGCAGTTTCCCGAATTCCTGCGTCTGTCACCCAATTAACATGTGTCGAATCTACCGATCTGTAGGTCCTCACCAATGAAGAACAAACTAAAGACCACTCAGCTTAATTTATCACCAGTACCTTCCACCGATTTCAAGATCAGGTTCATCAGTGGTACCCCATCCTGAATTCTGATTTCACACTCCATTTCTTCCAAACCAAAGCTGCCGGCTTTCCTTACTCCACAATATCGTGTTTATCGCTCCTTGTTACAGCGATTGCAAGTTTAGTCGATGATCGACATCACATCTCGCACTATGAATCTGCCCTGTGCATGATGCCAATAGCGATCCAGGAATGCAGCATTACAAGTGTTCAATGCTTGGCACTTTTTAGCATATACTTCTCTTGTCTCCTGCAGCCAAAACCAGCATATGACTATATACAAGCTGCCTTTGTGAAAATTCAGCCGTTTTTGAAAAGGTGAGCTATGATCTGCATCAGGAAATCCCCACCAATTCGTCCACCTTTAGCTTAACCTGTGCCGATGGAATAAGTCGTTCGTTTTCCTCCGACGGTTCCGCCGAGTCACAACTCATCGTGCGCTTGTACTTAACGATTTACCTAATAATGAGGTCTGTTCCTGTCGGCTTCCTCCTTCCCTTTGGACTAACAAGCATCTAGTGAGACATCCATGCATTTGAACCTAGCAGGCTTCGGTAAAGGGCAACGCGGCAGCGCCTTGTCGGATCACTTCGGTGATTTGAATGCACTTTCGACGTCATTTTTGTTCGGAACTCGTCAAAATAATGAAGCTTATTCACCAAATGAAACGCCGCAGTCACTGTTCAACTTTTGTACCGAGGTAAATTTACAACAAGTACTGAATGAGTATGCTAGCTCAGCAACAGATGCGCTGGGTACACATGAGGATGGCGCTCCCCATTCGGAGAGGAAAGCAAATTCAAGTCACACGCCAGGCTCTTTACCAGAAAGTTTCTCTCCAGAAAATGACCTCGGATTTCAGAACATTGATGACCCCATTTGCCGAGCTAAGTACCATATGTACGAGGTATCAATTTACTGGCCGGTGATCTACCAAATCATACTTGATGGATTCGCAGACACGGAGTTACTATCACACAGCGCTCTATTCTTTGAATCGGTCATCAGCTTCCTTGGTGCAGCCGGAACTGCCCTTCGGGTATGTCTCCCGAAGGCCTGGTTCCTGTGTGCAAGGTTTGTACTTGCAATGCCGCTTTTCTGTTCTTGAAATACATGCTTACATATTAGCCTTAGTATATACACGATATCCTTTACCGCAGTCAGAGCTTTAGAAGTCCGGTGTCTTCGGTTGCTCACAGAGCCACGGCTTTGGGAATACCTCGAGGCTTCGGTGGATGCTCTGCGTGGGCCAAGTGAGCTTAGTCCATCCATACAGGATATGCGTCGAACTTTGAAAGCTCGGATGGAAATTTTCAAGGATCAGAAGACCGGTTAGTTTTTTCTGTGAATATAAATAAAATTTATTCTACGCCCTCGTGTTTCGTAGGAAGGTAATATGCTGGTTACCCGGACAGCGACTCGACCTAAATCTCATTGGATAAGATAAAGTGTTCTATACTTGGTTGTGCCATAGGAAGTCCACTGAATGACATCGCCTACCGCGAGTCCCAGGAGGGGACGAGATGCAAATATCCAGCGGGGCAGTTATTGTGGGCGAAAGCTTTAGGGGTAATTTATGTAGCACCCATGCCAACAGCCAATACATGTAGTGATAATCTGCGTTCCCAGTGAGCTAATTGATGGATATGAGGGAGCCTGAACTTCCCTTAGCCGACGAATATAAAAAAGGAATAAATAGGGTGAAAGGCAAGTATCGAAGCGAAACTATGCTTATATATTCCTTTATACCAATCCATGTTTTTGGAGCTGTCAGAGAGCGGAGAGACAGAAAAAGGATTTATTCTCTATAAAAAAAACATGAAGCCAGCTAGCTAACTGAATGGCTAGGAAAGTTCTGGCAAGCAAGGCACCAATGCCGGTGGCTCTCAACACATGGACATCTGGATAATGGAAAGTCAAAGGTGAAGGTAAATGGGACCTAATTCAGGGCTAGAGAACACAACTTGACAAACTTTCACCATCTTTGGATTCAGCAAGGCACACTAACGGTAGCGATAGAATCCCATGGCTCCCACATTATAGCGAAATGCCGCGCACCTCAACAGAGTGCAAATTGGCTGATCCCCCAATAACCTCCAAGGACAGCCCGTCGGAGGTCTCGCTAGGGAAAATCAGGTCTGAAATCACAACTTCTCCTTCGCCTCCAAAGACCTCCACAGAGCAAGTGTCGACTAGGACACGCAGATTAATAACTCCAGAACCATCTGGTTTCAGGGAAACACTGTGGACTCCGCCTGCAGCGGGGTCGTAGGAGATGTTTCCACTCATCGTTCGATCAACAGATATAGACGAGTTTGTCTGGTCATACTGGATTGTTGTCTGCTCCGATCCGGCCTTGCGCACTATCAGCGAGAGTTTGGCGCCTGCATCAATGGTAAAGGCAAGATTAATATCCAACGCGGTTCCGTGGATGGATGACAGCAAGGGTTGGTCGGGAGTAATAGTTTGATTTTGGATTGTCGCCAGCGAGGAACCAGCGAGGGCAATCTCAGTGACAGGTTGCTGGAGGAAGTATAGCTTGGAGTCGGTTTCCTTCAGGGTAATGGTCCGAGGGAAAGACAGCATCCCTTTCCAGGTATTGGTTGGTGGGCTAGCGCCGTAGCTGTTCATGACAGAGGCAAGGATACGCCGCCCATCTGCCGCAGCAACATTTTCCCAACTCAAGGCACCGTCAAAATCACGACCATAGTCGAGCCAAAGAGTAGAAGGGTCGACGGGATCGGCTTTGAATGTTGATCCATCAAAGGAGCCTGTCAAGGCTAGAACACCATTACCACCAGCGGGAGATCCTTGCGCCGGGGTTATAATCAACACCCAGGTGGTCTTATCGGTCCCCTGAATAGGGAGCTGGAACATCTCAGGTACCTCCCACCCAGTAATTCCACTGGGTAAACCCTCAATCTGACCAGCGGAGAGGTCGCTCTTCCACGTCCAGGACTTTGCGTCCGACGATGTCCAAAACGTCAGCTTGTCTTGTCCACCATGGGAAAGGACCATGACCCATTTTCCAGATTCCTTGTGGAAAAAGACCTTGGGGTCCCGAGTTTCCAGCCCCTCGGTCGTATCATGCGGCGCCTCCTGGGCGGCTGAGATAATGGGATTGTCCGGGTATTTTGTCCAGGTCACGCCATCGTCGACGCTAAAGGCAAGACGCTGGTCCTGGGTCCCGTTGGAAGGAAAGTACCCTGTGTACCATGCCAGATAGGGGGGCTGGTAGAAGATCCCAGACCAGAGGTATTGTCGGCATCAAAATAGGCAGTGCCAGTGAACGCTTCGACGCCGTTCTCGCTTGTTATGGCAAGGGGCTGGTGAGTCCACTGGATCAAGTCACTACTGGTTGCGTGGCCCCAGTTCAGGTTGCCCCAGACATTCGCCGTTGGGTTGTGCTGATAGAACAGGTGCCAGGTTGATTTGATCTTAATCAACCCGTTGGGCTCGTTCATCCAGTTCTCCTTAGGGACAAAATGGTAGACTGGGCGGAAGTCATCCGCCAGAGCCAGAGTGGCAAGTGCGAATGCTAAGGCGCGGAACATGGTTGCTGCAACGATTCAGATGTGCTTGTAAAGCGATGATGTGTGATGTGCTGATACCCTCAGTGCTGGCGACAAAGGTAATTTATATCCTCAGGATGGATCAAGATCCTCGGCCAAGGACGTGATTATTCACTTAGGCTAGGCGCATTTCAACTTTTAGGTTTCTTCAGAGTAACATCTGAATGCCTCTGTAATTACTACTCCATATTACCCCTGCATCTCGCCCCGTATACTTGCCCGGAAAAGCCAAACTAGAAGCATTTTGAAACATCGCGGACCATCAGGTCTGCTCCGCGACAACCCTGGATCCAGATGAATAATCCGAAATGTATTATTATTGTGGGGAAAACGCCATGGCTTGCGGATTACAATATCGAAAAATTAGATCTGGGGATATTCGTCAGGAACATTCCAGATTGATCATTTTTTCTGAAAGTGGCGCAGAATGTCGCGGACGTCGAAAGCCACCGCGATAGCTAAATGCAACCACTGCCCACACGTGGAGATGATCTGTTTGACCCAACCCTTGTTTTTTTTGGGTCGGACCAACGTCAGATCCATAATAGCCGTGAATAAACCCCGTGGGGAAGACGCCACATCTCGAAATCTATGAGCGGTTTATTTGTGCAGGGTAGCCCTTCCCGACAGGACGCCCCACTAAGAAGGCCAAGAAAGCCAAGAAGGCCAAGAAACGGATATCATTCTAACAGAAATCTTGGTGTATCACAATGGTAAACTCAGTAGACTGAAAATTCTCTCTATAGGTGATCTACAATCAATGCGCATTTCACAATAATCAAACCATTTCCTTTGGGTTTGTTAGCTGTTTTAGATTACCTCGCATCGTGTGGAAATCCCTAGAATGTATTCATTCTTTGCAAGACACATACGGTGACATACCTTTTCCGGTAGCTTTCATCTCTAGGGTATAGTGGCTTTCCATCGGGTCCATTGAAGGCTGTTAGCGCATCTTAGGCCCATATCCTATATGAAATATTGCTGCATACAGAGTTTAGCCAATTTCCTTGTGATAGGACTAGACGCTGCGTGAAGTCCTGACGTCTCACCTCATAGAGTGTACGTATATGCGGCGTATGGGAAGCATGGGGGGAATTAAAGAGCGTTGCCTAATTCGGATTTGGCAGCACGGCATAAGCAATCCTGTTTCGTAATATAATCAACAACAAGCAATTTCCGACTGAGTTCTAACCGGCTAAAGTCTAATCTGGGGTTGAGGAACGCTTTGACCGAAGAGGAAGTTTCCATGAAAGCTCTGGAACTGGTGCTACCCTCCGTGAATTACTGAGAAGTACCTTGGCGATGTAAAATCCGACGACCAGAATAAGTATAAAAGCCAGTATTTCTGCCCCGAGGTGAAATTGGTTCAGCATTCTTGAGTCCTGTCTCTTCAAACCTGGCCTCGTTTCAGGGAATCCGATTCTTCCTCTCTGCGATGGCTTTCCGGCTTGCCCTAGCTCTGGCTCTTGGGGTTTCTTTGTTTCAAGCTGCACTTGCTCAAACTTACAATGAGCTTTACCGCCCTCAGTATCACTTTACCCCAGCTAAAAATTGGATGAATGATCCCAACGGTCTTTTATATTACAATGGCGTCTACCACCTGTACTATCAATACAACCCAGGAGGAGACACCTGGGGAGCTATGTCTTGGGGTCATGCCACCAGTACTGATCTGACACACTGGAATCACCACCCTGTTGCCCTTCTTGCTCGTGGCTACCCTGACCACATCACTGAGATGTTCTTTTCCGGTTCTGCTGTCGCCGATACCCAGAACACAAGCGGCTTTGGTACTGATGGAAAGGTACCATTGGTTGCGATGTATACTTCCTATGTAAGTATATGAAACACTTGCAGTCGGCTATTCTAACACATTCGTGACTTAGTACCCTGATTCCCAGAAACTACCCAGCGGGAAGTCGGTCAACGGGGGGCAGCAAGCGCAGTCAATTGCCTACAGTATGGACGAAGGCATGACATGGACTACCTATGATGCCGCCAATCCTGTCATTCTCAACCCTCCCGCCCCATATGAAGACCAATGGCGGGAATTCCGAGACCCATTCTTGTTCTAGCACGAAGCCAGCGAGAAGTGGATCTCGGTGGTTGCGTTGGCCCAACTTCACAAGTTGATAATTTATACCTCGCCGAACCTTAGGGATTGGACTTATGCCAGCGAATTTGGCCCGTGGAATGCAGTAGGAGGTGTTTGGGAGTGTCCTGGCATCTTTCCACTTGCTGTTGATGGAGATGACACCAATACCAAGTGGGTTGTGCAAATCGGACTCAACCCTGGCGGCCCCCCTGGTGTGACTGGCTCAGGAACGCAATATATTCTGGGAACCTTTGATGGAACAAAATTTGTGCCGGATCCCAACACTCCGCCTCCAGCACTTACATCCACATCGACAACTGCAGCTGAAACTGGAGACATCACAGTTCAAGGTTCTGAAGGTACCGATACGTACGGACCCAACTGGTTGGATTATGGGCCAGACTTTTATGCTGCAGCAACATTCAATGGACTAGCATCCACAAATCGAATTGATATTGCATGGATGAGCAATTGGCAATATGCCAAGGCAATCCCTACTTCTCCGTGGCGTAGCATGTTATCCATTGCCCGGAAGCTTTCGCTCAAGACAATCGACGGCAGGCCAAGATTAATCCAGCAACCCACGGCAAATTGGGCCAGTCTGCAACCAACAACTTACTCTAAGTCCTTTGATACGGTGGCCGAAGGGAATCAGCTCATACAAATTTCCGGGAAATTGCTTGATATCACAGTTACCTTTTCGAATAGAGTTGCAGCATCATCCTCATCTCGATTTGGCATAATTCTTAGGGCAACTTCCGACTTAGCACAAGAGACACGAATTGGCTATGACTTTAGCACAAAGATGCTTTTTGTTGATCGAACAAAATCTGGAAATGTTGGCTTCGACGGCACATTTTCCAACACTTATTCTGCTCCTTTGGCTCCTTCCAGTGATGGAAACGTCACAATGCGCATTCTCCTTGACTGGTCCTCAGTTGAAGTCTTTGGAGGACAGGGGGAGGTCACAATATCCGCTCAAATCTTCCCTCAAGACAATGGCGTCGATGTCCGACTTTTCTCCGATGGAGAAAGTACAAATGGTGTCATAATTGACGCAAAAGTGTTTGATTCGGCTTATGATTCATCTACTCCATCAAGGACTACTCTCGGCACAAGCTCAACACCTGCCGGTACCACCCTTACTACCAGCACAAGAGCCACCCCTAGCATTTGACATACTTCCGCAGCGCCTTACGACATTCGTCCTACTTTTCATTTTGTTCCGGACCAGAGATAGATGAATGGATCCAATGGACTGATCAAAGGATGACTGTCCTTATTCTCTCTGTGGCCTTTAAAGCACATTGTTGGTCTTGTGCGAGTTTGTTTCATTCTTCCTTAGTCTTCTGTGCGTTGAAAATGCAAAGTACATCGTACTTCCCCTTTGTATTGGAATTGAACATGCCGGTAAATTTTCTATAACTCAGAAAGCAATGTTACAACAAATTGGACTTGTGAACAAAAATGTAGAGTACTAAGCATTGTGCAAACTCTATCCGAAAGCAAGAAATTCACTCAAAGGGTGTAACTTCAATTCCATGTCGAGCCTCATTTAGTGCGATATATGTACATGTATCAAAAGTGGTTAAAGTACTACTCCAATCAAATTTGTAGAGTTACTACGTTTATTTCTTAGGCATCCATATCGCCGCTTAAAACCGGTCTTACTATAAAGTGTATATCTACCAGATTTTTCCACTACGGTCTGAAGGGCTAGTTATCTGGTTTCCTTTGTGGGATTCAGCCACGCCTCCAATTGGAATGGCCCCAAGAAGCTTCATGTTACAGTGTCTATTATAGATCTCTCTGGGCGTGGTTTCCCCCAACCGGGGTGTCCCGCTCCCCTAGCGTAAATACGAGAGGGGATTCGTACCTTTCTTCTTATACGGCAGATGTCTGATTCATCTGCAGTAGCTTAACTTGTAAATGGATTATATTCTAGGCCTAGGACTGCCAGTCGGGTGACTGTTGGCGCCACTTCACGAATTTAAGCGAATCGAATACACTGCTTTCTCCCGAATTCATCACTGTAGTTTGATTCTTAAGATATATGCCTGGCATTAAAATAAACAGCCCCTGTGAGCTCTATTCAACATGGAAGCTCACGCCTTTCTGATTCTCCCCAGCTAGGCCTGACTCCTCAACCAAGCCTAGATCATTCCCCTTTTTTGTAAAATGTCTAGGTGCCACTTGTAGTGCATATAGTTCATCAAGTTTCTGAAACGAGATCCCCTAGTATCACGATTTAGCAAGTACTGGTAAGGTCATATAGGTAGGAAAGTCGCACCTTTGTTTCTGGGTATAAGAACCACCCTCCAATCGCAGCAACGAGCCCCGTCCCCAGAAAAATAAAACCGACTTTACCACCCAAGTTTCCTGCATCCGGGTTGATCTGCAAAACTGATCAGCTAATATACTTAAGCCAATTTATGTCAATGCTGACCATGTAAGGGATGGTAAACTGCATGATTAGACCCCAGACCGCGTTGGAAATGGTGACAAGTCCCTGAGTTGCACCACGAAGACGCATAGTAGCAATTTCCGACGCCAAAACAAAACCTGTCGCCCCAATAGAGAGCTGGAAAACAATTGCCCACAAGTAGATGAAAACTATAATTCCCCAACTGGCTTTGGCTTGATCTGGGACAAATCCTAGTGTCCCTATAACCAAGAGCATAAAACACAATGCAAATTGTGGCCAGACGATTAGGGTTCGACGTCCTACAATCTCTGTCAGGGGGAAGGCTGCCACACTAGACAGAAGCATGACGACGTAAAGAACCACGGATGCATTGAAATAAGCTTTGACGTGAATTAATTCAAGAAAATAGGTCGCATAGCCGATTACAAAGGTAGCGCCAATCATTTGCTGAGCGCTGGCAGCAAAGATAGCAGTGAAGGTTCGTTTGCGGTTTTTGCTTTGGAAGCACTCGACCTCTGCGGACATGTCGATCCCAAAGAGTCTGTTAGCTGTGTCTGATGGCCTTTGAATCTCGGTTGTAAGGCGGATTTCTTCTTCCATTCTTTGGATTTCAATATTGTAGAACGAGTCATCGTTGAAGCCGTAGGCTCTTCGTAGTTCGTTCTTTGCTTGAGTTGCTCTTCCGTACCTGACTAGCCAGTATGGAGACTCAGGGAAGAAAAACCACCCTGCGGTAAGAATAACTAGGCAAAATTTTAATAAAAGTGATGGAACGACCGGGGTTTTACGCACTTGGGAATATGTACATGGCCACAACTGGGAGCCACCACTGCCTGTAAAGCTGAGTCAGTTCAAACCCAGGGCTCACCATAAGTCCAAACTTACCATTTTCCATCGATGTTACTTCCACCATTTGAGAGAACAACACTTTGCACGGATTAGTAACAGTAGCCACACGTTCGCTAAAGATACTGACATCGCAAACTGGCCAAACACAATGCTAGTATTGAAGAAACACAAGAAGAAACCCCGTAGCTCTGGTCGACATGTCTCTCCAATCCAAAGAGGTGATATAGTAAACATCATACCAATGGCAATCCCTACGGCGGTGTCAGATCGAGAAACGCTTGCGAAGAGCCTCACTCACCGTTGACCCCTCTCCCGGCAAGGTGCATTCTCCAGTCTGTGGCCAACTGCTGCAAGAGGACACCGGCAACAGATATCATCGCTGCCACCAGAATCCCCGGCTTGCGGCCAAACTTATCGAGCAAGGGAACAAAAAGAATGGTGGCTATAATCTCACATGCTGGGGCAATCGAGCTCCAAGCCGAAATGTAATACGCCGGGATGAGATAGTTTCCCGACGGTTCAAGAATACCGAATTGCTTTTTGAATGCTGGCAACGCCACCAATTGACCTCCCGCGACGATGTCGAAGCCTTGCATCATAACACCACTAGATACCCATAATGCTAACAAGGTAAGTACGTGTACACTGCCTAAGGGACACAAAATTTACCCCAAAGAGCAAACCGCCACTGTGTGCGAAGCATTTGCCATTTCTTATCAGGGTTGATAACGGTGTAGCCAATCCTGGCGTGAAGTCAGTCAATGCAACCTCCGGAGGGTGTGTACTCTGTACTCGTCGGTCATTGTGATAGGTCCTCGCCAATGTAGAGGTGGATTATACCCACATTTCCGGTGTGGAAGGTATGCATTTATATACACACTGCTTCAACACATTTTCGATTGCCCCATGGGGAAATGTCGACTGTGGGGATTTTTAGTCTCGCGGAGAGTCAAAGGTTACTCCGCGATGCTCGGCACATGCCGATATCGGTCTACATCTTGCAGGAAATGGCAGTCGCGTATAAATTGTGTTTAAATTCAAGAAAAATGTTAATCTAGAATGCAGCAAAAATATGAGCTCCGATCGCAAGCCGTCTCTGCATTTTACTGCTGATTGTTGGATCAACGATCCTTGTGCTCCAGGTTATGATCCGGTGACAGCGTTATACCATGTCTTTTATCAATGTGAGTGTTTAATGGTGCTGCGGCTGGATTTAACTTACACTAAACAGGCAATCCACATGGTACTGTATGGGGTTCGATGTCTTGGGGTCATCTCACCAGCAAAGACCTCGTTTCCTGGACACCCTCCACCAAGCCTGCTTTGATTCCCGACCAACCGTATGATCGTGCGGGAGTCTTTACAGGTTGCATGGCACCACCCGCAAATTTTGAGCAAAGCTCTCTTAAAGTTATCTATTCATCAGTCCGCCATCTTCCATTTCACTGGAGTACACCTCCATATCCCCGTGACGCTGCCGGCCTAGCAATCGCCGAATCCAGGGATAATGGAAAAACATGGATGAAATGCTCAGAGAATCCCATCTTGGCAGGCGAACCCAAGGGGCTTCAAGTCACTGGCTTTCGTGATCCCTTTCTTGCAGAGTGGCATGCTTTGGATCGTTTTCGTGACCAAAAGTCCATGTATGGTCTTGTTTCAGGTGGAATTGAACCCAACGGACCGACAGCCTTCTTATATTCCGTGCCGTATGAGAACTTATCAGAGTGGCACTATCTGTGTCCATTGGTCAACATACCTGCTCGATTCCAACCCTCGCCGAAATGGTCTGGAAATTTCGGCGTCAACTGGGAATGCGCAAATTTCCTGACACTTGAATGCCAAACGAACAATCGTGTGTGTCTCATCTTTGGAGCAGAGGGAGATGTGGAACGTGAGCACATTCGAAGTTTTAAATCTGATGCACATATTCCTCCAAGGACTGTTCGTTCTCTATTGTGGATGTTTGGTAATTTGAGGGTTGAGAACAATTTGGTCAGTGTTGACTATACCCATAGCGGGTATTTGGACTGTGGGTCATTGTATGCAGCCAGTTCATTCTTTGATCCGGTGTCTAAGAGATATATAATGCACGCATGGATTCCCGAAGAGGACATTACGGCGAGTTACGCCAAACGCAAAGGATGGAATGGTGCATTGGCCATTCCTCGTGAGCTCTTCCTCCTTTCTATACCAAATGTTACACGAGCTCTTCACAGTCCTTTGTCTGAAATAGCGTCTGTTGAAAAAGTACCAGACCAAGGCGCTTTACTCACTATCTACACTCTCGGAATACGGCCTATTGAAGAGGTATCTAGGCTCCGCAAACGCTGTGGTCGTGTTTGCCAGCGAAAGCATATCTCACTCCCATCTCCTACAACCGGAGCATCGCATGCATTGTGCTCGACATTGTTCAGAGCCTGGGATCTCGAGGCAGAAATTACTATCGACCCGAGTTGCTGCTTTGAAGTAGGATTCCATATTCGCCACAACAGCGACATGTCTATATGCACTACTATCACGTTCTCTCTACAGAAAGAGACGATCAGCATCAACAAGGAAAGATCAACATATGATCCCAACGTACGCAATTGCCTCGAAGAAGGCCCCTTTACACTCTTTTATGGGCTTGATAATCTGGGTGTCGAACCCAAAGACAAATTGGAGAACTTGCGTATTCGCATAGTCTCTGATGCGGATATCTTGGAGGTCTTTGCAAATGATCGTTTTGCCTTGGCTACGATGGTCTATTCTCCGGAAGATTGCAGGCCTGCTAGCATATCAGCATTTGCCAAGGGGACAAGGGAGAGTGCTGTAATTGAGGATGTTACTATTTGGGACGGTTTGTCAGCTGCTGGGAGATAATAATTATACGCTTTCATGCTAAGAAGCATTAGAAATCGTTTACTGGTTGAAAGTACTACCATTATCATTTCCATCTTTGGTTTTTCTGTGTTTCTTTCTTTTTTCTTTCAAACAAATCCAGATTTTGAAAGACGCTCCTCTAGTACTCCCTGTACCAGCACCAAGGATGAACTCTTCCGTACTATTGTCTGTTCGGCGCGTCCAGATTCTTTGATACGTTGATACAACTGAGGTGAACAGAGCTCATTTAAACAGGGGGCGTTTGCTGCCGTCATGGCGGCCACGGAAGTAATAAAAAGACTGTTTCTCAATATCAGTAAAGTTATATCCCCCAATATCAGAAGAGGTAGACCCACCTAATAAATAATGTCCACCTATTCACCCGGCAGTCATTGAATGCGGCAACAATGCCCGGTATTAGCATCACGTAAGAATCGAAAAATCTCTGGCAATGATCCAGAAGGAGGTTTGTAGCGGTTCCATCCTGCATTGCCTGATAAACAGCAGGCCAATATATGGAAACCTTGCAGCAGTAATACTGAACCCGTAGGAAGTTTGACAGCGGACATGATGGTAAATCGACCGCTTCTAATGGGTGTAACACATCGCCTTTTCGAAAACGGTCCTTTTCGGGCAGGTAGCGATACCATTCCTCGAGCTGACGTTCTAGCTCTATTGCGATACCTGGTGCATAGACGTATTTCCCGGCAGGCGTCACCTGGACAGCTGTGTTGCATCGATGTAGCATACGTCTCATAGCAATCTCAGCAAGAAAATATGATCGCATGTTTTGCACGCTTGCATTACTGGATGGAGAATCCGAGGATGCAGGCGCGGCAATTGCTGGTGATGTACTCTCCGGCCCAAATTCCCATGTCTGGTGGCATAGTGGCAGTGGAACATGTTCATCCAGACACCAGATACCACTATTGGCAACATCCAATTGTCCACCAATCTCACTGTAACTCAGGTTAATGATAAATCCTACATGGCATGTTGGACTGTGTACTTTTCGAGCAATAGCGCACCCCAGTACGCTAGCCTAGATTGTTCGACGGCAGTTAGATCATCACTTTCCACTCCACTAAAATATCTATATCAGCTTTGCATCAAACTTCTCAGGTAGGTAGACATCACATCTTGATCATGTTCTGGATCTTGGAAGCCGCAATCAAGCAATAGTCATGAGCTTGATAAGGCTTTAATAGACAGCAATAATACAAACTTATCAACATCAAGCATTGGACACTGCGGATACTGCACTCAGCGATGATGATTGGCAGCGAGGTGAGAGCTGTTTCAAAGTATGGAAAATAGGGGACAGCCTCATTTTCCTCTACTATGAGGCCGACTGCGGCCACAAGAAGGGAAAGGCATGATTCTGAAGAAGGACGTAAGGGACCGGAGAGTACTCGGAAATACTCCTCCGAAAATCCCGAGGGAAAAATAGGATACCAGGTGTGAACGTGAGCCGAGAATGCAGCCAATGCGCTAATGTGGTAATTAGTTGCGGTCACTTGTAAACATCAGCTCAACACACCTCACTGCATGCTGATGATGAACAATAAGCATCCGTGTACCAGCATTGGCATGGCCCTCGGGTCCGGTCGCTCGTTCCTCTCGGGCTAGGACCTGCGCGAAATCTGCATGTAGTCCAAGCGCATGCATAACAGACGAATTACCAAGTAGCTTGGAAGGCAAATCAAATGGCGAATTTTCTTTGTCTGTGAAAGCACGGCATTCAGTAGGCGGGTCCCTGACAGGAACATCCGGGGAAATGGGCTCCGCTGGAAGCATTAAGCTGATTAGTTGATCTAGTCGTTTATTCACGGCATTCAATTCTACTTCCACGCTGTTCCATATGTAAGTACTGTCTTTGTGGGGTGGGGGAATCAGTTACATACCGACTGGGGGGCTCCGCTGGGGCCTCTTGGTAGAGACAGTCAAGTCTGTGGGTTTGACAGTAACTACAAGACGGCTTCTGCGAGTCGCATTTGGTTCTCCGCGCTCGACAGGCATTGCAGGCCAGGGTCGTGCGCTTTCGCTTATTCGGGCGGCGTTCCTCCATCGTGGTTATGACGCTGTATGGAAGTTGAACTGGGCATGGTATTATATCGCGGACGAAGACGAGGTCTCCGCCTCGGCAAGACCAGAGAACCCCGCACTTTTGATCGTCGAGGATTGGTGCTACTCCGCGAACCACTAATCCCAGCAGGATGACGGGGTTAGTTTGTTTCTTGCGGAGAGAACAATTATTTCCGCATGTTTTGACCGTTGTCATTGTCGTGATGGGTAAAAGGAGACAGAACATGTGGCTATTAAAGGATCCCGAAGAACTGCCTTCGCTACCTGTAATTGCAAATAAATTCACTCATCATTTTTTCTCTTCGATTACACCTTGAAGATGCCCCTTGGAAATGACTTATTGGCCAGCTTGGCGAAGAGGAAGGTGGCTCGCAGCGCTCGCGTGGCCAGTTGGGACCAGAAGGGTCTCAACGAGGACGCCTTTGTGGTCCTTCCGGGCGAGTCAATCGTGCTAGCTGACCTCGAAGGTCCCGGTGCCATCACGCATCTTTGGTTCGTTCAAACCTGCCGCAAGATTATAGGTCCAGGCCTGATCCCCTACTCCAAGTCCGGGGTTGCGATGATGGAAATCCACAATGCCCTCGGCCTCAACTACGAAGTCAACGACCCAGATTACTATCGCAAAGTACTCATCAAAATGTACTGGGATGACTCGGAAACACCCAACGTGATTGCACCGATCGGAGACTTCTTCTGTCTTGGCCATTCCATGGCAGCCAACTTCCAGTCACTTCCCTTCACGGTCTCAGTGAAGCCATCCGAGGAGAAGAAGTTTGGTGGTGCTGCCGCATTTAATTGCTATCTCACCATGCCTTTCAATAAACGAGCACGGATCGAAATTGAGAATCAGAACAACGAGGCCTACTTCCAGTATTTCTATATCGACTACGAACTCTACCCGGAGCCCCTGCCCGTGGATACGCTGTACTTCCACGCGCACTGGCGCCGCATGAACCCAACCAACGGATGGGCACCACGTCGCATTCAGACAAACAGCCTCGAGACACAAGTGCCTAACCTGGACGGGAAAGATAATTATGTCATTTTAGAGACCGAGGGCGCTGGTCAATTCATCGGCTGCAACCAATCCGTGGCTCACTTCCAAGGCACCTGGTGGGGCGAGGGCGACGATATGATCTTCATCGACGATGACACCTGGCCACCCAGCATGCATGGCACCGGTGGTGAAGACTACTTCACTCAGGGATGGGGGATGCAGAAGAACGCATACCCATTCTGCGGTACCATCATCCACGAAGAAGATGTCCCAAACTACCAGGTCAGCTACCGCTGGCACCTCACCGACCCAGTACGCTTCAATAAGAAGATCAAGGTCACCATGGAGTCTGGCCATGCCAACCATCTCCGTGATGACTGGAGCACTACCGCCTACTGGTACCAGACGCTTCCTGGTCCCAAGCTGGATATCCTGCCGGTCGAGAAGCGCCTTCCACGCAAGCCTCAGTTCCCACCTGCAGATTATGTGCCCGATCCAGATGTGAACAGCATGAGCCCTGATAAACAGACCATAGTTAAGAAGCGTGATGAGCGGATGGAGGCGTTTGTCAAGGACCGGAATGAGTGGCTGGCGCGTCGCGCGCAGGATTCTCAGGATCGGGCACGAAGCAACGTGGAGATTTGTAAAGATATTCGACAGCGCTTCCTGCGGGGTTTGAACGAGCAATCGTAGGGAACAGGGATTTGAGCTGGAGTAGACTTCTAGTCACGCGGAGACAGATGGTATCCTAACAACACGATGAAATGGTTAAAACTGGGCTCTGCAGCCCTACGAAATGGGACACACCTGACTCATCGAGTTGTGAGTTGTTCCCTTGCAGGTTTGGCATTGGCTGTCTCGAAGCAGCCTGGAAGGATATGGGCTGAGCCTTACAGAATTAGCAAATTAAAAGGATACTATCAATGATCAAATCTCTGGTTTAATACTGTATGGTTCTGATGCGTGTATGATTAGACGTCCCAGTTTACCGATGTCAGGGTGTTTGAATCAGGATTGCATTGTGATTTTTCATCTTGAGGTATGCAATTTAGCCAAGTAAAAATCATTCTGACAATCGAAATTTTCACCTACTACTGGACAGCTGGAAGTTGAGTGTCTATACTCGAGGGCAGTAACCTCAAGCCTTTCGCTGGGGAATGAACCATACGTTGGTCCTGTTTTATTGCTAGTCAGAGAGAAGTTCATAGTACTGAATTTTACTATACAGTCAGATATCTGTTATATTCTTTTCGAAGAACATATTTTAGTTGGTATAGAACTTCAAAGAAAATCATGGTAGAGTATAAGAAGGGTCTCGGGGCTTGAATGTATGTATTTTTCTTAGGACGGACATCCCTATCCCGTTATCACCTCTCTCACCTCAGTCACAAGACCTCTCGCTCATATCACCTACATTCACCCTAGAGTGCCGCTTAGGTGCTGAGGGCTATTTTAGTATTGACTATGTAGAATATGTGGTTTATATGCGGCCAATAGTTCGGTGGGTGTCGCCCGGGTGAGCAATTGGTGAGAGCCGCTTTAGCGTCGCGACCGGGAGTGAGAAGGGTGAGTGCACTATAAACGAGGTGAGAATCAGGGCGAGAATCACCTGAGTCGCGCGACCACTACATTGACCCCTTCAGAACATCACACGACCAGGCAGCAGGTAAGTTAGTTATGCCAATCTAATTGGTTCATCTGCATAAAAACTATCTGATGAACATGAAAATACAGTGGGAAAAAAAAAGGATGCCCGACGGGGGGTCGAACCCCCAACCTTGTGATTTCAATTGATGAATTGAAATAAAAGTCACACGCTCTGCCAATTGAGCTAGCCGGGCTGATTTGTTGATAACGAACTATCTTACTAAAACATGAAGCATTTGAAACTTCGAAATTTCTTTTGTTTTTCTAGATTTATTTTTTAAATTCCCACAGTACAATTATTCTACACGTATCAAAGGGAGTAGGCTAATGAATAAAAAAGAAAAAGTATTCAGGAGACATGTACATGATCGGATTATTTCTCTTTTTCTCATTCACATGTGGTGTTATATATCTTCGCATCGGGTACATAATATATATATATGTGATTTGATGTCACCCAGTTAATGCACCATACCTTGACATCATCGCTAGAGAAACGGATACACAACAGAAAACCAGCATTTTATTCGCATATTGCACCAGGGATATTGATGTATCACCAAAATTATTTCTCAACCAAAACTTTCATTGATACTATCTTAAGCTAAGAACAATGCAGCATTGGATGAGCTTCGTTTCCCCCCGGTCTCTTGATCAAACAAAGTTCCTCCTGCCAAGTATTCTCTCACGAACCCATCAAAGTCCTCTTGTGGTAACCACAGGATCTCATTCCATAGCCATTTAGTCATGGAATAGTTCGCCAATCCTCCCTTCCCAAGTATGGATCCAGCAATCATAGACAAGGTACGAAGTAGTTGTCCTTCCTTCACCTTGGTTGCGCCGTTCTGCCAAAGATTTTCAACGACATCCCTAGAAAGTATAGATTTCTCATTCGTCGCTCACTCAAGGGCAGACAAAACTTTATTCTGCGTGTCAGTGAAACTATTCACATAGACATATTGATTCTTGGTCAGGTCGGGATTTTTAAAGACCGAGCGATTGCTCTTCCGACCTGATCAAGACTTATGGCTTCGTAGGAAATATCGCCGAAATCGTGCTTATGGGTGCATCTTGACATTTGAATGCACCGCGTAGTGATGCCTCGGAGTAGTCGGACTTGATGTGTTTCACACCTGGAGGCAAATGGCCTCAGATGATTGTCGAGTGGGACCAGTGGCCTCGAATTTCTCGTCCAACATGGCCTTGACGGTTCATCTGCATACATTTCCACCTAGTCCGATGACTAACATGGATTTGATAGGGGATGAGGATATGATCTAAAAAAAGGACCAAAGGTAAGGATTCGTAGCAAAGTAGTGTATGGGTCTTGACAACTAGTATATGAAGATGTAGAACATTCTAATACTTATATAACCTCAAACAAATTTCCCAAGTGTTTAGACAGATTATAAATCCATATTTTATGTATATCGTCAACTCTATCAGCTTTAAGTGATGACTGAACAGATTCCCTGTGCACTACGCAACACCGACGCCCACCCGACCTCGGGAGGCTCGCTGGTTTGAAAGTAATTCCTGATCAGCTTCCGAATCTAGAGATAACAAACATAGGAACAATTATCTATTCCGTTCATTATGGATTAACAGTTTATTTTTCACTATTGCTCGTGAAAAGCTCCAATCTAGTAGGTGCAACGAACGCGAGATCGATTTCTAGCCGGAGGGACAGGGAGTGGGTGCCACACCGCACCCATTCCATATATATGGCAATTGACAAGTATGGCAGTGATATCAGTAACGTATGAGCGAGTTCTGGATGGCGGAATTCAGCTCGAAGGGCATTTTCAAAACATGAAGTAAGCATAGCTCAACGACAGCTCTTTGCGGTAATGGCTTTTGGATGTAACGTCCCCGGTACATTGCGATGAAAGTCTGGAAATCGAAGTCATCTTCAATGAGTTCCATGCTATTGGCGATTTCGATACACAAGTTACGAGCATCGCCTGGAAGGTACTCGCTAGATGTCGGAGCCATGGAGGCTAAAAACCGAGGGACAAAAGCTTGCATCATAACGGCTAAGTATTCTCTGTCATCAGCAGTGCAGGGGCGGAGGTCGTCTCTTCCAAGAACCAGAACTGCGCTGCAAGAAAGACTGTCAGGCCTATCAAGGGTACTTAAGGATAAAGACTTACACATAAAGAAACGGATCTAGTGTTCGAAGTCCGATCCCCATTTGATGGCTGCTCATTAGTATCAGTAACCATCGTGCAGAGTGTGTAATAACACCTACCTAGGGACTTCAGCCGCAACAAGGGAGGGCACCGAGACATTTTTCATCAGCCTTTCAACCAATGGCTTTGCTGGAAGAGGCCTCTCGTTTTGGCGATCCGTGCTATCGTATATTCCATTGTTGAAGTGATACCGGGATGGACTATCTTCAAAATTCTCGCCCAATAAGCTAATTTATCAGAACATCCTTCCAACGCCAGGGGAAGTAGGCGAATAGCCTACATTTGACCTTCCCCGTTAAGCACCAGAATTTTGGCGTCAACGGACATTTGAGGTGGAATGGGTATGCCTGCATGGTTTCCATGGAAGAAAAAATATCGTAAAGACCCTTGTCCGTATTGTGAACTCACCATGTTGTGTGATGCGAGCTCCTGATACCGTTTCTAAGAATTGTGTCGAAGCCAAAAGGAGAGAGGGATGAGTGCGACGGTGTATCCCGGCCAGGGGGGTCGGAAACTAATTATTACTAATATTGGTGCTTGAATATGCCTGATTATATACCGCCTTTTCGCACCGCTCTTACGGTGTATTGTAAATGAAGCTCTCAAATGGAAGCCTCCCTCCCGGGCAATATTGAGGCTATTCCCACCATACAATTCTTTGAAATCTCCCGTTTCTAGGCTTTGAAACCTCATACCATATTCTCAACAATTTCAAAAACCCTCCGACCGTACATATCGCCAATCTCATCGATTCCACTGCCCCCCAACCGTATATGTCACTATCTATCCTCATCGTCATCTAATGGTTTACCTCGAGGGGGCCTTCAAGTGGTGGCCAGAGTAAGCGCATGGGAGTGGTAGAAGGGATAAGAGGGGGACGAGTATACATAGTGGGAAGGCTTCAACACCCATGAATAATAGAATTCTCGGACTTGTATGGGTGCGAATAGCGTCACATTTGTGCCCATTTATTAGGGCACCAATATTGTCGACATCAGAGAAATTAAAGAATTCAAGTACTTTACTTACTGAAGGCTCTGTTATGGTAATTCAGGTATTCATATTTTCTGCCGGCAAATATTCAGGCATATCCCGGCATCAATATCAATAATGTTAGTTTCCGACCCCTGGCCGGCATACACCTTCGTAGATGGGGATGCGAGTGGGTTCCGACGATCCTAGTCATTTCTGGGACAAATATACTAAGACATGGAGCCACTTAGACAGTCATTATTGGACTTCTCTTACATCACTTGTTCTATATTTAAAAGGATTTAATCCGTCTCTAGTAGGGGTAGTGGAAAGTGAGAGCCGACCTTATTAGCTGCAATTCCGTATAAATTTGTGAAAAGTATGAAACGACCAACTTAATAGGGATGAAGAGGTTACATCATGTGAACAGGACTTTCATAATCAATACCAATTCCACCCTTAGCTCATCGACTAAATATACAAATTAGATTCTTTCAGAAGAACTTTCTATGGCGCCCTCTCAATAAACTTTACAGATAGACCATGCTGCGTCGTGAACCAACGATTATTGGACCCATACTTATCATCATTTGCCAACGTCATCATAAATCTCAGCATTAGAGACGGAATCACCTTTATCCAACGTCCGCTGCAGGTGTGTGCGCCATGACCAAAGGTGAGAAAAAAACTGTTCATAAGCTTACGCTGGTTATCACCCGTCTCCCCTTGCAGCCACCGCTCGGGACGAAAGCTGTCAGGATCGGGAAACACTTCCGGGTCGCGATGCAACACCCACGGGTTGATGCCAACTTCCAGCGAGATGGAACCCGCACAAATCTGCACCTCCGGCGGGGACGACGGGGGCGAGCATCATGCCGACTGAAGGATGTATCCGGAGAGCCTCTTGAATGACAGCAGCGAAATAGGGCAGCTTGTTAGCGTCGGTGAATTGAACGGGATCCTCCAGTACACGGAATTCGTCGTAGAGCTTATTATAAACGCGGCGGTCCTTTAGGATGTGGTAGAGGATGGAACGCAGAGCAATGGCAGAGGTATTGCTCCCTGCGGAAATGTTGCAAAGAGCATGTGTCATAATATCTCGGTCTTTCATAGATGAGGGATCCTTGGCTTGGTTTAGGAGTAATCGCTGAACAAAGGTCAAAGGCCCACCCTCGGATGAATTCTGCTTGGCGGACTCGATCTGGGACAGGGCGAGCTGCATCATTTCCTTATTGCCGCCGCTAGTGCCAAGCATGAGCCTTGCTATAAAACGCCGACCCAGGAGAAATTTATGAATCCAGGGGGTTTGTCCAAACTGTTGCAAGTTAGCCAGGTCAGATCCGTAGCTCTTGGGGCGAAATGGGTGCAAAGAGGACTGGGACTTACGATTGCCATGTAGTCAGCGACAGTTTCCAAGATCAATGCAATTTGCTCAGCAGTCACTCGGTCACCGGGTCGATCCATGACTCCATCTGCACTGGGCTGTTTGTCAGTTAGTATGGATCATCAGACACACGTGGTGGAGTTTTACCGAGTTTTATAGAATTCCCTCCCAATGCCGTATATTTGGTTGATCTCGGCGGGGTCGGCGATGGAGAGTACATTTGGCAACCAGACGTACGATGTTGCCATATTTTCGATGCAGCTGGCTGTCTTCATCGTGGGATTCGTTATAAATTGAGAGGATGCGGGGAAGGGAAGAAACCTCTCGCAACCATGGGCCTGGTATCCTCCAAAGTTCCCCCTTGGCGTAATTGTAGACAAGGTGCGTGATAACAGTCGAGAGAAGCACCAAGACCAAGCTGGGCTTTAGCTACCATTTCTTGGATCATGGTAATTGCTTGCCCAAGGATAAGGGTAGGCCATTGATGACCATAACTATTTGGGCTCCCAATCGGGTCTCTAGATACATACATATAGACTATATAATCTGAATGATTCAAAAACAAAAACATACAACAGTGAGGATTCGCTGGTGGTCACCCACCCAACTACTAACTCACCGGCGTGTGGCTTAAGTACGGCTGAGCGGACGGGAAGCCCTGTTTTCCACACCCTATGGTCGTATGTATTAGTCTAGGTGGGGGAGCGAATGAATTAGTACTAAAGACTTGATTGTGGAACAGAGGGGATATACATCGGGTGGAGTGAATGACTAGATTCACCCTCATTGTATAGTTTTAGTTTGAAGGGTGAATGTGGACTGGGTTCCAACAAATGCTATGCTAGCAGATAGGTTGGCGAGACCACTGCGGAGGGAAAAACAGCGTTTTGTGAGCTAATCGGCATAAGAGATATATCAGTGATTTAATCATCAAAACCACGATTCATTGAGATGATGGTTGAGAGAGAGATCATTCTGCAGAAAAGGCAGATCGATCAAGCCCATAAACAAGGCCGCTGGGTCGACATTAGAGTGCCTAATATGTATCCGACATCTGTTTCGGGTATCCAGAAAAATATCGCCCTTGTGGCTATTTCTTGTCTTTCTCGTCGCTCACCTGGCCGCGTAACGCTTATCCTTACCCTATATCGTCATCTCCAGCGTTTATTCAATCACATACGACCATAGGGTGTGGAAAACAGGGCTTCCCGTCCGCTCAGCCGTACTTAAGCCACACGCCGGTGAGTTAGTAGTTGGGTGGGTGACCACCAGCGAATCCTCACTGTTGTATGTTTTTGTTTTGGTCACAACAAATCTTAGTCGCGACATGGTTCGCAGGCTTGCGTAGTAGGTGTAGGCTTCAAACATATGGGTGGAGCTCTCTCGGCTTTTAAAGCTATTCATAATAAGCATTCAAATCCATCAAATCTTCTGTCGAGTTGGCGCAGACCAACATTGCTATACTGAGTTTCATATTCTAGGGGTTGTTGGTCTGACTATATATCTCTGAAGCTTCATAAATGAGGCGGTTACATGAAACTGTAGCCTTGGCGTTCATATTCAACCCCCACACAAGAACATGATTACTACATTAAACCACTTCTCAGCCTTATCGTATCCTTTGACGTATCAATCTTCGGCTCAATCAGTCATTGGAAAATTGATTTCTATATTGATTTAGTGTAACAACAATACTCACACCGTAATTGATCACTAGCCGGTATATGTGGTATGTGCGCATAGCTACCTGATGAATAAGTTATGCAGGTAGAGCGGATTAGGTAAGGATACTCTACTGGTAGCCAGCCAGCTAGATTATGATTTTATATCCGACTATTGGAGTTAGTGGATACCCTACAGGCATGAGACATTGCTTTGTCCCGGCGGGCCATGCCGTTAGTGGCTGGCTGAGAGTGGAATATACCAGCACCGCCTTACTTCCATTTTCATTGGGTAGATATGACACAACACCTACACCGAGCTGATCAATTGCGGTGTGAACGTTAGACACAAGACCAAGCGATACTCAAGGCATATTCAACCTTCATTGTCTTCTTTAACAGCCCCGTGATCGAGGGCCCGGTTACAAGAAATACCGGGCACTGAATTTGGTAAGACGTCCTATATTTTTTGTCATATGTCTCTACGCTTCTTATCGGTCTTTTTTCGAGTGTTTCTTGACATTAGTGGAAGAGTGTCCAAAAACAGTGGCCAGCTATCTTCCAGCATTGTTCTAGCTGAAAGCCTTTGATCAAATGTAAAGCAAACTTAATATATGGAAAAAAATTCAAATACTCTTAGTAGCTTTCAACCAGTTCAATCCATCTCTTCAACTAGGACAGAAGAATACATATGACTAGATATCCACCGTGCCATTCATACTGAAACGATTAAATCAAAATTGACACTGTATTATGCCTCGTTTCCAGCACATTGTAAGGGATGTCCTTAATGTCATCTTTCTCTTTTGCTTATCTCTCGAATTCGTCATCGCTAGCTTGGAGCGCCTGGTAGAATCTGTGCAAAGCATCTCTGATTTTCTTTTCCACGTCTGAAGGAGAGGACTTATTGTAGTAAATGTACCACGTCGTATAAATGCATCCCATCAGTGTTTCGGTTTTCTCGTTTGGTTTGAAGCTGAGCAGGTACGGGACATACATTGCGCACATGTTTTGGCTATAATAAAAGGTCAGCATATAACGCGGGAGATGTAATTGGTGGGAGGGTTGACCATATCTCTAAGGCCAGTCATTAGCCTCATCAACTCTCGCCTCGTTTTTGTCATGTGGCTTTTCTTCTCCTGTCTGGATATCCGTCCGCTTGAACAATTCCCGGTTGTAGATTGTCACAGATCTCAGAGTCCCCCGCCAATCGGGGACAATAGCCAACAGATAAAGCTTTCCTTTCTCGTTCAGAAAGAAAAGGCACACCGACGCGCAACCATAACGAGGAGGACTGGTTTCGGCCCCATTTTCGTCTCATATTTGATTTCATCCGCCGAGTCTATATCGGTAATCGTGCGAAAGTAGCTGTAATCCTGTACGTAAAAGGACTCTGGGCATCTGGTACTCAGCTTGCTTATGACATCTTTGGCGTCTGCATCATCTGATGTCTTTGCAGCTTGGGTAAAGTGGTATATCCAATCATTTGAAGCCCGTGTGATTGTTGTAGCAAAATGCTGCTGGGAAAAGCGGGCATCGCTGTACCAATCTTTTAAATCACCCACGTTGGGACGATCGAAAATGTCTTGGCCCCACCAACCCGCACGTCGCTCCCGATTATAATCTTCCACCTCTGCAATCGTCTTCCCTTCATCGGGTGTACCCACAGCAAAGAACCATGGCACAGTACCCCCATGATAAAAGACAATTGGATCAAGCGCCAAGTATTGAAAAGAGCGAATGGCCCAAGGTCTGATCGCTGATTTTTGCCTTCCTCGTTGTTATTTGCCCATTCTTTGTTCAGGCCAAGGTCAAGATGGGGTGGATAACCGTCTTCACCCTTAGTAAACACAAAGAAGTCACGTTTGTCTAGTCTGGTCAAGGCGGTTGGAATCAGAGGTTCAACTTGGGCTACATCCATGAAGGACATGTACCTGTCGAGCAAGTTAGCGAACTCCCAGGAGCCAATCAAATGCTTAGATGCAATTACTGTTGCTCTATAAGATCATAAACCTTAGTCAGCGCCAACTGAATCCCCCGATATGTTCCTTCCTTAATTCTGACTGGTTCCTTTTGCTCAAAGGCTGCACAAGCTAAACCCCTGGGTTTCTCGCCCAGGCCGCCTGCTGGTGGGGGTCAAGTCAACCTTTTTTTTGGCAAAAGTCTTAAGCTTGCCAATTCATTGATAAGTGCACCAGTGTCCATGTCGTCGAGAACGGCCTCTTCTGGGTTCTTGGGCCATTTGCTCGAAGTTGCGGTGAGGTTTCGAACCATGGTTGTTAGAATGAAGGCGTAGTGGTTCGTTTATTCAGGTCAAGTTGAAAGCTAGTAATTAAAGAGACACTAGACCGAAAGGTTCAAATACGCCCAAATCTATATAGTGTGGATCTTATCGGTCTGACTACTCATGATATATGTACTTTGAAGTCCCAAATTTGGCAGTGTATGATCCGTGCTATTGCCTGGGCAATGAAAGTGCTGTGCCTGGCATACCGCTCAGCGAGACTGGGGTATCGTTCAAGCTCCTCATTATCTCAGGATTGAACACATAATCTGCACCCACGGTGGACTTTTAGATTATCAGGCTTATCTAGCTGACTGGGAGCAATCGCGGATCGTACTGTACTAAACCAAAACCTTACTGAGTTTTGAATCGTAGAAATTAGCCAAAATTCTCATTAATACAGAGAAATGTAGAGCTTCTTTGTAGCAATAGAAAAAATTAAGAAAATTTTCGAACAGGTGACCATCCTTGAGTTGTCAGAAATCAAAGAGAGCTTTCGAGTCGATCTCAGTATTAATTACTTGAACATAAATGATGATGTAAATGATGTTAATGCCGAACTGGTTCAGTATTAGTGGGATTCTCAGAGGAAATTTTAAGATGGACTGCTACATAATAGGGAGTGAATGATCTACGTTACATTCTGGAAGATGAACCGAAACTTTGCATTTGGTAGCAGCGTGCAACTGTACTCTGAAAAAATCGAACAGGAATTCAAGTTCCATTAAGTGGTCTATTGAGGCTTTTCAAATCTCAAAAGCGGAGCCCTTAGGCTCATGTTGACATATGAGCGTGAGGATTAGCCCCGAGAGTGCGACCCAGGGTGGACTTCCAGGTTGTTAGATCAGTCTGGGGATGTTTAAGTTACGGCCGGGAATTTCGGTTTTGTTTCCTTAACTTGGAAAGAAATTGGTCCTCGCAAACGCTATCTTTGACTTTAATAGGCTGGCAAGAAATGGCGAACATGTTAGCCAAAATGATCATCCCCGGGAGTTGCAAATTCCCCCTTCGTTTAAGTTTATGTTCGATGCGTCCCTCTACACGGCACCCGTCAGCTGTTTCATCAGCTATTTCTCTAGAGGGACCTACTGCCATAAAGCGAAAGTCTATGCCTGAGGATGAACCCCCGACATAAAGGCAACGTACTTCAATTGGCGCCCCTCTCTCTCTTTTCCTCTCCCGCGAGACCATAGTTTCTGGCATGAATACATTCATATTTCTGCTTCACCTGTATATCTTTCCTGTCTTAGGCATATCAACATCTTCTGACGTGAAGCTGCAATGTCCGATACGGCCAGTAACCCGCACTGCCCCCCACTTAATAGGCAAAAGCGCCATATCATCATCCTCATTATCCGAGTATACGACCCTATTTTCGTGTGGGTCAAAGCCCGGATGACACGCTGCAGAAAGTGCAAGGCTGCAGCTCCCCGCCACCGGCATTCCCGTCTTAAACGGTTTGGCACTAAGGGCCAAAAGGCAAAAGAACATGAAGCCTGCAACTGCGACGGCACCGACTATCGCAACGGGCGAGTACCCACAGGTAATTAGGTCTCGGTTAACATCCCTAAGCACTTTCCTATCGAACGCTTCAACCCCAACCATAAACAGACTTGCGAAATCAGCCAGTGGAGGGTGGCTGAGGCAGCTAAGAGTGGCATTGAGTAGCGATAGGGTATCGAAAGGAAGTATTGGCTTCTCTGGGATAATTGGGCGTTGTTCGAGACGCGAAGGCCTTTACGGTGGATGGCGTATCCGCTCCATTCGGCCGCGAGGGCCATTGTGGTTAGGAGGCTGTTGAAGGCGAAGTAAAGGAAAGAGAAGATAAGTTGTGGGGCGTTGGCAATGAAGGCATTGAGTTCCAATGTATTTGGCCACTTGGGAGCTGCTATCAGTGTGTCGGTGACGGTGCTTCCTAGTTCTTGCTTCCAGATGTCCACCCCTGTCCCAATCTTTGAGAGTCCGTATAAGAGGAGAGAAACACATATGGCGATGGCGGTGAACCAGCTGCTTGGGCATTAGATAAAGATAGAAATGGACAAAAAAGGAAAAATCAACAGCACTCACAGGATTATACTAAATGTCCACCTCCGAAGGGAAACAGCTGATCCCCATCGTCTCCGCTTCTTAGAAAATGGCTTCGCCTGCTCTAGCGGTCTTTTTTTGAGTGCTTTTGGTGAGAGCCGATTTATGTATCTTACGTTGCGATAGGCGAGTAGACAGCCACCTTGCGTGTACCGGTCTGGGCGACGTAGGAAGGAAGCAATGGCATCGCCAATAGTCAGGATCGGAGTATCAGTATCGGGTATCTTAAACCACATATAAAACAGGATGCCTGCCTTGAATACATTGAACATAATCACAGTCATCGTTATTGGGAGAGAGTATTGCAGCTTGCAATGTTCCTCCTGCTTCTCAGCCAGACAGTAGTCAATTTTGAAGCCCCTCACAGTCCAGTTGTGATTGGTGATCTGTGTTGAAATGTTGGGGAGAATGTTGACGTTGCAATCAGGCCGCGTACCATCAGGCTGTGTATCATCGGGACATAGCCAATCGTATGGACCAATTTTGCTGGACACATATTCGTTCGGGTTGAATACGGGGTTTGTGTAGACAAGGTTGTATGAATCATTTCCTTTTAAATCATCGGTCACGATTAAGAGTCTGCTGTATGTTTTCTGGAAGGTCTGCACGAATGCATCTAAGCATTCGGTCCCTTGTAGGCGATCAAGAGTCCCGTTTCTTGCTGCGTAAAAGAGATGTTGGAAGGAGTGGCGATTATCGTCCCCCAAACTTGTCAAATGCAAGTCTGTAAAATCCTTGTGCGCAAGGGACCCAGGGCCAGCGAATACATCGTAAGCGAAGACTGCGGTTGTTTCGTAGATCGCGGAATTGTACCTATGGCTTCTCGGTCAACGACTGCAATAGCTGTAACATATAGATTGACGAGGAATCCCGTACATCAGGTGAAAAGGAATTGATAAGAACGCCAAGCATAGCCACAACCTCGAGTGTACTGCAGATACCCGGAATAAGTTGCGGATACTAGGCACTCCAATATCGAGCCATGTGCCACTCCGATGTGCTCGGTCTATATCATGCCTTCTCGGAGCAGATAGACATTGCTATAGAAAGCCGCTAAGTTATCTCACTGCCGGAGTGTGAAATATTGGAAGAGAACTTTGTCGTACCATTCCGAAGTTGCTGGCACTCAACAGAGCTGTACTCAGAAAGTTGACCAGCAAATGGAAACCTGTACTTAACCGGTGCACCTTCGCACAGTCGCCCTCGTATAAAACAGTATTTGCGCTGTGGAGCTCGCCCCGGGAATATGCATACTGATATTCAGTAGGGTAGAGCTCTATGTCGTCTCGCTGGGGATGTGCAGCGGTGTAGAGGAGAAACCCTACGTTGAATAACAGAACAATCAAGGACGTTACGAAAGCCAAAAATATGGTGAACTTCCAGCCTTCAAACCGGGAGCCATAACGGAATACAGATCGCTTGAGGTTACTTTGTGCTTCCTCATCGTCTGATGAGTTTTGTCTTGGCCTTCCTTCTGAGGCTCGTGATGATACACCTTGAAGGAGATGGTATGCACTCTTGAGACGACTGGGAATCGGTAGTAGCTCGATGCCTCGGCCAAGTACATTCCTATCCGACATTGTTTGATCCGACATCTGCTCTGAGTATCCCGTGGAAAGTGCCGTTCCTCGGGATCACGCAGCGACTCGTAGCCTTATAAGCAAGGCAAGGGACATTCTGAAAATAGAAGGAGGCTCAATTTCAGAGACATTTTCAGTCCCTGCGCCACATTGGGCATTTTGCCTGGGTTGTAACGGGCCAAAAAAGGGGAGATCAGCGATGGTCTAAGTTAGTGCCGACCAAGCCAATTTATTTTTGGGGCCACTTTTAGGGCGGGGAAGTATCTGGTGAGGCTCCGACAGACGGGCCAATCGTTTATCCACTACTGCTTTCGGATCTTACGATGGTCTTAAGTTCTGTCCGCAACAATTTACCAACGAAGTCAAAACAATGGCAGGTACTTCCACTCGACATCCACATAGAAATCTCTAACATATCATACTTGTAGTAAATAGGATACCAGGTTGTTCGTTACCCATTATTTGGTGCGATTTTGATACCAGCAGAACCAGATCTACCCACCCCTTGACCCAATGGAATTCAGTCTGACTCGCGCTCAAAATGTTGACGACCCAGCTCTTCCGTATCCATGGTCAATTCTTCCACAAAAAGAGAGCTCAAAAATCCCAATACCCCAAGCGCTGCAAGCTCATACCAGATTGTCTGCATGGCATCCTTGTATGCCTCTCGAATGAGGTCCCGCAGAACAGGGGAGACATCGGCTGCTCGTAGATAAGGAATAAAGCTCACTGCTTCGCTGGGGTCTTTCAACAATGCCAGAGAAACAGGCAGTGCGATACCGTCAATCCTGTTGGCGAAAACACTGCTGAATGTAGTGGCGCCAACTGCAAGGCCAATAAGAGCACCGAACAGCCTAAATGCGACCATTATCCCCATCGCGAGGCCTTGGTCATCGGATGCAGCACTGGCTTGCATCGGGATTGGAGGAACGCTGAATATCGTGCCAATTCCAATCCCCGCAATCACCTGGAAACTGGCAGTAAAGACATTTCCTCGGTCTTGAAGAGTATAGATGATGCATACTCCAATTTATTTCATCAAGCAGAAAGATGCCCACAAATTTGTCCATATCAATGTCGCTTGCTCTTATCAGGAGATATTTGTAATGGAGTGAATTGGTAATCCATGATCGCGGCCCCTGGGGGCTAAAGACCATGTTGCAATCAACAATTTGGGCCATACCTCAGACGGTATGGCATGATATAACCCTTGTAATCGTGCCGTTATCTCGGCGTGAAGATGAAGTGGAATCAAGAAGAAAGAGGCTCAGCTGCATAAGTGCATTTGTGGAGCTTAACCAAAACCCAAATCACTTCGAAGGTGAGAAACTCGACATCGACCAATCGTTTTCGTGGTACCTAGGGTAAAGTATTAGTACAAACTTGACCTCAAGCACCGAAACAATGCCGCGACGGGCGTGAGTGAATCCAACCTTTTGCGCAGTCCGAGAGGCCTTTTTGTGGGCGTTGAATTGCGATACCGTTGAGCCAAAGCGAGGCTGGGGAGGTATGTGTACTGGGACAGGAGACGAGTTCCCCGAACTATCACAATCCGCTAACCAAATAATCCTGGGTTGGGGAGTGGTCTGCCACTCGACCACGCTCACTCATCTCAACAGGTCTTTCACAATCTAGTGGGACATGCCTCCGACTGGTACTATATGTCAGGAAACCATGTCACTATACGCATATCGGGACTTAAGCACTAGAAAGCTGATCCAATCATCCTTCGGCAAGAATGTGCGGTTAACTCACAGCTACAGTGTGCCAATACACCTGGACAGAATTACATGTCCAATGCTTGCGGTGACTTGTGTTTATGTATCCCTTTGTACGGCAGCCATCTTGTGAAGGGTGCAGTCAACACCCCGAGAGATTCGTATCTACTTCTCTGCTTCTGTGTGGTCTTCCAGTCTAGTTATGCCCCGGATCTAGGCTGTTAGACGTCGAACCCGGTTACTTTTTAGTCCAAGTTCTCGTTCCCGATGACTTTCTCTCGCAATCAACTTCGTTTATTAACGCCGGGTCTCTCTGCCCCCTCAACAGGTTCATCTCCTCCCAGCACCAAATCTCTCCCACGAAAGTCTGCCCATACGCGGGTGGTTAGAGAATCATTTGTTGGGGGTTTCCTCCCCTTCTCAACATCACCCGTGTCGACTATCCCCCTGCGCACAATCGTCTCCCCGACCTTCGTCCTTTCTAATTCCCTCTGAACCCTCACCATGAACTCATGTAACTTGGGTGGATCGTTCCGAATCAATACCTGCTTCGCTTCAAAATCCCTCCACCAAGGATCATCTTTCCCACGCGTGTGTGGAAGCAAATGCCAATCCCACAGACTCTTCTGCTCCTCGACACTAAGATTCAACCACGCATACAAATCCTGCCGTGCCGTTGAGCGTTGTGTCCGGGATGTCGGTACTAAGGGATTTCGGCGACAGATGGTTCCTTCACCATTTTTGACGAATTCAACCCCTTGCGGCCATTCCATGACAGTTGCTTTTAATCGTTCCCCGGCCCAGTATACGTACGGCAGAGAGCCGTCATTGTGGTGGAATCTTCGCCACTCCTTGAAGATCCGGGAGTCGTCACAGCCAAAACCGTAGCAGATTAAGATGGTGGGGATAATCATGGTGGCAATAACATATAACTGCGTTGCTAGGTTTGCCATTCCTAGGGTGACAACATGGACCATGAATGATACCCACCCCATCCATTGCGCAATGCGATACATCCACGGAGACAATGGATAGACATCTGTCACAAAGACAGGACGTAGCAGATGCTCTGGGATGAACATCGTTACCGCACGGGAGTCGGGCATAACCACCAGGACCTTAGCAATCTCGGGTCGCCATTCCCTGTTTTCTCTTGGTCGGGATGCCTCCGCGTCTGCCTCTGAAATGCCTTTCTGTCTCTTATGCTCTTCCCACTGTAAGAGCGCACCCTGAAAAGTCGTCGGAAGCGGTCTCGCAACAGCCACAGCCCGGTTAATGGCATCCCGACTCGCATGCAACATATACGACCGCACAGTAATCAGGATAATAATCGCAATTGTATTAGCAAAACCATACCAATCCGCACTCAGCACCGTCATAGCCAGCAAGAATCCCGTGAACGCGAAACTGACCATTCCCGCAATCGCAAAATCTCTTAACTGGGCAGTGGAATTTGACCTCGCAACATCCACAATCTCCCAGTAAACTAGACTCCGCGAGAGCTCAAAATCTTGCGCGCTCATCCATCGAGTAAACCAAGCGGCGAGGTTACCCGTTACTATTCCGCTGGAGATATTGTATAGGGTGAAGGTTGGCTGTTTGGTGCGGAACCGGTCACCAGCGAAGACGAAGCCGGCGAGTAGTGGCATGAACTCGAGCCATTTGCTGGGCGCTAACCGGCCGACGGAGACATTGACCTCGTCTGCACCGAGGAGAGTCACTAGGCCCAGGGCATCTATCTCAAAGGGTGCCCAGGTGGACAGGACCTTCCAGGGGTAGGCCATTGCCTTTTCTTTCTTGGTCGGCAAAAGGCTAGGGAGACGGAAATGCAAAGGGCGATAAAGAGTGAAGTAAAGAGGGGTAAGCTGGGTAAGACAACAGGGCGATTTCTGTTCGTGTTGTAGCTGTAGTCTGCCTAACAAGGCTACCTCGGGTTGTGTCCAATCGGATTTCATATCTGTTTGTCTGCTATAGAATGAGCAAAATTATGTTATCGGGCGGCACTTTGAATGCTTTATTTTTGGAGAAGGGATCTGGAGGATAATTGGGTTAATTTGCCTACTTTCTACGTGACAGAAACCACGAAGTCTTACTTCAAACTACCTGGTCTTCATCTCGACCAATCCAATATAGTAAGTAGTATACGCCTAGTAACAAATGCATCTTCCGCTAAGTATCATCTGGAAAGAACACCCTGCCGGGCAACCAGTAATCAACACATGATTTGTAACGAGAGGTCATGCTGTTCAGCCTATTCATATCGTTCTCAGTGAGCTCTAGCGCATTCAAGTGGATGTTTTCCTTAATTCTCAGGTCGTTTAAGCTTCTTGGTATGACGCTGGTGCCTCGCTGAATGCCCCATTTTAGACTGTAGCATTTCCAAGGTTATTTCGATTGCGTCTTTCTTTATGCAGAGGGCAGGTATGATCTTACAGGATCTGATGCTCCGTCCTGTTTCTTAACCGGGATATTTCCCGAAGGACTGAATCTTGCAATAGTGGCGCGTGGGATGATCCAAAGGGGGAATAAGCGGTGCAATGAATGCCATTTTCGCGACAGTAGTTCAGGAGATTTGGAGACGGCCAGTAGGGATGAAGCTTTTTAGTAATTAGTCAATGACGATGTGTGTAGTCTATCCAGTAAACCTACCTCAATCTGGTTCACTGCAGGGGTAATATAGCAAGATGGATCGACAAGCAATGCTTCAAGATGCATAATGCCAAAGTTTGAAACACCGATATTCCGCACCTGATTCCTGGAGATCTTCTGGAGTTCTTTCCTGGTTTAAATTAACAAGGATAGGACACACACGGAGGGTGTGTGTGTACCATGTATCAATGAAGTTCCAATTGGGAAGCTGCATTGTTGGGTTGTCAGGGTCGCTGCATATAGGCCAATGCTGTCAGGATCTCAGGTCTATTAGCGGAAGTTTAGTAATATAATAACACGCTTAAAATGCATACCATAAGGTACAGGTCTATAAACGTCGTATCCAACTCTTTCAATGATCGCTCGACCGCCTGGTCTACTCTAGTATGCCATCTGTTATCCAATTTAGTGGTAATCCATATCTCGCTACGAGAGATTCCAGAGTCTTTAATTGCTTCAGCAATTTCCCGCTCATTCCCCGAGGACTCAGCTATATCAATATGTCGGTATCCTGTCCGAAGGGCAATATTTACTGCATCACGGACCTCCCCAGGTGTCTGTGCTCTCCGCGTTCCAAGTCCAATGATTGGTATAGTTGACCCTGTGTTGAGTGTGAACCTCTTGACACTTTCCACCGGAGAGGCTGAAGTGGAGTACTTGTATCCGCGCCCCGGGGCTGTGTTTAGCAGGTTCCTCTTCCTCTCGGTGGTGATGGACGATCTTTGCTTGGATAACAGAAGGGGATGCTGTACCTGGCGGCTTGTCAGAGACGCCTTGATCGCGTCAACGACCAAGACTGTATCCTGCGAATTTGCCAACGATGTCGAGAACGTCTGTGTGTATCCTGAAATCCAGTCCCCAAATTCCAGAACCATTTTGCGGATGACGTTCTTCTCGATGCAGTGATGCACCGTCTTGCTCAGCTGATGGCCCTCGTTGTCATGGTGTATGACTTGGGACCCATCCACAGTAAGTGTGCCCTTCGCCCCGGTAATGGTTATTGTCTGATCGGCTTTATGTGCAACACGGGACATGTAGACGTGAGCTATACAATTCTTAGGGCGCCAGTCCATAATGACATGAGAAACATCATCCCCGCCGTACTGTTGGAACGGTCGAACAGAGGAGACGCAGCGTGCCATTACAGAGGTCGGCATGCCAAAAAGCCAAACGACCAAGTCCAGCATATGACATCCGAGATCTTCCTGCAATGGGCGTTGTCAGCTAACTACGCCCCGGAAGCTTCATAATGGAGATTACACACGGTTACCCCGACGCCAGTATCAGCTCGCCAGTTTTCGTCCAAGTGTGTTATATTCAAGGTGAGACTAGCTTGAATAGCGGTGGCATCGCCGATCAGCGGGAGGAGGCTTTTCAGATGTAGGAATTGAGGCTCGAAGCGCTTCTGGAAGGTGATTCCTATTGGGACAGAGAAATTTCTCATCTGCGAATATTCATCACATGATTCCGCGACCGGCTTTTCTTTGAGAATGGGTACGCCCTTCTCGGAAAGCGCCACCACACAGTCTAGATGAAACGCATGTGGGACTGATAGGACAGCAAAGTCCAGCGTGTGGTGCTGTAGAAGCTGTGTAATTGACGAATATGTGTGGATAGTGGGATGTTGTGCAGAGAAAGATTGAAGGGTGTTTTGGTCCGTATCGCAGACTGCGACGACGGAGACGGACGGAGAGTCCACGAGGCTGAGAAAGTGCGTTCTATAGCCCCGCCACCCGAGCCCAATCAGCGCGACATTATAATCTCGCTTTTGCTCTGATATTAATAGCAATTTGAATGAAGATACTCGTCGGAAGATGAGGGTACGCTGTGCGAACGGAAGAATTCGACTCCTGAGCCCTTGAAGGCTTTGCCAGAATTGAGACATTATCGATAGAGAGGGTAGCCTCATAATAATCGAGGTTTTTGTGATTGTCTAGTGGTATTTTTTCTGTATTTCCAACATCTACTTAAAAGGCTGAACATTAGCTTCGTATCGCTCGAATACTGGCCGTCCCGAAGGGCTCACGGGCCACTAGTAATTTCATCGCCTTGGTAGCCTCTAGCTTTATCTAGCTTGAATCATGAGTTGTAAAACCCCAAATACATAATATGGGAGGGAGTAAGACGTTTATGAATGCCAGGTCACTGCATTTGTATGGTATTATGCACTTTTAATGCCCATTTTATGAAATATTCTACTCGCAATATGTGATATCACATACTAGTGGCTAGATATTTTCGTATTCCGTTAGACAAGGATTAATTAATATGTAGGTCAGAGTCAACCTACGAATTAGGATCACCCACGTATCGCCCGAGTGTGGTAATTCCCTTTAACTAATGTATAATGCCACATTTGATGACTGCTGCCTAAAAAACTGATCCTGTTAATTTGCACATAGACAATCTTTGGTATGTAGGTGAGACTTGCCTGACGCTGTCGAGCTGTTTGCTTTGAAGTCAAATGTGCTGCATAGGTATCCCAGTGGATATCTGATTGGACGATTTGATGCAGGGCGCAGCATAATAATCAGCCTTAGTAGAGACAATGTGGCTGTACCATAGCAGCTTCTAAATAGCAACACATAATACAACTACTTAAAGTGAGTATAGACCATAATAGGTAGCCATCAATTTCAAAGACGCAACCACGCTCGTATTTCTGACTGCCCTCCCAACTGTACACAAGCGCGCAATATTTGCAGCACAGGAAACATTGTCCAATTTTCCCTGGTACGTCCGCAAACACATTAAGAGGAACTCCATACCCAGAACTCAACCATGGCTGTGCCTGAACCCTCCCATACGGCATATAAATACGAACCACTTGCACACAGGGAGATCAGAGTTGTTCGTTTGTACCCTCTGACTAGCGACAACCAAATCCACTGTGAGATTGAGCGAGCCTCCATCGATGAGCACCCCGTGTATGAAGCTCTCTCATATACCTGGGGTAACGATACCAACAACATTCCAATTCAAGTTGGATCCGGATCCGTTATATCAGTCACAGAGAACCTCTTTGTCGCCCTACACGCATTAAGCCCTGCCGAGTCACCAAGAACCATCTGGATTGACGCACTATGCATTAATCAGGACGACCTCGCCGAGGTGAGTCATGAGGTGTCTTTCATGAAGGACATCTACACCCGGGCTAGTCGTGTTTTTGTATGGCTTGGCCCGGCAGCGGATAATAGCGATGAAGTTATGGACTATATCGGCACTCTGGACGGGGAGCCGGACTTGCTGGAGCACAAGAAATGGGTCTATGCAGATACCAGTTCATGGGACTGGGATGCCTGTAGACCCTGGCAGCCGCTTCCTGTGTCGTCACAGAGCGTTGATGCCTTTCTCTGTCGGTCGTGGTTTTCTAGGGTCTGGATCCAACAGGAAGCAGCCGTCAATCCGAACACGGTTGTGCTCTGTGGGCAGAAAGAAGTGAAGTGGCACCAACTATCTAGCCTGGCATGGTCCTATCAGAAACCGAGCAGAGAAGGATTCGCAAAGGACACCCTATCAAATGACGGGCTCGCGTCGTCATTACTTGTTCTGAACATTCAGAGCTACATATATGAGGACGTCCCCGCACTCCTGATTGATATTTTACGGGACACTACCTTCTGTGGTGCGAAGGACCCAAGGGATCGGATATATGCAGTGCAAGCCCTTGCGCACGATGAAGACCTAGAAAAGCTAATGCTGGTGCCTAACTACAACGAGAGTGTTGTCACTGTGTATACCAAGTTAACAGAGCGCTTCCTAGAGGTTCAAGGACCCTTTATTCTTTGCTGGGCTGGCCGCTATCACCAAGACCTCCGTGACTTACCATCGTGGGTACCAGATTGGACAATGGTCAACAACGAGCTCCCTTCAATTAATTTCAAGGCCTCGGGTGAGGCACAGGCATATCACACAGTCCACAACGAGGATGGATTGAGGATTCTCTCTGCCCGTGGCGTTACTGTAAGCTCCATCAGCGCCCTGACGGATCCCACGGCCATTTTTGTTACGTACCGAGACCAGATGAGCGAACGTAGTATTTTTGAATCATTCAGAAAGCACATTGACGCGTGCATGAATCTCATCCAAACACAAAAAGGCTCTTCCCAACTCGAAGATAACAAAAGAGCTCTTTGGAGGGTGTTGGTCGGTGACAATGACCGGAATTGGAGTCGTCTACCCAAGGACTACGGAGAAGATTTAGACTCGTTCCCCGCGTGGCTCGCCTCTTTCGAAGAAGAGCAAACCCCCTCGAAGATACCTGGTGCGTACATGGAGCTCATCGAAACCATGGATATCAGGGGCGCCTTTTCCCGCCGACGGTTGGCAATCGACTCAAAAAGGCATATGTGTTTGGTTCCCCGGACAACGATGATGGGTGATTTGATTGTAATTGTGGCGGGTCTTGCTATTCCATTGCTGGCTCGATCTTCGGAGAAGGGAAGACTCGAGATTATCGGTGAATGCTATGTGCATGACTGCATGGATGGCGAGGCATGGAGCGAGCTCGCTAGCAGTACTCAAGACCTACTGTTTTGCTGAGTTAGGTGTTGAATCACTAGATGTTAGTTACCTTGCTATAGCTAACATCTAAGGAATGTTGTATGAGGCATCGACGGAGTTTTTAAGGTTTCATCTTGCGGACAATGTGACCCTAGTATTCTTGGATTAAGATTGATCTCTATTACTGTGTTCTTTCTCGTTTCCCTAGTTTCTAATTAGCCAAGACAGTCGCGTTAACATCCTAGTCCTCCGTCATTCTTGACTTGTTAGGGCATGGTCTCTAGACCATGTCACCGGAAAATACCGCGTAAAGATGCAACCAAGTGTTTTACCAAGAGGCAATTTATGAAAGCCAACCAATTAGTCATACTAAAGTTCCTCATTCTATACTAGGCACGCTTAAATCTAATACTCAGACAATAACTGCCAACATGTGGCTTATGCGGGGCCGTTAGTCAGGTGGGTTTCGCCCGGGTGGAAAATGGGTGGGAGCTGCCTTGGCATCGTACGCCACTAGTTCCACGGAGTTATAGGCTCACAGTGAATGCTTTTGATTAGCATGACGGCCCACGCCTTCGTGGCTTCATGATCCTACAATAAATTATATCCACCTTCGCATACTTCAATTTAGGTCTTTAGTACCATTACCTGGTTGGTTCCGCCTCCCCAACCTGATGCTTTATTTCAACAGTACATCCTAAAAGGCATAGGGCAGACTCCCATCTTACAGGGGTAAACGCAGTAAACCCATTTCGGAGAGCCCGTGCGGAGTTCCGAGGAGCTTTACTGAGCATGTACAATCATATAATACCAATCCAGCCACTATTAGAGTCATGCGCAAGGTGTGTAAGCACTAGCGTGTAGGTAACATTCATTGCTATACCTATCATCTTTTGCTAGAGCACTATTACTGCATAATGAAAACGGGATATCACCGAGCGCCAATGACAACATTGGCTATAGACCCCCAAAACTACTTACCAGAAAGTACCCTCGCCCGGGCGAAGGTTATAATCGGATGAAAAATAAGCCTGGTAAGTATTTAAAAGCATGGTCTCCCCACATCGCTTTTGATTCTCTTCCTACCTTCACACCTACCTCTCAAACTTCAAATCAGCACCTGTGATCCTATATCCAGAAATACCTTGACACCATGGCCCTCGTTCGATGCAATGGATGTGACGTACTCCGTGAATGCACATCTTACATCGTCCAGAAGGACGATACGAGAGTGTCGAGGATGTACTGTAGCAGATGCGCCCCGAATAAAAAGTAATCGTAAGTTGCGAGCCCTACTTCTATCTGTCTCAGACTCATTGATGATTAACATTCTGGTCCCCGCAAGGATCTTTCCTCCGGGATCTTCGAAGCTGTTGTCTTGGTCTGCACTAGGTTACAAAGACTTATGTGGCAACGAAGTGCACAATCTTAGTTCGCAGGGTGGGAGAAGTGTGGTGTATTGGATAGTTTATTCGCTTGAGCAGGGCTGTTTTGAGTCAACAATGAAGTCAAGATTGAGTAGTGCATCTATCTTCTTTTTTGCTGTAAGAGAACCATGTAAAGTCTAGAATAGTGAGGTTAGAGCCTACTAAATGAGCAAGTGTAATCAAACAAGTGATGGGATAGTGTGGGAATACATGACAAGAGTTGCATATATTGCGTTCAATCTAAGCATACAGAGACGGTAAGGGGATTCTTGATAAGGAGAGGAATTCTAAGTCAAGCATTGAATCACGCATATGCTGATGGAGAGTAGGAATAGTTTGTTCTGTATCTGAGGAAACTGTCAATTTTTCTGATCTCTCGCTATCTCTGTCTGGAAGCCTAGCTGCCTCACAGGTCATCTAACATCAAATACCCTCCCTATTCAGAGAGCTAGTAGTCAACCCTTTATACAATAAGAGATAGTAGATCACTGATAGGCAGCTGAATCGTGCTTGACGTTCCCCACTCTCACCATTTGGTCCCTCGATCCCTGAATCGCTGGCGGACCGCCCACTTGGTGGCTGCAGCAAGCTGGGTGAACTAATCCCGTCTCAGTCGAAACTCCCAGAACCAAGAAGCGCTGCCCATTTCGCTTCTTCATCGGCATGTTTCCATCCCCACCGAGGTGTGCGGAGATCCACTCTATCCACTTTATGGGGATGCTTGTTTGTTGATGTGATTAGTGGAATCAGCTTCTCTGGGGGCCATTTTCGGGGGTGCTCGGCAGATCGACCTATAAGACCATTTCCCTTTGTCGTTCATACGCTAGGGTACTTGAGGCTTGAGAAAACACCCCTGTTACTCAAGAGACATTCTAATTATTGCTGCCTTCATCGCAAGCTGACGGCCACCGACTACTCGGCCCAGGTCTTGTCCGCAGCGAGCAAAGCTGAGGCTACACCCACGGATAGTTCAGAGAGTGGGGTCACCTCCACGAGCAAAGTCACCCGTACTACGGTCTCTTCGACTAGCTCTGGTACGGGCTCGCAGACTTCAACTCCGACCCCCTCCTCCAACCCGGCTATGCCACTTCCTACTGGGCAGGGTTTGCTTGCTGGCGCGGCACTTGCTGTTGCTATTCTCATGCTGTGATTGAGAATTATCCTCTTGTAATTCTGGCCCTAATTTCAGGTTCGGTTTCGGGCTAGGGCTCGGAACATGTCGAGGATATCCACAATAGTTGGGCATACACTGTCGAAAGGAATGCAATCGCTCCCAACTTTCTCTAAATTATTGAGGTCATATGTTTGATTCATAGTGAAAATCCATAGAATTATAGCAGAGGTCCAAATGGCTAAAAGGAGAGGGAGATGTTGCGCTGAAGGCTCATGGCCAAGCCTTTGACGCCTTGGCAAAGGCACACCGAGACCATCCGGAGCCAATGCCAAGCCCTAGGCTCAACACGTGGAACGAACTATCATTTTGGCGTTTCTAGTGAACATTGGCCTCGTACAGTTCACTTCACTTGAGGAAGATATTTATAAATCCTACCAGTTTAATACACGCACTGTGACAAGGGAAGACACGTACAACGTTCCGGCCCCCTCTGTGTATCGCGTCATTATTTCTGCCACCTTGGCAGTTGGAGGCACTGACACTCCAGTTAAAACGGCTCCAACCGATACGGGTACTGGGGCCGCGACTACGAGTACTCCTGCTAGCGAAGTTTCGGAGACGTCCAGTGGCCCCTCGGACACCACATCGAAAGCTACGAGTCCTAGTACCGATGTTACACCCATTACACCATCTGGCAACCTAACTCCCCAGACATCCGCGCCTTTGATGCTAGTCGGCAGACTAGTTGTGGGGGCTTTGCTGCTATGAGGAAGTCAAAATCCGCCCATGAAAGGAACTCTATCTAAAAGCACGCACTACTATTAACCATCACTTTCCCGGCCTAAAAGTCTTAACCTTCGCAACCAATTATCGATCCACCAGTCCCGTTTCATACCATCACTATGGACCTTATTGTTGCGCTACCCACAACTTCGAAAGGCAACGACGCAGTTTTGACAATGACCCAAAGGCACCGGTTTCGTCCCGGGGAAAACAACTTGGAAGGCAGTGATTGGGCAAAGCTAGTCATAACGTTCTGGTGGACAGCAAACTAGGGCTTCCCCAGCGTCATTATTACGGACAGGGACCCAAAATTTACCTTCGGTTTGTGAAAAGCAATCCTCTGCTTGATATGGAACTCCTTAATCTCTTATCATCCACAAACTGATGGTCAATCCGAGAGAACGAATCAGATGCTTGAGATCGCCCTACGGCACTGGGCAGCGACCGAAAGCCAGGCAGGGGATCCGGAAGACCCCCCTGCGAGTCTCAAATTAAGACGACGCGCTACCATTAATGCAGTCAGTCCTAAACGCTAGCGCGAGGAAGTTATACTTAGAAAAGTCGTTTGCACAAATTAGGCCTTTTTCCGCCTTTTCTTTGGCGTCGACCTATTAAACTGGCAAGACATCTATAGAGAATGGTATCTGAGAAGACCACTGAGAAGACCACTGAGAAGACATCACAAGGCCGCTTATGCGGCAGAACTATTCTTGTTATTAAGCAAAACAGAACCTGGGACTCGTGGAGCTGTTGACATTGCCAGCAAACCCCAATCTAACCACGCACTTCAGGCTTATGACCAAGCTTACTCTGTCACACGTCGACCCCAGACCTCGGGGCCTCCCGCGGTCCACCCGGCCATGTTCAACGGCTACGATTCCGCGGCTGCAAGTACTCCACATGCGATATTTGATTGCCTAGCCTTACCATCTTGCCTTAATTTTGTCCGCACATCTTTTCCTAATATGTTGGGACTCGCATATACATACACAGCTTTGGGTAACACCGCGTATGTAGCTGCCTAGGAACTTGCAGGGTCACAATGGGTATCACAAAAATACATGGTGCCCGTACCAATCAGAATGCAGCATCCTCTGCCTTATGATATACAACTACTTTGGACCTGGAGGTCAGTTCCCTTGGAAGCACCTCCAACAAAGCGGAATGTGACCGGTTTCTACAGATATAAGTGACCGAGTCGGCATATCGGCATCTAGGCCATTCTCCCTGCTGATCATCAGTGATCCCTTTGAGCGTGTCGCTACACCCTGCTTAGCACAACTATCTGCCCGTTGATGCTCTACCTAGCAGGTATTGACTGTTTATCCTGTGATTCGATCTACTCAAGCCTGTTGGGCAATGATTAGCACTAGTTACTCGCCGAAGGGATCTCAAGGGAAACAATTAGTTCATTACACCCCAAAAACTGAAGCAATAGATTGACCCCGACGATACCCAACCCTTAAAATTGTACCAGCCAAGAGCCCGATTGTTCTCAGATTAGTGAGCTTTTCATTTACTACATTGTATACAGAGCTCAAGGTCTTTCTATAAAACGCCGCTCCACGACGCTCATTCTCCAAATTTTCAATTCCATCAACAACTCCTCCTTAGGTAGTCTGTTCCATATATTCCACTACTCCGTCCTTCGCAGAATCATCACCTCAACCTTTCATAATGCAAATAACCACCATTGCCCTTTTATTCCTCGCGGGAATGGGCGCGGTAGCCATCCCCATTGAGTCCGAAGCAAACGGCCTCGATGCCAGAGCTGAGGCCGGCGCCCTAGTTAAATACGTCGGAGTGAGTTACCTTATATTATATCCCCTGAGTACTCGGCTAGTAATCGCGACTGATCAATACAAACCACACTTCAGACATGCACTAGATCGAAGAATGAGTGCAGATATATAAACGATGCCAAAAAGACCACCTTCATCAAATGCCCTTCTAAGATCGCTAACAAGAGGATATTTAATTCCAGTATACATCCAATATTGACTTACATCTGTGCTAATCTCGTACTTTTGTTTGTTAGTGCACCAAGGATGGTAACAGGTGTACCGTCGATACCTACAATAACTCCGTCGATTGTGACTAAGTGGTCTCTTTGATGTACCTAGGGGGTTTTGGTCTACTCCGTACTCCTTGTTGGTGAGATGCGGGATCAATGTAACTCGCGAACCTGCTCCCTATTTTACAGAGAATCGATATATTGACCACTCGGTGGGTGAGGCACCCGGTATCTTTGATTATTAGTGGACTTTTGTTATGATGAATGCATCTCGTATCTAGGTAGATATCTGTGCTTGTTAAGGAAATAATTATTCATTACCGACATATCTAGCAGTTTCTGATTGTAGCTTGTGAAAAATTAATTGCAAAACCGCCTAATCAATTCGTCTAGATTGCTATGGTCGCTGTCCGTGACGAGGACTATCCTACAGTATGCTAGAAGCTCAAGGACTTTGGATTTAGAGAAATAACTCCTGACCGCAGACCTTGCCCTGAGGTATTGGAAACGCTCCCAGATCCAGACAAGGTGATTGAAGAGATAAAAAAAACATACAAACGTCCGGATGAATCAACTGTTACGTTCGAATATCCAATCAACCACAACCTAGATGGGCGTCAACAGTTGAATCTGATGCCAAACTCTTTCGCGAATCTTACGCTACCGAATGTGACTGGCGATGTCAAGCAGGATATGGTCTGTACAGCGGGCTATGAGATATATGGCAATGTATGCCATCCACTTGAAGAGCCGTTGGTTGAAAGTTTCATGAAGGGTGCTATTGACGATATGAATGATGCGAATGCCGAATTTTCTGTTTGGGGAGAGACATTGAGCGCCTGGGTGTCTTTGATGTGTGGATACCTTGAGGTCAACAATGATATTCTCGACCACTGCCAAGATGCGCGAGCAGTGAAATGGTTTAGTGAGAAGTATGGCCGACAACACGAGGAGAAGCTTGGCCCCTGGGATAGACGTGTGTCAAAGCGACTAGGTTCCGGAAGAGAACTGCCAGTGGATATGAGGGGCAACCCTTTGCCCATGTGAGGTCTACAGGGCTCCGAGGCCAGAATTTCCTCGTACAATGCGCGGTGGGGAAGCATACCAAAAAGCCTCATTTACATTTTACCATAATCCGTAGAATTCTAAAAGCTTTCAAGGAATTGGGTATTGACCATATTGGACCCATTGAACTTCTTGCATAATGCAAGTAGACTAAGAAAACCATGGTCTGGAACTCAAGAAAAGGAAAAGCCCTGGCAAAGTCATGCAAGGATCACTAATTTACGCCGCAAAGAAATTTCCCCAGTAAACACCAAAACCATAACGCCTGTGAATATCATCAAAAGTATTCCGTTGAAACTGGGGAGGGCATGAGACACTTCATCTAAATAGAGAGCACAATATTAGCTAATTTCAACCTGAATGGGACCTGAGAATAGGTTAAATCTTACTAATTTAATAATGCCCAAGGCATCCGTGTGAAGTTAATAAAAGATAACTCTCGGGTATTATGATTTAACCAATGACCCTAACACTAGAGAAATTGTCCACAGGTCGCCTTAGCTAACTTTGTAATCAGCCAATCTCTCGTGGACCTCCGAATCAATATGTGTGGCCTTTTGTGTGACTGAACGTAGGCCATGTGTAACATTAGTAACTTGGGAGAAGATAAGAAGCTTTCATTTTCATTTTTTTAACTCGCCATGTCTCTAGGTTTCAGATATCTGGTTGTTTTGACTAGAAAAATCGAACTTCAGAGTATTGTGATGGATTAGAACCAATTGTATACTATGATTTGCCGCCCAAATCCCCATGTTTAACGTGCCGCTAGTCACCCAACGCGGACGCACCTTCAATATCATCATTGAAATGTATCATTTTTATAATATCATCTATCCTGTAGAATCAAACAGGATATGAACCTAGAAACTCGCTATTGATCAAATCTTGCGATCTGTCAATATGTGCTGGGGCACAGGGACCACTGGCGTATCTGGTACGCCCCCACAGGCTAAAATTCATCGCCCATCCTGCGGGGAAATTGCCTATTTCAGCATCGTGAATAACCTCAGGTTCAGGACTTGTTATCGTCAATAAACCTGGGTTACTAGGGTGACTAGCGTTGCTCTCTGTAAGAGATTTCTTGCCTACGGCCTAAGCTATCAACCTCCGACAAAATCAGATTGTGGGGTAAAGCAGGCTGTGAGATAACGCACCTGCTTGCTTACTTGCTCGCTTAACATTTGTTTGCTTGCTTGCTTCCTATAAAGGAAACCACAAATCAGAGTTTTCTCGTTGTCAACTCTCCTCTCTGCATATCTCACAGTCTCTGTGTCTTACAGATCCTATTTATACTGATGCCACCAATCAGCACCTCTTTTTTATTTTCATCATCGGGATTCTATATCCCCGGGGACTTCATCCCTAGTGGTCTTCATCTCATAACGGGATCATTATCCCTTTGTCGACCTCAATAATTCACGTTACATGTTGTACCTTCGACATCTATAGCTCGGTGTACACGTTCTATTAATAGGGATCCACGAGTTCCTTTGGTCGACTTCGATAAACCCATTATTGATGCTTGTTGCACTTTAGCCATCCCATCTCACTTGTTTGCTTGCAGATTGAGCAGTTTGTTTGTTATTTATCAGGGTATAAAACCCCTGTTTCCCATAGATTGAATGTCAGATACCTTTTACCTTCTACATATCTCTATATCGGGTTCAGAAGCGGGTTATCATTTCCTCTCTCTACTTACTATAATACTAATTACGTTCGTCCTCAGGCTCTCGCTATATAGGAAGAACGACGAATTCGGAATATCAAGCTCGTACAAAATATGTCCCAGTCCGCTGTAACTTCCCTCGATGAGAAGTATCAGCTGGTAACGTTACCTTTGAATACATTGCTACATGATTACAAGCAACAGATGGGTTCACCAAGCCATTAGGCAGAACTGCATGTCGTCGCTTCGCCGATTAGCTTAGTTTATACCCTTTGAAGTGATTTGTAAGAAGTGGTTTTATCACTTCATTTTCTGCGAAGGAAATACAGTTTATGGGGTGTTTTTGTCTGTAAAATCATGGTTCCTATGATCATGGGGACTTGTCAACAAGCTGCCACAACTCTGGATCCCTTTGACGGGATTATTCAAGCTTGGATCCATAGCCATATCGCCACTACAGGCCATTTTTGTTAGGAACAATACGGGTAGTGCGAGAGGGGTAGAGAAGTGTGGTCATCTCAGGCACATGACACTTCCTTAAACTCACACGGGATCCCGGCTATATCCGTCGAGATCACATTCCAAAAGATAAGCCAAGAGGTCTAATTTCAACAGTTGGGGCGAAAGTGGCGATTCAAAACTCTCCGAAGGATCGCTAGAGGAGTCTTATGATCCACTTGGGCCGCTTAAAGGGGTTAGATCCCGGCACTTGGCCCCTACCCCCTTGGTGGCGTTTGGGGCCGCACCACCCTAATCATAGTGTACATTGTATATCGGTATCCCAGACCAACGGTAAATTAGCCAAACCCCTTGCATCTCAACCGTGTTACCTAGGAAAGAAAGCTAGTTCACGGTCCATTAGTCCTTGGTTATATAAATATAAGGGGGATTCGATTACAGATAATCAGTGTTTAAGAGTAGAGTTTAGGAGAAATCTTTTACTAGAGGTTTTCGATTTCTAAGCGGGTTTCTTTAATACAGAGATAGCCTGTGTCAATTATTAGGTAGATTTATAATTCTAATATAGGTTTTACTCAGCATACCTTTCTACGGGTCCCTTATGAAAGTCACATTATTGGAGTGCTGCCCAACAATCCAAAAGGGGCGTTGGGTGAAATCGAACGGAGTATATATATTCGCTACTGCCTAGATCCACCAAGGCGGGGGCAAAACCGTTAGAGGGGTAACGAAGCAGATATTAAGTTTCGTTGCATTAAACAGTACCATTAAACGAAAATATTCAAGATATAGATCTAGAAGGACCTCGGGAAGAGGGTTGGATCATATAAAAGATGCGCCTTAGCTGTAACTAATTACAAGCCAAAGTCTGTCATCCGAGGCAAACATGCAGATCAACCAGTTAGTTTATGCACTCTCGCATGAACCGGCTGCGGTGTGACGAAGGTTAAATTGAGGCAACGGCATCCAGTTCATTTCAAACTAACGTTGACAACTTGTCCAACCACCGTTGACTTTCTTCTATTTACGTAATAATACTAAATAACATGAGTCAGGATTTTCATAGAAAGATTAGACTGGGAAATATGCTTGATAGCTTGGCAATTTTGAGAAAAGGGCTTGTTTTTCCTGGAATAAAGGCCTATATAAATAGTAATGCAAGGCGAGGATGCATGCATAGCCTCATAATAGCAGAAATATTATGCAAATATTATGCTTCATAATCACCGAATCTGATCTCCATGGAGATTCGGCTTTGGGCCCCGATAGGTCTTTCACTAATAGTAGTCCAAGCACATGTTTCATATTAATCATCTCTAACCGAGTGTAATCTATAATCTAGATCGTATCTTCGAACACTATTGTGTGTGTATCATCTTCTATTGGTCACAAACTATACTTAATATTTAAAATGAATAACTTGCTTTATCTATCAATAGAAAGCTCGAGCATTCCCACCTCGAAACGCAAATCTTTCCGTGGATGAATGGCTCTCCACTCTTCCGCTCGGGACCAATTCCAAGTTTTATCTATACTGATCAGCAGGCTGGTATAGACATATGCGGTTACGTCGGCGTCGTATGACCAGTGCTGTGACTGGCTGCTATGATAAACCATGAACTTCTAGAAGACCCCTGATAGAAACTTATAAATCGATGCGTCCTAACGTAAATATCCAATGTATCTCTTGCTTCATATGGAATGGCCCACACTGAGTGGGGAAAACATCCGACCAAACCCGCGATCCCCTCTTGCCACGTATGAATGTGTATGCATGGACGCATACCGAGCGCCCCGCACTTTGATGTTCCATGCGGTGTAGACTTCTACCTAGAAGGGCTAGTTGCGTCCGCCGGGGGGGGGGAAGATTTTCTTCGCAGGGGATGCCTACGAGGATTAATGCGTCTATAGCTTCTCCCCAGGATCCGTTAGCTCTAACCAAGGCGAACTAGTCGATAATATGACCTATCATACTACAAGAAATAGATGAGCGAATTTTTCCACGTGCACACTCAAAAACCATATTAACGTCATAAACAAAGAAAACCCCTTGGCTGGTAGAAGGATTCACTGTCTCTCAAAGTTATCCGTTTTTTCCGTGTTATCTCCGCTGGATTCGAGTGGATATATAAACCGTAGCAATGGTGAGGTGTTTCCTGTTATTCAAAATTCCACATTGAAAATGGCCACATGCGATTATACCTTGTCACAGCACCATGGGATCGTCCCTCCTACTGGTCGAATTTATCTTCCAGTTGATGTAACAGGCCATATACCCGACTATACGCGTCTCAACGAGCGGCCTGTGATCAAGTCATGTGAAATTTCCCTGGGAATACGCGATGTATCCCTCAAGGTTAGTCAAACTGTACTTATGACTTCATGAAACGCCGACTGAATATGTTAAAATACAGCTCAGGATTCCTCATTACGACATAGTCGCTATGAATCCGGCCCCTCTATCAGCTGTGATCTCTTCACACGCTAATTTCAAGGCCTCCATCCAACCGGAAAAAGCTGGAGATACCAAGGACTTTTATGAGAGATGCTTTGCGGAAGCCGCTGCAATTAACCTCTTTTTCCCTGATGTACGATCGGAGAGAATCCGCATATGCATGACAGCGTGGCTGGCTGCAAACTGCGCGGCGGATGACATACTTGAGACTATGCCACCAGCTGCCGCCACACTTGCTTTGAAAGAGGCAATCTTGAAGCTCCGGGGAAGGAAGACAGATGGTACGTATATCGCATCAGTTTCAGAAGGCTTTGCAGCTCATCTCTATGAATAGTCTCTCCGACAAACAAGGTCGCGTCAATCCTTTGTTTCTTCCAAGAATCTTGCATCCAGCAACTTGATCTCAGTGAAAGCACCGCTCGCGAGCTCAGCGACGATATATGCGATATGTGCCATGGCTTGCTTGACGAACTCCTATTCCGACGAGGCCTGTTGTCTAACAACCTGAAAACCTATCTGCAATTCCGCGGTAAGACAATGGGAATCCATCCATTTTTCACTCTGATCCGCACACTACACAAACCGATCGATGCGGAATATCTCTCTGGACTACGAGAGCTCCAGAAGCGGGTTAGTTTGGTGCTAGGGCTACAAAACGACCTGGTTGGCCTGGAGAAAGATCGTCGGAATGGCGAGACCATGAATGCAGTCTTGGTATCCTTGAAGGAACAAGCGGGGATGGATGTAGATCACATGGATACAATATTACCGAGGACGATCCAGGATGTATGCGAGATCCACAATCTATGTCTCTCGGCTGCAGTGGAGTTGCATGAAGGACTACAACTTTCACGGAGTGGTGATGCCCAAGAGGGGATCCTTGAGACTACAATTCTAGCCTTCGCAGACACGCATCTGAAATGGTGCGCTTCGTCTAAAAGGTATCAGGCAAAGGTACAATAGATAATTAGTTAGTCTAGTTGGCCTTTTGGGCTCAATATAAAGGTGGCGTTCGAAGTATGCGATTGAGTTGTCTCCACTTTCTTTATCACTCTGCAGGCGCCACGATGTGATAGACATGAACACTTGCAGTACGTAGTGTATTAGGTCAGACCAGATTTTGGATTTGGTAGGCTCGTGCGATGTGATAAGCCACACTTGAGCTGCATATAGATCACATAAAAGTGGCGGTGAGAGTTGTGGCGATGAATTCGTGATTCGACCGTGGCTTGTGGGGGGGAATCGGGATTTATTTTCACCGACTATAATCCGTACGATCTATCGCATGCATTGCAGATAGAACCAATAGTTCACTAAGGCTGAATATTAGATCGCCGACCTGAAGACCTGCATACTGGCGCATTATCCGACGGTACTACAAATGCACATTTAGGACTGGTCATGCGGCCTTTATCGTAGGGCGTGTATGCGGAACTATGGGCAGAGCAGTCGGTAAATTTCACTATCGAAAAGGGCTGTCGGCAAGGTTTACTATTGAGAACCACATACATCAGGCATCTAGATCTAGATCCATTCCAGCTAGGAAGTAAGGGCAGGTCAGGGAGATTTGCCAAGCCCTAGACGTGGTGTAACAAAGAAGTATTGAGTTAACTTAAAAATCAGGGTAGGTACACGATAGCTCACAAGGTGCTTCCTCTTTTCTCTCTTTGATGTACGCATCCAATTTGGGCAATCTTTACCGGCTCTTTCTATCTCAGCCCGATACTCCTTCGAATTGATCTTGTCTCCTGTCCGTTTCTCTTGGTCGGTCAATTCATGGTTTTCCCTCCACTTCTACCTTACCACATTCATGCATCGCACAGTCATGATACTATCATTCTTATGGTATATATTTTCCCCAGCACAAATGTTGCTCAACTCCTAATCTACTGTCACATCAACCATGCATTTTCACGCCTCATCTTTCTGACAATTTAGAGTTCCACTAAAGGTGCAGCTCCAGTGAGTTTCAGCCGGCAATTGTAAAAATAAAACTCGGTAATAGGCAACTATACTCCACAGATCCCCGCAATCTATACTCCGTCCGGAGGTTCAGATCCGCTGTTTCAAGAAAGCGGAGCTTGGAGCAGGAGTGGAGCTGCCAAGACAGCTATCTCTTGCCTCAGAGCCAGCTGCTCAAAATGGCTGCTTGGCAGAGATCAAAGGAAGAATTGCCGATTGGCGACTTCTACTATATATTTATGTATGCTGGAGCCCGATAACAACCTGCATTCGACACGCATTGCAGGACATGAGTGGAGCTAAATACGGGTTAGAAACATTCAATGTCTATTTTTGCGCTCGTTTCTATCTATAGGGGCAGAATCATATTTCTAAGGCGCACAAATGATACATCTCTCCCGAAATCCTGATGTCCTGCCTTCTGTTATTATGCCAGTGCATACTGATCTTTCTGATTGCACTCTCTAGAAAAATAACAGACTTCAGTCTATTATTCAGGTTTAGTTGCTGCTGATTTTTGATTCTACGTCTTGAATGGTAGATCGCTACCCCCAAATATCTTATTCAGTCCATACTTGTCCATTCGATATCCATTTTGCGTGTCTAAACAAGCGATGGACAAAGGTAATCCACTGCCTCGCGCTAAGCCCCTGACTGCGCCCAGGCGATATGCCACTGTCAGCTAGAGGCTCTGCACTGCATTGATTTAATCATCCTACTATTGTCATGAGTCATACCAATATTTGAGTCCCTTTCCTTTACACGATGTCCGGTCTCGAGATTGTCGGAATCGTCGCTAACATAGTTCAAATCGCAGACCTCGGTGCCAAATTATCAGTCAAGCTCTGCTCTTTCTACAACGACTCTATGCGAAGTCTCTCTAGTGATGTGTCTCTTACTTGCAGCGTGCTCCACGAACTTGGTAAAGCTCTCGAGCAGGATTTCGACAGGAAACTTTGCTTGTCTGGGGCTTTCAGCACTACCCAGGATGTCTTGAAAGAATGCACGGAAATATTCGAGAAAATCTACAATGAAATTGAGAAGCGTGACCAGGAAAAAGGAACGGAGCGACTTCTTCGTGGGGCTCAAAAACTTACATTAGGGATCCATGGGCCAGATCTGAGTTTGTTGAAAAGTAATCTAGTGAGGTCAAATTATATCGTGTTATTAATGCTAAATGTCCTTATGTACGCGGAGCAGATTCGCAAGTATGTTGGACCTGGGTGGGCAGTGCATATATATACTGACAATCATTAGGAGAGACTTAAAAGCCACGCACGCAGATCAACACATCCTAATCCAACAACTCCTCGAAGAAAAGAAAGAGGATGATACTACTTTTCACCAATTAAGCCAATCTACGCCTACGGTCACATTGAAAGCAGACGAACCCCTTCAAGAGTCTACCAGAGTTTTGAGCGTAGATCCGGCCCCTCCCTCCTCTTCAACCCAGGAGGCTTCCGCTCCAACGGAAGAGAAAGAGTATACCTCTTTGGTCCGAAGACTGATCAGCGAGATCGACAAGTGCCAATATAGCCTGGAACAGAGCTGAGTACTCAAAATTAGAAATGATGTCGCAAATGTGCACTCAGTGGAAGTTTCTCTTATATAGTGGACGCTATCGATTAATGAGTATTGATTAATTACGATATTCAACGAGGAAATACTGGTATTGTTTTATATATCACAAGGTTCATCTGGGCAAATATATAAAAAGGAGTGTCAGGTTTGGATAAACACAGTGTGTATCATTGCAATATGTATCTCCAGGTATCTCTATATTATTAATATCATACAATATAACTAGAGCCGATCGAATAAGAAAAAGTTGAATGCCAAGACGAGGCAAATCCTGATTTCGGAAGTTAATAATCGGAGAATTTCCACCGTGTAGCCGTTGTAACGACTTGCAATATAAAATGTTACATATACATTGTAACTAGAATTAACTACGAAGTACCATTTGAGGAATAAAAATAATAAAATAACTTGAAATTGGATGATATCAGCCAATGACTTGTGTGGCTGAACTCTCCACCTAAATAAATTGAAATGATATCATATGGTTTACGTCCGTAGCATGGGACGCCCTGTTTTGCTTACTATACTTTCAAGCTGTAGATGCTGTACTTACGAGTACAGATCTAGGTGAAAGTTGAAAAAGATGCTTATGACTTGGAGTAAATGATTGTATATTAACTGTTTACGTGGAGAAACACTAAGTTCGTGGATTGTTACACTGTCCAAGAGGTTTCATATAAATTCTGATGTAATGATGATTCGGAGTGCATATAGCAGAGTTTTCTTCTCAAACAGGGACATTGACAGGAAGTGATAGGCCAATTTTAGAGTGGGTGTCTGATAGATCTCTGATTTGTTCACCTTTTTCCACGTTTATCATAGCGTGGATTCAGAAGAGCATCTATGGCAACTGACATTTGACCAATCAGATTGCTTTTTGGTGTTTAATTCTCCGGTTAGTCTAGAACCTTGGAACTTGACAGGAACATAACATAGAATTCAATATCACAGTTCTGCTCAGAAAAGAAGCGTTGCAATCAAATATCTGTACTTCAAGCAACCATGGCATGTTACAAAATATTGATTTGAGTTGTACAAGCTCCCATGAAGCAGCACAGAGCCCCAACTTGTTCTACTGCCCGATTCAGCCACACATTACCATTTCCCAGTCCGGCTCTCTGATTCGTGCATCCACCCTGCAATACTATATGGATCAACCATTTTCCAGACAAATCTCCAGGAAGTCATCTAATCGACTCCACCCCATGATGCTGATGCTGTGCCCTACCATGCTCCAGCCCCTGCACCGTGCACAAATTATTTAGATGAACTCTGGTGACGATCACCCCAAACAGGGATTTTAAAAATAAAAACAAACGGCCATGATATCAACGGTTTATGACGTAGTAGGTTCTGCAGGTATCGTGCCTGGTTACAGTGTAATGGTAGACTTGGTTCGATGATATCAGAATCATTGAACTGTTTATATAAACTCCTGAAAATCTCTAGATGCTCTAGATATTATTATCTTGACTATTCAAACCTATTCTATTTCATCTAGAAACTACCATCCCGAACTATACCCTATTCTCGGGACTTGTATATTATCATTCCACTACGTTTTCACGAAGTATACCCAAACCACTTAACGGACACAACTGCATTATCAATTCGCAATTCCCCAATTGGATTTTGATTTTCTACAACAAATATCCACAACCAAAGCAACCATGTCCACTGTGAACAAAGCACCCCCCAAGCTAGGCTCCAAGGCCGGAACCCCCACCAAAGCCCGCAAAGCCTCCGGCTCCAGCGCAGCCAGCAAACCCAGCACCGCAAGCAAGGCAAAGAAGACCACTCCCCGGAAACTCTCCCAGAAAGCTCCCGAACCACTCGACGACGACATCGAAGAGCAATCCATCCCCGAAACCCCCTCCCCGGAGTCAAAGAAGCGCCCCGAGCAGCGTCGCCCCGCCTCCCCCGACACCTCCAAGGCGCCTTCCGCCTCCGGCTCCGCAGCCCCACTCGCCCGCGCCGCCTCCGGGCTTTCTGACAAGGCTAAGAGCGTCGCTAGCAAGACAAAGGAGACAGCACAGCAAAGTTCCGAGGTCCAGAATGGCGCGAAAGCCACCGACCTGCCCGTGCCGTTCGATCTTTCCGCATTGAAGGGCCTTGAGGTCGCGGAGGGCGGGGATATCCTTGGACAGGATGGAAACCCTATTGGCAAGGTTGTTGAGGGGGATCCGGAGGATCTTGTCGGCCAGACTGTTGGCGATGATGGGGAGATTGTCGATGAGGAGGGGGATTTGATTGGTCGTGCTGATATCCTACATGAAGTCGCCGATCAGGCTAAACATGCTGCCGAAGATGCTCAGAACGGAGTAGACCTGGATAATATTGTTACGGATCTCGCACAGCTTGATGGTCTTCCTGTTTCTGATGGTGGTGTTATTAAGAACGCTGCTGCTCAGATCGTCGGCCGTATTGTTGAGGGTGATCCAGAAGACCTTATTGGGTATACCCTTAATGAGGATGGTGAGATCGTCGATGAAGACGGTGATGCCATTGGGCGTGTTGATTTGGTTCCTGTTGAGGAGCAGAAGAAGGCTATTGGAGGTGCTGCTGATGATGTCGCTTCTAAAGGTGGCGATGATAAGGAGGATCTGGAGGATCAATACGAAGATGCTCAGGATGGTATCTCTACCCAGCAAGCTAAGAGCACTGTTGATGGTGCGGCTGATGAGGTCGAGGACAATGTTTCTAAAGTCGATGGAAGTGTCGACAAGGCTAAGTCTACTGCCAAAGATGCCGCCTCTGACACTGCCTCGGAGGCCGAAGACGATACCGATGCTGTAGACGGCACTGTCGACAATGCTAAGTCCATCGCAGACGATGGCAGGAACAAGATTGACCTTGAAGACAATGTCGAAGGTGTCAAGTCTACCGCTGAAGATGCCGCCTCTGACGCCTCTGACGCTACTGATGCCGCGGATGGTGCAGTGGACGACGCCAAGGCCACCGCCGAGGACACCACCGAAGACACCAAGGACACCGCCGAAGACGCGACCGAAGACGCCAAGGATACTGCCGAGGATGCTGCCGACGACATTGAGGCACGGATCCCCGACATCAAGTCCCTCGAAGGCATGTCCTGCAACAAGCGCGGCTACATCATCGACCAAGCCACCGGCAAGCCCGTTGGAGAACTCACCGAAGGCGACCCCAAGAAACTGGCCAAGCTCGGCGCAACACTTGACGACAAAGGCCAGTTCTGGGACAACCGCGGCAATGTGATCGGCCAAGCCAAGGCACTCCCAGTCGAGGAGGACGAAGAAGAAGAAGGCCCCTTTTCTGGTCTTGAGGGCCTTGTCGTCAACGAAGACGGCTTTGTCGAAGACGAGAACTCTAACCGCGTGGGCCGACTCATTGAAGGCGAGGCGAAGAAACTGAGCGGCCGTGGCGTTGACGAGGATGGCGAGATCCTCGACCGAAAGGGTAATGTCATTGGACTTGCTGAGCGTCTCGAACCCGAGGAGGAAGAGCCCGAGGAGGCGACACCTGATTTCTCTGCTGTCAATGGTCTCACCTGCAACAAGGCTGGGTATGTTATTGGATCCGATGGATATCCCATTGCGCGTGTTGTGGAAGGCAACCCCAAGGAGCTTGCTGGTAAGAAAATCGAGGACGGCGAGATCTACGACGGAAAGAAGGTCGTTGGTCGTGTTGAGCTCATTCCTGAGGATGAGCTTGAGAGTAGACCTGAGGGTCCCTTTGCTGGCATGGAGAGCCTGTTTGTGAGCAAGGATGGATTCGTCGAGGACGATGAAGGATCCATTGTTGGTAAGCTTGTCGAAGGTGATGCCAAGAAGTTGCGTGGTCGTGCTGTCGACGAGGATGGCGAGATCACAGACAAGTACGGCAATGTCAAGGGTCGTGCTGAACCTTACGAGCTCCCTCAGGAGGAGGAACCTGTCGAGGACGACCTGTCTATCCTCGAGGGCAAGGTTGTCAACAAAGCTGGCAACGTTGTTGACCCCGCCACTGGTGCTGTCGTCGGACGCATTGTTGAAGGTGACAAGCGTCTCGCTGGATGCAAGGTCGATGGCAAGGGCCGGATCTGGGGTGACAATGGTAAGGTTGTTGGACGCGCGGAGCTCATTCCTGGCGCCGAGCAACACAAGGACGAAGGACCATTCTACGGCTTCGACAACGCTGTCGTTGGCAAGGATGGTGTCGTGCAAGACGGCGACAAGATCATCGGACGTCTGATCGAAGGCGACGCCAAGCGCCTTCTCGGCCGCAAGGTCGACGAGGACGGTGATATTTCCGACAAGAATGGCAACACTATCGGCAAGGCCGAGCGCTGGGAGCCTGAAGAGAAGAAGCGCGACGTCAACCCCATGTCTGGGCGCAAGGTCAACAAAGAGGGTGAAGTCCGCGATGCGGATGGCAACCTCGTTGGCAAGCTGACTTCGGGTAACCTCGCCACTCTGGCCGGCAAAGCCATCGACGACAACGGCTACGTTGTTGACAACGATGGCAACAAGATCGGCGAATGCACCTTGCTCGAGAACATCCCCGAGCCTGAGCCCGAGGAGCCCGAGGAGGAGGAAGAGGAGGGACCCACGCCCGAAGAGCAGGAGGCTGCGGCTAAGGCCGAGTCTGACCGCCAACTCGCGCAGAAGATGATCTCCATCCTCAACCAGACTCTTGACAACGTCAAGCCTATTTGCAAGCAGATCACCGATGCCTGCGACAAAGCCGACCGCACGCCCAAGGACGAGCTTGACGAGGAGAAGCTTGTTCAAACTGTCAAGCCGCTCCTTGAAGAAGGTGGTCGCATTCTGCAAGAGTGCAACGGTGCTATTCGTGGACTTGATCCCGATGGACGCATTGCCGCCACGGCCAAGGCTCGTGCTACTGCTCGCGATGCTACTCCTGAGGAGTACCAGCTTGCCGACATGATCAAAGAACTCACTGAGACGGTCGTCAAATGCATTGACAACGGCAAGAGACGTATCGCTGACATGCCTCATGCCAAGAAGAAGTTGAACCCCCTCTGGGGTTTGCTCTCTGAGCCTCTGTTCCAGATTATCGCCGCCGTTGGCTTGTTGCTTACCGGTGTGCTTGGATTGGTTGGTCGTCTGCTTGATGGTCTTGGTCTTGGTGGATTGTTGAGTGGTCTGCTTGGTAGTCTTGGATTGGACAAGTTGATCAATGGACTTGGTCTGGGCGGTTTGACTGATGCTCTTGGACTTGGAAAGAAATGAAAAGTTTAACGAATTTGGGTTGAACTTTTGGCGGTGCTTTGTGATCTCGTCTGTTTCTTTTTGTCAGTGTTGACTGATTTGATATTTGTACTTTTCTAATATCCTGTACTATTTATGATTCGACTTCACGAAGATTAATGATTTTCAACTTCATTTTCATTTTGATCTATTCACAATTATTAATATTCTCGTAAGTACAGATATGCAGCAGGGTACAATTTCCATGCTTGTTTTCATCAAAATCCCCTGGGATTTGGTATATCTCTCATCAGATCAAGATAATGACTCATATGTAGAAGGATGGACATGTTCATAATTACAAGGTTGAACATTTAAACAATGCACCGCTCTGGTGCTTTTGTGGCAATGCCACTGGGGAAACAACCCCATTTATCTAACATCGGTCGTCGATTCTTCCATAGAAATGGCGTGGCGAGTACTAAGTCAATGGGTCTTTGATGTGTCAGTCGAAGCGCGAGACTGATCTATGTGGGACGATTCACCGAGGTTGCGATAAGCTCTATCTCTGGCAGAACCTCTATCCTTTCGGATAGTAAGGCAGTTGATTCCAAGGAAGGTTGTGATGCGGTTGATGACGAGGACCGCCCAGTGCATGTAGATAACCAGAGCAAAGATGAAGTACAGTCGGAGGTACAGCAGTTCCAGCCATGGAGCAATAGTCGGGAATCCGATCATGGGCAGGTTGATGAGGATAGCGCCACCGATGAGGGGAGCCTGCATCACAGTCCAGAAGGGGAAGGGCTGTCTTATAAGATGGGCCAAAATGATCATAGTGGTCATGCGTCCGAAGACGAATGCAATAACCCAGCAGAACAAAATGAGGTGGTTGTCGGACAGAATAGCCGAATAAGGCGAGAACAGCCAGGCAATGTTGCTGAGGGTGAAGGCGATCATAGGCACCCACTCCTTGAGCAAAGGGGTGAATGGCAAGCCCTGCTTCTTGCGGGCTTCAGCCACATTCATAACACATCCGGGGAGATGACCGAGGAAGAAGCCACCCAGGAGAATGGGCACCCAGAGGTCCTTGATCGAGCTAGTGCCGAAGATTTGGGGGAAGTTGAGGAACCCAACGATCGGCTGAGACCACATTCCGGGGCCCCAAATTCCGGAGGCAACCATGATTCCAATGGCGATGAGGAGACCCTCAGTCGGGCCATTGAAGTAGCCGAGGTAAAGAGTATGGGTGTGGAAGGTCTCCCATGTCGAGAAATACATGGCCAGACAAGGCACAAGTGCGGTCCAGGCACCAAGGTGGGTGGCTCCGAATCCCATTGCGGCCGTTGAAAGTAGACTGGCAAGGGTGCAGTTCAACGAGTCGATACCGTGACTGTACCTGATTAGTGATCCATCCATGGCTTTTGGACGAGTGGTACAAACTCAAAAAGTTCTCCGAGTCCGCTGGACGTTCCGGTTCGGCGTGCTTGTTTACCGTCCACATTGTCGAGGGTAGAGTACCTATTTGGTGAGTTGGAATTATATAGATGGAGGGGATAGTCGCTCACATCCACATGCCAAGAGCAAAGCTGTAGTAAATCCAAGCGGGGCCCTGAAATGTCTGGTTAACTCGCCACTTCCTATGAAAAATACCAAGAAACAGGGAACAGGAACACTCACAGGTCCCACCATATCTGGCACGAAAATTTGAATAATGAAGACATTGGCCACGATCCACATGAACCCAAGAAGGGTCACCATGTTGGGGGCCATCCACATGGGCACAACCTCGACGAAGGCATTCCACTAAGCAGAGAGTCAATTCTTTGTTCCAGGGGTAAATCGTGCAAGGTTCCATGATTGTCATACGTAGTGACACAAGATATACCGAGAGATGAAGGACTTGTCGACACTCGAATACTTGTAGGACTTAAGGGGTAGGAGGGCCTCATCGGAGAGGGAATCTTGGGTCTCTGTAGCGGTTGAACGTTCGAATCAGCAATTGATTCAGAATACATATATCGATCACAGTCTTCACATCACTAACCTTGGACCATTCGGTAGATTGCTTCCATTTTTGAAGATTGGGTTGTCGCGGAGTTGTAGTATAGTCGGGGTAAACACCAGCACCTCAGTTCATAGCGAGGTCGGCAAACAAGTGGGTAAAATGGACAAATGCACAGCAAATCAAATCATGCCTTTAAAACAAATGTCGACTCTCGAGAATACGTGGAGAAAAGGAGGAGTGGGAATCCTCCAGGACGGATTTTTAGGTCGAAATCACGTGCCTTGCTCCGCATCGGGAACGCGAACAAGGGAAGCTTGACTTGACATAAACTAGGCAGGAATTTGCTGCGTTGTTCAGACTCAGTCGCATTGTCGCTAATTGTCGCACTCGAACTTGTTATTTGCGATTCACTTGAGTCTTCAACCTACAACATACCTCTACGCCTTGCGATACTCGACCGTGATCCATAATCGCGTAATCGCCCATCTCGCATTTCACCGTCATCTGGAGCTCGAATCTGCGCCACGCGAACTGCTCTTCGATCTCATTCCGTTCTTGACACTACAATCACATATCGAGTCTGGTTGGACATGACGGTGGATGGTCTTCAAAGCGCTCCCCGCGCATCTCGTCACTGAGGAATCTTCACGATGCCGGGTGTTGTCGACCCCGTTGGTGCCGCGGCACGCCCGTTTGATCTGGGATTCAACGTGGGACATCAGAAAGTCGAACTTGAGATTGACCTAGCGTCCAAAAGTCTCAAAGGAAAGACGGAAATCACAATTCACCCTCGCCGCAGAGATCTAGGGACAATCTGGTTGAATTTTCGACAAGGCGAGGTCAAGCAACTGAGCGTCAATGGAAAGCCTGCAACAACAAAATATGCCGATCAATACGAGTCGCTACAACTGTACGGCGTACAATATCACGAACGACTGACACCAAAGATCCACACCCTCCTACAAACTCCTCCAAGACCTACCCTGCCCATCACGATTCCAAAGGGCGTCCGCATCGATGAACTAGATCCATCATCAGCGGAAGCACAGGATCAAATCGCCCTCCAATCTACCGTCGACAATGTGGATGGCCCTTCTAGCGCCAGAGCGCCAGAGGCAAACCTTCCGCGATTCACGGCTCTGACAGTGAATATCGAATTTGTTATTGATAATATTCGGGACGGCTTACAATTTGTCGGTGTCGAAAATGGTGATCGACGCTACCCTCATGCCTACACCACCAACTCACTCGAATCTGGCATCGGCTGTCCCTTGTTTCCATGTGTGGACGACATGTCCTCGCGATGTACCTGGGAGGTTTCCATCACATGCCCTAGCTCCCTTGGCGATGTTTTCAAACGCAAGAGCCAAGATGCTTCCGGTGCAACAACCGCATCCTACCCAAAAGCGCCGAATCGCCAACTTTCTGCGGAAGATGAGGGCCTTGATATGTCCGTGGTGTGCTCCGGCGAGTTGACTGATGACATTGTCGACCCTAAAGACCATACCCGCAAAACAGTTTCATTTGCAGCATATTCACCATTGGGAGCCTTGCAAATTGGTTTCGCCATTGGTCCATTCGAGTATGTCAATCTAGCCGACTTCCGCGAAAGTGACCAGGATGAACAACTTGGCCAAAATGCCATTCCTTTGCACGCATTCTGTCTTCCAGGTAGAGCCGACGAAGTGCAAAATAGCAGTTTTCCCATGGCTCAGGCAATTGACTTCTTCTCCTTGTCGTACGGGTCATATCCATTCGGCAGTTACAAGATTTGTTTTGTCGACGATCTCCCAACCGATACCCTTCCCACTGCGTGCATGTCAGTCTGTAGCAGCCATCTGCTCTTCCCAGCCGAGATGATTGACCCCATGTATGACTCTACTCGGGCTCAGGTGCACGGTCTGGCATGTCAGTGGACTGGAATCAACATCATTCCTAGCGAGCCATCAGATACGTGGGTGACTGTTGGTGTGGCATGGTACATTACAGATACGTTCATGAGAAAACTTTGCGGAAACAATGAATATCGTTTCAGACTGAAGCAGGCATCTGACCAAGTCTGCGACCTGGATTTCGAGCGCCCGTCTATATACGACATGGGTAACATTCTCAAGGTTGACCCCTCCGAATATCGCTTTGTTGCTTTGAAAGCGCCTTTGGTCTTGTTCATTCTTGATCGACGACTGACCAAGGCGAGTGGCAAGGCCACGATGTCGCGCATTATTTCTCGGCTTTTCCTCAACTCTCGCATGGGCGATATACCCAACGGAGCTGTCACCACGTCCCTCTTCCAAAAGACCTGCGAGAGACTTGGTCACGCGAAATTAGACGTCTTCTTCCAACAATGGGTATACGGCGCAGGATGCCCACGATTCCAAGCGACTCAGCGATTCAACAAGAAGAAGCTTGTTGTTGAAATGATGATCAGACAGGTCCAATCTGAACCACAGCCCCCTCGCGATCTCGACAAGGATTCCTTCTTGCGTGATGTGAAGGAAGAGGTCCGGCACGTCTACGCGGGCGCAGTTCAGCCGGTCTTCACGGGGTCGATGACCCTTCGGATTCACGAAGCAGATGGAACCCCTTATGAACACATCGTTGAAATCAAGGAGGGGGTGACGAAATTCGATATCCCATACAACACGAAGTACAAAAGGCTCAAACGGAACAAGAAGCAGAGAGAAAGAGCCGTCGCCTCGGGCGATACTGAAGTTCAAGAAGAGGTTCTACTCTATTGCCTTGGAGATGTGCTACAGACCGAAGAAGAGACACAGTCTTGGCGTTTGGCTGACTGGACGAAAGAGGACGAAGAGCGAATGGGGCAGGAATCTTATGAGTGGATTCGAATGGATGCAGACTTTGAATGGGTCTGTAAACTGTCTCTCGGCATGCCAGGGTACATGTATCTCTCCCAACTTCAGCAAGATAGAGATGTTGTGGCCCAGCTCGAGGTGAGTAATGTTGCCGTTTTTGGGGAATTAACGCATGATGCTAACCTTCCCAGTCGTTGCAATACATGGCTGCTCAGCGAGAGCATCCTCTCATTTCCACAATCTTTGTTCGCACACTCATGGATAGTCGATACTTCCATGGAATACGCACCACAGCTGCACGTGCCTTGGTAAAACATGCGAAGGATGAGGTTGATTGGGTTGGACTGTTTCATCTTGAGAAGGCGTTTCAGGAGCTTTTCTGTCTTCCCGGATCGCCCATGACTCGTTCGAATGATTTCTCCGATCGAGCAGCCTACATCCTCCAACAAGTCATCCCCGAGGCAATTTCTAAAATCCGTGACAACAGCGGCAAAACTCCATTAAGGGTGAAGAGATTCCTCTTCGATAAACTGAAGTTCAATGACAACTCGAACAATGAGTACTCAGACAACTTCTATGTCGCCTCTTTGATGAAGTCACTATGCCATGCCATGCTTGGCAAGGGCGAGGCGCGAACAGATGAGGAGTTAGATAATTTCGATATGGAGCATGTCATTGAGGCCCAGGCCGAGGAGCAACTGGACAAAGATGCCATCGCCGAGTTTGACCGCTACCGACGAATGGACGAATGGTCTAGCTCTTTCCAGAATCTCTATTCCAGGGCTGCACTTCAATGCCAGGCGCAATTAATGCAAGCCAAGATGATGGACCTGGATTTGATGCGCTTCATCCCATATACGCGAGCAGGAACCTATGATCTTCTCCGGATGCAAGCCTTTCAATGCCTGGTCGACCTCGATATTTCCCAGAGCCCGGAGCTTCTTCGATGGCTCATGTTCACATTGTCAGCGGATTCATCTCCATGGATACGCCACCAATCTTTACGTCTGCTTGGTCAGACCCTAGCACAAATTGCTTTTGGTCGTCCTCAACAAACCGAAGCTTTCCAAAATGATGGGTTGATCATCGAACAAGAATCTTCTACCCAAATCCGCCGAGACGACATCGCACGACGCCAGACCATTCCTGGCGCCATTGAAGCCCTCAAACGAGAGCTTGCCGGCGACACATCTATGAAGGAATGCATGTGGGCAGCATGCAACTCGCCATGCATGGGCCTCTTGGAGCTTTCCGAGCTCACTGACCTCTGCCGTACACTGTATGACCCAGTTACATCTAAGCTCGTGCGGATGAAACTTCCTCGATATTGGAGTGTGCAAAATCAAGGTCACGGCAAGTTGCGTTTCTATCGATCTAGCAAAGCCCGCATGGGTCCGTCTTCCAAGCGCAAGCGCGAGGATCAGCCCTCATCAACCCGTATTACATTCAAACAGACCAAGACTGGCCTGGTCCCAGGAACTCCAACTCCTAATCATCTTCCCAAAATCCACATTCCCAGACCATCGCCTGTGCCAAGCGCGATCTCCAAAACTCCTGCCTCATCCACACCCAAGCTAAAGCTCAAGTTTGGTGGTCGACCAACATGAATATCCCACTTAGTTCCTTCGAATATCACATGTATTTTACCATTATCATCTTTTTATTATTTCTGCTCTTCGCCATTAACTCAGGCAGGAGGATGGACCCTAAGCATTGCTCCTAGGCGCGATATCGATTCAGCTTTATCTTTCGATTCCAATACCAGCTATGTCTTTATGTTCATCCCACCTGGAAATTTGCAGCGTAGCTGTAGCCAGTCAAAAAGTCATTGGGGGTAGCCGTAGTAGTCTAACCTGCGCCCTGGCAAACGAGCAGAAAAAAATAGAACAGAAAAAAGGTTTTGATTGTTCCCATAAGAGAAACCGACCCAGAAACTCCCAGTAGCATTAGATCTTTTCCCAGCACTCGGCGATGGAGTGGTGCCTATTTGCGTGCCCCTTCAATCAAAAGAAACGTCGTAGATGGTGTGCGTAGATGTGTGGCTTATTTATCGGTTATGCGCTCGAGGGCCTCGAGCATCACAACGGAGTTACCGCGGATGACCTGAAGGAATATCCGTTAGCAGTGTTCTCGATACCCATCAATAGGGATTGAACGTACGATCATGCCAATGGCAGCCTTCTCTCCACCTTCCTTCTCCTCGAATGCCTCATCCAGAACAATGTTCATGAAGACCTGCGTGAAAGCGTTAGTTATTTCCCGCTGGATTGGTACCATCTTCCTCCCGTCTTTCGGCAACGCAGTAGGTACCCCGGAATCACATAAACTGGGTCAGGGGTTGTAGACATACATCGTATCCTCGAAGGATACCAATGACTTTGCGGTTGCCGTTCAGTTGGCAGAAGACCCGCTTCTCCATGTACTGCAGAAAAGACACGACGTCAGCTGGGATCTCGGGACAAAAAGAGCGCACATGGTGGGAAGAGCACTAACCTTCTTCAATTCAGGCTGAGCTTGAGGCATGTTGGGCGAGTTGACTGGGTATCTTGAAGGTTGGCAGATTCAAGTAACCGCAGTGGCTTTGGGAGTTTGGTGCAAGCTGGATCGGAGGAATGATATTCCGGATATGAGATACGCGATAAGAGTTGCCCACTGTGCCCGTGAAGCTCAAACGTTCACGCCACCAACTTGCATCACTTTGTTTTCGTCGTACTTGATTATTGGGCACATCCAAATATGAGCTCTAGATTTGCCAATCGCAGAAAGCCCCGCAAGGTTGGCGGGGATGACGAGGAGGAGGATGGAGGCGCTGCATCAGGTATGTTGGCTAAGATTACTTTTTTTCTACCCTGCATATTGTCCTACCGAGCTTGAAGCTGACATGAAGATTTGCAGAGCCAGTTGTTAAGCGTCCAGCCGCCTTTAAGCCGAAGCAGAAATCTAAATTGCAGCTATCCTTTGGCGCCGAGACATCCATGAACGATGACCAAGAGAGCGAAGTGGTCCTTCCGAAACGCCTCGGTCTAGGACGAAAAGCAATGGAACGGAGTGCCGCCCAAATCCCCTCAGTTGGCCAAGACCCGGACCGGCCTACATACAGCCATGACTACTTGAAGGAACTTCGGGATTCAACTCCCTCAACACCGAAAACAACTACCGACGACGAATCCAGCAAGGCTGTAGATGTTGCAGCTAAGTTTGGGGAGATTATGACTGTCCCGGGACAGGCACACATTCCTAGCGAAGCCGAGATTCGGGAGAAAAAGGCCCGACGAGCACGCCTAGCTATGGAACACGGTGCGGTGGACGACGGTTTCATTTCATTGGACGCCAACGATGCAGCCCACATTGATGACTGGGATGAGGTTGTACGAGGGGATAAAGACATTAAAGAAGCCGAAAATACCAGACTGGTTCGTGACGATGAGGACTTTGCGGAAGTCGAGGAGTTCTTCACGGAGGATGGCAAGATGGCGCTTGGGCGAAAGGCCGAGCGCGAGAAGAAGCGGAGGGATCGTGAAGCAATGCGTGGCCTCATTGACGATGCGGAGGGTATCTCCGATGAAGATGATTCTGACATGGAGGAAAAGGCTGCCTATGAAGCCGCTCAGGTTCATGCGGCCATGGGCCGTGGCAAGTCAAGTGGTATTGATCGTCCGAAGACTCCTCCCAAGGTGACATCTCTTCCGCGACTAGCTAGCAGTTTCGAAAGATTGCGCATGTCTTTGGCATCCATGGAAGTCGCGAAAACAAAGATGATCAGCCGGATGGAGGAATTGAGACAGGAGAAGGCAGATATCGCAAATCGTGAGGTAGAGATCCAGGCGATGATCCAAGAAGCTGGCGACAACTACGAGCGACTCAAGAAAGAAGCTGGTGTTGCTCCGAATGCAAAGCTCGATGCTTCCAGTGGGGCTCTGGAAAAGCCCCGGGGATTGGAAAGTATTGGTTCTCCAATGTCTATGCCGATAAGAGATTCGTCTAAGGCGGATTCGTCAGATTCCAGCTTCGAGGATTCTTCGTAGCTTCCATGCACATGTACGTACCTGCCAGGCTTGGATGCTCAGCTTCACCGGTAACTTGATTCCCTTTGTCTTCGTGGAGTCATTCTTGTTTCTTTTGATACCCAATGAACGAGTTCTGTAATATATTTCCATTCTCATCTCCCTACTCTTAGGTTCTTTGCCTTCTTTTGGGAGCTACAAATTATATTTCGCGGCCACTCTCAAATTTCCAGGTAACCTGCACTTGCGAGACAACCCGGTGATATCTGGCAGCTGGCTCTCGCCTTACTGGCTGGGACGGACAGGTAAGTGTCTCGTGCTACTGCCAATCGACTTGGCTGGAAGAAGAGTGCGTCTGACGGTATTACTTCATTCTTAGGAAGCCGACTACAGCCAATCAAGCATGAGAATCGGACCATAATCTCGTGTGAGGGATATGGTGCCGGATTCAAGTCGCGCTGCCGCACACGACCACGCGCAGCCTCCTTCTCACAAGATGGCCAATCGTCTGACGAACGAGTGGGACTGCGCATTCTAAACCAACCGTCGCGTTCACGCATTCCGGTACATAGCTTGGCTCTGAGAATACGGTATCCCGCTCGCTTCCTCCAATTGCCTGCAGCGGCACAGCAGCCTCGACGTGGTCCAGATCGCTTCAGATGATCCACCGCCACGCAGCCTGATATTGATAAACTTCAACTTGTGCCTTGATCAGATGATTGAACTGAATCTACCTATCCACCATTATGTGAGAGCTACTGGCTAGGCATTGGCGATCATACATTTGTCACCCAGCTGAAAGCGTCTATTGCAATTCTCACATCAATGGTAGAGACCAGTTTGAGCTCCCAACAACAGCAATTTCTTCACTGATATCGGCGACATCCAAGTCATGCTCAAGCTGAATCATACCTTGAGTTCCACAACAACACCCCGGATGTCACATCTTAGTTTCCACCACTTGGTAAACAAGCTCTTCTACAAAGAGCTCCTTTGGGAATCTCCGGATATTCTTCACCTGGGAATTACGTGCAGCGGTTTGAAGAGTTCGGTATGAGACAATATAAGGTCAAGTCCAACGTCATGTTCATCGACGTTGCCGATAGCCAGGAAAGCCAGGTTGTGCGTGAACGAGAGCCACATCGCTATCGGACTCGCCCTTATGTACGACCTCCTACTCATTTATCGATTGATCTTTGCGACATAATCCCTCGACATTGTGAAGTTTCTTAATAGCCCGGCTGACATCATTTGCCCTGTGCACACCGGAAGAAGACCAGAGGTCGTGACCGGAAAGAACTCCCTGGTCTCTACTACGGGTATATTGAAGACTTCCAAATAAGGTCGACTCTCCAAAATCCCCCCAAAGACAGTCGGTGCGATCGAGATTCACACGCTTGCACCACCGAATAAGACCCACGTCATGAAATCACCCTTAGCGCAGAATAGGTTGGGAAGATGTCGCCTCATACAGACCTAGATAGTAATATCAACTTTGAGCCCTGATGTGAGCACTGATAGCTTGGGGGAAGATAAGATGATCTGTATTCCTACCTACGACGGGCTAGCTAAGGGGGCCGGAGGTCAGGTGACGACCTCACGGTGACACCTGAACAACTCATGTCTAGTCTCTAGATTTCAATCCATGTGGCACAAGAATATGTATATAGTCAGTCGCTAACGCGGCCTTGTCATGGAATTCCCCATTTATGATTGTCTATCACTACACCTTAATCCTGAAAAGGTTCGCTCTATTATTATCGTGCTATAAGCCTCCTCATATGGACCGTTTACGCTCGGCGTTCAGCTCCTAATACTAGACGCCTCAATGTTGCTGAATATACGGTGTGTTCAATCATCCTCCTACTAGTCAGCTCATCTGACAAGCCGGAGCGTTCTTTCTCGAGTTGAGATGTGGACAGCTATAGGGTGTTCTTGTACCCGCTTCAACGTCCGCGTGGACCTTATGATCATTGGAGAAATGGTCAATTCGGTTACTTGTATTGCCAACAAGACGGTGCAGCTGGCCGAGATAATCAGGTCGTTTGCCTACGGTTTTCTCCTATTATGAAATTTTCCAATATTCAGGGCTCTCACTTCACATAGCTCTCGCCCGTCTTTCTCGCAGAAAGGCTAATATTTCTAACAATGCTTACCTTTATGCAGTATAAAAGAGGAAATCGTCGTATCGTAAATACCACATAAACTACATAGGAAGCTTTTTAATATAAGCCCTAGATAGTAGTCTTTCGACGGCTGCTACATACCTCAGTTACATACCTCGCTTCCCAGCGTCCAGCCAACTCCCCTGGAAACTTTTCACCTCCGCCTCCCCAATGTATATATATACAACATCTGGATAGTTCAATTTCGCCAGTACATGTCGAACTTCCAGCCATTTACCCCTGATCATCCGTCTGTCTTCATGGCGGCAGCTATGGGGTTGAGCCTTCAGAGTAGAGTCTGGCATATGAAATGCTGCTCTTTTGCTCTGTAGTGCGCTACTTTATTGCTCCGCGTCAGGATAGTATTACCACCCTTATCCATGCAACATAGGATACCAAGTATCGTTCTCGGTTTTGCAGATACAGGGGAATTGAGCCCCAATACCTCATCTCTGTAGCTGTATTTAGAAGTTCAGAAATAGAGGTACATTAATACTGTGTGTTGCCCCTATGTAAGAAGAGGGTCTGAGAGGCAACCAAAGAGTGTAGGTGGTACTACCATTTTCCTAAAGCATATAGTTAATATTTGTACTGTATATATCCTGCGTCTCTTTATTATGAGGGGACCGAGGGTTGATGACTTACCGTGTCTTGTGTCTCTCATATTCTGCTCCTAAAGAGACTATAGATTCTCACTAATACTTAGAGTCCTACTCATTTTGAGGATGCTAGGGATTTTAAACTAGCAGAGATTAGGGCATCTTTCCTAACTATCTTCACTCCGATGACACGATTACTAATTTAATAGATAATTTCTCAGTCGCTTGCTGTATAAGTTTAGAGATCAAATAAAAAAAGGGTGTGATTCGCGTCCACCGCGATATTATATATCGAGATGGCTGGATCTCCGCATGTATAGATATTTCTCATCATTACCAGCTGTTCTATATCCCTACTCTAGTCCCTCCTAATCTACTGACAATCCCAATGTATAGTCTACGCGTCAGTTTGCTGCATATTCTCTATCCGCCCGTTGCCTTCGCGGGGCTTTCCAGCTACCTACTCTGTATTCCGCACTCTTTCATTGTCTCCCTGACGATATTGTCCCCACTAACTGTGAAACTTCGAATTGGATATTCCTTAGCTTATCCATAATCTAATATCGTTAGCACTACTCCTTGTTGACCGACGCTTTGACTGGTTGATATTCTGGGACAACGCAGCTGGCCGACGGGAGTGGGAACGCGACAGAGAGTTCAAACGTCTGGCCTCTGCGCCGGGGATGGCCGGCAGTAACTCTATGGCAGGTCCTAGAAATAGTATCAATGTGGGCTTTATAGGGGTACATGATCGAGTACATAGAAACCATGTTAGTTCATGGCTTCGATATATTTGTGAGGGCATATTCCCCTACAATCTGTGGGAATGAGTTTATATTGTGTGCTACTCCTTATAAAAGTCAATAGTAAAACACCGATTCCACATACCCGATTAAGAGCCGTAAACTAATGACCTGGCCAGCTGCCGAAGTTTCAATTCATGAATAATATCTCCCCGCCACCCCTTGGAAGACTAGATAAAATATTCCCGTCTCTAGGCGCCATGATTCAAAATCTCCGGCTTCCAAAATGCCGCATATTTCCCGAAACCTTCGGTGGGAGGTGAAATCTCGTGAAATAAAAACCAATATTGTGTCACAATATGTCTTTTTTACTGGGAGTTGTTAGCGCAGTAACCGCCACAGTGCATAGCTACATGCCAGCAAGCCATGATATGGAGTGTAATAGGGTGGATGTTCCTTCCATCTCTGAATTTAGTCTCATGTCTCATCTAGAAACCGTATTCCTGGTCTGCGACAAGTAAAATCTGTCTCTGTCAGGAATGAGCCGAGTCCCCAATTGTTGGCGAAGAAGAATTCCTTCAGCTTCTATGTCACAATCCCAAATTATTGCAGGATTTTTGTTTCTGAAATTAGCAATGACCCGATACACTCTATTTTGTTGATCTAGTTGGCATATTTGCCAAAAATTCAGAAATTAACTACACCAAAGCAGACCAAAGTACCTACCCACCACCCTGGTATCCGGGATCCGCGAGCCCTAATTCAACCAATCAATAACCACCAGACAACCAACGGAGAACTAAGAGGCTACCGAGAGGCTCCTTTCAAATTAGACAACACCAACCTCTCCTTGCTTTTTCAACAGGCTTTTTCCAGCTTGTTTTGGTTTTCCACTGATCATCCCTAGATCCACTGTTCGTATCAACAGCTGTTTCCATCCCGCCCATTCCCCAGATTTGTTTCATATTTTATCTAGGTCTCGCCGTCTAACATATAAGAATCAGCGGGTAGCGGTATAATAATAAACAATAATAAGATCCACAAATATGCTTCATGCGGGAAATGAAGTCTAGTGGTCGATCGAGCGCCTAGAAAAGGCAAATCCTAAACTAAGGCAACTCCACAGAATTGTAACACCAACAGAACATTGCTTCAAAGAAACGAGAATTTCGCGGAGCTCTCCCACAGGACTAGGATTTAAGATTTTTCCCCTAGCTAGGGGATCGGACGGAATCTTTGCCCGTTCGTGCTGCTGCAGGCTCGTTTTCGATCTTTCCGGTTTCAACGCCACCTAGGCCATCCCAGCGGTCGTTAAGAAGCTTCTTTTGAATAGGCCTGTTCTTAGAACGGTGGAGATCCGGGGAAAAGGGGCCCGGAGTTTTTTTTTTGTTAAGGTTGATGTTTATTTATATTTTTCTCGGCAGTTGTAGACGTTAGTGACCCATTTTAGTTTGATCACTCGATTTACGCAAATGTTATTTTACCCTCTTCTAGGAATAATTCCAACAGCCGATATTTTGGCTAGGATACTGCCGATCTTCAACCCTTAATCTCATAGGGCTTTTGATGAACTCCCGTTGGCACGAGGAACTCTTGTATTGGACTCTGGAGCCCCAAAAGACTAGATAGATCACGTCCGTCGGCAAATTCCTCTCCAGCCAGCCTCCAACCAGGGATTGCTTTTACCGCTGTACTAGTTACGTTGCTTTTCCAAAGCAGGTTGGATTGGTCCCATCGGCCTGATTGGCCCGGAGGCCACATAGCTTTCCCCAGAAGCTCTCTGTGGCTACCCGATCAGGATGGAACATTCCAAAACTGACGGAGCTACTGCCAAGTCATGGAGAATTAGCCAGTTTGTCGATCAGGTAGACCTGCAGCCGGATGCATATCCCTACTCCCAAGGTTGTACATGGTGGATCAGCGATGTCCGCGGCATACTATCCTGGGACCGTTGCCAACGGGGATGCAGTTCCGGGGCCAGTTCACCCAGCACTGAGTATGGAATAAAATGTGGCTATGGAGGAAAGCAAATGAAATATTGAACGGAGATATATGGACTTGGGCTTAACGGCCGGGGAGACGATCTTCTTCAGGAAGCCCGTCAAGAATACAACCCGTCCACTATTCGCCCTCGTTTCACCTCCTTTCTAGACATACATTCGTCTCCCACAGAATCGAGGCTAAGTTGAGACCTAACGCTAAACAATAAAGAAAATACCCGAAACGCTCGGAAAGTGGATCATGGGCATACACCCGGGGTCAGGTTATTTCCAGACCTGGGATTTCTGACCTGGCTAGGGTTCAGATGCCCTGGAGTACCAACAACCCATGTCTATATTTCTCTTTTTATCCCTCTCCCTCTAGACGCCTAGAATAGGCCGAGATCCTTCCTGCTCATCTGCAAATTGCACGGGCCTCGATTGAGATTAAACGGGCCGAGGACCTGAAATGAGCTGGCGGGATGATAGACATGGTTCATGTGTACTGGTTCGATCAATTCATGTCGTCTGTCAAGAAACCCGGATAGTATATCTCCCTACCCTCACTCCGCTCCCAGTACATTGATATAAATTTGATAGGATTCCATCCCCCATCCTCAACATCCAACTTTTATATTGTCTCTCAAACAATCTCTCCATGCTGGCACCCTCCAACCTGGTAGATCAACCTTACAGCAATACAGAGCTTCACCCCTTTCTCCTAACGGCTGAGTTGCCGACAGACCTGAGACCGCATTGCATTCAACGGCTCGACTTACAGCCCAATCCCCACCAAGACCATTCTCTCAAAAGCTGTTCAGCCGTGCTATTTCGAAGGATAGCTGCTGCTTGAGAGTACGGAGTGACCCGTGTCTACTCGTTATAGTTATATAAAGAGGCTTTTGCACTGCTGGTCACCTGTGGCATCATCCTCTGGTAGTCAACTGAGTGCTATCATATTCATACGGTAAATGATGCCCAATCAGTTCTGACCGTTCTGGTGAAACCTCTCCATATATAACAAAGCGCTAACATCTCATAACGGTCAGCCCTGCAGGTCTCCTCGAATTCTCCACACTATATCCCGTGTGTACTGGCCGACAAAGAGAAACCTCCGGGAAAGCGGTCGTGTACACCCAGCGACAACCCGCGGTACAACATTCGCCAGTAATTGCGGTGAAGCAAGAGAAAAATCCGTACCGATATATGATAATTCTTTTTTTGTTTTCTCTGTGGTCGATATGGACGTGCTGGCTAATCCTGGGGCGTCGAAGTCATGGATGGTCCATCCAAAGGAGTACACTGCGCTGACCGATATTATGTCGGCGTATGCGTCAGGCTTCTGGAGTTCGGATATCCTTGATAAACAACTCTCCTCTTCCCCGGATTGGTATTCAATCTTCTACCCCTCCACATCAAATTCTCATTCGGACTTTCACCTGCTGCATCATCCTTCCCCAACAATCGACGCACAACATCCTCGAAAATCAGCTACAGTCATGAAAAATCAACATCGCTTGCCGGGACCTCCTATGCCTCTTATGGAGGACAGGGGCTACACGCCCCTCCGCGTGGAAGATCCTCGCACGACTGGCTATTCGCAGAGCGTGTCTCCATTCACGACACGCCTGGACCTCAACAGGACTCTTTCAAGCAACGGAAGCACTTACTGTGAATCTGACCTTGAGTCGCTTGAGCATTTCGACGAGCCTGTTGGCGCTCGCACGATGGAAACACACGCCGGCCTAGTTCATCCAACACCGCGGAGCAACATGTTCACGGTGCCTAGCAATTCCTTCCTCTTAGGCACCGAGGAAACATCCTATCATGAATTCTTTGCAGTCTCAAGCGTTCCACGGGATGAACAATCCTATTCTAACACTCAATTCAATGTTCCAAACGCAAACATCGCCAACTACGCCATTGGCACACCTTTCAATCCTCAACCGCAAAACACACATCTCGCACCCTCAATTACCCCTCCAGACGCAAAGCCCGTGAATTATAACGAGGATATCCAATGGCCTGTCTGTCCATCTAATACGACTGATGTCTGGTATCCTACCCGTGACCCCAACGGCTCATCAGACGACAGTGCCTGGCACGCCCACAACGCTTACAGTGCACCCTGGCCTGTCAACAATGCATACACTTGTCTCACCGAATACAATCGACCTGCAACCCATGTCTATGGAATGAGCAGTGGACTACCTATACCATCTTTCGGACATGCACCTGGGCCTCTAGGCTCATCTGCACCCATGGCCCACCAGTCTTACATGCCGACTTATGTACCCTACGTACCCCCCGTTGAGGCCCCTTCTCAGTATCACCCGACACCACAGTTAACGTACCCCCCAAACACGCAGCCAATTTCCCCCAACACGGAATTTGGATCCCCAGACCAGAAACCAGAGAACAGTCTCAGTCCCTCCTTCTCCGTCTCAACCAACGAAGAGGAGCGATTCTCACAACAGAGCGAAGAAGAGCAAAGTGGCATTGAAACTAGTTTGCAGTACAGCGACGAGCGAAACACATTCCTCATTGACTGTAAGCGCCGCGGGCTTTCATACAAAGACATCAAGCGAGTTGGTGGATTCAAGGAGGCGGAGTCTACGCTGCGAGGTCGATATCGCACTCTCACTAAGTCTAAGGAACAGCGAGTGCGAAAGCCCAAGTGGCAGGATAAAGATGTGAGTTACAAAATGTTCTTTGTGTCCTTAGACATAATCAGACTAACATGGTCATATGTTCATAGATCCGACTGCTTTGCGAAGCTGTTAGCATTCACGCCGAAACACACGACGCCTACCACTCGCTAACCAATATCAGCATGAATATGAATGAGCCGCCAAAGGTGTCTTGGAAGAAGGTTGCCGAACACATTTGGGGTAATGGGGGATCTTACCATTTTGGTAATGCCACATGCAAGAAGAAGTGGTGCGAGATCAACAACATCACTATTTGATTTGATCATTGGACTAGTCTCTTTAACAGCAGGATTGGGTTGGTTGCTTTTGTCTCTTTTCTTTTGATATGCAACATATATCGTCTCTTTTTTTTATTCAGCTGGTCTGAGTCCGTGTAGCGTTATCTGTGTATTACATTCTTGGTTACGAACCGGGTCACCAAAAAGAAAGCCTACCAAAAAGACAGATTCTTGTGTATGCAAAAACATACAACAGTGAGGATTCGCTGGTGGTCACCCACCCAACTACTAACTCACCGGCGTGTGGCTTAAGTACGGCTGAGCGGACGGGAAGCCCTGTTTTCCACACCCTATGGTCGTATGTATCAGGATATGTATAGGAGAGGATGATAGATCGTGACAAATTTGGAATCACTAATCTTGGCATAGTGCGGCTGGGGTAGTAGGAGTGAGTGCGATATAGACTGGGTGAGAAGCTGGGTGAGAGCGGGTGATTGGCATCTACACATAGCCACCTATACAGGGTTGTTGGTGTTCACCCTTTTCGTGTCATTTGTTGGGACAAGTGGTCTTGCCGCTTTACTCTTACAGCCCCTTCAGGTCCCTTCACCAATACCCTGGAGGGCTGGCGTAGCCTCTGGCTTGAACTTGCCCTTTTTCCCGCCCATGTCCCAGTCCCATCTTTCCCTTTTTGGTGGCCTGAACTGATCCTGATCGGAGCTAATCACGGAAAATAGATACACCGTGGCTATGACAACAGTCTGGTCCTCTCTCAAGTTGCATTGTGCAGGGGCCACTGTATAGCACGTATTCTCACCATTGGGCCCTCGTACTTTGAACTTATCTAGGAGAACAGGTATCGAACCACGCCCAGGGTGTACCGGCGAAGGCCACGGAAGTGGAGCAGATAGAGCCTTAAGAACCTTTGACTCGCGAGGGAGAGGGTTTGCTGTGTTGACCTTGACTGCAACGTATCGATGTAGATGAGTGTCTCGGGCAAGCCAAACCGTCAAATAGCCTCCAAAGCCAAGCTTGTCGACAATGTGATATCGGTCACGTAGCACGTCCCAGACCATAACGGGATGATAAACTCCAGGCTGGTACTTTTCAAGTGCCTCTACGCCCTTAATCCAGTTGTACTCGATGCGATAGTTCTCGGCCATTGTGGAGCCCAGGCGTCGGAAAGGGCCCAAGTCGAGCTTTGTTCGGCGCCGAAGGGGTTGGGAAAATGGAACAGGATGCCGAGACGAGGGGAGTGATACGGAAAAGCGGACAGGATTCGCGAATATATTCAAGCACCGCGTCATAGTATGTCGGCGTAATTGTTGGAAGAGGTGGCCAGGCCATCTAGGGAAGGGGGAGTACGATCAAGGTACGAGGAATTCGACCTGGTTCAGCACAGTCACATGGTAATCGACTTACAAATTTTCGTAGACAAAAGGTTCTCAGAAGAGAGGATTCCGCGAACCGTAGCCGTCAGAGCGAAAGCTTTTTGGGAAGGCATTAGCATAAGTTCCTGCCTTTGCAGGAAATCTTAGCGTAAAATGGGGGTGCCTACGATTATACCCGTACAAAGACGGGACCTCCCTATAATCTTTCAGCCAGAAAGTTTCTGGCATTGAGCCTCTTTACGAGAAAGTCTCCATCTGCTAATATAAGTATCACGACTTATACCTATAGATAGCATAACTAAATACAGGATGAGAATCACCTAGCTCACGCGACCACTGCACTAAGCCCCTCGTCTGAAAAAAAAAACAGAATTCCATTAGATCGCACCGTTCCCTTTGAATGTCTGGATATTGGAATCCAATGTTTTAATTAAATAATTAACATTACCTTATCATACCATGCACTAGTCCATATTGAATGCGATAAATGCGTGACCTTAGTTCTATCTACGTGGAATCTACTCCCTTAAACCTCTACCCCATGAAAGCAAGACTCACTCGAATGGGAAACCATAAGCGGAGCAACAACGCAAAAGGAAAACCAAAAGAAACAGGCCTTCTAGCCTTCAAATCCCACTGGCAAGTCGCGCAAGAAGTGGAGCGAGCATCCACGGCGCGTCTGTTGGGCCGAGGTAGAGCAAGAAAGTGTCGAGGAGAACCTGTCTTGTAAGGTCGTCCTCAATGCGACAGAGATGTAGCCCAAGTAGTACCTTGGCATCTTCGATTCCTGCCGCAAGTTTGTCCCGCTCTTCGTGCCGGTTCTTGTCCAGACCATCATTGCGGTCAAGCATGACCGCCAGCTGGGAAATTCCAGCGAGTATCTCCATTTCCGCGGTCTCCTGTCGTAAAGGAGCAGTGCTTTGCAGTGGCGATATGTCGTACTCACTGGTGTGCACTGCCATGGACTCATATGAGAATGAGAGTGAGGCGGAACCGGAGGAATCGTGGGTTTGGGATGATACCAGGGTTGTAGAGAAGTGGGAAGAGAGAAAGGTAGAGAATGATGAGGATGGAGATGAGGATGAGGATGGAGATGAGGATGAGGATGGAGATGAGGATGAGGATGGAGATGAGGATGAGGATGGAGATGAGGATGAGGAATATGAGGATGTTGTATTGAAAGTATGTGAGATCGTAGTTGAATGGGACTTCATAGTGAGAGGTCAATATGCCCTCTGAGGCCTAGGATTGCTCAACGATTTGTCTGGGATCGTAAAGAGGTGGATGTTTTTGAGCAGATGGTGAGCCAGAAAGACCTTGGGAGTCGGCTCTTCGGATTGTTGGGTGGTAACGGGGAGTTGTATGACAATGCATGGAGTGAAAGGGATATGTGGTATAAACAGTCTCAGGGTAAGAGTGGTTTCTACAGGACTAGGCTATATACCGACGGGAAAGGATCATTAAATTATCTGAAGTTCTTGAACCTGAGGTATATTGTATTAAGTGTGAAGAATATTATATACAAAACTACATAACAGTGAGGACTTCACATTAAAGCCTTGCTAATCGGACATTCCATTTCTATAATCTATAGTCATCTCTTATTGCTCTCCAGGGCTAGGTTAACTATATTATATCTACGTATACCGTGTCGGACGAATAAAGTATGTGAGATATTCAATTTTATGTCGCTTACCTATCACTCAGTGTCATCAGATTCGTATAATGCTTTAACACCTTCGTTCTTTTCATTCGATGCGTTCAGCTTTCTTTCATATTTAGATTACACTGATTCATTTGCAAGTAATCAAAGATGTCCCATCAGATTCGTCGCTGGGCTATTTGTATAAGCATTCTCCCTTATCTCTTTATAACTCATATATGTATATTTGATACTCACTGGTGTACCGAGGCCTCCTTTTCAGAAAGTTATATAGCATAGTAGGTGGGCAAGTGATTATCATATCACTCACGTATTAGCGAGGCTCTACTTGTTAAGGTACTAAAGGCTCGTTTAGTACATCATATCTGTTTCACTTTACTTTAAGAGAACCTTGATTTTAGGTAACTTGTGGAAAGTTTTGCCACATTGGCTATAGCCAAACAGTTAACTATATCTAGCTTCTTTCTTCCCTACCGTATATTAGACGTAGGTAAAATTTCTATAGTTCTCATATAAAATGTCGAGTTCCTTCCTATCACCGACTAATCCTCAAAGACTTGAACCCCAGGCATATAAATCTCACTATTTCATTTGTTATCTTCCCACAGCTCCCACCTCCGCAATTGCATCTTCTGAATTTCATCTTTCACCTTGCTACCATCATCAATTTCTCTACCTATTCTTTACACATCTTGAACTACTTTCACAACCGAAGGGATGCACAGAGGCACAAACATGCCATACAACAGGGGTAGAACTACTCGGCCACAGACTCGCACAACTCGAGCCGATGCCGAACAAATTGTGTACGACATGATGGACCTCAGAGAGGATATCCATTGCCGCTATATTATGGCTACTGATAGTCAGCCGGATCTAAAGCAGTTCGAAGACTTTTGTGCCTTAATCGAAGAGCAAAGGTCTACAGTTGGAATACGAATTTGTGAGGAACCAGATGGAGCACTTCGGCACGTCTTTACAACGCTTTTCGCTTTCCTGGTCGAGACCATCCCAGCCGACTTTGAAATGTTGTGATGGAAGTCGAAAGCAATGCCACTGACGGATTCACCAAGGCACTCACCGAAGGTTCTAAAGCCTCTGTCAAGATGTTATGGATAGCACAAATCAAATCCGAGAGCAATTACAGGACAAATTATAGAGTTTTACAGTACAAACTGGAATGATTCCAACTGATATCCTTGACGGAGCAAGGCATTGTCACTCAACCAATATCTAAAAACAAGGGTGATTGACTTCACTTGATGGGCGAGTTACATAGTGTGGTGGATTTATTCTACATGGTCCAACTTCCATGCCTAGCTAGTAGGGAACGAGATAAATCCGGTGTCATGGCGGGATGTTGAGGCTCTTCCGGCAGATACACTCCTCTAGCATTGTTATCTCTAACTCTTCCCCTCTTTAGCTACCTTAAATGGATTTTATCCGTTTCGTTTCCAGCAGAAAGTTTTACTATAACCCGATTAAGGTGTTGATTCTTCGGACATCTTGCTTTTTCAGAGCAGTCAAGCCAACAAGTTTCCATGCGCGGAGCTCGTCTCTTCTTCTTTATAAAAAAAATACAACTATCTACCCTCTACTTCTAGCTTTTCCCCCAGTAGATACAACATGCTCATAATTACCTCGGTGGTTGACATTTCGGATTTCATTAACCGGGAGATCATTACCCGGGTAGCTCAATAGCCGTTGACGTAGAAAGTACAATAGCCGCCCGCAATAAGCATAAGAAAGTACAAAGATAAATTTAACTTATTCCACCTTGCCAGTTTAGAAATTGAATTCTCATAGCAAGTTCTACAGTCTTTCTCGTACTAGTTGCCCGTTGGCTGTCAGTACATACCCCAAAACCCTATTCTGACTACCAATCCGAAGTATACAAAGCCCATCCAAATGGCCAAACCAATTGTCCTTCATCTGGGCGATGACATCCGCTGGAATCATGATCAATACAAGAAGTTTCAAGACATCTTTGACATCCGCCGGTCCTACAGCATGTCTCGGCCAGAGTTTATCCGAGCCCTGAAAGAGCGTCAATTCGGTGACTTCTTTGCCATCTACCGCCCATTTTGGAATACCGGTGGCGAGATGGGAAATTGGGATGAGGAGCTTGTCTCGCTACTACCGGATTCCTGCAAGATCTATGCCAGTGCGGGTGCTGGGTTTGATTGGGTTGATACTGCAGCTTTGGCGAAGAAGGGTATGTGTAGAACAGCATATACCGACCTGGAAACCCCAAGCCAAGGAATTTGCTAACGTTTCTGAGCCGTATAGGAGTTGTTTACTGCAATGCAGCAGCAGCCTGCACAGAATCTGTCGCCGACGCCGCAATCTGGCTCATAATCTCAACATTCCGTCTGTTCTCTTGGTCCCACATTGCCGCACGTACACTGGATGCAGATGCATTTGTCGATGCAAATCGCAATTTGGCAATGGTATCACACAATCCCAATGGACATACGCTTGGGATCATTGGATTTGGTCAGATCGGACGGCGCACAGCTGAGAAAGCCTTCCTGGCCATGAATATGAAGATTCACTATCATGACATCGTGCAAATGCCCGCACATCTAGAAGCCGTCTCGAAGGCAACATACCACAAGAGCATGGATAGCCTCCTCGCTGTTTCAGATTGTGTTATGGTCGCCACACCATTTAGCGGGGAAACTCTTCTCAATGCATCACTTCTAGCAAAAATGAAAACTGGTGCCCGACTCATTAACATTGCCCGTGGTAAGTTGCTAGACGAGAAAGCTCTTGTCGATGCACTACGGAGTGGGAAGCTCACTGCTGCTGGATTGGATGTGCACTACGATGAGCCAAATGTTAGTCCGGAGCTTGCAGCTATGAAGAACGTTGAGATGATGGCGCATAATGCTGGTGCTTCGGTGGACGCACATATCGGGTTTGAGAGGTTGGGTATGGAGAATATCCTTGCTTTCTATAAGACTGGAAAGGCTGTCACGCCTGTTAATATGCATCTACTTGCGAAAGCAACAGGATCGAAGCTTTAGATGATGTATGAATGAACCTTTTCCACATGCCATTGAGGAACTCGGCGTCGTCGCCGTACTCGACGCCCGCCCTTGTACTGTCTTCGACTTAGGTCCCCTCGTCGCGCGCGCTGCCGCGAGGAGGAACTATTTATTCGGATTCTATTTTCAAACACTCTTTTCTTCTTACCTCTGTGTGCCATCCATCTTATCTTTCATCATCTCATTATGCCAATTTCATCCCACTCGTTCCAGACTGTCATCCAAGCTACCTACCTAGCTTTGACTGTGCCATTCATACTTCGTTGTCTCGTCATATCAATTGTTTCTTCCTCCTAGCAAGCTGTCCTCCTAGCTGTTTAGCTTCGGTCGGGTGTGATACTCCACGCCCACCATCATACTCCAACCCTCGCCTTCCACCACCGCTGGTGCCACCGCAAAGTAAGTAAATAGATACTCCAATTGATTCACCTACATATCAACAATATCACCCCAACCAATTGAATATATGCTAACCCGCTTTGATAAATAGCATGAGTGGCATCCAGCCCAACAACTACATTGCTGCTCGCCAGGCTATTGAGCAGGCAATCATCAATCTCCGGGACTGCATCGACCACCGGGAGATCCTGGCAAACTCTCCCCCCGTCGATCCCGAGGAGTTCGACTCCTTGAGCGGCTACATCTGGGACACCAGGGTGGGCATTGCCCAGCAGATCCGCCGCTTCGGGGACGCCCGAAGCACCGCCATGCTGATCAACTTTTATCATCGGTTGATCGGCACAATGCCCGATGACGATGGGTACATCCCCTGACGAGGGGACGTGTCGCTATGTTTTTGAACCCTGGCCATGCCGTCTGGCCCGCGGCATGGGTCAGGGTTCTTATGAATACAATTCAAGTTCCTTCTCAGACTTTACATTCTATTAGAGAATAGTAAGCTCAGTAGATACTGAGAGTAAGATAAGGTAGATCTCAGAGATAAACGAAAAAGTATTAAGCCAACTAGTACACCCAGTTCATATCCATTACTACTTGTGGCATTGCAGAATACATATTAGTTCTTCATAACTGCCTGCGGAGGTTCAATGCGGCCCGGTGCTTGAATAATTGCTCCTGGAGAATCAGGTCCAAACTGCTGCACCGGGCCGTCATGCGGATGAATGGCTACTTGCACCCCGCAGTTTGTACAGAAGTGGTGTGAATCATGACACATTTGCATGCAATATGGTAGGAATGCACAGCAAAGTCCGCCAAAGAGACAACAGCAGATGGCTGCCATACTATAAATGAAGATTAGCATTGTCAGAAGTGAGACTCGGCGAGCGGTGAAGTGAGGATAGATCAAAACTCACGATGTAGCGCTGGTACTCTCCTTGTTCACTCTGGTCTGAACTTCATGGAAGCAAAAGGGACAACATATCCGTCCAGGCTCTTCACCAAGTTGGGCCAGCGGGATAACTCTTTGTGCAACCGGGACTTGTACGCCAGTTGGTATATCTTTCTCGGTTTGTAGTGATGTGACTGCCGGTGCAGGTGTTGTTATTGCGTCGCTCTTGTGGCTACTTTTGTTAGCTTGGATTGTGTTTGTTTGGATCGGGATGCATACTCATCGTATTGTGGGGGAGGCCCACTCTCGGCGGGAATGATCGCCATCGGTTCGGATACCGGGAATGTGCCTGTTGTGGTTGTAGTTGGTTCTGGCGTTGGAGTTGCTTCAGGCATCGTGGGTAGCGCCGTGGGCGACGGTGTGCCATCTGTCGGTGCTGTCTTTGGTACAATTGTTGTTACCACCGTGGAATCTGTAGTTGACTCGGCAGCTGTGACCGTTGGAATCGGCACTGTTGACACTTTGGTGTATTCCATGGTGGGAAGTCGTCTATAGTTTAATAGGTTTAAAAATCAGATATCAATGGGTGCAAGACGGTTCTTAAATATTAATTCAGTCAAATAGGGGGGCGTACAAAAAGACAAAGAACATGGGGTATCAAGGGCAGTAGGAGGCTTGAACGCCATAGTCGGGTTAAGATGGAGTCCACAAGCTTAACAAATGAGGCTAAATTCAAGCTACGGAAATTAGATCAAGAACTGGCTAATCATGATGGATTTTTATATTGATTCAGCCCCAGTCTGCGCCCGGGACACTGCCCGGCCACAGCCCTCAGGTTAGCTTTAGCGACGATAGATAAATTGGAGGCTCTAAGGTAATGAGTCATGCTGAATTACCTACTATTGGAGTGCTATGTATCTCGGTAGCGAAGTGTTTACTTTAGCCTCTTGGCAATTATCGTCTTGTTTGATCTTCTGCAATGGAGATGATCAGGCATGAATATCTCAATGTAGTTTTAATGTCGATACTCAACGTGAACCTAATACACGGTTAAATAATGACCAGAAATAGAAGTCTGGAAGCAGGGCGGGAGTCGATAGGGTAGAAATATCCATCATGTGAAAGGACAGGCTCTCATATACTAGGCCTAGTGAGTATAAGATCCCGGACCCATTGTCCTAAGTAGTTACACGTACCATCACCATCGGAGATTCACTGCTGCGCTGCTAGCGCGACCAGCACTTCTCTTCTACGAAAAAGCGTGTTTCCGAGACTTACTTTTTACCAAGCTTCATTCCAACCGCCACAGAAGCTCCATACCATCCAGATATACCAAATTTGCGCCCCAGCGGCCAAGACGAACAGAACGGCCAATGAAAACACCACTTCCTCCCACGATTCATGCCAAAGCGAGACCTCGAGCATCATCCCCGTGATCGGGCAGCACAATATGAACAATATCCCGAGCTTCCACAACGAGGTATAACGCCCTACCATCAAGGCGGAGTGCCTACCTCACGATAACCCAGCGTTACAATGGCCTTTGATCAGTGCTACCTCGAAAACACCGTCCGAGAAAGCTATGTCTGCTACGCCAAGAAGTCGAGTATCAGGATTGTATACTGGGAGGAATGCCCGCTCATTTTCCAAACTCGATTATACCTCTACAATCGAATCGACCTAGGGAATTGGGGCTCACGGTGTCACGTGCGACTCTGCCAGCACCTTCCTATCTAAGAAGGTGTCTATCCTTTGGCGGTGTCTTTGTTTCCGCATCAAGCTTCTGCCCAGATTTGCTACTTGGCTTCTTGCTTATCTCGCTTGTTGTGACTTATGTGAGCCTTACCCAGAGTTTACGCCGTTAATCAAACGGGCCAGGACTGGAAATGACAGACTATCATTCCTCCGTTTTCCTCCACGAGTTTGGAGTAGCTCTGCATTCAATAACCCCATTCTCTTTATCTGGTACTTTTGTTACTGATTGATATGAAGTCATGATTAATAGATAGGGCAATATCTGAAGAAAGAAAACTTGTCTTTGGCTAGTACGGTAGCTTGGGGATCTAGCTTTGGCTGGCTTCGGTGGGCTTCGGCGCTATTCGCACCGCAATCTGTGTTGCTGACTGTCTCCTAAATCTCTCGATAAATGGATGGACGAAATATTTTCGGGGGTGAAGCCTCCCATTCCTGTGGCTAACATGGTTACTCCCCAGCAGCTTCATGGAAGATATCTCCGTTCATCTTGCGCAGACCAATTACTGGTACCCCGAAGGAAGATTCAACAGGTTAACAGACGCTCAGGTATTCTGCGGGCAGTGACAAAGTATCGTGCCCTTTATAATAGAACTCTCTCTATCTCGTCCATATTCCGTATTCCGAATCCAGATACTCATCTTCTAACTTCTGTCACCGTCAAGACAGCATGTAAGAACAACGTGTATTTTCTACTGGGGAATCAATATGGAATTCTTTTTGTATCTTGTAGATGAAGTACATGCGCAGTTATTCAATTTGTACACCTCCAGCAATTCCATTCCAGGTATTTCATCCTGGATGCAAGCAGTCTACCACATCCACCCCGTAGCTATACAACATCCGCGGCTATTCACAGCGACGGCCCACGAGAATCCGTACGGGGATATCCAATCGTAGCAAGAACGTTCGTCAAATGCTCCGGATTCTCACGTAAAGCATCCCACTCGCACTCGGCTTTAACCATCAGCGTCGCAGCAAGGATAGTGCCATTCAGCGAGAGCAGACCTGGGTCAACGATATCGCGCACCGTCGCGCTGTCGACGGGGACAAGCGCTGTCTCCTGTCTTCGCGGGCAGATCATCATCGTCGAACGGGTCATGGCCAAGTTGTAGCTTATAGACGCCGGTCCTTGTGTGGGGAGAGACTCGGTATCCTGGCTCGGTGTCTGTCCGCGCGTCGCTGCCGCTGCGGCCTTGTAGAGGGACAGGTAGATTGCGTGCAGTGTTTCGGCGGAGGGGTTTGGCGGGATTGAGAGAGCGAAGTGGGCGAAAGGGAGACCTGATAGGTGATGGAACTTGGGTGTTGGGGAGGGTGAGGTTGGTTGGGAGGTGAGGAGGTCGATCAGTGGGTGCCAGGACTCGGAGCCTGGTTGGCGCATTGCTTCCACGGGGAGGAATTGGAGGTGGCGGTGGGGTTGGCTTGCGCCGCTGTCATCGCCGGAGTTGAAGAAGGCGAAGAGGCTCTTTGGAGATGAGCCGTTTGTGGATTGAGATCCATCGCTGTCGGTGTTCCAGGCTTTTAGACACTCATATGTAGCTTCTAGGTCTGCCTTGCGGAGGATATCTGTCTGCGCTTGCCAGTCTCTTGTCACGAGAAGGAAATGGTTCGGGATGACGGGGAATTTGTTGAGGATGAGGTTGTAAGCGGGGTTCTCGGGTGGGAACTGGGCGATCAGAAGATCTGGAGATGGATTCTCGAAGGGATCGGGCTTTGGTGTCTTCGGGCCATTTTCGGGCTTTAGATTTGAGGGTTTCTTTGCGAGCGCAGGGCAGTACCGAAGTTGGTACTGGATTTGTATGTTAGAACCGCCGAGTCGGATTCTTAGCAACACTCACTGATATCCCTGCAGCATTGATGACGGACAGATGCGTTGAGGAAAACACAAGATGGCCGGTATCTCGGGCGGCTGTAAACTGTCTTGCGACCAGCGCAGGGAGATTTTCTTTAAGTCCTAATTGCATCGTGGGGGTTGAATGGAGAAACACCAGGGGAGACGGCAGAACACGGGGGTGGAGATGGGCGGAAAGTCTCTCTTAGTGTTTTTCTACTTCGGACTATACAGATTTCTCCAAAGAATTTGAAAATAGAATGTTTTTTGTTTTATATTGCCAATTAGACACTCATTTTTAGGCTCCAATTAATAAGATCCCAACCAGCAGGATCCGGCATACAGCCCTGGGCAAGACCAGCCTTGAGACAAAACAGACAAAAGTCATAACGTATCCCAAGGTATCATCCATAATCCGTAATCAGACAAATCGCTCGTCAAGACGCTGCTGTACGGAAACATGAAAAACAGAAAATAGACAAAGGTCTCCAAAAGGGAGAAGGGGAATACGAAGTAAGGAGTAGGGAGGAAAAGGGAAAAAAGACAAAAGGAAGATCGTTAAGCCATTAATTCATTGATCGAAAGCTCATCATCATGGGACTGGCACAGTTCTGGCAATAGCATCGCCGGCTGACCCATAATATGAGGCGAAGGACCATTCAACCAAGGACCACGCTCCTCCTCGGTGGCATTAATCACACCCTCAGCGCGCTTCAATGTCTCGACATCTAGATCGGTAACATAGGCATCGCGGTTGGTGCCATCGCCCGCACCACCGGGGAGTCGGAGACGGACCTCGAACTCATTGTTGAGCATCATCTCATCTTTCCACAGACGGCGCTGGCCATCAAAGACACATAGCACACGCTTCTTGGTCTTCATGCTGCTGCTGGGGCAGCCCCAAGAGTTCGGGTAGTTGCCACGGTTATTGCGACGGCGGGTTGCGACAGCGCGTGCGGGCTTGGACGAACTCTTGGAGACGGCATTGCCGGAGCCGATAATATGGCGGGAGGCGGGGATGTTTCCTTTTGAGGATCTAGGCTTAGTCTTCAGGCCGCGCCAGTTGGAGGGGTCGTGGGTACCGTCGTCGTCTTGGTCTTCGTAATCGTCAAATTGCTCGACCGGGCCAGCCACGTCGAGTAGTTGATGTCTCTCCATGGTCTTCTTGACCTCCTCATCTGAAGCAACATCCGCCAGATGCTGCTGGTTGATCGCCTCCGAGGGTTCTTCTTGTTGCACGACGCGGAGAACGCAGTCATCCAGATGCTCGTAGAAGTCCTGCGCGTTGCTGAAGGTCGATGAGCAAGTTGAGCACTTTCCTGTGGCATCAGGGCTATAGTTGGTGCCCTTCATGGCTAATCCGGGGCTGCGCTTCCGGCAGTTTGGCGGGGTTTGTTCCACGCCGTGAACGGAAGTCAGGTGGCGCTTGAAGACGTCGGCGCGGTTGAAGCTCTTTTCCGCGGGGGAGCCGGAGCCTGGGCAGAAACCGCATACCATTGTTCCTTTGTAGTGGGTGAGGGTGTGGCGGTTCTTATCATACTTGCGCGCGAAGCCCTTGACGTGGTACTCGCAGTTCAAGATCGGGCACTTCTCTGGTCGCTCTGACTGGTGAGTCAACATGTGGGCTTTCAGGTCCTTGAAGACTCGGCCACAGTCGGGGTGTGGGCAGCGGCCTTTTTCTTTGGTCTCTTCATCTGGTTCAATGCTGCTCAGCGCCGGGCTATGTTGCGAGCGTCGGGAATGAATTGAGGAAATTGACGATCGTCGATCATAGATTGAGAGTGGTCGCGAATGCGACCTGTGTGGGACCAAGAGGGGAGATGGCCCAGTGTGCTGTATTGGGTGTGAGCGGGGCGAGGTGTGGTGCTCTGCGACGTCATTATATGGGAGAGGTGATCCGGCGGGAGAGTGAGGAAGGTAATTGGGTGGCACAGTTGAGTAGGAAGAGGTATGTTGTTCGGGATACGAGATAGTCGGGGTAATTCCAGGGCCTTGTTGCGACGGTTGAATCAATGAGGGATCTGGTATGCATTGTTAATAAACCAGATGACTTTTGCGATTGATTTCAAAACATACCGACGAAAGGGTCCGGGAACTTTTCTTGAAAAGGCATGTCCATGTCCAATGTGCTCCCGATGTAATCCTGAGAGAAAATATCGTTCATCACTGCGGTTGGGAGACCCAACCCATGGTTCGTATTCACCCAGTTCTCCTGAAACGCATGGGCGGTGCCCGAGTATGGTGACCCCATGGCTGAAGAAGATGCGCTCGCAATGGATTGCCCTGAGGTAGCAGACCCAGTAGGGATATATGGCTCTGCAGAGTGAGAGGCGGAGATTGAAGGGGGTGTAGCGGGTATAGAGGAGAAATAGGTAGGATTTTGCAGATCTGCAGACTCCAACAAAGGGTGCGTATCGTAGTAGGAATGAGAAGCGTGAGACATATCATGACCCTGTGTGTAATGGGGGAGACTCTCGACAGGGAAGAACATAGTGGAGGGATCCATAGTCATGGGATCGAAGTATGGGAGTTGTTTGGCCCTGGCAGCTTCAAAGGCCATCATCTTGGATCGGGAGTGGAAAGGGAAGAGAGTGAAATCGGGGTTGGATTCAAAAGTCGTCATGTCTGTGATTGAGAAATGCAATGCGCGATGGCGATCCTAGCAGAAAATCGGTCAGGACATACCATCTTAAGGGAATTCCAATGCGACTCATGGACTTACCGGTGATAAGGTTTCTGGGTAAGATCGCGGCCCGCTCGGCTAACCAAAGATGCAAACCACAAAAATGAGGTAACGTGCGCAATTGACAGAGTAAGTTCTCGGGCAATGAAGTAAGGAGGTAAACTATTATGTTCCAAGGGAGGTCTTCAAATTGCAACTCCACAAATACGAGTATGGAAGCAATGTCGATCGACAGTGAAGGAAAGAGTCGAGAGTAATGTTAGTCAAGCGTATTCCCGAGATCGAAGAGACACTGGATCATGAGTCGAGTCGATTTAAATTCATGACTCTGGGGGGAGGAGAGAATATTATAGATGTCAAAGAGGAGGAAGCATTGTTAAATGGTGACGATGGGCCCGCCTTACAGTAGTCAGTTATAGTCTTATGTCTAGAATTATATTTTTTTTTTTTAAGAAAAAATAAGAAAAAGGAAAAAGGAAAATTGAAAATTGAATTGAAAAAAAAAAAATTAATATAATGAAAATCTACATAGTAAAAAAGCAAAATAAAATAAAATAAAATATATATATATTACATACGGTATTTTTGGCACGAACTTAAACGTGTTGGGGCTGTGAACAGGGACAGGGAAACTTAGCGCCCATGCAGTTAAATTTGGGACCCTCGGGTTATTATTATCTGCACATGGGACTCGATGGTATATTATTCTCGTATACTCCGTAACTATGGAGTAACTAATTACTGTCAATTAGTAAATACTCTTTCATTTACCATAGTACTATAGTACTCCAATAACTGATGTACACACTATTCTTTACTATAGTATGCACGACACTTGTCTAGGCTATCAGCTCAGCCTTTGTCAGGCCCCCAATGTCTGCTATCCCGTCAATAGTCAATAGCCCATATAGCAGTTCTGGGTTCTGACAGCTCGCCTACCTTTCTCCACATTTGGTTCCTTCTGCCCTACAGGTATGATCCTCGAATATCTTGTCCCGGAGGTATTTCCGGTGGAAGGTAAATATTGATTTTTACAAAGTACCTGCATGGAGAAAGTAGATCCATCGTGCTCGCTCATAAAAACCGAATCGGGGGTGCATTTGATATCAAAAGCAAATATTATGCAGCATCGCTAGTCCTTTTGCTTCGAAACCCCCTGCACCACAAATTAGATTTCTGACGGGGATAAAGAGAAGCCTCCTGTCACAATATCAACCGTTGCACGAAAATAATCAACATATACGGAGTTCGGAGTAGATGGTTAATTGCTATTTTTCTTGTCGTCATCGGCACCTCCGTTCTGCATAGTAGGGCTCTCGGGCGTGGTCTTGGCGCCATGGCCCCTTTTCCCCCAGAAATACCCTTTTAGCCTTGTCACCTCGGCATGCATATACTTGTGATCTCGCTTACCAAGGTACAATGCCACTCAGAATTTTAAGAAAAATGGTCTATGTTGTACTCTTCGAAAATAGTCTATCCCACCAGCCCGGGTCAAACTACTGGTCCAACTCTCTTTTTACCAAATGACGGGAGGAAAAGCGGGCTAGGGAATGCCGAAGCATAAAGTAAGCCAGGGAGAAAGTATAATAGACCCAACGCTGGGGGTGTACCCTTTTTCTGGGAAACCTAGGGTTCGAAAAAGGAAAAGGGTGAGTATAAGAATGTAAGAAGACAAAAAAGGATATCAGTACGCACTACGGAGTACTCCGCATATATAACACATAGAAACAAATCAAATCAAATCGGAATTCCATGAGTTCGGTCGATCTCTGACGGGAACCCATCCATCCACTTCGCATCCGCTCCATAATTCGGCAGGCCAACCGCGTGCACGGAAGAGTAATTGGCTCATGTGTCGTTACAGCCCAATGAAAAATGAAATGAGGGACTCGCAACTCCTCCCCAATCAGAGCCTTGAAAGGCCTTCCGAGCGCTCGATGGGCTTTCTTTGGGGTCGGCTCTGTGGGTTCATGTCTGTTTCACCCGCTAATATATTCCTTATTGGTAGTCATGACAGGCGATCATTACAGTGTGTTGTGTCAAGGTTTTCCCCCTTTGCCTGATTGTCCTTTCCAGAGTTGTGTTTGGCTGCCGTGCAAGAGCCGCATGCTTTTGGTCATTGCGATTTGGCCTGCTTCTCTTGGTTGCCTTTTGCGCTATTTCCCAGCGAGGAAATAGGGAAGATAGTTCCTACCTCCTTGTTAGACTTACAACAACTCACAAAATACTGCTAATCTGTCTATGGAATACTATTAATCTGTATACGGCATATGTTATATGTCTATAGATACATCGCACACCCCTTGATCACTCGGAGTTGCAACTCCGAAGAGGGAAAACCAATAGTGGGTCGACCCAAAACGGAGAAAGAATGTCAATCGGTTTTTTACCGGGACGCATAGCGATAAAGTAACATTTCTCTCTTTTCTCATTTTTTCGGTCAGCCCTGGAGATATTCGATTGCTGATTAATTATCATTCGCTTATATCGTATAGAAGAGAACAGCATTGTTAAATATGATTGAATACCAAAACAACCAGAGAATTCTCGTTCCCCTACTCTGTAGACATTCTGCGTTGCCCATTGACCACATCCGTTAAGATCATCGAGATTTTCGACACTAATTACGCCATATGGCCCTTGCCGGTACAGGGGTACAGACATGGGAGAGCAGTGCGAGCTGTCATTCGGAGTCTCCGCCGTGGTAAGAAGCACTGATGCACCAAGAGACAACTAGCGCCACATATACGCTAAGCCACAGAGATCCACGCCTGTCTGTCCCAATCATAGGCGAAAGCAGGTGTTCTTGGAATTTGTCAGATCGCCAAACAGCACAGGAAAATGGTTGGTCCACAACCCTGAAATCAAGGCGCAGTTGCATAAATTACACCACTGACTGGGGGAGTTCGTATTTATCGGCGATCCCGGGGCTAAAACCCCGTGGATACAATATGAGTGGGGGACGCCTCTATCCCAATTCGAGTTGAAACTAGTGTACGGAGTACGGAGTATGCACAGTCTAAATCCTAGACTGTGTGTGCTAAACTGGGGGAATGAAGTCATTTCCGGCCCGTGTGCTTGCTTGACCGATTCTTTTGCCCTGGTGTTGTGGGTGCGAAAACCTTGGCCTAGTTAAACTGGCGGTCGGCCTCTGCCTTACGCCCAGATTTTGACATATGTATGTACCCGGGCAATGGGTTAATAATTGCAGGTGACGCTTACTTCTGTTAACCATAATTATTCGAATGGTGAATGGGTAGAAAGGTATGTCATATGTAACATGTAACGGTCTGGATTGTTCATTCTCAACGTCCACGTCAAATACAAACCCAAAACATCTTCAAGCGCATTACCCAGAGTTAGTCATCATTGAAAAATGATCACTGGTTGAGACCGTCCGTTTTTCACACGTGTGATGGAAGAATGCTATTCGACCCAATTGCTCGCTGGATTTGCCCTCCCGCTTTTGGCCCCCAACATATTTGATATATTCCACTGAAACACACGTAATTAACCCAAGCATTAAATCTGACATTCCAGGCTCTTCGGTTTTTCGAGGATGATTAGGGTAGCCAAGAACTCCCCCACTCCAGCCATCGCCATGGCATTGGGACTGCATGACCACTTAGAGACGTTGGATAGCATTTTGGCCCTCCGAACGGTACAAATAACGTACATGCCTAAAAGGAGGCTGACCCGGCGACCCCGAAGACTTTCTTCCTTCCTCTTTTGGCCCGCCGTATCGAAATTAAATTATAGTGATCAAGAGGCTCATCGGCTTCAATGCTAACTCCGGATTTTCTAGGAATGAGATGCCCAATGCGTTGATGTTTAGGAAATGAGGCCAAGAATCAAAACAACGGAGTCCGGGTACCGTGGGTCGATAACTCAAAACCATGGAACTCCCAACCTTGACAACCCTATTTCGTTCCAACCTTCAATCTTTACTTCGATGTTCGTGCTCAGATCAGCCTGCGGTCAGAAATGTAAAGTGGCAAATATTATCCCCAGACATTGGTATTTCTCCAGTTTCTTAGTTTATTACCCAAACCATAACATAACAGGTCTAAGAATAAACCATAAAGGAAGCGGCAAGGTAGCCCAGATGCAGTAGAAAACAAAAGAAAAAAACGGCCGTATCGAGATTATTCTAATTTAGTTTGTCCTTGACGCTGAACCAACTTGAACAACTGCTGATCCCAACAGTTGAGCCTCTTGTGTTATTCGTAACAGGACATACCAACCGCGGCCCTAAGCCCTAGAGGAGCAGAGTGCATGATGGGGGTGTGGGGTTGGGAGGTACATAGGTACAAGGTCTAAACCCTGTCAACCGCGTGGTGTTTCTAAAAACAGAAGTGAAACAACGGAGTGTGAAACAGCCGGACAATCAGACGATCCCTATTGTTTACATAGACAACCTAGTCTGGGGATCCTGGATGGTGCAGATATTTTTTTTTTGGAACACAGCATGCAATTACACGACATGCAGAGGGACTAGTTGGATGCATGTTTATAATCCTTATCCGTACAGGTGGTTACATCCCTCGAGTTGGTAAGTGGTCGGCGAAGGCATGGGTCATGGTTCTTTTAGTCCCCGCTGGTAGAGTGGTACAAACTTTGAACTTGCCATACCATATCCACGCTTATTCCCACCCAGTCCTTCTCGGTTGGTTTATAGTGATTGTTTCGATGTAAACGTTACGGACCCCAAATCTTGGCCATGTGGTGGGTGTGTTGGTGCCCCCTATGAAAGCCAACTCTATGTATTCTGTGGACCCTTCGGGTATTGTAATAAGCGCTTCACAGGAATTCGTAGCGTTGCTCTTTCTTCCTACAATTGTCTCCAATAGCTTGTGCCAAAAATAATCAGATATTTAGCGCTGTTGTTTTATGGCGATCAAAAACAGCAATCCCTGCCGATCATGGATACTACCGTCCGGTGCACGGTTAAAAGAAATTTCCAACAGATACCCCGTACCAGCTTATTAGGTTTTCCAAGCCTTAAGTTAATATCAGTCAGGTCTGTTCGAGGCCCGGCCCTTAGAAGTTGTTTCAAGAGGCGATATTCGTGTCCCTCAACCGCGCGCCACAATGTGGCCAGAATCATTATTTACAGGGTTATTCCCTGTTCAGACAATGAAGACCTTCTAGAATGACACCAGGAATCCCTCCCAAGTTGCACGACAGAATATCCCCGACTGCGCCCTATCAGATCAAACCAATACATCATATCACACGCGATTTCAAAACAATTTCCAATTTAAACCCACCACAATTCCTCCTCCATTGTCTCTAGAGTAGACCCGCTGTTGGAAGGATTACCAGTGCGTTTTTCAAAAGTACATACGACGTACTCTATACGTAGTAAATGCGGCCTCCAACGGCGCCTCGGACGATCCCAAGCTCTAGGCCTTCCTAAAGACTTCACCTCAGAATCCTTCGGCCCAACAATGCGCCGCTCAAAATCTCTCTCATCTCCACACCCTCATCCTTCCAGGGCTCATATTGCCGCCGTGGGCAAGCTAGCGTCTTCCCGGGGCCCTAATCGCTATATGCCAACGCTAACATCACCTGAGCCTTGCCCTTAAAGTGAGTGGAGATGGGACCCATGCCCCCACGAGCCTCATTTTCCCTAGCACTCTTCTGCGTTGTTCGGTCCCCTTCTCAAACAAGGAAGCGGGGCCGCTCCAACCCTCGTATAGGGGCTATCTAGCCGCCTTTGGTGCTTGGCGGGATTGGACTAGCTAAGCGCCCCCACGCTCTACAACCTTGTGCTACGACAGTACTATAAGGTCCAATTTAAGTGCCCGGTACTTAGTTCCTCGGGATCTGACTGGGCTTTCCCAGGCGGAAACGGACCGGAGGGTGGACCATGTCCACGCTCTCCACCAGGATGACTTGGTGGATACATGTGCTCGCGTAGCAAGGCGGGGATGTACTATCGATAGCTCCATACAATGTTCATTTTCTACCATGATAGACCTAGAGCTATAGTACGGAGTATAGGAGGATTAATCAGCAGTCTCCACGGAGGAAATATTATCCGCGGAGGTTATTCAGAAAGGATATACCTTCCAAGTACGGGTTTGATGTACAGACTAGTTGCACTATTGATTGCGATGTTACAGCTCATACCAGTGGACCGCTGCAAAAAGCCGATGTGTTTGCTAGATGAACGGGAGCCTAAGCTGTACGTACAGAGTACTCTATCCTCGATCACCATTTACTCCGATCCTATTGGATTAACCAATATTATCGATGTGCCTGGGCTGCATAGTAGATCTGTCGAAATGAAGAAATGACATACTACCATATTATCCACATATTAGCCCTTCTACTACTCCGTAGGTGTGTAGTTTGCAATTGTCCCTGACCCAATGACATACCTTTCACTTCCTCTCTGATTATGATCTACCTATCAACACCCCTGAAAATAGGGGCGCCAGGCGTCACATGGGTGACCCACATGCATAGGAACCCGACAACTCGGCGTACGCGATTCAGCATATATACACTAGAATTAACACACTTGGGCGGGACGGAGTATGTAATCTTTTATTAACCAGTCATTCCCACGCCTGTCTCGCCATCGCGAGATGCACCTGAAATCCCGATATCCGGACTCCACGCTATTGGACCGTCCACAGACAAGACAAGGTAAGCTGCCGTGCTATAGGCGCGGTCTGATCTTCTTGCTCCTCAGTTCCGTATGGTTGGGACAGGATTATCAGTGTATGTGATACTGCAGTATTAGGTTTTGGGACGCGAAGGACAAATACAAACATATTTGGGTATGGTACCCAAAGTATATTTAATTAAGTTTATCGCTGAACAAGGTTAAATGCAGGTAGGACAGGGATGCTCATGCTTCTTATCTGAGTAACTGCATTGCGAGGTTGTGTGATGGAGAACAGTGATGATGCGGCTCTTGCTCTTCGCGTTCGAATCATTCGTCCTACGTCTACCCTATTTCTACTTCCTCATTTCCATAACCAATCCAGCGGTAGTGTCACCCGGGCTCTGATCTACGTGTTCATGGGTTTTGGGTGTTCACCCGGGAGGGGTAAGACACATATCCAATCACCCGCCTACGTGCCAGCCACTAACGACACGAGCGACGCAAGATTAACTTCGAGAAAGGGGGCCAAGCTATAGGTCCCAGAGTCAGTTACCCGGCCCTGATTCAGTGTCCGGGGCCTAGTTTCCGGTTTCAACGTAGATCAAATAATCTAGCTTTGTTCGTACACATGGGGTAGCCCAATCATGTTATCAGTAACACCCATCCGTTTGAACTCCTCCCGGTTCATTGGACTATACAATATACCCACAGACTCGAATATGGGGCGGTTCTTGAGATTGGAACTAGAAAATCATCTGATACCTGATATCTAAGATATGTGTCACAGCCGAAGAAGGAAATGTGGATACCCTCCAATCCCGTGATAAAGTCAAAGGAAGGCGTTACACTGTGCCATCTGTGGCCGAGGCAAATACATTGTGAGAAGTGTACGCAGGTCCGAGGGTAGATTGATAGCACGTCTCGCGTATCGTGTCTTAAATCTTACTAGGGAAGTTCCCGAGGTGATATTCCCTGCACGTCGGACATGTGCTGTCCATTGCTGTGCCTAGCATCACTTCATATTCCGTTTCAAGCACAGGTAGACAAACAATATTTTGTAAGAACGAGAGCGAAGCAAATGACCAGTCAAGCCTGAATTACCGGTTTCCCACACGGGCCTAACCTAATAGGAAAGAGGGTAGATGCACGATCGAGATAGAGTATACCCTTTGCATCAAGTATTAAACCAATTCTAATAATTTCCATATACCGAATGATCGACAGTACCGGAGATCCCGGGAACAGGATTGTTCGATCCCGGATACACATCCCAATTCCCGATCGGGATAATCCATTGAATATCTCACACATCCACCTATTTCGATCTGTCACCTTGGATCTGACTTGGCATGCCGATCCCGAACATATGCGAAGTGAACTGCGTAATCGAAAATTCATGCACAATATTCACTAGCGAGTATGTGGATCACCTTTTCCTATTCTCTTACTCCATAATCCGTACAAGTCTATACACAAGGCTTTACATTACAAAACTGAGCCACAAAAGAAGCTAAAAGAAGCAAAAAGAATAGAAAATCCAATCCACTTCTGACACTAACATCTCCCCCACTCACTAGCCACTATTCTCAGCCTATGGGGGGGCGTTTTCACTCTCCCCGAGATAAAGCGAAAACTCCACTTATTGAGGCGGTGCTACGATACCTTGTTTTTTTCACTTTCCGAACCATGACGTCGGGTCACACGACATAAGGATATGCCACCCGCAATCCACAATTAATTTATGGTTGTGAAGCCGGGCGCTCCAATGGAAAAGTATATCCCTTTTACATCCCGCTTGTACATCTGCATCTGCGTTCGCATAGAGTAAAAGGTCAAGGCACAACTGCAGAAACCCGGGTGGGATTGGCGCAGAGTACGCGGAGGGGAAGACGTGTGGTAGGACGAAGATTCCTCTGGATCTAGTAAAGTTAGAATTCTGTAGGATCCACGATCATCACCCGGGTATACATAATAGGCAGGTGCAACTCACGGTCAGGTATTTGGCTGTGATTAGGTTCTCTAGTCGGCGATCTGCTCTACAGGTGCAGATGCACCAGTTAGACTGGCTAGGGGTTATGTATACGGTCAGGCACCACTTGATAGCCCTATAATGGAGGCTGTGGCTTCGAGCAGGTACGGAGTACATCTACTGTGCGTAAGGCGGTTTATTTGTGGGGGATCTTCAGTCTAAGCTCGGTCCGCTGCTTATGTCTGGATACGATGTATACCCGGGCAGTGCACAGGCATTGCCCATGCTACCTCGGGCTTATGATAAGAGTGTTTCATATTGAGCCGGGTCAACGGTATTCGATGCGTATGGAAGAGATGTCTTTCTTCTTTTTGGTCGGCGTTATTCCTTGTCTCGAGTCGGGGTTCCCGATTGGGTATCTCGAACACGTATGCGATATTTCCAAGCTAGATGTCGCGGGATACCATTCGCTGGGACGAGATAAGACCATGCCTAGGATATATATATGTCCAATGACAGGGCTGTGTTCTAGAAGGACTTTCACGCAAATGTCGAGCCGCAGCCTTACCAGCAATACGCACGTGAGAATCGACCGGGATATATTATGAAACACCACCCCAGACCAGGGAGTGACCATGTATACATACATAAAATGGCGCAAATTCTCCGCCAACCCGTCGAAAATATGGTTCCAGATCTGTCGCCCTAATTAATACGAGACCTATTTGGTCGTGGCCTGCGATCAGACTATACCTGATCCCTGGGGTTAATGTTGTGTAACTGGTAGCCAAGGCGAGATGAGTTAGGAGCCAGAGTAAGATTAGGATCTATTAACAATTTGGAAAGGGCTGGTAACGAATGAATTTCTATTTTCGCCTCGATATATATTTTCGGATGTTGCAAAGGAGTAACCTCAAAACCCTATCACAAGGCCCTAGCCACTAATACCTTATAATATACTAGACATGCATACGAAAATCCCGCACAACCGCATGAAACATAAGCCAAGGAAATCTAATAGGAAAAAGGTCCCAATCCACGTTGAAACATGACGGTGATACAGAAACCTATTTCGCCCTTCAATCCGCGGAAAGGCGTGAACCATACCTCAAAGCTAAAGACGGAAACACCATACCAAAAACTCCTGTTTTAAAAATAGCACGTAGAATAGACCTGGACTAAACCAAAACAAGCATACATTCCCAGAAATAGAAGCTTCAACCGTTCCTAGATGTAAGCCGAACACCCACGAGTAGTGCACAAACACTCAATCCAATGATATACACCGGTTACGCAGAACCGCGTGCTTGTACCCCCTCTATATAAAATATGCGAGATCAGTTCCTGATCTCTCCTCACAGAAATGGAAGCGTCGGTACTTATTTGCATGGACATGTAGAAGACAGGTTGAACCCGAATACCCCCGGAAGAATATATACAACAGGGTAAAAGTAAACAAATTCAATTCATTCAATCCAGGAGAAGCAAAGTCGTAAAGCAGTGTCCTATATCAATTATAAATCCCGTTCTACCACAACCCAATTCCCAAATTCCACGTGTAACGGGACCCCAGCATGAACATCGGAGAACCCAACCGCTCGCCTGTTTCTTCTCAATCGGTTTCTCCTGTACAACATATCTGCATGTGTACACGTGAGCAGGCCCCTCGAACCCCAGCCTAGCCCGGTTTGAATTGTATATTTTCAGGGATGGTTGGATGGGCTGATTTGCAAGGTAAGGTATTGTATGAGATTTACACCGAATACTGACATATAGGAATTGTAATATATGTTTTCTTTTGGATTTGCTACCTACACTACAATGTCCAAAACTACATGTATGTACTATGACGGAAGTATATTAATATACCGGTACGAACTGTTAATGCTTGCAATATCGTGCAGCACTGAGCATACATAGTACCTACATGTACATATGTCTCCTTACTATATACTACATACTGCATACGGAGTACTCCGTAATACGTGCATACTGCAAGCCGGACCCGAAGTTCATCTAAGTCGGGGGAGGGTCGGGGGTGAGTTCTAAGGTTGCACGGGGTTTTGATTTTGGTTTGGTTGTGGAGGGCTGGGTGGATTGGGAAGGAGAGGTCTGTGGTGTTTTTTTAGGTGGATTGTCTGGTGATGTTTTGGTTGGGTTGGGTTAAATATTATTGGATTGGAGTGATTGGCATGGAGATGGAGATGAGGGGAGATGTCGGGTTTTGATTTTGATTTGGGCTGGGGGAGGGGTTTGGTGCCTGATTGGGGTTGGGTATGGAGTAGATATGCATATGGGTGTTGGTGGCTGGCATAGTTGATTATTTGAATTACTGTAGAATCAATGACATGAAATTCCAATGGTATTGGGTATCAAAGATAGGTTAAGTATATACAGATGAGCAGACTAGCTCGGTAGGGAAGATCACTAAAAGTCCTCAATATACAATCAATGGATCACAGTCTGGTTTTTATCGGCGTCGCAAGCATGAGGGTGCTGCAGACAATACTTGGGCACCAGAGCTGTGGCCCCTACACCATTGGCAACGAGGTATTCACGGAAGTTCAGAATACGCTGAGTGAGGAGGTTGGTGCGTTTTCTGCCCGCAGCATCACGGTTACCAGACCAGACCAGCTCACCCAGAGCAGCGGCGCGAGGCCAGATCGCGCTAGAGATGGTCATGTCGTCGACCTGCTCTCCCCACAAGGGAGCCTCGGCGCCGATAACGTGCTTCGCCTCGGAGGCAGTGAGGTTCGTGAGGAAGTCGTAGTTGTAGATGCGCTGCCAGGTCTTGTAGGGGGCGCACCAGGAGCCGCCATTGCCGCCGTAGTTGAAGTTCACACCGCCGGCGGTGTTGGACTGTTCGTTGTAGCGGACGTCGTTGTTGATAGCACCGCCGTGGCCGCAGTCGAGGTAGAGGAAATCAGAAGAGGAAACGACGACGTCGTAGCCGGCCGAGGCGAGCTTCTTAATGTTACCCGCTCCGCTGTTCCAGCTCTGCATGATGACGTCCTTAGGCACTTTGTGGGCGCTCTCCTTCGCAATGACCATGTCCTCCCACATCATGAGACGGCGGTGGTCGCCGACACTGCGGAAGATGGGCATGGACTTGTCAACCCAGTACTGAGCAAGATCATTGTAGGTGCGCGAGGAGTCTTCGGCAAACCATTTAGTGACATGGGTGCTGAAGTTATAGCAGTTGGTCTGGATCTCGTCGCCACCAACGTGGAACACGTTGTCGCCAAAGATCTTCGACAATTCCTGGTAGACGTTGTTGACAACTTCGTAGGTCTTGGGATAGATGATGTCGAGCTGACCAGGGTTGGGCTGGAGCGCGGTGTGCTCCGGCCACACCTCGTTCGACCACCAGGTGTTGGCGCAAGCTACGATCTCCGGGTCAACCTGCTGCCAGCCCGAGGCAGAGTGGCCGGGCATGTCGACCTCGGGGATGACGCGCACACCTCGTGCGCGGGCGTAGGCCTGCACGCGGCGCATGTCGTGCTCGGTGTAGATGTCGCGAGGTGAGTAAGCATCCTTGGTCATCTCAGGATAGGAGCTCATCTGCATGGGCCATGACTGTGCGTCGTCCAAGTGCCAGTGGAGGACATTGAGCTTGGACAGAGCCATACCGTCGATCTGCTCGAAGATCTTGCGCACAGTGAGGAAGTTGCGGCCGCTGTCTATCATGATACCACGGTGAGGGTAAAGCGGGGCGTCCTTGATCTTGACAGGGTGTTCGATGATCAATCCGTCCTTGCCATCTGAGATGATGATCTGCTGCAGAGTTGTGAAGGCGTGCAATACACCCCAGACGGTCTGGGCATTGATCCTAATACCACCATTGCCAACCACTAGTGTATAGGATTCATCCACGCCAAGCTGGAGTTCGGCATCTTTGTTCACCACATGGACATCAACGTTGTGGATGGCGGATGGGGCGCGCTTGGCGTTGGCGGCAGGCGTCGAGGTGGGGAAGGCTGGGTAGGAGGCGATAGGGAGTTCAATAGCGGCTGGAACCCAACGTAGGGTGGTGATAGCTTCCCAAGCTCGTTCCCAAGCTTTCGTGACCACCGCAGGATGATGACCGTTCAATTTCAAGTGGTTGACATGGATTGGACCGGAGGATCCCCAGGTGATATTACGGGGAGCAGGGAGTGGATTCACCTGGACGGCAGATACAGCCGTCAAGGCCCCGAGCACACTCAGGACAGAGGCGAACTTCATATTGATGAGTTGAGTGAGGATGAGAAAGAGAAGAACTGAGGCCAGGAGATACCTAGTATTTATGTTGAGCTGCATTGCCGATCGTTGGAAGGGGGGCGATTGCAACCTTGAAAATAAACAAACCTCTTGTTACATCTCTCAACTAATCCTAATAAATTGCATTAAGATTAAGAGAAAGTGCAACGTATACATGCAACTTCAGATAATTAAGAAGAGAGAGAGAGGGGAAGCTACGGACTTATGGAGCTACAAAATGACACAGTCACACTCCAATGTCGATCAATAAACAAACTCTGGAAATATCCTTAACAGGTAGGGAAATCTCCTTGAATTCCAGGTATCATTTAATTTAGACAGTCTCCAATGTATTTTCCAATTCCATCCCTTCCCGGAACTCCTCCTTAATAGCTGCTACTTCCTTAGCAGAGGGTACGACACAAGGCCGTCGAGGAAGACCACCATATCCACGGTAGGATTGCAGACCACTCTTAACAGCAATAAAGCCACCATGAATAGCAGCCCAATCGGCACGCGCAACGACAGCCTGCAGCTTTTGCGCCTCCTGAACCTTCCCAGCACGATACAACTCCATAACCCGTACACACGAGCGAGGAATCATATTAGCCAATCCACCGATAATGCCCGCTCCACCAGCAATAAGCGTCTGTAGCGTGAAATCGGCCGAGCCACCAAAAGTCAAGAAATCTGGCTTCGCCGCCGCAACACGAGCCAACTTACCCGTGTTCCCGCACGTGAGCTTGCACCCGATGATGTTGGGGTGTTCGGCCAGAGCCAAGATATCATCTGAGCTGAGATCGAGGCCAGACTGCACAGCGGGGAAATTATAGATGAGAACGGGGATGGGCGAGGCATCGGCTACAGCACGGAAGTGGGCTTGCATAGACTCGTTGCTCACGAGTGTCTTGTAGTAACTGGGTGGGAGCACGAGGACAGCGTCCGCACCTGTTGCACCGGAGTCCTGGCAGAATTGGATGGTTTCGCGGGTCGACGCGGCACCACACCCGGCGATCACGGGCATGCTGCTATACCCTGCTGCATCGACGGCGCGGCGTGTGGCGGCCGTGATGGCTTTGCGCTCTTCGCGGTCTAGGTGGACGGCTTCACCATTGCTGCCCTGGGTTACTAGACCGGTTACCCCGCTATTGGCGAGATACGTGGCGTGCTTCTCGACTGTTGCGATATCGACTTCCTCGTCGGGTTTGAAGAATGCTACGGTGGGGACGTAAACACCGTGGGGGAGGGGATTCAGAGTTCTGGTCATTTTGGATGGAGATCTATTGAATTGTTAGTGTTTATTACAGTAAGTTGCTTTTCATTCTTTTTTCATACCAATGGATATATCTGATAAAATGGAAATGGTGGACTCTTCCAGCTATTTAGCTACGAATCCCCCACGCCCAAAGGTGAACGTGGGAATTTGATGCCTTTTCCATTCCCCTCCCCCACGCTTTTGCGGGGTTTGTGCAGATGTTACTTCGTCCACGGGGTTTGCTTATGACTTCATTGGGGAGTCTCCTGATTCCTTTTGAAGCATAAAGTGAGAACTTGTACCTTTTGATATACTGGTCCAGACCTATATGTCTATTACCTTGGCCCTGTCAAACTTCCTCTTAAGATCGTAAGACTCAAACCTCTTATGATCGGAATTGGAATTCGGACCTTGCAATGGTTGAATTGCCGTCCCCCACACTGGGGCCGTGGGGGTCTTTTTCCGAGGGGATATTGAGGGTATTGGAGGTTGGATATTCGGCGGTATATTCCTATTAGAACAGAATTAATATAGGTAATCGGAATTGAAGTCCGTAGAAGAGTGGGTTGTGCAGGTAACCTATAATGTCTCCGAATACACTGAATCACTTTTATATTAAATCAGACAATTGAACAATAGAACAATAACCAATAGAATAGAATGAATGAGATATTTGTGAACATAAAAACCTCATCCGCCAAGAACTTCGATATGCCATTCCCAACTTGAAAAAAAAAGGGAGAGTTCACGGGTTCCCCCTTCCACCTACAATGACCGCCTAATCTCCTTCAACCAATCTATTAATGGCCCTCCTGTCGCGGTCACTCCGCGGCTCTGTGCGACGGCTTGAACCTCCTGGTCTGGAGAAAGGCGACCGTCGCAGCTCCCCCGATTGTCTCGATACCTCCAAGGATTCAAAATCTCGTAACCCCTTGAAACCCTCGCGCCCACGCACCAATCGTACTCGCCGCGACTCCTCTTCGTCAGTTAACACAGTCGCCTCGGGGCAATTGACCACTCCGGCGACACGGACAAACGGAAATGGTCTCTTCAAGACACCACGCGCCCGCCGTGACCTAAGTACACCCTCCGCCACGGACTTGTTGCGCGACGTCAATGAGTCTCCAGACCCATTGGACACAATCTCTCCAGCGCCCTCGGTCGCGAAGCAGCGCACCGTTACCCCGGCAAATGTGGACTCGAATCTCAAACCGCCCGTTTCGCCTGTGACCCGCACAACTCGTCGCAATGACAATCGATCGCTGGCCGACGAGAACGCGACCAAGGAAGAGGGGGCTGCGGGGGGTGCGACTCCGACGCGAGGTATCAAGAGTGAGGCGCCTGGCAAGCAGTCCGCATCGGTAGACACACGGTCGGGGAGACGGTCGTTGCGTTCGACCGATACCGGATCACGGTGCAAGAGCGAGCTTGCGCAGTATTTCCACAACTATGAACAGATCATCAGTTTGGAAGACCCCGAACCTGGTAGGTTACTTGACCTTAGTGTATTGAGCGTATGGTTGACGTTGGATACTATACAGAATTCCTCGCCGCCAAAACAACCATCACTCTCGTTGACGACCTATCACAACCACCTCTCTCCTCGAAACCCGACCCTGCACCTTTCGGCAACCCGCTCCTAAAGCTCTACGACTGTGAAAAGATCACCCTCCCCAAACCCGCAAACACCCCCGCAATCGACCCACTAGGCGAAGAGACCTATTTCCGCGCGCACCGCAAGTTCGAACGACAAGAGAAACAACTCCGCAACATCGAGCGCAACCGCGCTCAGCACGAACAGCAAGTCCTAGAACGTCTCCTGGACGAGCTACGCGGCCATGACTGGCTACGCGTGATGGGCCTGACGGGAGTCCACGAAAGCGACAAGAAGCTCTACGAGCCGAAGCGCGATATCTTAATCCAAGAGCTAGTCACTCTGGTCAACAAGTTCCAAGCGTGGAAAGATGAAGAACGTCGACGGAAACTGGAAAAGGAAAAAGCACAAACAGTGCCAGGCGAGGCAGCACCGAATGCCCCGCGACAACACTCGCGCAAACGATCCCGTCCCGCCGAAGACGTCGATAGCTCCCCGGGCCCGGGGATTGAGTTACAAAGTACGCCCGACGCAGATGCCGACCCAGATCCAAGTGATATCGACGCCTTAGCTGCACGTCAACTCCATCAAGAAGCCCGCTCAGCAAGCGCTGTTAAATCGCGCAAGACAGCACCCCGCAAACCTATATCCAAACCCCCTCCCAACAATACGACTACCAATACGACCACCGACAACGACCCCGAGCCAAAACCGACCCCCAAACGCAAAAAGCCTAACCAAACACCCACCAAACCTCAATCACAACCCCCAACCTCAGCCTCAGCCCCGACCCAAAAACCCGCCCGACATCTCCAACAAGCCTCCCTCTCCCACTTCTGGAAACCAGCCCCTAGAGACGGCCCATTCACATCATTCTTCCGCCAACGACACGTGCGCGAAGCCGCCATAGCCGCAACAAAAGGCACCCGTCGTGGCGGGTCCCGCTCAACCCTCGCATTCGGATATTCAGTCCCCGACCAGCCAGAGCAGGATTTCGAGTTACCGCCGGATATCCTAAATGAGGAGTCTATTATGCAGTCGCAGCGGAAGAGACGAAGACTCAAGAGGGGTAGTTTGGGATGAGATATGCATTGCATTACATGGTGCATGGGTTTGAGTTTTTATAGCATTTTTTTCTAGCGTTTTGGGCTGAAAGTCCGGTGTTGGTTGGCGTCTTTGTACAAATACATTAGTTAATTCATGAATAGATATTATCTAAAATTGGTACTAGTAACTAGTGTATGTGTATATGCAGTAGTTGGATGCAGGTTGGCTGCAGGTTGGATGCAGGTTGGTATGGATCATTACCGCCGTTGGTGTCGAGGTGCATATGAACTCGCATACTACTATTCCGAGATAGTGGCTACGTAGCCGCTACGATGATCCTTCATTCCTAGTTCGGTAATAGTGATGCATTTCTAATGCAAGTCTGTATGTGTTGGTTTGGTGATTGCATTTACGAGCTGGATGTGCTGCGTTCGCGCCATCCTTCCATATCGGGTCTTTGCGTTGCGCTATTTCTGTTTTGAGGATAGGACAGCTGAGTTCTTGATATTTGTTGAAGACAAGAGGGTGTCTGTCTTAAGATTAATATCTCACTCCAGTTTCCCCAATATGAAGATCGTGAGCTTGAAGTATAGATAATCACGTTGTCGAGGAAGGATGTCTGATTGTAGATCTATACTAAGTCTACTGTTACATAGATCGACAGTACAACCATTCTGCCACGGTTGATGACGGTGTCGTATCGTCTGTTTCTTTGAGTACTATAGAATTGGTGCTCCGGCTAAAAACCAGACTACGCCTTCTGTAGGCTTTGAATCGTGTCAGTCGCTGTGTGACGGGTCGGCGTATACGCAAATGATTTATCTGTGACCTTGCCGAGTTGAATTGAATCATCCATTGTCCATTTGAGATATCTATATGTTGTACGAACTGCTTCGATATCATTCTTGGTTGGTGTTACTGTTTTGTGCTGAAGTCTTGTCACTATGGACTTCAAACCTGGTCTCGTTTCCGGCTTTGCGAATAGAGCCACACACAGCTCACACATGTAGCCGGCACATGTGTAGATAGGAAAAACAGATAAGGCGAGCAAAGGGAAGGTAGCATTACTGTTCTTCTGGCTTTGATCCCTTTGCAGTAGGATTGCAACAACATCGTTCATGCGGATTGGTAGTTTTTCGTCGACACATCATGGTGTGCGGAAACTGCGAATGTCGGCATTATGGGTGGCTACTTGATGACCAGCGATAGCCTCTGCGGCGCGATCTTCCGGAAAGAAAAGGCATGTTGGTGCTGCGGTTGAGAGGGCCTTAGGAAGAGCTTATACGTACGACACACACCCCTTAGCTAAATACCCGGACAAGTACTGGACGATATTGGTAGACAGGTTGAGGAAGAATGTCGAATCCAGAACGGTGCGGAAGGTGAAAATGCTCTTGCTGTTCATAGTGGCATCTGTTTTCAGATGCAGGTTGTCTAGCAGGTGTGCATGTGCATGCTCGGGGCCCAGCAAAGGGATTGTGGATGTCAACGTTGGCAAGGGGAGGAGACAGAATTCTACATGTAAAGATGCCGCAGTGTTCGATGTACAATAACTACAGTGGAGAGGACTTCGAAGCAATATGAGTAGGACGTGACGAACGAGATACGAGAAGTTGCCTAAGATTGGTTAGAGAGTTAGCAAGGAGAAACCTGAAAGATATGAGTCCTTGAGGGGCAAGTCCAAGATAGGAAAATTAAGTTATAAGAAGAATTAAGAGACAGCCTAGGGGATAATTCTGGCAGGGATACATACGGTAGGCTGTGGGCTCTGACTAGTGGAGGGCTCCGTGTACGGCTGTGGAAGGACCTGACATTTCCATTGTCGGCGAGAAACATAATTTCTGAAGGTATTGTTCACCTGTCGCCCTTTGTGGCTATGTATGCCAGATTGTCAGATACGCATTCCCATGTCTGTGTTTTATTCCCCGTTGGACTTCCATTAGGGGTAGGTATACAAATTATCTGCCCAGTGAGAACATGTCAAAGGTAAAGGAGTTGGGCAAATATGATATATCAATGTAGTAGAAGGAACAACCCAACATCGAAAGAACTATGTAGAACTAATATAATATCAAAGGGCCCAATGAGATAATGTATAAAGGCAGGACTTCCTACCTACGGCGGAAAGCCTTTGCTCCTTGTTTCTTCCTCTCACTCTTTCTCTCTCACTCTTTCTCTCTACCAATACATTATCGTTCCTGTCTTCTTTACCCCCACAGTGGTCTAGGAAGTCGCTGTTTCAGAGTCCCCACACTACATGATATCAAGATGTGGTAGAACCGACTTAGAAATGAAAGTGAATCGAAGAAGACCAATGATCAGGTCCAGGACTTGCAGAAGGGTTTCGACAAACCAGAGATCTCACCGGACTCAAAACATCATAAAAAAAGTGAAGGTGAAGTCACAATTTCAGCCTCGTCTAACGTGTTGATTGTTGACACGTCTTGGTTTACCTCGTTGAAACCGAGGCTCATATTCCTGGGTCTCTCCTCTTATATATCTTTCTTCGTCTTCTTCATCATATCTCATTTTATCCTATGCCTCTCTTGATCCTCGTTTCGTTCTCGAGTCGCCTAGTACCATCATAAGAAGGACAAAGAGAAGAAAGAACACCGCGGGACTGAGTTATCTCCTATGGTTCGGAAACCAAGTTGATGCCCGATGATGTCCTGGCTTTCCTGCCTGAACCAACGCAGATTGGGGATATGCTGATATCGTATGTGAATATGATTATCGAAATGTGCCAGGTTCCTGCCCTTCATTGTGGAACGTAAGGATGCTGCGGAAATTGAGAAGTGGACCGCTGTGCAGTGCCTAGAGGGTGATAGTATAATTCCGATGACGTTCTATCATAAATCACTGCGTATTATCACCCTGATCGGCGACCCTGATCAGATCCCCCCCGACGGTCATCTCATCGTTTGAGAACGAAGGAGTAAACTTTCATGCTCGATCTCTCATGTCCCGACTCGCGAGGTCCTACGCGCCTACCGCGTTCCCGTCTGGATGTTGTCCGCGTGATAGCCGAGTCATTCGCCGTACCATCGATGTCATCCTTCTCGACATCGCACGGACCGGTGTTCGGCGCCAGACGTTCCGAGACTACGGCTGGTAGTTCGTACTGTCCCATTTCCAGGTCCTGCCAAACTTGTCTGGGTGAGCCCAAGGCCGCAACGCCTCGTTGCACTCAGTGGTAATGATGTGGGTGGGAGCAGCGATGACCAGCAGTTTACTGCGGGCATGTGGTGCACTTCTACAAGAACATCCCTAAGGTGTATAATCACTTACATTGACAAAGTGATTTTGTGACCTGCAAACACCGCGGATCTTCCACACCTCCGCGGAAGTTATATCGGAACGTTGTTCGTCGGCACGCCGTTACCCAGTGGCTGAATTTTCTAAAGGCCAACCCCGTTATTGAAGTTGGTTATCGGAAAGTTACGCATTTCCCCACCGAGTCTATGAATGTATTCTGGTCGACTCTGGTAGACTCCCCCGGTTACCCGTGGCACAGGATGTTTTGAGTCGTTGTTCCATCCGTGATCACAATCAATGAGCTTACCGAATACCATTTACTAGGATGGTATCAGGACGGACTGTGCGATTCTGTCAGACACGCCTAGCTAACTTCAACCTCTCTAAGAAAGAGTGGGAGTATTGCAACTCACTGGCAAAATGCCGCTATATCCAATGACAAAGTTATAATTATGAGACCATACAATCAAAAAGAACCCGGAATTAGCCACCCAACTCCGACGCAATCTATATTAGAATGCCAATTTGGGGCTAGAATGGAATGAAACCCTTCAGATCATCAAAGACCAAGAGAAGCTAAAGAAATAAGCTCATCAGATAAAGTTTTCCTGCATGCGGGCCGAGATATTTTTTGTCGCCTCAACTTTTCGCCTTCAAGAAATTTTCATTCGAGACCTGAATATAGAACCAGGCTCCTCTAAATCGGAAGGCCGGCATCGGAGAGAAGTTTTCTTATTCTCCAGTTTTGACGGGCAAAGTTGTCCATTTGGATCCGGCGAACCAACTCCTTTTGGGCCTTTCTATTACGTCGCAACGAGGTGATTCGTTGTTTCGGTCCGCAGGTCGGCGATCCACTTCCATTTCGGGTGGCGGGTTCTTTATTCTTCATATTGCTGACTTGGTGGCTGCTTTTTTTGTTGAATTCGATTTTTTACTACTATTCTCCTGTTAGATCTGTGTGTGTCTTTCAATTCGTTGCATCAAGCGATTTGCTTTTGTTGTCGTCTTTTTCGTTCAATTCCCGACGCGATATCTACTTCCCGAGTATACGCCACTGGGGTTTTATATCTTTCGCTATGAGCTCCTCACCTGCTGGTTTGGATGTCCTTTCGAATGAGAAGAGCTCCTATATCAACCCCGCCGACTTGCAGTCTGATCCAGAGAAGTTGATCGACGTACCGAACGTCAGACAAGATGCCTTTGGTGACGAGGAGTTCGCTGAAGTCAAGTACAAAGTACTCAAGTGGTGGTATGTTTGCATTGCTTGAAAACTGCAATTGATCTGTGACTAACTTCTATCTTAGGCAATGTGGTCTACGTATGTGATGACACGCTATATCAAAATCAACCTCCAATCTAACATTCTACTAGTCATGGTCGCCGAAACAGTATCACTGGGTGTGCTGTCACTGCCCGCCGCTGTAGCAGGTCTGGGACTGGTTCCGTAAGCTTACCTTCTGACTCACATACAGGAATTGGAGCTAATTATATCAGTGCGATCCTCGTCTTGATCTTCCTTGGTTCACTGGCCACATACACCGGCTACGTGATCGGACAGATGAAATGGAAATATCCACACATTTCCACAATGGCAGATGCCGGTGAAGTGATAGCAGGGAAATGGGGACGAGAATTCCTCGGCGGTGCACAGATCATCTTCCTCATCTTCGTCATGGCCAGTCACCTATTGACCTTCACCGTTGCCATGAACACCATCACAAAGCACGGCACCTGCTCCATCGTCTTCGGCATCGTCGGCATGATAGTCTCCTTCATCTGCTCACTACCTCGCACTCTAGCAAAGATGTCATGGCTATCAATAGTTTGTATGTTTCCATCCCCCTTCTCAAAAAGAAAAAACAACACTAACAAACCCCAGCATTCGCAAGTATCATGACAGCAGTGATAATCGTCATGATCGGCGTCGGAATCACAAAACCAGGAACAGGCGTCGTCGCAGTTGTCGACACAGACCTCTTCCACGGTTTCTCGGCAGTGTGCAACATCGTCTTCGCCTTCTGCGGCCACGCCGCCTTCTTCGGCCTAATGGCTGAACTTAAAAACCCAAAAGACTTCACAAAATCCCTCTGTCTCCTACAAGGCATCGACATGGGTCTATACATCACCGCCGCACTAGTCATCTACCGCTACGCCGGCAGCGACGTAACATCTCCCGCCCTAGGCTCTGCCTCCCCCATCGTCGCGAAAGTCGCATACGGCATCTCCCTACCAACCATCATCATCGCCGGTGTGATCAACGGCCACATCGCATTCAAGTACGTCTACCTGCGTATTTTCCAGGGAACAGACCGCATGCATAAGCGCGACTGGATCGCCACAGGATCATGGATCGGTATTGCCCTCACGCTGTGGATCTTGGCGTGGATTATTTCATCCGCGATTCCGGTGTTCAGTAACCTGCTCAGTCTGATCACCGCGCTTTTTGCGAGTTGGTTTACCTACGGCTTGAGTGGGATCTTTTGGTTGTTTATGAATAAGGGGAAATGGTTTTCGTCGCCGAGGAAAATCGCCCTTACTTTGTTGAATGTCATTGTTATTTCTGTTGGTGCTGCACTGTGCGGTCTTGGTCTTTGGGTCTCTGGGAAGTCTCTTCATGATAACCCCAGCAGTGCGAGCTTTTCCTGTGCGAATAATGCTTAGCTGCATGCGTTTTTGCGTTTGGTGCTGGGTTGGCTCGGCTTGTATAAAAATGTGGATGGGAAGGGGTTATGGCGTTCTAATTTCGCATTTGCGGGCATTTGTTTTGATATATTGGATACCTTCTGATTTTGAGATGTTTCTTGAGTTCACTTTGTTGCATACTTACTGTCATTTGTATTTACACACTACAGCGCTGCTTAGAAATAGACGTGTGCGAATTTAATCATATGCTGAGACATTGACTGCTTGCCTTTGTGCTGTGGAAATAGAGATAATACCTAGACTTGAATGGCTCACGGCCGTCCGTGTGGTTGGTGATGGGTGAGCTCGCGCAGACACAGGTTGCGCCATTGGGGAATGTGCCGTTTGTAAATGGCTTGCGTGGGAGGATAACGATCTAGTTGAACCTTAGAACAGGGGCTGGGATTACGCAGACGTGGTAGGTTGTGTGATTGTACGAAACCATTCGAATTCGCTGGCTTTGGTGTTAAGAGCTGGTAGTAAAGCGAGGCTGTCGTTGCTGAAGGTGTCCAATATGGGAGTGTTTATGCGTCGCAGGAGCCTGGATCGACATTCATTTTCGGTATGTCTTTTGCGCCGCGTTAGTGGGCTTGCTTACTCTCTGACCAGGTGTATCTCTATCCCAGTTCGATTGTCGAGGGTGAGATCTAGCCTGGGACTTTTTCAGGTGCGAAGTTCGTCAGAGCGGAGGCGAGAAACCCGACTAGTGAGGAGATGCTGGCTTCGCCGATATTGGTTTGGTCCCCGGAATGAGGCCATGACGTGCGAGTACGCTGTATACATTGCGAGATTGACAAAAAAGATGGTAGCTCAAGTAAATTTCTTCTTAATCAATTTAGTGTTGATGATTGGATAAGCCGGACATCAGATGTTACGCTCACTGTTAACAGACTGCCAATTCAAAACACCGTAACCACATACGATTAAGCCAGCTCATTTTGTAACGCCAACACCTCTGATATCGATATCCAACGATCCTGAAAGAGGGAGCTCGTGAAGCCGGATGATCGGATCTTGGATGTCAGGCATTCAACAATGTTAACAGATGTGGTTAGCTGTCCGGTGAATTGATCAACTGGCAAGGATGGCCAGTTACTCTTCTTTCTGGTAGAACCGTGAGACCGGGAAAAGCTTTCACCAAACGACCTCGTGGCTCTAAGGCCAAGAATCCACCTCGTCATTATGTCGGGACATCCGGCAATAGGAAGGGACTGCCGAAAGCGTTCTTATGGGGGTGGCGGTCCTTTGCACAGATGCGAAAAGGGACACGCTTTCGTCAATAGCACCCGAGATAAAGTATCAAAACTGTGAAGTTGTTAGAACCGCAACTAAACATATATGCAAGTGACTGAATGGTATGAATATGCCCTCAGAGAGAAGATTAAGGTCGTCAATGCCTCACACATCCGTAGATGGCGTGGCTTTCCGGCTAAGGATGATATTGTTCATCATAAACGGGCAAGGGTGCTGTGGAATATAATGTGGATAACTTACTGCTTTGTCAGGTCGGCGAGTGTAGGCCTTGGTATTGTCCATTGGACCAAAGATAGGGGCTTTTGACCAGCTACTCAACCTGGAGGGGAACTGACTCGAATATCACTCATATCAGGTAAATTAGATCAGTCATCGTAGGAGATAATCCTGCGGCCTTGGTAAGGCATCTGCGACATCAGCGGCCTTGCCCTTTGTGTTTGATCGGAGTCGTCCCCGTAGTCCAGGAGTTTAGGAGTCTTGTCCTCTGGGGTGTGTCTCTTAGATCCTTTTCGTGACTGCGACCGCTTCTGATCACCACCCTGCGTCTGAGACTCAGCGTCTAGCGGTCGCTTTTCTGGTACAGCATCTGATTTATCCTCTGATCCTTCAGCTTGAGATGACTGCATGCGACCTTGGTATTGCGCCTCGTCATGCTTGAGCTCCCTTTCTCGCAGCAGAGCATGGATTTCGCTGTGTCTGAATATCCGAATCTGTTCGTCTGTGAGGGTGCGCTTCACTCCGTCTGGGTAGTATCCGAGATCGTCTGCGGTCTGGTCATTTTCTTGGGGAAATACGGCCAGTTGTTCAGGGAAATGTTTGGATTGGAAGGCCTGGAGGTCATCCTATATAAGAAGAAGAGGTCAGAAAACATCCTGATCACGGATGATAAAGAAACTCACCAAAGTTACACTCGGGACCTGCATGCTGGCCAGTGTTGGTGAAGAGAGATGGGAGTCGCGGGAAGACGCGATCTTGCGGGTAATATTACCGTAATTACGGTACAGTTGAAGGTAAGAATCGCTCTTAGCTGGTAAGCGAACTTTGACACCGATAGACCTGTTAGCAACCTACTCTAGTATTTTGACCTTAGTTTCTATTGAGGTAAAATTAGATATGATATAATAGCTACGCGAATCTTGAGCCTTTTCTACCGCATATTAAACCTTGGGACCTTGAGTACTAAGACTTATGCATAGTCACTCTAGGGGTATACTCTGTAAACGACTATAGCTTGAACCCATAGACCTCCCTTAATGTAATGCCCTTATCCTTTTCTTCTCATTTGACTTATGAGAGGTTCTGAAGCATTAAAACAAGTAGAGTAGGCATCAATCTCAAGTTTTGGATGTTGTCGCCAGGATGGCTTCAAGAGACAACGTCCATTTGAACGACCACCCTATAAGCTTTTTTCTAATGGTATACTACCAACAACATTCCCGATCTTTGCCTTGACACTATCGAACCCAACGTTAATGCCCCGCAAAGCTCGCAAATCTATCCTGGCGACTCGTTCACGTTCCTTCGCGCTGGGTTCTGACAGACTCCAAGCAAGTGATATATGGAAACAGCCAGAGAAATCCTCGCTGTTCAGAGTACTGCTCATATTAAGGATGGATGCACTCGTCTGCTCTCGAGTCGAGGATGCATAAAGAGGTGGCTGGCCAAAGCGAGCAAGACTGTCATTTGACAACTTCAAGAGGCGGTTCAGACCATCATGTCTCGGTCTCTGCACGCCTAAGACTAGAAACCAGCGTGTCTTTTCATAATTAGATGACCAATATAAAGTATCCGGCTGAACGTCGAATCTAGTTCAAGCATTAGACGATAGACAACAGATTTGTGGGTTTATCACATACGATAGAACATGCGAGTCATGAATAGCCTTTTGCAACGTCTCGGTAAACGAGACACGCTGCTCGGTGCGAAGAACTACCGGCCGTGATAGGCTGATATGAAGGGGTAGCTGGGCACCGAGATCGCTATGGAGAAGACTGTGCACTATGGGCGCATTCTCATCTGGCACTCTCCCACACTGTGCGATGACATCTGCAAGGAGCGATAGATCGTCTTTTCTTGGGTACCCTGTCAATGTTAGCTCCTTGCCCGAGCCGCATAACACCAGCTCCCGACACTCACATTCGAGGTAAAGATGTGTTGGCCAGTTTCCTTCCACATGGGGGATTACGCGTGTTCGGCCGCCATGAAGGCTGGGATTATCTTGCACGCTCACACGTGTGCTCGAGGCATAGAGGTTGTGGAATGCTGCAGGCAGGGGTGGCAGCGATGGCCCTGGGTTGATGTCGTGGCGAGGTTTTTTTACTGGCCCGGGAGAATTTCTAGGCTCTGAGTCGGATTCCGATTCAGAGTATTGTACTAGGGTCATCTCCGATGTGACAGGAGAGTTGTTGTTTTGATGAAGGTCTGGATTCTCATATGTGGGGAAAGCTCAGGTCAGGAGCCAATCATCGTTTTCAATTTCATCTATAAATTTATTTTTTGATATTGGCACTTCTCTTACATCTCTAGCTCTTTTGTACACTCATACGATACTTCCTGTCTACGCACACACTGTATCACTAGGTCCAAGGGCCGAGGTAAGAACTGAGACTGATCGAGTGTAATGTGTAATGTTTGGGCAGCACGTCTGCTACAAATTGTCTCAATATATCCTAGCTCAGTAGTACGCAAGACAAAACCCAGAGCTAATCAAATATCTGCAGAGCAAATTGCGGGGAGCCTGCGGGGAGCAAATACCTCTAGACTCAATCTTTACCTCTGTGGGACGTCTACTTGGATCTTGCATATCAAGGTGGCGATCATTGGTCAACAGCCCAACTCAAAATACGAGAATACCACACCTGCATTTGGATTATTTCTATTACAAGAAGTGCTATGTTTAAGGCCAAGCTTTGGTTCATGCTTTGTTTCATGGATAGCTAACTGGGATAGCTTCTTCGATGAGCCCCTATGTTCAATAGACAGAAAAGCCACACCTGCTTTCAGTGACTGTTATTCGCTAGAATTAGGGCGAAGCATCATTGCATTGCAATTTATGTCAGAATCTCTGTATGCTTCTTTCGCAAGTCGAATTCCAAAGGAGGACTGAGTATCTTGGAAAGCGCAATTGCTTAGCTTCATATCTTGAGATGTAACGGAATCATTGTCTATCGAAGTCAAGTCTCGATCCGATCAATTCTACATGTAGTATGACCAAGCACTTTCACATGCTAAGGTTACACAAACACAAGGTCTGCATGAGGCCATTTCAACCTGAAGTCGAAGTATTTTTTGGCTATCCTCAGCGTTGTGCTTGCAGCAACTACTAACCATGTTCCATGTGGTTAGGGATGTCTCCAAGACTTGAGAAATCTTTGACTGAGTTCGTACACCATACATCCGCTGGTCCCCCGTACCAAGAACTTCCGTGCAACTCCCGCTACTGATAAAAACCCCAGCGGCGAGACGGCGGCAGGCGTGGTACGGCAATTCACAATCTCTTACTCTGTACATTTCTCACGTCCTTTCTCCTACTACCACTTAGCTCATGCATTGTATGATTCTCTCCCACATATATCCTGATACATACGACCATAGGGTGTGGAAAACAGGGCTTCCCGTCCGCTCAGCCGTACTTAAGCCACACGCCGGTGAGTTAGTAGTTGGGTGGGTGACCACCAGCGAATCCTCACTGTTGTATGTTTTGTTTTCATTTTTGATTCGTTCGAGAAGTCCCTCCTAGTACTATATCGTCTACCAATATAAAATTGATATCGATGGACGGAGCGAGGAGTTGCAATTAACTTCTAACTAATTAGAAGGCTGTAGCCCAAGGCGTTGTAGTCCAATTTTAGAAATCAAATTTGCGCAGAAGTTGTTTCTTCTATTGTTTCTTCTGTTGTTAGATATATGCAGGTCCTAAGGAGACCACGAAAGAATATCTGACATCAGGATGAGTCGTTCACCAGGTAGGCCTCAATTTTAACGATGGCCTTCCCTCATCTCCCGAACTAGGTCACTTTCAACTAGATACGTCTCTATTCTCTATACCCGATACGAATATAACGTGGTCTCAACATCCAACCTGCGGACAAGCCGACTCAATCAAAAATCAATTTAACCCTGGCTAGAGAGAAAACTCAAGATGAAATCAAGCTCGAACAGAGTGGAGATATTGATGCTCTTCAACGGTATCGGCGGAACGTGGTTCATCAAATGCAGTATTCCTACACTGATCGAGCGGTTGAGCTTCTCCGGATAGAAGAAGACCTTCGAAGCACTGTCCAGGAAGAGCAAATCCTCGCCCAGAAGCCCGAGACCACGCGCAGCTGGCCAATCTATAGGAATGATATACAGGCTGAGCTTCAGGCTTTAAACAAGAGATATTGGTTGCTGGAACGACAGTGGTGGAAAGTCCGAAACACATTCGTGGAGGGACCGCTAATACGAGCATTTGACCTATGGCGATCACATCCTCTATGGTATATGCACCAAGTTTTGGTCGAGGATTGCATAAGGAGGGGAGGGTGCTGTAGCCGTAGCTGCGGATGTTGTGTTGATCGCAAGATTGATAAGACACGACAGCTTGGAGCTGGACATTGTATGGTGGTATGTGGATGTTGTCACCGAGCTCGGGGGTTTGAGCTTACGAAAAAAGAAAAGATGGCATTCCTTACGGATTTTCATGTCGTGAATGACCGTAGTTTTTACCGCCAGAGGATCAATCGAGTTTCGATATGGGGATTGTCTCTAGATAGTCACGACAGCCCTTTTGATATGATTGTGATACCCCTAGGATATGAGAAGATTCTTTTAAAAGAGCAGATGACAAAAGGCAAGGCTGAACAAGTCGATGAAGCGTTTATTCTTATTGACAAAGAGGGGAAGGAGGAAGTTGGAGCGTCAGGCTACTAGGTGCCTGCTGGCTTTCCAGGGTTTCTTGTGCAATGTAACTCTTTCTTTTGTCTTTGAATCCCCTTATCTAAACTGGCAGTCGTTCCTAAAGTTTAACCTCTGTACTATTCCTTCCTATTTAGGAACATTCGTGCCTGCCATTGTAGTTCACGTCGACATGTACCTTACTACCTCCCTCTCTACCATAACGTAGAATTTTTGATTCTGTAAACTTCGCAATCAACACCAAATCCCAACCTTTGCCATCGTGAGTCTCACCAGCAGTCTTTCCAGCACTCTTTCCAGCACTCTTTCCAGCACTCTTTCCAGCACTCTTTCCAGCACTCTTTCCAGCACTCTTTCCAGCACTCTTTCCAGCAGTCCTTTTAAAAGTATATTCTTGCTAACGTAGCCTAGTCTATCTAAGATGTCTCTCGTGGATGCTGCGCTCGCTAGCGAGTCTCCCACGCCCGCCAATTACCTTGGCCGTCTAGAGGTGTTGGTTGAGCGCCTATTGGCTGCCCTCGCCCCTCACGAAGCCCTCGCATTTCTGTGGGGGATCTTTCTTATCTATCTGGCCCTGTTGGCGACATGGCGCCTTGACCACCTGTGCCAGCGACTGATCGACCAGTATGCCTCATATTTACATTGAACTTTGTGAAGCCGGATACTCATAGAAATGACAGTCGCCTTCCTCCACCACCGGAGCTCCCGTTCCAGCTTCAGCCGCAACCTGCTGAGCACCATGCTGCCGGCGCTGCCGGTGCTGCCGGAGATTAGAAGGTACGTCCACTGTTTGTTCTGTGTGTGCTAAATTCTAGATCTACCATTTACCGAAAATATACATACCTATATATTATTACGACGGAACTCCTTATGTTTGTGCCATTTTTCTTTCGTTGACGCAATGGGCTTGTCTGGAAGTGCTAACAAATCTTGCTACAGATTGGAACAAGGTTTTTTTTTATATGTAATATGCGCGCTCTCTTTATACTTATAGAGAGCAGGGTTTGAAACGAATACAACAACCCATTTTTACTTCAAGCTAGCTCTAACCACCTTCGTAGCACGTAATGAATATGAAATACCGAAAACATTGTATACATATAGCTTTTTTAGTCACAATGGGAAACGTACCTTTTGCTATACGGGCTAAATATCCGCCCTAAGTGCCCTGAATAGAGCGGCGAGCCGCCTATGCCCGAACCGTGGGCGCTAGGTGACCACCTTAAGACATGTTGTTGTATCTTTTTGTTTTGTATTATTTTGCCATATGTTGCCTTTACGCGGCACTAGGTGAGTGTGGGTGTGCTGGTGATTGGTATGGGTGAAAGTTCTACGGAATATGATGGCGGCGGCCACAGTAACATCATCAAAGAAAAGCGATGGCAAGGATGACACGTAAACACATGTGTACATCACTTTGAAAACCGAGAGATTAATTGGGTTAACGGTCATGGCTCCTGCAGTATCATTTTCATCGTTGAATGCACGAGTTTTTGGATGTTGTGCAGCGCAACTGAAACGTAATGGCATCCATTCCCTATACTTGTTCTCCCTTTATGTGTTTTCCTGTTTATATTGAGGATTGATGCATGGTATTTGATATTTGATGTCAGTTGGGATCGATTTTACACAAATTGTCGACGTTCTTCAAGTTATATCTTAGTATAACTAACCAATGCTCAAAGTTTTAAGTTTTACTTCATACTCTGTTATAGTTCAAGGAGCTTTCTCTCGTTGTTTTGGACAACTTTAGTCGCACTAAAACTTGGTTGATGTATTCTTTGCGTTATAATACGATAAATAGTTGGTTATTAGATTAGGGGACGCTAATCTGAATTAAAAAAAGAAAAAAGAAATCTCTCCCTCGGGGAATCGAACCCCGGTCTCCCGCGCTTATCGGTATTAATGACAAGCGGAAATCATCACCACTAGACCAAGGAAGATGCGATGGCTGAGTTACTGCTCGGCCACTTGGCTGGTTGATGAAGCTGTTAAACCGGAAAAGGGACTAAATCGCATCAACATGTGTAACTACCGGGTCGATCGTTCCAGTCAATTGCGCTTCGATGGTGCGCACGGTAAGTTCGGTGACACGAACCGTGCTGCCATCGCGCTTGCCATCGTGGCCACCGGAAAAGACACGCTGTTTGCTCATTTTGTTAACAAATACACGAAGAAAGAACAGGCAATAATACTCGCTGTTAGACTTCCATCACAGTGCCAGATGAAGAAAGCTGGAGGAAAGATGGGAAAGATCATAAGGAAAGACATAAATGGGTTGGTGTTGGGGTCACGGGGCTCCCCTCTTCACAGACACCACGTGCTAACTGTTACAGAGATGCACAGCTGGGAATGACTCTGGTAGGTCAACATTTAGTTCAGTGTTCACTGTAACATGTGATTGAACAACCCTTCGAAGTATATAATCAGATGCCTTGCCCACTCTGTAATGGTCGCTTTCTATATCGCTAACCGCAGCCAAGGGTGGTCCGCCCATTTATCCCCAAGCCTATATTAGTTGTTGGCTGTTCGAATTGGTATAGGGGAATAAATCATCCTTTATTCTCAGTAAATGGGCCCTGGTTTATATTATTATCGCCTTTCGTGAACAAGTGCGATTTTGTATCGAGTATATCTGCGAGGGGAAGTGGAGGAGCCGAGTTGTATTTGCGACAACAGCAGTACTCTCAAAGCACACCACCTGAAATTTAATTCGAAGCGTAACCTCAGATATCTATTGACCAATATCTGCCCAAGCCAAAAATTCAGATGTAAGATAAACGCCTCACCCGTAATTTGAAACACCTTTGAAGCTATCCTACTGCTAAGCAACGGCAAGACTCGCACCTCGTAGATCCAATGTATAGACTGGTATAGAATCAGTTGAACTTTTGCATGGCATGAAGTTTCGATATTTGCCTAATTCTATATCACAGAATCCTGAGAGTTTCTCCTAGCCTCCCAAATGACCTGTATAAGACAGCGCCATTGTGTGAGAATGTTGATTTTTCCTTCAATCGCGAGATTGAACCGATCAATGCCCCTAATATTGCTACTGTAATTCCACCTTCGCTTTCAGCTCCAACTTGGAATGGTGGTGGCCCTACACCAGACTCTATTCCTCCTCTGCTCTGTGGCGTGATATAGTCCCTCCAAATGCGATATTAAAAGAATCAATTGTCAAGTACATATCACAGGATCTTCTAGTGCATTGCACATGCGAGGAATTATTTCGTGCACCACTCTATAGGAAAAAATTATTATTTCCGATTGATCGGAGAATTACTCTACTATTAGTATCGACGCTAATGCTGATGAGAAATGATATGTCCCACAAAACCAATGACAAGCACATCACAAGTGCCAATTGTGTTTCAACTAGCTATGACATATTATACACTTGAGACATCGGATGCAGACACAGCCCTAGAGAAAATATACAAATAGTAAGCAAAAAGCGGTGAAAAGAACGTAAGTCTAGACCACCTGAGCAACCCAGGGGTTGTGACGCTACCCCCTAGCGGATGAGCTTAATCCGTGAACGAGTCATCGAAGCCAGGAACTGAACTCCGGTGATTTTTGAGAATAATCAAATTAAGGAAATATAATGAATTAACTTTTCTCTAGATCCTTAGTATATTAGTATGACGACTCAAAAATAAAGAGAAAAAAATCATAGTTCAGGGATGTCGTCATAGTCGATCAGGCGTGGAAGTCTCGGATGCGTGGATGCAACATGAGCCTTGCATAGATTTAGTGTAGGTGAATCATGGGGTTATATCCAAAATAGCCTGCGGAGAATAGAATAAAATCCACTGTTATAACCTATTTCTTCCTGTAGGGAAAGTAAAAATTGTTCCTGTGTACCTGTGATATCACTTTATAGTCTGTATAGTTTAGGGCTCCGTATACGTTCCTGGAGTCGGCCTCAAAAGACCAAACATATTTCGACCCACATGATCTTTTTCTCTAAGCGATTATTGGTACATATAGTAAAAATGTTAAATGAAAATGTTAATCAAGTACTAAACCCACATTAGAAAATCTAGCCACGAGGATTAATCGTGGACGCAAGTCATCACGTCACGTCCGCAGCTTCCTCTGGATATAAGCTCCCCTTGGCTCTCTCACTCTCTCTCACTATTCTCCCATCTACATCTACCTTCATCTTCATCACTTCACCTCTTTTCTCTTATAAACATCTTCAGCTGTTGTACGAGCACCCCTGCATCACAGCTCAGCCTCACCTATTCTAAAGTACTTCTTAAACTGGGTAATCTTCGCGCTTTGCGCCTTCCACCCTGGATACCGTTTCATCTTACAATATTCCTTCAAATATCCAAATCCAAATGGCTGTTGACTGCATCCCCATGGCCTCAGGCCACCTTCCCTTCAACCACGTTCAACACCAAAACGTGGAAACAAGTATGGGTAGCAACAACCCATACGCCCGCTACATTTCACCATCACCATCTGCCTACTCTCGACGGTCGCGTTCTGAGTCTTTGAACTCCGCGCCTTCTATCTGGTATTCCGGCGCACCCGAACATTATCCGGTGGAGCCGAGACGCAAAAGAGAGCACTCTGCTCCTCGCCGTACCAAGTACCCCCGTCACTCACAGCTTGTGCAACCCGATATCATCGACAGGCTGGACGACGTCACCAATTTTTCCTATCACCACGAGGGCCCGTACGATGCTGTCCGCCCTGAACGAAACCGCTATGTTCAATCCAGCCCTCTGGAAGCTGTCAAGGAGTCAAATGCCGAGGCTCTCCGGGCTACCCCCCACCACAAAATCGCCGACGCCCTAAACAGTCACCGTCCACTGGATGGTGTCGCCTTTTACCCCCCTGGAACCACGGATCGCAATGGCCAGGAGTACTCTTACGAAGAAGGATCGAATATGATGAACGACTTTGCTGGTAACTTTATGCGCATTCCTGGAATGGTATGTTCTCTTCCCGTCCTGTTGTGTCACCATTACTAATTCTGTTCTAGAAATTCACCGATGAGGACTTCAAGAACGACCCATTCTACAACCGTCCCCCGGTGAACCCTTTCTCTGAACTACGAAAGAAAATCAGTCTGCGATTGAAGAAACGACGCAATACCAATTAAACTGGTCTACTTCGACAACTTCACGACCTGATGAGAGACTGATGATTACGCGATTGATGGATAATGCCTATATGGACTCTTTGGGATTCGGGCTTGGGATTAAATTTGGGATTTGGAAATGGTCATGTGTTATCCTTTTTGTCTTCGGGAGCTCACTGAAATTATTAGAGAGGGATTCAACTTTTGGTTTAATATGGGTATGGATAATGGTGTATACTGATGCTTCCTGTATGTACTTCCACAAATGAAAGGCCAAAGGCCATTTCCAAACTTTTCGTGTTTGTGACTCATTTTACTTGACACTTCTATTTTCCACCTGCCTGGGTAGTACTTGGCGACCAGCTCTATTACTCTTTCAGGTTAGTCTTACAGTGTGGATATGGAGAATCTCACCCCACAGCCGAAGAATGTCAGCTGTTACACAGTGCCGATCGGCCTCATCCGCCCCCTCGCAGAGATGTGTAGATCACGAGGTCCCCGTTCCCACAAACAATGATAGTTTGGATTTCCGAGGAATCTATTCGCTACCTCATTATACCATCACCATGAGCTTAATCTCTATATTTCCCAACCCGCTTCCCAAACAAGTAATCACCTCTTTTTGCTCCATATCCATCTAAAATTTTGATTCTAACCCCTCACCCCGCAATAATATGCAGTAGAAATGCACTCCAGAAATCTTAATATTGGCTTTTTGACGTGTAATATCCTTGGCGCGATCCTGAAAGCCATGTGGGAAGTGAGTGCATTTTACGCGAGATTCTACATAGAAAGACCGGGTCCAAATGGAAATATCTGGCTACAAATTGGGCGCCGAGAACGCTTTGGGCATGGATATGTGTGAACTTACGTAGCTGCATTTACGAGTTACGCTTACGTGTGATAAATGGTAGCCTGGACGCTAGGCATAAGGTAGTTAGTCTTTTTGGGGCGGAGAGAATTATAGTACAGGAATGAGCTTCCTATTCTTAGGTTCTTTATTTTGGAAAGACGGATACCATAAGCTATATTGAGAAAATGAGAATGTTGTACCTGCACTTCGATGAGACATGTGATGGATGCATGGCTGCCTGAGGTGTCTTTGCCAGGGGCATGTTCAATTGAAGATTCTCTTCTATGCAGACATCCTTTGATATTTTCTCTCCGGTGTTGCCATGTTAATCCACTTGCACATCGTCACTTTCAACTCTCCCTGACCGAGACTATTGAAGACCGCCATCCAAGAAGGCTCTTTATCCGTACAATGACGTCACCATCTAGATCTCTTCACGATGTGTTCTGGTGCACCTTGTTCGGGTAGGATCAATTGATTTGATTCAACTCAGGATCTGTCTGAATATACAGATACAGGTAACAGCATTAACATCACACATCGCATGACACTACGAAATGTATTCACTAAAACCTCGACCTAGACATCAGGTCCTGCCCCACCGCGACCATCCCTACTCAACAAATAGCACTCACATGCACTTCTGCAGATACCTCTTCAAATGGAAAATATCTCTTCAAATGGACAGAAGACCGACGCTACAACCGCACCATATGAGCTAGATAACGGACTCCGTCGGAGTAAAAAGATCAATCAAAACGCGATGCCGGATGTTCCTGGCGACGTTGCACTCAGTGCAGATCCCGCTTTCTACCAACCAATGTCTTCCTCGCAGCGGGGCTCGCCCCAACCGCCAACGGTCTCTATTGGCAAAGCTTGGTAGTGCATTAATATCCACCCGGAGCGCAAATCGCTCCGACGAGCACGAGCACACATCCCCTGAAAGACAATGGGATTTATAAATTGCACTCCGTGCTCCTTGAGTGCCAATTCAGGTTCTCGAGGTTGCGGAAGATTATCCCACGATGTTGGTTTTGGCACCCTTTATTTTATTGGTGAGCGCGGTCGCTGCGTTGGAAAGCCCGCATCGCAAGGCTGCTTCTTTTAAACAGACTCCGAAGGGTCTGCGCAAAAGAGAAGTTGCTTCTGCTCCGACTGTGCATCAGTATCTGAACAAGAAGACGGAAAGTAAGTGTGGGACTTTGGCATTGGTAGCATCTGAGACTGTCTACTTACAATTCACTTCTCCTAGAATTCGCCGTGGATGGTGCTCACTTCCCACAAGTCCCTTTCGATATCGGCGAGAGCTATGCCGGTCTTTTGTCGAATACGCCTTCCGGAAACTCGAGCTTGTTCTTTTGGTTTTTCCCATCTACCAATCCAGCTGCAGCTAAGGAGGTACGTTTCTTTCAATCTATCTGCGGGATTCATCTAACCCCCCTAAGATCACCGTCTGGCTGAATGGAGGCCCCGGATGCAGCTCGCTTGACGGTCTATTGCAAGAAAACGGTCCATTCCTGTGGCAATCTGGAGTCTACGAGCCCGTGAGAAACCCGTACTCATGGACCAACCTGACGAATATCGTCTACATCGACCAGCCTGCCAGCACTGGTTTCTCCCCCGGACCATCCACCGTCCAGAATGAGATCGATATCTCAAACCAATTCAATGACTTCTGGGTAAACTTCATTCAAACCTTCAGCATGCAGGGCTACAAGGTTTATCTCACCGGAGAGAGCTATGCTGGCCAATACATTCCATATCTAGCCGAAGGAATGCTAAACCGCAACGACAAGAAAAATTTCAACCTGAAAGGCATCCAGATTAACGACCCATCCATTAATGACGACAGCGTTATGATCTACGGTCCGTTATCCCCCACATCAACCAAAACTCCATCCTAACCCTCCACCAGCCCCAGCAGTAGCAGCACTAAACCACTACTCCTCGGTCTTCACCCTAAACTCAACCTTCATGAGCGAAATCAACCATCGTGCCGATAAATGCGGCTACACGGACTTCCTCGAAAAAGCCCTAACATACCCCCCCACCAAAAGACTTCCCAGCAGCCCCAGACCCTAACACCCCAGGCTGCGCTGTCTGGGACGAAATCGTAAAAGCAGCAACCTACATCAACCCCTGCTTCAACATGTACCACCTAACAGACTTCTGTCCCTTCCTCTGGGATGAAATGGGTTTCCCCTCACTAGCCGGCGGACCAAACAACTACTTCAATTCCTCCGCCGTCCAAGCTGCCCTAAACATCCCACCAACAAACTACGCCGTCTGCGGCGGAAACATCTTCCCCCATGGCGATGAGTCCCTTCCCAGCGCGCTAGGCCCGTTACCTAGCGTCATCGAGCGAACTAATAACGTCCTCATCGGTCATGGATGGTACGATTACCTCCTCTTCGCTAATGGAACCCTCGCTACGATTCAGAATATGACTTGGAATGGAGCGCAGGGATTCCAGAAATCGCCTGATGACCCTCTGTTCGTGCCGTATACAGATGCCCTCGAGGCTATTGCTAATGGGCATTCGAGCTCGCCTTGGGATTATGATGCTGGTGGTGGTGTTCTTGGAACGGCGCATACGGAGCGTGGTTTGACTTTCAGCTCGGTTTATACGGCTGGTCATGAGATTCCGCAGTATACTCCCGGTGCGGCTTATAGGCAGTTGGAGTTCTTGCTTGGGAGGATTGAGAATCTTCAGCAGAAGGGGTCTTTTACGACTTTGTAAATAATATCTATGGCGCAGATACCGTGAAACTCGGTATTACCCGGGGGTAGTCAACATTGGATTATTTTGATGTGATGGGACAAACGGTGTCATGTAGCCATGTAATAGTATCAATAGAGGGTGATCACTTCACCAGCCCTGCGATACACGGATTCAAGATTGAATACAACCAATCAGAGAGTTGCGTTTTGTAGCTCTCAAGTCTAGAAGTCCGGAGTATTTTGAGTGTCGATGGACAGTAGGTTTACATAATTTGGGAAAGCTCACCTTAGAGCCGTTAGAGATGTTCTGAACGAGAATCAACCCCTTCAAGGCCATACCATACACAGTGTAATCTCTCTTGGGGAGATCTTCGCGCTCTCAGTAGATGCAGTCTTTCAAACAGGTTAGCTTTCTGATTCATATAGCAGGCATCGTTAGATACTCACCTACATACCCTAGGGCCTAGGCGACTGGAAGCCTGTAGAGGATCATCAAATCCAGGCACAAGGATGGAAAAGGGGAGTTCGGTAATTTGGAGGGCCCAGGCTCAATATGAAGGATCGAAGTGAAAGGAAAGACATGATCAAGTTACGTGGATTTAAACCAATTTAGGTAAGTGTTAGTCCTTCCTTGACCTTTGCTCCTTCCCATATTGGCGTAATGAATAGAATATTATTTCTATACACATTTAACATCTAGCAAACAGCATATCGAGCTGCAGGGTTCATACCACATCAAGGGTAGCTATAAAGCAAAGATACAGACATAAAGACAGAAAACTAAGGGAAAGTACCTGCTTCATCCTTCAACAAGAAGCATGAACCGTAGGTTTATCTATCCCAGGCCCAGGAAGACACCCATTAGCTTTGAAGAAACGCCTATCACGAATAGACACAAACGCCAAAAGCCCAGAAAATCCACTTAAAAGGAGTTAGTGAAAGGAGCCACACCGTCGCCTTCGTTGATACCACTTACCAGAGAAAGAAGACCAATGTGGCCGTAATACCACCCAACGCCCGACTACTCTCGCTAGTCGATCCCATAGTACCCATAATTGTGATAATGAACAGGGCAAACCAAAAGACAGTATCAATAATATTCAATATCATGTACACTTTGGTGCTTGCCCATCGTTTAAGTCGATCCATATGAGAGGTGAGTAATTGATAGGCCATGAAAACGGCTGCTTTGAGGCACTTTGGTCCTAGCATTAGATTTCACATAAGATATCAATATAAGCGATGGGGTAACTCACCACGGCAATGCCCCAAATGTTAGTTCTTGTCTTCGGAGTGCCACTGTTGGTAATGCGTGCAATGACCAGAATGAAGACGACGAGGATGGAAATGCCGATTATGATGTGGAGTCGGAACTTGAGCACCGGGCTTCTTTCGATTGATAGGTTCATTGTTGCGGTGTGTAGCTGTTCTGTCGGTTTCTGATTCAATCGGCACCAATTGTTTCAATGTGCACTGGTATGAGTAGTCGATTCCGGGGAGCTTGTATGAAACTTAGATTGATCCTAGGTGTCGGAAAATCTGCTTCTTTAAATATTCAATTCCTAGACCTCGTAATCGTTTAGAATGCATATTTAAGGCAGAATAGTTTAAGAGAATTTAAGAATACTATTGTTGGGACCTGATAAATGCATGTCTTGGCTCTACTTCGGATTCGTATTCATACCTGTTTATGGTAATGATCACCAGGGTGATCACCAAGGTGATCACCAAGGTAAACCTACTTTTATTTTCTCATTTCATATTACGACTGGTTTCCAGCTATACCAAAATATTGTGAATTTATAGAAAATTTTCAGTCTAAGCCCCTACGCCGGGGTTGCTGGCCCACTTCCAGGGGAGGTAAAAAACACTATCGTGGAAATTCGGAATGTGTGTGGCCATGGTACTGTTTATGCTGGTAGGTAATAAACGAGCTTTATTGAATTCTATCAAGGTCTTTCTGTTAATTTAACTACAAATAGATGTATGAAAAAATTAAAAAAAAAATTAAAACATCGTCGACATATCCCTAATTAATTCATTAAGTATCTCATATATTCCAACCCTGCTCTATTAACAGCGATATTCCTCCTCTCAAATTGATCAAATGGCCAAAATTATTACACAAGACATTTTGAAGCATTCCTCAAGATAAAGAGGTTAATGTTTCTTCATTCAATAATTGACCTCTTTAGTTCTTCTTGGAAGAAGTAGCCATGCTGGTGCTGCTCGCGACACCGGAAGAGGAGGGGGTAGCAGCCAAGGGGCCGATTCTCAAGGGACCACAGCGGCTGACGGGGGCAGTGAGACATCCACCAAGGTACTGTCCAAGGCTACCAGTCTGGTTGCGGGTAGACAAGACCTGGGAGGGGCCATAAGCCGCGACGAGAGAAGAAGAGTTGGCGGCGAACAGGGTGGAGTTGACGCGGCTACCAATAAAGGCAGTGTGGGCGCTGTGCTCAGCAGCCAGACGAGCCATGAGGAAGGAGACCTCGGGGGACTCGGTGTATCCGGCAAGACCGATGAAGGCACCGGTGACGGTCTCCTCGAAGCGGTAGGCGTAGGAAGCCCAAGCCTGGGTGGAGTTGACCTGGGGGAACGTGAAGTCACACTGGGGCTTAGAGAAACCGGGGGCTTTGGCGCCGACCTTCTCCACGGCTTGGGTTGATAGAGTGTTGTCCTTCTCGAGGCCGAAGAGGATCCTCTGGTACGCTTGGAGGGTGGCGTTGTTCGAGCTTCCGAAGGTGCTGTTCACGGTGGAGTTGTAGTAGCCGCCGATGAACTGGGAGATACCCCAGGCGAATTCGAGAACCTTTGCGTCGGAAGATGTGGGGGAGCAGGTTGAGGCTGCGTTTGATGCGGAGGAGGTGGCAGTGGCTGCGGAGGTGACTCCAGCCAGGAGGCTGACGATGTTGAAGAAACGCATAGCTCTTGAGGTTGTCTCGGTAGAGTTATCGTGTAGTGTAGTTGAGAGAAATGTGGTTAAGAACAGAATAATTGCTACGCCCACAGGTAGTTAAATACCTTTTAAACCCATAAAACTGCGCAATCTTCCAAGTGATCTCGAGTCATCATCACCCAGGCGATGCATGCGGTAAGCTTCCAGTCCATTAGATCAAGTAGACTTTCCAAATAACCGGTAGTTTTCTCTGCGTTGGCGTCATGGACCACAATATAAACCTTTCAACGTGTGTCGTGGAATCAGCATCGCCATGTTCTCTTGGGGTGACGTCGACCACTTGACCAGTCCACACCTGGGACATCTTGATTTGATATTGAAATATATGCATATATAAGCTTTGAAGATCCCGCCGATTGATTCGAAGATTCAAGATTAAGTGGGTTCGGCAATTGTCGGGAAGCTCGGTGGCGTAGATCATGGCGTCGTGGATTTGAAAATTCTACATAAAACGTTGCATAGGTAAAATATATTACTTCAATATTCACTGGCTCTTTAATCTACGACTTACTCCTATTCATAGCTTTGATATCTAAAGGGAAATACGAAGTGGTGATGGAAGTCGGTTAATATATTTTCGTGTACTCGGAAGCTGGCGGATCCCGGATAGCAATATTGAGACTCAACCTTAGAAGCATTACATCAAGTTCTTTTTAAAACAAAGATAGAATAAAACGTAAGAGTATGCTCAAAGGGAAATAATTGGTCTAGGAAGTATAGGTCCATCTTGAAAAAGTAGCATATGTAGCGAGTCCAATCCCTATCGTTTGTCCCACCAAAAAAGTAGACGTTAATCATCAGCATAAATGTGCAACGAGACTCGCCTATATACATTTCGTGTGATGCGCTACTATACATACTCCGCTCAACAAGCAACTGATCCCCGTACACAAGATAATAAGCCCATATCCACTACCATAGCCCGCCACAGCAGAGCCCTTCCACGAGTCTACATCAATCATAGCCTCACTTAAGGGACCACTAACGACATTTCCAATACCTCGTCCAAAGGCAATAACGGCGAAGATGATAGTTGCGTCGGCAGTTGGATCGACACGTCGGACCTCATGCGTTATCCCCGACCAAGTCGACGAGTAACAACCTGCAAATAACCCGTACGCGATAGAAAAGACGAACAGTGTTGGCAAGGTTGATGAAAAGCCCCAGAGAAAAAATGCAGATAGTGTACTACCGACAGTCGAGATGGTAATGCAGGTGATAGCATGGTATCGATCTGCCAAATGTCCCATAGTAACACTCCCAAACACGGACGCCAGGTTCAAAAGCGTGACCGTCAACGAGGAAAGAAAATCCGTAGCGCCAATGCTGCGCGCATAGGTCGGCAAATAAATGCCAGGCAAAAAGAACCCCAGAGCCTCTATGATATTGCCAAGTTGATAGACGCAAAATATCCTGGTTGTAAGGAATCGGAAGTTGAGACGTTGATAGTCGACTGTTTTCTTAACTGGGAGCCGGGGCTTGTGGAAGTATAAGAAAGGCGCAGCGAGAACGAACACCACCACGGAGATGACCCTAAGAGTAGTTTGGAATCCGAATCGAGTCAATAATTTGTCTATGCCAATCGGGAATATCATCCCAGATACCCCAGATCCAGCCCAGGTTATGCCGAAGGCGAGTCCTCGTCGGTGGACGAACCACTCATCCATGTACAGGATGGATGGACTGTATGCTATACAGCCTCCGATTCCGAAGCCGACTCCTTGGGAGAGGACAAGGTGAGTGATATTGGAAGAAAATGAACCCAATGCCAGGGAAAGACACATTATGACCAGTCCTACAGATGAGAACCAGCGTCCCCATTGAGGAAGGAGGATCATAGCAACAATGACGAGCGGACAGCTCAAATAGGAGATTCCCTATGGATTATGTTAGTATTAGATAGTGGTGTGCGAACTTGGGGATCTAACTGTAGCACACGTTCCAATAACAGCTACCATATTAGACTCCTGGAAAGCTTCATGGGTGTGATAATATTTCTGGAAGACTCCAAATGCAAACGCGAATCCTGCATATAGTTAGCCTCTGGAGTGTCCCTTGTAATCATCAGAGTTGACTTACCCCATATCAAAGCCTCGATCATTACACAAGCTGTCAGAAACATCCATGCCTGAAACCCTCCGTCGACCGGGGGTAACTTCTCCTGTTCATCGGTTGAAGATTCCTCAAACTTCTCAGGACATAAGCGTATCTGAGCCTCACTGCCTGGTAGTGAGTTGCCGCAAGAAGAGCGTCTTCTCTCCATATTGGTGATGTTGAAATTCATGGGGCTGGTTAGACAGTGACATTAGAGACAAAAGCAAGTTCAAGGTGAATGTGTCCATTTTAACTGCATCTATATTAAGCACCAAGATATTTTGGTCACATTGTTTGATCACTGTCAAGGAGGTCTAGCGTTGGAAGGGGTGGCAGGAAATCTTGGTAAAGATCAGCCAGGTGACGGAAGGAATTTCCGTACGTATACTATCTGGCCTGGCATGCAACTCCAGCGGCCGAACGGGGATATTATACACTTGTGCATCTACCTTAAACATGAGTAGTAGCGCAAGAGTAACCATATCGTCAATTCTGGGATCGGACAGGGAATCTGATGATTCTGATCTAAGATATATGTGTATCGATGAAGAGCACTCTGATAGATGTGCTGTGCCGAGGTGCTCTATCGAGCCCCTGCTTTGAAGCGTCCAAGAAAACAACGGTTTTAAAAGGTCGAAACTGACGTGCTTTACGTGGGGAATAGAGAGCTCTCTCGCTCTGCGACGGAGGATTGTGAGCCCGCGGGAGCATAAAACACGGCTAGGGACGGACGTGCGAAGGGATTGGAATGTAGAGTATGCTCATCGCCAAAACAGGCTGGAGACACCGGAGACTTGTGCCGATGTATACCCTATGATATCACGCATAAAGCTCCGAGTTGTAGATCACTAAACAGCCCTTACTCGGGAAAACTCCGCGTAGTGCCACGCTAGACTGAGGATGAGCTAGGGGGCTTGCATCTTATCATCAAGGGGTTAAAAGAGCACCAATCATCTCGTGTCTGATATGAATTAGTATGCAAGATGGTGTAGATAACGGCATACCAATATACAATACCTGTGAGCCTTTTCTATGGTCCGTGGTAATCCGTTATTGCCGAGGTTTGCTGTGGTCACACTCCTAGGGGATCGTGAGACCAGATACCAGATTTGGACGGCGCAGAATTCTACATGACATGTGATATTCAAAGAGCATGGACTTGAATACATTTTTCCGAAAACTCTGGGTTCAATTTCCATGCGACAAGAGGATAAGGGCAACGCTATTGTTTCTCACAGAGTTTACTCGACTTGCTTCACTATGCTGAGTCTCTGGGCATGTTTTCAAAACTACTATATTAGCCCACATTTTCCAGCAGGCAAAAAGCTAGCTCTAATGAATTCGATAGTTGTGGAGATAAGCCCGTATATTCAATTCTAATGCATAAAATGGTGAGTGGGAAGCCCAAATGACGCCCTTTCAGTTAGCGAGCCAAATATTCTGATCTGTGCCATACCCAAACGGAACCTACAATTCATTAAAGCACCTCTGTATCACAGCTCGCCTATAGGCCACACCATCAACGCAGTATCCAACACTACCAGGTCCAATACACGAATAATGCACATCGGGCCGCTACTGTACTATATACCCGTAGACCTCTCGATATAGGAACGTGTTACCCCAGCTCGTGGGCCTCTCCAAATTGTAGTCTGAGTCGAAAAGTCACAGCAACTTGGGGTCTCTGTAAATTGCTTATTCAAACCCGTGGAATGCTTTTCGTGTGTATCGTAGATCGTTGTGCCAACAAATCAGCAATATAGGCGATATCTTGGTCGGGTGAAGACGCGTTTATTTTTGCTGCAGCTCTCTCAGCCAAAAAGTCCAGGGGATAATCGAAGTAGAATAATGTTATGTGGTACTTATGCGATCCTGCCATCGGTTTGAACCCGATCCATGTGTCGATCGTCACTGGAATAAGCATACGTAAGTTCAAGGTGACCACCGTTGTCGCGGATGTGATATTGGTAAAACTGAGTGATATGCGATCGGGATACCGACGAGGCTGAAGTGATCTGGATCTGCGAATGGGCCGAATATGTATTCTCGGTTTAGCTGGTCACCATTGAAGGTGCGGGTGATGTCGACATGGCTTTGGAAGATAATGGAAAGTAGAAGGCTGTAAAAACTGGGATTCAGTGACATCTGATGCAAAGATAGTCGATTCATCGCCTTGCGTCTGATTGGGATTTGTAGGGTAGAGAGAGGCATCCCAAAAGCAAGGTTGATTCGGATACCAGTCTGACAGAAGCAAACAAACATGCAGATATAAGAAAGCGAAAGACTTCTACGACCAGCTTCAAACCCAATGCTAATTATGTCGGGCTGAGATTATTCTTAGGTAGCTTGGACTCACACAGGGAGGTCTTGATTGTACGCGAAGACTTCGTTGTTATGAGGAATCTCAGTAACATTCCACGTTCGATAAGAGGCATGCCAAAATGAATTTGATTGAGAGCCCCGTGCTGAATATCGGCTGACTAGGAATTATTGTCCTTGACATTGCTGAGAGCTTTCCATGGGTTCCGATTGGCAGGTGTTTCTAGTTGGTAGTTCCCATAAAAAGTCAGCTTGAACTATTCTATTATACCGCGCTATGGTGATTTCAAATGCGCTGTCACTCAAGCCTAAATCAACATGAGGATTTTCGTTGCATATTTGTATTGGGCTGGTTGATAGCCCAGCCACCAGCCTCCTTGCACATAATATACAGTAGAATTCGAAAACAGTTTACCCCCCAGACACTTACGCTTCGTTTCTCGGCCCGTACCCGAAACCGCGCTAATCCGTATTTGCTTACAGTACTTCCAGGAATCGGTGTCACCACTTACACTCTCTTCCAGGTGCCAAGACACGCGAAACCCCTTTTGTAATAATCCGATAATATCATAAATCTAGGCCTTGTACCGTAAATACCGGATTATCTGGCTTTTCGTACCCGGGCAGTGCTATCTCACCTGATAGTGGGGCTGAGAATGTCCTCCCGCTTTGATGCTGAGGACCTCCACTAACAGCATAATTGTACCCATGGCCTGTTGATTATGGCTTCAGTATCATTCAGTAATGAAAACTCGGGAACTCAGGTGGGGATCAATCATGGACAGATCTATATATCATCCGGTACGTGTCGTGAAGCCCTCTAAGCCGGGGCATATCGAGTGACAGTAATCTTGTGGTTCAGACCGACAGGAAACCCCACAACAGAAGATAGACAACGGTTCGCATCGCTCCATATCGGTGAAAAATGGCAACCACTAATGATAACTGTAGAGGTGCTTAGGTCACTGGCATTCCCGCAGATGCTAGATCGGAGAGACAATATCGAGCTACGTTATGCCAGTACCTGCCAATGGATTTTGGAATTGGAGAAGTACCAGTCGTGGTTGATCCAGTCCCGCGGTCTACTATGGGTTAAGGGCAAGCCGGGCGCGGGTAAATCGACCTTGATGGTATTCCTATATGACAGACTGAAAGGGTCATAGGACGGAAATCAGGGCATTCAGGTCGACTTTTTCTTTTCCGCTCGGGGAACGGAGATACAACGTACACCACTAGGCATGCTTAGATCGTTGCTGAACTAAATATTTGACCGCGATGCTACCGTACGCCCTCGGGTGCGCGAGACCTATGAACAACGATGTAGGCAGTTTGGGTACGGGGGAGACAAGTGGGAATGGCCACAAGTGGTGCTAGAAGAGTTACTAGCAGGTGCCATCCTAGCATCCGCTAGTCGGCAACACGTGTCGGTTTTTGTCGATGCTCTAGACGAGACTAGAGCTGAGTCCGCTCAACAGCTCGCAGCGTATTTTCATCGGCTTATTGACCGAGCAGAAAAAAAGAACGCTGCTGTTCGAATTTGTATCTCATGTCGACACTATCCTATTATAGGAGGTGCCCACAGCATAGAGATACATGTCGAAGAGCATAATCATTACGACATCGCTACATACATCAAGGACACACTTGCTGATACAGAGGTCGAAGATAGTCCTAGTGAGGACACGAGGCAGATACTGATAGAACAACTGATCCAGCAAGCCAATGGTGTGTTCCAATGGGCTCGTCTTATAATGCCTCTTGCCCGACAAAGAGTTTTTGAAGGCGAATCGTTTAATGACATCCGTTGCTGGGTACGCGAGGTCCCGGCTGGCCTAGAAGACGTATATATGTACATTCTAAACAACGTGATAGAAGCGCGGAATCTGGAGCAATCGTTCCTATTGTTTCAATGGGTATGCCTAGCTGAGCGACCACTGACCGTGTCAGAAATGCGGTATACCTTGACAGCTAAGAATGCCCAAATAATGCGTTTCCCAAAGACATGGGAGAAGGTCTACGGTTTTGTTGAAAGCGACGAACGCATGAAGCGAAGGATCAAGGCTATCTCTGGTGGACTAGCAGAAGTCGTCTCAAGCGAAGCTTCGGACGAAACTGTCCAGGTAGTACACCAGTCGGTCAATGATTTCTTACGCGCGAAAGGGCTAGCAATTTTGAGTGATAATATCGGCGCCAGCAGTCCACCCATAAGAAGAGAAAACATCCTGCTACAATGTCAGGCAAATCTTTACCGATCCTGTCTTATTTATCTGGCTATACTACATATACGCGGAGACATTTCAAGTGACTCTCAGGAGACGAAAGAGGAACTTATTCGGAACCACCCATTACTTGCTTACGCCACTACCAACCTCTTTATTCATACGGAAAAAGCTGCTGAATCTCGTGTGCTCGTGCTACCGAACGAACAAGATATCCTACAGCAAGTGATAACTCAATAGGTCCAGATTTACAACGTTCTGAACCCCGTCACCCTCGCGTGCCCACCGAAAGGTACTACAATCGTTCATATGGCCGCAGCCGCAAACCTCGTTGATATAATAAAGTGTTTGTCTGTAGACTGTGAGGACGTGGCGAGGAAAGACGAATACGGAAATACAGCTTTCCATTTAGCAGCACGACACGGTCATATAACAGGGGGAAGCATTTTACGTGAGAAGGGAGCGGATTGTGAGGCAGAAAATATAAATGGAAGAACGCCGTTGATCGAGGCGGCTAGCCGTGGACATGTGAGATTTGTCGAATGGCTCCTAAATAAGGGCGTGAAGCTTGAAACAACCATGGTAAAGAGTCAAAGTGCTCTCCAGGCAGCTTCATTGGGAGGCTATCAGGCCGTTGTTGAAATTCTGCTGGGAGCTGGAGCAGAGGTAAATGCAAAGGGTGTTGAATACGGGAATGCCCTACAAGCTGCTGCATTCGGAGGAAACAGTGAGATAGTACAGGTGCTCCTTGACGCTGGCGCCGATATCAACGCCCAGGGTGGTAAATACGGCAATCCCCTACAAGCTGCTATTACGACTGCTATTTACGTAGGAAGCAGTGAGACAGTGCAGGTGCTCCTTGACGCTGGCGCCGATGTCAACGCCCAGGGTGGTAATTACGGCAATGCCCTACAAGCTGCTGCATTCGGAGGAAACAGTGAGACAGTGCAGGTGCTCCTTGACGCTGGCGCCGATATCAACGCCCAGGGTGGTGAATTCGGCTATACCCTACAAGCTGCTGCTGCTGCTGTATACAGAGGAAACAGTGAGATAGTGCAGATGCTCCTTGACGCTGGCGCCGATGCCAACGCCTAGGGTGGTGAATTCGGCAATGCCCTACAAGCTACTACATACGGAGCAAGCGGTGAGATAGTGCAGATGCTCCTCGTTGCTTATAGATAAACTCGGCCAAACTCCTCTTCATCTGGCTATATCGCTCGGTCACATCGATTTTGCTATTAAGCTCCTCCACCTTGGTGCTAATCCTTCTCTTCCCGATGGCTATAGTAGAAACATCCTCGACTGGGTAGTTGAAAATGAAAGCCTGGCCCACCAAATCCAAATTCACTGCCCTTCAATTGTCATGACCCCTAATAACACTCAAGAGCTAGCTGTTCGTCAATCAATTCTTCAAATCTCAGATACGCTCGTTCGGTCTCAACTGCACTTCTCATAGCCACTTTTGCAGCAATTAGGTCGCTATTTTTTGTTTGTCGACGATATAGATAATGTCCGCTATCTATTTCAGCTGCATTTGTTTCTAGAGACCTTCACTAGTACTCGTATATACAATACTACGTATAGCATTTGTATACAATTTATTAACGGCTCTCGCTTTGTGTACAGAATCTGTGCGTATATAGATATATACTCGTCCTATATACAGGAACAGCCCTACTACAGTCGATTATACCTAAATCAAGAGCATAAGACTTTCAAAGTTTTACATTTACTTAATCAGGACCCTCCCTTTACTACCTCGGTATCGGAGCAGTTGAGAAAACTCCTTCACGAAATTTCTGTATCAAATACCTATAGAAGTAGGAAGGGGCTATCAAATAATTCCGTAACTTACCCGGAATCCAAAGTAACAGCACCTAAATAACAGCTCGAATTTCAATAGCTCTTCTAGATCCAATCCTAATATTCTATACTGTTTTATTCGGGCTTTCAGCAGTTATACTGAGATACTAGTATATCTAGATCTGGTTGAATATATTTTTGAAGTTTGCCGTCTTTGGCTTGTTTAAATTAAAGAACGATTTCTCTCGCCGACAAGTACCGCAGCCCAGACTATCATCTTTCGTTAAACCGTTATAAGGAATGTGGCCTTTAGAGCTCGTATTGTTAAAAATATACTGACTAGTTAGCATTGCTCATACGATAAGGAAACATGATCGAATGTACATAGAATTGTATAGGATAAGATACTATATATTGCTAATACAGGCATACTAATATCCGGAGGCTGCGCTTAGAATAGTAGAGTAGTACTTAGCGCCAAGAGTAGATAAAAAACGAAAGAGTTAAGGTGGTGACACCGATTTCCGGAAGTACTGTATTTTTATAAAAACTACGTGTTTTGCCGTATCGCGGTATAGAACGTATTGGAGTTAATCGTTATAAAATAAAGGAAGATCTATTCTTAGAAATGGATTGGCGTAGTTTCGGGTACGAGCCGAGAAACAAGGCTTGAGTGTCTGGGGGGTAACCTGTTTTCGAATTCTACTGTAGACGAACAACTTCTCATCCCAACGTTGAAAGGAGATTGTTCTGCGTTAACTCTGTTGGTATAGTTCTTTGTTTCTTTTACTTGATACATATACTAAGTAGTCTGGAACGACCAAATAAAATCCACTATACAGCCGTCTCCTGAATTGTATAATCGCCTAATAAATACCCAAAATCACATAGAATCCAGCATATCCTGAAGCCGACAAGCAACAGAACCCTCACTCTCAGGATAATCCAGCAGGGTACCACTAAGCTCAATCAAACTATTCTCAATAAAGTCACAAAGTCGAGGAAAAGTCGTCTGGTAGAAACCAGGGCGTGCGCCAGCGACGAATTCATGATGCGGCAAATAAACCGAGATATCAGACGCCAGTGTTTTGATCTTGCGCATGGATCGAGCAGTCCACATGAGTTTCCCGCTCACTAGCTTCTGATGGCCTGGATGGTTGATCAGGATGTCAATCTGGGTCGCGAGTTCTAATCGGAACTCAATGATCTCTTGCGTGTAGATTGGCATGAGATTCTCGGCCCAGCCTGGTGCGGAACTGTCCCACCAAGCCATCGCTTTTGGGCGATGGGTAAACGAGTAAATTTGAGACGATGTGGGAGAGGTGAATTTGTATATGATAGTTGAGATGTGGATCGAGGAGTAGGGAGAAGCCAAATTGGTGGTGGTTTGCTGCTTCGAGAAGGACTGACCGGGTGTTATTTATGTCTGTTGGATACAATATATTCAATTATGTTCCTTGGTAATGAAAGGAATGGCAGTTATAAAGCCCATTCTTTGTCTTCTTTGTTGTGTTCCTGAGTGCTGTCTCAGGTGAGAACAAGCCGAGGGACGATGTCTTATGGATGGCCCTTATGGATAAAGGCACACGAATCAAACAAAGCAGCAAGATTGGATATACATATTTCCAATATATAAAATCGTGAATTTGGTTGCCATGTTCTCAGACCCAAAGTTTCACCTTGAGACAAGTCGTTTTCGAACAAGAGGTATGTACAAGCCAAAGGATAAGGGGTGATACCACTAAGCCACAGTAAACTTTCCCTGCTCGCGAATATCCCGACTAGAGCTTCCAACATAAACAGTGAATGTACCAGTAGGCACAACCCACTTCTGGCCCTGGACATCCCAGTAGCTCAAGTCACGCCGAGTGAGGTCGAAGATAGCCGTCCCCGTCTTTCCCGGCTGGATATTCAACTTCTGGAACCCTCGCAGCTGCTTGGGAGGAGTGCTTGGCGCTGAGTCTGGAAGACCAAGATAGAGTTGAGCAACCTCGGCGCCAACTACCATGCCAGTGTTCTGGACAACGATAGAGACAGTGCCGACCGATTCGAAAAGTTCCGCCGGTCCACCAGGAACAATGGCTCCATTTGATGGACCAGCTGTGGCAGAAACGCTAACCACAAGTCCAGTGTAGTTGAATGTCGTATACGACAAGCCATAGCCAAACTCGTAGCGCGGGGCGATGTCATTCTTGTCGAAGTGGCGGTAATCAATAAACAAATCCTCGACGAAATCGTCGTTTAGCGCATTGTTCCAGCCAGCCCCGTAGTCTGAAGCCTTCTTGGCGATAGTGTATGGGAGTTTGCCGCTTGGAGAGGTGCTGCCATATATAACATCAACCAGAGCGTTTCCGCTTTCCTGGCCTGGTAGCCCAGCCCAGACAATTGCCTTCACCGAGGGCTGTGCTAGGATAGTCTCCAGAGTAACAGGCCCCACGCTGTGCACGACTACGATAACATTTTTGTTCACTGCTGCGACGGACTTGACCAGTTCGTTTCCATTGTGCCAGGGATCGATATCGTTCCTGTCGCCAGCGTGGCCCTCCACTGTAAGGTAACTGGGCAGGGTGTTAGCTACCGCAAATGCATTAGGTAGGTTGGCACAAGTCCGACTCACCCTTCGCCAGCGTCTGCGTTAATGAAAACCACAGCAGTCTCTGCCGCTGCGGCAGCGGAGGCAGCATCCGCAGTGCTATCGGTCGTGCTCTCGACAATTTTCGTACCATCTTTTTCGGCCTGGGCTTGGATTGCATCAAGAGGAGCAATGAGGTACTAGAATTGCCTTGTCAGATTTTCGATTTTGATTAATATGCTGGTATTAGCTTGCTTACAGGGAACTGAGAAGTACCACTTCCCCATCCCATGGCTAGAGTGCCGTCGTTGCAGCCGCGGTCTGTGCATGAATTGGGACCTTTAGGGTTGACGATAGCATCCTGCCCAATGATGGCCAGACTCTTTGGTTTCTGAAGAGGCAGAGCATTTCCTTCATTCCTCAGTAGAACGATGGAATCACGGGCAACGTTGCGGGCGACTGTCGCATGATCTCCTGTTACGTCGACACTGGCTTTGCCGCCATCCCAAGAGTTGAAAGTCACCTCAGGGTAGCCTTTATCCTGCTCGAGAAGGTACCAAGCTGCCAGGATACGCGTTGCCATATCATCCACGCGCGACTGGGGCACAGAGCCATCAGCAACAGCCTTCTCGAGATTTGGTCCCCAGAATATACTCTCGGGCGCCTTATTGAAGTCACTACCAGGCATCGTCATGTCAAGTCCAGCCAAGGCACTGCCAACACCAGTGTGCTGCGCATTCCAGTCGGTCATAATGTAGCCAGGGAAACCTAGCTCGTTCTTCATAAGACTGTTCAAAGCCTCACTCTCACAGGCCCAAGTCTGGTTCAATTTGTTATAGGAGCACATGACCGATGCGACATTTGCCTTGACTGCGTTCATGAACGGCCATACATACAGCTCATGCGTCGCGCGGTCTCCGATGTTAGAGCTCATGGTTTCGCGATTATGCTCTTGCTCATTCCCGAGCCAGTGCTTGATTATGGTCAGAACGGACGAAACGATGAGCAGAGTTGAGGTCATCATACCTTGGCGCAGGCCTGAGCGCCCTCGTCTTGCATACCCTGAATTGTCTCTTCCATAGAAACTCCACTAAGATACGGGTCGACCGAGAACCCTTCCCAGTTCCTACCACCATCGGGATTCTTTCCTAAAGGTCCAGCAACTGGTCCTAGCTGGACGTGGACGCCCAGGCCTTTCGCTTCCTGGCCAATTGCAGCACCTCGCGCGTATAAAAGACTGCGATCCCAAGTAGCTCCGGCGTTGATACCCGCGGGGAAAGCTGTAACAGGATTGGCATAGCGGACGCCCAAAGGGGAGTCCTGTAGGCATAGGGAGGGATAGTCAATCGAGCTGACGGCATATGTATTACCCACGCAGGGCCCCAGCCCCCAGCCGACGCCAGTAGCAATCCCGACCTTTTCGGCTAGATTTAGCTTGAGAAGAGCTGCTTGGGCTTTTGAGTAAGCCGCATCCCAACCAGCAGCTCCTGGGGCATAGGCATTAGCCGCGACGCTAAAGGCCAGAGCAGAAAAAAGAAGGCTCTGCATAATGATGTTCGCCGTGGGTCGGTTAGTAAATTTCTCCCTGGTCCGGCGGCGCGGATGTACCATTTATAAACCTCGGGATGGGGTAGTTGGGCTTAAATTCCCAGGACATATGACATGCCCCCCTGCTCCGGGTGCCAAGTCAATGGTGATTTGCAACCCATGACTAAATTGAAGCGGTTTCCCTGGCCAAGAAAGCACACTGTGAGCTCTGCATGTAGAGCGGCAAATGGGCGACTGCATTGTTACACTGTAACCTGCAGGTAAATAGGGTTGGTCCACTGAAGGCCTTGGGCCACCAGGGAATTTCCGTTTGATTGGCGAGTGAGACACGGAATGTGGAAATATGTAGGGTGCGAAGTTTCAAATCAGCCTAAACTTCTTGCTTTTGACGAAAGCCAGCGGCACATAATTTGGAAGGCGTTCTACCCCGCAATCTTTTGCTGCCTGGGGAAATTTCCGTTGATACTCCGTCGCTGCGGGTTGTCGGGACGCTGCCCGTGTAGGGAGTAGCCCTGTGGATCCTTCACCATCGTTTAGAGCTAGATCCTAAAGTGTACGGAGTAGAAACCGAACCAGCAGGGTAAATGGATGTTTCATATTAAGATGCAATGGGAAGGATTAACGATCCAAGACGGAAGGAGTAACAACCTTATGCGACCCTGGATGTGTTACTGCCTGAGATCAAAGGTAAACACCCCAGGCACCTGATTCTTCTGGCTTCTTTCTCTTTCAAAACATGGAAATCATGACGATTAGATTGATCAAGAGAGCCCGTTACAGTATACAATGAACGAAAAAGCAAAAACAAAACAAAAAAGGATGAAGGAGCGCGATTCGAACACGCGGCCTCTCCGAATTTAAATGTGAACTTAAACGGAGAAATATTAAAATCAATAGATGATATAAGCATCATCAAGACAATTCGTGACGGTGTCAGTTTAACTGCTAGTTTTGTATCACCCTCATATTCATTTCCATTCCATCGCGGTATTTTCCTTGTTTCCCACTTACATTAGCAGTCCCGAGGTCTGGCTTGCTGATTACGTTTATCCTCGATGACTATGGAAGGAAAAGAGATATGTTTACCAAGCAGGCAGGGCCTCGGGCATATACATACATCTCACCCATCCATGCATGTATCAACACAACATACAAACAAACAAAATTAAAAAAACAAAAACATACAACAGTGAGGATTCGCTGGTGGTCACCCACCCAACTACTAACTCACCGGCGTGTGGCTTAAGTACGGCTGAGCGGACGGGAAGCCCTGTTTTCCACACCCTATGGTCGTATGTACCAGGTTACGTGTGGGAGAGGATGATAATGTAGATAGTATTAGATGGTAGAGGAGTGGAAAGATGAGAAAGCCAAGTGTGATATAGGACGAGCATGGTTACTGTGGCGGATAAGTGAAGAACAAGGCGACTAACTACTTTATATGGATATAACTCTCGAATCTCGTATATTGCTAACCATGGAGAATTTGAACATTAAAGGCGTCTCCGAGTCTACCTCGGGATACCCAGCTAATATAAATTACCTGTAATTCGATTTAAAGTACGTTTATATTGACGTCGGGACATAGATATTCTGATGTAATACCTATTTTTATTCCAGTCGTGGCTGAAATACCTCGAAATAGGCGGCTATTTGCTACAAGTTCTGTCGGAACTAGTATGCGTAGCTTAAGCAATGCCAGTATATTCATACTACCCAGTTCCCGGCTAAGATGTGCTTATGGACAGAGAGTCATTATATAGAGATTCATAGTCAACGGCTATAACTTATCGATATAGTATAGACTAGTGAACAGCCAGCTAGCTAGCTCGCAGCGACAGCTTGTTCCGACCTAAAAGCGGATGTTGCAAGAGTCTGGGTACGCTCACTGTTCGGTTCCGTGGCAGCTTACCCAAACCTAGCTGCTAATTAGCGGTGTCAACTCGGTGAGTCCTGATTTTATCCGCATACAGATGACAGAATATTTGCTAAAAGATCCGGTCTTGGAGCGTTTAATGTCTGAAGGTAGTATGGTTAACCATATCTCTGAGACGGGTGAGTATAAGGAACCAGTTGTGTTTTTGTTATCAGATGCGAGTATATAGATACGTGACTGGTGTATATTTGTTAGTAGATGGAGACCACATGGGGCGGTGATACCCACGAAGTTGGATATGTTATGAGATGCCTAGCTACTATACTAGTAAACATTGAAGGGATTTACACTATAAATACGGGAATTCATTGTAATTTTAAATCCATGGATTCTTCCCCAGTAAAGTGGGGCAGGTTTGTGCCATTGTATATACTTGCACATGTACATGTGTATGATTCTCCGTTTGGATTCATATCTCAAATTCGGAGAGACCGCGTATTCGAATCGCGCTTCGGGCTATCATCTTTTTTTTTTGTTTTTTGTTATATTTTAAATAATTTCATGATGAATTTGGTTCGGAAAAGCAGCAATTCTCGTTCAATGCCACCAAAAGATTACTAGCAAAGAGCTTGTAACTAGTACAACCACGTGGTTTTGCTCCTCTAACAGCCGGTTTTTCATCTGCTCATTATTTTTCAATTAAGCTCTTAAATTTGATCATACACTTTTACATAATTACTCTATTTTATTTATTGAGCTATAACACCAACAGTCCGAATGTAAAAATCTTCTCCAAGACGGCAAGTGTGGGGCCAGATGCAGCCCCCATTACACCGCTGCCTCACGGGCAGACCCCTTTTGGGTTTACGCTCAACGCAACTGCATATTACATGTCCAATAATTCGAGTTTATTCATGTGGGTAGCTACATAGCCAATCAGTTTGCGCTCCGAAAAGCGGTTCCTGGCTAGGTTAAGGCAAGGGGATGAAGGGGCTTCGGGAGGGGATGTCGTGCTAGCTATATTAAACTAATTCTACTACTCCGTAGAGAGAAGTCTTGTTCCCTGCATTTAGCCGGCATTCTCCTCACTATCTACTCCGTATTGACATTGCGCTGCTAGTTGTCTTTGTCATTCTCTGTTGATCCTCAATTGTCATGGCGTCCCGCCACTTCCAGCACTGGTATCATCATTGGGGCGAAGGCATGCAAAACATGCTCCATAATGATCAATGTGGCGGCATGTTCAAAGCCTATCTAGAAGGGACAATGTCGTGGTGTTCCGACGAGGGTTGCTACGTAGGCAGCGTAGTTGACTGCCTTTTGGAAAATACGAAGGAGTCTTGGAAGGCAAATAGTATGTATCTCATAGATGGAAACCTTTTTTGCACATGGTTTCAAAAACACCCCAAACTAACTATGATGGTGTTCTCTAGTGGCATCAGCCGCATTGATTTTAGGCCTCCTACCTACGCTACTAGCTGTAGGAGGCCGACCTAACACCGTCGAGGTTGGCCTTTTATCATTGCGCCGGCCGTTTCTGGCTTTTATGCTGGCAGTCGGGGCCCCTGGTATTACGTCTATAGCAGCCTTTGAGCACAAGAGTGCCATCCAAGTGCTACAGAAGGAACCGGATAGCCTCCACACGCCTAAACTGTCGAGACTTTCGGCTATTGCCATTGTTGCGATTGAATATATCTTGGCCTGCGTTGCTATAGCTAATGTTGTGTTTACAAGCTGGCAGCTTGGCGTTTCTTCAGTCTGCAGCATGGCGTATGCCAATACATGGCTTCCACTTTTATGGACCTGTTCTACCCCGTTGATCTATGCGTGTGGTACATTTGCGATCATGCTCCGCATAGAGTTTAATATTCCTCAACAGGGCACCGTGCAGAAAGCAGGGATGCTCAAAAGGTTATTCAGGCATGAGATGCAGCTCTGTAGCCAACAGGCCCAGGCCAGCGTAACCTTCCGACGGGAATCTTACACCTTCATCTCTTTGTCTTTACTTACCTCTCTGCTTGCTATAGTTCATCTTGCATTTGGCACGGTCCTCCTTTCGAGTAGTCTATTTGTCGGGACTGGAGATGCTTTTGTCATCACTGCTAGATACTTTGCTTCTGCAGCAGTTTGTCGGGTTATCTTAATGTTCGAAATGAACGGCATGAGACAAACTGTTGATCTTCGGTACGAACACACTCGAAATAGATTCCCGACACAATCATTGACTCTAAGAAGCTAGTTATCACTAGGGACAGGGACATATTACTGTTCTTCGATGCTGACAATATATTGGGGGCCGTACTATCTAAATGTGGATACAAAAGATGAGCCCTGGAGGCGCGACACCTCACGAAGCGGAGGTTGTGTGGGAGTAGGTGGAGATAAGCATGGCATGAAATTCGGCAAATCAACGGCCTAATATTCTTCGAGAGACTGTTTCTCCTTATAAAATAATATAACCAATCAATTACAATCTCGTACCCTCGGCGGAATCTTCCCCCTTTAACCCCACACGATCGGCTCCCCGCATCTCCACGAATGCCGGCAAATTATCCATCTCCCACATTTCGCATCACAGCAGCCATGCAGGCAAACAAAACACACAAACGACGATGGGAGAAGGAGGATACATTGCCACGAAAACGAGCACGTCAAAGCTGTGAGGCCTGCAAGGCCCGCAAGACCAAGGTACGAACCCACCAATAACAGAGAAAGAAGAGCTAACCATTTAGTGTGTCGGTGTCGAGAATGGTGACTGCGAGTATTGCAAGTCCCTCAATGTACCCTGTGAATTCAACCTCAAAAATCGAAAACGACCGTTCTATAGGGTATCCGAGGAGACTTATGATTGCTTGGTCAAGCTGCTACGGCGCTTCGTTTCTGAGGAAGAGCTGCCAGAGCTCACAGTCCAGACTATAAGCGCTTACTTAGAACAAATGCGTAGCAACCCTCCTTCACAAATTTCGCCTGATGGTCGTGACAGAGATGTAGAGCCCAGCGACGCTGTCTCAGCCCCGAACCCTCAAGACGATCCGCAAGAGCACGACCCGCAGGAGCTGGCAGTGCCTAATGATAATTCACTCTTTCAAGAAGAATTGGGGTGTATGACGTTGGATTCAATGGGCAAATATCGTAAGTTCACTGTTGTGGACTAGTACACCCGGATACTTACTGAACTACAGGATACGTTGGCGCAAATTCCTCACTTCGATGGTATCACGCTGCGCGCATGGTCAGTGAGCGGCCCGTCCTTTCAGATCCACGCGTCGTTATTCCATTGAAAACCGGCTTACTTCCACCAACTACGCCCGAAAGCGTAACCAATCAACACCGAGTCGAGCATTACCTACCGTGCCATCGCCTATCCATGGAGTACACCACACGTTTTTTTGCACAGGCCCATTCGATGCATTGTTTCTATTCGGTGGAACAATTTTACACAATGCTTGACCACACTTTGGAAAATCGGGGGAAAACCTCGAGTGCTTCTTGGCTATGCTCGCTTTACGCTATTTTTGCGATCGGATCAATACGGTCGAATGGTAGACCAACAACGTCGGACAAAGCCCTCCCAGAGGATATTCAAACTCCAGCCGGGTATCTTGCATTGGCGAAGGAATTGATCCCACGAGTGGCAGAAGACGCCGATATCGAGAGCGTGAGAGCGTTCGCATTGCTAGTTCGTACCTTAGCCGAGCGTCCCTGGTGTCATAGAAAGCTAATAGACTCTAGAGCCTAGCGATGCATTCAAACTGTTATAGTCTGGAGGCGTATCTGTATCTTGGTACAGCAGCGCGCATAGGATTCTCGCTTGGTTTGCACCGCGATATATTCCCAAAGACCCTATCAACCGTCGATCGAGAGCGACACCGCCGGGTATGGTGGACAGTATATGTCCTGGACCACGAGATGGCAAATCGGTATGGTTATCCATGTGCCATTTCCGACGATCTGGGATTCATGACGACGGGCCCCGCCTCAGAACAAATCTTGGATCCATCTCCTAACATGCCACAGGGCTTCCAGGCACTCTCAATCAGCCTTGTACAGCTCCAGAAAAAGATCAACATGGAGTGTTTCTTTCAACCATTCAATGGTGGTAGACTACCTATCAATCTAGTTACACAGAGTCTAACCACACTGAAGAAGTGGTTGGACAAGGTACCTCATCATCTGCGTTGGGACTGCACTGCACCCCCGCAACATTCGCGATCGATCGCAGTTCTCCATTTGCGGTATTGGTCATTAGTGATCTCAATTTCACGTCCGTTCTTGTTACTCTCGGTAACAAAAGCTGGGGAAATCGACTCCCTTGTCAGGCTAAGGTGTTATGATAAACTTAGCAACGCCTGCATTGAAGCGGCAGAGATGTCAGTCCGTATCTTGCATCGCATGCAAACCATGAACATATTGTCCAGTTTGACATTGAACGACTGCCATTGCGCAGGGGAAGCGATGTGCATTCTCCTGCTGGCGCTTCGGAAAGCTCAGAGTGCTAAACACCAAGATATGCTACGGACCTGCCTTGGTACCTTAGCCAGCATGGAAAAAGTTGGCTGGTGCGAGAGGATCGTGCCTGATATCCAGGCAAGAGTGTATGAAAGCGGATTGCTGGACTCGGAGGCTCCGACGGGGATTCAGGACCAGAGTTTGCTCTCAGATGGACCAGGGAGCTCAGAATATGCGGAGTTGTAAGTTCAACCTATCCCATAATTGCTAAACAAGTCCCTTCTGACTGAGATAAAGTGACTTTGATGTCTCCCAATGGGATTTATTCCAGCCACAAGGTCTGGACTCCTTTGCCCAGTTGATGAACACGTTTCCGGATGCCACCTTTGCAGCTGGCATGGAGCACTTATTCTGACCGAAGATAAACATTTCAATAGAGTGGTGACGCATAAAGATGTGGATGTGAAGACCAGTATATATTTGTTCTACTAGGATTCAAGCTTAAAATATTCTGTTGATAAATGCTTAAACACTTCAATTTTATATCAAAATCCAAATACCTACCCATGATAGATATCTCTTTCAGAGCCTTTGTTTAATAACATTGGGTACAGCTTCCCTCTCCTGCCATGGCAAAGGCGCACTGGCCGGTTTCACCGGTCCCAAAACTGACGATCTCCGCTTCTTCCACTCCTCAATCTCCCGAGTCTCAACAAAGTTCCCATGCAATCCCAGCCGCAATTTGAATGGTAAATGAAGTACAGCAACAGGCCCCTGTGCAATATTTTGCGCATCAAAAATGCAAACATCATTCCGCAACACATCCAAATGATTCAGTAGCGCCACAATATACCCATCTCCCTCCCGCGTGCTACCAGCCCGAGGAATAAACGCCGGCTCCTGGAATGTCGCCCTCGGCCCCGCCCAGAAAGTATCCCTAACAGACCCATCCCATGTGAAATGACCGATTGTATTGAACAGCCCCCCAGCTGGCGATCCGCATCGCTCTGCATCGTAGGGCTTTGAGCCGTCGATGTTCGCTTGCCAGTAATGATTATATTTCATTGTCAGGAAGCGTTCATCAATGCGAGAGAATTCCCCAGAAAGTGTCTCAACTTCCTGCTCTGGCTCAACCCACGAGTGAGACGGGAGCTGGGGATCGAAGACCCAACGAGTCGTCTTGTTCTGGAGTTTGTTGCGCTGGTTGACTGTCCCGGAAGGTGTGTCTGCCGGGGGAAAGAAGAAGAACACATTTCCGTCGGCGATGGTCAGGTCAAAGACTACCTTACCGTCGTCTGTCTCGTAACAACTGACGGTATGACCCTGGAAAGCTATTTTCGAATCAGTACGATCCAGGATTTATGAGTTCAATAAGTCACACACCATTCTTCGATCGGAACCAACGAATATCCTCCGGCTTTCCCCCTCGTCGGGGTACGAGCCCATACCATTGATCCTCCTTAGCATCCCATGCCCAGTGATTCTCGCCTTTTGCCAGACTGTCCTTATTACACTTCAACGGTGTCATCGGGAGAACGACCCAGTTCTTACTGACTCCACAGTCATGGATAATGCCACAAAATGGAGCCTCATACCAGCATTCCTCCGTCTTGATTCCATCGGCATCGATCGTGTACACCACAATATCGCGGGATCCATCATTCCCATTTCCACCGGCCTATAATAACCAGAAGTTAACATCCAGCACAACAAATGATCGGACAGACATACCTCATATCCATAACAAACCATTTCACCAGTACTAGGATCCCATTTCGGATGCGCAGTAAAAGTCGGACTCAGAACCTGTCCCTCGAAATCATATCGCCCAATCGTCTCGAGCGTCTCCGGATCCATCGCATAAGGCGGGCCATCCTCTTTAGTCGCCAGCAACATCCCCCTCCAGAAAAATATATTCGTATTAGCCGCTGTTCGGATCACACCGCGCACCGCTTCATTATCCGTATACGGATTACGGTACTTTCCGAACAAAGCCTTGCCGTGCTTCGATTCATACACGTATCGATCTGTGTGGACATATCGTTGCTTAAAGCTCGCTCCGCCATTGTGTATCCGGATTGCCGTCACGTTCCCGTCGCCATTGAAGTGAATGTCTGAGTCATAGACGGGTGGGAAGCGGTGATCTGGCTGCACGCGAAAGAAGGTCCCGTCAATGTCTTTGGGGATTACGCCGGTGACTTCGAGATTTTCGACATCGGCTTCCAGGCGAGAGGGGGAATTGAATCCAGTAAAAGTTTCTGTAGAGGGGAATTTATTTTGTTTGCTTGTTTTGACTCCATCGACGTAATTGGGAGTGGATGAGAGTGACTCTGCCAGCTCGAAGATATGGGCCATTGTAGATTTCTGGGAAACTTGAATTAAATTTGATTCGAATGTAAGTGACACCGGGGTTTTTTCTATTTCTACTATTCAAAGTGGTCTTCGAGGTGTCGTATGGTTTCCCCATCGGATCGAGCATACGATATGTTGGGGATCGACATCACTTCGGATACAACATTCCGACTGAGCTTCCCCGCAAAAGAATGGTGCATATCCTAACTTACGTAGGCTCTTTAGCCTCATTCAATATGCGGGGATATCAGTAACATCAAAACATCTATCCATTCGTCTAGACACCGGTTTGAAAGCCCCGACAAAGCCGTCTTTCCGGAAACCCCTCGGCGTCATGACCATGAGCTCGAATGACCTTCATTATCACCACCGGTGACACCATTCCGTAACGCATACGATGCGTTATCTACGATCTATGACCCTAAATATTAGAAATGAACCATCCCATAAATATAAATCGGTCGGAGTATCCCTGAATGAAATTCACCTAAAATTGTCACTACATTCCATACCATAAACATCGCCATGGGGTCCATAGCTCCTTCAAGTGAATACATCGTTGCCGACAGATATATCGGCGAAGCCAAACCAATCAAGATCATCGTCATCGGTGCAGGCATCTCTGGTATCGCGTTCGCATACAAGATCAAATCTCTTGAAAACGTCGACTTCGTGATCTATGAAAAGAACTCTGATGTCGGTGGGACTTGGCTGGAATCTCGGTATCCAGGGTGTTCGTGTGATATTCCCGCGCATTCATATAGTTATCCCTGGGTGAACAATCCGAACTGGTCGCAAGTGTGAGTGCCGCTATTTTCTCTGGTTATTGGAGTTTGGTGTGTTTGTCGCTAACTCTAATAGATATGCTGGTGCTGAGGAGATTTGGGACTTCTATCGTGGGCAGGCAAAGGAATATGGCGTGTACGAGAAAGCGAAGTTCGAGCACCAGGTTGTTGGAGCGGAGTGGAGAGACGATGATGGCAAATGGAGGGTGGAAGTGAAGAATCTCAAGACCGGTGATGTTGTTGTTGACTCTGCGGAGGTCTTGATTAACTGCGGCGGAGCGCTGAAGTATGATTGATGCCCCCTGGATGTCTCTCTCTCTTCTAACATTCAACAAGTAACTGGAAATGGCCTGATATTCCGGGTCTCCACTCCTTCGGGGGAAAGCTCGTGCACACTGCTCGCTGGCCTCAAGATTTGGATGTGACTGGAAAGCGCGTGGCAGTCGTCGGTGCTGGGTCTTCGGCAATCCAGGTCATCCCCGCTATTCAACCGCGTGAGTGAGATTTTGCAGATACGCAAGGAGGTGCTAATATCGAAATTCTTAGTTGTGAAATCACTTACTTCGTTTATTCGTTCGCCGACATGGATCGCGCCACAATTCTTGGGACAGCTTGCAAAGGATGGACGAGGAACAAAATACTCAAAAGAACAACAGGAAGAATTCACCCGGAATCCGGATAAACTACTACAGTACCGTCGAGAGATTGACCATGCCCTCAACTCGCGGTTCCCTAATTTCTACAAAGACTCTGACGAGCAGAAAACGGCGAGGAAACTTGTTGAGAGTGGGATGAGGGAGAAACTCGCTGCGATGAATCCCAAGCTTCGGGAATCACTCATTCCAGACTTTGACGTTGGCTGTCGACGGTAAGTCCTGTGCTAGCACACTGGAAGTTGTCTGTTGCTAATGTTTCCCCCAATTAGTGTCACACCCGGTGAAGGATACCTCGAAGCTCTCCAAGCAGACAATGTTCAAGTTGTGAGAAGTCCAATCCACTCTATCAGCAAAGACGGCTTCGTCATGGCCGACGGCACCACACATTCTGTCGACATTATCGTTGCAGCGACAGGATACGACACGTCATATGTTCCGCCATTCCCTCTCATTGGCCGCAATGGGGTAAATCTACAGGAAAGATGGACAAAGACCGGCGCAGATGCCTACCTAACATGCGCCGTCCCTGATATGCCAAATTACTTCAGTATGACACATTATATCCCACACAAGATGCACATCTAATAATTACTATAGTGGTTGTCGGCCCAAACTCACCTATCTCAAATGGATCCCTGATGCCCGCAATTGAAACACAACTCGATTTCGCACTGAGCTTCGCAAAGAAAATCCAGTGCCAGGGTATCAAGTCAGTGGTAGTGAGCGCAAAAGCGACGGCCGATTTTATTGAGCACAAAGATGCAGTTATGCAGAACCTGACTTTCTCTGGAACTTGCAACAGCTGGTATGGTCCCCCCTGTGTTACGGTCCTCGCCAAAGGTTGCTAATCTTGTCGCAGGTATAAGGGTGGTACTTCTAATGGGAAGATCATTGGTGTATGGCCAGGATCACTTAACCACTTTATGGAGTGTCTTAAGGAACCCCGTCTGCAGGACTTTGAATTCACTTACCACACTGCTAACAGATTTGCGTTTGCTGGGAAGGGACTTTCGCTTCTTGAGAAGCAGAATGGTCAGTTGGGGTGGTATATCAGAGCGAAACTAGCTTAACCGTAGGGTTATCTATTCATATTTCACCAGCTTATCGTTTGGGATTAATCAAGAGTAAGACTACGTATCTTTTTGCTACCAGCTCACTTGTACTTTCAATATGTCGCTGGTCGTTTCTCCTCACTAGCCCGTGTATAACATTATGGTATCATAGTATTTTACACACCCATCACACAGCTTAGCGATCTGTTCCCCGAAAGCCAGGCCGCCAACGAAAAGAGTGCATTGGATTTAGTCAAGTTGAGATCCACCTTGGCATCGTGGCCAATAATCAGGTTTAGACAAGACTTCGGACTTCAAGCAATGGAACTGTGACCTATGAAGATGTTCAAAAGTATAGTGCTTCGTATGGGTCTTATTCGCCATTGCAGACCAAAAGTCAGAACATATTCGCCAATCTGAACAGTATAACCGACCAATTTTGGGCCCAGCTCCCATCTGGTACCAATACTGGATTATTACGACAGTTCTCTCCTCGGCTTAAGTCAACAGCCAAATGGGAGAAATACTCAGCTGGCGTACTTCCCGCAGATTGTTACTCGTCTGGCGCTTTATATTTTCACTACGAATATGACGACGAATTTCAATACAATATTGAAATTTGCATGTCAGGAGACGTGTCAGAATCGCCTTGGAAGAACCAAGCCTCTCGGCAGGACATTAGCGAAGAGTTGTATCTTAAGATGAACTTTTCAGGTCACTTCGTCGGATCATGGGCATTTATTCGTAATTTCAACGGAGCCAAAACCAAATCGTATTCGACGAAGTTGACCCTTAACACCACCATCGGCACTTTTGAGCTTCCCAACTACGCGAATGGCGAAGTAGCGGGGCCGTTCTCCGAAGGTCCATCGAGCAAGGTCACAAGGAACTTACACGCTCGAAGTCTAGCCAATGATACAGCATGGAATACGTTCACTGCTACCCAAGACGCCTACAATGTTCGTAACAAAGGTCCGCTTAAGAGCATCGCCCTGGCTTTGTTTGGAGAGGGCTCCTTTGCCGATGTGAATCACACAGTTTTGGCAGCATATTCCCACTCCGACGTCACGTATGACAGTTGTATTGGAGTGGTTCCTTTATTCCACTAACTACTTCTTGACTACCGCGTCCCCCCCCCCCTCCCGGGCCCCTGTCTCGTTTCAGTCTTGCGTAAGGGCACAATGGGCGGGCTGAAAAGTTAATCCTGACCGTGATTCAAAAAATATCGCGATGCATGATATTGTTGCGTTATATTTTATTTTTGGCTTTATCTGGTGACACTCTCGGGCCACCCATAGCTCGCCTAGAGAATACATTTTCGGTGGCAGCGTTCCTTGCCAATGATGTGATGATGTTCAAATTCTCCATGGTTAGCAATATACGAGACTCGAGAGTTATATCCATATAAAGTAGTTAGTCGTCTTGCTCTTCACTTATCCGCCACAGTAACCATGCTCGTCCTATATCACACTCGGCTTTCTCCTCCTCCTCACTACCTGACACTATCCACATCATGACTCTCTCCCCTACCTAACCTGATACATACGACCATAGGGTGTGGAAAACAGGGCTTCCCGTCCGCTCAGCCGTACTTAAGCCACACGCCGGTGAGTTAGTAGTTGGGTGGGTGACCACCAGCGAATCCTCACTGTTGTATGTTTTTGTTTTTGTTTTGTTAAGTAGATAGATAGTCTTGTGGACCGGGAATCAAAGATTAGTCCAAGGCCTGCACTTGAAGAAATGTCAAACTTGTAAAGTACCGTATGCGTAATCTAACGTTCACTAATACAGTTATGGCGATACAGTCGGTAGCGAAACCAGCTTCTCTTCGAGTTCTCAACAATTAGATAGTCAGTAGCTCTTTCGTTCGTTAAACCATGGAGACTGAAAGGATCGTGTTGCTCATTTGTGCTTTTATTCTCGGCGTTATCTTAAGCATTTTGCTCTCCCTTGCTAAGGCATGGCTACGCTACCTATGCCCCTAGATGTGGCCACAGCCAAAATGAAACGATGCGTATGGAGTACACCCCAGTCAATTCAAGCCATTCAATAGCGGCACTGCCGAGAGGCAGTCGATGATGTGGTGGAGTTGGCTTCTCGGGACTCTATCTTAACGCCGCGTCTATGTCGCTTGGTATTCGTACTGGTAAAGAACGCTACAGTTCTCGTTCTATCATGATTCGACCCTTTTTATATTTATACCATCGTATTAATTTGGATGAAAGATAGGTAGAAGGATGTGGGTTAGTTTAAGCAAATCACTCAGTAACAAGTAGACAAGGAAAAAGAGAAATGCGAGTAACTTGAGACTGCCGCAGACACCAATTGCAACCAGAGGTATAAAACGTATTTTACAATTGCGACTTCCCCTTGTTTCGGTAATGCTTGGGCCAGATACCCTGTTTCCCGGGGCTCAGAATACCATTGGGATCCAGCGTATCCTTGATTCGCTCATTCAAGCGCATCAAAGCACCACCACCAAAATCGTACTGCTCGGCAACCAGATCCATATGCTCAATGTGTGCACGGTACTCGCCATAACCAGCTTCCCGTGCAGCATGAACTAAATCGACGAACAGGGCGTTAGCAGTGTCTTTGTCCTTTTGCGAGTTGCGGTCGAAGTGAATCATGTTGATGTGTGTCATGTGCCGTAAGTGCATGTGCAGACCGGCAACGAAATCATAACCGTGCTTTTGGCAGAGTCTCTGTGCTGTGTAGTAGAAGTCGAGAGCTGCCTTCCCGTCTGAGGGCAGGACAGGCGAGAAGGATATGTGTCCACTGTAAGTTATTAGATTTATTGGTCTCTGCGTATTGGGGTCAATGTTGGGAGTCATTCTTACCCGTCAAGTCCACGGTATTCAATCGACTTGATAGGCCGTAGGCCGGGATTTCCAGTTTGCAGGTCGTAAGGGATATCGAGGGCATTGACATATTTCTGGCCGGGCTTGGGATAGTGAGCAGTTGCTTTCAATGTGTGGCCCTCGATTGGCTTGAATGCTTCTTGGATCTGCTTGAGATTATAATCCATCACCTCCTTAGGCCCGTATAGAGCAAAGGTGGCGTCCCAGAATCCCAGCCCAAGGTCCTTTTGGATCTCCTTAATTCGGTGGTATGGAATCGAAGTATCCTCATTCCAGAAGTCCTTGCGGAGACCACGTTTATTGATTTCGCGAATCACGTTGCCGATAACAGGGTGGTTTTGAATCTTTTCCCGTAGGAGTAACTCGCGGAGAATATCTACCATGGATGCTAGATCACGTTCCTCGGGGACTGAGAGCACGACTCGCATGAATCCCTCGGGAGCAGGGCATGCCCAAATTGACATTTTGGTGACAATGCCGAAATTGGACTGACTGAACATCGAATCGTAGGTCGGACCATAGCCACCACGGAATAATGGCCCGCAGACGGAGTTATCCAGAGCGCCCATGCCTGTTCGAACCAATGTGCCGTCCGGGAGCACTACCTCAATACCGCAAATTTGGTTAGAATGATCGCCGTGGGTAGTGTATCCCCAGCCCTATCCAATGTCAGCTACAAATCTTTTCTTTCACCGCGATTGCAAGACTTACCCGATCGAGCGCATTTCCAACCACACTTCCCCAGCCCAAAGCGGGAGCTGAACACCAGATGTGTTTCTTTTGTGCCTGGATCTCCTGGAAGAGCTCGAAAAAGCTCACACCTGGCTCCACAGTATAGTAGGAGAACTTCTCGTTGACTTCAAGGACCTTGTTCATGTTCTGTAGATCCACGATAATGGAACCCTGCAGAAAAAAGAGAGGTTAGTTGGATGGAAGGAACAGTAGACGATGAACCCAAACTCACCTTCACGCGTGCTTGAGGACCACCATAACCAAGATTCTTTCCACGCGAAACCGTCCACAGAGGAATCTTGTATTCATTCGCGATGGCCACAATTTTCTGAATTTCTTCAACAGTTGTAGGTCGCAGCGCGCAAGCACTGCCACGTTTTTCCTGCTCATCGGCATTCATCGAAAATGGGTCCATGTATTCGATGTGCAATTCCTTGCCAACAACCACCTTTTCCGTACCCAGCACATCCTTCAACTTATTGAGGACAATTGCCCAGGAGTGAGTTGTCAGGCCGGGTGGCAGATACTCAATTGCTTGCGCAAGCTCGGCCTTGTCGTACCAACGCTTCCGGATCACTGTGGCAGCCTCATTGTCGCTAGCATTATGGCTAACAGTAACAGGTTTGAAGGTGTATGAAGCCATTGTGATTTGAAGATACAAACTGGAAATGGTGGTCGAGTTTATCTTTTTATTTGGAGCTTTTCATCTCCCCGCATCAGCGGCTCCTGAATGCCGATAAAATGCCGATATCCATCTTAGTTATTTTGCATTTGCTCGGGTCAATTCCTTGAGAGCTGTAAGGTCCGGGATTTTCAACTCATCTGGTTGTCAAGGTGATTGGTCATGGAGCCGACTTCCCCGCAAAATGATCGCAACGAAGAGTTCCCTCAATCGGATTGTTATCACCGGCCAAGCCACAATCCTCGCTAGTCCTTGGCATAAGTGAAAGTCTTCGCTTTTACAACTCCGATCCTTGGTGGAGTTGTGGGGTTGCAGTCTGGGGTAATTGAGTCAAACCTGGGGAAATTGATCTGTGCTCAAATAATTCCTGAGCCAGTTATTATTGGCTGTGTGAAAATATATGACTATATAACCCACCGTACTTTCACCGGAGACCCGCTAAATGTGACATAAAACTGTCACTGCTTCTACAAACAATTTCTCTTTTCTCTTTATCCAATTCGACCATGGAGCGGTCGACATCCCCAGATGGTTCACGGGGAGACGAAAAGAGCAAATTCCCCATCCTCGCCCACAAGAGGTTCCTATTGGTATCCTTATTTGTCGGATTTTCTATGCTCGAGGTCAGACAGAAACGGCACCCCTGAGACATCCTAGGAATGAAATATTGACGACTCTCCAGTATGGCTTTGACCATGGTGAAATCAACGGCTTCCAGGCCATGACCGGCTTTTTACAAGTCTTTGGCTACAGGGATCCCGCTGTGCCCAGCGGTTGGAACATCGCGGCATGTTCTTGCCCGTGCCTCCATTCTCCCAACAGGACTAATATAAAACAATAGGCCGGTCCTCAGCAAATTATCTCGTCATTTTTGCTTCTCGGCTCCTTCATTTCGTCATTACTGGCCGGCGTGTTCAGCCGCTATCTTGGGCGTCGTCACTGCGTGATGCTCGGAATGGTTGTTCTGATCGTAGGAGTCACCGTTCAAGTTGTGACGACCAGCTTGGGGGTTCTTTACTTTGGCCGGTTGGTGACTGGTCTCGCCAACGGACTGATCATGAACTTCACATTCATGTACGTTGCCGAGATGTCCCCTGCACACTTGCGAGGCGTTGCCTATGCTATGGTGTCTGGTTGGGTGACATTGGGTAGTGGAATCGGTGCGGTGAGTATAATCTCTCCAAGGATTAATCCCTTTCACGTCAATACTGATTTCGAAATTGCCATCTAGGTCATTATCAATGAGACATCGACAATGATGAACCGACTTTCTTATCAGATTCCGCTCTATACTCTCTATTTCCTGCCTGTTGTCATGCTCGTGGGTTTATTCTTCCTTCCGGAATCACCTGTGAGTTCATACCGCCCTACAGCAAACTATGAGATAAACTAACAAGTGATATAATCAGCGATGGCTTCTATTGCATGGAAGAAGCGACGAGGCATTAAAGTCGCTCACTTGGATCCGTGCAGACGCCTGCGATCGGTTCGAGGTGCTCAAGGAATTCGAGGAAATGAGGATCAACGTTGAGCTTGAATTGAGCAGCGATTCAAAGGCTGCCTTCTTTGAACAGTTTAACAAGCGCCATCTCCGCCGTACCATGATCAGTATCGGGGCTGGCCTGATGAATCCGGCAGTCGGCGGTATGTTCGTGATGGCATTTACGACCTATTTCATGAAAGCGGTAAGTACTCAGCTTGACACTACCATGATATCCTCACTAACTGAATCATCACTCCAGAACGGTGTTAAAGACCCCTTTAAGTGGGGCATAGTAGGGCAGTGGGTTGGGTACTTCGGACAACTCATCTCATATCCATTCATCGCCATACTTGGAAGAAGAACCATGCTCCTCCTCGGCGTCGGCATGTGCTGTATGTCTATGCTTATTCTCGGGATCCTATTCCAAGTTCCCGCGAGTCAGTCTGCTCGCGCCAGTGGCATCATTTTTTTCAACACATTCTACCACTTCGGTTTCAACTTCGGCGTCGTCAGTCTGGTGTACATGGTGTCGGGCGAAATTCCCGCGCAGAACCTTCGAGCCTGTACAACTGGAATGTCTACTGGAATTGGCTTTGTGTTTGCGTGGTTGACTGCATTCACAGCACCTTACTTCATCAACCCTGCAGAGCTCAACTGGGGTGGAAATTATGGTAAGCTTTTAGTTACAGCGGTTATGATGAACTGAGGCTAACAGTATTCAAAGGATTCATCTGGTTCGCCTCCAGTGTGGTTGGGATTGTTTTTATCTATTTCTTCGTCCCTGAAGTCCGGGGTAGAACCCTTGAAGAGATTGAGGAGATGTTCGATAAAAATGTCCCGGCCCGAAAGTTCCAGAGTTATGTCTGCGAGAACGTGGAACGGGCAAACAGGGAAGCGGCTAAAGACTTGGATCACGAGGAAGCCAAGGAAGGACAGATTGAGCATATTGAGGTATCTACTCGCATTTGAATTCGTTCCTGGGTTTTATTTCTCTATAGTATATAGCACTTCCATTCCATAGGCAATCAACCTCGTGGAATCAAATCTCTAGAAACAGCCCCATGCCATAGTTTTTCAGCCCTGGATATTCTCCAGACATGGGAGTTTAATCCCCTCATCCCATCGTCCATCGGGATTATCATCCTCGACCTACCCCACAGTGTCTGCCGCTTCTTGACCGAATGCCGCTAGTGGCGCGGCGTTTCAAGTCACTATGGGCTAAATAAGCGAGTTTAGGGCAAATGGGATAATTCCTCTGAGGTATCTACTATATCCTAAAGTAAAATAAATTATAGTAAGAATCTGCATTTTGGGTTAGTAGGGACGACACAATGCAATTGTTAGCCAATGATAGCTACTGTAAACGAGTACCGGTGAATTAAATGGCATCATATTGTTCGCCCTGACATAGGAAACTAAATAATATGATGTAACTCGTGGAGTATGTAGTTTCAAGGGAATTGTATGCAGCACGACCGTATTATTCTACCCATGTGAGTTGGCCCAACGAGCAAGCTTATCATATAGTAAACTCCAGCGGGTCACTTTCGGCGGTCTTACAGCATTAGTGTCATAACTGACATAACGTTTCGTCTCCCTCAGTAGCCGTTCCCCTCCTAAGCAAAGTTCCCCACCTTGCCATCAGAGTTGTTCCCAATCCAACCGGGAGTTGCATCAAGAGCTTTGATGCGATCAACATGTTGCGTGGCGAGCAGGGGAGTTTTATCTGATATAGAAGCCCCAATGCGTAGCATCGCAAAGGAGTCAAGAGTCCCAGTCCATCTAGGAATCGATGCGCTGTAGAGCGCCAATGCCAAAAGACACAATAAATCGACAACTAGTAGCACCGAGACAAATATAATGCCTGCCAGTGAGATATGCGGGACTTGCTGATCGGTACCCATGGCGTATTCTATGGAAAGAGACCCATCGATATCATTCGTACCCTCCTATTTATTTTCATTCCATCACAGTATTTTCTGTGTTTCCCACTTACATTAGCAGTCCCGAGGTCTGGCTTGCTGATTACGTTTATCCTCGATGACTATGGAAGGAAAAGAGATATGTTTACCAAGCAGGCAGGGCCTCGGGCATATACATACATCTCACCAATCCATGCATGTATCAACACAACATACAACATACAACAAACAAAATAACAGAAACAAAAACATACAACAGTGAGGATTCGCTGGTGGTCACCCACCCAACTACTAACTCACCGGCGTGTGGCTTAAGTACGGCTGAGCGGACGGGAAGCCCTGTTTTCCACACCCTATGGTCGTATGTATCAGTTTATTCAGGGAGAGAATAATATCGTGCAGTAACTCGTGTCTCGTCTGTATGGAGTAGCTGGAACTTTCCATATCAGGAACTCAAGTGGTCCTTGATAATCTGACAATTGGGCAAGATGTCACCCATATAAAACAATCCGTCGGTACTCTTTGGAATTTCTTTCAAGTTTGTTCATTCCCTAGAATATCCGAAATGATTGGGTTGAGCGTATCGCCGATACATCAGGCATCAACATGTAGCCGTATGCAGATGCTTGAACCCGAAAAGCAGCTGCAAGGAGATTATGGCGAATAAAAATGCATAATTTGGCGCTCTACGCACTATCAATGCGCCCTAGCTATACTTGACAGCACCCCCGATTTTTCTGCCATGACTGATCGAGTCGTTCGTGTTTAAAAGCAGGCGGGCGCTGATCTGTGAGACTTTATCACACACTTACTGAGAATGTTCCACTTGCTCGCGCGGACGGCTGGGACGACTTTTCCAACAATCTCGCAACCGATCTCGCGCCATTCCTATCCCTCTTTGGTGAACAGATAACGAAGTAGTACCTCAGTGAGAGCCTCACAAATCTCGATTATTTTATCTTCGCAATAGCGCCAATGGGTATCCTTACAGCGGTGGTCTCTGCAATTCGCGTATGTGGGACCCCATCGCTACGCGCCTTTATCGGCAGAGCCTAAGAAGGGGTGGGAAATGCGGAGGTTGAGCTATGCTCTTCTACGAGCCGGGACGTATGTAAGCTCTACAATAGTGGTGGCATTGCGCGCGTCTTCGGCCGTCTAAAAACTCTAGAGGCTGTTCACGACCCTCAATACGATTTCAGTGACCCTATAGATATCACAGTAGGTATATATATATTTCAAGAATACGTTCGAGGGAAAGGTAAGGGACTGTGGGAAGAGGAAAAGCCTAAAAAGAAGCTAACCGATCCGGAGTCAGCATACGAACCGGATATTGCTAGTACGGAGTTGTGGAAAGAGGAAACGCTAGAGGAGAAGCTGACAATCGTGGAGTTCGGTGAAACGGATACTCCTGATACGGAGTTGGCTCCGAATCTCTCTCTTAATGTCGGAATCAAGAAACAACCAACTGCCGTCTTTGAAGTAATTACTCTGGTTAGCCTAATTCTCCAACTCGGTGTTTTGATCTTCGCTAGTATTGTGATATACTACCTGAAATGGAATAATGATGGTAGTCCCTTAGAATCCTATACTTACCCCCTTGTGATTATCGGGACGTTTCTTGTCTGTAGTGGGATATTATATTGTGTATTGCTTATAGGCTAGAGTACTAAAGAAGACATTTGGATTCGGAAAGATAAAGATCTTAATATATCGTCCGTTATATATTAAGTATAGCCTAGGGGTCAAATCATTGGGGATCAAACCTTTGATACCTTCTCTTACATAGATTGCGACAATAAATTGAAGAAGTATATAACTTCAACGAGGCAAAACGGATCTAAGGAATCAATTTTTGGAGTATGGATAGCTATTAGAACGACGGTTTTTGGCTTTATCTTACAGTTCATAGGCCTTCGGGGTATGCATTCAGCAGTATCCATAGCCTAGCTGGGAGTTATCATGGTCATAAGTATGGTACGAGCTGTACTGCGTATGTAGCGATTAAAACCTGATGATAACTTCTTTACTAGATTTCCGGATAAGGTTCTTGGTCACGAACTAGACTGGCTGGCCTTACGTATTAGCCGAAACGCTATTGAAAAAGATATCAAAAACCACATAGATAATTATGAACAGTCATCCCCCAAACCTGATCCTGTATACCGTTACTTCTGGAGACTCTGTGGTGTACCGAGACGAACAAAATCAGTCTTCAACTTACTCACAAACCCCAGAATACCGCCGCCATGATATTAGCGTATCGAGCCCGACTCGTATCGCTTACTGCTTTATCTACTTTGTCTACCGCCCCTGCGAGGAATTTTAAGAGTGATATGGTCAAGGTCCGAAGTGAGAGTTAGTAACTAGAAGTATTAATTGAGGCTACCGTACAATCGATATTCTCCAAGGCTAAGATTAAGGAAACGTGGAAAGATACCATATCGTTGTTTTAGGGCATTGATTGTACCCTCTGCGAATAGGACAAGTAAATATCGAAATCTAGGAAGCTACAAACAATTTATCTTGAATTGGCTCGTCGAGATCTAACAAGCCCGGGGATGCTTAGAGACAAACAAGGCCTAGAAGGGGCTCTAGGACTGTGGGTTTAGTCACCAAAGTTTAATCGAATAATAGAAGCCGGGGGTGAAGTGACTGGGGTTAAAAAGTCTATTCAGAGCCGACGGATCATTCCAAGTGACCAAATATCGAAGCTAGATTTGAAGCTATAGCTCGGTCATAGTATCAACAGTATTACGCACACAGAATACGAACCATACGATACATATGCTGATAGATTCGCTGATGTTGGAGCCGCGAGTACTGTGTGGATAGAATAGAGATATAAGATCATTCCAGAGATCTCTACTACTAGTTCGTTTCTTTGGTGGGAAAGCTGCACAATTGCCACAAGGACAAGATTCTAAGATATCCAAGTTTTGGTCCGCTGCGATAAAAAGTTCGCTTTTGACATTGTATGCCCAAGAAGTGTTTGTATCGTTTATCGCGAGTATTCTTAACATCGTGGATTACATTGGCCCCATTGATGTTCAAGAAGCTGAACCTCTTCGACTCGAAAATAGTCTGGTGACTGATATCATTGAACTATTCACAAAGATACAATTAGGCTCAAGATAGGAAGCTCTACTTTGTATTATGCCCTTGATGATACCGCAGCTCAAGTTGACGCTATGGTATGCGGCACAGAACGGAGATAAAGCCGCTGTCAAGGAACTCCTCGAAACCCAAAAGGTCGACCCGGACAAGGAAAACAATATTGGATAGACGCCGCTATATTGTACGGCACAGAATGGTCATAAAATCGTTATCACACAACTCCTTGAGACCAAGAAGGTGAACCCGTACATGAGGGACAAAGATGGACGGACACCACTATTGCGGGCGGCACAGAACGGATATAAAGACGTTGTCACCCAACTCCTCCAAATTGAAGAGGTCGATCCGGATGCGAAGGACAATGATAGACGGACACCGCTATCGTGGGCGGCAGAAAAAGGATATGAAAGCGTCCTCAAACTGCTCCTCGAAAATGCTAAGGTCAAGTCGGACACGCAGAACATTTCTGGATGGACACCGCTATCGTGGGCGGCAGAAAAAGGATATAAAGCTGTTATCAAACTACTCCTCGAGGAAGAAAAGCCTAATATGGATGCGAGAAAAAATAATACGCTATCATAGGCGGCACGGAATAGACACGAGGCTGTTGTCAAACAGCTCCTTAAGACTGAAAACGTCAATCCGAACGCGAAGGACAATAATAGACGGACGCCGCTATCGTGGACGGTAGAAAAAGGATATAAGACCGTTGTCACACGGCTCATTCAGACTAAAAGGGTCGAGAGCGACGCGAAGGACAATGATGGATTGACGCCGTTATGGTATGCGGTATGGAACGAATATGATTCGGTTATCAAACAGCTCCTCCAGAATTCAGGCGAGGAGAATCTTGGTACAGTGCTCGAAGGCCAGGGCAAGTACAAAGAGGCCGAAGCCATGTACCGCCGAGCACTAGAAGGCAGAGACAAAGTTCTAGGACTAGAGCATCCCGACACTCTTGCCAGTATGAGCCATCCTGGTTCAGTGCTTGAACAACGGGGCAAGCACACAGAGGCCGAGGTCATGCACCGCCGAGCACTTAAAGGCAAAGAGAGAGAGCTCTAGCACCGGAGCATCCCGACACTATCACCAGCAAGGAACGCATTACCCTATCAAGAAATCCTGCGCGAACGTCTCTCAAAAACCACCCTCTTTTCAGATCCTTTCTCAGTACTTCCTCTATGCCGCCACTTCATGACATGAACGAGATTGATGGAAGAACTATGTTCCTAATCTGGTGGTTATCTGCTATTTGGAAGGTGATGGACACATAACTTTGCTAGTTTTTTGTATAAACTTGAGACGTGACGATTTTGGGTAATACATTTTGTCACCATCTCTGTCTTCCCGTTTCATGGCCAGTAGCAGGACGAATAGAAATTTCTCCCTACAATATAATACTCATCGCTCAGCATTTCTCAGATCTATTACTGAGATATCAGCACGTCTAAGTTGGGAAACAATGTCAGCTAAAACAGTGTCGCGCAACAAAAATGTATTGGTCTTGTCGTTAATCGATCAAATACACTCTTAGGGTATCTAAAGCTTGACTATCCCGGAATTTGTGTAAACTTATTGGCTGGTTCCTCTCACCCCTAAGAGAGCAAGACACGCGGTTATTACGCAGCATACTCGTTTCCTCGCTCACTATATTCTTAGGGTCACTGTTTTGTCGTATCTTCGAAGGAGCTAGCTTTACTTGGTATCCGAAACACGAAGGCCATAGTTTTGATCAAAAATACAAATCTTAGCTTTTATCACTTCACCATTAATTGTGCCTGTATTACCTTGCTACTAGTAACTTTTACCCTGAGGTCTGTACTAATCTTTTGAACTCGTATAGATACCCAGCTACGCGCAGCTCATCGCTAGGGCCGTAAAATCCGAGGCCCCCCGCAGATCGGCCATTTCCCCGCAATTCGCCATTTGCTTTTCCGCCATCGGGTGCTTGGAGCCGATGCGCGCCACCATCTTTCCGGGGCGATACTAGCAGAACCTGACTAGATAGCAATTATGTGTTGTTACCGGAGGCTTTCAACTCCCGAGCCAAACAGAACCATCCATGGATGATGCTAGTGTGGACACATCCGTGGTCCTCATCCTACGTCCATCATATATGAATGCGACACCTACGAATCTGGATGCTGCAACAGTCTTCAAAAGTGCCAGAAAGGTCTCACAATGCAGAGTACGCGGCTGAGTGACCCAACTGGGTTCTTCGGAAACCTAGTTATCCCCACTAAACTGGCGGATTTGGATTCGAATACAAATCTCTTGGGGATCACCCTCATCGCCGGTATCACATCACACATCGGGTATTTCCTTCATGGAGAGCATCACAGAGGCTGCTATCAGCTTGTCAAAACATATGTTGCTCTTGAAATTATCATTGCTGGTCTTTTAATCCGAAAGAATGGCCATGATCTCACGACATCCGCAATCCAGGCGGCCATCGTGACTGCTGGATACCTGCTGGGCCTTTTTGGTGCTATGGGTCTCTATCGAGGATTTTTCCATCCACTTCGTCGGATTCCAGGGCCTTTCCTGGCTCGATTCTCCAATTTATACCACTCATCCTTACTAGGGAATTCAGATAACTATCGCGTCATCTACAATATGCACAAAGAACATGGTCCGATTGTACGCACTGGTAAGCTCACATATGACAACTCTACTTGGTACTCAACTCATATTCCTCATTCAGGCCCTTCCAATTTGAGCTTAAACGCCCCAGAGGCAGTTCAGCTTTTATACGGACCAGACTCGCAGTGCGGCAAGACTGCATGGTATGAAGTCTCACGACCATTGCAGAATTTGCACACTGTCCGCGACAAAAAGGTGCACGAGACCCGTCGAAAAGTCTGGGCTCGTGCATTCTCACCCAAATCTTTGGTCGAATACGACGGACGTATCGCCGAGTACTCGGAGCTGCTATGTCGTCAACTTACGAATCTCAATGGGAAACCGTTCGACGCGACACGCTGGTTCAAGTACTATGCCTGGGATGTGATGGGCGAGCTCGGCTTCGGCAAGGGATTCGAGATGTTGGAAAATGGAAAGAACCGCCACATACCAGATCTACTCGAGGAGGGAATGGCCCACATCGCACAACTACAGGTCGTGCCATGGCTGGTTATTCTACTACACAAACTCCCCTTCGCTGCTAAAGGTCCAAAGCAATTTGCAATGTTCTTTACCGAGAAGGCTATGAGTCGTGTTAAGGAGCCTCCTAATAAGCCCGACGTGCTTAGATACTTGGTCGACCACTATAACAACAGTCCCAAGGCAGATACTGATTTCCAGTGGCTCCGCGGCGATACGAGGCTCTTTGTCGTGGGCGGGAGTGACACCACCGCATCGACCTTGACACACATCATGTACTACCTTGCTAAGTACCCCGAGCAACTCGCGAAACTCCGCGCCGAGCTCGAGCCACTCCTCGTAGACCGAACTACTCTAGATCCTAAGGATGTCGGCGAGGCTAAGCATCTGAATGGTATCATTCACGAAGTCCTCCGGTTACATCCTCCTATCCCGTCTGGCTTCCCGCGACTCACTCCGGAAGAGGGTATTGTGGTTGACGGTACCTATATCCCCGGAGGAACCACTGTGACAGTACCCCTCTGGGTGATGGGACGTTGTAAGTGGTATTCCGACTTCATTGTTAAGGCTTGGGTACTGATATCTATATTCAGCTGAGGAAGTCTACGAATCCCCGCTCGAGTTCATCCCCGAGCGCTGGTATTCTCGGCCAGAGATGATTAAACATAAGAATACATTTGCGGCCTTTGGTCTCGGTATGCTTGCCTACACCCCTTTCCCACTAAGGCCCACAGGACAGATCTAATTATTTTAATGGACAGGTCCTTACGGATGCATCGGTCGAGCATTAGCACTTATGGAAATGCGGAACGTGATTTGCCATATTCTGTCTCGCTTCGAGAGTATTGAAATGGCTCCGTGTGAGGATGGCTCTTCGCTGATGAACCTGACCAAGGATCACTTCACGGCAGGTATTAGTGAATTTCAAATGGTTTTCAAAGCCAAATAGTCTTGTCCTATATTGTTCTTATTGCTTGTATTTTCTGTCGCAACTTTGAGTTCAGCGTATAATGATATCAACAATATGACAGTCCACTATTCAATGCTTCTTCTATATCAACACCCTGAACATGGACATTCATTCCTTTCATTCCTATTGGCTGAATTTGGACTTGAAGGAGTCGTGGTAGGCTGTGTATGCCGGTGCTGATATTCATCTACCATTTAGTTCTAAAATTGTATAATTCGCTCCCACACATAACCTCACACATACGACCATAGGGTGTGGAAAACAGGGCTTCCCGTCCGCTCAGCCGTACTTAAGCCACACGCCGGTGAGTTAGTAGTTGGGTGGGTGACCACCAGCGAATCCTCACTGTTGTATGTTTTTGTTTTTTTAATTTCCTTTTTATTTCAAGGAAGACTTGCGCTCACTTGTCGGAGAATCAGAAGACATTCATATACAGACCGTTGGATCCGGCGTCCTCGAACGATTTTCTATTGGGCCGTTGACCACGAATGAACTGTGGACTGGGACTAGGAGGGACATGAGTTTGGATCGTGGCCCGTGTAAGTAAGTGAATTATCGAATTCCCATTCCGTTGTCTCTAACATTTCCACTTCCTCGTGCAGGGAAAGATGCGTCCGAATATACCAGTGCAATCGGCCGTAATGAGATGATGTAGATCAAGATATATGCTGTTCCTTGAATGAACTATTACCGGTGGAGCCAGAATCGAGAACTTCCCGAAGATGGTATCTCACTCTTGGAGAAATATATGAATGTCTCCTCCTATCCTGTCCCCCAGCCAAACGACGAGCCGTCCTCTGCCAACGTTCTTTGGCATCCGGACCTTCACCTGGATAACATTTTCGTTGATCCAGATACTTGTCGAATCACCCGCATCGTGGACTGGCAATCAGCGTGCGTTGCTCCACTGTTCTACCAATCTGGTGTTCCCAAAATGTGTAGAAATCCTCGGCTTGTTCGGGAAGGCTGGGTCGTCCCTGGGCGACCAGAGGGTTTGAGAACATGAGTAAAGACGAACAGAAGCGGATTGACGACGATTTGGAGAGCGAGACGATTCACAAATACTATGAGGCACAGGTGTATAAGCGAGCGCCTCTTCATTGGGCTGTGCTCCAGCACCCGGCGATTCCTATCCTCCGGAAACCTGTTTGGCTCGTGAGCGGAGTGTGGGAAAACCGAGACTTGTTCTTTCTCCGCGAATCTCTGTTGAACATTACAGCTCACTGGAGCGATTTCTTCCCAAACACCCCTTGTCCGATCGAATTCAGCAGCGAGGATATCGAGCTCCAGTCCAAGGAGGAGGAAAACATCAAAGGGGTCGGGCGTATGTTGCTACTGTTCCGAGAGCAAGCTGTACTCCCTGTTGATGGGATGGTTGAACCTGAAGAGTACGATTTGGCCCGTGAGAATAATCGTAAGTTCAAAGACATCTTCATTGGGCTGGCGAAGGATGAAGAAGAAAAGGAGCTGTTCAGGAATCTCTGGCCATACTCAGAGTCTGGGAATATCTGAGATTGAACGAAGGTGTATTTTGTAAGGCGTTCAGAGAAACTTGCCCAAATGTGGACTTGAGTAGAAAATGTCGAAATGATGAAGGGCACCCCATTACCGCAGAGAGCTTAGTCCAACAACTGAATCGCAATTGAATAAAGACCTCAATCGTTATTGCATACCGTTGGGTGATTTTGGGACCTGAACGTCTGGGGAACCTTTCAAGATTGATTGTGCACAATATGGCTATACAGTTGTTGGAAAGCGGAGTATCGACCGACTTTGGAAAGAGGTGTCCAATCATCCGAAAAGCGCAAGGATCCGCCATACCAGTTTGCCTAGGAACAATCAACCTCAATAGCAAAAATTTCCTATAGAATCCAGAGTCTAAGCGGACTCTCATCATTGACTTCTATGACGTGGCAATGGACCCTTATTTTAAAAAGAGGCAGTCGACAGCAACGAAGAGGAAGTTCTTTGAACCACAGCGTTAAGAACAAAAACGCCTTCGGATGGCTCTGGTATAAACAGTGTCACCCAACTGGTCACGGTTGAAGTGTTACCATGGTCAGCTGTTGCATTGAGGCTCTCGACGATGAACATATGTGCTCTTGCATCAAATACATAACACTGTGTGTCACCGCGCTTATCAAACGTGATTAACATTGTTAACATGGCGACATGAGTCGTCCTTTCACCGAAATAGAACGAGCAGGAATCTTCTCTTGCAAGGAGGAAACGGAGATTTCTGAGATAGGAGGGTATTCGAGGCACCTGTCGTGGACATGCAGTCCGCACTCCGGGCGCGTCCTTTTAATACCCTCCATCTAGCACGCCGTCGGGCCATCATTTAGGACCTCGCTAAATATTTCCACCCGCCAAAATGTGCAAATGGTCCTTTTGCGGGCGTGCCCTGCATCTTCAGGCGTGTTCGGGTGAAGAATATTCAGGTCCGTAAATTGCCCCCTGAAGCCGCCTGAAGCCGGGCTGAATAGGGCGGCGAGCCGCCCACGCCCAAATCGTGAGCGCTAGGTGACAACTACCTTAAGACATGCTGTTGCATGTTTTTGTTTTTTGCTCTTTTCAGATAGGATAGATAGATAGATAAATAAACGCTCTAGAATTGCTAGGTTATTTTTAAGTAGCTTTAGATGTAAGTGGTATGCAAGATTGACCTGACCATATCCACTTCTGTACCTCTTCATATCCCACCTTAGCCTGGGTGGCATTATAGCTCTATTGCTCCTATCCCCTGATAACAACTGTACATCGTAGTCTGTCCATACAATGAAGGCGAAAGTTCTGTTGGATTCCAGATATCAGGCCATTTGCCGCTACAGAGATTCTGCCATTCAGGCAAAACCAGATCCTGTATGGCCACCTATGTGGGGGGAGTTTGATTGACGAATAGTAATTTGGAAGAATGTCCTGAATCCAAATAATGTTGAAAATATCAATGTGTACAGTCCATCATGGTAGAGTTTGCCTCTCTTCGCCTCCTTTGCTCAACTTTTATGCGGGGCGAATGAATTTTGCCTCTCACCGCCACGAAGGCCCTATATCTCCTCAGATGCCCCGCATCTTTTAATTCTCTTCATCAACACCTCGTGACTCCCACTTTCTTTCAAAATGTCTAAGATCTACGTCGGGTATGTCAAATTCTATCTAATATCGATATTGAGTGAGCGATTCATACTGACAATCTAAAGAAACCTTTCATGGCACACCAGCGACGAGTCGCTCCGTGCGGCCTTCGGTGAGTTCGGCAACATTGTCGACTCTGTACGTGAAAATCCCAATTTTTCCCATTTTCGCTTAAACTAACATTTTCTCAGATCGTCATGGTTGACCGTGAGACTGGTCGCTCCCGTGGATTCGGTTTCGTCACCTTCTCTTCCGCTGAGGAGGCCGAGGCCGCCATCAACGCTCTTAACGAGCAGGAGTATGTTTTTTTTCCAATCTTCCCCCACAACACATCTCTAACCATAATCCAGTCTCGATGGTCGTCGCATCCGTGTCAACCTCGCCAACGCCCGCCCTGCCGGTGGCTCTGGCTTCAACGGTGGCGGTGCCGGTGGTGGCCGCTGGTAAACGTGATCAGTGACGAAAAAGTACGCGATGGTTATGCGGAGCGAGAAAAACATGATATAATGACGCTTAGCGTTGGTGACTGGTGCCTTTGTGTGTGAGAAATCACTCACGAGGCAGTTACTAGAGTTACTCCAGAAGTAGATAGTATTTCCCCCTCGATGTTTCATATACCTCAAGGACATTTGGAATTTCATTCAGAGCCGATCATCTCGTGCACTGATTTACGCAATATTTTTTGGCTTTTCCTTTTTTTTTTCCCTGTAAACTTTTAAAAATTCTTGTGCCCAACTTCATGCAAGGGGGGAACTTTGATTAATCTATTGGTCGTAATGTAGCATCTTGTACATATCACAAAGTGTCACCCACCACCTTCCAATTGTTGTGTTTAGGGCACAGGAATACACATTGCGTGTCCTCTGCATGAAATTTCTGGCTCCGCTTTGAAAATTTTCTGAAAATTTATCCAGGGCACATGTTAATATTGTTTGATTTGTCCATCCATCTAAACCTTCGCTATTTGATCTATGAGCTCCTATGATCCATTCCTTGCTAGTACATAAAGTAGTTTCTAACATAAATTCAGACCTGAAGCCATAAGACGAAATATATTTTTTGACATGCCACCAAGGTGGTTGAAAGGGCTATTGCAAGAACCTTTCCTCTAAGTCCTCTCCTGATACAGAGTACTTTCAGCCTCATATACACATAGAACAAAGCCCTGGAGCCCCGTTGCACTGACTAAAAATAGTATGGAACATTATCGACGTCATTGGCCAATTGCTCCCAAAAAGTGATGCCCCGCGGCTCAACTTGGACCCACACATTGCTTTATCAGATTCCATTTTACATAGAATATAAGCACCTGTGAAATTGACTGCAAAATGTCAGCCTCTGGCGCCGGAAATGGCCCTTCCACTGTAACTTGCAGTGCCGCCCTATCACCCTGGATATTCTGCACCTGCTAACCGCCCTTAGTCATCCTCTTAAGCCGACCTCGGGATGTTAGCGAGCCTTAGCGAGTTGTTCTCATTTCCACTCACGGCAAAACCTGCGCCGAAAACGGCTCCCTTTGTAAAACTTAGACCCTTCCCTGTAGGATCCTTATCATGCCACCCTCCAACCCATCGTCTCACCCACTTCCGAATCCACTCCTCCCTCAGAGCCGGAATCGAAGAAAGAAACGGGCTATGCACTACAGCCTGCTCTGTAGTTGGAAGTGGCACCTTTATCTCACTCTGGGAATCTCATCATAGAAATATGCAAATTGCGCCGTGGGCGTCAGGTGAATTGATTCACTCTGCCTCCAAGCATCCTTCCCTTGACCGAGTATCTGTATCCATTGCGACAAGGGAATAATGCGCAGATTTTGGTGTGATAATTGTCCGATCTCATCAACTATCAGATTCTGTACCCAATCCCAATTCCAGGAATGTAGATTGATCGGGTGGAATACCCGAATACCTGATCCTGAAGGGTCATGTTTGCTTAGAGCAAGTTCCACTAGAACGCGGGCGGGTAGGTCGGCAGGTATCCAATAAATGCTTGTTCTCTTTGATCTGAGCCAGCTAGTAGTTTCGCCAGCGACGAGGATGATTTCGACGCAGAAAAGAAGCACTGGGGCGAACTCGTCATTAGAACAAGGGAAATTGTCATTCGGACTATTGAGGCGCGAACTGGAGCACGGGATCTCCGTTATAAGCAGGTGCTTGAGACTGTAAACACCCCTATCACTTAGCGAAATAAATTCAACTTATATCGTGGTGCTATTTCGGATTTATCACACTCGTTTGACAGTGTGGCGTGGTTCCGTCCGCAAATGAAACATCCACATATCGCAGGGTTATACTATGCTGGGTGCAGCACTCATCCGGGAGCAGATGTTCCGGCATCTCTGGTGTGTGAAAGGCTTGCTGCACAGCAGATATTTCGCGATAAAATGGCCGGAGAGAGAAAGGTCAAGGGTGCAGGCATAGAAGGCAAAATATCGGTAATAGCAGTTAGCTTATTGGTAGCGGTGATATTTTGGTTCTTGAGATATAGATGGTGCATATGATGCTTGGGTGGCAAGAAGTGTGTTTTCAGACAATCCTTTTCTTTGGTGCCAATTCTCGGCTCCGTTAGGAACAGATGATCACTTAATCTGGTTACAAACAACAGCATGAATGACGATTGTAATTTAAGAAGATCTAGATATAAGTTGATACCAAAATCTAATGAAGAAAAAAATAACAAAGTGGACAAGAGTAACGACCCAACTCGAAAGTATCCTGTGTGTGTTATATCATAGTATAACCACTGTATATACCCCTTAGTATACCCACAAAAATGGTGAAAGCAGGCTGATTTACAGCTTTGATTTGCCATGCGTTTGCTGGCGGCGCTGCGGACTAGGCAAAAAGTCCTTCCATCGGTTGCAACTAGTTACCGTTTCGACCAGGCTCATTCGATCAAACTCGGCGCGAAAGGCCTGATCTTCTTCATGCCAACGGTTTAATTCGGGACACAGCCAGCGAGAGATAGCCTCTGCGCAATCGCGAGGGACCTCCTGGGGAATTTGGTGCCCAATCTGGTCGAAACAAATTTCCCGAACGCGACCGTTCACAGCGCCTCCACTGCCGCCTACGCCAGTGCCGGTATTTCTGACCTTGTCTTCCCTCGTAGCAGGAAGGGACAACGGTGATTTGCCGCCAAATATGTACAGCACGCTTGGCCGAAGGAAGGGAAGCTGTGCAAATATCCTAGCTGGCTCGGAGCGGTAAAACAAGGTCGAAGTTGCTGCCGTATTATCAAGGTCTGGATGTGTCGTGTGGGTGCCGGGATTTCCCGCATGATCGAAAGTTGGCCTTGTGAATGTAAAGGCCTCTTGATAACGTGTTGTTGTTAGTGTCATGGTCGTGGCTTCCCTTTCAGTCTCGGATCGTGGGTCGGTGTCGAGGGAATATATTGCTGTCGGGATGTTGCGCAGTCCATATTTGACCCACTTCTGTAGTACTCGTGCATCCCAATTTCGGTAGAATGGGCTATCACGAATTTTTTTGGCTGCTGCCTCACGGGAAGGCCACCGGTCACGCCGGTATAATGCTAGCTTTGCCAGTTCGGTGCTAATTCCACTTCCTTCGAGTTGGATGACAGGGTCCAAGAGAACAAGACTATGGAGAAGTCGGGGATGAATTAAACTGAGGTTTGCCCTAATTAATGAGAATTAATTAGGATATAACAAAAGCAATGGGATGAACTCGTATTACAAATGTAATCCGCCCATGCTGTGTCCAATGCCAACTAAAGGTTGTGGCATATCAGATCGCTTGACATTGATAAGCTGAAGAAGGTCCCTGGAATGATCAAACCAGCTCGCTTTTTATGTTAGCTGGGCGGGAAAGTAAGATTGGTAGAATCAACCTACGATCATCTCCAAGCAATCCTTCATTAATAACACCACTCTGTCCCTGGTTTGCTACGTCCGCCATCCAAATTCCTCTGATATGGAATCCTTCGGATTTTGAAGATATATATAAGTCTTCCCAGAGTGGCTCATACAGTTCCTATAGAAATCTTTAGTTTCATTGTTCCGATTATCTCCTCGTGCAACTTACCTTGGGAAACCCATTGCCGTGCGCAGCCAATATAGTCACATCACCAGGTTCGGGATTGAGGTTATCAAGGGGAACGTATTGCTTAACGGCTAATTGCAAGCCATCGGCCTGGCCATTAACTGTCGCTCCTGGGTATTCCCTAATGTGCTGACACGAAACAATATGTTCGATGACATGAAATACATTTTCAGTGGAAGGTTCCATATTTAAAGTACGTCTTGTAGGGGTATGAGAAATATGTTCAAGTGAGTCTAGACAATATAGTCAATTGTTAGCTATATAGAAGAACATCGTGCTTTATCAGTATCTTTGTGCACCTGGGCACTGCAAGAAAAACTAGCAAGACACAAGATCTGCAAGCCTGACATCACTGAATAACCACTTTAACACAATATAACCGATTAGGTCTCTCGTGCATTCCCAGAGGAAGACTAGAAGGTCACAAGTCAAGATTTTGCCATAATGCACGAACTTGGTGTAACGTCAGAAAGAATCTCGCAATTATTCTGATCGACACTTGTACCAATAACCATGATTTAGCCTTCAAATTCATTTCCATTGTGTAACTTCCTAGCTAAAGAGATACGGTGTATATCATCATACTGATATTGATTAGTGATCCCTGTTGTGACTAAAAATGGAATAGTTACATCATTGATCAAATGAATGAGAGAAATATTGTTCGTAGCTATTGATGCTCAGTTCACACTAAAGGCATTCATCCTTGTGTGGAAATGACTGCTTTATATCTGATTGACTGAGTATTGAGTGCCTGGATAGCCTCTTGAACTCCTTCATTAAAAAGTGGGAATCTTTCAATGACAGATACCAAATCATTTTTAGCACAGAATTGTAGCATCTCACTAATTTCATGCGAGGAAGCAACAAGAGATCCCTGAAGTCGAAGACCGTTGTCAATCATCAACGTCATTGGAATCGGCACTGGTGCCAGAGATACTGTTAGAGGATAAATAGTCCCATGCGTCGCCATGGTCGAGAAAACACTATAGCGAATCAAACATTAGTTGAAAATCAAATTTGAAGTCCTAGCCCATTTCCGACTATTAAATGTTTTAAGACATACAATTTGTAGTCGATAGAGACAGAACCACATAGAAGGAGATGGTCGAGAGGCTCCATGTCTATGTAAAGAACAGTCTTTAGCTCTAGTAAGTACTCCAGCACTCGATGCAGATAATCACCTCGAGTTTCATCAGCACTCGCCACATAGAGCTCTTTGGCTCCGAAGCTCATGCAATCTTCTCTTTTGGAGCCCGATCCGCTCAGAGCGATGACATGGTATCCCATAGCAGCTGCCAATTTGATAGCCATATGCCCCAAGCCACCAATACCCAGGATTCCAACACGATGGCCTGGATTGATTCCGTACTTGGTCAAGACAGTCCAAGCGGTAGCCCTAGAGCACATCAATGGAGCAGCCTCGACTGAGCTCAGTTTATCCGGTATAGGGACGAGAGCTTTCGCGTCCCAAACCGCTGCGGATCCTAAACCCCCGCGCTCTAGATCAGGCTTTCCATAAACCTCTCATTTTGCAGTACTGATTCCAACCTATGACCAGTTAGAATCCGGTTCTCAAATCTGGACGTCGGGTCCAATATCTCTCACAATTCCAACACTCTCATGACCCAGAACCTGAGGTGACCAAAGATAAAATTTGTCTGAGCCACAAATACTGCTATGAGTAATTTCCACTAGAGCGTCCTGTGGAGACATGGAACGGAAGACTTGGTCATTTTGTATCGCGCCAGTTTCGAATCCCCGAAATACATCAATTGTTCGAGTCATGATGGAAATGTGTTGTCACATCGTTGAAAACCAAGAATCAGTTGTTAAAATAGTTATTCATGTATCGAAATTGAATAAAGAATATATCGACGAAAAGATAGTCTCCCAAGATCAATTACATGCTTTTCATCATTCAGCACTTTCAATATATGCAACCGTGTACTCCCGAGTTAACATTCTATCTTGTATTACCCCAGGACCTCAACTTACACGGCATAAATGTGAGTTATGCACGGGGTTATCTGCACATCTTTGTTGACTTGTACAACATGTAACATGGTCCATGAGATTTAGGGACCAACTTTCAAGCTTGCGAAGTTACGCCATTGCAAAGCAGTGCGCAGCCTCAATACTTGATTTGAACCGAAGTGGATTAGGATTATAAAAAAGATAAAAACCTTGAAGTTTCACTGATTGAGTACATTTGGTAAACCGGTGCTGAATGAAAACCCAAAATAGTCACTCATTTAAAAATGTGTTGAGTTTTAGGCCAAAGAACAAGCACTCGAGTATCCAGAATCTCAATTTCATTGATGCCAGTACACATCCTGGTACTGGAGTTTCAGTATGTTTAGTAGGCGCTAAAGTCGTTTGTGAAAAGACCATGAGGGATTATAGGCAAAGAGAACATGTCGGGTCACCGTGGTGTTTCAAGACTATGTTCACCAGATGTCTTATAGTCATATGTCTTTTAGGGCTTTTGGCTGTTCCTTTCTTTGCCATTTAGTGAACGGCTCAACCTGATACATACGACCATAGGGTGTGGAAAACAAGGCTTCCATTGGCCAGCGAAAGCAATGTAAGGTTATTACCTCTCGTACAACGAGCGATATCACTACCGGTGATCAATCAGAACCGATCATCGGTATTGAGTTCATCCATATCTGCCGATGGTTGGGTGATGCTACCTTGGTTTTTATATGAAGCTAATCTGTACATGGAGGAGTAGTATGAAAATATTACTATACCTAACGTCCGGATTAAACCTACACCTAATGGGTAGTGACGAGGAAACTGTACTCCAATTGCTTTGCTCTTTTCACTGTGACGTGCCAGATCTGTTACAGCAAAGAGTGGAGTTTATTCCGAATTCAAGCGCAAGGGGCAAAAAGAGAAGACAGAAGAGGATTTGTAGGGATGAATTTATTTGCAGGCTCCCCACGAATACAAACTACTAAGCAAACATCGAACGTCTCGCTCAACCTCCTTCCCGAACAAGAAATCACGAAGCCAACAATAAAACAGGAAAATACGATGAAACAGAAAGGCGCAATTGTCTCATTCATGAATATGATTCATTGGTTAAAAAGGCAGGCCAAGGCTCCTGTTAAATAGGTAATAATAGATCTAGACCTCCGCAATGGGCCGGGTTGGGCCCAACCTTCGAAGCCCAACTAAGCCCACGGCCCGTTAGTGGGGGCCCATGAGGCCCCCAATAAAGCCCATTTCTATACATAAATCCAGTCTTGGCGCTCATTAACCTGCTGAATAATGCCTGTTTTTTACGTTTGTTCTGGTCTGTAAGTTTACTTGGAAGATCTCGGCCCGTCGGCCCTGGTCTAACCTAATACGGGGGTTCAATAGGTAATAGATTATCAATGTGTAGATATATATATATTTCATATAGACAGAAGTAAGTGCATCTTCAATGCGGGCCAAACCTTGAAAGCTTCAAATGCCACTTTAAGGTTATTATCTAAATACCACCTTCTTTTTATCAATATCATTGATTTTATTAATCTCATCTATAGTCAATTCTGTCAGTCGACTTAATTCCCATAAAGACTCGGTCAATTTGGGTCTTAGACGGTAATTTAAATACTCAAAAATACTAGAGAAATCTGCATTACTTATGTATCTACCAATAATTGGCATGTTTGTATTGTTTGAGGCTCATTGGGCCCCCATAAAAGCCCAGCCCATTTGCGGGTTGGGGCGGGTTGGGCTTTGGGCTTTATGGGCCGGTGCGGAGGTCTAAATAGATCCCATACTTTGGAATTTGTCGACTTTTGCCGGGAGTTGCCGGGAGAGTTTCATCATCCCATTCTTATTGCTACCTTATACTACCTATCCCTGTCAGCCAGGTAGTCGAGCTTCCTAGTGGTATTGGTGTAAGCTTGGCACGGTTATATGGTACTGTTCTCCTATGACCCGAGCAGATATTCCCGCATAGCTAAAAATAACGTCCTCTATTCTTATAACCTTTCCGTGTAGTATAAGCCACTCTGTCTAGAAGGCTGCTTCCTAAAGTATAAGGATAACAAAGTTCTTTTTTCTACTAGGTAGATTATTTGAATGTGCCAGCACTGCCTACAAAGGCGAGAGGAAAGTTCTGTTATAACCGTAATTTCCTGAATTCCAGCTACTTATAAATCATCTCAGCAGACCAAAAAGAAGAGTATGCGAATCCAAACAATCAGGCGTTTAAGACGCATAAACATGGCGGGGGTTGGGTTTGCCAAAGCACCCCCAAGAATATATACATAGGCCACTCACGGCGCCATGCTGTAATCATCCGCCACACAATGAAGGCACTTATGCGCCGATGCCGTTGAACAGAAGCTTGGGGGTAGTACCGGAGGGAGCATCGGTGATAGCCTCGAGAGCAAGCTCGACGAGACGGGCGCAAGCCTTATCAGCGGAGACACCCTCGAGAGCCATGATGTAGGCGGCGGCACCAGCAACGTGGGGAGAGGCCATAGAGGTTCCAGAGAGGGACTTGGAGCCACCACCGGGGTAGGCGGCGGTGATGTCCTCACCAGGAGCATAGAGGTCGACTGTAGTTATATCGTCAGTACGCTTTCCTAACTATCAAGCACTCTTCGCACTAAGGCGGGGGATGGTCTCACCAAGGGAACCGAAGTTGGAGAAGTAAGCATTGGTATCGTCGCTGGCAGAAGCAGCGACAGTGCAGGCATTGGGAGCAGAAGCAGGGGAGCTGTTCTTGGCATCCTCGGATTCATTACCGGCGGCAACAGCGAGGAAGACACCGCCCTTAACGACATTAGAAGCGGCGTCGTTCATAGCCTGAGAGAAACTGCCACCCAGAGACATGTTCATAACAGCCTTTCCAGTGGCGCCGCGGGACTTTGCATCCTGAACGGCCCACTCCATACCGGAGATGACTCCCGAGTTGGTTCCAGAACCATCGGAACCAAGGACCTTGACGGCGACGATAGTGGCCTTCTTTGCAACACCGTACTTGGTGCCCACCGCAGTAGAGGCAGTGTGGGTGCCGTGGCCATTGCCGTCAGTGTCATCACTATCAGCAAAGTTGTTGCCCCACTCAGCACGGCCGCCAAAGTCGGCGTGGTCAATTTCAATACCGGTGTCGACGCCATAGACGACGATGCCCTCGCCGGCAGTCGAATCATAAGTATAATCCGTGGTACCGGCCTTCTTGCTAGAGATGCGAGGGAGGCCCCATGAAGGAGCATTGGCCTGAACCACATCCTCGGTAGCGTTGACAATCATGTCTGGCTCGATGTACTTAACCTATATTTCCACTGCGGGTCAGTTTGCAACACTTGAATCAACGCGAGTAATGAAATTCCATACCGCTGGGTTGTTGGCAATGTCCTTGACGGTACGCTCATCGAAGGTAGCGGTGTATCCTTTCATGCCATTGATGTCGAATTTCTTGCCTGGTCCAGAAACACCACGCTTGCCGTTCGACAAACGAGCATGAACGGCAGCAGCCCAGTCACGGTGGGATTGGAAGTCCGCGTCGCTAACGTCATCGTTCATGACAACAATGTAGGAGCTAGGAACGACCTCGGCGCCATGGCTGGCGCTAAGGAGGGTACCGGCATTGACGACTGCCAGAGTCGCAAGCGAGGTAGAGAGGACCTTGAGGAAACCCATGATTGTGGTTGGAAAAGATAGATGAAGAAGATGCTGATGAGATTCAGGAAGATGCTGATGAGGATCCTTGACTTGGGAGCAAAGAGTCCCTTTTATAACATACTGAGAGATGAAGTAGAGGCCATCGCCGCCGGCCTTCCGGGATCAACTCCATCTCCATCTTCAGACCCTGTTGATGAGATATGCCGGACCTTGACGGGCAATGAGTAGATTGAACGGAGCAAACCTTCGCTTTAGGCAATGATCTTTCTTCAATTAATTAAGCCGACACAATGCCAATATGCGCCCAGGGAAGTCTAATGGAGAAGGCGTGACTGTGAGATTGTACGACTAACTTTAGATTAATTGGGACTCTTTGCCCGACGGGCGTCCGATGGATGGTTCGGGGTCCTAACTGGGGAGCGCGAGAAGGCACGTGTTCTATGCAGGATATTCAATAATCCAGGGCTTTAAGAATATAGTAGTGGCAAAGCATGCGGAGTACCTAGTCCCTTGTAGTTGCAGATCTCTGCGGGAACAACAACGGAGTAGGGCTCGGAAGGTTTTGGACATTGCAGCTAACAATGATAACGACTGTTTAAGGCTCTCGCCGTACATATTCTCCATGATGTATTTCAATGGTAGGAATTGACGCGATGAAATGGGTATGAGCCGTCTGCATCTGATTCGACCGCACGACGCACGCCCTGAATATCCCAAAATTGTTGGTTTTGGGTTGACGGGGATCGACAGTAACACAAGAGCGAAAGAGGGGAAGGTAGTAGAATTCCCATATAGTGGGCTCATTATCATGCGACGGACTCCGGAGGTAGTTCTTGGCTGTCAGAAAAGGAGATAGCGGGGAGTATGCACATCACAAGAGTGGAGGTGGGGAAAAGTAGGGGCCCAAGTGCCGAGGTCTCAGGGCTGGCTGGCCTTTCGCTGACTCAACATTCTAGACCCTGTGAAGACATCTATAAGCTGTTTACTGTATACTTTGATACTACGATCTTCTTTCAAGGTATACCAAACTTCTAAGACATAATCACTAGGCCTAGAACCAGGACCTTGTGACAAAGATAAGCTCGGACTATACTAAGGGCTTCGCTTATTTGAGAAATGATATCTGCATGACTTATGTAGTATGCTCCGTAGACATTTCAGAGCTGTAGCGATTCTGCAAGGCGATAAGCCACAAAGCCACCAAGATAAATTGAACTGAAGATATACTCCGTGCAGATGCCAAGAGTCAGCGAGTCTACAAAGCAATAAGCCACAATAATACATTGTACTGAAGGTGCAGATGCCAAGCGTCAAAGCGTTTCAAGTTCAACTTGTGATCCAGTCATATCGCCCTCTATCTTAAGGAGGTCAGTGCGGGCTTGGCGCTCGGGTGATTCTCACCCGCCTCTCAATTTCTCAGCCTTCTCCGTACCAATGGCGTATTCGCCCTTATCGCCCCTGGTAACACGACGCTTATCTTTACACGATATCATTCTCTCCCCTGAATAAACTGATACATACGACCATAGGGTGTGGAAAACAGGGCTTCCCGTCCGCTCAGCCGTACTTAAGCCACACGCCGGTGAGTTAGTAGTTGGGTGGGTGACCACCAGCGAATCCTCACTGTTGTATGTTTTTGTTTTGTCACCATCTTAGTTGTTAATAGATAGATAGTCCTGTGGACCGGGAATCAAAGATTAGTCCAAGGCCTGCACTTGAAGAAGGGTTTCAATAAGCGGCCAATTTAGGTCCCCAACACCAGATATATGTCATTAGGGCTACCTACCTAGATATACTAAACAATATATATATCCTAGCTTATACCTGGCTTAGCATTGTCTACCGAAAGATAGCCATGATAGCTGACATAAATCAATGTTCCCAAGATGAGTTCAAATGGGAGTCGCTACATAACAAATTCTGTCCATTACCCAAGCATTGCTAACCTTGTATGCCACAATTAGACGCCTTGGAGTTGAAAGTCGTAACTTTTGGTTACTCTGGCTGAGCCGGGCCCCACGCTTCAACGTGGCGCCGATTTCCATATATCTCTTTACGGTTGCATGAAGAGGTCCCTGCATTTCCAATAGCAAGCATTGGATTTTCCCCTCGGATGAATCGTGGAGTTCCCTTACCCTTGCTAAAACATGAGATCGAATCCTATCGATGCGAGGATCCAATTGGCAAAAGATCAGGTCTTTTGGTGAAATGCCAACCTCCTTCAACAAAGCTGTTGGCAAATACACTCTGCCAATTGCAGCGTCACGGTGAGTGTCGCGAGCTATATTGATGTATTGAAGAGCTTTACCCATCTGGATACCTGGGGTAAACACTTCCTGGCGGAAAGAGGGGTTAACAACAAGTGCATGATGCGGGAAATGATGTGATAATAAGTCGAGAATAGATTCTGCCACTGTCCCAGCCACATGAAAAGCATAACTGTCCATGTCTGCTTCAGTGACAATTCGGAGTATATCTTGCGACGCATCAAACTTCAAGGCAAGTCGAAAGTCTTCAAATAAATATTGGAGAGGCTCAGTCCGAAGCCGGGAGGTAGGTAGGCCATCAATGGCTTCTATAAGCCCGGCCATGGCGGTTCCAGGAGCCATGCGAGTTTGAAGTGTATTTTATAGTGAACTTTGATGGCGAGGCAAGTTTGGCTTCTAACAGCTCGCTGCATTGCTCAATCAACGTCTATTGAAACCGGGAGAGGCAAACCCTCCCACTACGGCCAAAACCTCCGTGGATAAGAGAGCGATTCAGGAGGTTATCTCCTCAGAGGATGTGGATGACCCAATCAAGGTATTTGTTTTACCTGAGGGATGGTACGCACAAGAATGCTCGTTTGTACCCCGCCGTGAAGGCAAAACGGAAGATGATAGATAGCTCGTCACATGTGTGTTCGATGAGTCTCAACTAAATGAAAACGGCCACGCGTCAGAAGACTCAAAGAGTGAGCTATGGATTATTGATGCAATGGGGATGAAAAGTGTTTCGGCGAGGGTCACACTTCCTCGGCGTGTGCCTTATGGCATGCATGGGAACTGGGTCCCCCAGTACGAGAAACTCAATCAGCGGGACTATACAGAGATTCGGAAACGACAAAGCCCTGTGTCGCATTTTTGATAAAGGTCATGACATCTTTTGTTTGCTCCTCGTTGATCTAGTGTCCACTTGTAGATAGATTTCCTCTCCTCTCTACGCGTCTCAAGATATTTTCCAGATAATCTATCGTTTATCGTAGATCATCTCTCTCAATTTTGGTCTCCAGTTCTAAAGTAGGGCTGTCGAACATTTCTAAGTGGACGACCAGCGGTTTAGGAGGTAATGGATCCAGTGCAAACCATACAAACACCACAAGTACTGAAATTAGAACACTAACTCAAAGGGGTAGGACTAACTGGAAAGGGAAATTCACTCGGAAATTACGTCATAACCCGTGGACTGGACAAACACAACCTTCGGAAGTTGAAACAAACACATCATTTACCAATCCACAAAAATGGCACCCCACGATGGCCTCGTTCACCCAAAAGAATACGATATCAAAGACAGCAACGTGGAACTAATCGGCAGCGACCTCGATCACCGCGTGAAGTACAACTCAGCCCTCACCGAACCCGCCTGGCAAAACATCAGCCAAGCACCAGGCCTCACCATCTGGCGCGTCGAAAACTTCCAAGTAATTCCCTGGCCGAAAGAAAAAACCGGACAATTCTACGACGGCGACAGCTTCATCGTCCTACACACCTACAAAGTCGGCGACGACAAGCTCGCCCACGACATCTTCTTCTGGCTCGGCAGCAAAACAACACAAGATGAAGCAGGCGTCGCGGCATACAAGACCGTCGAGCTAGATGAGTTCCTCCACGGAGCCGCCACACAACACCGCGAGGTGCAGCAACACCCCTCCGACGAGTTTCTCGCTCTGTTCCGGAACTACTCGATCCGGTCTGGTGGTGTACGCTCGGGATTCACACATGTTGAGCCGGAAATGCGTGCGGAGGTGTTGACGCTCCTGCGTGTCTTTAAACACCCCGGCATTGCGCGTGTTGATTCCCTTATCGTACATGAGGTCGAGCCAACCTGGCAGAGTCTCGATGAGAATGATGTCTTTGTTCTGGATAAGGGGAATAAAATCTGGGTTTGGCAGGGGAAGAAGTGTAGCCCGATGGAGAAGGCTAAGGCAGCACAGGTGGTTAACGATATGACGCAGGCGAAGCATGTTGATGTTGAGGTTCTGTCACAGCTTGAGTCTAGGTCGAAGATCTTTGTTGATTTACTCGGTGGGAGGGATGTCGCTCCGTCTACCTTGGAAGCTCCGAGACCTGGGCGGTTTGCGAAGAGGGGTGCCGATGATAGTCCTCGTCCGCGCAAGCTTTTCAGACTCAGTGATGCGTCGGGAGACATGTCTTTTGATCTTGTTAAGGATGGGGGACGGGTTGATCGGTCGGACTTGGATGGTAATGATGTTTTCCTTTATGATTCTGGGAACAGACTCTGGGTTTGGCAGGGGTCTGAGGCTAGCGCGAATGAGAAGGCGATGTGGCTCAAGGTTGCGCAGTTTTATGTTCGCAAGATTCAGGAGAGCCAGGAATCTTCTGAGGCGTATCTCACGCCGATTTCGAAGGTTTCCCAAGGCCATGAAAGCCCAGCATTCTTGAAGGCTTTGGAAGTCTGAACTTCATATATATCATTACTGTGACATATCAATGAAATAAATAATCTTACAAGGCGTATTCCACCCAAACATCCAATATCCATGCAATATCAATGTGTATTCTCTCAGATCAAAGCGTAATCATGTACCCCCTTTTCCCAAGCATCAGCCTCCTTTCGCAGTACATCAGCTCGGAATCTCCCGAAAGCAGTTTCAATTCTCTTTTTGCTCTCGGGATCCGAAGTGATGGTCCTCGTTCCTTTCGCTACACCGCCAGCAAAGCCTACGCAAAAGTAGTTAGTACAAATCCCCTAACCATCACAAAATCAAAGATAATAATCTTACCAAGCTCTCCACCCAAAAGCAATCCACCGACCGAGGCAAAGAAATAAGTCGCGACATCACCCAAAGTAGTAGGTTTCAAAAGCGGCGTGAGGTCAGGAATAGACTCTAAAACCACAAATTAGCCACACTATTCTTAATTCAAACACCTCCAGCATCACACATACCAGTTCTCCCATCTTCAAAAACAACCTTCGTAGGCTTCTGCTGCGCGCGAATAGCAGAGAAGAACGCCTTACGCGAACCGCGTAGTCGGATAGCGGTTAGAAGACCCAAACTCACACCAACTGCCGAGCCAACTGTTGTCCACAGCGAAATTGAAGATGCGGCTGCATTGAGCTTGTCGCGGTCTCCGGGTTGAAGATCATGTTGGAGGTGCTCGTCGGCGAGCTTGGCCAGCTCGTCGGAGCGGCGTTGGCGGAGGATAGCGAAGGATTCGGACATTTTGGATTAGGATTGTGTAGAGGAAGAGAGCGGGCTTTTGGAGATCTGTAAAATGGAGGTTGTCAAGAAGTACAAAGCTGTTGCTTGAAATAGTTTCCAAGCTTGTAGCTCGGATGGTGACGTCATGGTGGCCCAGTTCGGGAACCAGCTTGGAAGAAGTTGAAGTTCAACTTAGAATATTAGAATAGACAACTCTCCAAACTGGTATCCCTCGGGGTTAACCCACACTTGCGACATGAGGACACGCAAATATACATACACGTACATCATCGGGTACTCTCGGGGTTGACCCATTGCTGACTCTAACCTCTTACTCACAACCCCAAGTCTGGATATGTTTACACGTCGTACTATCCACATGTATTTAACTCATCCGACTCGAGTTAGACATGGACTATAACGCTCAGGGTGATATGATGTCCTCCGCGGTCTATATTTGGAGACGGACACGTAGTTTTTATACATAACTGGTGGGATTTGGCATGGACGCTTTAGTATATTTTAAATTGTTTTTAATTGTTTTGGTGTTTTGTTCCCATCATATCATACATAAGAGAACCCAATGCAAACTAGATAATGTTAGTCTTGCCCAAGATGTACAGGAGAGAAACGGGGAACGTACCCATAATGATCTGGAATCCAATAGCCCAGAGATGCCACATAGATCGAGTCGAGCCATTACTAACCGCTACAGTAGGCTGAGGCGGGGCCGTGTATGCAGGCAGACTCGGATCACTGGTGCTATCATCGAGTTCACTTTCAACGGCCTTGCTGATAGTACCATTGAACGCAGAAGTAGACTTTGGTGCCTCGAGAAAGCCTTCTTTCTCTGCGTCTTGAATGGCTGCCCACCACACTGATGCCATCTCCTTATAGCCAGCGGCTGTCGGGTGAATTTTATCCACGAGTTGGTCCCATTGAATGAAAGTGCTCATATCAGCTACGACGAGTCTGTCATTTTGTGCTCGGCGTTTCGCTGCAAGTTCTAGATATTGCATGCTGATATCTGTGGCTAATTCGGGCGCTTTTCCATTGAACGTGAGGGTTGATAGGATGATTGTCGTGTTGGGGATGGCGTTGAAGAGATATGTTAGGAGAGAGTCCATCCGTTCCCCTGCGGTGTCTACTTTGTAATTCTGTAGAGCGTCATTTGTACCAGCACTGGGGATATGTTAGTGTTAAAAGAGGCGATGTCTGCAGCGATTGTAGACCCACTTGAGAAGAATTAGATTAGGTTGCTGTGGGATGACCTTCTTGGCATGATCTGCTATTTGATCAATTCTCCAGCCGTTATGCCCATCATGGTCCTGGCAAAGAGTCAATATATTATTCATACCCGATGCATACAGCAAGAACCGGGTATCTCACATTATCATGCATAGTACCATTCTTCATAGTGCCAATCATGTCAACCTCCCAGCCAGCATAGCGCAATTGCTCTCGAAGCCATTTCCGATATCCATTTCCATCCTTCGATTTGTATCCCATAGTAATAGACGCACCGAGCGGCAGAATTCTCAGCGGAAACGGCTTTGTGTCACGGGCCTGAATTGCAGACACATCGGAGTCCGACACCAGATCAGAAATGACGGGTGATGCCGATACCAATGTCAGCCATATTAGACAGGCCTGGACAACCCAGAAAATGGGCGTCGACTGCCGCATGACTGTGTAAAGAGAGTTTGCAAGAACATTAACCGGGAAACCCCATTTTCTTATATTTAACAAATTTCAACGTCAGATTCGAGTGATCAGATGTGCTTCCTAGGCCTCTTGATTTGCCAGATTTAGCGTGAGCTAATTTAGGCCCACTTGGGGGGGTGGCTGGGTGCCTCAGGGGTAGTCCCAGTATCTAAGCCTCTGATAAAGCCAAACTGGCTAGGACTCCTGGCGATCTTTCAGACTGGTCAATGTGACTTCATCGTTCGTTTGGGAGTATCTTCATTATAGGGAAATATATCTGAATTGGGCAGAAATGGGAGGATATTTTCTTGGAGGCTGGTCAGATACTATTCCCATTCGGGTATAGCTTATAAAAACATCAACGTTTCTTTGATTCCAAGGGTTCCCTCTAATTTGATTTTTTCTTGGATTCCACTGATAATTTCCACGGAGTATCCCCAACGTGGTTTAACCGTACCATCCCAGGTCTACTGCGATTGCACTAGCCAAGATTTCGAGTCCTTGTTTGTATAGTTCTTCTCGCCAATCAACAGGGTTCATTCCGCTTGTCCGCCTGGGCGCCCGCGGAAATCGTACCTGATACACCAGGGCGTCGACCTATGGCACAAGTTGATCCATGTGAAGTCCTGATATTGTCCGCGTGCATGCTCCGCTGACTCAGCCTTCACATCTGGAATTTTTGCGGCGCAATTCTGTAGCCTGGAGCTATCAAACGCATGTCTCATATGCATGATATGATGCGCCCCATCGCTTCAGGCAAGTGAAGGGCTTGTTCGAGGGGCATCCGCCCGCAAAGAGGAACTAGGTTTATACGGGGTGCACACCTAAAACAATATCAAACGTTCAAAGGATACTTGACAGTGGTTTTGTCGAACTACGGACTATTTGGAAGCCGATTCTTTGATCAAAGTATCCATTGATTGAATACGAATTCACTGGCTTGGCCTATAGACCAGCCTGATACCCGATATTCGGTACGCCTCTTACTAGGTCGAGGTCACATCAGTTTATTGGCTTTAGTTATCCTGCATGAGAATGATATTCCCATTGGCTCCTAACCAGTTGCCTGAAATATGATATCATTGCCTAGCCGGGCAAACGGCGCATTTCAATACACTCTTCTTGAAACTGTACACCACTGACGCCAAACTTACCAAAAATATATCTCCGATTTACCATAATGCAGGCCAAACGCCGAGATTCAGTTATCTCGGATGTGAACTATAGTAATATCTCATTTTATCAGACCTTTGATAGGCATCGCGTATGCCAACAAACCTCAGCCTCTCCATCACGTGGTAAGCGAGGGTCGAAACCCCCCTTGCCTTCTCGATAACTTCAACCGAACAGCCTACAATGGAGAGACACTGATAGATATACGAGAAAATAATCGGACGCTACTGCGCTACTCCGCTACGCTATGTTCTCTTGCAATTTCAACTGCTCAGCTCTCACCCCCGCGTTCTCCCCGAACAGCGATATCACTGGGATTGGGGTATGAATTTCCCTCTAGGTCTTTCTTTCATCAACCACGGGCGCATCTCACCCTCTTAGATCATTATCAACAATATCGTGACTGCTGGCTTCGCTATAGTCATCATTTCCCTCCACTACATCACCGTCTACGATCCAACCTGCGACCCGTTTCGAAAAGACGGTCAAACTCCACCAACTCCGTTTCGACCTAACCCGATAGATGAAAGCTTATTAGTACTGCTTAAAGCAGTACCATTTCTTGGACATTTCGTTAGCAATGGCAGCGAAAAACTTGTAACATTCTTACTTAAGGTAGGTCAATTCTTATATGATCGGATTTAGTGAATCAGAAATGGCCAAGAATAACATCGAGAAAACAGTGTATCCGAGCATTTAGCGACATGCAAATAGTGACAGGGTTCTCTATCCTGATAAGCGGGTTTCTCCAGCTTAGATGCGGCCTATCAGCCTACCATTGGCTAGTTATCGTCCGCCTAGCCTGGATTTCCTGCGTGACTCAGTTATCTTGCTTAACGGTTCTGCGTAACCATCTCCGCAACCACCCTACCGAGCGGGCATTAAGATTACTAGCAGTGGGTACACTAGTGATACTATTGACTGCTGGGTTTAGTTTTACCGGAAACTACCGCTGGGCCTTTGATGCAGCCAATGGCGATCACCCGACTCTTAGTGACTCTGCAATTTGTTATATACGCGCTCGTCCGGAGATGAACTGGTCGTTTATTTCTATGCTTTTCTCGATGATCTACTTAATCTTTGCATTTGCTTCGAGGGTCATTGACCTGTACGATACACTTTCAGTTGGAGTTGTTAGGCGAGCCAGAGCCTCCATTTCACGACGTATTAGAAGGATCTTACGCAGTGTGTACGACTGGGGCATTGTGTATGATCGGCATCCCGTACCTGGCATGCCGCGGAGTCTGAAATTGGTGCTTTGCTACCTTCCTCTCTTAGCTGTCTACTTCACGTCTTGGGTGTTCGTGGATGTGTGGGACTCTGCTATTAAAGAGGTCAGTTATGATATACGGGACGTGTGTTAATTAGGTCCTATGTTTTCTAACTTAGCCTTAGGTCCACTGGCTTATTATGGCATTCACATTTGGAATTGCCGAATTGATAGTGACCATATATCGACCGGAAAAGATGGGCCTCCAGGCTTCTTTGACTGGTTTCGATGATTGGTCATTTGGCCAAGTTGCTTCTGTGCTGTTACTAGCCGCACCGCTCATCACAATCTTCGAATTTTTCCAGGAAGGTGAGCAAAATCTGGTAATCATGGTCTAGGATTCAACTAGGAGGTCTAATACTCGCGTAGAAGATGCACCTCCCGCACAAGATAAGCCTCAAGATGATCCTTGCGAACCAGCAGCTCCTGCACAGGATGAGCCTCAAGATGAGCCTTGCGCAGAAGAACCTCCCCCACAAGATAAGCCTCAAGATGAGCCTCAAGAAGAGCCTCGCGTACAAGAGCCTCGCGTACAAGAACTTCCTGCACAAGATGAGCCCCAAGAACAGCCTCCTGTACAAGAGCCTCCCGCACAAGAACCTCTAGGACAGCATGAGACTCAACATAAGCCTCGCACACAACTTCCTGCACAAGATGAGCCTCAAGAACAGCCTCCTGTACAAGAGCCTCCCGCACAAGAACCTCTAGGACAGCATGAGACGCAACATAAGCCTCGCACACAAGAGCCTCGCGCAGAAGAACTTCCTGCACAAGATGAGCCTCAAGAACAGCCTCCTGTACAAGAGCCTCCCGCACAAGAACCTCTAGGACAGCATGAGACGCAACATAAGCCTCGCACACAAGAGCCTCGCGCAGAAGAACTTCCTGCACAAGATGAGCCTCAACAACAGCCTCGTGTACAAGAACCTCTAGCACAAGATAAGCCTCAAGAAGAGCCTTCCGCATATAAGCCTCCTGCACAAGATAACACTGCCACACAAGATGGGCTGTCCATCATCGTGTGGCTCATCGTATGCGGCAAGCTTATCTGGCGCGGGAGATTCAACTTGTGTGCGAAATTCGCCTTGTTTAGGATTTTCATGTTTTGCAGGAGGATTATCTTCTGGCCCATCTTCCGCGGTAACCTCCCTGAAGATAGGCCTACTCCCGCACAAGATAAGCCTCAAGATGAGCCTCTCGCACATGAACCTCTAGAACAGGATGAGACTCAACATAAGCCTCGCGCACAAGAACCTCGCGTACAAGAACCTCTAGCACAAGATAAGCCTCCTGCACAAGATAACACTGCCACACAAGATGGGCTGGCCATCATCGTGTGGCTCATCGTGTGGCTCATCGTATGCGGCAAGCTTATCTGGCGCGGGAGATTCAACTTGTGTGCGAAATTCGCCTTGTTTGGGATTTTCATGTTTTGCGGGAGGATTATCTTCTGGCCCACCTTCCGCGGTAGGCTCCCTGAAGATGGGCCTACTCCTGCACAAGAAGAGGCTCTTTTGAGGTGGTTGCGCTTCTTGTTGTATTTCCTGTTCTTCTCTACCTATACTGTATTGGGTTTATTGTACTTTCAGGGTGGGTATACTGTGTTTAATTGGATACTGACAATATCGATAATTCTGGGGATCGTGATCCAAATTCGGAATCTCGCACAAGAGGGGACGACTTCCGCACCGGAGCAGCCTTCCGCACAAGAGGAAACGACACCCGCACAAGAGGAGCCTCCCGCACAAGAGGAAACGACTCCTGCACAAGATGAAGAACCACCTCTCTCTGACAACCAAACCGTACCCCCGCCCGAACTCCCTTCTATACCAAACCCAAACACCATGGACCTTAACGACCCCGACAATGATTGGATCTCGCACCCTACAATATCCAACCAGATCTATATATCTCTATTTTATTTTTCTTATCACGTTATCCCCTGGGTGGCAGATCCTAGTCGGATGAGCGAGTCGGTCTCAGACGGTACTATCGGCTTCCATGGACTTTGGGTCTTTGTACTCATTCTTTACTCTTTGATGGCGGAGACTGTTTTCGCGGGGAGGAAACCTAGACTTAACAATTTCCTACATGGAGTGATAAAGGTATATAGCACTATGTTTAGGAGTTTTCATATCACCATTTGGGCGAAGGCTGCTTATTGTCTCTTGCCACTGCCCATCCTCGGCGCTTTGGCGTATCAACTTTGGGATTGAGAATCTAACATCAGTTTTCTTTTTCTAAAAAGTCAGTATATATTCAAATATGTACACAGATAGTTTTTACACTATTCTCGCCCTCCATTGGCCCGCCATTCTAGCTGTCAAATTTACGCTCTTCTTATCAAAGGAAATTGACACCAAATATTACACTACCTCGCTAATTGACGTAAGTGTACCTCCCTTCTATAACGAACATCAACGAAACTTGAATTCTACTTACCAACAAGATATTACAGGATAATCATAGTCACGCCCATTGCCACCGCAACAGCGAAACCCCCGATGATCGCACCAAATCCATCCATAGTAGATGCCCTGCTACCGAGTCGATACGCAACGTTCGACGTAGAAGCAGCAATTCCTGTAGCCTTGGAGCTAGCAGTGCCAGTGCCACTCCTATCCCCAGTAGAGTTGGCACTGGTAGACCCACCCGTAACCCCGGTTGCCTCCAGATCAGACTGATGGTGCACCATAGTAATCATTGGAACAAAAGAGATAGCCGTCAAAAAACTCTTGAATCCACGAGGAAAGGAAGTAGACGTAGTCGAGGTAGTCGCGCCCAGAAATACGTTCACATCGTAGGTGTTTGTCTCCGTGATGCCGGAATACACCTCTGTCCTGGTTACCGTCTCCCAAGTATAGTCACTGTCCACGTGGACTTCGCAACCAACGCTTGGCTTGTAGGTTGGGACTTGAATGACACATTGACCGATACCATTTGGTGTCATGGCGCTAGAGGATAAATTAGTCCAAGTTCGTTGTAATCAAGCGATGTTGACTTACCTGGGACAGCAAAGCGCCATTGTCTGACTCGGCTCCAACAAACTCGCCAGAAGTGTCACAGGCTCTTCCCAATACGGAATCTTATCCTCCGATGTAGTCAAAAACCCCGAAGTAGTTAGCGACTTATCATCGCGCGCAGCCATACCAATCGTCTCCCAGCCGGAAGGACAGTATAATCCCGGCGAGTAGTATCCAGCAGCACCGACCCATTTTACCTCATCGTACGAAGTTGCCGACGTGGTGGTGCCAGGCGGCATACAATTCCAGTCGCTCGTCGATGTAGGACAGCCGACTTGGAATTCGACTATGGTCCTATCATAATTGATCTCAGCGAGAGAGAGTCTATCCGTCGCGGTACAGCTGGGTGCGGGGGTGAATGTTGTTGTTACGGGGCCATAGTCTCAAAGGTCCAGTATCCGCCAAAGACGGATGCGGTAGTCATGATCGCGAAATTTATGAAGTCCCGACGTTTATTGAATTCGTAGAAAAACAAATAATTTCTCCGAGAGAAGATTCGTGCAGCCTGCGCGCATTTTAGTGTAGCGTCCTGTGGCATTCCAACCGTAGACTGAATTTGGATAGTTAAATTGCCATCACTAGTACGGAGGAGTGGCGTTGGAAATGATCGAAAGAAGCTTGCTTAAAGTGCTTGGATTTTAGTAGATAATCTCCTCCGTTCCTCTCGCTAGTTAGGCGAATTGCTAGTCTAGCCCGCCTGGGAAGCACTAAGTCCACTTGGATCTTTAGGCTAAGACGCGCTTGGGTTAGTGGTGTCATATGATTGTATGGAGCGGGAGATGCGTTCTTGCCCCTGAGTTCTGGCCTTATAATGCTTGGGTGAAGTTAAGCGAGGTGGAATACTAGTCAGTGCTTCTCGGTCTTGGAGAACAAAGCCGCCATAGGTATTACCATCTCGTGTTGGATTTTTTAGTTATCTAGAATACGTGTGACAAATCATATTTTACAATTTCAGTGAAAAATCAGAGCTTCTTTGCGACAGCCGCGGATAGTGTCAGCGCATACTTCGTGGCTACCTAGCGTTATTGAAAGAAGTTATCAATTCCTCGGGTTCTCTTTCCGTGAGGATGAAGTTGGTATTTGGATCATCCGCGTATACACTGAGAACTGCCATTCTGAAAAAGGGTTGAGACTTCACCAAGGCATTATGTTAAGCCAATAGCCCTCACATAATATTGTGCTGCCATCCAGAACGGGTGATAAATTATCACGCGACAACCTTATGTAAAATAAACTTTCGGAAAGCCAACCAGGAATTAGCCAAAATCGCTATACTGATGTCATCTCACTAAAACATGTATCTAACCTCAAACTACCCTCGGGGTGAACATCCTAGCATGCAAAATATATAACCCACGATGATTACCTGGCGTTCGATTACCCGTACCTTCCAACGGGTTTGTGCAATCTCCTAGTGATCAGAAGCGAGATATTAATCATCGTACAGAGCCACGTGCCCCTCAAAGCCCAAGTTCGACAGTTAAGTCTACTTGAACACCACTCATACAATCTACTTAAAGAAGTCAGACACCCCTTCCTAAAGGCAACCTCAGTGCTAACACAACCTAGTTCAAACTACCAGTTCCACTGGGATTCCTAGTTACAACCCCCGAGCAAGCGAAGGATGTTGTCTCCGAGATCAGTAAGTCCACATAATCTTCTCCATGATCCCCATCCTACCTAACACTAACATCTCGCCAGACGGACCATCAATGATAAAAGCCCAAGTCCTAGCCGGTGGACGCGGAAAAGGCAAATTTAACAGCGACGGCAAAAGCGGCGTCCGCATGGTCAACTCGTAGGTCCCCCCCGCCAAAACACAACCGAACCCAAATCTAATAACTCAGACCAAACGAAGCCTTCAAAAGCGCCACAAACATGATCGGGCACAACCTAACAACAGCGCAAACCCCAGCAGACGGACTCCGCGTCAACAAACTCTATATCTACAAAGCCGTATTCATCGCACGGGAATTCTACCTGGCAATGACATTCGACCGCCAGCACACGTCACCAGTTCTACTGATTTCCTCATCGGGTGGAATCAACATCGAATCGAACGTGGATAAGCTACACAAACTCCGGTTCGGAATTTCCACAGGCATCACCGACGAGATCGATGCGTATGTCCAAGCCGAGCTTGGCTTCTCCGATGCAGAGATGAAGGATATACACCGGATTCTGGTGCAGATGGTCAAGTTGTTCAAGGAGAAAGATGCAACGCTGGTCGAGTTGAATCCGCTGGTGCGCACGGACGAGGGCGAGTTTGTTTGTCTGGATGCTAAGTTGGGGTTTGATAATGCGGCGCGGTATAGACAGAAGGAGATATTTGCGTTGGAGGAGCGACCACCGGATGAAGAGGAGGAGCTTCAATTGGAGAAATTGGGACTTTCTTATGTGCGGCTTGACGGGAATATCGGGAATATCGTTAATGGGGCTGGGCTGGCGATGGCGACTAATGATCTTATTAGTTTGTATGGAGGGAAATGTGCGAACTTTTTGGATGTTGGAGGTGGGGCGACGAAGGAGGCTTTGTCGAAGGGGTTTGAAATTTTGAAGAATGATCAGAGGGTTAAGGGGATTTTGATTAATATTTATGGTGGTGAGTATATACACAGTGGGGGAATGGGCTAGCTGATCCATAACAGGAATCGTGCGATGTGATATGATTGCCGAGGCGATTGTTGCTGCTGCTACTGAGATGGGTGGTTTCAAATGTCCGGTTGTGGTTCGGTTGCAGGGTACTAATTCGGAAAAGGGATTGAGGCTGGTTAGTAGGCCGGTTCATTCGTTATAGCGTTGGCTAATTCAAATTGTAGGTTGAACAATCTAGGTTGGAGAACTTAGTTGTAGAAGCTGAGTTCGAGAAAGCTGCTCAGATGGTTGTGAAGCAGACACCCCCGGTTGAAGTCTAACAAATTGATTTATAAATTGCAACATAATCATGAATTCTCTCTCTCTTTAAATATATAAAGTCATGTCATAGCCTAATCCCTAACAGGAGCGAAAGAGACAGGTGCCCTTAAATCAAAATATAACTATCGCGAAGGCAATACTCGTAAACGCAGAGCTACACAACAGCCCGATTTAAGACATCACGGCTGATCCAAGCTCCTCCGAGGGAGTCTCAGACTTAATCACCAGATTAGCCATTTCCTCCTCCACCGTAGGCTTCCTAGCCCAAACTCGGCGACTAAACACGATCAGCAAACATACCCTCAGCTAGCACTCATATCAAAGACTCACGCATATTCATAAGCATGTGTACGAGGATTCCTTAGCTCAGCCCGAACCTTCGATAAGTAGACCTGGACCTCCGGCGGAGTCCAAGGCGTCGGTGCACCATGCTTAGTGAGCAGCCACATAGCCCATCCCTCCAATGCAGCAACCCAGTGAGCATATTGAAGCTGGCCAGCCTCCTTGAGAACCTTATCTTTCGGCCACGGCCCCAGAGGAACCTTGTATAGCTTTTCCTGCACATCGACAAAACCAGCCTTCTCTATAGCGCCTCGCATTGTCTCCTGCGTCAAAAGGGAGCGGCCCGCTCGCTCGGAGCAGCCGATGAAATTATCTCCCCATGAAGATAGAACGCCGTCTTTTTTCAAGGTGTCATCGTCGCTGTATACTCGCACATCTAGCTCGATCTGTTCGATCCAGCCGCCTGGGGTAAGAGCGCTGGATAGGGTGACGGTTAGAACCAGGTTTCGGGAGTTAGGGGGAAGGTGTGGATAAGGGACTCACTCGTAGCACTGTTTATATAATCGATCCCATTCATCTGGTGTGAATGCTCCCAGCATTAGACGCATGTGGATGAAGTCGAATGGGTCTCTCCAGGTCCAGTCGCGGAGGATATCGTCTACTTCGAGTAGGCAGTTGGGTGGCATCCATGTCACCGGAGGGGGGAAAACGTCAACGCCACGGACAGTTGCTGACATTCGTTAGAATGATACAATAGGAGGAAGTGAAACATGAGGGAGGTATGTACCAGATGGATACGCATCTGCCATATCACTAGGTGAATGTAAGCAATATTCCACTGAAGAGAATGGGTAGGAACTTACATAGCCCATGTTCCTTTACCAGTCCCGATGTCTAAAATATGCTGGAATTTACTATTAGCAAATGATACATATCCAAAATCAAGATCGCTCTCTCACCTTAGGAGATTTGCCGAGAGGGGCGTGATGGAGGGGGTTTTCTCGTTCATTTTCCAATACTAGAAACACCATATGACTGAATACCACTTATTAGCTATTGAATCGGACGGAAGAGAAGGGGGAGAGGTATTTACCCAATCTCAAAAGCCTCGAATTGCTGCTCATCAGAAGGACTCCTACATGACATTAGACCCGAGTCTCCCACATTCAAGCATCGCGACCGACCAATAGTCATGTTCCCTCATAGCCTGGTATCTGCTCGTACCATTAGCCATAATCGCATATTCACTGCTTCTATTCACTCACCGTCTTCCATTTTCCAAGCGACCATTCGCAATTGATGAGGCGATAGATGTGGTCTCCCTGAGACGGTTAAAAGGTAGAACGCCATAGAAATCATGACAAACTCACGACTGAAAGTCCTGGGGTTCCCAGTCTTGGGTCAGAGTATAGAAATCCGAATCCTAACAGCGTTAGATACCAGACTAGAAACTGCCATTTAATAACTCAATAACTCACGACAGCAATTTTTTCCGCCATTTTGGGTTTTGGACTAGATGAGAAAAAACGTGGCAAGTGGAAATGACAGATCTTGCTGACACTCGGCCCCGACGTTCCAAATTTGGAAGTAGATCAGCTATAATATCCCTTGACATAAGTACACCGTTCAAACAATGGCCGGATACACCCGGCCCCCTTAGCAGCCTTGGAAGGTTGTACAACATGACTACCTGATCGGATCACATGTGAATCGCTGAATCTCGTAAGTCCACCGAAAAGCGACCAAGATGCCCATATAAGTGAACAATTGCACCAATTACCACGGAGAGGTGGAAATTGGTGGGATGACCCCCAAATGTCAAAGTTTCCCGGTCTCCAAGGCTCCGGAAAATGTGTCTGCCACCAATCAGCAAGATCCACCGTAAGCTCATTGGAAATCAACGCACCACGTAAAACAATACTCCAAACACGATGATTAACCCTACAACATAGTAATATCGTAATCAGGCTTGTTGATCCAGTTGCTCACAAGGGAAGATACTAGCGGCGCGGATAATATGAGCAAATGCTGAAAGTCCCGTCGCGACAAACGACGATAATCTCAATAGTCTCCACTTTTAGCTTTGCAGTTGGAGATGCACCACCACAAATCCGGTCAAGAAGCCAAGAGTGCCGATCTGTACACGATAAAGTTAGTTCGACTGATGGAGGAGGGGGAGATTGGAGAATTGGCAACAAACCATTGACCAATAAAGTTTTTGCAAATGAGGTTCACAGGAGAATCCAATATATATCCTTCAGATAAATGAACCAAGAATTTGGAATACAACAGCAATATAGTCCAAGCAACCCCATAGATCAGTGAATTGGGCGGAATGTCAAAGAAATGTGAGGTATGCAGATGCGATACCAAAACAAATACCGAAGTTGTCAAGTAGATATGAAAAACAAGTTGATCGGCCCAGGTAGCGTTCAGGAAAGATGTAGAGAAATAAGGATAGAGAATTCCATAGCCCAGCAAGGCTATGGTGGCCGGAATGAGATGGGAATAAACATTCACTGTTTCGTTTTGAAGGTACAGCAGGCTGTTGATGCACCGAGAGATTGACGGTATCACTGGCCTATAGCTTGTGCGTATATATGGATTGTGGCCATACCACGAGGGAACTTCATCGCGGTTCAGCAGACATGGCCCTAAGCGGGGGCTTCTGGTTCCTTAGTGGGCTATCGCTGCGGTCCGTGCCGCTGAGCGCCCGGTGGGCAACAACCGTTTGAGCAGTGCCATTTCTCAACCTCATTATTTTTGTTTAGTTGATATCCGTAGGGAATGGAAACATGCAAGTAAGAGCGAGGTCCGGATCTTTTCTGTGATGGCAGAACATCGTGAGCCGGTCAGTTGCCTAGCGTCCCCTGCCCCCCCTGTTCGGGCGCACAAGTCTAGCGGTTAACAGTGGGCTATGATTGGTCACGAGAACGGTCACATCACTATTATGTTCACCAGATCATGTTCACCATCAAGCTGGGTAGTGCGGGATTATATGTGATTTCAACACAACGCTAACTAAACCCACTGTGCGGTGACAAAGTACTATGCATCACACTAGCGACAATAGGTATACTTCTCGACGGTGACGAGGCACATGATCTACCATTTCCGAATTGTGTCCATTCGGCTGGGTTATTTCTAGCCAAGCCGCGTATACTTCACAAGAGTCCTGAGCCTTCTCGCCATTTTTCCGTGACTATGTGACCTACGACCCATATACTACATACTTCGACCACCCTCTATCATTGACACTTTTGCCCTGCCACCTAACCCACTATTTCCTCATCATCAATGACAACAACTATCCACACACTTTCTATGTATTGACTTCGCTACAGTGGTACATATATGTAGGCCACCGATTAGGCCATCACACCATTAATCCAATAAATTCATGCTTACTCCTACACAATATCTAGAGCTTTAGGACTGATACGGGAGCTTTCACAATTACGACTGTGGATTCGACCCCTTAAGGTATCGTACGGGCTTATTCCTTATATAAGATTGAATTATAACCAGAGGAGGTCCTGTGATTCTTTCTAAATTTCTCAAGGAATAATAATGTATAGAGTAAATGGGTGTTTATGATAGTGGGCTAATAGATTTTTGCATTGGACTAGTCATATTAGACCTGTGCGGCCAACCCCTTAGCTAAGGAAGAGTTTGGGTCGTGCGAGTCTACCTCCTCTACATTTCGTCTTCTTAAGCATATTATGCAACATATTACTATGGCGCCATAGGGATTGCAATTGATCCTGATTTCCCCAGCAACAACTTGATCCCTCCAACCACCTAGACTGGCAAGTGGTCCATAGAACACCATCGAGTCAACATCATTCGTTCCACAATCCACCTCCTAACTGCGGCAGCCGTCGCCCTAACATTGGATTACCCTCCCGTGAATGTGACTAGATAAGCCCCGAAACGTCAACACCCCAGCCCCTCACTACAATGAGACATTTTGAGCCATGATATCCACAACTGCGCTCCTGACTTAATGCTATCATACTTCTAAACTGCAGCGAGCAGCTTGAATACTACCGCATCGACTCTACACCGTACAACCCTTCCGTTAGTTGCCAGTCAGAAACAATGGAGACATGCCTAGACAATGCATGAAGGCGGGTATGTCGGTCGGTGTTGGCTGTCCAGCAGAAGCTGTGGAGACACGTATCCTGGGAAATTCTCCAGACTGGATGAAATCGAATATGGCTGCTGCCAGCGTCCTGCTGGGCCTGCTTCCCACAATCCTCAGTCTCACAGGATGAAGCACTATCGAAACATGTTTATTGGTGCAACCATTTCTTGCTTTTTTGCTTGCGGTCGGTGCCCCAGCAGTTTCACCAATTCGGACGTTCGAGTACCGAGACCCATTGGAACTACTTTACAATGCGGTTTGCAATTATTCCTATTCAGGACTTGCTAGCGGTGAGCGCAGTCGTTACCGTCGCTCATGTAAGCTGGCAACTCGGTGCTCAAACAATGTGTAGCTTCTCAACCGAAACGACCTTTGATCCGCTACTCTGGGCTTTTAATGCCATTCTCATCCATAATTCTCCGCGAACCTTCGCATTCATATTACCGAATTCTTAGCAAGGCCTGGGAGAAGGGTTAGCGAGGAATTGCCTCTCAGCGCAGACCAAGCCAAGGCCAGTCTCACTTTCAAACGAGAGTCATACGTATTTACCTGTGTTTCTTGGCTTCCACTATTATTTGCAGGGTTGTCCTTATGGCTGAAATTGATGGAATGAGACTGGAAAACCAGGGATAGGCTGAGGGCATTGCGGCGCAGGAGCCTGCAGAGGATTGGGAGTTATTAATGTCTGTTGAGAAACGACCGTACTGAGAGGCTTGCGCGACGGCCCATGAATCTTTGATGCTTTAATAACTGCATCCCCAGATCTTTATCCAATAGTTTGGAAGTTTCTTGGTTTGGATTATGGAGTGATAGGTCAGATCTAAGGTCGCAACTAAATCTGCGACTAATTCGTGGCCGATTGAGGGTTGGAAAACAGTCTGCTCGCTAATATAAATGTAAACAGAGCATCATTTGTGCTGAATCTAGGCAATGAGCGCTGTTGAAGCTTCGTAGGTGGTCATACTTGCCCTGGGGAATGTGAGCGTGAGGAATTCTGGGCCGGAGGTTTGAAACATAGGCTGAAGTCGTGCGACTCAACAACAGTTGGTGTACAAGACATGGGGAAATGTCTCTTGTGGGGACGATTATCGGGGATGCACGTTCATTCCATGGCTGTCCAACCTAATTGTTTCAAGCGAGCGAGCAGAATCGAGATCGGGTTGGAGCTCAAGCCTTTTCGGGTATTTTGGAAAAGCAGTGAGATCATTGTACATATTATTCCAACATCTTGGCATGGTACACTTGTAGTTCCTATAATTATACAGTGTCCGGGCCGAAAGTAAATTGTATCTATACCATAGGTATACCACGATCGTACCATAATCGTACCATGGACGTACTATGGAATCCCACCTATGTACTTCAGGTGCTTTAGGGCTGGGACTTCCGAGGCTGAGAGCAAATCGCGCGCTTATCTACATGACGTAGTTATGCCAAGGTGGATATTTTAGATGATATCGTCGCTTATCCTGAATAGGTAGTGTCGTCCATCGAAAACTACGCGCTTAGTCGTAGATTGTCGGGTCCACAGGTGGGACCGCTTGGCATTAAGCTTGCTCGCGTGCTACGCCGTTCTTAAACTGCGCAGTTACCCCTGGAACCGTCGTTATATTGTCGATTATGCGGTCGCAGCCTTCTACCCGTGGAGTTGTTTGCTTCTCCTGAGGTCCAAGCCGGGCGTATGCCACGAGGATAAATCTCAGTTAATCTAAAGCGCCTTAAAGGAAGCATGTCACATGCACTTGGCGCAAGCTTATAATTCGCCAAGCACAAATGGCGTTGCAACGGTACGGTGCATAAAGCTACATTAGAGCGGATTCCTGCCATCCCCCACACTTTGCACCGGCAAACCTCGCGATAACCGGCGGGGCGCCACGAGTCTTGGCAGAAATTCTACACGCTGATACGTCGTGTCTCCCGCATTCCCCGGCTATCTGGTCGGCGAAATCGGGATTCCTTCAGGTTTCCCGGCCTGCGATAAGAGCTGGAGGATCGGCACGCGGTAGCATGATCGTACTTAGGTTGCGGAGGATTTATTAGTCGCATGTACCCCGTTTTTTGCTCTTTTCGCTGACATTCACCTCCTGCCGTGAGCGATATACGATTCTGTGGCGATCATGAGCGGCCCTGAAATTACTGCTGCCTCGGCGTCGGCCGGAGAGCATGGGGATAGGAAAAGAACCGAATTTATCAAGGTACAGAATGAGGATGAGCTGCGGTTGGCCCAGATGGGTAGGTTTCAGATTCTGTGCTGTTGGGCGATATGGTATTAATTGCGACACAGGACACAAACAAGAATTGGAGCGTCATTTTTCGCTTTGGAGTTTGATTGGACTGGCAGCGAATTGTACTATTTCATGGACAGGTTAGTTAGGATCCTGCAATCACTCTGGACTCAACTCACATAATCATAGGTCTCGGCTTGGGTTTAATGACTGCGATTAATGCAGGTGGTCCTGGCGCCCGTGAGTTTCTATTCCATACCGACCGCAAAGAAGTCATTCAATAACCGGGCTCTAGTGATATATGGCTTCATCCTCGTTTTCATCCTTCAATGTTTCGTCGGCGCCTCCCTAGCAGAATTTGTATCGGCATACCCCACAGAAGGAGGAATGTATCATTGGATTGCTGCGATTGCTCCCAAACGATACAATAGCCTGCTCAGCTTTGCCACTGGGTGGTGCACTGTGTTCGGATGTGGGTTCGGCCCCAACATCAAAAGTCCTGGCATGGAGCTGATGAAGCCTAGGGATCTTCACAACTGCATCAACCAATTTGATTTATGCCACAACCACCATGGCGCTGATTGCTCTTTATCATGATGACCTTGTGGTTCTCCCATGGATGACTTTCGTCGCATATCAAATCCTCAATCTTGTGACTGCAGGCGTGGTCATGTTCGGAAATCGGTTGATTCCGACGCTCAACAAGTTTTCGTGTACGTCGATCTTTTTCCTGCATGGTTCAACAATTAATGAATGTTAGTGGTCTACCTGCAATTGGCCTGGTTTATTACCATGGTGGTCGTGGCTGCCAAAGCGCCAGTCCACAACGACAGCAAATTCGTGTTCCGCACCTGGATCAACAACACCGGTTGGGATAACAATGTTATCTGCTTTATCACTGGGCTGGTGAATCCAATGTACTCACTTGGAGGTCTGGATGGAATCTCGGTAAGTTGTACCCATTGGCGAGGTACCCGGGTGGACGCAGCAGCTGACCATACCATAGCACATCACAGAAGAAATGCCCAATGTAAGTTGAGGCAGAGCAGAGACAGGATTTTGTGTATTGTACTAAACAGTTTCTTATAGCCCGGAAGAAATGCACCTCTGGGTCTAGGTTAGTTCAGCGGTAGGGTTGCTTGCATCGACCACTTGGCTAACTGTACGAATCAATAGCTATAACTTTGTCAATTGCGTTTGTGACCGGGCTGTCATATCTGCTCAGCCTGATGTATTCAGTTCAGGATTATGATACTTTGGCTAACACACACACTGGGCTTCCTCTTGCCGAGCTCTTTTGGCAAGCAACATCGACAAGAGGTGGAGCGTTCGCGCTGGTGTTCATGGTGTGGGTTGCTCTTGGACCCTGCGTCATCGGCTCACAGTTGAGTGAGTAGTGCTTGCCAATCCCTGAAAGTTCAAGCCAATTCTGACTCTGATAGGTACTGGGCGAGTATTCTGGGCCTTTGCCCGTGATGAAGGCCTACCTTTGTCGAAGGTCTGGGCCCAAGTCCACCCCAAGCTGGGCTCGCCATTCAATGCGCAGCTCTGTGTTACTGTGATTGTCGGCCTTCTTGGCTGCATCTACTTGGGATCAAGCACAGCGTTCAATGCAATGATGAGTTCTGCCGTGTAGGTTTCCACGTACTACAAAGAAATTAGCATGGGCTTAATACTGACATGGATATAGGACAATCAACAATTTTGCCTATCTTGTGCCCATTCTGACAAATGTTCTCTTGTTCCGTCGAACTATGCACCGTGGTCCATTCTTCATGGGTCAGACGGTAGGAATGACCGTGAACATCGTCTCTCTGGCGTGGCTGGTGTTTGCCATCGTCTTCTTCTCGTTCCCGTACCAGAAGCCTGTAACCGGTATGTGCTGCGATTTTCCATGATTCTCTCGTGTTTTGCTAAAGACATGTGTTAATACCCGCACAGTAACAAACATGAACTATACATGTGTTGTTGTAGGCGGATTCTTGTTCATTGAGCTTGCTTGGTGGCTCATCGCCGGAAAGAAGTATTCTGAGACTGTGCAGCGCGCCAAAGAAGAAGGAACCAGTGAAACAGTGGTGATTGGTGACGGAAAGTCCGATGATTGAATTTTGAAATGGCAGTCTGCCAGTCTAGCATCGTCTTATAATGTGTCGTGTCTCTCACAACCACAGTTCCTCACTCAAATAATATTTCTTATTTTTCCTTTTTCCTATCTTTCCTTTCGTTTGCATTATCAATTCATTCAAATTACATCGTATTGCTCAGCGATCATGTCTCCATCTAGCTATCCGGGCGATGGAACGCCTCACCCCAACGCGGACCCCAGCAAATGACATGCCACCATCCAAAGGAATCGCAATCATAATCATGAAGCTATCCGAGATCTCAGACCCCGAATCCTGGAAAGCCTATATCTAGCTCGCTCTTGCAAACCTCAACCTCTTTCCTCTCATTAGCCACCATCGTCCACAACCCACATTGCATCACATCAATTATGAGAGCTGGTTGAAATGCTCCCAGCGCGTCAGGAAGTGGCTGGCACTTAATATGGGAGCGGAGTTCGCCGCTCTCCTCGGTTCTATACCTACTTCATGGTCATCTACCTTCTGCAAGTTGATGCTTCACGTCATGAGCTCAGGGAAGATGTCGGACTGGTCCATTATATCAACTACCAGGTCGAGAATCGTGGTGCTACATCTAGCATGCGTACAAGAAGTTCGATGACATGCTATCCTTGTTAATTTCTACGAGGGTAAACAAACCCTTTCTAAGAAGCGGTTGGGTAGGTTGTTTTGTCTTCTCAATCTTTGCGCATTTGCTGTCCTCTCACTTTTCATTCAAAAAACTCTTGATATCTCACTTACCAACTTACCACCTTGAATTTACTAACTCTTTCCTTTAACGTGTAGGGACTTCTGAAGTCTCCTCCTATCAGTGCGACTAAAATGTCTCCGCTGCCACCCTCGGTCTCCACGCACCGGATCACTTGCCTTCTAGTATAATTACCCTCAGTTCTGTCGGACCACCCCCTCGTCTGTATCGAGGGGATTAAAACCACAGAAAGTGGGTGAACTATCGGTCTGTTAATATGGGGCTGATTGATATGGAGCTTGTGGGAAACTACGCTGGCCATGGGTCATGCATTTGGGGTATCTGAGAAATTGGCTGCCCTAGTCCTTGAATATAAATACTTGAATATGAATATTCACTCTCATCTGTGTCCAAGCTGTTTTGTTTGTCCATTGACTCGGATAATGTTGGCTGACTCCAAGTCATTATGCCGTTTCCTCTGGAATTGTCCATTGAAGATAGACAGTATCGATCCTAAAAAGTGCCATCAGCTGAACAAATTCATCAGTCTAGCCGTGGAATAAGTTACTCACCAGTGACCCATCTTTCTCCCAACATTCTCCAGTTGCCCTTTCTCGATAAATCCCCATTTCATGTACCATTTCCTCAGTCTCTCTCCGTCAGCTGGAGCTTCAGTGTCATAGGGTATGATCGCAATGATATTCTGAACGAGAGACGTCTTCATGACACCCATGGAGCTACCAAACCCGATCCGTGGGATATCGCCCACTCTTTCCTCGCAGCGGTGCTCAACTTCACCCTCCTGCACCAGACGCAAGAGCTTTCTAAGAATAATGGTTCCATAGCCATATTGCTGTTGGTCATAGCGCATGAAGATAGACAGCTCAACGGTCGGTGCATAGGACAACAAATGACCACGGAAAGGAGACAAGTAAGCGTAGCCAAGAATTAAATCTGCTCCGTCTGGTGTCTTCCGTGTGTCAGACACAATCACATAGAATGGTAGGTTTCTTCTCATCAAATCACGAAGAATGTCCTCATAGTGGGATATCGGTGGTGGGGTAGTGGCAAAAGTGGAACAGCTGTTAACAATGTACCAGTGGTTGATGTCCCGAACTTGTGGGATATCAGAAAGGGTAGCCGGGCGATTTGTGATCATTTTTGGGTTTATTGTAATGTACAAGAATATAAACAGTAAAGGTGAATGTTCGAAAGAAGGGACGTCAGACAACGTGAAGTGGGCAGACATGTCGAAATCGATGCGGGATGTCATTTTCCCAGGTGGGATTAGCGTGCAAATGGAAACGCTAGTCTTGAAATGACTAGCGTATATGCTCCTCTGCCAAACAGTATAAAAATACAAATATCCCCTTGCGACAGCGACAGCGGTGTCTGTTAGTTGTGTGAACACTGGAGAAAGGGTAGGTTGCATTCAAATATGTTAATCCTTGGGTATTTACAATCTTCTCACCGTGCAATTACCAAATTTGAGAAGAACGCAGCTTCCAGCAAACTAGGTGAACTCATATAGTTCAGCCATTGCCTGATCTGATCATGTTTTCATATTTTCACCATCCTCTTTTGTTTCCCACTTTCTGGCATCTTCTTCTCATTACTCGTCTTTCAACTCGTGACTTTCCCCAGTGACTACATTCTATCATGGCTTCGAATCATAGTTCTCATAAGCCTGATAGAAACTGCCCAAATGATACCAAGGAAGTTAAGCACGAAAGCCGTCACTTGACCGCACTCCAGACCCTCCCTGCTGTTGCCATAGATGCCGCCGAGCCCGACACCGCAGCCACTGTGGACCCCACATAGACTATGTGGAGCCAACTGCTGAGCCTGCTACCAAGCGCAAAAGTGACAGTATAGACAACATCACTGCCAAAGGGCGCACCGGTGACACGACAGTCAACCACACTGGTGATAACACCAGTGACAACATTGTCACCGTGACTAATACCGGGGCGACCCCCATTACTATCAGCAGCACAGTTAATATTACAGTCAGCAGCATCAGGAAGGAAACCCAGCCCTCCGCCTCAGGTATTGATAGAAGCAGTTCTACCACGGGATACCACCAGTGCGATTGTATTGTGCCTCGCACTATGAATGATCATAATATGCCCAACAACCCAGAGCCAGCTCCCACGCAAGCCTGGATAGACCGGATTGTCAGCAGTCGAAACCTGCTCCTCTAGATACTTATATGCTGATTTAGATATTTAGGAACAAGTAGTCGGCATGAATTTCGAGCGCAAGACCAAGCAGATGCTTGAGGATATCTAGGGGGCGGGTATGCAGATTTGGTCAATGATATGCCTTTTTTAGGATGAAGTGGATGGTGACAGTGACAACGCCAATGGATGTGGTGCAGGAATTGGAAGCGCTGATGATCAAGCAGTCTTGTACGTGAAGATATTTGGTATTTTCTGTCTTCTCCATACGAACTTTGCCATATTCCTTACAGTTCAGTAACTAAGCTTCCAAGTTAGAACCTAAGCCGTTAGCTTGTAATGTTTATATATTGGCCCAACCGTATTGAGCATTTTCAGGGGGTGATGATTTACTTTGATTCACGCGCAACAAGGTTACAGGGATCCTCGTGCCTTCAGCTCTTACCTAGGTATGGTTAAAGGTCATGTTGTGAAGATAGAAAACAACTTCAACAACCTTTCATTCAAGCTTTTCATCAACCATGGAATCTTCCCGTCGTGTTTAGTTATGATAGGGCGAACGGCAGATCCACAAGGCTGGTACCGGTAGATCATCTCATTACTGCGTACTGATTGGTCAAAATGATCTATACCCTCGGGTACACGGTCTGGTAACACTGGATTCCAATGGAACAGATGAAAAAGCCTCTGCCTGATGAGGTATACACTATGTACATCCCATGGATTACCTGCCAACCTCAGGCAAGTACGATGTCATACTCCCAACGTTGGTCCTCGCCGTTTTTGATGTCGGCCCCTACAAAGTCCCGATAAATTTCTGATTTATTTACTTTTGATTGGTTTTGGTTACAATTGTTTTTATCTTGGTTTTTTATTGACTACTTCAGTTTTTGATATTAAACACGTCTTTCTCATCGTCATGACCGCAGCTACCGAATCTAACGAGGCGACCGCAACAGTCAAGAAAAAGCGATCACGCCGCACATGCAAAGGGAACGCCCCGGGTCCTGTCGCGGTGAAACCAAACAAAAAGAAGACCTTGTTTGTGGAGGAGATAGGAGATGCCCTGGTTGACCAGCTCTACGAATCTCCCAACAGTAACGATGATGACAAGAGTGGTGACTCGTCGATCGCCCTCATGGATCATTTGCGAAACAACATCACAGCGCGTGTTGCGACCTCTTCCTGTTCTAGTTCCGCAAGCTTCCACACAGCAACCCACTCCAGTCCGGCGACGAGTATGAGCAGCCATGTACCCTTCATCATTCGCTCGCAGGTAGCAAGCAAGGTCGATGTTCTCCAACCAGGCACCGATTACTTTCAGGTGAAAATAGAAGGCCCAGAACAAGATGCGGTATTCAAACTGGACGATGCCAAAACAATAACAGCTATCCAACAAATAACGGCACAACATGGCGGAGTTGCGCAGATGGGAATACTCGATCACAGCTACCGATTCTTCGTGAACAAATCAAGAACAGCAGCATTGTCATTTAAGATCCGGAACGGGGTGGCAGTCATCGGTGGAGATCCCTTATGCAATAAAGATGAAATTCCCGAGCTCTTATCCGAGTTTGCGACCTACCGACAAAAACATCACTTGAGCATAGCATTCATGGGTGTCAGCGAGTCCTTCCTCAAAGACCACGCCAAACCAAACGGCTGGACAACGATCCGCTACGCGACAGAACGCGTACTTAACCCCCAGACAAACGAAGTGATCCTCGAGAACAGTGGAAGACGAATCTTGACAAAAAGCCGTCAGCTCACGAACAAAAGCAAAGGCGGAATTACCATGGGCGTATACGCCCCAACCGTTCACGGCACAAACCAACAACTACAATCCAACTTAATCACTCTCTATGACGCCTGGCGAGCCGAGCGCAACGCCTCTCCCAGCCCCCAAGCCTTCATAACCGTCTACGACCCCTTCGCCCTCCCCGGTCTAATGACATTCATCTACACCCGCACCCCAGACGGAAAGGTCAACGGTTTCGCCGGTCTTCGACGACTCGGCTCCGGCGGCTACCATGTCGACCCATGCATCGCAGCCCCAGGCAGCGCAAACGGAATCAGCGATCTCCTCCTCATAATGGCGATGGCTCTCCTCCGACGCGCAGGCATCTCATATCTCGGTCTCGGCGTCGAACCGCTCCAATCGCTCACCCGCGAAGACGTCAGCGGCATGCCGTCGCCCTGTAAGAACATTACACGCGGCTTGTATGGCCATGCGTTCCACCGTCTACCCATCGGCGGCAAGAAGGCATATCATGACAAATTCCATCCAGATCCTACTCAGGACTCGGATCTTTATCTTGTTTTCCCTTCTGGCATACCCAGCCCCCGACATGTGCTCGCTATGACGCATATGGCTAATATCAGTTTACGGAAGATATTCCGGGCGGATGTTCATGCTTTTGTGTTTGCTCGGAAGTTAAAGGCTGGTGAGGTTGTTACCTCGCGTCGTAAGAAGGAGGGTTCTGTGGAACAAACCAAGGGTAAGGGTTTTGACGAGGAACTTGTTGTATACTATTCTTCCTGTGTGGGTTAATCATCTTTCTTTTGTTGCTATGTCAGCGATGAAGACAACAGCATACTCAAGGCGTTCTGTTCTAATTGCTTGACCTCGTGTTCTTGCTGGGATTTTGTACCTTAGTGTAGGTGACGTCATTGTTCGGCTTTTTTGAAAAAGATTATTTATGTAATTTTCAACTTTCTGTCTATGTTTTAACCGCATCCTCCTGGCATTTGCTTCCTGTTGCCATAATAATCTATGTAGTGTTTGTTCTTTTCTGTATAGCAAGTCTCACTTGGTGAGTTGGAATAGCCGAAAGAGACATGTCAAGTGCTGAGGGTGTTCAGCACTTCATACTTGAGCTTGTTTCGATGTCGGTATCAGCTCGAAATGTGAATGATATTGTACAATACAGTGCGAAATGGTAAAAAAGCGCCCACCATGACCAAGTGAAAATAAGATGATTAGATTAACAGATGCGACCGAAGAGGAAGTCTTTGACGATAGGGGAGCCCGAGAATTCCGGGTTTAAAAGAACACAGCTAGAAGTGGGTAAGAAATAGACCTAGACAATGAATGCATGGTAATGGAGGTGCGATGATATACTGACTTGAGAAAATACTCCAATCCCACACGTCTTGATTCTAGGAACTTGGGTCGGAATTTATCTGTCAGAGGGTTATTAGCCAAGTCGGCAATATAAAAGTGAATAGGAGAACGGGAGCATACAGATAACACTCTTGGGCGGCAATGCAGGCAATGCATTTCTCGCATGCGGGAAAGAATCAACCAACTGCTGGCGCAGGTCATCGAACTCGGAGTATCTATAGCAAATCTAATTAGCTCAACATCCTCTCAAACCGGGACAGATATGGAAAAACGGAAATAAGCAACACACCTCATCCGGATAACAATCGGGCCACCCTATAGCACACCTGAATTAGAAAATCATCCCAACTCCGTTCCTTCCCATGATCCCGAACTCACATCAAGTGTCTGAATTCTACAGTTCCAGACAACATAGGATCCCACCCCAGTCATACCCCGCACAACAACATGATCATCAATAGCAACGCTACTCGCCCAGAGCCCACGACTCGTCTCCGAGTTCGGGTCGGCAGTGTGATCTTCCAGAGTGATGCGACCAGCGCCACGCAGCGAAGACTGTGAGGCGTGTGAGGCATTGCGCTCGTGTCGGCGCCAGTAGGGGGGCACTACGGCGGAGACGGGGCGAGATGTTGTAGAGGTGGAGGAGGCTGAGCTCCGCTGGCCATGGCCGCTGTGTGCGCTTGTCGCGAGGGTTGGATTGGGATCGTCATTGGTGTTATCTGTCTCAGGTCGGAGTGCGGGGTTGAGTTGGATATCTGGGTGTGGGGAGGAGGGGTGGTGCGGCTTAGATGCCGATCCGGCCTCCTCAGGTGCTGGCTCCATCCATTAGATGCTGTGAGGGGCGAAGGTGTTGACCTATTTGGTGCCGGTGATGGTTCGTGTTAGCTTTGCTGTTAAGGTTCATTGCGTTCGGGATGGACGTGGCTCGATTTGGGGTCCCCTGCTTGTGCGGGGTGGCAAGTATAAAGTGCTAGGGGGGAACCGGAATATTTTGGACATTGGGGTCGATGCAAGGATCCGGAGTTCGGCGGTGTTGTACAAGCGATCCGGAGTGAGACAGACTAACCTTAGGAAGTGTATGTGGTGGCAAGATAGAACGTAAAGTGTAGTTATTAGAACTAAAGGAATTCAATTGGAGTCGAAATGAGACAACGGTGGTCACGGGCTATGGCTGGTTCGGGGTTAGTGGCTTAGCTAAGGGAACGGCTTTCACCTGAGGTCTTCAAAGGGAGATCCTGGGGAAATCTTCAAATGTTCAATTCCAATTTATCACTTTTGGATTGTATTTCCACTGGAGATCTCGGATATCACAAGAATTTCAAACTGGTCTGTTTTTCCAAGTTGAACTTGTCTCTTGGAATTTCATCAATTGATGACTCCAAAGCCAAGCACACTAATCCCAATAGAGTAAGCGTTGCTTGATGTCCTCTAATCTTTAATTCTTGCAACTCAGACTGAGACATACTTCCCTATCTTTGAAATAGAAAAGCACGTTATCTATGTACTTCGTGGTGGGGACCGGGGACCCGGATGACAGATGTCACACAAGTGAGCTTTCCATCTGTGCGTACAAACGTCCCTATCCAAGATCATATCCTCGGATTGACACATCTCAAGGGCAACCCCCTATAGCGGACCCCTCGATGAACCCACACCTCACTTCCAAAGGGGTCTCACTAGTCTATACTCCGTATGGTCTGCTGAGCTCATTGAGAATACCTCGGACTTGCACAAAAAATAAATTAAAAAAATAGCATTCGATGCGGTAGAACAGCGAGGGTGGCACTAGTGCGTGCCACCATGCAAACCAACTGATACATTCTATACATAGGCAGATTTAGTCCTGTGATTGCTTCTTCTCCTTTATGAACTCTCACTTCTCCCTTGCAGGCTACAATTTTTTTTTCTCCTCAAGTTATCTGCACCCCTATACCTTTACATCTCCGAACAGCCTCTTGCTATTGGTTTTAGATCATCAACCAACATCTCCATCCATCTTCATTCCTCGCCTTGTCCTCAAAAAGAGCCTAAGAATTCAAGCTCGGTAGGTTCAAGACATTTTCTACTTCCATTACACCTTTCCCCCTTCATTCCATCTACCCTAGGTAGCTATCGCTTGCTCCATAGTTGGGCTATAGAGCGTGTGTCAGGCTGTCACTGGCATTCTTGAGACAAGAAAAGGCTAACACTAAAATTTAATAGTGCCCACTGCCAGTTTCTGATCTCTTGAATTATCATTAACCTCAACCGGCACCATGTTGTCCAAGACCATGTTCATCCTCGCCTCGGCTGCCACTCTAGTCAACAGCCAATTCGACCCGACATCAGTTCCCTATGCGACAAGAGGTCAGTCGATATTCTATATACTCCCGCTTACGCATAAGATCATCATACTAACATGTGTTTCCCTTCCTCAGAGGCCTGGTGTAACTCCCAAACATCCGCATGTCCCCTTCTCTGTCTACAACTACCAGGAGCATCGGGTTCACCGACATCAAACACCTGCTCAGCTGTAAGTCTTCGCATAGCGGCCATTCCTCGAGAAAAAAAATATAGTTCCAACTGACACCAAATCCCCAGGACACACTACACTACTACTGTCTATGCAACAACGGTGTCGCCCCCAACGCCACCGAATTTTCCCAGACAATTCCTTACTACATCTGCACGGAATCTAATAACCAATGCGTTCTGAAATGCAACGGTGACTCCTCTTGCCAGAATAACTGCAGGGTACAGAACCCATGTGGAGCTCAGGATCCCAAGCGTGTTAATGTGACTACTACCGCCAAGGCTGCTGTTACCCCCACTGCAACAGAGACCCCTGTCAATACCCTGGTCAATGGCAATGGAGCTACTGGTGCTGCACCACGCATGGCCTCAGTTGATATAAGTCATGTCTATGGGCTTTGTGTTTTGGTTGGTGGGTTTGTTGCTGGCTTTGCTACTCTCTTGTAGAGTGGAAGGGTCTAGGTCTTGAGGGGTATGATTCAAGGGTCCGGTTGGTTATTTGGATGAAACTCGGAGTTGTGGCTGTTGTTGCTCGAAATTTTACTAATATTGGCCAGTCTCGTGTTTCTTGGGTCTGCATTTTCCGGCTGCATTAGCATTGAGCGTTTGTTTTTACTGTTCTTTTCTTGCTCGTGAGTTATGGAGTAAACTATTGCTGGCCGTTCGTTCATTATTTCTTGTTTTAACATTGCCTACATTGGTAGTTTATCTTGCTATAGATCATTATTGAACACTATTTAATGCATACATGGGTTATTTACATTCTCCGGTTCCCAAATACTATGTCAAACGCATTTTTGGGTTTGGATGAGTGACAGGTTCAATTGACCTCTGATCCTCACCAAACCTATATCTTCGCCCGCAACTTCGTGCTATCCATTCGCTGCCCTTCGTCATCTTGCTCTGCGACCTCCAGGACTGGAAACTTGGCTGGCATAATCCGCCGCGGTGTTGATCCTCGAATTACAGAGTACTTAGAAAAGTCAGAGACTCCGCATTTCTCCCGCAGGAAGTCCTCATCTGTATCCAGGAGCCCGTTCACTATTTGGTGTGGGGCACGAAGCATGGCCAGAACTGCATCTGAGAATATCGTCTGTTGCAGCATGTCAACATGAGAAAGACGAGAGAGGATTTATATTAGAACATGTGCAGACATAGACATACCGGCTTTCTCAAATCCTTTTTGTAGGATGTGTCCGATCCCTTATTATGCTCTGTAGCTGCTGATTCAATCGACTGAAAAGTAATGCAGTCAGCAATCCATCACACACTCCAATTCAGGATAAACTCAAAACCATGATACATACCGCTGCAGGCCAGATACTCGTCACCGCCATTTCATTTCGGCCTTGACGCACGAAGTCCATGGCGAGACCTTTGACCAAGACACTCATTCCGACCTTGCCTACATAAAACACATCACATATCAGCACATATAGTCAAACACACTCTATGTCGACACCAGTCTGGAACAGCCACGAATCAAAGACAAACTCACCCATCGCATAAGCAGTCTTCCCCCTAAAAAACCTTGAATAGATAGGCGGCGAAACAACAACAATGCGCCCTTTCCAGCCCCCCTTCTCAAAGAGAGGCAAAGCGGCCTGGACAGTCGCATAAAGCCCCTCAGGGTTCACCTGCTGCATGAGCTTAAACCGCTTGAGAGGCGTATCCTCCACAGCCGACCACCAGATCGCACCGGAGTTGTACACAAGTACATCGAGCTTTCCAAAGACACGCACCGTCTCCTCGAAGGCATGCTGGATCTGCGCTGCGTCGCGCACGTCCACGGCGACTGTTGCGGCATGTCCGCCGGCTTCGCGGATCTCGCGCTCTACTGTGTTGATGGTGGACTGCGATGAGTTCGGGTCTGGTGGAAAGGGTGACACTGTTGATGCGTCGGATGTTGTTTTTGCGGATAGCATTACTGCAGTCTGGGGTTAGTTGGGTGGGATATGTGGGATTGCATGGGCTGTACCGGCGTAGCCGTTCTTTGCTAGGTCGATGGCGACCTGGCGACCAATTCCGCGTGATGCGCCTATGATTAGGGCGACTTGCTGTGTTTGGGACATTTTGAGGGCTTTGGTGAGTGTTGTGGTATGGTTATGTTGTTAAAGTCCAGTAAGTAGGGGTTGGTTGAAGTCTTGCACGTGGATTAAGCTGGTTATATATGCTTTGGTCGTCGTGATTACTGAACGTCGAGTTTTGCCGATTATATATCTGTTTATGGTTTATGCAGTCCGCAAACACAAGGTTTACTATAATCGAAATAATTGGGTCTCGGGCCAGTTTCCTATAGCCGATAGGTTGATCTGATGTTTAATTTCCTGATTACTCAAGTTCCGAGGTAGTCCAAGTCAGGTTCGATCGATGATCTTCGGCGCCTCAGGCATCTAGATCAAAATCTCCAAGCCCATAGATCTATACTTCCTGGTGATCAAACGACTTCTCGAGTATCAATCTGAACCATCCAGGCTGCCCTATGGAAATGTACTGTTGCGATTCGATGACCAGTTCCAGTTTGCTAGGTAGTCCATGGTCCTATTGGTTCTTTTTGGGCTATGCGAGAAGTTATATCGGGCCAAAGGATTAGAGTGACTACAGAAGAACATATTTCCTTTGCCCTATCGCTCTTTATGTATATATTGATCTCATTTCTACTCTGTCGTATTCACGGAAGGACATGTGAATCGCGGTGTAGTAGGCGGTCAGATTCTGCCAGATAATCAATCACCCATCACAATGATCGACCTAGTGCTTGTCACCCACTTCTGATACTCTCTCTGCCTTAAACAGCATATTGTTCTCACTGTTGAAATTAGTTGCTATCTTCCTCCGCTATAAAACCAGCTCGGTAATCAAGCTCCAGTTCCTCGAAATAATTTGCCAGTGCCACCCACTTCTGCCCGCACTGCATCATCTGAACAGCTCGGCAAGATGGACACCACACTTCCAGATGCCTCCGGTCCTTCTCGGGGAGATATGGATGCCGCAGCTCTGGAAGCCACTACAGCTAATACCACCCCCCGAGCAAGAGTACCGGTGAAAGTGGAAGGTATGTTGGCCTCAGCGGGGCTATCTCCGCGATTATGTTGCTGTGCGCAGATAACGCTGACATGCTTAACTTGGTAGAGCCCCCCAAATTTGACCTTGATACTTACATTGCAAACTACACTGGTGAGTGACCTTTCCTGTCTCTAGACAGACTTTTGTATTCTAATTCATGGCTAGGACGCACCCGCTACGACCGTCTTTATCTCATTGGCACATGCTCCCCATTGCTCTCGACCGACGCCCTCAAGGCAGCCATCGCCGAAGCTAGAACCAACAAAGACGTTTCGAGATACGAGAGGGCGGTCCGCGCATTGGCGGACATAGCTCCGAACGATCCTGACGCTTCGCTTGATGCCGCCTGGGTCCAGGAAACCAATCGATACGTACAGACTCAGACTGAGCGATTGGAGCATGAGCTACGGGGATATAAGAACAATTTGATTAAAGAGAGCATCCGGGTAAGTATTGAATATATTTTGATGGGAGATGCGTGACACTGACCTCTATAGATGGGCCATGAGGATTTGGGCAACCATCATTATCAGACTGGTGACCTGGCTGCTGCCTCCAAGGCTTACTCTCGTATGCGAGACTACTGCACTACTCCGAACCACATTACTTCTATGCTCTTCAAAATGGTTAACGTCGCTACTGAACGCGGTGACTGGATGTCTGTGCAGTCAAACGTGCACCGACTCCGCAACTCTCAGTCAAAGCCAGATGACGCAGCCAAAAACCTCTCTAAAATATCAGCCGCTTCAGCTCTATCACTGATGCACCAAACCTCATATCTAGAAGCAGCAAACTCTTTCTTGTCCATCCCGCCGGATCTGGGTGACAACTACAATGAAGTCATCACCCCCAACGACGTCGCCGTCTACGGCGGTCTATGTGCTCTCGCCTCTATGAACCGCGACGAGCTACAGAAAAATGTGCTTGACAGCCAGACTTTCCGCACCTTCCTCGAACTTGAGCCTCATATCCGCCGCGCCATCGCTTTCTTTTGCAACTTCAAGTTCCGCCAATGTCTTGATATCCTCGAAGCTTATCGCCCTGACTACTTACTCGACATCCACCTTCAGCGTCACATCCCCCAATTATACAAACTCATCCGCACCAAGTCCATCGAGCAGTACATGATTCCGTTCAGCCGTGTCACACTCGATTCCATGGCGAAGATCTTTGCCCCTGCAGTCGTTGGCGGCGAAGCGCGTCCCACGGACATCTCCTCGCCGTTTGTGCAAGAACTCATCAGTCTCATTCAGGATGGTGTGCTGAACGCTCGCATCGACCTCGAGAAGGGGTTGTTGGTATCGAACCAGATCGACCTGCGGGCAGAGGTGCAGCGTACCACGCTGGAGAGCTTACGTGAATTCAACGAGGAGGCCCATTGGCGGATTCTTCATGCCGCTGTCCTTGATGCAGGATTAGAGGTCAAGCCCGAAAAGGGAGAAGGATCTGGACCGGGAAAGGGTGGACGGTTTCCTCGAGGCTCGGGTAGAGATTAATTGATGGAGACAGCCTCGACTCTAGGTGATCCGGGCATATGAATGATGACGAATGAGGTAATACCCCGATGCTCCAGCTGCGATTGCGATTGCGATTGCAATGCAAATACTGTACTCCGTATGGCCTACAGAAATTAAATCATAATCTCAGTAAGATATTATTCCTGCACGTACATGTCTACTTTTACACCAATAATAGTACACGAACATCGTACTAACTGCGCCCTTTGCAGGGTCATCGGGTCGCTGAATACATGTTATTCTCACCTTGTCCGACCCTCGACAGGATACCAATCCCCCCGATCCAATCCAGTTAGTAGTCCGTACAACACGACCTGGCCAGTACAGCGCCTCGAGTGAGAGATAGACACTTATGCTAGAGGGCATCCTAACAGAATATCTATGGAGGTAAAGACAGTCGGAAAAGATTTAAACATCAACTGGACTACTTATATCTGAAGGGTTCGGTCTACTGCATGTCAAGGGGGAATTCGGATTGCCGCCTTTTCTACCGCCCTGAATAGGCAGGCTCTTTGTTTGTCTGACGCCTACAAATAGTCCTTTTTCCATATATCCACCATCTTCTCTTCATCATTTGATTCATAATTTAGGCTAGCTGCCATATATATAGTCATTATCAACGAACTGATTTTGACATGTTGCCTTGGATGAGTTGACCGGCCTCAGACAATGCAGCAAGCATCCCGGTATGGGCAATGGCACTTTCAGGCGTCATATTCAGCTACAGACAGTGTGTGCAAGATTCCACCGCTCAATTATGGGAATTAATATCTAACGCTACCATCGTTGCACCGCTCCTCCGTTCTCGGTAGCGCACGTTCCTTGGCATTGAATGTTGAGTGCATGCTGGGTTATGATTGTACTTGGGTTTATGAATCCCAAGGTCCTAAGCATATGCTTCTTCCTCTGTAGTCAGACATAAGGCTGTGGTGAGATGCAAGATCCAATATAAATATTTTTGGCCTTTCAAGAGTAGAAGATGGTGGAGATACTATGCTTCTAGCAAAAAGCCCGATTGTCGTATGTCGCAAACCCCCGCGGTAGATATTAGAATTGGCCATATACTCCGGCCTTTTTCACTTTTTTAGTATTTCTTGTGACACTCGGGGGGAAGGTGACTGACTATTCTATGAAACGTCAAGTTCTTTGTTTGAACCAATTTGCCCTTTATTAGTCTTTTTCCTTCCCCAAGTCCTTCCTAAGTAGTCCATTGCTCACTGTGGTTAGACATCGTTTGCTGTATAGGTCGGCTCCTTAGGGCTACCTCTTTTCGACATGATTGACTTCCTTTGTATTTACCCCATGTGCTTGGACGACCGGCGACGCAACACGAGAATGGATCTGGGACCCGATGTATTGTCCTCTCACACATATCCAGCCCCGATAGGGAGTCCTGATTCTTCGAAAATCTTGTCAATACAGTCTGACTACGTGTTAAATCCCATGAAAATGGGGTCAGATAATCCAATTCCGGAGGCTGGATCACAGCCCGTCCCTTGTATCCCGTTAAAACGGACTTTTGACCAAATGGAGTCTACAATAGAAGATACTTCGGAGTTCGCCAGGCGATTGTCACCCACTTCTCCAATTTCAGGGCCGATAATCCGTGCGTCTGGCTTGCCGGATTTACCTGAACTGCCACTGCTAGACTCTGCTCTTGAACCTGATATCAATCAGCGCAAAGAGAGTAGTGTCCCGTCGCCTGTGCTGGCCCCAATTCCAGAGGAGACCTCCGACGACTGCGACGAGGAACTAAATCCATTGATGCGCGGGTCAAGTACCTCATTCACTGGAATGGAATCCTCGACCCCAACAGTTCTCTTAACGCCATATTCTTTGCCACCGGCTCGAATGAACCCAACAACCATGTCCGTCCCAGAAGTGGGTCACGATACTTATAACCTCACTCCATCATCCACGCCATATCCACCTGGAAACCCTTTATCACCAGACAATAACGACGATAACGGAGACACATCATCTGCACCATCAACAGCCGACGATTCAGACTCGGTCTTCGATGATGGAGAATCAGAAAACACATCCAGCTACACAGCTTCATTGTTATCAGATGTGAAAAACTACGCTTACGAAAATGGAAGACGTTATCACTCATACCGCGAAGGCCACTACGTCCTTCCCAACGACGAACCAGAACAAGACCGACAAGATCTCCTCCACCATGTCCGGAGCCTCGTGCTAAACGGGCGACTCTTTCGAGCCCCGCTGGACGACAACATACAACGCGCTCTTGACATCGGCACCGGCACCGGAATCTGGGCCATCGACTTCGCAGACAGCTTCCCCAGTGCCGAGGTAACAGGCACCGATCTCAGCCCCATCCAGCCATCATGGGCCCCACCCAACCTCCGCTTCGTGGTGGACGACGCCGAATCGCAATGGCTGTACAGTCCAAGCAAGCCATTTGATTTCATCCATGCCCGCGATCTGGGCGGTGCTATCGCCGACTGGCCGCGACTGATGTGCCAGAGCTACGAGCATCTGCGTCCCGGTGGATGGATTGAGTTACAGGAATTTGAAGTCATGCTCCGGTCGGACGATGATTCGATTCGTCTTGCGCCAGCTTTGTGCGAGTTTCTTGAACGACTGACTCAGGCTAGCGAGGCGTTTCACCGACCTATGAATATCGCCCAAGGTCACCGACAACGGCTGGTTGAGGCTGGTTTCGAAGACGTTCGAGATGAAGTGTACAAGGTGTGACACTGTCCCCCTTTCCCAGATTTTGTTTGCTTCTTTTGTCATAACTGACTGTCTTCTAGGTTCCATCGAGTGTGTGGGCTAGTGATCCCGTACAAAAGGAGATTGGTCGGTACAACCAATGCTCCCTTCTTATGGCGGTTGAATCCTACTCGCTGGCTCTTTTCACTCGTGTGCTGGGATGGTCGAATAATGATACGCAGATTTTCCTGGCCGGGGTGCGCAGAGATATCAAGAATCCCGCGGTGCATACGTACTGCAAGCTGCATGTAGTTTACGGTCGAAAGCCGTCTCAGTTCTAGTCAAATTGCTGATTTGACTAGGATCTTCCCGAGGATGTTCGGAGTTATTGTAGATAGATTTGATATGGAATATGGTAATGAGATCTCCGTTCGTACTCCCTTACTTCCTTCCGCCTGGTCCGGATGTGATCCCCCTCATCTTCTTGCATCCGCCACTAAGCGCATTCGGTACAACGCAAGGTCTTCGTTCTTTCTTCTCTTGGTTTCGATTGTCTAAACACTCTTGGGAATTTGCGAAAAGAAACTTTTGCCAAAATTCCACCAGGAAAAGAAACCAAATGCCCCCAGACTAAATATGGCTTCAGGGGCATGCATGACCCTGTGGACCACTTTTACTTCAAATCTCACCATGCCTTGGGCAACCTCAGGTCCTGGCTTTTGGGGGTCTGCAGGAGGCCTGGTAAGTTGCATTTCCCCGTACTCCCCTCTTTTGTCTCATGCAGGAAGCCCTACAGTAGAGCCAGTCCTCTCCCAGATATCTCCCCGGGGAAGCACAGCAGCTCTGAGCAATGCAATCGAACTAGTCCTTCCGCTCTGACAGGCTCATTTGCAGAGAATTGCGCGCTAATCAGCACGTACTCAACAGTTTTTACTCTGGGTCACCTACAGCATCATCTATACGTTTTTCTGGTCGCCCCTGCGTCACTTCCCCGGTCCAAAGCTATGGGCGCTATCTCGCATCCCGTCGAATGTCTCCGTCCTCCGTGGCTATAACCACCTGGATATTCTAGCTCTGCACAAGAAGTACGGCCCTATCCTGCGTCTTGGACCCAATGAGCTGGCCTTCAGCACAGCACAGGCCTTTCGCGATATCTATGGCGCCAGACCTGGCGGTTGTTTCCCCAAGAGTCGGAGCCACTATATAGCCCCGGCAAATGGGGTCGATCATTTGGTCTGTGCAGTTGATAATGCAACCCACACCAGACAGAGACGGCTGCTATCTCATGCCTTTTCTGAGAAGGCTTTGAGAGATCAGGAAGGTCTTATCACAGGTTATGTTGATACCTTGGTTACAAAGTTGCGGTCTGAAGTTAGGCAGGGGATGTCCATTGTCGATATCAAAAGTTGGATGAACTTTACTACTTTTGATATCACCGGTGACCTGATGTTTGGCGAGTCTTTCGACTGTTTGAAGGACAGCCAGCTTCACCCGTGGATCGCGTTGATCTTCAACTCTATGAAGGCTCTTGCCTATGTTGGAGCTGCGAATCAGTTCCCCTTACTCAAAGGTGTCCTAGACTTCTTCATTCCACGAGAAGCCAAACGCGTCGGCCAGGAACACTTCGATCTGAGTGCTCAGAAGGTCGACCGACGCTTGGAGATAAATATGTCCCGTCCAGACTTTATGTCCGCTATTATCAAGCATGGAATTAGCGAGGAGAAGGGCCAGTATCGCGAGAGCGAGCGTATTATGACTCGGGCTGAGATTCATTCTAATGGTTTTATGTGAGCGGTTCCTGTTACTTTCAAATGCTTTCACCTTTTTCTTTGTATTTTCGCTTTTCCGAGGAATTGATATACTCTACTAACGCTAATCAATACCAGTCTAATCGTGGCAGGCAGCGAAACATCCGCAACCTTACTATCTGGATGTATCTTCTACCTGTGTTCAACTCCACACGTCATGAGCCAACTCGTCGCCGAGATCCGATCAATTTTTAACCAGGATGGGGACATGACCTTCCGCGCCGTGGAAGACTTGAAGTACATGAATGCTGTCATCGAGGAGTCACTGCGTATCTACCCGCCCTTCGTGACGAGTCTGGCGCGCGTTGTACCGCAAGGTGGAGCACTCGTGAACGGCCATTTTATCCCTGGGGATGTATGTATATGTGTTTATCTTCAAGGTAACGATTGTAACCTGCATACTAATCCCGACCAGACAACCGTGGCATGTCACCACTACGCCTCCTACCACTCGGAGTCCAACTTCGCCTTCCCGGATAAGTTCATGCCAGAGCGCTGGCTAGGATCCGATCCTGTCTTTGAGAAAGATAATAAAGATGTCCTTCAGCCATTCAGTCTCGGTCCACGTATCTGCCTTGGGAAACAGTGCGTTCTGTCCCGTTTCCACATTGCACCACCTTATTAACACTAAAATTTTCCCTCTTAGTCTAGCAAACTGCGAAATCCGTCTCATCCTCTGCAAACTCCTCTACCACTTCGATATAACCCTATGTCCAGAGAGCAGCAAATGGGCAGACCAGAAAGCATACTTCCTTTGGGATAAGCCAGCTCTCATGGCTACGCTGAAAGACCGGTTTCCCGATGCAGGTGTGTCGAGTTCTTAGGATCCCATGACTACGTTCTCCTTATTATGGGTACTGGTTAGGGTCCGGGGTTTGCGGATGGCATGTATCTGCGTCTTGGTCGTTCAATGAGCACAGACAGGTGTTTGTGTGGGTTTTATGAAATTTACAACGTTTGCTTCTTTGCCCTCGAGTCGGCTTTTCTTTCTTTCGGCTTGGTTATCTGGTGACACTAGTTGGGATTGGTTCGGTTCTTTTTGCATCTTTTGGATTGCGACGGTGGCTGGGCTTGGATCTAGAGTTGTTTAGTGGAGGCTTGGATTCATTGAATACATTCGTTTTGATTAGAGGGCTTAGTCACCTGATAATTGCAGAATAGCAATATTTGCAAAGTATTCATCCCCTCTTAGATTGATATACTTGTTATAGATTGATAGTGGGTTGAGGTGAAATTTAATTTCAGTGACTCATTCAGGAGAAATGGATTGAACATAAATTTATTACCCTCTAGACGCTTCCCTCCCAGTGTTGATACGCTAAGCCACTCATGATGATATTCAAGGAGTGGCAGTTGTTGCAGCTGCCGCATACATGAACGATCCACAAGACACCTATCTCTACCAATATCGGTCTATTTGTTCAAGTAGATATATCAAAGCAAAACCCAGCATTATCAAAGACAGCTTTGATAATCTAACAGCAATCCTGACCGTCGCTATCCTCAGCCCTGACGATACCGGTTGAAACCGTTTTCCCCCTAGCGTTGGCTTCTGCATCTGGCTTGACATTAGCGGAGAGTCAAGGCTTGCCTGTACTATTGTCTGCTACCCCAGCTGGAGTGCCGTTATATCAGAGCCTTGGCTTTCGAGATGTTGGGCAATGGACCTGGTGGCCGAAGCAAGAAATCCCGTGGGAAATAATGCAGTGGAATCCTGTCAATCTCATTTTTTGAAACTGCAAGTGGCACTGCAGACATTATTGTATCTTGGAATTGTAATCGAACCAGTTTAGGGAACTTGTATAACATACTAAGATACATAGTTCTTAAACTTGTACCCGTCTATTGATCTCATTTAAGCGCCAAAGTGAACATATTGTGCCCACAGATATGGCCTCTCCAAATTCTGTTCGCGAACAGTCATCACAGCCGTATGCAACGCCGTCGCAACAGCCCGATTACCCTCTACCAACCCCCCAGTAATAAGCTCACGATAGAAAATAGCAGCTACTTGAACACAAATTTCATCGTTAGATGACCACATCGACCCAACCGTGTGTGCAAAGCCCGCAACCTGAAACCCGCTCGCAAGATGTAGGGCTTCATCCGCCAATTCAGACGTCTGATTCTCCGCTGTGGAACACGCAGAAAGGTACGCAAGCCATGCTTCCTTCATATGTGATTCGGATATTTTCTTGACGGTAAGACGATCGACTGAATCCTGCCCTTGAAGGGCTAGGAAACTGTTCGATGGATCGCTCATGTCTGATGATCCGTGACATGCAAAATGTGCAATGCTGCAATCTTGGAGTCCATGGAGAACTATCTCAGCACTAGGCTGAATTAATAATTTCACTGTATGCGGTGTGACGACTGCTTCCTGGATTGCTTGGCTCTCTGCCGTTACGCCAGGAAGATCGTCTTCACCGGGGGTTTTCGGCATTGTGACTAGCAACATGGACTGTGTGTCTAGCGTGACGCGTGTCTTTTCCCTTGCGAATTGGAGCATTTTGATTGATGGTGTATAGGAGGAAAGGACGCAGCTTAAGGTGTTCTCAAGGGAGCCTGGTGAATGATCGCCTGCTGCGTGGAAGGGAAGGGAGGCAGCAAGGCCTGTGCCAATCCACCAAATGCGAGGAAGTGTGTCGCTTGCGGGATGTAGAAACCCTAGCTCGTCTAGCACCAAGCGAACACAGTCGGACCACAAATCACGTAGAAATCGCTCGAAGGAACTCGGCCCTCCTTTCTCTTTCAGCTCAATCAATCTCGACGGGCTGCGGGTAAGTCCCCAGGATCGATAATTGTTCGCTTTCGAGATATCAAAGTCGGGTAATGGAATGTGCTTGATTCCAGAAGGACGAACAATCAAAGCATCGCTACTGATCGACGTGACATTCACAACCACGATCGGCCCATCGGTGGCGTTTGCTTGTAAAGCTTCAGAAGAAGGGGGGAGAAGAAATCGATCAAACCCCTCTAATCTCCGGATATCCTCTAGACAGCTTTCTAGGCGTGTAACTGCATCTGCTCGTTCTTCTAGAAATTGTCGGCGAGTCTCAACCGGGTCTTCTTGTCGAATAGGCATAAACGCCTTGTGGCGAAGCCGATCGAATTTATCCGCTTCTTTGGGATGTTTGGTGGATAAATCGGAGATGTCACCCCGACTGTCAATGAGGTATCCAATGATAAGGCCCCGGCCATGCTCTAGGTACTCCAAAGCTCGAGCTGGATCGTTGTCTGTTCGGAGAAGAAGAGAGGATGCATCGGCAGCTAGGCCTGACATTTGTTGAATGGCATACTGCTGGTCCTCCCGGGCGAGATAACGGCTGCATACGAGAGGCAGGAGGTCGAGTGATTTTCCGGCTAGCAATTGAGCTCTATCAAAGTCGCCATCTGGAACAAGAAGGTCGATCGCTCGACGGGCAGCTTCGATGCGATGACGTGGAGCTGCATTGTTGGAATCGAGGGATTGTGAGAAGTGCTTCAGAGCCGCGGCCTTATCATTCTGCTGATGCGTATGTTCGTATCGGATTGAAAGGTAGATTGCTAGATTATTCAACCAGGGCGCCAGATCGGGATGATCTTCTGGGGTGTGGTCGACGGCCTTTTGGGCAACTGGGATAGCTTCCTGTAAATCAACCAAATTTCCGGTTCGATTGTATCGTTTTGAGATGTAAATAGCTAGGTTGTTCAACCAATGTGGTAAATCCGGGTTGTCTTCTGGGGTACCGTCGACAGCTCTTTGGGTAAGTTGGACCGCCTGCTGTATATCATCCAAGTCTGAGGTTTCTGATCGTTCAAATCGGGTTGCGAGATTGCTAGCCATGTTTAACAGTCGATTTTCTAGATCTGGATGGCCTTCTGGGGTAGTGGCGACGGCGTTTTTAGCCAACCTGACTGCCTCCTGCAAATCCTCGACGTCTCCAGTTCGATGATACCGGGTTGAGAGAAAAACCGATAGACTATGCAGCCAGTGTTCTACATCGGGATGGTCATCTGGAATAATATCGATGACTTCTTTTGCTAGACGGACTGCCTCGTGCAAATCATCCAAATCTCCAGTTCGGTCATACCGGGTTGAAAGGTTGGTGGCCAGAGTAATTGAGAAAAGTGCTATATCAGGGTGGTTGTCGGGTGGAGTAGTAGAGACTGCTCTTTTGCCCAAGCGAATTGCCTGCTGTAAATCGTTCAAGTCTCCTGTCCGATCATATCGGGTTGATAGATAGATCCCTAGGTCATTTAATCGGCTTGCTAGCTTGGCGTGGTCTTTCGGGGTAAGGTCAACTGACATTTTCCCAAGACGGAGTGCCTCTTGCAGATCACCGAAGTTCCCAGCTTGCTCATAACCGATTGAGAAAATGCCCGCGAGGCTGCTTAATCGGAAAGCTAGATCAGGGTGGTCTTTCGGTGTAATATCGATAGCTTTTTGGCCAGTCTGAATTGCCTGGTGCAGATCATCTGGATCTCCTAGTCCTTCGTATCGGGTTGAGAGGTAGGTCGCTAGAGTACCCAACCGGGCCGCTAGTTCTGGGTGATCTTTTGGGGTACCATCGACTGCTGCTTCGACCAGCCGAATTGCCTTATGTAGATCCTCGGAGTTTCCAGTGTGACTGTATCGGCTCGAGAAATGCTCCGAGAGATTACTTAACTGGGACGGTAGATCGGGGTGATCTTCTGGAGTAGCGTCCACGGCTGTTTCATTCAACCGGATTGCCTCGTTTAAATACTCCAATTTACTAGTTCGACCGTATTGGGTTGAGAGGTTGGCCGCCAGGTTACGCAGCCGATTTGGTAGACCAGGATCGTCTTTTTCGGTAGAGTCGACTGACTTTCGGTGAAGGCGGACTGCCTCCTGCAAATCATCCCAGTTTCCAATTCGACTATATCGAGATGAGAGGGCAAGCGCTAGTCCATTTAACCAGTCTGGTAAATCGGGGTCGTCTTCTGGGGTAATATCGATAGCCCTTCGTGCTAGCACAATTGCCTCTTGCAGATCTTCCAAGTTTCCAATTCGATCATATCGGGCTGAGAGGGCGTTTGCTAAGCTATTTAACCGTGTTGCTAGATACTCGTTATCTTTTGGGGTACCATCCACGCATCTCCGGATAAGGTCAACTGCGTCCTGTAAATCACTCAAGTCTCCGGTGCGAGAATGCCGAGCCAATAGGTGTGTCCCTAGTTCACCTATCCAGTGTGGCAGATCGGGGTCGTCGTCTGGGGTAGCGTTCACGGCTGCTCGTGATAGCCGGACTGCCTCCTGCAAATCTTCCAGGTTTCCCGTTCGATTATATTGGGCTGCGAGTGCGTACGCCAGAGAGCCTAACCGTAATGGTAGATCAGGGTGGTGTTCGGGGGTGGCGTCGAGAGCTGTTTGAGCTAGGCGGACGGCCTCCTGCAATTCATCCATTCTTGGCGCTCTCTTTCGTTTAGATGCTATCTTGTTTGACTGCGCCGATAATGTCAGTTTGTTTAATTTTTCGGCTGCTCTTCAAACCTCGCATCGGAATATTCATCGCCCATAACATTTGGAAGTTAAACTGACAGTTTGTAAAAGTCTAGGTAAATGAGATATTGTATCGATGTAACGCTTTTATGGAATCCAATATTTTCTTTCCGAGCCAATACAGGTGAGTTGTCATGTCTGCGTACGGAGGAAATATTGTGGGACGAAATATCAAGAGTGTTCGCCTACGCGAAGATCTTTTTTCAATCGCGGGGCCATTTGACGTGGCTGACAGCATACTCCGTACATGTTTAGCCGTAATCTATATTTACTTAACTTGGAGATTCGTATTTCGGAAAACCTCCGAGCCAGTGAGGCAGCCAGTTGCTTGACAAAGGGATCCCAGTTGGCGGTTAATAGGTTACATCTGAAATGTAGTCAATTAATAACACAACCCTGCCTTTTCCTGATTCTGAATAGGCACCGAGCCTGACTGGTACTTCACGATACGCAAATCTGGCTTGTTCGCAAAGTAAACCGTCGCTCCAAGTGGCACCATATCATTTTCAATATACAAGATTTTCTCGGGGCCTTTGAACACGCTGATTACACCAAATCCTTCTTTGCGGGTCCATAATGGGAATACCGCCGTACTTTCTTCACGGCCCTGGTCTTGAGCTGCGAGTGTTTTCCGCGAGGCTGGTCCGACAAAGGTCTTTGAATGTCAGCCTAGAAAATGTATCAGGTTATAGTATACTATACCATAGTCTCAAAGTGTAATCCTACTCCAGTTGGTGAAGCGTTTACTCCCATGCCCGTTAGGATTCGGTTTGGCTTGTATTTCGAAACCACGACTGTTATTTCTTCTGAGTGTTGATTGACAACCCAGACACAAGGTGGGATATTTTTCAGTTTACGAACTGCTGCGCCAAATATTCCCTGGAGATAACATGAGCGACATTGTGGCAAGAGAATTAGTTTCTTACCTTCGGAGTGGGCTCCCTCCGTGGAGGATAGCGGGGTAAGTCTTCCACTTCCGTTCCTGGCTCTTTCAGATCAACAGCAGGAATTGGGTGAGATTCGAAATCATCACTGTCAACAGATTGGTCCATGGCTTGTAATCCAGTAGGTTGAAGAAGGAGAAGTGCATCTGCATGAACAGTACGGGGTATATTATGTTTTGTTATAAATTGATCCCATCCAAAACTGTGACCCCGTTATTACGAACTACAAGATCCAATTTAGGGTTAGCTGTCGACTATCATTGGCCCGGGGTATAGTGCGCCCTTCCTCTTCGTACATTATTGGTTGTATTTCAAATCAAGTAAATGTTTAGCGATACTGAAAATATAATTACAGATTTATTACTTGTATATAATACTACCAAAGCCACATAATCCAAAAGGAGAGTACAGAGGAGTTTAATTACACCTCATGTTCGCTCTCTAGCTTCTCTGTTGAAATATATCGGAACTTTTTCCCCTGCCTATCATACCATTATGCCTCCCACCAAACACGCCCTACTTATTGCAAGTCCCTATGGGGATCTCGAGGGACCAGAAAACGACGTTGAAATGATTTCCAAAGTCCTCCAAAAGCGGGAATTCCAAGTCTATCAATGTTGTGGTTCAGCAGCAACTCGCGATGGTATTCGTTCTGCTTGGCAAGACCTGATATCCCAAATTACAGCAGATGACACAGTGGTCATCTACTATTCAGGACATGGCGGGGAAGCCCTTTCGGTAAAGAGTGCAGACCAAGATTCTGGTCAGCCACGACGGCTACAATTCATTGTTCCAATGGACTTTCAGGAGGTCCCTGGAGAATTCCATGGGATCTCAGAAGAAGAGCTGTCGCAATGGCTGCTTGATACCACAGATAAAACGCAGAACGTCACTGTCATCTTGGACTGTTGTCATTCTGGTCGCATGGTGCGCGATTCTCGCTATGTCAAAAACGCTAGACGGAGGAACCTCCCTACAACTATTTATCATGATATCGCCCGCCATATCCAGTCACTTCAAGATAAGGGATTACTTCGAGAGCGCACGCAGATGGGAGATAATCCTCATGCGGTGCGGATTGCCGCCGCGGCACCTTGGGAAAGCGCGTATGAATACGAAAATGATTCGGGGATGCAACTCGGTGCTTTAACTGAAGCTCTCATTCGCGTGATTGAGGAAGCAGATGATGACCACATCTCTTGGAGGACGGTGATGCTTCGTGTACAAGAATTAGTCAATATGTCCTTTCCGCAGCAGCATCCTCGGGTAGAAGGACCACACAGTCGCTTTCTATTTTCTCTGGATGGTCGAAACTCCACTTCCCTTTTGATAAAACAGGAGGATGATAATATAGCTATAATCAAAGCTGGCAGGGTCGCAGGGGTCCGGAAGAAAAACGCATATGCGGTTATGCCGCCTGGATCGGAATGTGTGAATCCTCAAACTCAGATTGCTACTGCTATAGTCACGGATGCTAGCGGGTTTGACGCTGTCGCAACACTTACTTGGAGGAATGGGATGTCTCAATTGCCTGATGGAGGTGCACTGGCCTTTCTCGTCGAAGAAGCTCTCTACAAATGGCCAGTTTCTTTTACAGCAGACGTTTCCGCGCTCCAGAAGCAGGTGGAGCAATCTAGGCTCATCAGGTGCAGCTATGATGGCGAGAAGAACCCTCTAGTTGAAATTCGCCAGCAAGGAGGCAAACTCACTGTGACCAACAAGGATGGAGTGGATATTTTCTCGCAGCGGTTTTATGGCAAGGAACCTACACCTTCTACATACAAAGCAGCTGTTGATATTGCAGATCGAGTGGCTCGCGCGCAGCACTTTCTGGTTCAGACTTGCGACAGCCCGGAGGAACATCTCCAGCATGATCTTGAAATCGTACTTGGGTTAGTGGACGATGGCCGTCATGGAAGAACCATCAATCCCACTGGCGAAGATTCCATCACTGAAAACTCCAATATCTTCATGTCTTTGAAGAACCATGATGACCACAATAGTGTGTTTGTGTCTGTTTTTGAAGTGGAGGCGAATGGCCAGATCAATGCAGTAACCGAAAATCCAGATGGTGTCGATCTGCCCCCGGGATGGTGTCACACAATCGGCAGCACTAAGACCAAGCTTGAGGGGCTCAAGGTCAAATGGCCACTCAATATTTCCAAGCGGCAGCCGGTGGTGGATACCTTGGTTGTCGTGATTTCGAGTCGCCCTGTTAACTTGCAATTTTTGATAAGCTCGGAAATCGCTGCCCGGAGGGCCATCATAAATCACTCGTCTTTAGAAAGTCGTCTTCTCCGATTTGCGCAGGGCGCGGATCGCCTTATTGTGACTGAAAAAAGCATATCAAATATTCGTTATGATATCGTTCAGTTGCCTTTTCTATTGAAGCCACTCAGCTCCTAGATTACCCTACGAAAAGAATGTTCGTTGTGTTCAATGAGCCATTGTAATATTAGTCAATCGAGTATCACTGTCTCCTTATTGTCAATCAAAATTATATAAATCCCCTTTCATGTACTCTATATAGTTGTAGCTAGTGAGACTTAAGTGTCAAAGTCAGTTCTATTATCCCTCGAGGATATGAGTGCCAGAGTAACTAGCTTTACAATATATCTAATTAACACCAAAGCTCATCGACTGTGCTACTTGGGAACTAAACAAGGATTCCTCCCCTTTCTAGTCCCTCGCCAATGTCTACCAGGCATGAGTGGTATTGTCGATGCTCCAAAACTCCCCTGCGCCATTCTCCTTGGTCAACCCATCGATTTTGGCGACAATTGCATTCACGCTGTCCTCAATCTCTACAAATGCACCGTCAAAGCCTAACTTCCGACCAGCGTCATTTCCAGATTCCGTCTTAACTGACCTATAGCAAGATATTAGTCAACACATCGAGACAAAGAATCGAAACCTCGATACCCAGGGTCAATAGCCAAGGTAGCAATGTCATCATGCTCAAAGTTGATTTTCCGTACAAAGAAGTTCGCCGCAGCCTTGCTAGCGCCGTAAGGTGCAGTAGACCACGGAGCATCTTTCATGTCTCCAATCGTTGCCATTAGAGTACTTATCAGGATGAAGCGAGGAGACGATGATTTCTGAAGGAGAGGGAGAGTAGCCTGGAATAGCCGAATGGGTCCGAGGGTGTTCACGTCATGGTGGGATTTAATCTGGTCAATGGTAGACTCAGCAACAGTGGTGAAAGCAGCTCGGTCGAAGACTCCAGCATTGGCGATGACGATGTCCAATGCCGACACGCGCTGGCTGGACAATGACTCCACTGCGGTTTTGGCATCGGTGTCGGAGCTGGCGTCGATTTTAACAATGATCAACCGACTACCCTGGCCCGTTGGAAGGTCGGAGAGTGTTGCCTCTGATGAGCTTGGGTTGCGAACAGCGGCGATCACGGTCACATTATCTCGAGCTAGGTATTTGCTAACCAGAGCACGGCCAATTCCTGAAATTGTTAAATTGAATTGAGAGAGGGGTCAGATATCTAGTGGGATACCTTTGTTGGCGCCGGAAATCAAGATGGTAGACATGGTATGTGTTATTTCGTATAGATGAATGATTCTTTTGAAAACTGGTATGAAACTTTTTCAAATAACTGGATTTTAACTACCCCGCTTTATAAGTATTATTAATGCGCCGGCCACGCATACTTTGTAACTAACTAACTAGGCCAAGCTATTAGCATTGGTCATACGGAGGATATAAAATGAGTAATTCGTTAACCGTTAATCCTACCATGGAATGCTTGTTTTTACCTGCAATTAATTGTACAAAGTGCAGATATCTCTACGTTCTATACTAACTGCTTTTTTATACCTTGTCGCTTACATATGGACGAAATTGAACCCCATATACTACCATACCAGATAGCAATAAGTCAGAATGGCCCCCGAGAAAGATCCCCCGGCCCGAGCCAACCGGGCTTGGTATGCTTAGTAATTAACTCCTGGCCCCGGGGGCGATGCGAGGCGAGCGGAGACCATCTTGCTGCTTTTGTGCTAAATTGCTCTACGTTAGTTGTTGAACGCAAATATTTGATAGGTACCTTTAACTTCTGCGCCTCGCAGTGTTGAACACGCTATCCTCAGTGACTATTCGATCAGTAATTTTCGGTCTGAGCTTGGAACACGTTCTTGCTTATGTAATTTATTTTCCCTGCCCAGGGAGTATGGAATACTTATCTTGCATTTAATAGAAGCCAGGGACCGTGCTTGGTGGGGTACCCCAGTACATGCGCAAAAATGAGACATCGAGGCGCATGTGGATATCTTTCAGGAGTGGATACAATGTACAGGGGTGGTCCCAGTCCGGGATGTGAAAGAAACAAAAGACTCCAGCGGGAAAAGGTTTATTCAATAGCTGAAGATACAGGTAAAATAGACGCTAGATCGTAGTCTGTCGTGGAGAAAGGTATCAAATCATTAAAGAATAATAGAGGGACACATATATGAGGATACATGAGTACGTCCATAAGAAGCAACGTCAGAAACCCCGGAATTAATAAATCGAGCACAAAGCTCTCACTCCCACAATCAAAAAGCCGCACGGAGAAAAACGTAGATCACTCGTCAAGCTTAGGCGAAAGCGCAGGCAAGAGCCACAAAGGCACCACCAACAGTCCAGATGCTACCTGCCAGCTTGCCGGCGGCGTTGAAGGGAGTCGAGGAAGCGGCAGGAGCACCGGTTCCACTGCTGGGAGCAGCCACCAGACGGGTGGAGGAGGCACTAGCGGTGGACGAAATGAGAGCCGAGGAGGACTTCTTGGGGGTCGGGGCTGAGGTCATGGCCGGGGTGGAGGTGGAGGTCACCTTGGTGGTGGTGGTGCTGGTGGTGGTGCTGGTGGTGGTCACCTTGGTAGTGGTAGTGGTCGACGTCGGGGTGTGGGTGGTGGAGATAGTCACGGGCATCCAGTTCAGATCATCTGGGCCCAGAGTGCCCGACGGGGTTGCAGTGCCAGCGGAGGCCTGGCAGGAGGCATAAGTAGTACCAGCAACGTTGCAGGAAACAGTTCCAACACTGTTTGATATGAGATTACAGCTCGCGTGAGGAAAGCCTGAGTTCGTACTTACGTTCCCTGGAGGTCAATGTTCATCAGTTGCACCGAGGTCGGGGCAGCAATTGCGGTCATGCCATCGCCGACAATACCACAGACATCAGCGGTCTTGGGGCAGGTGATCCTGTAGGTAGTCGCATCTCCGTTCTGTGGATTGTTAGTTAAAGTACTTGAACGAAAGAGCGCGTTGGTCGCGCAACTGAATCTGGTACGCACGGTTTCCACAACGCTAGCCTGAAGATCCTGACCCGCAAATCCGGGCAGGAGAAGGGTTGCGCTTTTAGTGGCGGCGACGGGGGTAGCGCCAGTCAACAGAGCGATGGTGTAGAAACGCATGTTTGAAATAGATTGGTGTTTATATTGAAAAATTGGTGATATTCAAGTTGGAATCGCACAAAGACTGAGAGTACACAGTACTTGAAGTAGAATCAACAATAGCTCAAAACGAAGGACTGGATTTAACGAAAGACTGTCGAACGACGAAAGAGTGAATGACGGACTGCTTGAGCCTGAAGGTGAAGAAGAAGTGTCAGAAAGAGAGACAACCTGGGGGTTAGTCGCGCATATTATTGACTTGGCATAATATTGCCCATGGACAGTTGCCAAGAAGATTTTTGCACAGGGATTGGCTCGTATTGAGGTCCAAGCGGATCTGCCCGACATAGGGAACAGGCCCCAGGGGTTCGAGGGTTCACCAGTGAAAAGGGGCAATTTACGGAGGACCATTTGCCGTATTGCAAGTCCAATGCCTTACGGAGTAGATGGACAAATACTTATTAGGACCAATTTTAGTGGAAGTTTTTTAGTGGAACTAAGCCGATCCGGGACTAGAGGCCGAACCGACCCCTGGGTCAAATTCCCGTTTGGGAAGGTTGTTTGATGCTCTTCATTAAGTCGGAGACCTCGGAAAGAGGAAATGGGCAACTTTCAAGATCTAGAATAACTATACATTGTAAAAATTTCAACTTCCTTCAAATGAGTCCACATATAGATCCTCTTTTACCGTGAAAATGTAGAGATAACCGCCACTGTCTTCTTTTGTCGCTGTAATTTCCCCAGGTCAGCCACCGACCCCTGCCTAGATGACTAGCGTCCACAACTTCAAATTACCGAAAGACAGCCCGTGCCTAAAAGCGCAACACCCGAATTAATTAATCTTATGAACCATTTTTTTCATTTGAATAGTTTAATTTGTTTTTATCCACTTTCACTTGTAAACCACGTGTACCTACGGAGTACTTGAATTGCAACCTTGGAATGGAGGTGCCAGCCAAGTAATCATAATTCAACTTGGGGCATTTACCACGCTGAGAATGAAATTATATTCACAGCCAACCCAAGAAGGTCCTTCAACTTGACAATTTCTCAAATTAAAACTGAAATTGATCAACGAGTCCTTCCCGCCGAGGATCCGAAGTGGTTGATGCCCCCACACACGATCCCTATGACAAGCAGCACACCGTTAAACCCCGCCATGATATAGAACGGTGTGCCCGATGATAGGACATCAAATAGCAATCCACCCACTTTTGTCAAGAGCAGGATGCCTGCCCCACCATATAGTGAATAGACGCCGGCAATAGAGCCTTTGAGGTGGGACAGATGCTCCAATCGCCGGTTGACAGACCCAGCAAGAAGAGGCTGGCCCTCGTCAGGCTCTGTGTCATTCTCGTCCCCTCGGCCACGTCGCTCCTCATATAATTTTCTTATTGTTTCATTGTCGATGCTGACTTTCAAGATACCGTTGCTCAGTACAGCCAAGCTGCAGACAATTGCTCCAATCTGACTGATTCCAAGCAGAGCCATCACAACAAACACCCCCGGATTGCCGTCCGGTCTTTCGAATAAAGGCGTTGGGAGCATCGCGAAGATAATATAGCCGATAACTCCCACTAATGCTGCGAAAAGAAGTGGGAAATTATATCGTCGTGATTTGTCTGTCAGGTACCCAAATGCTGGAGCTGCAATCAGTGCCACCAATTGGGACACCCCGGTCAGTATGGATGCGACGATGTATGCACGCGGGCATGCTTTCTTGATCCCCCTAATCCTGACCCAGGAACTGGCTCATGTTCCTCATTGCAAAGGCCTGATGTCCGATAGTAGTGATTGACAGCGAGGGGAATGAACAATGATATCCCCACAGAAGAAGCTCGCGCCACGAAGCCTCCGACATAGCCAAGTCCAATGCTACGGTTCTGGAATCCAAGTGTAAGGGCAGTTGTCAACTGCTTCCAGTATGGCAATTTTGGGCCGTGGATAGATAGATCTTCGTCGTCATCGTCGTCGTCTTCATCGCACGTTTTCCACAGGACGCTCCAACTTTTGCCATTTTCCCCCGGAAGATCACGGAGCCCAATGAAGCATACAAGACTGATAACAAGGGATACGGCGGCAACTAGATAATAGCTGCGTTGAATCGCCTGCGATGGCGACAATCCCATCTTCTCAAATCGGGCTGCAAGCGGCAGGAAAACAACCAGTGCCACAAGCGCCCCACAGCCAGCACACATGCCAACAAACCCGGAGAGTCGCGCAGAAGGCGATGCGCCGGAAGGACCAACATGTATGGAATGACCATTCCTGGCACGCTCTGGTGTGATGGTCAACTCCGAAGACACAGATGCGCGGTATGCCCGGGCATTGAAGGCTGTGCCGGTGACAGTAGGCAAAACTGCAGTGACCATGGTTGACACCGCTGAACCACCGACACTGAAAAGCAATCTTCCCAAGAGAAGCTGGGGGTAGATATTCGTGGCTTGCACAAAGACCACTAGCGCGAGTGCCACAATAGCATAGCCTGCAGTACATACCTATCTAACGTCAATACCATTGAATGTTACCCCGATATGGGCCAGTAGAAAGCTTACATGGCGGACTCCGATTCGGTCCGAGAGAACACCCCAAAGTGGGCAGGCAACCAGAGCAAGGAGCTCATCCGCGAACCCCAGACTTCCCACTGCATCTCCCTCCCCATGCTGGAGCCCAATTAAATCGGTTACGACGAAGGAGATGGATGAATTGATGTAAACTAGGAAGGCGATTGAGAAAGGGCACACCGCCAAGAGGTAAGTTAATGTTTGGCTGCGCGAAGCAGTAAATAATGCCGGTGATGAAGTCATCACCGGATATGATTCATTGCTTTTAGATTGCAAGAATGAATACAGGATTCAGGGATGATGTTATCCCTTCGTTCGATGTAAATTGGTTGAGAAGATATGATCTCTGGACAGTGTCACAATGGTTGCTTCTTCCAAGGCGGACAATGTGGGACGTCACATGACGGAGATGATCAGATAAACACTGAAGATCGACGGAGATAAGCTGACATCTAAAGTAGGCCTAAAGGGTTAAATAGAACTAAATTATACTAAATTATATACGATTCACAAATATTATTCTTTACTATCGTGAAATCCAATCTCCCAATGTATTGTAGGCTGATATAGATCTGGGTGGCGGGCACGTGCTGGTAGCTGACGTAAGATGCGGAGAGGCGTCGACGGGTTATTCTGGAAAGCTGTCCAGATCAAGCTACTTACTCCTCCCAAGTAAACAGCATTCACTTTGTTGCTCCGCCAAATGCTATCTTGAGACGCTCGCCTTTTTTATTTTTCCTTCGGTCCATGACCTTCGGCTTGTCCGATCCAGTCGATAGCCATGAGACTAGCCGCATATACTGGGGTAAGTAGTGCCGCAGTTGTTGGGGGAGACACCCGCTAACCTTGGAACCCCGTTTACAGGCCTCAGTGGTCCTAGCCACTGGTGTGTTTTTGAAAGCTCTTCATCAGAGGTCCAATTTCTATTCGGCATGCGTCTATCTCTCTCAGAGTAGTGCGAATCTTATGGTAAGTTGTCCAGTTTGGGTTATTGCGCTTGGTCATCATAGTCTCTAACTCATCATTCTTTCTCCAGATCCTCACGAATTTATGTCTTCTCATCACCGGTTTCGTACTATTTTGGCTTCAGCGACTTCTCTACGGACCCTTGCGACCAATCGAGACCGAGCAACTATACGAGCGGGCTTGGTTCGCCGTCACAGAGACATGTCTGGCCATGACCATCTTCCGAGGCGAACTTGGAGGCTGGTTTCTGGTCATGTTCATTTCGCTGCTGGTCGGCAAGGTCTGGGGTTGGATCGGCGAAGGCCGTGTTGAGTTCTTAGAGCAGCAGCCGCCGGCTAACCCCCGATTGTTCCATGCTCGTCTAGCGGTCTCTCTCGTGCTGACGGTGTTATTTAACTCCTTCATGTTACGGTACTGTGTACGAACTGTAATTACGCAGGCACGGCCGGATATGATGGTCATGTTTGGATTCGAATTCGCCATCTTGACGATTCTCTCGACCTCCACCCTCCTGCGATACGTTATCGCGTTGACCGAGATCTCCATAACCCGCCAGCAAATAAAGGCCAAGATGCAGGAACGTCGGGACGAGATCCGCATTGCGCGTGTCGAGGCGATTCGAGAGCACGCCCGCGCGGGAGCTACCTCCCCTCCTGCCGATCTGCCCGACGAAAACGATGTCAATGAGATGGAGATTGACGTGCCCGGGTGGGAGGAGAAAGGCCGTTGGGTCTTCTACTTGGATCTTCTGACCGATTTGTTGAAACTTGTGATTTATTTGAGCTTCTTCGCTATTCTACTCACATTCTATGGCCTCCCCATCCACATTCTGCGGGACGTTGTTGTGACCATCCGCTCGTTTGCCCGCCGCATTATGGACTTCATGCGTTACCGAAATGCAACAAGGGATATGCACCAGAGGTATCCAGATGCAACGGCAGACGAAGTCTCCCGGGAAGATGTCTGTATCATCTGCCGCGAGGAAATGATCCCAATCCAGCCAGCGCAACCGCAACCAGCAGCTAATGCTGCTGGAGAGCCTGCACCACAGCAGGCACCACAGCCCGCCGCTGGAAGCCAGCGTGTTCCTGACCGTCTACGTCCAAAGAAGCTCCCATGTGGCCATATCTTGCACTTTTCGTGCCTCCGAAGCTGGCTTGAGAGGCAACAAAACTGCCCGACATGCCGACGTCCTGTTATAGCGCCCACGCGAACTCGTGGAGCTGCTGGAGTTGATGGCAACAACGCACGTGGAGGTCAGAATGGTGGCATCCAGCCAGGCCAACAAGGTGCAGGTGCACAGCCACGCGCTCGGGTCTATCAGTTCGGGCCATTCCGTATCGGCTTTGGAGCTGTACGTGGAGATCTGTTCAACAATCTTCACCCGCAGGGTGATCAAGGCCACGCGCCACAGCCTGGGGTAAACCCTCTTGCCAATGCGCCTGGAGGACAGATTGGATTTGGATTTGGGTTCGGGCGCCGTCCCCAGGCCCCCGCCCCCGCCCCACAAGGGGCAGTTCAGGGAGGATCTATCGCTGCTGAAATTAATGATCAGTTGTTACAAATCGAACAACGGCTCAATCATGAGATTACTACTCTTCGAGTTGCCACGGCGCATCTAAACCACGTGCGCCAGCTTCGGTTGGAATTAGAGCGGCTGCTTGCTCAGGCTAGAGCTGTTAATCAAGAAGCTGCCGGCCAAGAAGGTGCCGGGCCAGAAGTCCCACCCCCCAACGCCATTCCAGGATCTTCCGTCTTCGTAACGGGTCACCAGTATGGCGCAAACCCGGGCTCTGATGTTTTGAACTCTGGAGACCCTCGTCTTCCGGAGGGACTCACCCTTCCCCCTGGTTGGACTCTTCTACCTCTCCAGCGAGTGGATGATGATACCAATGGTGTGGCACAGACAGTACAGCCCCCGCCTACCACTACAGTGGCATCCCCAGCTGCGCCGGCCGTGGCCAGTGCTATAACTTCTCAGACCCCCACACTCCCCGTGCTAGCTCAGGATCAAACGAGCGGCACCCTCCCTCATGCAAATGGGGCCTCTAGTCCACCGGCATTGCAGCCCACGCCCACCGTCCCTTCGGTGGATCATCGTGCAGAATCCCCATCTCAAGAATGGACCGACGTTGCGCCTAGAGAGTCCTTTGAGGCCAGACCAGCTTCCTCGATTCCTACTACATGGGGTAGCAATGAGGAATCAGCAAATAGTGTTTCTGATCAAACCGAGACTCACCCCGAGTCCACATCCAATGGCAAACGCCGGACTCCATCGGTTGAAGAAACACCCGATGAACAAGTTTGATCCTGTATTCCTCTTTTGATAACCCCTTGTGTATTTGTTTCCCTCCGGGTCTGCTCAACCTTTTCCGGTCCCCAGTTATTTACACCAGCGTTTCTGCATGGCGTTGTTCGCGAGTAAAAGATCATACCCAGATTTCTTTTCACGATTTTTATACCACAGTTGAATCTCATAGTATTTCTCTCAATGGATACCTGAAAAGGAAAATGTGCATATGTACCGGATAATGCCTGGCACTCGAGACCTTTCCCTTTCCGCTTTAGTGCTCACCTCTTGCCGCTTTTTGATCACTGAGTAAAACTGAGCACGTCCTTGAGTATTCTGACTTGATCACGGGTCATTACATGATCAACTGATCCACTCACTGATCATCATCTGAGCACTCTGATTTGATCACTGAGTGCTCACTGAGTGTAGGGATGAACGGCCTAAGTGAGCTACATCAATAAAATGCGACACGCTAGCCCCGTCACGTGCAACCCTTCCCATTTAGATCGCCTATCGTCCCATCAAAAAAAGACCGGTGCCGTCAACGTGACCGTTCATCCTTCAATTGACCTATCATCTTGCCATTTCAGCCTATGCTCCTAGGAATACCCCTCGGAATACCCTAATCGGGCTTTGGGCCTAGACCTTGCTAACTCCCATCATTTGGTCCCATGGGACCACTCTAGACTGCGATATCGCCCATGGACGGGCTAGTGGGCATTGCCTATAGGCCTTATGTAAGCGGGCAATGCCCACCGTGGGCATGCCTATGGACGGGTACTATGACTTTATGATTCCGATATATATATTTCTAGTTTTTCGCGACGTGTTTTTCGGTATTTTTCGAAATCATGATAATATAGCTCTCTAATCTCTTTGAAACTGATATATGGTGCTAATGAGTCTTATCGATAGCTATCGAGAAAGAAGGAGCTAAAATAAAAACATAGTTGTTGAGATATAAATGTAGAATATATCCCATTCACTATGTGTTTTGTGGTGGCCGGCCAGGTGTGAAATACTTTAACTAGTTAGTTACATGTTTTGTAATTTATGTTATGTAATCGAGGTTCGCTTTCCAAGGTTAACTGCTCCTTCGTCGATAAGACTTTAACAGTCGTGACCGTTAGATCCGGCTAGCGGATGGCACGTCTATAGGCAGCAACCTAAGGTGTCGTGGATATGGGTTGGGCTTCTGGGACGTTTGTCAGGTCTTTTCGTAACAGAGGCTGGCTGGGTACACACTAGGCTCCCAGGAACACAGCTTATTACAAAGAGCTTTAGATGTCTCGCAGAAATACACGAGGAGTGGAGGATATGCGCTACGAGTGACCCACATAGCTTATCTTGGTTCTCTTGGAGGCGAGGAGACCCATTTCCTGTACTTCCTCGAGAGACATCCTTTGGAGCCAAGGAACAGCCGTTTCTCCCAATTTACGCGCAAGCCCTCACTTGATTGGATGTCCTTAAAATATAAAAGTAGTCTTACCTAGCCGTATCTATTAGCGTTATAAATAGACTTCCGCAAAGCTCGAAAAACCCGAAACCCGACCCGACCCGGCCCTCAAAAGGGTCGGGTTTCGAGCCCAAGGTCAAAGCCCACAGCGAGTTTCGGGCTTTAGGCTTAGGCCTACAGCTCGAAGAGGGGGGGCCCCCCGAGCCCCCCCCCTACGACTAAACAGTGCAAACATGCCAATTTCTCGTGACTGTATAAATAATATAGGAATTCCCAGTAATTTTGAGTATTTCGATTACATCGTTCACTTCAAATTCAATAAATCGTTGATTGGTTCAAGTATATATCAATGTATTATAATTAAATCCAGTGTAAACTAATGAGACTGATACATATCATCCTCTATATACTTCCTTTTCCTCCCTGACATACGTAGCTGAGTACTATAAATTGGTAATAGAGGATCGCTAGTATCATCATCACCAGTATTATTATTATTAATATCAATCAAACCCCCCGAGCTCTTAGGCTATTCTTCTATACCACTAATCTATTCAAATTCAACAATATCAAGCTTATTATCCTTTTCCTCTCTTAATACTTCGATCTTATTCAAAGAGAAGAATCGTTCAAGCTCTTTTACCTTATACAATTCAAGGTCGAATCTTAATATATAAGGAATAGTATTAACTCTTCAATAGTCTTAGCCTTTATACGACCGCGGCGATAATAGTAAATATCGCGAGTAGTATTGAATAATCGTTCTACACCTATACTAGTTACTAGAATTGTAAGAATATCCCGCGTAAGCGAAGCAATCGTAGGAAAACGACCGTAGTTCTCTCGCTAAAAGGGTAGCGGCTCGGAATTAATAATATCTATATAGAATTAGTAACGAATATTTATCGAAATAAGATTAGAAGAAGAGTATAACTTACTACTATCAAGATACTAGGTTATCTCGTTACTAACCGGCTTCGCTTTCGGTTTCTTTAAGCGAAGTAGATTATAAAGAGCTATACTTAGCCTTAATCTAAGAGAGGAGACTAGTAGGCCTTAACTAGTAGTATAACGCTCTTAGTAAGGTAAGAGAGTATCTTAGAATAAGGCTCGATATTTATCACGCTATTCCTTCGTCTAATTATCGGAGAGAAAGAATTAGAACCTATTATCTAGCGCTAGTATAGTACTAATCGTATAGAGGTAATCACGATTATAATCTGTCTGCGAATAGTACTTATTAAGCTTCAATCGGCTAGCCTTAAGGGAGGAAAGTATCTATTGTTTCTATAGGACACGCTTTCGTTAAAGCTGCTTAATAGACTTCTTAAGATACTTAAACACTATATTGTAAATCTAGAATACTAGATATACAGTTATATCTCGAGTCTTTAAAAGCGTAAGAGTATATTTATAGAATAGCTTCGTAAGATAAAGAAGGTAATCGATCTAGCGCTATTCGTCGTTATTAAGTACTATCTCCTCGCAGTTGTAGTCTATATAGAATGTACTAAGGAAATCACGGAGCCTCTTTACCCGGCGAAGTATAAGAAATATTAAGTTCTACCTAGTCTTTATATCCTAAAGTAGTATAAGTACCTACTCTAAGGGCTAAAGACTAACAAATACTTCGCGACGTTAGGGACTAGCCCGGATATAAATAGTAAGATACCGTACCTTATTTAAAGTATAAGATATACTACGATTTTTACTTTAGGTATTTACTTTCGCGAGTATTAATTAGCGATTAGAGTATTTAGTCTTAGTTGTATTATTCTAAGGGACTGCTTTTAAGCGATTAAGAAGTTAGTTTAGACTTAATTAGATAATATATATGTAAAGATATACTGTTTCCAGGTGTATGGCCTGTCAACCGGGTAAGATACAATGACTAAGGAGGGGAATGCAAATTGTATTGTCTCTGTGTGCCAAGACTAATTCTTATAGAATTAGGAGGGATCTCGGGGGCTTCCTGATTATAAGAAAATCATCGGGAAAGCTAACGTGATAATCACCTGACGAACCCTACACGGATCGTCTACGATACTTCTAAGTATATACCCCGAGTCTTTATCCTTATTTCCTAGTTATACGGACCTTTATCTATTACAATTATCCCCTCCTTTCTAAGCGGATACCCTTATCCTATTATAGTTCCTACCCCTCGTTTAACCTAGATTTAGTTGAAGTATATATAGTGTATACGATATCTTCGATCTGCTATTAATAACTAGGATACTATAAATACTAGCGAACTGTTCTCGATTTAATACTTTCTCGGGACTAAAAATTCGAAGAAATACTAATAATATATCTAGCGTTATATATATTGTAAACGCCCTACTAAGGGTATATAGGGTGATACCCGCGATTTGGTAGCGATTCTCGACTAGACTGTATAGGTTTATTATAACGATAACGGATACTACGCCTAGGATACTACTTATTTATAGAACGTGAATAAGGGGGTCCTTAAGTTCTTGAAGGACTTCGTAGCTGTATACCGGGCTTATAAATCGGAATACCGCCTAGGGGGTGATAATAGAGTAGGGGTAAATAGAGTCGAGTTATAAGGAATTCGGTTCTACTTCGCTAACGATTCGGTAGCCTCTCCTAGTCGCTTATTAACGATATCTAGAAAGTCGACGGGCTATATATCCAAATCCTCTTATACGACTATTACTTTCTATAACGTCGAGGGAGTAGTACCGATACTATACCGAATTAGGGTAGCGTCTTTAGCTTAGAGATAAGGGATACGTCTTATAGATATAGGTGAAATATAATCTATTACGTTAGGTCTAGGAAGCCTATATTGCCGCCTATAACCCCGTAAGTATTAGTACTGCTTAGGAGTTATTGTAGGATTTCGAGGACGTATTTCCCGTTCTACTATATAAATTATAAGCGGCGAGGGGCCGATTTAGTAGTATTTTAAGGTTTTAGTAGCGCTTGATAGAAATAGTAGGTACGAATTTATTTATTTACGTCCTCGGTTATAGCTTCCTTCTTAGTATAGTCTAATTTTTATTACGTCGTATAGACGACTTAGGATTTATTTACTTCTTCCTAAATCTCTCTCTCTTACTCTTTATAATCTCTCTTACTTTGACGATTTTTATAACTTTTTAGTAGGTAATTATTGTATCTATAACGGATCGACTACGAACTAACCTTAGTTTATAGTGTGATTCAGAGAATAATCGCATGGTTTGCTATGAGTTGGAGAAGCCAACGGCTAAGTACTATAGAATACGGGTACCAGGGTATCCCATAAGTGCAAATACGGGTCCCTATAGGGACCATTTGCGTCGCTTATGTCACAAAAAGGCTTTTGGGATCACATCCTCCCCCACTGAATGGAAAACGTCCCCTGTTTTCCTCGAAATCTCATATAAACCAAGTTTAGACCCCCGAAAAAGGATCTACAAAGGAGTGTTTCGGGTCGTAAAGGTCCGACCGTGTCTGTGCGGTGATAATTGTATATATACAAAGGAAATCAATCAATAACTTAGGTAAAAATACCCCTTTAGAACCTATGAAAGGTTCTTTTATCTCTGTGTACCCTTGGATTATATGAATGGATATGAAATAGGGTGGTAAGGTGTGATCCCACATGAGTGGGACACCTATAATATATATACCACTACCGTTGAACTGAGTTTCATAACTCAGTTTGGCTATGCCTTTTGGCTCAATGGGTAAATGCTCGGAGTAGTGGCCGACTGAATCTCAAAGGTATTAGGAGTAGGACAAAGAGAGGTATAAGAGAATCAACGATAGGGTTGGAACAAAGAAGGCCTTAATAAGGTGCAAAAATAGTAATTCCTGTTTATAGGGGGTCATCTGGGCGTTTACTTATAAATGAGATGAATTTCTATATCCGTGATAGCTATTCTTAACTTCGTGGTTCTCTTTATTTCTCTTCTCTCTTTCTTCCTCTCTCTTCCTATATCTATCCCTATCTATATATCCTGTAAACTATTAGTTCGAGATGGTTAAGACCCGTGTATATCCTTTCTTTTACCCTATAAATACTTTTGGAGGCTTTCTAGTTCTTTTTAACTGGGTAGTAGGGCCTATAGGGTTCGGGGGCCTGTATAGATCTGATTGCTGACTTCCTAGGATATATAGGTAGATCTTCCTTAGAGAACCCTAAGGTATCCGGCGTTCTCGAGACCTTCTTCCTTCGTTTGGAGCCCCCTATAAATAGCGAGGAGCGCTAGGCTATCTGTGCGCTAGAGATACGGGTCGGTACGGCTATATATGACCTAATATCGTACGACCGAGTTATCCGCAACCTAATAGAGAGCGGTCTTCGTGGTCGTGGCTTCCGTAATACCCTCGATTCTATAGATACGGAGCCCGAGATAGATCCTCTTAGTACTCTTAGAGGTGGTGACGGGGATGATAGCGGTAGTGATAATAGCGGTAATAGTAACGGTGGTGGTGTAGCTGCCGCTACGGGCGCTACTAGTGTTGTTAGTGTTCCTACGGTTGTTATTGCTAGTGCTGTAGCTGGTATTACTGGTACTACTGGTGGTAATACTAGTGGTACGGGGCCGAGTGGCCTAAAGGACAATAGGAAGGGTCCTATATAGACTCCGGTAAGTCTATTCGCCCCTTATATCCCTGTTTTCTTACTAACGCTAGTTCGTAGTTACCTAAGTATAGTAGAGATAGTAGCTAGAGCTACGTCTTGATAACTGCTACCGATACGTAGGCCTATATAGCTTAGTAAGTTGATAATAGTAAGTCGTTTCTCGTCTGGTCGGGTTCGTGCGGGGCTAATCTTATATTTCTAGGAAATAGCGTGGATACTATAGGTCTCCCGCTATTAGCTTGTCTTTCTACTAGTTCTAGGGATCTAATCTAGGTCCGTATACTTTCTAAAAGGACTATACTAGACTAGCGATCTACGCGCGTCCCTAAGATTCCTACCGCTCTATAGGCTCGTGCTACTCTAGGCTATCTAATCGGTTACGAGGCCCCGGCTACGGATATATACGTATAGTATACGAAGGGGAGTGGTCCTTTCTTGTCCTACTATGTTACTTTTCTGTTAGGTCTAGGGTTCTAATAGTCCTTATCTTGTACTAGCTACTAATTCGGTGGTATAGCTATACGTTACTCCTTCCGTAAGTATATTTCTATACTGATACTTGTCTATTTAGTTAGCTGACTGTCTAAATAGGTCCGACCGGTACCGGTTCCGCCCCTCCTAAGTAGCTATACGATCTCGTTACTTAGTTTTAGCTAAGTAACCCCTTTCTTTGTACCGATACGATAAAGATCTATACTCCGAGCGTTACCGTTTAGCCCCGTGCTAGTAATAAGCCCGGTAAGGATAAGGCTGCGGGGAAGAAACGGAATAAGGATAAGGCTATAAAGGCGGCTGTGGCTAAGGCGCTAGCGGCGGCTAAGGCTAATATACCCCTGAAGGCTAGAAAGAAGTCCGATAAGAAGCGTACGGCTTCTATAGCTAAGGGAACTGTCCTACCTATATCTAAGAAGAAGAAGAAGAACTATAGTATGGTTAAGGCTATACCCGCGGCTATAAAAGCGACTCCTTATAGGGGTACTAGTCCCGGTTGGGATACCGCTCTATACGCTTCTCCTTTCAATTGGAAGCCCGTATACCGGCTATAGGACCGTACGACTGTCCGTGATACTTTCGAGCGGATCTATAAAGTTCGTCGCCGAGTTAGATAGGAGGTAGCTACTCTACGCGAGGTCCTTATAGAGTAGGGCTAGGACGAATCGGGTGACGAGACTAGTTCTACTAATAAGGATAGCGATAGCGCGGTAGATATTTCGGACTTATTAAACGTTAAGAAGTAACGTACGGGCTGTTTTAGGCGTCTACGGTGCCTCTTTTATTTCTTTTATACTATTTTTAGTAGGGATAGGGCTAGTATACCCTTGTTTTCTTCGCTTCTTTAGCGTTTCTTTTCTTAGGTTAGCCCCTTCTAGGCTACTCCTTCTATACTATAGTATAGGTAATACAAGTCTATCGTTTTCTATTAGTTCCGCGTAGTTATACGCTTACGAATAGCTCTTAACGGGGGTAGAATAACGACTGCGAAGGGACGTAGCGATCGAACTAAGCCTTATTAAGGTTCTTAATAAGCGTCCTCTTCCGATTCCTATCCCGAGGATATAGCCGAGCTAGCTTTATCTTCTAATTCGTAGTCGTTTACTTCCGAATCCTACTCGTTAGCGTCTAGCGGGCCCTATATAGGCGCTTTTGTAACGGTTTCTTTCCGTTTCTTACGCGCGGCTATACGTATCTTCGTAATAATACGTTTAGCTATAACTTCCTCCTCTAAGAATTTATTGCGGGCGCCTAAGCGCTTAAATTCTTACTATTCCTTACGTATATATGTAGAAAGGTCCGTATATATTAGCGGTAGGGGTTTAACCTTATTAAGGATCTTACGTATTTCTTCGGGGCGGCCAATCTTCTATCCGGCTCGGCGGAGGGCCGAGCGGCTAGCTAGCGAGGCCTATAGGCTAGGATCCTCGCCGACGTTTGTATCCGTTAGTCTCGTACCGTTAATAAGGTTCCTTAGAATACGGCCGTTTGGTTCTACTAAGGCGTACGTACCTAGTAGGTGTGACTGTACGACTTTATACGGGCCGAACTATATATTCTCGAATTTCTTTTTCGATTTATTTCTTACTAAGATCTAGTTATCCGGCTAGAAGCTTGTTTTAGTGACCGTAGAGTCCTATATCTTCTACTTCTTGATTGTATAGACTAGAAGGAGCTCGTTTGCTTTAGAACGGACGTCTGCGAGGGTCTAGATTTGTTTATCCCGATCTCTACTAGGCTAATCGGGTACTATATCGCCTCTATCGGCGATAATACGGGGGTATACCCTATAAACTAGGAAGTATAGACTTTTCCCGGTGATTGTATACTCTCGTACGCGGCTTGTAAAGAGGGCTTTTATAAGGTATTTATCCTACAATCTCGTAGGCTTGCCTATAAGGTATTTTATAAGTATCCGGCTAATTAATCCGTTAAAATTCTCTACTTTCCTATTCGTACGTAGGTAATATAGAGTGGTAGTACAGTAGCGGGCTCTTAGGAGTCTAACGAAGTATCTTACGGCCCTAGAAAGAAGGTTTAGACCGTTATTAGAAATAAGTTCGTTGAATACTCTATAGTGGTAGTAGATATCGCGGTATAAGAATTCCGCGAGGACTTCTTCGGTCGCGTCTAGGACTACTCGGGCGACTAGCTAGCCTATTACGTAGTCAATCGCCGTGATAATCTATCGATTTCTATTAGGGGTAGTTAGTAAGTATCTAATTAGGTCGATTCCCTAACGCTTAAATAGACGAATCCCGCTCGTTACTATATATTAAGCTACCTCTCTCTTAAGGCTTTTTCGAGAGCCTTATATAGTCTAGTAGTTCGGGTAGGACTTGACGGAGTCCTCTATATCTACGCGGATTGATAGCTACTATCCTCGCGGGCGGATGATACTGTTAAGGCCTAGAAAGCCTAAATGGCTAAACTCGTAGTGAGTATTGCGGAGGAGATCTATTCGGAATAGGGCCTTAAGATATAGTAATACTACTCCGTCCTCGTGCGTAAAGACGAGTTATTGATTCTCCCCCGGGGCGGCCCGTGTGAATGTTCGGGCGTCCCTTAAGCTTAAGCGCGTGGTAAATTTCTTTATAGCTCGAGTAACTATACGGTCGTCCGGCTCCGTTCTATCCTCGAGGAAGTAGATAGTAGCTTTAAGCTAGCTTTCTTCCGGTATACTATAGACTAGGCTTATAGTAGCTAGGTATACGTCCTAGACTAGGCGTTCGGCGCTTATATTAGCCGGTATATCCCTAATAAGGTCTAGTCGGCGGCTAATAGCGTCTATAATAATATTTTCGGACCTTTTTCGGTAGTGGATTGTTAGCCTATATTACTAGAATTCTATAACCTAGCGTATAAGCCGCTTACTATACTCTCTTATAGTATTAAGATACTATAGATAGGTATTGTCGGTAATAATAGTGGTTTCGAACCGGTCTCCGTCGATATATCTGTCCTACGTACGGATCGCTTCCTTAATAGCGAGGAGTTCCTTCTTATATACGGGGTAGTTTAGTTTAGCTCTATAGAGCTTACGGCTATTATAGGCGATAGGGTGAAGGTTTCTATTATTATCTTCCTATATTAAGACTATACCGAGGGCCTATTTAGAGGTATTAGTCTCGATTGTATAGGGCTTGTTTCGATTAGGTTGTTTTAGGACCGGTACGGAGGCGAGTAGCTCTTTTACCCTTAGGAATACGCTCTTATAGGCCTCCAACTAGGTGATTAGTTGGAATCGTTTCTTCCGGAGGGTTGTATCGCTCTCTTTAAGGAGTTCGTGTAGAGGGATATAGACCTTTAAGAAGTTATAGATAAATCTCCGGTAATACGTGGCTAATCTAATGAATTGTCGGATATTATAGACCGTTTTAGGCTTTAGCCACGCCTTTACGGCCTTAATTTTAGCGGGAAGGGGCCGAATGCTCCTATTCCTAACGATATAGCTATAGAATTCTAGTTCTTCTGTAGTAAAGACGTATTTTATAGGAGATATATATAGTTTTTACTCTACTAGGAGTAATAGTACTTATTTAAGATACTTCCGATACTCCTCTATCGAGTCCGAAAAGATTAAGATATCGTTAAGGTAAACCACTATATTACGGCCTAATAATAGCCGTAAGGTATTATTTACGATCGATTGGAAGGTTGTAGGTACGTTATAGAGGCCGAATAGTATCGCTAACCACTTGTATTTACCCTATATAGTGTTGAACGTAGTTTTCGTAATAGAGCCCTCCCCTATACGGATCTACTAGTATCCTACTATAAGGTTAATCTTAGAAAGGACCCGTACGTTGCTAACGATATCTAATAGTTCTTAGATATATAGTAACGGGTATCTATTCTTCTCGCTTATTTAATTGAGGGCTCGGTAGTCGATATATATACGCTATTTTCCGTGTGGCTTCCGTGCGAATACTACTAGGAATCCCTAAGTACTATTAGAGTGGTGTATTAGGCCTTTTCGGATTAGTTCTTCGACTTGTTTAGCCTATTTATCGAGCTTTTCGGCTAAGAGGGTATATATATTAATATTAATAGGTAAGTGTCCGCCTATATCGATATCGTATACGACGTTATACTCTGGCAGAAGCTCTGTAGGAAGCTCTACGCGGAATAAATCTTTATATTTCTCTATAATTTTCTTAATCTAGGTATCGACGTATTCTAACGTCCCTAGAGTATCCTTTCCGACTATACCCGCTATCGGGTGGATTACGAATAGGAATGCCTCTCGGTTTACTTTCCTTATAAGCCTCCGTACGTATCTTACGGAGATTAAATTGGCGTATACGTCCCCTTTTATAATTAATCGAGAGTTGTTCGTAGGGTATATAATGTAGGAACGGTAGTAATAATCTGTAAGGGTTATTACGGAGGTACGCTAGTCGATTCTAGGGTTCTCTTTACGTAGAAAATCGCGGCTAAGAATTAGGTCGTACTCTATCGGGAGGACCTAGGCCTTGATTCGCCCGGTCTAATCTCTAATTTTAATCGGGAGGTATACGAAACTAGCTATTTCTATCTTTTCGCTATTAGCGGTAGTAACTAAGAGGGGAACTTTAGGTTTACGGGTCCGTGTACTTCTATCTAGTCTCCTAACGATCTAGGGAGAGATAAATATATCGCTTATACCGCTATTAAGGAGTATACGGACCCTTACGGGGTTAGTTGTATCTAAGTAAACTTTTCCCCGGTAGAACGTTAGGCTATCGCCTATAACGTTTAACGATACGGGTAGCTGTAGTAGCTTTCGACTAGGATACTTACTATCTAGGCGGGTCTTTTCTTATCCGCTTAGAGTCTAGGGATTATTGTTACGTCCCTATATCTACGAAAAGGACTCTAGCCGAGCACGCGAGGGTTTACTAGTTGGGTAGTACGGATCGAGGAGATCCTCTACGTTAATAGGCGGGTACTCGGGAGCCTATTGAAGGCGGCCGACGAGGGCTTCTACGTTATACGGCTGTACTAGTTTTTTAAGGGCCCTTTAGACCGTTCGAACGTAGCTTTCTATTTCTACTTCGTCTCTTTAGTCTTAGGCTTTCTATATACACGGGCTAGATAGCCCTTCTTTCTATAGTTATAGTATTCTCGGGTCTCTCGAGAACCTATAGTTAGTCGTACGGGCCTTACTTTAGCTATATTTATAACCTTATCGATATCTATAGCGTCTAGATCTCGTACGGTACTATTTTTATATTTCCTTACGACCGTACGACCCTCTTCGTACTATATAAAGCGTAGGACGACGTCTTCGAACGTCGTAGGCTTATATAGTTCCTCGGCCTATTTAGCCCGGTAGGCCGATTTCGTACCCGAAACGAAACGTTAGATTAGTATAGGGTCCGGAACCATCTAGTTAAGGTCCGCGATAACCTATATAAGGTTCCCGGAGTATTCCTAGATAGAGGAATTCCCCTATTTTAAGCTCTCGTATCGTTCGTAGAGCTTTTCGGTAGTAAGATACTCTATAAATTACTATTCGATCTATTCCTTAAATTCGTTCTAGGTTTCGAAGGGGGCGAGTCCTTCTCGCTTACGTTTCTTCTTACGCGCGTCTAATCGTTCGTTAGCGGTGTCGATAAGCTTCCCTTCGGTATAGAGGACTTTTACTTTATCGTAGGCCTCTAACCCTATCAGCCTTACTAGCCCTACGAAGTAGCGGTCGTAGTCCTACGTCTATTTACGGACTACGTCGTTAAGGATCGTGCCCTTATAGTTAGATATCGGGCGTAGGTCGTTTAGGAACTTCTTATACGTATCCTTATCTAGTCTTTCGAAGTAGTTTGTCCCTCCCGCTAGCGTAGTAGCGGGTATTGATAGGCTCGTATAGCCGTCTACAGTCGCTATAGCTATCTTAGCTAGGCCCTCGTTAATACGTGCGAGTTTAGTTTAGTTTACGCGAAGGGCTTATTGTAACGGATAAAGGTCCGTACAACTGGGAAACAAGGATAAAGACTCGGGGCATATACTTGGAAGTATCGTGGACGATCCGTGCGGGGTTCGTCAGGTGATCATCACGTCAGCTTTCCCAATGATTTTCTTATAATCAGGAAGCCCCCGAGATCCCTCCTAATTCTGCAAGAATTAGTCTTGGCACACAGAGACAATACAATTTGCATTCCCCTCCTTAGTCATTGTATCTTACCCGGTTGACAGGCCATACACCTGGAAACAGTATATCTTTACAATTCTAATTCTTCATCTTCAACTGCCTGAGATACAATGGCTCCTCCGACTACTCGTCGTAGTACCAGGAACGATATCGAATCGCCTGGGCAAACCCCTCAGATCGAGGCAGAAGCGGATCAATCCATTGGGATCCAACCCCAAGAAGTGGAAGACCCACAATCCACTAGAACCGAGGACCCGCATCAGGATACCCCAGATCCAGAAGCGGTGACCCGAGGAATGGAAGCGGAACTTAGGCGACTCGAGGCCGAAGCAGACCTCCAACAGCGCCTTATCGCTGCCAGGGAACTCGTTACAGCCAACGAGGAAAAACTCAAAACCCTAAACGGAAGAAAATCAACGAATCGCCCTCGATCCTCCCACGATTCATCATCGGAAAGCGAGCCGAGTCAAAGAGGAGAAATCAAGAGACACGTTGATAAATTCGAGGAGGACTTTAGTATTAAACAGAGAGAGGAATAGCTAAACGATTTGAATGCCCTTTTCAAAGGGGCCCCGAAGAAATATATCTCGGGCACCCAAAAAGTCCTCGCTGCTACGAATTTCCTCTGCGCCACGCATAAGACTAAATGGGCGTCTCACGAGCGAAAACACCCCGAAGACGCGAATAATTGGGAAACCTTCAAGGAATAGACCAAAACCCTACTACAAAATTCCCACAATATCGTCACCGACGTTCTTATTGCCTATCAAAAGGCAGAAATGCGTCCATACCAGGACCCCCGTACATTCGAAACCTACCTCGAATCGCTAGAGAATCACCTCCCAGCTCAAACCGAAGAAGTAAGGGCCCAAACGCTATTCATAAAGCTATAGAAACCCCTAAGGGACGTGATCATTACTAATACCAATGGATCCCTACCGACTACTAGGGATAAAATGTCGAAAAAGGCTGCTACCTTATTCCCAGTCCATTTCCTACCTTATAAGCGAAAAGAACATCCTACCCAAGGGCAGGATAAGAAAAAGAAGGGGAATCATACCGAATCGGTATCGAACCAGTCCCAATCCGCTAGCTCCTCGTCGTCGAACCACAAGGGACGAGGGGGTCTAAGAGGAAGAGGCTCGACCCCAAGAGGCAGAGGCCAACCACGAGGCCGTAGCCGAGGACGTAGAGGATCAAGAAAGCCCTACACCTCAGGTAAAAATACGACGCCGACAAAAACAGGAAACGCTAGCGATTCCACGCCGAATACTGCCTGCTTTATCTATAGCGACAAAAACCATTGGGCAAATAAATGCCCGCAGGGGACTGTAATACAGTCTATTGTCAAGGCAGTACGCCCCCAAAAACCGGCACAAGCGGGAAAAGTAGAAGAGCTAGAATAAATCCCGATACGCCAGCTCTACACCCACTAATAGGGACCACAACACGCCTTCATATACCAATTATCCTCAGAAATAGCATCGAAACGCACGCGGACCTCGATACCGGTACAGAATGCGACGTGGTTAGCAAGGAATTTGCTCGCAAAAACAAATTGCTAGCCGCCCCCTTTTCATCCCCGTCCATAAAGGGCGTCGCCCCTAAACACGTACGCACTCATAGCGTATTTTGGGTCCCATTCACGATTAGGGACTCCAGGGGAACCAAAAAGACAATCAAAAGACCATATATAGGCATCGATAGGGACCACCGTGTAGAAGGAAGCCCTATACTCCTATCCCGAACCTTCATAAATGAATTCGACGTGATCTTACGCCCCAGAGTAGATCAGTAGTGGTTCGGGGTTAAGAGCTTTGAGCTAGTGAAACCCCATCGATTCGCGAAATTAGCGAGGAATTCAGCAGTAATCTACGCTCTTGTGAAAATGCCCGAACAAGTGTGGCTCCCTGACAAAAACGGGGATCACCCGAATCTAGACCTATCACGAATACCCCTCGAACTAGAGGCGTATCTTGATATATTCGATCACGAGAAGGCAGGAAACCTACCTATCTTAAAAGCTTCCGATCATACCATCGAACTGGAAGAAGGTAAAACCCCGCCTTACGGTCTAATCTACCCCCTCTCGAGGGTAGAACTCAAAGAATTGTGGGCCTACTTAGTCGACAATATCAAGAAAAAGCGAATCAGGCCTTCAAAGAGCCCTACAGGAGCACCAATTCTCTTCGTGCCAAAAAAGGATAGAGGCCTACGCTTATATATGGATTATCGAGGACTCAATCGAGTATCGGTCAAGAATCGGTACCCATTACCCCTTATTTCAGAGATCCTTGATAGGCTCTCAGGGGCTCAATACTTTAGTAAGGTAGATATCAAAGATACCTACTATCGTATACGTATCCGCGAAGGAGATAAATAGAAAACCGCCTTCCGAACAAGATATAGTCATTTTGAATATATAGTCATACCATTCGGTTTATCCAATGCCCCCGCTACTTTTCAAAGCTATATCTATATAGCGCTAGGAGGGCTAATCGATACCGTTTGTATAGCGTATCTCGATGATATCCTCATCTTTTCGCCCAACCGAGACTCCTATACAAAAGCGCTACAACAAGTCTTCGAACGACTTAGGAGATTAGAGCTTTACGTGAAACCGTCAAAATATACTTTCTATCGAAAAGAAGTCGAATTCCTAGGGTTTATCGTAAATAGAAGGGGAGTCCGTATAGACGAAAGCTGTATTAAGGTCATCCAGGAATAGGAAGAACCAAAGAGCTTCTACGATATCCAGGTATTCCTAGGATTTTACAATTTTTATCGGCGCTTTATCAAAGGGTATTCACATATATCCCTACCCCTCACCTCGATACTAAAAGGGTCAAAAAATGGGAAAAAACCTAGCAAAGTCGCCCTAGACGCAGCCGAATCGCTAGCGTTCCGGCGCCTAAAAGAGGCCTTTCAGTTAGCGTCTCTCTTATACCACTTCGACCCGGAAAAACACATCAGGTTGGAAATAGACACATCGAACAAAGGTATGGGGGGTGTCCTTTCTTAACCCGATGAAGAAGGACGCTGGCACCCTGTAGCCTTCTAGTCGCGAAAATTCTTAGGGGCTAAGCTTAATTATGCGATACCAGATCAAGAGCTATTCGCTATCGTATACTCCTTCCAATACTGGAGACATTACCTTGATGGCAGTAAGTACCCCGTAGAAGTACTCTCAGACCATGCAAATCTGCGTACATTTATGACGCAGTAGAAACTATACGGCCGGCAAGCACGCTGGTGTATATTTCTAACGCCTTTTGACTTTATTATAAAGCATAGGCCTGGAAAGACAAACCCCGCAGATAGACTTTCTAGAATTCCAAATTCCGAGCAAGTAGCTTCAGGAATGGAATTGACGACCCCAATTCAAGACCGAATTGTGGGCGAAGGGCTCCCGAACCATAGGCTCGAGGAAGCACCGACCCTTACGATACAGAGTATCATAGGGATAAAAAATCTGGACGCAGATTATGAGCATGATTCAAAAGAACTTGACTCAGAATTCCAAATTAGAATTAATCAGGAAACCCCTAGATTAGGTACACCTACGGGAATGAATACAGAGTGTATCGGCACCGAATCAGACGAGTGGTCTAAATGGAGAAAATTATACGACGAACTAAATATCCCATTCGACGTCGGCGACACTACACCAGTAGTAGTCCAGTCTATCAGTACAGATACTAAAGACGTTCTCCAATGGGTTACAAGGCTTTAAAATAAAGACCAAGAAACGAGCCGGCGAAAAAGTGACGTTTCGACCTAGAAACCCGGTAGTAAAGGATGGGAGACCGACACCTTAGGATTACTACGGTATCGAGGGCGGTTATATATCCTAAAAAAGGAGGGTATCCGTAGAAAACTGCTACAAATACACCACGATAACCCTACCGCGGGATATTTTAGCCGAGTAAGGACAGAAGAACTGCTACGGCGTAACTACTATTGGGTTTATATATAAGAAGACGTGAAAAGATATATCGCTTCTTGTAGGGTATGCCAAACAGCGCAAACCCTAAGGTATAGGCCATTCGGTAAGCTCGAATCGCTACCGATACCATCACGGCCCTTTACCGAATTATCTATAGATTTTATCATAGGATTACCTCAATCGATCTGGAAAGGAAGGATAGTTGATACAATTTTGGTGGTCGTAGACCGTTTCTTAAAATGGTGCCTTTTCTTCCCAGTTTCAACTACGATGGACGCTGCGGAATTAGCCGAGCTGTTCTATTAAGAAGTTGAACTGAGATATAGACCACCAAATGGTATTATATCCGACCGGGGATCTATTTTTATAAGCAGGTTTTGGTCAAAACTGTGCTATTTATCCCAGATAAAATTGAGGTTCTCGACAGCGTTTCATCCCCAAACCGATGGTCAAACGGAAAGGATAAACCAGACCCTCGAACATTACCTCCGCTGCTTTATCGATGAACAGCAAAAAATGTAGCCCTCACTGCTAAAATCAGCTAAGTTTGTATGCAATAACGTAACGAGTACAACAACTAGAATATCCCCTTTCCAGGCCCTACTAGGGTATAATCCCAACTTTCAAATGCATGCCGAGGACGGCAGCGCAAGGAGGGAGGCACTAGCAGCAGTATCTCGTTTTAAAAAGCTAACAAAGCTTCGAGAACAACTGCAGATTTCGTGGCGAAAAGCCACCGAAACACAAGCGACTCAATACAATAAACGCCACCAAGAAATAACCTTCAAAAAGAATGATCTCGTAGCCCTATCAACAAAGAACCTCCGATTGAAAGAAGGGACTACTAAGAAACTCTCCCCACGGTGGATCGGACCATTTAGGATCCTCGAATGCGTCGGAAAACAAGCATATCGCCTACTACTCCCTAACGAGTATACAGCGATTCACAACGTATTCCCGATATCCCTACTACAGCCCTGGCGACAAAGAGAAGGAGAACCAGAAAACCTACCTCTACCAGCGCTAGCGGATAATAATGAATGGGAAGTGGAAGAGATCAAAGATGACCAAAAGTTCGAAGGCGAGCTACACTATTTAGTGAAATGGACAGGATGGCCCTCAGAGTACAATCAATGGGTCCCCGAGGAAGCAATGGCGAATGCCCCTCGAATCATTGCAAAGTACAAAAGGACTCAGAAAAGGTCAAAATGAGCATACATTTAGAAAAACTAAGGTCTACCGAACCCCCCTCGAATCGAGGCCGAAGAACCCACAGAAAAGGACCGAGCTGCTACCGTCCCACCACGGCCAGAAACACAGAGAAAACATCTAAAGCTTCCAATCAAAAGGGAAGTCCGACAAGTAGGAGGACATAGCATCGTAATTGACATGGCCCTCGGGAAGATGAGCTCCAACAGCCAGGGTACACAGAGTATAAAAGGCCGAAACGGCCGCGTGCCACGCAGCAACCGACTCCTCTTCGTTGATAAGACGAGGCCGCTCCGAGGCCTCTACAGCCAGCTGATCCCAAGGCATCTCGACCTTACGGGTATCCCTAACGATACGGTCATTACGCCCAGCGACCCAGCTGTCGTAACGGGTATGGATGTCCTAAATTAGGAGCGATAGGTTAGCAGTCCGGCTATAAACCGAGGGCAGATCGACAACGACTCACCAGAGCAATGCGAGTTCCAGCCAAATGATAAAGATACCGGTGACTCTTGACCAAGCTATCAAAACCAGCGAGAAGGTCACGCACCCCCACCGCAACCTCCTCGATAAGAGTCTCAGGAACCTAGAAGACCACCTTATCGCCATCATTATCAACCTAGCCAGAAAAGACGCCAAAACCCCCAACGGTATTAGCCCAGAAGTTCTTAACCCAGGAAAGGATTGCCAGCAGTTCGAAACGATTACCAGAAAGACCAGAGGGAACCTGTATCATCACACAGGGTTAGCACGAATCTCCACCGAATCGCCACCGAGAAGAGAGAGGATACTTACCTATTCGCACACCCTCCTTTTCGCAGTATAGTCCTCACAGGACTTGCTATTGATATTATCCGTAAAGCACTGTACAGCAAACGGTTTGTGGTATACGGGGGACTACTTCGGCCAGTCCCTACAGGAAACACGCAGGCAGCTTATATACCAGGTTTGCTGACGTAGAATTGGCACTGCCAATTTCTTGCGACGGTTCCCAGGAGAACCAGCAGCCGTATCTCGAGGTATAGCGGATAAGGGCAGAAGAGACTGTGAACCAAGGTCAGTTCGTAGTCGATCCGTCACAGATACGATAATCACCTACTAAAAAGTTGTGGAAATCGCAAAAGCAAGAGAGATTGCAAAGAGTGAGAGAGAAAGATTCAGGAAGAAGTAAACAAATCCTGAGTCGTCCACGCGACGTGACAAAAATTGGACTGCACCAAGAAGGAAGCTACGACCGAGGACGTGAATAAATAAATTCGCACCTACCATTTCTATCAAGCGCTACCAAAACCTTAAAATACCACTGAATCGGCCCCTCGCCGCTCACAATTCATACAATAGAACGGGAAATACGTCCTCGAAATCCTACGATAACTCCTAGGCAGTACTAATACTTGCGGGGTTATAGGCGGCAATACAGGCTTCCTGGACCCAACGTAACAGATCATATTTCGCCTATATCTACAAGACGTATCCCTCATCTCCAAGCTGAAGACGCTACCCTGATTCGGTATGGTATCGGTACCACTCCCTCGACGTCGCAGAAAGCAGTGGTCGCGCAAGAGGATTCGGATATATAGCCCGTCGACTTTCTAGATATCGTTGATAAGCGACTGGGAGAGGCTACCGAATCGTTAGCGAAGTAGAACCGAATTCCTCGTGACTCGACTCTGCTTACCCCTGCTCTATCATCACCCCCTAGGCGGTGTTCCGATTTATAAGCCCGGTGTGCAGCCACGAAGTCCTTCAGGAACTTAAGGACCCCCTCATTCACGTTCTGTAAATAAGTGGCATCCTGGGCGTAGTATCCGTTATCGTTATGATAAACCCATGCAGCCCAGTCGAGAATCGCTACCAAATCGCGGGTGTCACCCTATATACCCTCAGCAGGGCGTTCACAATACACATAACGCTGGATACATTGTTGGCATTTCTTCGAATTTTCGGTCCCGAGAAAGCATTGAATCGAGAACGGTTCGCTAGTGTTTGCAGTATCCCAGTTATTGATAGCAGATCGAAGACATCGCATACACCATACATACTTCAACTGAATCTAGGTTGAACGAGGGGTAGGAACCATAATATAGGGAAGAAAGAGTGAGACGATATTTCAACCGATAAGACCAGAATGCTAGACCTATATATATACTACGGCATACAAAGGCTCACTATTTATAGGTGAAGTCTTTCAGGTTGTTCTGAAACATCTCTTCTTTGTCGTAAATCACCCCCGGTTTCTCCCCGACATTTCATTGTTCTATACTCGGATCCCATATCTTACCTTGAATGGGAATCCCTTGGCATTCATTGATCTAATTGCGGATAAGGGCATCCGCTTGGAAAGGAGGGGATAATTGTAACGGATAAAGGTCCGTACAACTGGGAAACAAGGATAAAGACTCGGGGCATATACTTGGAAGTATCGTAGACGATCCGTGCGGGGTTCGTCAGGTGATCATCACGTCAGCTTTCCCAATGATTTTCTTATAATCAGGAAGCCCCCGAGATCCCTCCTAATTCTGCAAGAATTAGTCTTGGCACACAGAGACAATACAATTTGCATTCCCCTCCTTAGTCATTGTATCTTACCCGGTTGACAGGCCATACACCTGGAAACAGTATATCTTTACACTTATACCCGGCTTAACGCTAGTTGGATAAGGGGATAGACCTATTAGTAGTCTATCGTACTATATATTTGTAGGTATATATTCTGCTCGTTAACCTCTAAGAGGTTAAGGGTATTATTTACCTCGTTCGAGAGAGTAGACCGAATTTAGGCCTCTGCGAGGCCCTATTGTAGCTGTTCGGATATACTTTCGTCTCTGTACGGGGTATTTTCTTTCTAAGAGGGTCTAATTAAATGTGATTCTTTTCCCTCTTATTGGTTTAGGAGGCTGCCCCTTTTTAATAGTAGTACCTAGATACGGATCCTTTCTATCTCTTACCCGGTATCGGTGTCTTGTACGGGTTGTTTTCGGGCCCGTACAGATTACTTCGCCCCGCTTTACAGGGAGAATTTGTCCTTTTTCCTCGTGTTCGGGCGTTCTTTCCTTCCGTGTCTTACTAGAACGTCTCTTAACCCTTCCTATTTTCGTCCGTTTCTTTTTCTAGCGTCGGTTGTACGGAGGTTAGGTTCCGTATAGCTGGCTTTTTCGGGGTTTTTTAGTATATTCCGTCTTTTCAAGGGAAGATAGGGGAAAAGGTAGTAGCTTCTAAGAGATACTCTTCTATACCAGGTATTTTTAGGTCCGCTAGATCGAGGTCGGGATAGAGCGAGAGAGTATTGGTACCGCTACCTCCCTATGCGGGTATTTGCGGTACTATCTCGAACCTCCCTAGGCTATTCGTAAGAGATAGCCTATACCGACATGCTACCAGATGTGATTTAGAGAATAATCGTATGGTTTGCTATAAGTTGAAGAAGCTAACGGCTAAGTACTATAGAATACGGGTACCAGGGTATCCTATAAGTGCAAATACGGGTCCCGTAGGGATCCGTACGGGTCCCTATAGGGACCATTTGCGTCGCTTATGTCACAAAAAGGCTTTTGGGATCACACTAGTAGAGGTAGGTTTTCTAGTTCTCCTTCTCTTTATCGCTAGGGCTATAGTAGGGATATTAGGAATACGTTGTAAATCGCTATATACTCGTTAGGGAGTAGTAGGCGATATACTTGTTTTCCGATATATTCGAGGATCCTAAATAGTCCGATCTACTATAGGGAGAGTTTCTTAGTAGTCCCTTCTTTCAATCGGAGGTTCTTTATTAATAGGGCTACGAGATTATTCTTTTTAAAGGTTATTTCTTAGTAGCGTTTATTGTATTGAGTTACTTATATTTCGGTGGCTTTTTACTACGAAATCTATAGTTATTCTTAAAGCTTTATTAGCTTTTTAAAACGAGATACTACTGCTAGTACCTCCCTCCTTATACTGCTGTCCTCGGTACGTATTTGAAAGTTGGGATTATACCCTAGTAGGGCCTAGAAAGGGGATATTCTAGTTATTATACTCGTTGCGTTATTATATACGAACTTAGCTGATTTTAGTAGTAAGGGCTATATTTTTTACTATTTATCGATAAAGTAGCGGAGGTAATATTCGAGGGTCTGGTTTATCCTTTCCGTTTGACTATCGGTTTAGGGATAAAACGCTATCGAGAACCTCAATTTTATCTAGGATAAATAGTATAGTTTTGACTAAAACCTACTTGTAAAAATAGATCCCCGGTTAGATATAATACTATTTGGTAGTCTATATCTTAGTTTAACTTCTTAATAGAATAGCTCGGCTAATTCCGTAGTATCTATCGTAGTTGAAACTAGGAAGAAAAGGTACTATTTTAAGAAATAGTCTACGACTACTAAAATTGTATTAACTATCCTTCCTTTCTAGATCGATTGAGGTAATCCTATAATAAAATCTATAGATAATTCGGTAAAGGGCCGTGATAGTATCGGTAGCGATTCGAGCTTACCGAATAGCCTATACCTTAGGGTTTATACTATTTAGTATACCCTATAAGAAGCGATATATCTTTTTACGTCTTCTTATATATAAATCTAATAGTAGTTACGCCGTAGTAGTTCTTCTATCCTTACTCGGCTAAAATATCCCGCGGTAGGGTTATCGTAGTATATTTATAGTAGTTTTCTACGGATACCCTCCTTTTTTAGGATATATAACCGCCCTCGATACCGTAGTAATCTTAAGGTATCGGTCTCCTATCCTTTACTACCGGGTTTCTAGGTCGAAACGTTACTTTTTCGCCGGCTCGTTTCTTAGTCTGTATTTTAAAGCCTTATAACCTATTAGAGAACGTCTTTAGTATCTATACTAATAGACTAGACTACTACTAGTATAGTATCGCCGACGTCGAATAGGATATTTAGTTTATCGTATAATTTTCTCTATTTAGACTACTTATCTAATTCGGTACCTATACGCTCTATATTTATTCCCGTATATATACCTAATCTAGGGGTTTCCTAATCAATTCTAATTTAGAATTCTAAGTTAAGTTCTTTTAAATTATACTTATAATCTACGTCTAGATTTTTTATCCCTATAATTGTAACGGGCCACTGCCCGGTTGATATCACGTGCGCGCACGTGACCTTCCCCACACCCCTTTTGTTTACGTTCGACCCCGTCAACTCTCTCTTCTTTCCTTAAGCTTTTAGATAACTGCAAACGGCTTAGCTAGTTTGAATCAAACCTAGCTACGTCCCTTCACATTCTAAAAGCTTCCTCTTCCGCAGAAGATCCGGAAGAGTACGGCCAAATAGGCTAACGCGCACCGACGAAAAGTCCTGGAAGCACCAGGCACGACGAGACACGAACATGGTCGAAAACGTGGAACCGTCGAGCCCACCCGCATAGGCCCGGCTGATAATGCAGCAGATGGCACAGGCCGCTGCCAACCAAGAAGAAGGCGCACGAGCGCAAGAAGAGAGAATCCGGAAGCTCGAAGAGCTGATCCAGGCGAACGTGCCCGCACACCCAACACCGGCAACGGGCACAACACACGAGATATATGGCCAGGGCCTAGAAGCCAATGAAGGCCTCAACCAAGGCCCAGTCAACACGAACCTAACCCGACGCCCCCGCGCGCGACTACCTGATCCCCCCACCTTTAAAGGGATCAGAACGGAGTGGCCCGTATTCCGAATGTCAATCGAGAATAAACTGATAATCGATACGGAAGCCCTCGGAGACGATCGAGCCTGTTTGTTGTACGTTTACTCCCGATTGGAAGGAAACGCGAGTAAGAATACCGTGGCGTTCATGTAACATCGACGGGGAAACGGGACCGCGAGCGATTTGATCCAGTACCTCGAGAACATCTATAGGGACCCGAACATCAAGAAACGAGCCACCCAACGCCTTCGAGAGATACGATAAGGACCGAAACAGTCCTTTGCCACGTTCCTACCTACGTTTGAGAAGGAATTCGCAGACTTAGGGGCGATGAGCTAGCCTAAAGATGCGAAAGTGTCCATATTGATAGGATCGCTGAATTTGATCACCCGTACGGCTCTTTCGTATAGGGACGCACCCGAAAACTTCGCGGATCTTATACTACTACTACGGCGTATTAACACCGACCTCGACCTACTCTCATCTGAGTCAAAACGCGTGGCGAACGGGCACGAGAGGAAAGCAATCCGTCCTCGGTCCCCGGTAACCGACCGTATGGACTAGACCCCGACAACCGCCGTCACGGTCACTTCCGTACGAACACGGAAGGAGGACCGAGACCTCGTAGGGAAGCGAGCGAAATAGGTTAGGGAGGAAGAACTAGAACGTCGACGTCGGGAAGGAAGATATTACCGTTACAGGCGTAACGGGTGTAGCGTACAATCTTACCCTCTTAAACCAGTAAGAAGGCCAAGCCGCTCCGTAAGCCCCCGTCAGCGTCCGCGCGTAACCACAGCGATAATAGAGGAAGACCCTCTAAGTAGACAACGGCCCCAGCGCCACCACGAACAGAGAGAGAGAACACGAGTCATAAGATCAGAAGCACTTACGGAAGCGCCCACGGAAGAGAGCGACCGTTCGGACCAAGAGAGTGCGTACGAAGACTCGGAAAAAGAGTAGCTCCTACCCAAAGGCGCGGACAGGAGCTAAACGGAGCCGAGAAGTTGTTAAAGCAAGAGAACAAACCCTTTTACGTCGATTCATTAGTTAATAGAATTCAATTTTCAAAAGCACTAGTCGATTCGGGGTATTTATATTACGCAACAGTGAGCGACTCTTTCGCAACAACCCTCGGCCTCCCGCGCATCTCAATACCCTCCCGGACGCTAGATAGCGTCACCGGAGACCAAGGAAAGATTGACTTTATCACCCATTTTGACATGGACGTACACGGCCACCTCCAAAAAGACGTTTACGCGTATATCATTCCCGGACAGATAGATCAGATGATCCTCGGGAACACATAGTTAATCGACGTAGACGGACGCTATTCAGCAAGGAAAGGTTGTCTCGACATCTTTACGAAAACGGGCGAACACACACGATGTTAGAATAGAGCGAACCCCACGGTAGGCCCCCAGGGCATAAAGCCTCTACGAATCCAGAAGGTCTCCGCCCAGGATTTCCAAGAAACGTGTATAACCGGGCCCGTAGAGAGCCTTCGGATCGGAAAAGTAACCCTCGCGGATATCGAAAAGGCATTACGGAAGAAAAACCACGTTAATCCACGCACACGGCTCCCGAAACAGTACTTACCGTGGTTAAAGGTATTCGATACAAAGCGTACGGAACAATTACCAGACCACCGTCCCGGAGTAGATCACCGCATCCCTCTACGGAAGGACAGCTCTAGCAGGGAAGCCTCACCCCCATACGGCCCTCTTTACAGTATAAATCAAGAGGAACTTCTTGTCTTACGGAAAACGCTCACGGATCTACTCGGACGGAACTTCATTCGTATTAGTAAGTCTCCGGCAGCAGCACCAGTCCTACTAGTTAGGAAGCCGGGCGGAGGAGTACGTTTCTACGTAGACTATCGCGGGCTAAACGAGATTACGGTCAAAGATCGCTATCCACTACCCCTAATCAGAGAAACCTTACGAAATATATCGCAAGCACGGTGGTTTACGAAGCTAGACGTAATCGCAGCGTTCCATAAGATCCGAATCGAGCCTAGAGAAGAATAGAAAACCGCGTTCCGAACAAGGTACGGGCTATTTAAATGGCTCGTAACCCCCTTTGGTCTCACGGGAGCCCCCGCAACCTTCCAAAGGTATATCAACCAGGTGCTCCGCGAGCACCTCGACGACTTCGTCTCGGCGTACGTGGACGATATTATCATCTACTCAAGCGGATCGATCGAAGACCATCGTCAGAAAGTGGCCGAAGTCCTCCGTAAGCTTCAGGAAGCAGGCTTACAGTGTGACATTAACAAGTCGGAATTCGAACAAGAAACGGTGAAATACCTAGGGTTCATCATACGCGCGGGTGAGGGCATCTGCGTAGACCCAGCGAAGGTTGAAGCGATACGCGCATAGGAACCACCGAAAACAGCCAGAGACGTACGGAGCTTTTTAGGATTTGCAAACTTTTATCGGACCTTCATCCCTCATTTCGCGAACCTAGCAGCACCGCTAGTACGGTTGACACGTAAGGGAGTAGACTTTCGTTAGGACACGGCTTACCACGATACCTTCACGGACTTAAAGGAACTCTTTATTAACGCACCAATCCTAGCACACTTCGAAGAAGGACGTGAAACCGTGGTAGAAACCGACGCTTCCGGATAGGCCACCGGAGGTATACTTTCACAAACGCAAGACGACGGAACATTACGCCCTTACGCGTACCTTTCGCAGAAGCTCTCGCCAGCAGAGACGAACTACGAGATACACGACAAGGAGCTCCTTACAATCATACGCGGACTAAAAGAGTGGCGTCCGGAACTGAAAATAGTCCCTAAGTTCAAGATCATCACCGACCATAAGAATCTACGGTATTTCGGAAAGGCACGTAACCTAAGTGAACGCCAGATACGGTGGGCGGACGTACTAGCAGAGTTCGACTTCGAGATCCAGTATCGGCCCGGAAAGCTAGCTACACGACCGGACGCCCTCTCACGAAGGGAACAGGACCTTCCACGGGACAGAAGTAACGAACGAATAACGAATCGATTCCGGCATATCTTCGAAAAAGTCAAGATAAAAACCGGACGGGTGCAAATAGCCACGGAAACCCCCGTAGACTTCGAAACACCTGTGAAAGTCTTCGAAGAGGAAGAAGTACAAACGCTCTAGACCAACGCTCGGAAGACGGACACGAGCTACCAAGCTATCTCACGGGCTCTACAAGAAGGGGAGCGTAAACTTCCGGGTAGAATCCAGGTCAAAACGAGCCTCGCGGAATACCACCTCGACGTAAGGGGCCTCCTTTGCTTCCGAGACCGGGTATAGATCCCAGATAGCGAGCCCCTACGGACACGTATTATCCAGAATATACACGATTCGTACATCACAGGACACCCAGGACGCGATACTACGTACGCAATCCTATCACGACGCTTCTTTTAGCCAGGAGCAGCCAAGGATGTACGACAGTTCCTACGGAACTATACAGTTTGTGGACGGAGTACAATATAGCGCGACACTAAGCACGGATTGTTAAAGCCACTACCGATCCCACAACGAATCTAGGCGGAAATTTCCGTCGACTTTATTACGGATCTCCCTACGAGCGGCCCCCAAAAGGCCACGAACTATCTCGTTATCACAGATCGACTCACGAAAAGTGTTATCCTAACCGCTATAGACTCTACCACGGCCGATTCCGTGGCCAAAGTGTTTATAGACCACTTCTACATGCATCACGGACTCCCGCTCGCGATCGTGAGTGATCGTAGGTCTCAATTCGTGAGCGGCTTTTAGGCAGAAGTGTGTAAAAGGTTAAAAATCCAACGTCGACTGTCAACGGCCTTCTACCTACAAACGGACGGTACGACAGAACGGGTAAATTAAGAAATTGAACGGATCTTACGGGCCTTTACGGCCTACTCACAAGAGGATTGGTCAAGCCTCCTCCCGATCGTAGCCGTCGCGATCAACAACCGAGAGGCATCGTCAACCGGTTTAGCACCATTCTTCTTCACTCACGGATACCATATCGACCCGATCGGGCTGGAAGATGACGGAAGCCTCCAGGGTCAGGAGAAAGGCCCCGAACGGGCAGGCAAGGATTTTATAGAGCGTCTCCGCGAGGCGTCTTCCTAGGCACAGGCAGCAATAGCCACCGCACAGGACAAACAACAAGAACAGGCGAATCGCTCTCGCCAGGCAGCACCGGTTTACCGAACGGGAGACAAAGTATGGTTACACCTACGGAACGTCACGTCCTTACGGCCGTCGAAGAAACTAGACTGGCTGCACGGAAAATATACGGTCGTAAGCGTCCCGTCTCCACACACCGTAGAGCTAAGCGTCCCGCGCGGAATCCACTCGGTCTTTCACGTAGATCTAGTACGCCCTGCGGCGATAGATCCTCTTCCGTCCCAGGTCGTGGACGACAGCCAACCTCCGCCAATCGCTATCAACAACGAATTGGAGTGGGAGGTTGAAGAGATCTTAGCCGCACGTACACGGAAGGTTGGGAGAGGTCGCCGACGCGAAGTCTTGGTAAAATAGGTTGGTTTCGCGGAACAAACATAGGAGAGATTGGACATATTGGAAGACTGTACCACATTAGATGCCTTTGAGGAACGTTACGGAAACGCCCGAATGAATAATGGACCTCAGGAAACGCCCTCCCACGTACGGACGGGTGTCCTCCACATATCACGGGGAGGAGGGGGGTATTGTAACGGGCCACTGCCCGGTTGATATCACGTGCGCGCACGTGACCTTCCCCACACCCCTTTTGTTTACGTTCGACCCCGTCAACTCTCTCTTCTTTCCTTAAGCTTTTAGATAACTGCAAACGGCTTAGCTAGTTTGAATCAAACCTAGCTACGTCCCTTCACAATAATACTCTATATCGTAAGGGTCGGTACTTCCTCGAGCCTATAGTTCGGGAGCCCTTCGCCTACGATTCGGTCTTAAATCGGGGTCGTTAATTCTATTCCTAAAGCTACTTACTCGGAATTTAGAATTCTAGAAAGTCTATCTACGGGGTTTGTCTTTCTAGGCCTATACTTTATAATAAAGTTAAAAGGCGTTAGAAATATATACTAGCGTACTTACCGGCCGTTTAGTTTCTACTACGTTATAAATATACGTAGATTTGTATAGTCTAAGAGTACTTCTACGGGGTACTTACTACTATTAAGGTAATATCTCTAGTATTAGAAGGAGTATACGATAGCGAATAGCTCTTAATCTAGTATCGTATAATTAAGCTTAGCCCCTAAGAATTTTCGCGACTAGAAGGCTATAGGGTACTAGCGTCCTTCTTTATCGGGTTAAGAAAGGATACCCCCTATACCTTTATTCGATACGTCTGTTTCTAACCTAATATATTTTTCCGGGTCGAAGTAGTATAAGGGAGACGCTAACTAAAAGGCCTCTTTTAGGCGCCGGAACGCTAGCGATTCGGCTACGTCTAGGGCGACTTTACTAGGTTTTTTCCTATTTTTTGACCCTTTTAGTATTAAGGTAAGGGGTAGGGATATATATAAATACCCTTTAATAAAGTACCGATAAAAATTGTAAAATCCTAGGAATACCTATATGATCCCAAAAGCCTTTTTATGACATAAGCGACGCAAATGGTCCCTATAGGGACCCGTACGGATCCCTACGGGACCCGTATTTGTACTTATGGGATACCCTGGTACCCGTATTCTATAGTACTTAGCCGTTAGCTTCTCTAACTCATAGCAAACCATGCGATTATTCTCTAAATCACATCTGGTAGCATGTCGGTATAGGCTATCTCTTACGAATAGCCTAGGGAGGTTCGAGATAGTACCGCAAATACCCGTATAGGGAGGTAGCAGTACTAATACTCTCTCGCTCTATCCCGACCTCGATCCAGCGGACCTAAAAATACCTAGTATAGAAGAGTATCTCTCAGAAGCTACTACCTTTTCCCCTATCTTCCCTTAAAAAGACGGAATATGCTAAAAAAACCCCGAAAAAGCCAGCTGTACGGAACCTAACCTCCGTACAACCGACGCTAGAAAAAGAAACGGAGGAAAATAGGAAGGGTTAAGAGACGTTCTAGTAAGACACGGAAGGAAAGAACGCCCGAACACGAGGAAAAAGGACAAATTCTCCCCGTAAAGCGGGGCGAAGTAATCTATACGGGCCCGAAAACAACCTATATAAGATACCGATACCGGGTAAGAGACAGAAAGGATCTATATCTAGGCGCTACTATTAAAAAGGGGCAGCCTCCTAAACCAATAAGAGGGAAAAGAATCACATTCAATTAGACCCTCTTAGAAAGAAAATACCCCGTATAGAGACGAAAGTATGTCCGAACAGCTACAATAGGGCCTCGTAGAGGCCTAAATTCGGTCTACTCTCTCGAACGAGGTAAATAATACCCTTAACCTCTTAGAGGTTAACGAGTAGAATATATACCTATAAATGTATAGTACGATAGACCACCAATAGGTCTATCCCCTTATCCAAGTAGCGTTAAGCTAGGTACAAGCCCTTCGTACAAACTAAACTAAACTCGCACGTATTAACGAGGGCCTAGCTAAGATAGCCGCAGCGACTATAGACGGCTATACGAGCCTATCAATACCCGCTACTACGCTAGCGGGAGGGATAAACCACTTCGAAAGACTAGATAAGGATACGCGTAAGAAGTTCCTAAACGACCTACGCCCGATATCTAACTACAAGGGCACGATCCTTAACGATATAGTCCGTAAATAGACGCGGGACTACGACCGCTACTTTGTAGGGCTAGTAAGGCTGATAGGGTTAGAGGCCTACGATAAAGCAAAAGTCCTCTATACCGAAGGGAAGCTTATCGACGCCGCTAACAAACGATTAGACGCGCGTAAGAAGAAACGTAAGCGAGAAGGACTCGCCCCCTTCGAAACCTAGAACGAATTTAAGGAATAGATCGAATAGCAATTTACGGAGTATCTTACTACCGAAAAGCTCTACGAACGATACGAGAGCTTAAAATAGGGGAATTCCTCTATCTAGGAATACTCCGGGAACCTTATATAGGTTATCGCGGACCTTAACTAGATAGTTCCGGACCCTATACTAATCCAACGTTTCGTTTCGGGTACGAAATCGGCCTACCGGGCTAAATAGGCCGAGGAACTATATAAGCCTACGACGTTCGAAGACGTCGTCCTACGCTTTATATAGTACGAAGAGGGTCGTACGGTCGTAAGGAAATATAAAAATAGCGCTGTACGAGACCTAGACGCTATAGATATCGATAAGGTTGTAAATATAGCTGAAGTAAGGCCCGTACGACTAACTACGGGTTCTCGAGAGACCCGAGAATACTATAACTACGGAAAGAAGGGCTATCTAGCCCGTGTATATAGAAAGCCCAAGACTAAAGAGACGAAGTAGAAATAGAAAGCTGCGTTCGAACGGTCTAAAGGGCCCTTAAAAAACTAGTACAGCCGTACGACGTAGAAGCCCTCGTCGGCCGCCTTTAATAGGCTCCTAAGTACCCGCCTATTAACGTAGAGGATCTCCTCGATCCGCACTACCTAACTAGTGAACCCTCGCGTGCTCGGCTAGAGTCCTTTTCGTAGATATAGGGACGTGATAATAATCCCTAGACTCTAAGCGGATAAGAAAAGACCCGCCTAGATAGTAAGTGTCCTAGTCGAAAGCTACTATAGCTACCCGTATCGTTAAATATTATAGGTAACAGCCTAACGTTCTACCGGGGAAAAGTTTACTTAGATACAACTAACCCCGTAAGGGTCCGTATACTCCTTAATAGCGGTATAAGCGATATATTTATCTCTCCCTAGATCGTTAGGAGACTAGATAGAAGTACACGGACCCGTAAACCTAAAGTTCCCCTCTTAGTTACTACCGCTAATAGCGAAAAGATAGAAATAGCTAGTTTCGTATACCTCCCGATTAAAATTAGAGATTAGACTAGGCGAATCAAGGCCTAGGTCCTCCCAATAGAGTACGACCTGATTCTTAGCCGCGATTTTCTATATAAAGAGAACCCTAGAATCGACTAGCGTACCTCCGTAATAACCCTTATAGATTATTACTACCGTTCCTACATTATATACCCTACGAACAACTCTCGATTGATTATAAAAGGGGACGTACACGCTAATTTAATCTCTATAAGACACGTACGGAGGCTTATAAGGAAAGTAAACCGAGAGGTATTCCTATTCGTGATCCGCCCGATAGCGGGTGTAGTTAGAAAGGATACTCTAGGGACGTTAGAATACGTCGATACCTAGATTAAGAAAATTATAGAGAAATATAAAGATTTATTCCGCGTAGAGCTTCCTATAGAGCTTCCGCTAGAGTATAACGTCGTACACGATATCGATATAGGCGGATACTCACCTATTAATATCAATATATATACCCTCTTAGCCGAAAAGCTCGATAAATAGGCTAAACAAGTCGAAGAACTAATCCGAAAAGGCCTAATACGCCACTCTAATAGTGCTTAGGGATTCCCGGTAGTATTCGCACGGAAGCTATACGGAAAATAGCGTATATATATCGACTACCGAGCCCTCAATCAAATAAGCGAGAAGAACGGATACCTATTACTACGTATCTAAGAACTATTAGATATCGTCGGCAACGCACGGGTCCTTTCTAAGATTGACCTTATAGTAGGATACTAGCAGATCCGTATAGAGGAGGGCTCTATTGCGAAAACTGCGTTTAATACTATATAGGGTAAATACGAGTGGTTAGCGATACCATTCGGCCTCTGTAACGTACCTACAACCTTCCAATCGATCGTAAACAATACCTTACGGCTATTATTAGGCCGTAATATAGTGGTTTACCTTAACGATATCTTGATCTTTTCGGACTCGATAGAGGAGCATCGGAAGTATCTTAAATAAGTGCTATCACTCCTAGCAGAGTAAAAACTATACGTATCTCCTATAAAATGCGTCTTTACTATAGAAGAACTGGAATTCTATAGCTATATCGTTAGGAACGGGAGCATTCGGCCCCTTCCCGCTAAAATTGAGGCTATAAAGGCGTGGCTAAGGCCTAAAACGGTCTATAATATCCGACAATTCATTGGATTGGCCACGTATTACCGGAGATTTATCTATAACTTCTTAAAGGTCTGTATCCCTCTATACGAACTCCTTAAAGAGAGCAATACAACCCTCCGGAAGAAACGATTCCGACCAATTACCTAGTCGGAGGCCTATAAGAGCGTATTCCTAAGGGTAAAAGAGCTACTCGCCTCCGTACCGGTCCTAAAACAACCCGATCGAAACAAGCCCTATACAATCGAGACTAATACCTCTGAATAGGCCCTCGGTATAGTCTTGATATAGGAAGATAATAATAGAAACCTTTACCTTATCGCCTATAATAGCCGTAAGCTCTATAGAGCTAAACTAAACTACCCCGTGTATAAGAAGGAACTCCTCGCTATTAAGGAAGCGATCCGTACGTAGGATAGATATATCGACGGAGACCGGTTCGAAACTACTATTATTACCGACAATACCTATCTATAGTATCTCAATACTATAAGAGAGTATAGTAAGCGGCTTACGCGCTAGGTTGTAGAATTCTAGCAATATAGGCTAACAATCCGCTACCGAAAAGGGTCCGAAAACGTTATTACAGACGCTATTAGCCGCCGACTAGACCTTGTCGGGGATATACCGGCTAATATAAGTGCTGAACGCCTAGTCTAGGACGTATACCTGGCTACTATAAGCCTAGTCTACAGTATACTGGAAGAAAGCTAGCTTAAAGCTACTATCCGCTTCCTCGAGGATAGAACGGAGCCGGACGACCGTATAGTTACTCGAGCCGTAAAGAAATTTACTACGCGCTTAAGCTTAAGGGACGCCCGAATATTTACACGGGCCGCCCCGGGGGAGAATTAATAACTCGTCTTTACGTACGAGGACGGAGTAGTATCACTATATCTTAAGGCCCTATTCCGAATAGATCTCCTCTGCAATACTTACCACGAGTTTAGCTATTTAGGCTTTCTAGGCCTTAACGGTATTATCCGCCCGCGAGGATAGTAGCTATCAATCCGCGTAGATATAGAGGACTCCGTTAAGTCCTACCCGAACTACTAGACTGTATAAGGCTCTCGAAAAAGCCTTAAGAGAGAGGTAGCTTAATATATAGTAACGAGCGGGATTCGTCTATTTAAGCGTTAGGGAATCGACCTAATTGGACGCTTACTAACTACCCCTAACGGAAATCGATAGATTATTACGGCGATTAACTACGCAATAGGCTAGCTAGTCGCCCGAGTAGTCCCGGACGCGACCGAAGAAGTCCTCGCGGAGTTCTTATACCGCGATATCTACTACTACTACGGAGTATTTAACGAACTTATTTCCGATAACGGTCTAAACCTTCTTTCCGGGGCCGTAAGATACTTTATTAGACTCCTAAGAGCCCGCTACCGTACTACTACTCTATATTACCTATATACGAATAGGAAAGTAGAGAATTTTAACGGATTGATTAGCCGGATACTTACAAAATACCTTATAGGTAAGCCTACGAGATTGTAGGATGAATATCTTATAAAAGCCCTCTTCGTAAGCTGCGTACGAGAATATACAATTACCGGGAAAAGTCTATACTTCCTAGTTTATAGGGTATACCCCCGTATTATCGCCGATAGAGGCAATATAGTACCCGATTAGCCTAGTAGAGATCGGGATAAACAAATCTAGACCCTCGCAGACGTCCGTTCTAAAGTAAACGAGCTCCTTCTAGTCTATACAATCAAGAAGTAGAAGATACGGGACTCTGCGGTTACTAAAATAAGCTTCTAGCCGGATAACTAGGTCCTAGTAAGAAATGAATCGAAAAAGAAATTCGAGAATATATAGTTCGGCCCGTATAAAGTCGTATAGTTATACCTACTAGGTACGTATACCTTAGCGGAACCAAACGGCCGTATTCTAAGGAACCTTATCAACGGTACGAGACTAACGGATATAAACGTCGGCGAGGATCCTAGCCTATAGGCCTCGCCGGCTAGCCGCTCGGCCCTCCGCCGAGCCGGATAGAAGATTGGCCGCCCCGAAGAAATACGTAAGATCCTTAATAAGGTTGAACCCCTACCGCTAATATATACGGACCTTTCTACGTATATACGTAAGGAATAGTAAGAATTTAAGCGCTTAGGCGCCTATAATAAATTCTTAGAGGAGGAAGTTATAGCTAAACGTATTATTACGAAGATACGTATAGCCGCGCGTAAGAAATAGAAAGAAACCGTTACAAAAGCGCCTATATAGGGCCCGCTAGACGCTAACGAGTAGGATTCGGAAGTAAACGACTACGAATTAGAAGATAAAGCTAGCTCGGCTATATCCTCGGGATAGGAATCGGAAGAGGACGCTTATTAAGAACCTTAATAAGGCTTAGTTCGATCGCCACGTCCCTTTGTAGTCGTTATTCTACCCCCGTTAAGAGCTATTCGTAAGCGTATAACTACGCGGAACTAATAGAAAACGATAGACTCGTATTACCTATACTATAGTACGGAAGGGGTAGCCTAGAAGGGGCTAACCTAAGAAAAGAAACGCTAAAGAAGCGAAGAAAACGAGGGTATACCGGCCCTATCCCTACCAAAAATAGTATAAAAGAAATAAAAGAGGCGCCGTAGACGCCTAAAACAGCCTGTACGTCACTTCTTAACGTTTAATAAGTCCGAAATATCCGCCGCGCTATCGCTATCCTCGTTAGTAGAACTAGTCTCGTTACCCGATTCGTCCTAGCCCTACTCCGTAAGGACCTCGCGTAGAGTAGCTACCTTCTATCTAACTCGGCGACGAACTTTACGGATCCGCTCGAAAGTATTACGGATAGTCGTACGGTCCTATAGCCGGTATATAGGCTTCTAATTGAAAGGAGAAGCGTACAGAGCGGTATCCTAACCGGGATTAGTACCCCCGCGAGGAGTCGCTTTTACAGCCGCGGGTACGGCCTTAACTATACTATGGTTCTTCTTCTTCTTCTTAGATATAGGCGGGATAGTTCCCTCAGCTGCAGAAGCCGTACGCTTCTTATTGGACTTCTTTCTAGTCTTTAGGGGTATATTAGCCTTAGCCGCCGCTAGCGCCTTAGCCGCAGCCGCCTTTATAGCCTTATCTTTATTCCGTTTCTTCCCTGTAGCCTTGTCCTTACCGGGCTTATTACTAGCACGGGGCTAAACGGTAACGCTCGGAGTATAGATCTTTATCGTATCGGTACGAAGAAAGGGGTTACTTAGCTAAAACTAAGCGACGAGATCGTACAGCTACTTAGGAGGGGCGGAGCCGGTACCGGTCGGACCTATTTAGATAGTTAGCTAACCAAATAGACAAGTATTAGTATAGAAATACACTTACGGAAGGAGTAATGTATAGCTATACTACCGAATTAGCAGCTAGTACAAGATAGGGACCATTAGAACCCTAGACCTAATAGAAAAGTAATACGGTAGGATAAGAAAGGACTACTCCCCTTCGTACACTATACGTATATATCTGCAGCCGGGGCCTCGTGACCGATTAGATGGCCTAGAGTAGCACGAGCCTATAGAGCGGTAGGAATCTTAGGGACGCGCGTAGATCGCTAGTCTAGTACGGTCCTTTTAGAAAGTATACGGACCTAGATCAGATCCCTAGAACTAGTAGAAAGACGAGCTAATAGCGGGAGACCTATAGTATCCACGCTATTTCCTAGAAACACAAGATTAGCCCCGTACGAACCCGACTAGACGAGAAACGACTTACTATTGTCAACTTACTAATGAGATTCAGTCGGCCACTACTCCGAGCATTTACCCATTGAGCCAAAAGGCATAGCCAAACTGAGTTATGAAACTCAGTTCAACGGTAGTGGTATATATATTATAGGTGTCCCACTCATGTGGGATCACATCCTCCCCCACTAAGTTCAAATCACTCCTGGGATTTTTTGCCTGATTTTTGAGGCATTGATCTGCTTATCAATCCTCGGGCCGGAATCAGTCAACCACGCCGGAAGATCACTATCTCCGGTTTCTTAGCAAAGAGGCCACGTGTACAATATATATCGCCATAAAGGTTAATTCCACAGTAAGAGCGAGGCGGAACTCGGAGCAGCTTACTTTCAGTGGGCCTTTTCTGGGGGTGTATTAGAGGCTATTATATAATCAATCCAAAGGCATGATTAAATAATAGGTGGTTAAATTCCGCACGTGCCGGGATCGAACCACAACCCTCTAAGACCCAGTCATAACTCAGTTTGATGAGATTCAGTCGGCCACTACTCCGAGCATTTACCCATTGAGCCAAAAGGCATAGCCAAACTGAGTTATGAAACTCAGTTCAACGGTAGTGGTATATATATTATAGGTGTCCCACTCATGTGGGATCACACTAAGCTATATAGGCCTACGTATCGGCAGTAGTTATTAAGACGTAGCTCTAGCTACTATCTCTACTATACTTAGGTAACTACGAACTAGCGTTAGTAAGAAAATAGGGATATAAGGGGCGAATAGACTTACCGGAGTCTATATAGGACCCTTCCTATTATCCTTTAGGCCACTCGGCCCTATACTACCAGTATCACCACTAGCAGCACTAGCAATACTAGCTATAGTACCAGCAATAACAACTGTAGGAACACTAATAACACTAGCAGCGCCTATAGCGGTAGCCACACTACTACCGTTACTATCACCGCTATTATTACTACCGCTATTATCCCCGTTACTACCTCTAAGAGCACTAAGAGGATCTACCTCGGGCTCTATATCTATAGAATCGAGGGTATTACGGAAGCTACGACCACGAAGACCGCTCTCTATTAGGTCGCGGATAACTCGGTCGTACGATATTAGGTCATACACGGCTATACTGACCCGTATCTCTAGCGTACGGATAGCCTAACGCTCCTCGCTATTTATAGGGGGCTCTAAACGAAGGAAGAAGGTCTCGAGAACGCCGGATACCTCGGGGTTCTCTAAGGAAGATCTACCTATATATCCTAGGAAGTCAGCAATTAGATCTATATAGGCCCCCGAACCCTATAGGCCCTAATACCTAGTTAAAAAGAACTAGAAAGCCTCTAAAAGCATTCATAGGGTAAAAGAAAGGATATATACGGGTCTTAACTATCTCGAACTAATGGTTTGTAGGATATATAGATAGGGATAGATATAGGAAGAGAGAGGAAGAAAGAGAGAAGAGAAATAAAGAGAACCACGAAGTTAAGAATGGCTATCACGGATATAGAAATTCATCTTATTTATAAGCAAACGCCTAGATAACCCCCTATAAATAGGAATTGCTATTTTTGTACCTTATTGAGGCCTTCTTTATTCTAACCCTGTCGTCGATTCTCTTATACCTCTCTTTATCCTACTCCTAATACCTTACCACCCTATTTTATATCTATTTATATAATCTAAGGGTACGTAGAGATAAAAGAACCTTTTATAGGTTCTAAAGGGGTATTTTTACCTAAGTTATTGATTGATTTCCTTTGTATATATACAATTATTACCGTATAGACACGGTCGGACCTTTACGACCCGAAACACTCCTTTATAGATCCTTTTTCTGGGGTCTAAACTTAGTTTGTATGAGATTTCGAGGAAAACAGGGGACGTTTTCTATTTAGTGGGGGAGGATGTGATATTAAAAGCCTTTTTATGACATAAGCGACGCAAATGGTCCCTATAGGGACCCGTATTTGCACTTATGGGATACTCTGGTACCCGTATTCTATAGTACTTAGCCGTTGGCTTCTCCAACTCATAGCAAACCATGCGATTATTCTCTGAATCACACCTAGATATCGTAGAAGCTCTTCGGTTCTTCCTATTCCTAGATAACCTTAATACGGCTTTCGTCTATACGGACTCCCCTTCTATTCACGATAAACCCTAGGAATTCGACTTCTTTTCGATAGAAAGTATATTTTAACGGTTTTACGTAAAGCTCTAATCTCCTAAGTCGTTCGAAGACTTATTATAGCGCTTTTATATAGGAGTCTCGGTCGGGCGAAAAGATAAGGATATTATCGAGATATACTATACAAATAGTATCGATTAGCCCTCCTAGCGCTATATAGATATAGCTTTAAAAAGTAGCGGGGGTATTAGATAAACCGAATAGTATAACTATATATTTAAAATAGCTATATCTTGTTCGGAAGGCGGTTTTCTATTTATCTCCTTCGCGGATATATATACGATAGTAGGTATCTTTGATATCTACCTTACTAAAGTATTAAGCCCCTAAGAGCCTATTAAGGATCTCTAAAATAAGGGGTAATAGGTACCGATTCTTAACCGATACTCGATTGAGTCCTTGATAATCTATTATAAGCGTAGGCCTCTATCCTTTTTTAGAATAAAGAGAATTGGTACTCCTATAGGGCTCTTTAAAGGCCTAATTCGCTTTTTCTTGATATTGTCGACTAAGTAGGCCTACAATTCTTTGAGTTCTGCCCTCGAGAGGGGGTAGATTAGACCGTAAGGCGGGGTTTTACCTTCTTCTAGTTCGATAGTATAATCGGAAGCTTTTAAGATAGGTAGGTTTCCTACCTTCTCGTGATCGAATATATTAAGATACACCTCTAGTTCGAGGGGTATTCGTAATAGGTCTAGATTTAGGTGATCCCCGTTTTCGTTAGGGAGCTATACTTGTTCGGGTATTTTTATAAGAGCGTAGATTACTACTAAATTCCTCGCTAATTTCGCGAATCGATAGGGTTTTACTAGCTTAAAGCTCTTAACCCCGAACCACTACTAATCTACTCTAGGGCGTAAGATCACGTCGAATTTATTTATAAAGGTTCGGGATAGGAGTATAGGGCTTCCTTCTATACGGTAGTCCCTATCGATACCTATATATAGTCTTTTGAGTATCTTTTTAGTTCCCCTAGAGTCCCTAATCGTAAATGTTAAAAGGGTTAAAAAATGGGAAAAAACCTGGTAAAGTCGCCTTAGACGTAGCCGAATCGCTAGCGTTCTAGCGCCTGAAAGAGGCCTTTTAGTTAGCGTCTCTCTTATACTACTTCGACCCGGAAAAATATATTAGGTTGGAAATAGACGTATCGAATAAAGGTATAGGGGGTGTCCTTTCTTAACCCGATAAAGAAGGACGCTAGTACCCTATAGCCTTCTAGTCGCGAAAATTCTTAGGGACTAAGCTTAATTATACGATACTAGATTAAGAGCTATTCGCTATCGTATACTCCTTCTAATACTAGAGATATTACCTTAATAGTAGTAAGTACCCCGTAGAAGTACTCTTAGACTATACAAATCTACGTACATTTATAATATAGTAGAAACTAAACGGCCGGTAAGTACGCTAGTATATATTTCTAACGCCTTTTAACTTTATTATAAAGTATAGGCCTAGAAAGATAAACCCCGTAGATAGGCTTTCTAGAATTCTAAATTCCGAGTAAGTAGCTTTAGGAATAGAATTAACGACCCCGATTTAAGACCGAATCGTAGGCGAAGGGCTCCCGAACTATAGGCTCGAGGAAGTACCGACCCTTACAATATAGAGTATTATAGGGATAAAAAATCTAGACGTAGATTATAAGTATAATTTAAAAGAACTTAACTTAGAATTCTAAATTAGAATTGATTAGGAAACCCCTAGATTAGGTATACCTATAGGAATAAATATAGAGTATATCGGTACCGAATCAGACGAGTAGTCTAAATAGAGAAAATTATACGACGAACTAAATATCCTATTCGACGTCGGCGATACTACACTAGTAGTAGTCTAGTCTATTAGTATAGATACTAAAGACGTTCTCTAATAGGTTATAAGGCTTTAAAATAAAGACTAAGAAACGAGCCGGCGAAAAAGTAACGTTTCGACCTAGAAACCCGGTAGTAAAGGATAGGAGACCGATACCTTAGGATTACTACGGTATCGAGGGCGGTTATATATCCTAAAAAAGGAGGGTATCCGTAGAAAACTACTATAAATATACTATAATAACCCTACCGCGGGATATTTTAGCCGAGTAAGGATAGAAGAACTACTATAGCGTAACTACTATTAGGTTTATATATAAGAAGACGTAAAAAGATATATCGCTTCTTATAGGGTATACCAAACAGTACAAACCCTAAGGTATAGGCTATTCGGTAAGCTCGAATCGCTACCGATACTATTACGGCCCTTTACCGAATTATCTATAGATTTTATTATAGGATTACCTCAATCGATCTAGAAAGGAAGGATAGTTAATACGATTTTAGTAGTCGTAGACCGTTTCTTAAAATAGTACCTTTTCTTCCTAGTTTTAACTACGATAGACGCTACGGAATTAGCCGAGCTATTCTATCAAGAAGTTAAACTAAGATATAGACTACTAAATAGTATTATATCCGACCGGGGATCTATTTTTACAAGTAGGTTTTAGTTAAAACTATACTATTTATCCTAGATAAAATTAAGGTTCTCGATAGCGTTTTATCCCTAAACCGATAGTCAAACGGAAAGGATAAACTAGACCCTCGAATATTACCTCCGCTACTTTATCGATAAATAGTAAAAAATATAGCCCTTACTACTAAAATCAGCTAAGTTCGTATATAATAACGTAACGAGTATAATAACTAGAATATCCCCTTTCTAGGCCCTACTAGGGTATAATCCCAACTTTCAAATACGTACCGAGGACGGTAGTATAAGGAGGGAGGTACTAGTAGTAGTATCTTATTTTAAAAAGCTAACAAAGCTTCGAGAACAACTATAGATTTCGTAGCGAAAAGCTACCGAAATATAAGCAACTTAATACAATAAACGCTACTAAGAAATAACCTTTAAAAAGAATAATCTCGTAGCCCTATTAATAAAGAACCTCCGATTGAAAGAAGGGACTACTAAGAAACTCTCCCTATAGTAGATCGGACTATTTAGGATCCTCGAATATATCGGAAAACAAGTATATCGCCTACTACTCCCTAACGAGTATATAGCGATTTATAACGTATTCCCGATATCCCTACTATAGCCCTAGCGATAAAGAGAAGGAGAACTAGAAAACCTACCTCTACTAGCGCTAGCGGATAATAATAAATAGGAAGTAGAAGAGATTAAAGATAACTAAAAGTTCGAAGGCAAGCTATACTATTTAGTAAAATAGATAGGATAGCCCTTAGAGTACAATCAATAGGTTCCCGAGGAAGTAATAGCGAATACCCCTCGAATTATTACAAAGTATAAAAAGACTTAGAAAAGGTTAAAATAAGTATATATTTAGAAAAACTAAGGTCTACCGAACCCCCCTCGAATCGAGGCCGAAGAACCTATAGAAAAGGACCGAGCTACTACCGTCCTACTACAGCTAGAAATATAGAGAAAATACCTAAAGCTTCCAATTAAAAGGGAAGTCTAATAAGTAGGAGGATATAGTATCGTAATTGATATAGCCCTTAGGAAGATAAGCTCTAATAGCTAGGGTATATAGAGTATAAAAGGCCGAAACGGCCGCGTACCACGTAGTAACCGACTCCTCTTCGTTAATAAGACGAGGCCGCTCCGAGGCCTCTATAGCTAGCTAATCCTAAGGTATCTCGACCTTACGGGTATCCCTAACGATACAGTTATTACGCCTAGCGACCTAGCTATCGTAATAGGTATAGATATCCTAAATTAGGAGCGATAGGTTAGTAGTCCGGCTATAAACCGAGGGTAGATCGATAACGACTTACTAGAGTAATACGAGTTCTAGCTAAATAATAAAGATACCGGTAACTCTTAACTAAGCTATTAAAACTAGCGAGAAGGTTACGTACCCCTACCACAACCTCCTCGATAAGAGTCTTAGGAACCTAGAAGACTACCTTATCGCTATTATTATTAACCTAGCTAGAAAAGATACTAAAACCCCTAACGGTATTAGCCTAGAAGTTCTTAACCTAGGAAAGGATTACTAGCAGTTCGAAACGATTACTAGAAAGACTAGAGGGAACCTATATTATTATATAGGGTTAGTACGAATCTCTACCGAATCGCTACCGAGAAGAGAGAGGATACTTACCTATTCGTATACCCTCCTTTTCGTAGTATAGTCCTTATAGGACTTACTATTAATATTATCCGTAAAGTACTATATAGTAAACGGTTTGTAGTATACGGGGGACTACTTCGGCTAGTCCCTATAGGAAATACGTAGGTAGCTTATATACTAGTGTGATCCCACTTGAGTGGGACACCTATAATATATATACCACTACCGTTGAACTGAGTTTCATAACTCAGTTTGGCTATGCCTTTTGGCTCAATGGGTAAATGCTCGGAGTAGTGGCCGACTGAATCTCACTAGGTTTACTAACGTAGAATTAGTACTACTAATTTCTTACGACGGTTCCTAGGAGAACCAGTAGCTGTATCTCGAGGTATAGCGGATAAGTATAGAAGAGACTATAAACTAAGGTTAGTTCGTAGTCGATCCGTTATAGATACGATAATTACCTACTAAAAAGTTATAAAAATCGCAAAAGTAAGAGAGATTGTAAAGAGTAAGAGAGAGAGATTTAAGAAGAAGTAAATAAATCCTAAGTCGTCTACGCGACGTAATAAAAATTAGACTATACTAAGAAGGAAGCTACGACCGAGGACGTAAATAAATAAATTTATACCTACTATTTCTATTAAGCGCTACTAAAACCTTAAAATACCACTAAATCGGCCCCTCGCCGCTTACAATTTATACAGTAGAACGGGAAATACGTCCTCGAAATCCTACGATAACTCCTAAGTAGTACTAATACTTATAGGGTTATAGGCGGTAATATAGGCTTCCTAGACCTAACGTAATAGATTATATTTCGCCTATATCTATAAGATATATCCCTTATCTCTAAGCTAAAGACGCTACCCTAATTCGGTATAGTATCGGTACTACTCCCTCGACGTTATAGAAAGTAATAGTCGTATAAGAGGATTCGGATATATAGCCCGTCGACTTTCTAGATATCGTTAATAAGCGACTAGGAGAGGCTACCGAATCGTTAGCGAAGTAGAACCGAATTCCTCGTAACTCGACTCTACTTACCCTTACTCTATTATTACCCCCTAGGCGGTATTCCGATTTATAAGCCCGGTATATAGCTACGAAGTCCTTTAGGAACTTAAGGACCCCCTTATTTACATTCTATAAATAAGTAGTATCCTAGGCGTAGTATCCGTTATCGTTATAATAAACCTATATAGCCTAGTCGAGAATCGCTACTAAATCGCGGGTATTACCCTATATACCCTCAGTAGGGCGTTTATAATGTATATAACGCTAGATATATTGTTAGTATTTCTTCGAATTTTCGGTCCCGAGAAAGTATTAAATCGAGAACGGTTCGCTAGTATTTGTAGTATCCTAGTTATTAATAGCAGATCGAAGATATCGTATATACTATATATACTTTAACTGAATCTAGGTTGAACGAGGGGTAGGAACTATAATATAGGGAAGAAAGAGTGAGACGATATTTCAACCGATAAGACTAGAATGCTAGACCTATATATATACTACGGTATACAAAGGCTTACTATTTATAGGTGAAGTCTTTTAGGTTGTTCTGAAACATCTCTTCTTTGTCGTGAATCACCCCCGGTTTCTCCCCGATATTTTATTGTTCTATACTCGGATCCTATATCTTACCTTGAATGGGAATCCCTTAGTATTCATTGATCTAATTGCGGATAAGGGTATCCGCTTGGAAAGGAGGGGATAATTGTAACGGATAAAGGTCCGTATAACTAGGAAACAAGGATAAAGACTCGGGGTATATACTTGGAAGTATCGTAGACGATCCGTGCGGGGTTCGTCAGGTGATTATCACGTCAGCTTTCCCAATGATTTTCTTATAATCAGGAAGCCCCCGAGATCCCTCCTAATTCTGCAAGAATTAGTCTTGGCACACAGAGACAATACAATTTGCATTCCCCTCCTTAGTCATTGTATCTTACCCGGTTGACAGGCCATACACCTGGAAACAGTATATCTTTACACTAGCGCGACTGGCTAATACTACCTACAATCCCTCCTTGACAAAGATCAATTCAACTAACATTACTACTCGTAATATTAACGGATATCGCTCCGTGGCCTACTTTATAAACTAGGTATATATCATTATATACACTAGACTGCGGCAACATCCTCAATATCCATGGATATCCGCATATCCTCTCGGCTTAAACTAGGTATACTTAATAATTCGGAAGGGAAGGTAGGCGGTAGAGATAAAGTCTAGTATCGCTTTAACTAGACACTCCTAAGAGAAAGTTAGGCTTTTTAGGGGACTTAGCTTTATAATAGTATATAAAGATTAGTAAGAGAGGTATAAGAGACAGATTTTTTTTATTTTAGCAGCTAATCAACCCTCTAGGTAGGCTTCCGAGTACAGGTACCTCCCTTAATATATACATTCATTGGCGATAACCCGGCTCGGCGATATCTTAGATAAATAATTGTACAGAGATATATTATACATATAACTTTTAGCTTACCAGTCTTCTTATATACAACTTAGTTAAAGTAATCCTAGATATTAGATATCTTTTTCCTATCCCAACGGATAGAGTTTTATATATCAGGCTTTAATCTAAACTCTATAGTCAACCACTACCTTACAAAGCTCTTATAGGATTCATCCATTTCGCTACCAGGCTTAGAGGAAAACAGGACCTAGTACTACTAAAGAGGGAGACTAACACGAGAAAGTAAGGAGGGTACAATTAGAGATAAAACTTCTAATATAGATATCAATAGAGTGAGATCCGACAGGCTCATTACGGGCACATGACCTGCGCCTCTGGTCAGTATACATACCCGCACGTATACCCACGTGACGGATATTCTGCTACATTGGTGTATCTGGATCCCCATACTAGTATAGTATATAGCGTACGGACCCAGCTACCAATACAAACCATGCGATCCTTTCTGAATCACAATATTTTATTCAGCTAAGATACCCTATACTACTATATAGAGCCAATATATATTTCTATTGTAACGTACTATAGAACGACAAAAACTTACCTACATCTTCTAATATATTCTAGAAAATAAAATCGACACCATAAACAATAACCAAACGATAAATGTTGTATATTATATGATTATTTCTTAATATTTCATTGAGGAATAGGGTAAATAAGGCCGTCAGTATGGTCAGGACCGAACATATATATCTTTTGTTTTGAAAAATAAATTGATAAGCTGCATAAGAGGTATATGACTACACCTAAGTAGATAATTAAGCGAGAGTTATACTAGTGCGGATATCCGCAAAATATCCTTATATCCTCGCGGATATCCATGGATATCCTCATTAAGGATATGGTATTGGAATGATATCCAAAATCCTCAATTTGCGGATATAGTATGTGACCCGATATCCAATGGAGAGGATATGCCGCAGTCTATATAATATATATACCACTACCGTTGAACTGAGTTTCATAACTCAGTTTGGCTATGCCTTTTGGCTCAATGGGTAAATGCTCGGAGTAGTGGCCGACTGAATCTCATTATCGTTACTATAGTCTTTAATAAATCGGTCCTCTTCCTTAGTATCGAGCTATTCTTATAAGCGTATAGGAGGTCCCGGCTTCGTAGGGTACTGTGAAGGGACGTAGCTAGTCTTGATTCAAACTAACTAAGCCGTATGCAGTTATCTAAAAGCTTAAGGAAAGAAGAGAGAGTTGACGGGGTCGAACGTAAACAAAAGGGGTGTGGGGGAGGTCACGTGCGCACACGTGATATCAACCGGGCACTGGCCCGTTACAACGGAAGTCTATTAAAATATATTACTAAGATCTCTCCGGAATAGGGAGTAGTCGTAGTAGTGTAGGTATACAATCCCTCTAGTTATACTTTTATTCGTTTATATATTAGGTAATTATCGATATATCTTTTTACGTCGGTTACTTATCTAGACTAATAATATCTATCTAAGACTAGCTTCTTTAGTTTTTCGATACTAGGGTATACTATTAATAGCTACCGATAAATATCGTTAAGTAAACGTATATAGACCTTGCCAACTCCCATGGGACTAAGAAATTTTTGGTCCCATATCCTGGTCCCATCACTCCCATGGGACTACGCTAAGCCTATTTAAGTAATATAATTACCTAAATAGGCAGTGATAATCGGTCTTGGCATTGATTTTGACCGCCAAGACTTTCTCATGGGAGTGGGTCCATGGGAGTTGGCAAGCTCTATTTAGCAGGATATATTATTAATTAAAATAAGAGGTTGATATAGTCGAAAAGGTAGAAGTGTAGTTTGGTCGAAAATGCGGGAGAAGGGTATGGTCGGAAATGCGGGAGAAGGGTATAGTCGAAAATGCGGGAGAACATGTCTGTATTTTCAACCAAGCTCTTCTTGTGCATTTTCGACCAATAAGCCCACGGCCCATTAGTGGGGGCCCATAAGGCCCCCAATAAAGCCCATTTCTATACATAAATCCAGTCTTGGCGCTCATAAACCTGCTGAATAATACCTGTTTTTTACGCATGTTCTGGCCTGTAAGCTTACTTGGAATATCTCGGCCCGCCGGCCCTGGTCTAGCCTAATACGGGGGTTCAACAGGTGACAGATTATCAGTGTACAGATATATATATTTCATGTAGACAGAAGTAGGTGCATCTTCAATGCGGGCTAAACCTTGAAAGCTTCAAATGCCACTTTAAGGTTATTATATAAATACCACCTTCTTCTTATCAATCTCATTGATTTTATTAATCTCATCTATAGTCAATTCTGTCAATTGACTTAATTCTTATAAAGACTCGGTCAATTTGGGTCTTAGACGGTAATTTAAATACTCAAAAATACTAGAAAAATCTGCATTACTTATGTATCTACCAAGAATTGGCATATTTGTATTGTTTGAAGCCCATTGGGCCCCCATAAAAGCCCAGCCCATTTGCGGGTTGGGGCGGGTTGGGGCGGGTTGGGCTTTGGGCTTTATGGGCCGGTGCGGAGGTCTACTTGGAGTTAGGGTACTCGGTATAGAGACTGATTTGCCGATATTTGACTGTTAAGTAATACGCATCTAACGAGGGACTTGAAGAGTGAAACAAGAAATCTCAAAACAAATAAATAGCTTTCCATGGAACGCATACGAGAGGCCATATTAAAGAAGGCAATCGTACCCTCACAAATGGATGAACTGATAATCATAGTAAGAGGCTTGACAACATCGCGCAATACCGAAAGGCCGAGTCTTACCAGCTTGTACTCGAAATCAGCGATCAATTCCAGTGAAAAGAGGTTGAGAAGGAACGAGCATACGTTGGGAATCAATTGGACTCGTAGGCCTTGTCAAACCACTCAGCGGCAGCAGTATCCTCCTCGGGAGAACGCTTCTCGGAGTAGGCTTTATCAAACCACTCAGCTGCCTCCTCAGGAGAACGCTTCTCGGAGTAGGCTTTATCGAACCATTCGGCTGCCTCCTCAGGAGAACGTTTGTTGGTGTAAGCCTTATCGAACCATTCGGCGGCTGATTCAGTCCCTGAGCTAACAGGAACTGCAGCCGCAAAAGATGCAGAAAGAACAAGGAGTAGAGCAGACGAAAATCTCATTTTGATAATGTGAGACTGAAAAAGTAGAATCTGGGATAAATGTAAACTGGCTAGACAGTGAACAATTCTTGGGGATAGAAGAGCAGGTAAAAGCCTACATTTATAGAGTTTGAGACCAGCGCCCGTGTCTGTGAATTCCCAGGACAAATTATTCTCCCTTGATTAATTTCCGAATTGATAACCGACAGAAGTGGATATTCACCAATGGTTCGTCATCAATGAGAAATATGGGGCTAGCAGCTAGCCTTTTCAACCATTCCCATAAAGGAATGTCTTGGTTGCCTACAAGGATGTTTTCTTGATTATGACCACTAGTAGGAGTATCAGGGTTGCAGTGCATGAGTATCAATTTCAATAGACATGGATGCGTGGCCCCGAAAAGCCGGAAAAGAAGCCTGATCCAGTCGCAAGATACGCTCATGGATTCCTTCGTCGGAAGACCAACATCAAGTAGACTTTTTGGTGATAAGGAAAATTGTACGTAAATCAGGCAGAAAGCTGGTGATCACACTTATATCGGAGACACTGGCCAAATAAGACTGGCAGACCTCTCAGTATCATCTAAATACGAGTATATATTGCGCCTTGGAAGTGGCGCGTAAAAGTTCCTCGAAGCCGTCAGTCCTCTCTTTGTTGTTTTCAACCCTCCTCGAAAGTCCACTCGACTTACCATAGCACCAAAAGCATTTCCCTTTGAGCAAAAGCCGAAATGGTCGTCACCTCGACTTACATGAGAGTTTCTCAATCTCGAGAAGAACTATCCGCAGGAGGATATGAAGAGCAACAGGATTCACCCTTCATGGGGGTAAAAAGATCCGCTGCCCAACTAAAATCTTGCCGACCCCAAGTCATCATGGTCATTTCAATTGCATTATTCGCAGGGGCCTGTTTGCTATTTGGTGCATCACTCACCATTCTTGCACCCAGTGACCGGAAATGCGTAGAGCAGTTGTCATCTTACTGTGGGTTTCAAGACAATTTGCTTCGATAGTCCGACTTATAAGATATCTACTGATACCAAAATTTCAGCTCCATTGCTAGAGGCTGTGGAATACTACAAGGTCGACTGGGCGAACAACTTCCATCAAGAGTCTATTTACCGGGGAACACCAACTCCAGAGCTAGAACTCGCATGGGATCGTCTTTGGAGACGTAAGTATTACAGTTGACCTCAAGACTTAGGCAATCTGCTGAACATACCTAGAGCACGATATCAACGTTCCGCTAAACAAACTATCCTCACTAAATCGGTCTGTGGATGCAAACTGGAAGCAGACACCCGCACAATATGGCGGAGGTGCCGAAGCTAATGTGGAAGTGTTTCATCAGCTGCACTGTTTGGTATGTGCATCATGACCTGTTTGATGTAAGTGGCTAATAGGAACGGATTGGTCGTGTCAGAACATGATTCGGCAGTACACGTACCTTGCCTCCTACGAAGTGCCACCGGAGGGATTTCGGAGATCTCCGGAAATGTCAAGAACACATGTCGATCATTGTATTGAGACTCTAAGAATCCATCTCATGTGTGCAGGGGACGTGACACCTGTACTGGTGCGGCTGGACGACTCCAAACCACTTGGGGCCGAGGCAGATTTCTCGACGCACCACAAATGTCGCCGGTTCGATAAATTGCTTGAGTGGATGGAAATGCATGCAGTACGTACAGAGGAGGCTTAGCCCACCCTGGATAGTGTCCCATGGTAGGTTAGAATGGTGTACATAGCCCCAGCAGAACGTCAGTGTGGCTTGATTTTGCCTTGCATGCCATGCCGTCTTGGCCCGTGGATGATCGGCCAGATTTCAGATAAAATGCTTATTATCCGAGAAAAGCTTAACATGAATAACTATCAGAGACCCTTATATGTAGTACCGATTTTTCATATCATATTAGGAGAGTGTGTTAATGGACGCGCTAATGAGGGGCACCTCAGCAGTCGCTAGTTAGGTAGTCTAATAACCCTGACTTCTTACGCCAGACACCCCCGTTCACTAGGTATTTAGTACGTACGGCCTTTGTCATGCATGGCTACTTTCTATAGGACTGATAAGCCACTATTAAGACAAGAGTAGGGATATTCGGTGAGTGAATTGGAGCATAGTCAGCGTCGCATTCAACATCAGCCAGCTAGCGTCAACTAGCTTATCGCAACGCTTACAGCCAATCCAAATACCAGGGGTTGGTGCTTTTGCTAGTCCGCATAGCGCACCACAGGCACACCCTGCAGCCCAAAGAGCACCTTCCGGCCCCATCACGTATTAATTCTTGGAATTCTGCCTGTGTGATGATTTCTCCTCTCCACCTCCGCCAACTCACCTTGTTTCTGTGCACCAAGAAAAGTGAAAATGCAGTGTGGTGTTTCTGCGGATACTCACTTCGGCCCACGAGTGTCGCCATGTCGTCGCGACTTCGACTTTACACTACTCTTTGAGCAGGAGATTCTCAGTTTAGTTCCTGATCTCACATTTCTCTTTCTGTGCTTTTGTCGGTGGTGCTTTACTCATGGGGAGCGAAAGAAATTACGCCATAGGGCGGTTAGCACTTACAAGATGGTCGGTCTCTATTTTTCTATTTCCTAGACCCTCCCAGGAAGGTTGCAGGCTGATATGATGTTGAGTGTTGTACAGGTGGTCTATTCAATAACACTAGCTCTGAAAATTGCCATTCTCATTTTATGGTGTTTACCGCGGTTTCTGGTAACCAAGATCTCGGTGGCGTCTGCTGCGGTCGGCATGATTAGCACTCTGGCGTTACTGCTGTTTTCGCACCATGACCATGCACGTTCCCTGAAGCCTTCCAGTTTGATTTGTCTGTATCTTTTGATGAGCATCATATTTGAGATTGCCCAAGTACGGACTTTATGGTTGTTTCACCCTACAAGCTACCCTCTCGCGACGACAGCCACTGCTGCGCTCGTTGTCCGGTCCCTATCGCTCGTGTTAGAGGCGAGGGAGAACAAAGAAACTCCAAGCCCTCAATTACACTGCATATCTCCAGAAAGTTTCACCGGGATTTTCGGCCAGAGTACCTACTGGTGGCTGAATGGGCTGTTCATGAGTGGCTTCCGAGGCGAGCTATCCCTCGATGATCTCTTTCCCCTGGATGAGAAACTCTTGACGAAGAATCTCATTTCCCGCGGCGATCAACAAGGAAAATATAACAAAGGTGATATGGATGATTTGAGTCAATCGCATTGGAGATAAAGAGTATTGAAGGCTGACTCTTTGCCCCCAGAAAAATCCACCCGACGGCTAGCACTTCTCCGCAACATCGTTTGGGACTTGAGATGGACTGTAGCAGGGGCAGTCGCCCCTCGTTTTTGTTTGATTGGGTTCAAGTTCGCTCAGCCTTTTCTCATAAATGACCTCATCAATCACGCGTCCGAGAACGGCTCGAATGAGCTATCCGGAGTCAAGTATGGCTTCGTCGGTGCGACAGTGTTAATTTACGTGGGCATAGCAGTAAGTAGTTTATATGTCTCCTTCTCGATCAAATACTTTGATTACTGAACAAGGTAGGTAAGCACTGCTTTGTTTAAGCGCCAATCTATCCGTATGGTCACTATGATTCGTGGATCGTTAGTTACGATGATATATGTGAAGATCCTTCACCAGGTTTCAGGTCCAAGGCAAGAGACACGTTCGACTACGTTAATGAGCACCGATGTTGATCGGATCGTTACTGGGCTGTTGAACTTCCACGAGCTCTGGGCATCGCCTGTAGAGATCGTGATTGCCCTTGTGTTGCTAAGCAGATCTATTGGATACCCCTCGGTCGCCGCTCTGGCTGTTACTTTCCGTAGGTCCACAGAATCTCCGCGATGAATAGAAATAGACTCGAAAACTGAACAGAAAACAGTGAGCATACTAGGGTCCTCTTATCTCGCGCCTCGAATGCGGCAATGGCAAAGAATTTGGGTACAAGCTGTTCAGGATAGAGTCAGTTTCACTTCGGTGATACTCAAAGAATTGCGCCAGATCAAAATGTTCGGCATCGAGTCCGACGTAGGCCTCAAGATACACAGACTTCGCGAATCGGAACTACGTCAATCTAAGCCCTATCGTTCAATGATTGTCGGTGTCAATGTTTTAAGCACAGTGTCGACTGCGATCGCTCCCGCTATGACAATAGCAGTGTACGCCGCTACACAGCTAAAGCTTGGGCTAGAGACACCTAGCAATGATGTTGTTTTCACGTCCTTATCCTTAATTTCACTCTTGACAAATCCGGTGGTGCTATTATCTGTCTCATGGACGAGATTTACATCCGCCATTGGCTGTTTCGAACGTATCCACGAATTTCTTCACAAGGATAGCCGAGCGAACGAGGTACTAGGAGATAGTGAATGGGTTGCACCTGACAACCTTTCAGCAACGAAGCTTCAACCAAGATTGGCTCAGTCACAGTCCCTTGTTTCAATGACTGAATGCAGCTTCAGCTTGGGCCCGGGAGATCCAGTGATTCTCCACGGGATAACACTGAATATACAGCATGCTTCATACGCAGCGGTGTCTGGCCCTATTGGCTCTGGCAAGTCATCCTTACTCGAAGCAGTACTCGGCGAAATGCATCTAAGGGAAGGGATTTTGTCCGTTAATTCAGCCAAGATGGCGTATTGCAAGCAAAGCCCGTGGATATTCAATGGCACACTGAGAGCGAACATCATCGGAGAATCACAAACGGACGAAAAGTGGCTCGAAGAAGTGTTGTATGCCTGTAGCCTAGACTTTGAAACCAACACCCTTCCCCTTGGACTTGAAACGGTAGCTGGAAGCTCAGGAGCTCAGCTGAGTGGAGGGCAGAAGCAGCGAGTGGTAAATACACCGATGAGCTCACCTTGGAAATTTTCTAGCTACTAATTTCTGTGAATTCAGTCTTTAGCTAGAGCAATCTACGCGAGGCCATCTTTACTTGTTTTAGATAGTGTTTTTGATGCCTTGGATGCACTGACATCAAGGGTAGTCTTTCAGCGAGTGCTGGGTCGAGCTGGCCTGGCCAGAAGGCTCGGCATGGCTACCATTCTTGTGACAACAGCAGGTTAGACTGAAGGTACTCATATATGAGAGAAGATGGCGCTGACAGATCTCTTATATCAATAGTGCAACATTTGAGAGAAGCGGACCATCTAATTGTGCTGTCAGAAGACGGCCGCGTGGAAGTCGAAGGGCATTTCGAAGAACTGGTGAGGACAAACCAGTACATACAGAGCCTTGCATATTCGAAAAGCTCCGAAGACAATTTTATAGAAGAAGAAGGCGGAGAGAGCTTTATTAGGCCTGAGGGAGCACAAGAAGCGAGGCCAGAGCCTAGAGAGACCGCTAAAAGAACTAAAACTCCCCGAGGCGGTGGGGATATCTCACTCTACACCTACTATATTAGGTCGTTTGGCTGGTGGGTATTTGGGTTAACGCTGGTATTCGCATCTCTATTCGTGTTCTGCATTTCATTTTCGCGTGAGTATCTCCGTGGCTCTATCCAGAGAAAAGGTTGCTAAATACTCTTTACAGAGGTCATGTTGAGCTGGTGGTGTCGCTCAACCCCTCAAGAGAACTATATATATCTCGGATCCTATGTCGGTATATCTTCTATTGCTGTCATTGCGATGGGAGCTTTTATTGGGTAGGTCTGATCGATGCAATCCGCTCAAGATGTTCGATGAGATTTCTTATGAAAAATAGATTTTTTTTTGTCTGGGCTGTTCCCAGGTCAGCTGTCCAGCTGCATGGAATCTTTCTGGATAGGATCATGAGGTGAGAGATCATGACCCCTGGATATAAGTCAGAAGCTCTTACAGAATATCCTTATAGGGCACCTTGGCCGAGCGTGGCTCGGATTGATATAGGTAACCTCATCAATAGGTAAGGCATCATGGGATACGCCACGAAATTTCATTGAAAGTGAATGCTGATTGTTTCCAGATTCAGCCAGGACATGTCACTGCTTGACATGCAGCTTCCTGTTGCATTTGGCATAAGTCTTCAGAGTTTGTGGTCTCCTATGCTTCGAAATTTTTGAATTAAAATACTCACTCTCAAGCAGACGTTTTGACTTGTATCGCACAAGGCGCCCTAATAGCTATTGGATCAGGCTACATGTCTGCCGTGATCCCCTTTTGCATTATAGCATTATGGACAATCCAAGCTTTCTACTTGCGTACTTCCCGGCAGATCAGACTACTTGATTTGGAAGCAAAGGCTCCCCTTTACGCCCAATTTTTGGAAACCACAGAGGGTCTAACAACCGTCCGTGCATTTCATTGGCAGCGACAATTCGCAGATCGAAATGCCGAACTACTCGACATATCGCAGAAGCCATTGTATACCATGTACTCCATCCAGCAGTGGTTGCAGGTCGTTTTGGATCTTCTCATAGCGGGGCTTGCGACCATTCTAGTTGCATTGGCTGTTTTTGTGAGCAACAAAACTAGCTCTGGAGTCCTCGGCGTTGCTCTTGTAAACCTGCTTTCATTCAACGCAACATTGACCTTGTTGATTACGAACTGGACACAGCTAGAGACTTCGTTAGGAGCGATTTCGAGAGTCAAACAATTTTTGTTAGACGTGCAACTAGAACCGGCTAGAAATGAGATAGTTTGTCCACGGGGTTGGCCACGGGAAGGTCGAGTCGAATTTCGAAGGGTTTGTGCGTCATATGGGTAAGTCTGAGTCTTAGAATCGCATTAAAGGCAAGTCAATTGAGCTAGGACTGATCTTACTCCTAGGGGGGAAATTTCCACACCAGTCTTGCAAAATGTTTCATTTAGCCTAGGGGGTGGCCAGAAACTAAGTATCTGCGGGCGAACTGGAAGGTAAAGCCACAAAACCCACTATGAATGAGTGACGACTGAACTAGACCAGTGGAAAGAGTTCCTTGCTTGCTTGTATTTTCTCGCTCGTGAGGATCACGTCTGGCGAAATCTACATTGACGGCATCGATATCTCAACTGTTCCCAAAGCGCTACTTCACTCTGCATTGGTCCCAATTTCTCAGAATCCATTAGTCATTCCCGGTTCAGTCCGTGAAAACCTTGCCTTGGGCATGAGATTAAATATCGATGATTCGGCCATGGTGTCCGCCTTGAACGAAGTCGGACTTTGGCACCAAATCCGGGACCATGGTGGCCTGAGTACGAACATCGATTCAATTGGCCTATCCAATGGCCAAAAACAGATTTTTTGCATTGCCCGTGCTATTCTGTTCCCTGGTAATATCATCATCATGGATGAGCCTACTGCCGGATTTGATGAACACACCGAGAGATTGGTCATGGGACTTCTTCATGAGAAGCTGAAAGGACGGACTATAATCTCGGCTGCCCATCGAATCAATACAGTCATAGACTCGGATCTCGTCATGGTCGTGAACGAAGGTACAGTATCTGAAATCGGCGCTCCGCGAGAGCTCTTGAGTAGGAAAGGCATGTTCTGGCACTTGTACTCGGCAGCGCCGAGAGCTACGCCTGGTTTGTAGTCAGATGAGCTTCTAGTGTACAGTAATCAATCAATCAATCAATCAATCAAAGTTCAATTAACCTGTTGCAATCTAACTAGTAGCGTATGATTATGCAGGCGTTTCCTCCATTAGAAACAAGAACTCAGCCAAACGCCTAAGCTGGGATTCAGTGCCGCAGGCACCAGTTTGCGCCTAAGGCTCCGAATTACCCGAAAAAGAATCAGATGCTGATGTGAAAAGAATGCGGACCTCAGCATATCTCGATCCCTATCCTATGGGGTGTTACGCACTGCTAACTGGTCACAGTTAGGTTAGATGGGTTCCGGATATACTTGCCTTAATACTCCTCGTGTATCTAACGTTAACGATCTGTCGCAACTGAGCTATTGCCTGTAAGGCCTTACTGTAGTCCTGTGGAGAGATCGAGGAACGGTGCTAGTTGTTACGGACCTACCCGTCATCAATCAGCAGTGACCCATAGGGGTACACCGATGGGCCACTAAGAGCCAACCAGTTCAGCATCACTGATAGGTCACGTGGGGATCGCGCGTCAACCTTACGGAAAGATAAGAGATCACGTGATATCAGCGGGAGTATATCCCTATATAAGGGTAGGATATACCCTAGGGAGGCGATATACCCTAGGGAGTAGGATATACCTCTAGGGGGCCGTCGACTCTAGGATACGAAGGATATATAAGGACACTCGTTTATATACTTAGTTGAGTTCTTCGTCTTCAATTATACATTGTTACTTGTATTTACCTTTAATAATACGGTGACTCTCTTACTTGAATTATAACCTAATAAACCCTACGAGTAGACTAATACCCCGGTATAGATCTACTCGGCGCTCTACCTAGTATTAGTTCCTCGAACTCCTAAAAGGACCTAAGCTATAGTAAGGCCCTGCGCGGTAATAGCACGGTTGAGGTAGATCGTTGACGTTAGACTGCGACATCGCCCATGGGCCTTTTTAGTAAGCAAAATTTGTATGCCTCGTGACTTGCATTATTTATGCTATTTGACTCTGTATTTTTAAGTATTTAGTTTACAGCATTTATTTTGATCATTTAATAATATATTATTTCCGCTATTTAAAACACTCCATTTATTGATTTCTATTTATATATTCCTTAATACTATAGCCATTGATTATTATTATTAGGTTTACTACGCTTCCTTGTACCTCTTAGTCTAGAGTGTATCTGACTGCCCCCTTTATCTATAGTTGAAGGTAGATAAGGGCTTGTCTTATCCTTACTATTAACCGAGAGACTTCTCTATCGTTTGCTCGCACTTAGAATTATAATTATCGGCTAACGCTAACTCTTAAGTATAAACTCCGCCTTAATCTAAGTAATAGGGTTATTCCCGTTATTATTATTCTTATTAGAATCCTCTCCTTCGCTAATTGCTTCGGGTACGGTTAACGTAAGCTCGGCCTCTCGTTACTCGTCCGCCTCTTATACTATATCTAGCCGAAGGTCCTCCTAAGGTAACTCTTTAAGTTTAATATTAAACCGCGTCTTATACCGAAATATTATAATATCTTAGATTGTCTCCGGATTAAGCTACCTATAGCGGTAGTAGTAAATATCCCGAGCGGTATTAAATAAACGCTCTACTCCTACGCCTATTGCTAGGATAGAGAGAATATCGTAAGTAATACTTAAGAGGATAGGGAATTTATATTTATATTCCTTCTAGAATTGTAAAGGATCGACCTTTTTTCGAGCTATATATAATATTAGTATAGGCGAATAGTATTATTATAGATATAATATACGTTTTTTAAGATACTATATTACTTTATAATCTAAGTTAGATATATCGGAGTATACCTAAGGCGCTATAAGATCGAGGAGAGTATTAAAGTTACTAATACTAGTCGAACAACCCTATAGTAGTTACTCGCCTTATAGAGACTTAGTATAGGAGTATTGCTAGGTATAAGGATTTATAAATTTACGTAGTATTTCCCTATACTTATTACTCTAGTCTATATCGTCTATAGACTTACCCTACGCGTTACTTAAGAAGAAATTGAGTTTGTATTAGGGCGCGAGAATAGTCCTAATCGCGTAAAGACTCCTATAGATCTCTTTAGTCTTTATATAGTAAAGCCTACGCTTTACTATACTAGTATAAAGGGTACTAAGTATCGCTACCTTCTAGGGTATTGTCTTTAGGGTAAGTCGCTTAATAGATTTCTTAAAGTACTCGAAAAGCGCGTTATATACCCCGAAAATATAATATACGGTGATTTCCTTAGTTTTAGATAGGACTGTAGTAAACCGGTAGAAAGGCTCTATAATATATAGAAGGTAGTCGATCTACCGCTATTCTACCTTACTAAGTTTATATTTCTATATCCTAATATTATCGTAGTATTTATCGTAGAATTTCGTAAGGCGTTTCGTACGACGAAGTATTAAAAATATTAAATTCTAACGTATACGGATATCTTATATTAGAGTAAGCTTTAGTCCTATAGGCTATAAACGGAAGAAATTATCGCGGCGCTAGGGGCTAGCGTTAATAAATATAGTAAGCCTACGAAGCTATAAAATATATTAGAATTATTTAAAATAAGAAGAAAGGAAGGTACTTACTTTTATAAGAGTTTATATAATTACTTGCTAGCTCTCGGATATATAAAGCGACCGAGCTTAGGCTTTGATATTAGAGAAATTTGTATCCGTTATATTATTCTAGGGATCGGCCTTTATAGATCTAAGTAGTTCGCGAAGACTTAGCTAGATAATATAAGCGAGATATAGGATCCGAACAACTACTAGACTACTTAGTAGATTTAGAGAGTCGATAGAGTCTTAAATTGACTATACTAAGGTCGTATTATTTGATATATTATCCGATATTATCGCGAGAATACGATCGGAGATATCGTACTTTTTAAAGATCTCTATAAGTACTTCGCTTAGATTTATACTAGAATATAGTCTATTAAGTGGTTCGAAGCTAAGTAGAAGCTTACGATTATTCTAGTCCTAATTAATAAAATACCCTATAATTGCTATAAATACTTATTGGAATAGTGATTACTAGTAGTTAAGAGCGATAGAGAGCTTTGTATTTGGTAGGAGGGTAGAGAGAATAGTATAATACTCCTTATATACTATTTTCTTTAGCCGGCGCTGAGTAGTCCGAGGATAGAGTAAGGTAGGTTCAGTTGGAGCCCTCTAAGCCATCCTAATAAGGGAAGTAAGCTACTTCCTAGTAAGACTACGGAAAGGTAGGTTAAGTATAGTAATATATTCAATCTACTCTCTGTTACGGACCTACCCGTCACCAATCGGCGGTGACCTACCAGGGTACATAGATGGGCCACCAAGAGCCAACCAAATTGATCTGTCAGCAGATCACGTAAGGTACCTGATACTCTGGCGGTTCTAGGTGTCTAGGCAATAAGGATCGTGACTATCTACTAACGCTAAGGAAGAGTAGATAGTTACCGTGACTCCGGTAGATATACTCCCCGGGAGTAGTCTTCCGCACGACCTAGTAAAACCCAGACCCAACCCAGACCCAACCCAGTCTGGGTTGGGTTTTGGGTCAAGACCTTCGACCTAGTAATGGGTCTGGGTCGGACTGGGTAACCTAGTACTGGGTCTGGGGCCCTAAACTAGGTTACAAACTAAATAAATATACTAAGGATTCCAAATGTATAACTTATGTATCTATTCGCGGTAATTCTAAGTATTTACTTTACTTGATTATATTTAATTTTAATTGTGAAAAGGGTAAAAGAGATACGTATAATTGAGGATTCTTTATTAAGTAAGCTAATGGTATTTAAATATATTATTCTCCCTGCTTTTACGTTTTCTCCCTAATACTCGTGTCTATATATAGGTTAGTAGTAATAATAGTAAGTAAGGACGACTATATTTACTTGTAGGTAAGGGCCTCTCGTCCGGTATATCCTCTGGTTTATCCTCAATTATAACCTCAATTGTATCCCCCGGTTTATCTTCTAGTTTATCCTCCTACTCCTCTATATTACTAATTAGATTAACTTTAACCTTACTAAGCTTCTCTTCCCTCTCCTCTTTTACCGCCTTAAGCTTATCCTAGGAGAAGAATTTCTCGAGAAGTATTACTTCCTACTCCTCTATATCAAATTTCGTTATATAAAGAAATATCATTAATACCTTAATAGTCTTACTCTTTATTCTACCGCGACGATAGTAATAAATATCTCGAGCGGTATTAAAGAGGCGTTTAACTCCTACGCTAGTTACTAGAAATAAGAGTATATCTCGCGTAAGGGTAGTAATAGCCGGAAAGCGAGCCTAGTACTCTTTCTAGAAAGTAAGCGGCCTAATAGAAATAGTATCTATTTATATATTAGTATTATTATAGTATATACTCTTTATATTTACTTACCGCTATTAAGATATTGACTGATTTTATTAGTAATAGCTCGTAGTTATATATCCCTTCTATTAAGTATCTCTTCTAGCCTTAAGCTTAGTCGGGCTATCGTTAGAGAGCTTTGTAGATTACAACTACTTGTTCTAACTTATACTTAATATAGAATAAGGGCTTATTTAAAAGTAAGTCGATATATATCTCGCTATTTCTAATCCTAGTTACTAGAGAGGAAGAATTTAAATTTATTTACCGGTATAAGTATCGTACTAATTATATAGATATTCCCTCGAAGATTATTAGCTTAGGAGTAATACTTATTAAGCTTAGACCGACTAGCTTTAAGGGCCTCTAGTATCTATTTCTTCTATAGGATACGCTTTCGGCGTAGCTATACCTATAATCGCTTAAGATAATTAAATAGTTTATTATAGATCTTAAATATATAGTAGGTAGTAATATCTCAAGTCTTTAATAGCTGTATTATATAATTAAAGAAGGGCTCGGTAATATAAAGAAGATAGTCGATCTAACGCTACTCTTACTCGCTAAGTAGTATCTCCTTATAATTATACTCTATATAGAATAAAGAGAAGATAGTACGTAGCCTCTTTACCCGGCGAAGTATAAGGAATATAGAATTCTATCGTATCTTTATATCTTAGATTAGAACGATCTTTATATTAGTTGTCTAAAGATTGTAAAAAGTCTCTCGGCGCTAGGGACTTATATTAACGTAAATCGTAAGATAACGGACTTTATTTAATATAGAGGAGATCTAACTTTACTTCGTATTCTCTTAGGCTAGCCTTAACTACTTCTCTATCTACCTTATCTCGGCTGATTTATTTAATAGAACTACCTTAATCTAAGTAAGAAGCTAATTTAGGCTAAGCTAGATAACGTAGGTAAGATATAGTATTCGGGTAATAATAGTATTATCTAATAAAGCCTATTAGAGAGAAGTAGCTAATATCTTATTATTTAATATATTATCTATTATTAACCCGAATACTTTATCTTCGATATTATACTCCGCTAGGGTTTCTATAAGAATACTACTTAGGTAAGAGCCGGTATATATACTATAAAGCGGCTTAAACCCGAGTAGTACCTTACGATATACCTAATTACTATTAATAAAATAGCTAGTAATAGCTATAAATACCTACGAGAATAGAGATATCTAGTAGTTAAGCGTAATAGATATCTTTAAGCTAGAAGGTAGCGTACGAAGGATACGCTACTATTAGTCTTTAACTAGACTACCTAATCGGCGATAGATAGTATCGGTAGATAGGATTACTAGAGGGGATAGGGCGGAACGAGCTTTATTAATAATATATTTGAATAATAGATACTCGATTAGATAAAATAGGAGCCGGTTAAGAGTAAGAAATTAGAGGAGATCCTCCTCCTAATCTTCTTATAAGAAGGGTATACTCGCTAAAACTTCTCCCTAGAATAATAATAAATTAGTATAGTTACTTAGTTTTATAATATAAAATATACCTCTTTTTGTAGGAAGTTTGTAATCTCTACTTTCTTCCCCTTTTCCGACCGTAAATAACTAGCTATTTTCCGATATTTCTAGATAGTTAATATATTATAATACTACGCTTTACCTATACTATTCGGGCTTAGTATATAAGGATACTCTAGGATCTTTCTACAGCGCTTATATATAACCTTTAGTACGCTATTAATACCCTAAGATACCTAATAGTAGCTATTCTAGATCTCTATATAGCGGTTCGAATCCTATTTAAGCTTACTTTTCCTCCCGTAGTTAGTCTCTAACTACTAGTCTATAAAATCGTTATATAATATTGTATCGTATAGAATAAACCCTTTCCTACGGTCGGGTCTAACGCGTTTTAATAAAGGGGGGATTAGGAGGGGATTATCTAGTCTTTAGAAGCTCGAGTCGAATATATATTAACTTGCGGATAGTATAACTTGTCTAGTTAAAATATATAAGAGATTGTTAAGATTACTACTATAGAGCGATAATATAAAGTCGGAAAGTTAGCTTTAAGATATAATATAAGAATAATATATAATATATATAAAGGGATATAAGGGGAGAAATTCTTTAACGTATAAAGGTAGAAATATACTAAAGTTGTAGGAGTGTCTAGGAATATTAATATATTAAATATAGTAAATCATCCTACTCTCGTTTATTAGTCTATTATACTAAAATTATATAGGTCTAAAGAAATACCCCTAAGATAACTTAGTTAAGACCTAGTTATAACCTATTTAACCTAGTAAGAACCTAGTAAGAACCTAGTATAAACCTATTTAATCTAGTAAGAACCTAGTAAGAACCTAGTTAACCTAGTCAAACCCTAGTTAAACCCCAATTCCTACCCTAGTTCTATTAAGTATTCTTAAAATATTTCTTCCTCCCCCCCCCTCTTTAAGTTGTATATACTAAGTAGATTAAGAGGTAGTAAGTAGTTTTAAATATAAAAGTTTACTAGATATCTATCTATAGTTATATAAGCTCTAAAATCAAACAGAAGAAGAGAAATAAATGAATTTAAAACTTAGTTTACTCTATAGATAAATATATATATTATATTGATGTATATTGAATATATATATCTAGAACTTAGGGTATACTTTGTATTTTAAATAGAATACTATCCTACACTTAATAAAACCAGTAGCCAATATATACTACCTTTCTATATAAATTAGAGTATTCGAAGAAGTAATTAATCTTGAACTAGATATATTGCTTTGAATAACGAGGTTATTTCCTAAAATTTCCTTTGCCTTGTTGGTAGAGAGTGTAGTATTTCGATGTAGAAACCATAATAGGGGAAAATGACGGTATGTTATTTAAATATTTATACTATAATTTATGCAGAAACTGGGTCGAACTAGGGCTATACTGGGTTTTCTGGGGCCCTAGTCACTGGGTCTGGGTTGGGCCTGGGTTATGAGGTTTCGACCTAGACCTAGACTGGGTTGGGTTCTGGGTCGAGACCTTCGACCCAAACTGGGTCGTGCGGAAGTCTACCCGGGAGTATACCTTAGGGAGTAGGAACGAAGGATATATAAGGACACTCATTTATATACTTAGTTTAGTTCTTCGTCTTTAATTATATATTGTTACTTGTATTTACCTTTAATAATACGGTGACTCTTTTACTTGAATTATAACCTAACAAACCCTACGAGTAGACTAATACCTCGGTATAGATCTACTCGGCGCTCTACCTAGTATCAGTTCCTCGAACTCCTAAAAGGACTAAGCTATAGTAAGGCCCTACGCGGTAATAGTACGGTTGAGGTAGAACGTTAACGTTAGTAAACCCGAGGAGGATTAAGGTAAGTATCCCCTAAACCGGCTAACCTAACTATAACTAGTTAGTAGTACGTAATATATTAAAGACTGTCTCGAATTAAGTTTCGAGTCACTAGTAAATATATTATCCGGAAAAGCGACCTCGGCTAAAGTACCGGTCGAATAGAACCCCGATAACTAGGAGATAGCCTAAGAAAAGAAAGTCGAAGCCTTAGAAGCTATAATTATAAAACTTACCGGCGAGTTTAACCGGTTTAGTTAAGGTATAGGGAGTAAGTTTACTACTATCGACGATTACCTCGAGTAGATTAAGGCTTAAGTCGTCGTCTCTACCCCCGCTAGCGCGGTTTAAGGACCCCGACTACCTAAAGCTAAGTATTTTAAAGGAACGCGAACTAAGCTTCGAGGGTTCCTTACTTAAATAGATATATATCTCGACGTAAATAGTACTAGAATACCTAACGAAGTAGGAAAGGTAATCTTTATATCTACTTACCTATAGGGATAAGTATAGAATTAGCTTAAGCTATACGTCCGAGACTATTATAAAAAATAGCCTTAAGAGTAGTTAGCTACTACTACGAGTATTTTTAGAAGCTATAAGAGCTTTAGGGAATATCTTAAACGAACTTTCGGAGATATCGACGCTACTAGAATAGCTAAATATAAGCTATAGAAAATCAAATAATAAACTAGTATATCGGTATATACTTCCGAGTTCTAATAGATTATATCCTATCTAGATCTACCCGATCGAGCGTATATTCCGTACTTCGAGGTAGAACTTAAACTAGACGTTAAGGATAAATTGGTAAGAATCGATAGGCTAGAAACCCTAGATTAGCTTATTATAATTATAGTTAAGATTGATAACTATATTAATAAACAGCGATATAAGCGCTAGGAAATAGATTAATAGAAAAAGGGTAAGAGCTATAGATTTAATAGATTCGGGAACGGGTACCGAGATAGGGTACCCTAAGACCCCGATCTATATAGCCTAAGGCTAATAGAATTAGACGCTACTTAGGAGGAGTAAAAGGAGCGTCGATAGAAGAATCTCTACTTTACCTATAGGAAACTAGGATACTATATAAGGGAGTATAAGTAGAAGAGACCGTACGAGAAACGGTAATACTTAAAAGCGATACGCGAAGAACTACGTATAACGTAAGAGTCTAGAACGGGTAACCCGAGGACGGAATCCTTAGAAGATCTCTTAGCTAAGCTATCGAGCTTAAGCCTAGAAGAGATAGATACGGGTAACCTATATATTAATAGGTTAGCCGACGAGTAAGAATTCGATTATCTAGAGATCGACTAGGATACTATAGAGAGCTAGGGATAGACTTAGTACGTCTCGTAGGAATTATACTATCCCGCGGAACTATCCGATAGCCTCTAGGAGTAAGGAGTAGGCCCCGAGGGGACGCTAGCTACGCTCTACGGAAAGAATACTACGCTAGGGATAAACGAGACGTCCTATAATAGCGAATAAGTAATCCTAGAAATACTACTAGAAAGCCTCGAAAACCGTTATAATAACGAAGAAGCTAACGATATAGAGCTTATAGGATATCTAGAAGGAAAGATATAGCCTAGTAGACTAGACTAGTACCTTATTAACGCGATTGAGGAAGGCGACGACCTAGTAGGATACCCTTATAAAGATTCTACTTATACGTATAAAGGATACGTACGATACCTAGGATATAATAGGATAGCTAGCGTTATATACTATAACGAAACGTATACTACTTATAGAACCGGTAAGGTAGAACGAGGTATCGAACCTTAACTACTATAGTAGATAAAAAGGCCGAAATAGAGGCTAGAATACTAAGGAATATAGTATAATAGGCGCTAGGTATACGATTATAAGGATCGACTAATAGATTACCTAGTAGTAACCTTACCCGGGACTTATATAAAGCTATATATAATTCTATCGATAGGAAAGGTATAGACTCTAATTGACTCGGGAGTAACGAACAATTTTATAAACCCTAGGTTCTAAGAAACCCGATAAGTCCTTACTAAACTACTACTATATATAATCCCCGTTATAGGACTCGATAGAGAAGTCCTTACTAGAGGAGTTAGTAAAGAAACTATTATACTACCTATATCTATCTACGGATACCTAGAATTAATTAAGTTTAATATCTTAGAAATAGGGGACTATAATATTATCCTAGGAATACTATAGCTTAAGAAGTATAACCCGAGTATCGATTAGTAAACGGGACGGATTACCTTCGATAGGTATAAGTATATAGGATAATATAATAACTACGAGACGCGTTAAAGGAAGTCTAGCTAACGGGAAAAGGACGGAAGTAAGTAGTCTAGAAGAAAAAGGACTAGAGTATCTATCGCGGGCGTCGCCCCGGATACTACCGAATAATTACTAGGTATATCTAACTAAGAATTGGTAGAATACGTAAGTATATACGAAGAAAGATTGTATATAACTAGCGACGCGCTAGGAATTCCCGAAGAGTATAAGGAATTTATAGATATATTTACGGTACTAGCCGACGGAGTACTACCGAAGTATAGACCCTTTAACTATAAGATTAATACGATAGAAGGTACTAAACCTACTTTTAAACCTATCTATTAGTTATTATAAAAGGAGTCTTAAATACTTAAGGAATATATCGATAAGAACCTATAGAAAGGTTATATCCGGGCCTCGAAATTATCGGCCGGATACCCGATTATTTTTATACTAAAGAAGGATAGGAGCCTTCGACTTTATATAGATTATCGATATCTAAATTCGATTACTATTAAAGACCGATACCTATTACCTTTAATTTACGAGATATAGGATCGGATTAGAGGAGCGAAGTACTTCTTAAAATACGATATTACTAATATATACTATCGTATTAGGATTAAACTAGGCTATAAGTAGAAAACGGTATTTAGAACTAAGTTCGGATATTACGAATATAAGATTATACCTTTCGGCCTTACTAACGTACTAGTAATATTCTAACGCTTTATTTTTAAGGCGCTCGAGGAATATCTTAATATCTTCGTTATTATATACCTAGACGATATCTTAGTATTCTTAGTAACGCTAGAAGATTATATCAAATATAATAAGTTAGTACTATAGAAGCTAAGGGAAGTTGTAAAGATATACTGTTTCCAGGTGTATGGCCTGTTAACCGGGTAAGATACAATAACTAAGGAGGGGAATGTAAATTGTATTGTCTCTGTGTACCAAGACTAATTCTTGTAGAATTAGGAGGGATCTCGGGGGCTTCCTGATTATAAGAAAATCATCGGGAAAGCTGACGTAATGATCACCTAACGAACCCCGTACGGATCGTCCACGATACTTCCAAGTATATGCCCCGAGTCTTTATCCTTATTTCCTAGTTGTACGGACCTTTATCTATTACAATTATCCCCTCCTTTCTAAGCGGATGCCCTTATCTACAATTAGATTAATAAATGCTAAGGGATTCCTATTTAAGGTAAGATATAGGATCCGAGTATAGAACAATAAAATGTCGGGGAGAAACCGGGGGTGATTCACGATAAAGAAGAGATGTTTTAGAATAACCTAAAAGACTTTACCTATAAATAGTAAGCCTTTGTATACCGTAGTATATATATAGGTCTAGCATTCTAGTCTTATCGGTTGAAATATCGTCTTACTCTTTCTTCCCTATATTATAGTTCCTACCCCTCGTTTAACCTAGATTTAGTTGAAGTATATATAGTATATACGATATCTTCGATCTACTATTAATAACTGGGATACTATAAATACTAGCGAACCGTTCTCGATTCAATACTTTCTCGGGACCGAAAATTCGAAGAAATACTAATAATATATCTAGCGTTATATATATTGTAAACGCCCTACTGAGGGTATATAGGGTAATACCCGCGATTTAGTAGCGATTCTCGACTAGGCTGTATAGGTTTATTATAACGATAACGGATACTACGCCTAGGATACCACTTATTTATAGAATATAAATAAGGGGGTCCTTAAGTTCCTAAAGGACTTCGTGGCTATATACCGGGCTTATAAATCGGAATACCGCCTAGGGGGTAATAATAGAGTAGGGGTAAGTAGAGTCGAGTTACGAGGAATTCGGTTCTACTTCGCTAACGATTCGGTAGCCTCTCCTAGTCGCTTATTAACGATATCTAGAAAGTCAACGGGCTATATATCCGAATCCTCTTACGCGACTATTACTTTCTACGACGTCGAGGGAGTAGTACCGATACTATACCGAATTAGGGTAGCGTCTTTAGCTTAGAGATAAGGGATACGTCTTATAGATATAGGCGAAATATAATCTATTACGTTAGGTCTAGGAAGCCTATATTACCGCCTATAACCCTATAAGTATTAGTACTACTTAGGAGTTATCGTAGGATTTCGAGGATATATTTCCCGTTCTACTGTATAAATTGTAAGCGGCGAGGGGCCGATTTAGTAGTATTTTAAGGTTTTAGTAGCGCTTAATAGAAATAGTAGGTACGAATTTATTTATTTACGTCCTCGGTTGTAGCTTCCTTCTTAGTATAGTCTAATTTTTATTACGTCGCGTGGACGACTTAGGATTTGTTTACTTCTTCCTAAATCTCTCTCTCTTACTCTTTGTAATCTCTCTTACTTTTGCGATTTTTACAACTTTTTAGTAGGTAATTATTATATCTGTAACGGATCGACTACGAACTAACCTTAGTTTATAGTCTCTTCTATACTTATCCGCTATACCTCGAGATATAGCTACTAGTTCTCCTAGGAACCGTTATAAGATATTAGTAGTACTAATTCTACGTTAGTAAACCTAGTATATAAGCTACCTACGTATTTCCTATAGGGACTAGCCGAAGTAGTCCCCCGTATACTATAAACCGTTTACTGTATAGTACTTTACAGATAATATTAATAGTAAGTCCTATAAGGACTGTACTACGAAAAGGAGGGTATACGAATAGGTAAGTATCCTCTCTCTTCTCGGTAGCGATTCGGTAGAGATTCGTACTAACCCTATATAATAATATAGGTTCCCTCTAGTCTTTCTAGTAATCGTTTCGAACTACTAGTAATCCTTTCCTAGATTAAGAACTTCTAGGCTAATACTATTGGGGGTTTTAGTGTCTTTTCTAGCTAGGTTGATAATAATAGCGATAAGGTAGTCTTCTAGGTTCCTAAGACTCTTATCGAGGAGGTTATAGTAGGGGTACGTAACCTTCTCGCTAGTTTTAATAGCTTAGTTAAGAGTTACCGGTATCTTTATTATTTAGCTAGAACTCGTATTACTCTAGTAAGTCGTTATCGATCTACCCTCGGTTTATAGCCGGACTACTAACCTATCGCTCCTAATTTAGGATATCTATACCTATTACGATAGCTAGGTCGCTAGGCGTAATAACTGTATCGTTAGGGATACCCGTAAGGTCGAGATACCTTAGGATTAGCTAGCTATAGAGGCCTCGGAGCGGCCTCGTCTTATTAACGAAGAGGAGTCGGTTACTACGTGGTACGCGGCCGTTTCGGCCTTTTATACTCTATATACCCTAGCTATTAGAGCTTATCTTCCTAAGGGCTATATTAATTACGATACTATATCCTCCTACTTATTAGACTTCCCTTTTGATTGGAAGCTTTAGGTATTTTCTCTATATTTCTAGCTGTAGTAGGACGGTAGTAGCTCGGTCCTTTTCTATAGGTTCTTCGGCCTCGATTCGAGGGGGGTTCGGTAGACCTTAGTTTTTCTAAATATATACTTATTTTGACCTTTTCTAAGTCTTTTTGTACTTTGTAATAATTCGAGGGGTATTCGCTATTACTTCCTCGGGAACCTATTGATTGTACTCTAAGGGCTATCCTATCTATTTTACTAAATAGTATAGCTTGCCTTCGAACTTTTAGTTATCTTTAATCTCTTCTACTTCCTATATATTATTATCCGCTAGCGCTAGTAGAGGTAGGTTTTCTAGTTCTCCTTCTCTTTATCGCTAGGGCTATAGTAGGGATATCGGGAATACGTTATAAATCGCTATATACTCGTTAGGGAGTAGTAGTCGATACGCTTATTTACCGACGTATTCGAGGATCCTAAATAGTCCTATCTACCGTAGGGAGAGTTTCTTAGTAGTCCCTTCTTTCAATCGGAGGTTTTTTATTAATAGGGCTACGAGATTATTCTTTTTAAAGGTTATTTCTTAGTAGCGCTTATTATATTAAGTCGCTTATATTTCGGTAGCTTTTCGCTACGAAATCTATAGTTGTTCTCGAAGCTTTATTAGCTTTTTAAAACAAGATACTACTACTAGTACCTCCCTCCTTATACTACCGTCCTCGGTACGTATTTGAAAGTTAGGATTATACCCTAGTAGGGCCTAGAAAGGGGATATTCTAGTTATTATACTCGTTACGTTATTATATACGAACTTAGCTGATTTTAGTAGTAAGGGCTATATTTTTTACTATTTATCGATAAAGTAGCGGAGGTAATATTCGAGGGTCTAGTTTATCCTTTCCGTTTGACTATCGGTTTAGGGATAAAACGCTATCGAGAACCTTAATTTTATCTAGGATAAATAGTATAGTTTTAACTAAAACCTACTTATAAAAATAGATCCCCGGTCGGATATAATACTATTTGGTAGTCTATATCTTAGTTTAACTTCTTAATAGAATAGCTCGGCTAATTCCGTAGCGTCTATCGTAGTTGAAACTAGGAAGAAAAGGTACTATTTTAAGAAACGGTCTACGACTACTAAAATCGTATTAACTATCCTTCCTTTCTAGATCGATTGAGGTAATCCTATAATAAAATCTATAGATAATTCGGTAAAGGGCCGTAATAGTATCGGTAGCGATTCGAGCTTACCGAATAGCCTATACCTTAGGGTTTGTACTGTTTGGTATACCCTATAAGAAGCGATATATCTTTTTACGTCTTCTTATATATAAACCTAATAGTAGTTACGCTATAGTAGTTCTTCTATCCTTACTCGGCTAAAATATCCCGCGGTAGGGTTATTGTAGTATATTTATAGTAGTTTTCTACGGATACCCTCCTTTTTTAGGATATATAACCGCCCTCGATACCGTAGTAATCCTAAGGTATCGGTCTCCTATCCTTTACTACCGGGTTTCTAGGTCGAAACGTTACTTTTTCGCCGGCTCGTTTCTTAGTCTTTATTTTAAAGCCTTATAACCTATTAGAGAACGTCTTTAGTATCTATACTAATAGACTAGACTACTACTAGTGTAGTATCGCCGACGTCGAATAGGATATTTAGTTCGTCGTATAATTTTCTCTATTTAGACTACTCGTCTGATTCGGTACCGATATACTCTATATTTATTCCTATAGGTATACCTAATCTAGGGGTTTCCTAATCAATTCTAATTTAGAATTCTAAGTTAAGTTCTTTTAAATTATACTTATAATCTACGTCTAGATTTTTTATCCCTATAATACTCTATATTGTAAGGGTCGGTACTTCCTCGAGCCTATAGTTCGGGAGCCCTTCGCCTACGATTCGGTCTTAAATCGGGGTCGTTAATTCTATTCCTAAAGCTACTTACTCGGAATTTAGAATTCTAGAAAGCCTATCTACGGGGTTTATCTTTCTAGGCCTATACTTTATAATAAAGTTAAAAGGCGTTAGAAATATATACTAGCGTACTTACCGGCCGTTTAGTTTCTACTATATTATAAATGTACGTAGATTTGTATAGTCTAAGAGTACTTCTACGGGGTACTTACTACTATTAAGGTAATATCTCTAGTATTAGGAGTATACGATAGCGAATAGCTCTTAATCTAGTATCGTATAATTAAGCTTAGTCCCTAAGAATTTTCGCGACTAGAAGGCTATAGGGTACTAGCGTCCTTCTTTATCGGGTTAAGAAAGGATACCCCCTATACCTTTATTCGATATATCTGTTTCTAACCTAATATATTTTTCCGGGTCGAAGTGGTATAAGAGAGACGCTAACTGAAAGGCCTCTTTCAGGCGCTAGAACGCTAGCGATTCGGCTACGTCTAGGGCGACTTTACTAGGTTTTTTCCTATTTTTTAACCCTTTTAGTATCGAGGTAAGGGGTAGGGATATATATAAATACCCTTTAATAAAGCGCCGATAAAAATTGTAAAATCCTAGGAATACCTAGATATTGTAGAAGCTCTTCGGTTCTTCCTATTCCTAGATGACCTTAATACAGCTTTCGTCTATACGGACTCCCCTTCTATTTACGATAAACCCTAGGAATTCGACTTCTTTTCGATAGAAAGTATATTTTAACGGTTTTATATAAAGCTCTAATCTCCTAAGTCGTTCGAAGACTTGTTATAGCGCTTTTATATAGGAGTCTCGGTCGGGCGAAAAGATAAGGATATTATCGAGATACGCTATACAAACGGTATCGATTAGCCCTTCTAGCGCTATATAGATATAGCTTTAAAAAGTAGCGGGGGTATTAGATAAACCGAATAGTATAACTATATATTTAAAATAGCTATATCTTATTTAGAAGGTAGTTTTCTATTTATCTCCTTCGCGGATACGTATACGATAGTAGGTATCTTTAATATCTACCTTACTAAAGTATTGAGCCCCTAAGAGCCTATTAAGGATCTCTAAAATAAGGGGTAATAGGTACCGATTCTTAACCGATACTCGATTGAGTCCTCGATAATCTATATATAAGCGTAGGCTACTATCCTTTTTTAGAACGAAGAGAATTGGTACTCCTATAGGGCTCTTTAAAGGCTTAATTCGCTTTTTCTTAATATTGTCGACTAAGTAGGCCTACAATTCTTTAAGTTCTACCCTCGAGAGGGGGTAGATTAGACCGTAAGGTAGGGTTTTACCTTCTTCTAGTTCGATAGTATAATCGGAAGCTTTTAAGATAGGTAGGTTTCCTACCTTCTTGTAATCGAATATATTAAGATACGCCTCTAGTTCGAGGGGTATTCGTGATAGGTCTAGATTCGGGTAATCCCCGTTTTCGTTAGGGAGCTATACTTATTTAGGTATTTTTATAAGAGCGTAGATTACTACTAAATTCCTCGCTAATTTCGCGAATCGATAGGGTTTTACTAGCTTAAAGCTCTTAACCCCGAACTACTACTAATCTACTCTAGGGCGTAAGATTACGTCGAATTTATTTATAAAGGTTCGGGATAGGAGTATAGGGCTTCCTTCTATACGGTAGTCCCTATTAATACCTATATATAGTCTTTTGATTGTCTTTTTAGTTCCCCTAGAGTCCCTAATCGTAAATAGGACCTAAAATACGCTATAAGTACGTACGTATTTAGGGGCGACGCCCTTTATAGACAGGGATAAAAAGGGGGCGGCTAGTAATTTATTTTTACGAGTAAATTCCTTACTAACTACGTTGTATTCTATACCGGTATCGAGGTCTATATACGTTTCGATACTATTTCCGAGGATAATCGGTATATAAAGGCGTATTATAGTCCCTATTAGTAGGTATAGAGCTAGCGTATCGGGATTTATTCTAGCTCTTCTACTTTTCCCGCTTATACCGGTTTTTAGGGGCGTACTACCTTAACAATAGACTGTATTATAGTCCCCTATAGGTATTTATTTGCCTAATAGTTTTTATCGCTATAGATAAAGTAGGTAGTATTCGGCGTAGAATCGCTAGCGTTTCCTATTTTTATCGGCGTCGTATTTTTACCTAAGGTATAGGGCTTTCTTAATCCTCTACGTCCTCGGCTACGGCCTCGTGGTTAGCCTCTACCTCTTAGGGTCGAGCCTCTTCCTCTTAGACCCCCTCGTCCCTTATAGTTCGACGACGAGGAGCTAGCGGATTAGGACTAGTTTAATACCGATTCGGTATAATTCCCCTTCTTTTTCTTATCCTACCCTTAGGTAGGATATTCTTTTCGCTTATAAGGTAGGAAATAGACTAGGAATAAGGTAGTAGCCTTTTTCGATATTTTATCCTTAGTAGTCGGTAGGGATCTATTAGTATTAGTAATAATTATATCCCTTAGGGGTTTCTATAGCTTTATAAATAGCGTTTCGGCCCTTACTTCTTCGGTTTAAGCTAGGAGGTAATTCTCTAGCGATTCGAGGTAGGTTTTAAATATACGGGGGTCCTAGTATAGACGTATTTCTACCTTTTAATAGGTAATAAGAATATCGGTAACGATATTATAGGAATTTTATAGTAGGGTTTTAGTCTATTCTTTAAAGGTTTCCTAATTATTCGCGTCTTCGGGGTATTTTCGCTTATAAGACGCCTATTTAGTCTTATACGTAGCGTAGAGGAAATTCGTAGTAGCGAGGACTTTTTAGGTACCCGAGATATATTTCTTTAGGGCCCCTTTAAAAAGGGTATTTAAATCGTTTAGCTATTCCTCTCTCTATTTAATACTAAAGTCCTCCTCGAATTTATTAACGTATCTCTTAATTTCTCCTCTTTAACTCGGCTCGCTTTCCGATAATAAATCGTAGGAGGATCGAGGGCGATTCGTTAATTTTCTTCCGTTTAGGGTTTTAAGTTTTTCCTCGTTAGCTATAACGAGTTCCCTAGTAGCGATAAGGCGCTATTAGAGGTCTACTTCGGCCTCGAGTCGCCTAAGTTCCGCTTCTATTCCTCGGGTCACCGCTTCTAGATCTAGGGTATCCTAATACGGGTCCTCGGTTCTAGTAGATTGTAGGTCTTCTACTTCTTAGGGTTAGATCCTAATAGATTAATCCGCTTCTACCTCGATCTGAGGGGTTTACCTAGGCGATTCGATATCGTTCCTAGTACTACGACGAGTAGTCGGAGGAGCTATTGTATCTTAGGCAGTTGAAGATAAAGAATTAGAATTGTAAAGATATACTGTTTCTAGGTATATAGCCTATCAACCGGGTAAGATACAATGACTAAGGAGGGGAATACAAATTGTATTGTCTCTGTGTGCCAAGACTAATTCTTGCAGAATTAGGAGGGATCTCGGGGGCTTCCTGATTATAAGAAAATCATCGGGAAAGCTGACGTGATGATCACCTGACGAACCCCGCACGGATCGTCCACAATACTTCCAAGTATATGCCCCGAGTCTTTATCCTTGTTTCCCAGTTGTACGGACCTTTATCCGTTACATCTACGTATATATAAATTTAGGGAGAGTATAATCTTATTTACCTACCTAAGGGAACTTACGACCGTAGCAAAGGGTAATTATCTAAATACGATATATTATAATTTAGGTATAGACTTACTACGATACTACGCGCTGATTGGCTAGGATAGTATATTGTCTATAGATATATCTATAGGTATACCTATAGACAGTACCTAAGCGCCTATCTAACTTAGAGAATCTAAATATTTTGATATTGTAGAACTAAAACTCGACCTTTGAGTAATATAATATAGTAATTTAGGCGATATAAGTTTATAAAATACGACTGATATTAATAGAAATTTAAATTATAATTATAGATTCCGTATTAATCGCGAGATATAAAAACTATTTTATATAAACTAACTAGTAGAGTTACTATATGTCTTAAATATATATTCTAGCTGTAATAGGATGATTTAACAGATTTATAAAATACCAACTAATCACAAGTATTAGAAGGGTTTTTTTTGTCTTACTCGTATATTTAGGATAGCTATTTATTAAATATTAAAATATTTTGATTCGATTCAAATATTTTGTATACTAATAATTACATTTTCTATCGAGTTGGTAAAACGTATATAAATAATAGTAATTTATTTTACTATATCAGTAGGTTATACGTCCATTTTGGGTGGCTTTATGCAAGCATGGGCACTTGGGCAATGCCCATCATGGGCGTGCCCATGGGCCTTAGGCCTTTTGGACGGGCCCCCCAAGAGTCAAAAGGCCCAAGGCCCACCGTGGATGGGCCTTGGGCCCCTCCTAAGGGCGATGTCGCAGTCTAAGCACCATACCGACCTTGATATTGGATAAATCACTGGGCTTAGGCGTATCGCCCAACAACCCACCAGCACCAACCCCAACCATTGCCACTCCCGTCGCAACGAGGACATGGATGAGCGCCATGAACGTCCATTCGGTTCGTTTGCTCGGGGATAAACAGTAGATTCTCCTAAATCACAATGAGACACATATGAGATATTGCACTGGCTCTTGCTCCTGGATGAATGGACAGGAAATAGGGCTCGGTGCGTTGGGTCAGTTTTTGGGTAACATACGCCTCATACAACACCCCGTCTATCGATAGCAGCAGCGGCGAGAGCCCGATACTCGATATTATCTGGGCGCCTGCGTTATGCGGATCGTTGAGGCCCATGGCGGCACCGGTTACGCGAAGAACGCAGAAGGCGAGGAGGTAGAGCCAGGCGAGGATGCCGTGGTGGCCATGGCGGAAGAGGAGGTAGAGAGTTGGAAGTGTTAGGGGGCGTAGAGGGCGAGTTGCGCGATGAGGAGTCCGGATGTCATCTTCACTCATTCAGTGTAGGAGATAGGCGATGTTGGTGCAGTGTAGGTTTAGGAGAGATACGGGGAGATAGATTGGGGTAGAGTAAAAGGTAGATAAAATAGTCCATTTTAGGCAACCAGTTCTAGGGCATATAGTTAAGACGCCGGCTAAGAGGCCCAAGCCGTAGGCCGAGACGCTACTAAACGGGACCGAGAATCCTTGTCAATCAGAGCCAATCCTCTACGACGCCTCTTACAAGGGTTCACGAACTAAATCCAAATTGGCAATCCAGACTCCAGACAAAAAGCTTGAACCAAACAAGACCAGCAGATTAAGCGCCACCACCTTTCTCCTTATTCTTCTCCTAGCCTCCTTCGACCAAAGAAAGATACCTCCCCAACGCGGTAATAGAAAAATAAACTCGATACAGCGTATACGAGATGTAGAAATGGTTGGGAAACCCCGTACTCGTGAATTCGCGCTCTGTCCACGCCGCCGCCCCACCGTCACCCTGACTCAAGATATCATCCTGCGTATCCACCAAATGCCTCACCCCACGCTGCACAGACCGATCCTCGCCCCCACAGACTGTCAAAATACCCATAAGCGCCCATGCTGTCTGCGAGGGCGTGGAAGGCCCACACCCGGCCCGCCAGGGCTCGCTGTACGAGAGGAGGGACTCACCCCATCCGCCGTTGGAGTTTTGGACTTGCTTTAGCCACTTCACTGCACGAGCCGCCATGGCTTGAATTTCCGGCGCGAACTTCGGGTCGTGCTTGAAATACTGCAGTCCGCACAGAACGAGGCATGTACCATAGACATAGTTGACCGCCCACCGGCCGTACCAGGCGCCCGTTGCTTCCTGGGTGCGGACCAGGTAGGGGATTGCGCGGGCGCAGGCGGTGTTGATGATTTGGAGGAGGTGTGTGTCGGCTGCCGCATCCCCCTCTCCATCGGGATATCCATATTTCTCCCCCTTTTCGGCATTCTCGGCCGGACGCATCAGCAAATCGCGCAGCATGCCCAAACACTCAATCGTCCGCCCCGTCACATCCGGCGTGCTCGGGTCACAAAGATTTTCCATATCGCTAAACGGGATCTTGTTCAGAAACAGCCGGTTATTTTCATGGTCGAACGCTGCCCACCCGCCATCGGCATTCTGCATGCCTACAATCCACAGCACCGCATCGCGCACGAGTCTCGATCGCGCGGTGGCCGGGTCATGCGTCAAAAAGGCGAGAACGGCCGCGGCCGTATCATCGATATCCGGGTACCACGTGTTATGGTATTCGAACGCCCACCCACCGACGGGGATGTTGGGCTTGTAGACGCGCCAGTCGCCCTCGGGCCCACGGTGCTGATTCTCGGCCGTCCAGGCCAGGGCATCGGCGATGCGAGGGTCCGATTTGATGCCCAGGGAGGCGGGAGTATCTTGCAATGCGCGGATCATGAGTACCGTGTCCCAGACGGGGGAGATGCAGCATTGGAGGCGCTTGCCACGGTTGTCGGTCCAGGTGAAGCGTTCGATGGCTGCTAGACCGAGTTGGATAGGCTCGTCGTGTAACTTGTACCCCTCGAGCAAAAGGGCCTTGATACCCGCGTGCATAGGCGGGATGATACCTGCCCAGTTGCCGGATTTCTCTTGGTGCTGCAGGATCCACTGGATACAGCGACGGCGCGCGTAACCTCTTGTAGGGCTGCGGCGGAGCCCGCCCAGGTAAGAGAGGGCTTTGTCGAGGATGGTAAAGGCAAAAGCGACGGGGTCGGTGGGGTCTGAGGAGCCGTAGGGGAGGGGCTTTGTGGCCGGGTCTAGCCAGAGCTCATCCAGGAATGGGTTTTGCTTGTGTAGCCCGTTGGGGAGCGGGTAGAGGGGTCGGTGGTGGGCGATTATGAGGAGCGGGACTACGTTGCTGCGTGCCCATGAGGCAAGGCGGTAGATGCTGATGGGGAAGTGAGCTGGGACAAGAATAAACTCTGCGGGCAGCTGGGGTATGGCAGTCCAAGGGACCAGGCCGAACTCTGCGAAGAAGATGCGGGTGAATATGCGCATGTTGGAGAGCCCGCCGGCGGCCCGGATGAAGGTTCGCGCTCGGGACAGCTCAGAGCTGTCTGGGGGCATTCCTATGATTCTCAGGGCCAGGTATGCCTCTGCGCTTGTGGAGATGTCGCCGGGGTAGTTGGGCGCGATGCCCCAGGAGCCATCGGCGTTTTGCTGCGAGAGTATCCATTGGCGGTATTGGCTGCCTTCGTCGGGGTCGATGTGTTGGTAGAGAATATAAAGAAAGAAGATGTGCTCGCAGGTCACGGTCACATTAGACTCGAGCTCGCCGCACCAGTGGCGGTTGGAGAAGATCTCCCAGGCGTAGTTGGTTGCTTTCGTCAAGGCCGTCCTGGCTTGGGCTTCGGGGGGCTGGCTGTCTTCTGTAGTTGCTATGGTTGCCGTAGTGGCTATCGTAGTCGTCAAGGTTGCCATTGTCAGTGATACCGAGCAAAAGAAGCGGGGTGATGAGCAGAGACCCTTAAGTACTCGATCAACCGTCCCGTTCCCCTCAGAACTAGACCGGTCTGTTTGTTATCGCCTGCGCAAGCGTACCATCATTGGGGGCTAGTCTGTAAGTTTGGTTCTTCTCCATTCCAGGCCAGGGTCTAATCCTTACAATTCTTCCAATACGAAGGGTTATCTCAGGCCAATAGTGAGGGTGCCGAATCATCACGATATCAGCTTACGACTAGGCAGTGCTGTCTGGATATCTATTGGAGGCTCCCTTATCGCATCCAACATCCCATGCGGGAGTTCCTATGATCATCAATACTCGTCGAACGAGGTTCGTACGATGGTCGTATAACAAAAAACCGTTTTCAAAAATTCCTACATGTTCAACAGTTGTTTTTGGGAAAACGTTTTATACCTAATACCTTCGTACGATCGTTTTAATAAACAAAACATAGTCACTCCTGCATGGTCCGTAAATGACTCACGAGAAATGGAGCAGATTCAGCCGAAACCCATACTGCAGCTTGTCGGCTTTCCTCTGTTACCAAAAAAAAAGTACCATACAGATATCGACCCTAATCCGGACAGGGGAGGGGGGCAGGAAGGCTATATAAACTTACAACCGTCCATCATCACATCCACCACATCATTTACCCAATTCAACTCCTCCTGCCTAATTTCAACCCTGTATAGAACAATTGCCATCATGTATACGGCCCTTTGCCTAGCCGTCTTCACCGTCCTTTTTCACTACACCATCGTGCAGGCAATCAACCACTACCGTACCCGCGAGACCCTATCCCAGCTCGTAAAAGCCCACAATTGCTCCCCCCCAAAGACTGAACGCCCCTGGGACATCCTGGGTCTGGTCAAAATCTACTCGTCGACCAAACACCTGCTCAACGAAACCGCGCTGAGCAACGTCTCCGCCCTCTTCAAATGCTACGGCGACACCTACGCCTCGCGCATCCTCACCCAGCGGGTGTACTTCACCTGCGACCCACGAAACATTAGGCATGTCCTGATCAATAGGTTCAGCGACTTTGACGCGTCGGATGTACGCGCCCATCTCTTCGCCCCCATTACGCCGCACGGCATCTTTGCTGTGGACGGGGCGGAGTGGAAAGAGGCCAGAAGTTTGTATGCGGACATCTTCTCGGCAACCAGAAAAATCTTTGATCTTCAGTTGCAGGAGGATAGCTTCCAGGGCTTGATTAAGCAGATCCCGCGGGGCCAGGCCGTGGACCTGGCGCCGCTGTTTCTGAAGCTGGTACTGGATGTGAACAGTGCGTTTGCGATGGGAACTGGACTGGACACGCTCAAACAGGATCAGTCGCTGGAAGAGAAAGAAGTGGCCGAAGCGCTAATGTACGCCAAGAATATTATGGCGCGGGACGGGTTTCTGGGCCCGTTGCATTATCTCCTAAGTCGCAAGGACTTTTAAGCGGCTTGTGAGACTATCAAGGCGTATGTGGAGAAGGTTGTGAGGAACGAAATGGCGGCGAGGGAGTATCAGAAGCAGTCCAATGCAGCCACAGTGGATGATGAGCGTCAGAAGCGAACGCAGAGTCTGCTGTCACGGATCCTGGATAATACCAACGACGTCCATGCTGTCCGTGACGCGGTTGTCACAATACTGATTGCGGGCACAGACTCGGTGGCTAGTATGTTGTCCACCACGTTCTATCTCCTCGCACGCCATGAGCACGTGTATGCAAAGCTGCGCCAGGAAATCTTGGACACGATCGGCACCGAGCCCCCGACATACGACAACATCAGGAAGGCCACTTATCTCCGCTACGTTTTCAACGAAGGTGGGTCAGTGTACTTACCTGAAAAATACCACGTGTACATACGTGGATACACCAAGCTTGCAAACTGACTGAACCTCTAGCAATGCGCGTCTATCCACCGGTCCCCTTCAACGCTCGCACCGCCAACCGGGACACCTACCTGCCAGCGGGTGGGGGTCCAGACGGGCAATCAGATGTGCTCATCCGCAAGGGCCAGCGAGTCATCTTCGCCTCGTGGGGCAGCCACCGGAGTACGCGCTCATTTGGGGCTGATGCGCTCGAATTCCGGCCCGAGAGATGGGAGGGGCAGAAGAGTGAGTCGTTGGGTTACATCCCCTTTAGCGCGGGCCCGAGGGTGTGTCTCGGCCGTGAGTGATAATCCCTTCCATATATTGCTTTTTTTTGTTCGTGATGACGATGCTGATAGCAGTGGCGATGGTGGTAGAACAATACGCGCTACTCGAGGCCTCGTACACGACGATCCGGATTATTCAGACCTTTGAGCGGCTTGAAAACAGGGATGTGCGCCCGTGGACGGAGAAGATTGGCTTGAACTTGTCGAACAAGAATGGGGTGATTATGGAATTGGTGCACTGAAGTCGTACAATACGGGCATATGCGTGTCTGGTGAGACTGCAGGGAGCAGCTAGACGTACGGAGTAGTTAGGTAGCCAATCAAGGAGCACCCACATCAAGATGCATGCCATGAAGACTACTTAATATGATTGGTAGCAACCTTGTTTAGAGCTCCGCAAAGCCCATAATTTGCCCGGACCCTAGGCCCACGGCCCAACCGACGGCCCACCGTGGGTTGGGCCGTGGGCCCCCATAAAAACCCATACAGGCGCTAACAAAACAGACTCTGTAATCATTATATTACGATCTTCTACCGATCGTATGAAGTTCAAATTTCAAATGTAGAATAAAAGGGAATACTATAAGTACGTACGTTAATTTTGAACAAAATACGATCGGTAGGGGTCGAGATATAACCGAGAAGGTGAATATTGATATTTTGATATTAAATATATATCTGGGTTTATGGGGAAGTACTACTACTACTTTCTAGTGAACCTCTGTAATTTTTCAAAATTTTTAATTAACGCGGTTTCTCGTGTCTTTTTACGTGATATAGAGAGAATACTAGTAATTGATTCTAAATCATTAAATTTAATAAAATATTACTATAGGGATTAGGGCAAGAAACGGACGTAAAATAGTCGTAATTTAATTAGTCCTAAAAGGGGCATTGAACTTATCTTGGTATCTAAATTCTCGGCATGTTTGTATTGTTTGGGGCCCATTTGGGTCCCCATTAACCCACAGTGGGCTCCAGTATAAGCCCATAGCCCATCGATGGGCCTAAGGACCGGGCCCAAAACCCAACCAATTTGCGGGTTGGGTTGGGTTGGGCTTTGGGTTTTATGGGCTTTGCGGAGGTCTACCCTTGTTCAAGCCTTGACAGGGGCCAGAATCCTCCGTCAAAATCTCAGCACTGGTGCTTTAGCTGATGACTCAGCCCCCGAATATGTGATTATGCCGCATCATCACGACAAGGATGGCTAGATGGGAGGCCAAAACTGGGAATTGGCCCCAAGACCGAGACCGAAACCGAGACCGAGTATCCCTGTCGCGCTGTAAGCATGGCATTATAGATAAGAGCTGGTCTATTTTCGATAGAGACAATCGGGAAGCAGACATATCTCCGACACTCCTGTCTGGCTATGTTGTATCGCAGAATGTAGTGGATATCAACTCTCTTGCGTCCACCCTGGGTGGTTTCGAAGTCACAATTGCTTCTAAACCACACTGCAGACAAAATGGCCATTCCAACAAAAGAAAAGGGTAGCCGCCTCACTGACGCCAATATTCTATCCGATCTCCAAACGTACAAGCCCGTCACCGATTCAGACACCCGCAATGTTTGGGCCTTCTGGGACAAAGGCTTATCCAACAGCCCTGCATGGAACCAGCGGAATGTCATTAGTTGGGTCCGACGGCTCAGTCCCAAATGGACAGTCCGAGTCTTAGACCTCGTCGAGGGCTCACCCAACCATGTGTCCCAGTATATTCCACGAGAAATGCTCCCAGATGTCTTCTGGAATCGAACAATGACGGGTCCTCATGTAGGACAGCATAGCTCTGACCTTATCCGCCTACTGCTACTCTACCTCTATGGCGGAGTGTGGCTGGACGTCGGGATGCTTCTGTTCCAGTCGCTGGACACCCTGTGCTGGAATGCCTTGGAAGATCCCGAGACTCCGTACGAGGCGGCGGCGTTCAAGGTCTCCATGGGCCCCGAGTTATCCTTCCTGTTCAACGGGTTCATTGCGGCGCGGCGGGGAAGTGTCTGCATCAAGTATTGGCATGAGATTTTCCGCACGCTGTGGGATAGCGCAATGAGCTGTGTGGGGATGCATTCACACCCGCTGCTGGCGCATCTGCCGGTCTACGAACCGCCCTTGTTGAACGGAAAGCGCCCACCGTTCATGTATGCGCAGTTTGCAGATTACCTCGCCCAGGTCTTCTGTCTGGAACGGCTTAGGCATCTGGTTGACTCCAGAACGGGATGGGACGGACCAAAGTTCTTCGAAGAGAAGGTTTTGCTCTTTGATTGTGTGACAGAAGCGTACTGGGCGCAGAGATTGACGGACTGGAATGGGAGGAAGCAGTATGAGTTGTTGGACTTGCAACGCGGTGAGGACGGTTTGGACAATGCGCGAGTGAAGGAGGCTGAGGCACTTGTCCAAGGTGTGCTGAGCATGTCATCGACAATGAAGCTGTCACATGGCCTTGTTACTGCAGGCCGAGAGTACTTAGCTGATATATGGGACAATCCGGAGAACCACGACGCGGATATCAGACCAGGGACGTTTGCAGCGTACTTGCGAGAGGCCAGCGAGACGTTTGAGCAGACAAAAGAGCTGGTGCCGTTTAGGATGCCTGTGATCGAGAAGGCGCTGCTTCGGGCGGGAATCACAGAGGTGGTTGGATAGTGAGTTGTGTTTGATGTGTGCCACGAGATATAGTCATTTCCACTGGCCAGGACATTAGACGTTCCCAATGGGCAGGAATGATTGGTTGAAGAGTCACGATGTATTTGTGTGCAGCGTCTCCGATCCACCATATGTCGCGTAATGGTGCCGACAAGGCTAGAAAGTAGGCTAGAACCACCAAAGCGCGAGGTCTCCTCTTCTCGAGTAAGTCAATAAACTCAGCTGTCAAGAACAAAGGGAAGACCATGAGCCGGCGACAGCTGATTTGCGGATGTTCCTTTGCTTCCATGGCCAGCCAGGTGGCGTTGATATGCGCGACGGCCCCTCGATAAGCTTCTAGCGCCGTCTTGTCATCCTCGTCGTCGGGCACAGTCGGAAGCAGGAAGGAAAATGATCCAGCATCAGAATTCGCCCGCAAGGGCATAGGAAAGGTATCAATAATACACCAGATACTCGGAGCATGAGTATTATGTCTCGCAATCTCTAGGGCCGCGTCAAAGACGGCTACCGACCCGCGCACTAGACGCATCCATTCACTTACCTGTTCGTAAGAAACTACGTGACGATTTTGTAAGGTAGCAAATACATCGATCTGTAATAGGATGCTCGTAAAGCACACCGCATCCGCGGTCTGCGTAGTTATGCCTCCGATACAGAGTCGATGTTCGCGTAAAGCCTGCTCGAGGAAATTGCAGTGGATATCCGGCAAGCCAGCTTCGCCTGGGTTGGCTTTAGACAGATGCAGGGCAGAGATTGCGAAGATAGCGTGCAGGAGCGGTTTGTAACTGAATGCGAGTCGGGGTACGTCGATCGACCAACAGTCTTTGATACGCTTCAGGTGGGCCCCGGGTATAGTAGCGCTGGTGAATAGAGTAAAGTGATGCAGCAAGCGCAGCTCCATATGTGCGTCATTACCGGGATCCGATGGACTGGGCTCGAGTGGGCGAGATTGAATCCCGGTTGAGGAGGGGATCGCTCCCTCCTCAGCGGGCCTGTCATAAACACAGGGGATCCTATGCCGATGGCAGTCGCGACACACAGGTCGTAATTCATCACACTATATCAGTCAGGACAGATTTTGTAGCAATGGATCGGATCCACCGTACCTTTACTCGTCGGGCGCGACATCGCTGACATCCGGTCCTGGACTTACGGTGGGCGAGACGGGGGCCTTTGCGCTTCTTGCGGTTGGACGAGTCCCTTTCGCTTTGGCTGTGGCCTCGTGGCGAAGAGGACGAGTTACTGTCTAGGATGGCCGGGGTCATCTTGCTTCGGTCCCACATGTCATGGCGATGGAGGTCCAGAGCAGCGATGACATATCCTGGGGTCTTTCGGATTCGGTGAAGAGGAGCGAAGCCTTCCTCAGTTTGTTTAGCGGGAACCACGATCGCTGAATGGTTGACCTGTGGGTACTTACAGTCTCACAGCAAAAGTTTTAAACAACACCCCCCACCTAGATACCGCCTTCCTATTTAACCTACACCGCCATACGATAGGCGGTATAGGCTCCATATAGAGCTCGTATATCTCGCGTTTCCCCCCTAATTTCTCACTTTCCTTCTTCATATATGCTTATTCTCTTCTCTCTTACTATGCCTGCTCGCTCAGAACTACACCAGCCCTTCGTGAAAGAATCTGTGAGCTACACTCTGCGGTTCACTGGGGATATAGGCGGATACACCAGAGATATCCGTGGATTTCTATCTCAACGATTCGCTATACGATCAAGAAAGAACACGAAAGACGTAATGGCGTTTCGAAACCGCGCTCTGGTCGACCTAAAAAGCTAAATGATGCCGATAAAGTACGTCTTCTGGATATTATCTCGGAGAATCGGCGGGTTACCCACGAAGATCTACTTGCTGAGGTCTCTTATAAAGTGAAAATCGACTCGATAAGACGCCTCTTGAATGCTAAGAACCTCCGAAAATGGAGGTGTAACTGGCGACCCTACCTTAAGGAGGAACACGCGCTAAACCGTCTCCGCTGGGCTATCCGATACCTACCTGAATAGATCATATGCAGGTGTCTAAAGTACCAGCAAATACCCGAGACGAATGACATTTGTTTTTTAATATCCTTCCTCTAATACCATCCGGCTTTAAACTCTTGGTTTGGTATCTATTCCATGGATATTTATGGTATTCACACTAATTATCCAACTCGGGCTACCAAAGTGCATCCAATATGGCTGAAGTACTGGGAGTCGCAGCCAGCGCTCTCAGTTTTCTCTCCTTGCTAGAGCAGATTGACAGCATTGACAAGTTGAAAGGTTTACGTGCATTTGTCAAATCTGCACCCACGTAATTTCAAAATCTTATTGATGAATAGACTTCCGCAAAGCTCGATCTCAACCCATTAAAGTGGGTCTGCGCGGGCTTTTTTTTTCAGAAAAAACCCTCAAATATGCATAAACTATCCTAAATAAGTAACTTTTATGTAAAATTTGCATAAATTTGCATAAAATGGGCTCGAAATGAGCTCGCTGGCGAGTTTCGAGCCCAAGGATTGGGCCCAAAGTTGGGCTTTGCGGAAGTCTATTGATGAAATTGAAATGATACAGGTTATTTTGACCAGCCTGGAGCTGGAGATGCTAGGATCTCTCAATCTTCCACCTACGGAGCGGCGTTTACGTGCCTTTCAAAACACCCTGGACCGATAGTATCTACAATACAGAAGTATAAGCATCAAACCGCGAATGGAAAACTCGGAACCATAAAGATTGCCTTGAAAAAAGAGTCGATGCAAGCTCACAAACAGGAGTTCGAGAGTATGAAGGGCACGCTTCTGCTTCTTCAACAAGCGAACTATAGGTGAGTATATGCTGTTGATATTTACTATCATTATATAGAATACAATCTTAGCCTTTTCTTAAGTCGGGGTATCTACTCTAAAAGCCAAAAGCTATTTCTTTACAACTAGAATTTGAGGACCTGTGGGATTAAGATTAGCCTTGCAAGCAATCTAGAACCCGGGAACCAAGCCAGGATAACGCATAACCCACGCGATAGTCTAGACAGCTGTATAGGTTTAAGGACAAGGAATCGCGCTCTGTCTTCAATGGATGCCTGGCCACTACGGCAACCCCGGAACGGCGTAGCAGACCAGCTAGCCAAAGTCGCGGCAAGCCCGGGAAAATCGGACTCTTTCCGCCCCTATTAATAAAGGAGAACTCAATAGGAACGTGAATAGAACTTATCCACCAAAGGAGACCACCTACGAAGGATCGACACTATATAGCTGCGTACGGGCCACACTTGGTCGTCCACCTATACGAAGGCCTACCAATTTCGCGACGACGATCACTGCGCATGCGGCGCACCGGAAACAATTATTCAATGCCAGTAGACTATCCAAGATTGATAGAATTACGTAGGGGGCTGAGGAGAGAAGTTGAGAACGCGTCAAATTGTATATCGAGTCTTCTAGGAGGCTCAACCGAAGGTAGGAAAGGTAAAACAGACATCGTCTCGCGAGCTAAGACAGTGGACGCCGTCTTAGACTTCGTAGAGGTGTCACATCTATTCCAAAGTCGCGTGCCAAAAAGGCAGCCTATCAGTGGGAGCGACAATCAGGCCACGAAAAGCCTTGTCGAGGCTCTAAGGTCGTTTCAGGAAGTGGGTCACCCTACAAGTACCTATATACAGTTGCTGTAGCCTGCATATCGCTTTGCATTGCGAGGGGTCAGGGTAAATAAAATCCATCCATCCATCCATCCATCCATCCATCTGTCTATAACTGCTTATTCATAGTTATCTCAGTCAAATACTCAGATCAGCGCTATTTATCGCCCCGCCCCCACAAAAATATAATTTGAGTTAACATTTATAGTAGGCTCGAGGAGCAGCCCTATAGTCTCCAATTACTTAAATTCTGCAGCTAGTAGTAACAGGTTTAATTTCTCTCTCTGTAAGGAGCCTTCATTCTATTCTACATTTCAAATTGCTTAATAACAGAGTTACGTACTAGTAATGTATTTCACATGCGAGTCGTCCGCATATACGAGTCTTCCGCATATACATGTCGTACACACACACGAGGCATCCATATATGCGAGGCATCCATGTATGCGGGGCACATTCCACACATGCCGGGGTGTTCACACACGCGGGGGCATTCACACATTCCAGTCGTCCACATATAGTAAAAGCAATGTAGTTTTTATTCATATTTCAACAATTAATGTCTTTTTTTGATTTCATGACTTGCCGATAGCAATCGATAAGTATTTTCAGTACTATATATCAACTTCAAATAAATCAAATACTTATATTGCTGTCGTTGTCGTATCAAGAATTACATTGCTAAACTCTAGTATATCTCAATCACTAGTTTTTTAAATTCCCTTATCGGGCCATGGGGTATGCTAAAACTTATAAGCAGTCACTGTACGGTGCGTTCTGGGGTGAATCACTCGCATGTGAGATACAGTAATACATCAGATATCACAAACATTTAACTCCAGAGCCATGTAAATGCACTTTGATAGACGTGTGAAAACTCATAAAAGGCCCTCTACCTCGAATGTTCGAAAATAATCTCCATCATCTTCATCCTCCATCTTTTAACTCACCACTTATTAGCACTCACTGCCAGTCCAACTCCTAAACCGCCTACCCTACAATTAACCATGAAGGCCTTTTACTCCGCCCTTACCCTCCTTTTCCTATTCGGTGCCAGTTTGGCCAGTCCTCTAGACCTTGCCGCAGATTCTCCAGAAAGGACACTAGTCTGCTGCCCTACGACCAAGAGCAACGATGTTAGTCACTTAATACTCCGTATACCAAGGTCCGTATATCAGCTGACATTCTTATAGCGGTGCAGTGATGGAACTAAGGGTACCCCATATTGCGGGAAAGGCCGTACGATCCCTTAGTGAGTGCCCTTAGAGCTTGAACCACTATCTGACATTCCTCTACAGCTTGCAATGTTTTCGGATGTGCCTGTAAAGGCGGATGTCGCTAAGCCCTAAGTGCTGTTTGGTCTTCTATGCGCACATGACTTGTTCCATATGTCATTCAGATATACAGATTTTATACTGTATAGCTTACTTCATTCTGCCTTATTATAGGTTTTTCCCTGTTGCATGGTTTCCCTATATTTTAATGCAAATGCAAAGGCATGAATGAATAACCCGGCAAGATTATTAGTGAAGAGGCCCTAAAATAGTAAAGAAGAAGGATATAAAGGGACCTTACACTGTCTAAGGTGACCATTGTGGTCTCTTTAAGGGTGTGCTTAACTTATAGTATTAATAATAGGCAATAGATATAGTGCTGAATCATTATCTAACTTCTAACACCTAGGCACCCTCCTAATCTGTACTGATCCCTCCCACTTTATTTGAGTTACCCCTAGTTAAAGAATACTAAGTGGTCAGGCCAGAACTATTGACTAGGCGAATAATTATAGTTGGAAGGGGGACAATGTATTGTATTATCTCGTATAGAAACTAATACTTGGCAAAGGGAAGTGTTCCATAGGAGTTCTCATCTTCATGTATTCTCCCCTATATCGCGTGTCACGATGACGACTATATCAATGCTTCCGAACTCCTTTAGAAGTGCAGTTGTAATGATGATGGAACCCTTTTTCCTTCATAAGTATGAAAGAAATTTAAAACAGTAGTAGAACATTATCCGCGGATAGCATTCCAAAAAAATCCAAGGTAGTCAAATCTTGTGGAATTCAGCAAAATAAATCAAGATCTAAGCTATGTTGAATGTATGGTTTCTTATCTGAATTCATACTTGTGCTGTCTGGTTGAAGAGCCTCTGTTTTCTGCCAAAAGCTGTAGCCTCATTGTGAATCTGGCGACATTGAAGAGATCTAAAATTTGTTCACAAATCGTCTCGCATCTCCTTTCGACTACAATCCCGAGGACTAAAGTTTGTTACACGTAAGTACAACCTAACTGGCATTTTGATTTTTTATCTTATTCTTTAACAATGCTCAGATAGCGGCTCAGCATCGTCAACCGGGCGTGTGTCAAATGCTATTGGACAATTGGGGAGCGTAAGTTTCCTAAATCCTAACAATGCCTTTATGCAAGAATTCCAGCTGATGCCCCATAGTACCCCTTTCAGGTTGCGAATGCAAAAGATTAGATAGAACATCCAGAGACAGATTCTCTCACCGTTGAACTATATCGATTATTTGCTCGTGATTTTGGAGAACAGATTTTCGAAGACCTTGATAGTAAAACCGGAATGGACATCCGGCTTTCAAGGCCCCCCCTCAAGCTCTCTCTTTATTACAAGAGTAATCGTTCAGATCTTACTCGGAGTTACCTCTCGATTTTCGGTCTAAACGAGCAATGACCCTTGATACTTGGTGGGTGCACCGTGCATCCCCAACTACGCCCCGAATTGCGATGGGCGGTGATCACATCGACCCAGCTCCACATCTTCTCAAAAATGATAATGGAGAGACTCTCCTTTATCAAATTGTGAGGTGTATGGTGGTTGATTTCTCTTCCAAAAGAACCAACAATATTCAGCAATGGCGTCAGCTTCTTTCCAATGCAATTGCAGCCTCAGCAGATCCCTTCCACTTCATGTTCAGTTACGGCAGAGCTTTTACCCCTTTCGTACCGTTCCTATTATATTTCACAAAAGACTGGGCTGAAATTAGGCGAGCTCGATATCATTTTAATCCCATTATTAGGCTATGGACATCAGAGCTCAAATTGGCAGGTGTTGACCTTATAACTTACGGGGCAAAGGACAAAGCCCTATGGACATCCGGTGTTGTAGATCCAGACCAACGGATATATGTTGGCCTTGAAAGGTGCGGCCCTGGATATGATCCTGACCTTGGTGAGCATTTGCCTTTTCATTTCCTATCATCTCTTGAATATAGCTCCGATCCTGAAGATTCAAAGGTGTGGATATCCAATCCAGTTGATGAACTAGCGGGGGAGTTTCGGGAAATGACAGGAAAGGAAGAGAACGTAATGCCCGGTACATGGGTAGACTAGTGATGTGCAGAGTATGTTGCTCCAATGGGATTACGGAGGAAGAGGAACTTGCGAGGCAAAATTCGGGACGCGGCGGATACTTTGGTATCTTAGGGGCGTGAATCGCAACAACCAATGAATGTCATGTACAATAAATAATAATATAGAATTTTAAAACAAAAACATACAACAGTGAGGATTCGCTGGTGGTCACCCACCCAACTACTAACTCACCGGCGTGTGGCTTAAGTACGGCTGAGCGGACGGGAAGCCCTGTTTTCCACACCCTATGGTCGTATGTATCAGTCTAGGTGTGGGAGAGGATAATAGAATACAATAAACATGTTTAGTCATTCTCCGAACCCACTCTCAGACCTGAATCTCCTTATCTGCGAAGCACCTTTCGTCTAATCCCGTAGTGTTGAACGAACAATAATCATCTCCACGAGCTAATGAATTCGACATACATCCGAAAATGGACAGGGACAGGGACAGATAACAACGGGTAATTGTGCCAAGCAACACCACACCCGGTGTTACACAAAAAACTCCCTGTGCTGGGAGCTTAGCACGATTAGATTAAGTTGCGAACATCGTAATGTATATCACAAATAACTAACAAGAGGGACAAAAAATGACGTGCATATGAACACGGTCATTCTAAACGAGGAGCAAGGTATAGTCGAGGTTTCACTTCGGGTCTAAATTTCCTTGGTGCATTTACAGATACATGCTAGCCGAAGAACTAAGGAAGTCTAATCGACCAAAATGCGGTTCGAGAGAACCCCTAAAGGTCAACTTACGAATCTGGGGTAGTAGAGTCATGTTTGATTTTCTGTTGAATAAGAAGTATATTAGCGAATGAACGTTAAATGTGTTACCTTCCAGCCCGAACGGCCAATCGATATGTAGAAGTGATAGAGTAGGGCCTTGGCGCTTGACAAAGTATATATCCCCACTTGGACAGATTTATAACATTTCAACTTTGCTTGAATAGATATAATCACCATATTCACTGACTGCACACTGAATCAACAACTTGAATCCTCACCATAATAATAATTCTGCTCTTGAGTGCTGAATATCAAACCTTCCAACCGCACAGAAGCACCCAGTATTTCACTCCAAGCTCATCGGCTATTAACACTCATTATAAGTAAGTAAGCTGCATGGCGATCCATACGTGGTCCCTCATGCATAGTTTGTACATGGCTACCATTACCCCTCGTCAGACATTGCTCGTCTATCTATTGGTTACAATACCTGTCAACCGGACTAGTCGCTAGTCACTAGTCACTTTTGCCCACTTATTCGAGGCTGTCGTTCAATTGTGGTTACCTAGCTTTTTTCTTTTAGCCTGTGAAGCGTCGTCTATAAATACAGAGCCCAGCCAGGTCGTTCATTTTATTTATTTTGACTTTTTTTTTCGTTTCCCTCTGAAGTTACTGTCCAATATCCGGGATCTCCACACAGTCCTTGAGCATTTCCTAGCCAACTTGTGTGTAAAGGGTCCGCAAATATGAAAGCCGCTATCTACACTGGCGAGAGTAAGATTATAATCGAAGATCGTGAAAAACCGGTCATCTCGGAGCCCACCGACGCGATCATCAGGGTGCTTCATACCACGATATGCGGGACAGACCTGCACATTCTACAAGGCCACGTTCCAACATGTAAACCAGGCCGCATCATCGGCCATGAAGGAGTCGGCATCATTGAGACCCTCGGCGCCGCTGTTACGAATTTCACCGTCGGCCAAGTGGTAATCATCTCCTGCATCACCAGCTGCGGGTCCTGTCACTACTGCCGCAGGAAGATGTCCTCTCAATGCGAATCGGGCGGTTGGATACTCGGACACACGATTGATGGCACCCAAGCCGAGTATGTCCGCATTCCTCATGCCCAGTTCTCGCTACATTTGTTGCCAGAGAACATTGACCAGAAAGTCGCGGTTACCCTGTCTGATACCGTCCCGACTTCTTACGAATGTGGGATCTTGAACGGTGGGATTCAGCCCGGGTCTACTGTGGCAATCATAGGCTCAGGCCCGATTGGGTTGATGATCCTTCAGATGGCGAAGAATCTGTTCGGTCCGTCGATGACGGCAATGGTGGGGAGGGGTGCTCCTAGACTCGTGACGGCCAAGTCAATGGGCGCCGATCATACGTTCAGTATGATTGATGGATATGATGCCGTGGTTTCTTCGGCCCTAGCAGTAACCAAGGAGCGCGGGTTCGATGTGGTCATTGAAGCGGTGGGAACGCCAGAGTCTTTCAAGACTGCGCAAGCTCTGGTAGGTGCCGGGGGCACCATTGCTTCTCTGGGTGTCTTTGGCGAGTCGTGCGAGTTGCACTTGGAAAAGCTATGGAATCGCAATATCTGTATAGTTCCCATGTACCCTTCCTGCGCTGATCATTACTAACTATCTTTTTCGCTAGGTTTGAGGACTCGGCTTGTTGACGCTATTAGCACTCCTGATATTATTAGAATGGTGGAGGCCGGTGGCATCGATCCTAATTTTTTGGTTTCGCACAGTTCGTCTGATATAAGTCTTTACCCTTGCTAATGCTAATCATGGTGGCAGGTTTCGTATTCGATGATATTCACAACGCCTACGAAGCATTCAAGGCATCTTCCAAGCATGGTGCCCTGAAAGTGGCAATAACCATGCCTGGGCTTACTGCGCATGGTTCTTCTTGATTTTCTTATTATCTTTCTTGCATTTATTTCAGGTTGTGACCATAAACTCCTGTATCCCTAAACGTTTGCCAAGCGGAATCCCACCTCTAATACAACGCGTAGAGTACGAGTTGCATACCCGTGGCGTCCGACCAGAACTCCATCAAATTTCGAGGCAATTTGAACATGCAACCGTGTTATTTCGGCCAAATGGAAAAGTAAAATATGGACTCTATGGGGTTTTATATCTTGAGGAAAGGAGTTCAATATAGCTTTCAGTGGCTTGTAGTACTCAAGTCCTACCTAGTTCGGACTTAAATTGAAAATGAAAACACATTTCCCTGAAATTCCTCGACCCATTTACATTTACGAGTTCCTCATCCTGTTGGGCACTCAGCCTACTAGCGAAGGCAGAGTTCGGGGCTTGAAGTCAATCGGAATGCATATTGGTCTACGGGATGGTGTAACATAGAGGAGTTGTAAGGATAATCGTAAAGGAGGATTTTTATTGATATCTATAGCAATACATACTAACCGGCCCTTAACTTTTTGCAAAAATTACAGGCACTTGCAAGCAAGGTTCGCCACCCATATGCAATTGTACTTTTTACTAGGCGGACCATACAAAAGGTACATACATACATCTTAGTTTTTCTCAACTATTTTTATTGACAACCCTTACTATAATGCATAACATAATAATATTCTCTATATAGTATTGAGATTTTAAAATTAGCATAGCATTTCTATATTAGTTCTATACTTAAATATATAATGGTTGAGACAAACTAACATTTATGTATGTACCTTTTGTATGGTGTGCCTAGTAAAAGATACATTATTATATGGGTGGCGGAGGGTCTGTAATTTCTTGTAAAAAAATGCAAGGGCCGGTTAACTTTTCTCCGTAGGCAATCAAGAATTTCACATCGAAGCTTCTAAAGACATTTGCATTGTTTGCCACGCTAGTCAGCAAGGGCGCGTGGACCAAACCTTAGGTAGGACCCGCCTCGAATTTTCCCGTGGAGCAACTGCTGTAACACACACCATTTTTCAAAAATCAATTCCTCGGCCTAGATCAAGGCGAAATACATGCTATTAAGCATAACTGGCAAAGATCAATGGTTTTCAAATTAGATAATCTGCATAGGTTCTCATGGTGTAGTGACCCACAGGCCTTCAACCGTTTGAGAGTTCCAAGGTAACTAGCGCCTGCAGAGGCAAAAATTAGGTTATTAAGCTTAACAAAGCAGTCTTCTTGCGAACAAATCACAAGCAAATGACGGCCTTATCACAACTACTCTCTGCATTAGACTGCTTAACGTGGTAAAGAAAGAAGAACCAATGAGGACAGGCCATATTCCCATATGGCATGATCGCAGAGGATCCAGTGGGGCATTGGGTGAATGTTATACGAAGTTGTTGAGAGTTTTTTTTTCCAAACTTATGTCCGATAGATAAGGTAATGTCCGAGATTCGGGATCTATCCGAGACTCGGGACCTAAAATTTTTTTTTTCTCGTGTCTTAGGTTTACCGAAATATATCTAATCTAGGCACCTCCTCCACTTGTTAATTTCACCCTCCTTCCTACTTGTCTGACTATTCGACAGCCACCGCTATTAAATGTCAGTCAAGAAAGATGTCGAGCAGATGTTCCCCGGCGACGGGGAATTGACCGAAATGTGTGATCGGGATCAGGAGATATATAAAGCAGGTGTCCAGAAGTTCAGCCAACTGGGATGGAAGCGCCTCACGATCGTTTTGATCGTGGAGGCTGTGGCACTAGGTTCTCTCTCGATCCCCTCTACGTTTGCGACTCTCGGAATGGTGGCGGGTGTGATCTGCTGCGTTGGCCTCGGTCTCATCGCTGTCTACACTAGCTATGTCATCGGTCAGGTCAAGGTGAAGTTCCCGCATATTTCGGACTACCCTGAGGCAGGCAGGCAGATGTTTGGTCGATGGGGATATGAAATTCTCTTCATGATGCTGTGTTTGGAATTGCTGTTGTCTGCTGGATCCCACTGTCTAACTGGGGCAATCGCATTCACAAATATTACAGGGAGCAACCTTTGCTCCGTGATTTTCGGTTTCATCTCGGCTATCATTTTGCTGCTATTCGCCGTGCCACCGACTTTCTCTGATATGGCTATTCTCGGTTATATCGATTTCGCCTCAATCATTATCGCCATCGGAATCACTATTATCGGAACTGGTGTGGCGGCTAGCAATTCTACTGGTCTCCAGGCCGTGAATTGGTCGGCTTGGCCAAAGGATAACCTTACCTTCTCCGAAGCATTCATCGCCCTCTCCAATATCATTTTCGCGTACAGTTTCGCTCTGTGCCAGTTCTCCTTCATGGATGAGATGCACACGCCGACTGATTTCCCTAAGTCCGTTTGGACCCTTGGTCTGACTGAGATCTTCATTTACACTGTGACCGGTTCACTGGTGTATGCCTTTGTCGGCCAGGATGTTAAGAGCCCCGCCCTATTGTCCGCTGGTAACCTTCTCAGTCGGGTTGCATTCGGTATCGCCTTACCGGTTATATTCATCAGTGGTTCAATCAACACAGTCGTACTGGGTCGACTAGTGCATGGCCGCATGTTCAAAAACTCCAACATCCGCTTCATCAACACAAAGATGGGATGGATAACCTGGCTGGTTCTCGTCACAGTTCTGACAATCCTTGAGTTTATCGTTGCGCAGGTCATTCCATTCTTCAATGACCTGCTGTCCCTTATCTCATCGCTATTCATCTCCGGTTTCACATTCTATTTCCCAGCTATAATGTGGTTTATGTTCATCCGCGGCGACGAAACCTCAACCGGCAAGAAAATAGCTTTCGGCGTACTCAACGTCTGCATCCTGCTCATTGGCCTAATTATTCTAGGTGCTGGAACATACTCGAGCGTGGTCGATATTGTAAGCTTGGCCCTTCCCATATTACTCTGCTTGTGCGAATACTTACCCGAATAGATCAAATCATATGCCAATGGTACCGTTGGAGGACCATTTTCATGCAGTGTCTAGGCATTGTTGCTTTGCATGGTGTGTATATATATACGATATAGACAGGATAGACATGTTTTGATTGTAGTATAGAACATTGTATAGATATTAAGGCTCGCGGATTGCACAATATACTGAATCTATGAAGACAGACAAGGCTAATATAATACGGTGGAGACATTTTCTAATGCCAGAGGGGGGAGTAGAACAGAAGTACCATGCGAACATCCCAATAATACATTATACAACTACAAGATATACAATAGATAGCTCGGGGACTTACGCACCGTATGAGCAGGGCAACATCAAAAACCAAAATACAAAAACATACAACAGTGAGGATTCGCTGGTGGTCACCCACCCAACTACTAACTCACCGGCGTGTGGCTTAAGTACGGCTGAGCGGACGGGAAGCCCTGTTTTCCACACCCTATGGTCGTATGTACCTGGTTATGTATGGGAGAGAATCATAGAATACATGAGCTAAGTGGTACCTGACCGTGGTTTTGGTCTTGAAAGGGTCTTTCCCCGATGGTGGGGACTAGTGATTGCTCAGCCATGCTTACTCTTATTTATACTCTAGTAGGTAAATAAGTGATAAATATATAGATTTAGAGGTGTAAATCAGGGTCTGTCACGAGCCAGGTCTTTTATGAGAAAAGAGTGCATTCCAACTAAAATATCAAAGCTAAGGGAAGAGAGGAAGAAGAAGAAAGCAAGTGCAGCTTCCTGAGGATTAAACAGCAGGAGCTGAGCAAACAAGCAAACAACCTCTTTCCCGATTAGGTTGGAAGCACAAACAGACAATCTGGGAGAAAGCAAGCAAATCGTAACAGGGTCCAAGTCAAAAGTTATACTTAGAAAAGTCGTTTGCACAAATTAAGCCTTTTCGGCCTTTTTTTGCCGTTGACCTATCTAAACAGAATGATATATGAGAAAACTACTAAAGATACTATAGGAAAGACTACTGAAAAGACTACTGAAAGGACTACTAAAAAGACTACCAGAAATACATCACGAGGCCGCTTATGCGGCCGACTATTCTTGTTAAGGATAAAGCGTAATCTCTAAATATAGCTGGTCACTGAATGGGCAGCTACTGACTCTATCTCATCTACCCCTGCCCTTCTCATCTGCATTTCTCCAAAGTTGCTATCTCATCTCCATCTCTCACTGTTTCGTCTTGACGGTCAAGTCCTCATCGGCCCGGCTCAGTATTCCAACTTCTACTTTTATAAAACTGACAGGGCATCTAAACAGGGTTATATTTGAGAATACTACTAAATAAACCACTAGGAAGACATCACATTGCCGTTTATGCAGCCGACTATTCTTGTTGCCAGCAAACTTATTTCTGTGTATTGGCGCACGTGATTATATATATCTAGCGAAGTTGCCGAATACTATATTTCTCAAAGTTGGCGTATCGCAAGTGATAAGTAATTGTATCTCCAGGCACACTCCGCAGGAACAGGGGGTTTGTTTTGCTAATACACGAGAATGAGGCGTACTTCTAGCTGTCCAAAAGGGTATTTCTAGGTATATTATCATGGTATCATCCTCTCCCATACATAACCAGGTACATACGACCATAGGGTGTGGAAAACAGGGCTTCCCGTCCGCTCAGCCGTACTTAAGCCACACGCCGGTGAGTTAGTAGTTGGGTGGGTGACCACCAGCGAATCCTCACTGTTGTATGTTTTTTTTGTGCCGAAAAAACATTTCGGTACTCTTATCTTTGCTGTATAATTCCCGATCGAACCTATGGAAGAAGATACTTAAAGTATGGTGGGACGAGTCTGTCCTATGACTGGTAGGTTGCTTTAAGAAATGCTACATTTTCTCCAATTTCCCGGGAGTCACTGCGTTCCAGCCATTTAGGATGTCGATCGTAGAGAGGCGTTTTCAAAAATGCTAACTATATACGGGCAATGACCGCCAGCTACTTATCTGTATTTATTAGCCATTCTATCTATATCTATCAATCAAAACTGCAGTGAGCTCTTGAAATGCCAGATCTCTGAGGTCAGGGCCTAGATACATACAAGACAGCTTTGAACCTGAGGGCTGACGACGGCAGACAGCCCCTTCCGTGGGGTTCATATCACATAATTAATCAAACAGATGAAGTGAAGCTATGCGTTGAAATTCTCCACCTGCGTTAGCCGGCGATTTTGACGATACTGAACCCTCGTACCCTAGAAAGGACGTTCAGAGATACACGTTCGTCAAGTTGCCCTTGTCCAATACCACCATGCCCACTTTCTGATCACTATGGCCCGTCAACAACCATAGCATGCCGATAACCTTCCGGTAGAGTAGTGATGGGAAGTACTGAAGCAGAGCCCAAAGGAGTAGGCTCATGAAGACGATGACGAGGGTGTTTACCACGACCTTCTCGCCAGAGGTCATCACGTAAAGCCCAAAAGTGACCTGGTAACGATAATACTCCATTCGAACGCGGCGGACAAAGGGTGGAAAAGGATTGCGAGGCTTCGGCCGATAAGTTGACAAGTTGGTTTGCATGGTTGATGAACAGCTGCTAATGAGCTTATTCACACCCCCGAATGGATATGTGGAATTTTGTGGAAGTGCGACGCGTTGGCTGTCGCCGTGCGATCCGGGCGATCGGAGGTGGTTAGGTCTTTCACCAGTGCTTGATGGAACTTTCTCCCCCTGGACTCTTTATAGTCAAAGCCTCGATCTGAAAGAAACAAAGAAAGAAAGAAGTAAGAAAAACAGTGACGTTAAAGAAAGCGAGACATTTTTTATTTTCCCCGGAAACGTCAATATTGATACCTTTCCCCGAACAAGCTTCTTCGTGGAAGTTACCAAAATGGAGTCGTCAACGGTGGAAACAAAATCCACAGCCCTATACTCAAGCCCTGTTAACCCTCCATTCTTGTGGATGCATTGAAAATGCAAGGGATAATAGGTAAAGTGTAGGATATCGGAACCTTGCGGAATTGCGGCACCCGGAATTGGGGATGACTCTCGATTTGTGACATCTTGACTTCGTTTTTTGTATATCAGATTCCAGAGCTAAGAAAGGGTAATACATAGAATAAAATTTGAGTTCAATGCAGTCCAGGCCATGATCGACACTCATTAGTCCACGGACAGCCAATCACAATCGCCAAGTACCTACGCCCTGCCAGGTCAAGGATGCTAATGCATATAATAAATACGGTATTTCAAATGCATACAACCTATTAAATACAGAAAAAGGGGCGATCTACACACTGGTGAGTGAATCCTACATGTTTTCGTAATTTATGTTATGTAATCGAGGCTCCATAACGTATTTCACAAGCAAGTGGGCCACACAAGCGAGCGGGCCACCCCAAAAAACCATAGTACATGGGATAAATTACAACTTGATATCTCAACTGTGAAGGGACGTAGCTAGTCTTGATTCAAACTAACTAAGCCGTATGCAGTTATCTAAAAGCTTAAGGAAAGAAGAGAGAGTTGACGGGGTCGAACGTAAACAAAAGGGGTGTGGGGGAGGTCACGTGCGCACACGTGATATCAACCGGGCACTGGCCCGTTACATCAACAACGGTACTTTATATGGAAATTTCTTAATAGCTTAATGTAACGGATAAAGGTCCGTACAACTGGGAAACAAGGATAAAGACTCGGGGCATATACTTGGAAGTATCGTGGACGATCCGTGCGGGGTTCGTCAGGTGATCATCACGTCAGCTTTCCCAATGATTTTCTTATAATCAGGAAGCCCCCGAGATCCCTCCTAATTCTGTAAGAATTAGTCTTGGCACACAGAGACAATACAATTTGCATTCCCCTCCTTAGTCATTGTATCTTACCCGGTTGATAGGCTATATACCTAGAAACAGTATATCTTTACAATTCTAATTCTTCATCTTCAACTGCCTAAGATACAATGGCTCCTCCGACTACTCGTCGTAGTACTAGGAACGATATCGAATCGCCTAGGCAAACCCCTTAGATCGAGGTAGAAGCGGATCAATCTATTAGGATCCAACCCTAAGAAGTAGAAGACCTACAATCTACTAGAACCGAGGACCCGTATTAGGATACCCTAGATCTAGAAGCGGTAACCCGAGGAATAGAAGCGGAACTTAGGTAACTCGAGGCCGAAGTAGACCTCTAACAGCGCCTTATCGCTACTAGGGAACTCGTTATAGCTAACGAGGAAAAACTTAAAACCCTAAACGGAAGAAAATCAACGAATCGCCCTCGATCCTCCTACAATTTATTATCGGAAAGCGAGCCGAGTTAAAGAGGAGAAATTAAGAGATACGTTAATAAATTCGAGGAGGACTTTAGTATTAAATAGAGAGAGGAATAGCTAAACGATTTAAATACCCTTTTTAAAGGGGCCCCGAAGAAATATATCTCGGGTACCTAAAAAGTCCTCGCTACTACGAATTTCCTCTACGCCACGTATAAGACTAAATAGGCGTCTTACGAGCGAAAATACCCCGAAGACGCGAATAATTAGGAAACCTTTAAGGAATAGACTAAAACCCTACTATAAAATTCCTATAATATCGTTACCGACGTTCTTATTACCTATTAAAAGGTAGAAATATATCTATACTAGGACCCCCGTATATTCGAAACCTACCTCGAATCGCTAGAGAATCACCTCCTAGCTTAAACCGAAGAAGTAAGGGCCTAAACGCTATTTATAAAGCTATAGAAACCCCTAAGGGACGTAATTATTACTAATACTAATAGATCCCTACCGACTACTAGGGATAAAATATCGAAAAAGGCTACTACCTTATTCCTAGTCTATTTCCTACCTTATAAGCGAAAAGAATATCCTACCTAAGGGTAGGATAAGAAAAAGAAGGGGAATTATACCGAATCGGTATCGAACTAGTCCTAATCCGCTAGCTCCTCGTCGTCGAACTATAAGGGACGAGGGGGTCTAAGAGGAAGAGGCTCGACCCTAAAAGGTAGAGGCTAACTACGAGGCCGTAGCCGAGGACGTAGAGGATTAAGAAAGCCCTATACCTTAGGTAAAAATACGACGCCGATAAAAATAGGAAACGCTAGCGATTCTACGCCGAATACTACCTACTTTATCTATAGCGATAAAAACTATTAGGTAAATAAATACCCGTAGGGGACTATAATATAGTCTATTATTAAGGTAGTACGCCCCTAAAAACCGGTATAAGCGGGAAAAGTAGAAGAGCTAGAATAAATCCCGATACGCTAGCTCTATACCTACTAATAGGGACTATAATACGCCTTTATATACCGATTATCCTCGGAAATAGTATCGAAACGTACGCGGACCTCGATACCGGTATAGAATACGATATAGTTAGTAAGGAATTTACTTATAAAAATAAATTACTAGCCGCCCCCTTTTTATCCCCGTCTATAAAGGGCGTCGCCCCTAAATACGTATATACTTATAGCGTATTTTAGGTCCTATTTACGATTAGGGACTCTAAGGGAACTAAAAAGACAATTAAAAGACTATATATAGGTATCGATAGGGACTACTGTATAGAAGGAAGCCCTATACTCCTATCCCGAACCTTTATAAATAAATTCGACGTGATCTTACGCCCTAGAGTAGATTAGTAGTAGTTCGGGGTTAAGAGCTTTAAGCTAGTAAAACCCTATCGATTCGCGAAATTAGCGAGGAATTTAGTAGTAATCTACGCTCTTATAAAAATACCCGAATAAGTATAGCTCCCTAACGAAAACGGGGATTACCCGAATCTAGATAGTAGACCTATTACGAATACCCCTCGAACTAGAGGTATATCTTAATATATTCGATTACGAGAAGGTAGGAAACCTACCTATCTTAAAAGCTTCCGATTATACTATCGAACTAGAAGAAGGTAAAACCCCGCCTTACGGTCTAATCTACCCCCTCTCGAGGGTAGAACTTAAAGAATTGTAGGCCTACTTAGTCGATAATATTAAGAAAAAGCGAATTAGGCCTTTAAAGAGCCCTATAGGAGTACTAATTCTCTTCGTTCTAAAAAAGGATAGAGGCCTACGCTTATATATAGATTATCGAGGACTTAATCGAGTATCGGTTAAGAATCGGTACCTATTACCCCTTATTTTAGAGATTCTTAATAGGCTCTTAGGGGCTTAATACTTTAGTAAGGTAGATATTAAAGATACCTACTATCGTATACGTATCCGCGAAGGAGATAAATAGAAAACCGCCTTCCGAATAAGATATAGCTATTTTAAATATATAGTTATACTATTCGGTTTATCTAATACCCCCGCTACTTTTCAAAGCTATATCTATATAGCGCTAGGAGGGCTAATCGATACCGTTTGTATAGCGTATCTCGATAATATCCTTATCTTTTCGCCCGACCGAGACTCCTATATAAAAGCGCTATAATAAGTCTTCGAACGACTTAGGAGATCAGAGCTTTACGTAAAACCGTTAAAATATATTTTCTATCGAAAAGAAGTCGAATTCCTAGGGTTTATCGTGAATAGAAGGGGAGTCCGTATAGACGAAAGCCGTATTAAGGTTATCTAGGAATAGGAAGAACCGAAGAGCTTCTACGATATCTAGGTATTCCTAGCATTTTACAATTTTTATCGGCGCTTTATTAAAGGGTATTTATATATATCCCTACCCCTTACCTCGATACTAAAAGGGTTAAAAAATAGGAAAAAACCTAGTAAAGTCGCCCTAGACGTAGCCGAATCGCTAGCGTTCCGGCGCCTAAAAGAGGCCTTTTAGTTAGCGTCTCTCTTATACTACTTCGACCCGGAAAAATATATTAGGTTAGAAATAGACGTATCGAATAAAGGTATAGGGGGTATCCTTTCTTAACCCGATAAAGAAGGATACTAGTACCCTATAGCCTTCTAGTCGCGAAAATTCTTAGGGGCTAAGCTTAATTATACGATACTAGATTAAGAGCTATTCGCTATCGTATACTCCTTCTAATATTAGAGATATTACCTTAATAGTAGTAAGTACCCCGTAGAAGTACTCTTAGACTATATAAATCTACGTATATTTATAATATAGTAGAAACTAAACGGCCGGTAATGTAACGGATAAAGGTCCGTACAACTGGGAAACAAGGATAAAGACTCGGGGCATATACTTGGAAGTATCGTGGACGATCCGTGCGGGGTTCGTCAGGTGATCATCACGTCAGCTTTCCCAATGATTTTCTTATAATCAGGAAGCCCCCGAGATCCCTCCTAATTCTGCAAGAATTAGTCTTAGCACACAGAGACAATACAATTTACATTCCCCTCCTTAGTCATTGTATCTTACCCGGTTGACAGGCCATACACCTAGAAACAGTATATCTTTACAATTCTAATTCTTCATCTTCAACTGCCTAAGATATAATAGCTCCTCCGACTACTCGTCGTAGTACCAGGAACGATATCGAATCGCCTAGGCAAACCCCTCAGATCGAGGCAGAAGCGGATCAATCTATTAGGATCCAACCCTAAGAAGTAGAAGACCCACAATCCACTAGAACCGAGGACCCGTATCAGGATACCCTAGATCCAGAAGCGGTAACCCGAGGAATAGAAGCGGAACTTAGGCGACTCGAGGCCGAAGTAGACCTCTAACAGCGCCTTATCGCTACCAGGGAACTCGTTACAGCTAACGAGGAAAAACTTAAAACCCTAAACGGAAGAAAATCAACAAATCACCCTCGATCCTCCCACGATTTATCATCGGAAAGCGAGCCGAGTCAAAGAGGAGAAATCAAGAGACACGTTAATAAATTCGAGGAGGACTTTAGTATTAAACAGAGAGAGGAATAGCTAAACGATTTAAATACCCTTTTCAAAGGGGCCCCGAAGAAATATATCTCGGGTACCCAAAAAGTCCTCGCTACTACGAATTTCCTCTATACCACGTATAAGACTAAATAGGCGTCTTACGAGCGAAAATACCCCGAAGACGCGAATAATTAGGAAACCTTCAAGGAATAGACCAAAACCCTACTACAAAATTCCTATAATATCGTTACCGACGTTCTTATTACCTATCAAAAGGCAGAAATACGTCTATACTAGGACCCCCGTATATTCGAAACCTACCTCGAATCGCTAGAGAATCACCTCCCAGCTCAAACCGAAGAAGTAAGGGCCCAAACGCTATTTATAAAGCTATAGAAACCCCTAAGGGACGTAATCATTACCAATACTAATAGATCCCTACCGACTACTAGGGATAAAATATCGAAAAAGGCTACTACCTTATTCCTAGTCTATTTCCTACCTTATAAGCGAAAAGAACATCCTACCTAAGGGTAGGATAAGAAAAAGAAGAGGAATTATTGTAACGGATAAAGGTCCGTACAACTGGGAAACAAGGATAAAGACTCGGGGCATATACTTGGAAGTATCGTGGACGATCCGTGCGGGGTTCGTCAGGTGATCATCACGTCAGCTTTCCCGATGATTTTCTTATAATCAGGAAGCCCCCGAGATCCCTCCTAATTCTGCAAGAATTAGTCTTGGCACACAGAGACAATACAATTTGCATTCCCCTCCTTAGTCATTGTATCTTACCCGGTTGACAGGCCATACACCTGGAAACAGTATATCTTTACAATTCTAATTCTTCATCTTCAACTGCCTGAGATACAATGGCTCCTCCGACTACTCGTCGTAGTACCAGGAACGATATCGAATCGCCTGGGCAAACCCCTCAGATCGAGGCAGAAGCGGATCAATCCATTGGGATCCAACCCCAAGAAGTGGAAGACCCACAATCCACTAGAACCGAGGACCCGCATCAGGATACCCCAGATCCAGAAGCGGTGACCCGAGGAATGGAAGCGGAACTTAGGCGACTCGAGGCCGAAGCAGACCTCCAACAGCGCCTTATCGCTGCCAGGGAACTCGTTGCAGCCAACGAGGAAAAACTCAAAACCCTAAACGGAAGAAAATCAACGAATCGCCCTCGATCCTCCCACGATTCATCATCGGAAAGCGAGCCGAGTCAAAGAGGAGAAATCAAGAGACACGTTGATAAATTCGAGGAGGACTTTAGCATTAAACAGAGAGAGGAATGGCTAAACGATTTGAATGCCCTTTTCAAAGGGGCCCCGAAGAAATATATCTCGGGCACCCAAAAAGTCCTCGCTGCTACGAATTTCCTCTGCGCCACGCATAAGACTAAATGGGCGTCTCACGAGCGAAAACACCCCGAAGACGCGAATAATTGGGAAACCTTCAAGGAATGGACCAAAACCCTACTACAAAATTCCCACAATATCGTCACCGACGTTCTTATTGCCTATCAAAAGGCAGAAATGCGTCCATACCAGGACCCCCGTACATTCGAAACCTACCTCGAATCGCTAGAGAATCACCTCCCAGCTCAAACCGAAGAAGTAAGGGCCCAAACGCTATTCATGAAGCTATGGAAACCCCTAAGGGACGTGATCATTACCAATACCAATGGATCCCTACCGACTACTAGGGATGAAATGTCGAAAAAGGCTGCTACCTTATTCCCAGTCCATTTCCCACCTTATAAGCGAAAAGAACATCCTACCCAAGGGCAGGATAAGAAAAAGAAGGGGAATCATACCGAATCGGTATCGAACCAGTCCCAATCCGCTAGCTCCTCGTCGTCGAACCACAAGGGACGAGGGGGTCTAAGAGGAAGAGGCTCGACCCCAAGAGGCAGAGGCCAACCACGAGGCCGTGGCCGAGGACGTGGAGGATCAAGAAAGCCCTACACCTCAGGTGAAAATACGACGCCGACAAAAACAGGAAACGCTAGCGATTCCACGCCGAATACTGCCTGCTTTATCTGTGGCGACAAAAACCATTGGGCAAATGAATGCCCGCAGGGGACTGTAATACAGTCTATTGTCAAGGCAGTACGCCCCCAAAAACCGGCACAAGCGGGAAAAGTAGAAGAGCTGGAATAAATCCCGATACGCCAGCTCTACACCCACTGATAGGGACCACAACACGCCTTCATATACCAATTATCCTCGGAAATGGCATCGAAACGCACGCGGACCTCGATACCGGTGCAGAATGCGACGTGGTTAGCAAGGAATTTGCTCGCAAAAACAAATTGCTAGCCGCCCCCTTTTCATCCCCGTCCATAAAGGGCGTCGCCCCTAAACACGTACGCACTCATGGCGTATTTTGGGTCCCATTCACGATTAGGGACTCCAGGGGAACCAAAAAGACAATCAAAAGACCATGTATAGGCATCGATAGGGACCACCGTGTAGAAGGAAGCCCTATACTCCTATCCCGAACCTTCATAAATGAATTCGACGTGATCTTACGCCCCAGAGTAGATCAGTGGTGGTTCGGGGTCAAGAGCTTTGAGCTAGTGAAACCCCATCGATTCGCGAAATTAGCGAGGAATTCAGCAGTAATCTACGCTCTTGTGAAAATGCCCGAACAAGTGTGGCTCCCTGACGAAAACGGGGATCACCCGAATCTGGACCCATCACGAATACCCCTCGAACTGGAGGCGTATCTTGATGTATTCGATCACGAGAAGGCAGGAAACCTACCTATCTCAAAAGCTTCCGATCATGCCATCGAACTGGAAGAAGGCAAAACCCCGCCTTACGGTCCAATCTACCCCCTCTCGAGGGCAGAACTCAAAGAATTGTGGGCCTACTTAGTCGACAATATCAAGAAAAAGCGAATCAGGCCTTCAAAGAGCCCTGCAGGAGCACCAATTCTCTTCGTGCCAAAAAAGGATGGAGGCCTACGCTTATGTGTGGATTATCGAGGACTCAATCGAGTATCGGTCAAGAATCGGTACCCATTACCCCTTATTTCAGAGATCCTTGATAGGCTCTCAGGGGCTCAATACTTTAGTAAGGTAGATGTCAAAGATGCCTACTATCGTATACGTATCCGCGAAGGAGATGAATGGAAAACCGCCTTCCGAACAAGATATGGCCATTTTGAATATATGGTCATGCCATTCGGTTTATCCAATGCCCCCGCTACTTTTCAAAGCTATATCCATACAGCGCTGGGAGGGCTAATCGATACCGTTTGTGTGGCGTATCTCGATGATATCCTCATCTTTTCGCCCGACCGAGACTCCCATACAAAAGCGCTACAACAAGTCTTCGAACGACTTAGGAGATCAGAGCTTTACGTGAAACCGTCAAAATGCACTTTCTATCGAAAAGAAGTCGAATTCCTAGGGTTTATCGTGAATGGAAGGGGAGTCCGCATGGACGAAAGCCGCATTAAGGTCATCCAGGAATGGGAAGAACCGAAGAGCTTCCACGATATCCAGGTATTCCTAGGATTTTGCAATTTTTATCGGCGCTTCATCAAAGGGTATTCACATATATCCCTACCCCTCACCTCGATGCTAAAAGGGTCAAAAAATGGGAAAAAACCTGGCAAAGTCGCCCTAGACGCAGCCGAATCGCTAGCGTTCCGGCGCCTGAAAGAGGCCTTTCAGTCAGCGTCTCTCTTATACCACTTCGACCCGGAAAAACACATCAGGTTGGAAACAGACGCATCGAACAAAGGTATGGGGGGTGTCCTTTCTCAACCCGATGAAGAAGGACGCTGGCACCCTGTAGCCTTCTGGTCGCGAAAATTCTCAGGGGCTGAGCTTAATTATGCGACACCAGATCAAGAGCTATTCGCTATCGTATACTCCTTCCAACACTGGAGACATTACCTTGATGGCAGTAAGTACCCCGTAGAAGTGCTCTCAGACCATGCAAATCTGCGTACATTCATGACGCAGCAGAAACTAAACGGCCGGCAAGCACGCTGGTGTATGTTTCTGACGCCTTTTGACTTTATCATAAAGCATAGGCCTGGAAAGACAAACCCCGCAGATGGGCTTTCCAGAATTCCAAATTCCGAGCAAGCAGCTTCAGGAATGGAATTGACGACCCCGATTCAAGACCGAATCGTGGGCGAAGGGCTCCCGAACCATAGGCTCGAGGAAGCACCGACCCTTACGATACAGAGTATCATAGGGATAAAAAATCTGGACGCAGATTATGAGCATGATTCAAAAGAACTTGACTCAGAATTCCAAATTGGAATTGATCAGGAAACCCCTAGATCAGGTGCACCTACGGGAATGAATGCAGAGCGCATCGGCACCGAATCAGACGAGTGGTCTGAATGGAGAAAATTATGCGACGAACTGAATATCCCATTCGACGTCGGCGACACTACACCAGTAGTAGTCCAGTCTATCAGTACAGATACTGAAGACGTTCTCCAATGGGTTACAAGGCTTCAAAATGAAGACCAAGAAACGAGCCGGCGAAAAAGTGACGTTTCGACCCAGAAACCCGGTAGTAAAGGATGGGAGACCGACACCTCAGGATTACTACGGTATCGAGGGCGGTTATATATCCCAAAAAAGGAGGGTATCCGTGGAAAACTGCTACAAATGCACCACGATAACCCTACCGCGGGACATTTTGGCCGAGCAAGGACAGAAGAACTGCTACGGCGTAACTACCATTGGGTTTATATGCAAGAAGACGTGAAAAGATATATCGCTTCTTGTAGGGTATGCCAAACAGCGCAAACCCCAAGGCATAGGCCATTCGGTAAGCTCGAATCGCTACCGATACCATCACGGCCCTTTGCCGAATTATCTATGGATTTTATCACAGGATTACCTCAATCGATCTGGAAAGGAAGGATAGTTGATGCGATTTTGGTGGTCGTGGACCGTTTCTCAAAATGGTGCCTTTTCTTCCCAGTTTCAACTACGATGGACGCTGCGGAATTAGCCGAGCTGTTCCATCAAGAAGTTGAACTGAGATATGGACCACCAAATGGCATTATATCCGACCGGGGATCTGTTTTTACAAGCAGGTTTTGGTCAAAACTGTGCTATTTATCCCAGATAAAATTGAGGTTCTCGACAGCGTTTCATCCCCAAACCGATGGTCAAACGGAAAGGATGAACCAGACCCTCGAACATTACCTCCGCTGCTTTATCGATGAACAGCAAAAAATGTGGCCCTCACTGCTAAAATCAGCTGAGTTCGCATGCAATAACGCAACGAGTGCAACAACTGGAATGTCCCCTTTCCAGGCCCTACTAGGGTATAATCCCAACTTTCAAATGCGTGCCGAGGACGGCAGCGCAAGGAGGGAGGCACTAGCAGCAGTATCTCGTTTTGAAAAGCTAACAAAGCTTCGAGAACAACTGCAGATTTCGTGGCGAAAAGCCACCGAAACACAAGCGACTCAATACAATAAACGCCACCAAGAAATGACCTTCAAAAAGAATGATCTCGTAGCCCTATCAACAAAGAACCTCCGATTGAAAGAAGGGACTACTAAGAAACTCTCCCCACGGTGGATCGGACCATTTAGGATCCTCGAATGCGTCGGAAAACAAGCATATCGCCTACTACTCCCTGACGAGTATACAGCGATTCACAACGTATTCCCGATATCCCTACTACAGCCCTGGCGACAAAGAGAAGGAGAACCAGAAAACCTACCTCTACCAGCGCTGGCGGATGATGATGAATGGGAAGTGGAAGAGATCAAAGATGACCAAAAGTTCGAAGGCGAGCTACACTATTTAGTGAAATGGACAGGATGGCCCTCAGAGTACAATCAATGGGTCCCCGAGGAAGCAATGGCGAATGCCCCTCGAATCATTGCAAAGTACAAAAAGACTCAGAAAAGGTCAAAATGAGCATACATTTGGAAAAACTAAGGTCTACCGAACCCCCCTCGAATCGAGGCCGAAGAACCCACAGAAAAGGACCGAGCTGCTACCGTCCTACCACGGCCAGAAACACAGAGAAAACACCTAAAGCTTCCAATCAAAAGGGAAGTCCGACAAGTGGGAGGACATAGCATCGTAATTGACATGGCCCTCGGGAAGATGAGCTCCAACAGCCAGGGTACACAGAGTATGAAAGGCCGAAACGGCCGCGTGCCACGCAGCAACCGACTCCTCTTCGTTGATAAGACGAGGCCGCTCCGAGGCCTCTACAGCCAGCTGATCCCAAGGCATCTCGACCTTACGGGTATCCCTGACGATACGGTCATTACGCCCAGCGACCCAGCTGTCGTAACGGGTATGGATGTCCTAAATTAGGAGCGATAGGTTAGCAGTCCGGCTATGAACCGAGGGCAGATCGACAACGACTCACCAGAGCAATGCGAGTTCCAGCCAAATGATGAAGATGCCGGTGACTCTTGACCAAGCTATCAAAACCAGCGAGAAGGTCACGCACCCCCACCGCAACCTCCTCGATAAGAGTCTCAGGAACCTGGAAGACCACCTTATCGCCATCATTATCAACCTGGCCAGAAAAGACGCCAAAACCCCCAACGGTATTGGCCCAGAAGTTCTTGACCCAGGAAAGGATTGCCAGCAGTTCGAAACGATTGCCAGAAAGACCAGAGGGAACCTGTATCATCACACAGGGTCAGCACGAATCTCCACCGAATCGCCACCGAGAAGAGAGAGGATACTTACCTGTTCGCACACCCTCCTTTTCGCAGCACAGTCCTCACAGGACTTGCTGTTGATGTTATCCGTAAAGCACTGTACAGCAAACGGTTTGTGGTATACGGGGGACTGCTTCGGCCAGTCCCTACAGGAAACACGTAGGCAGCTCATACACCAGGTTTGCTGACGTAGAATTGGCACTGCCAATTTCTTACGACGGTTCCCAGGAGAACCAGCAGCCGCATCTCGAGGCATAGCGGATAAGGGCAGAAGAGACTGTGAACCAAGGTCAGTTCGTGGTCGATCCGTCACAGATACGATGATCACCCACCAAAAAGTTGTGAAAATCGCAAAAGCAAGAGAGATTGCAAAGAGTGAGAGAGAGAGATTCAGGAAGAAGTAAACAAATCCTGAGTCGTCCACGCGACGTGACAAAAATTGGACTGCACCAAGAAGGAAGCTACGACCGAGGACGTGAATAAATAAATTCGCACCTGCCATTTCTATCAAGCGCTACCAAAACCTTAAAACACCACTGAATCGGCCCCTCGCCGCTCACAATTCATGTAGTGGAACGGGAAATACGTCCTCGAAATCCTGCGATAACTCCTGAGCAGTACTAATACTTGCGGGGTTATAGGCGGCAACACAGGCTTCCTAGACCCAACGTAACAGATCATATTTCGCCTGTGTCCACAAGACGTATCCCTCATCTCCAAGCTGAAGACGCTGCCCTGATTCGGCATGGTATCGGTGCCACTCCCTCGACGTCGCAGAAAGCAATAGTCGCGTAAGAGGATTCGGATATATAGCCCGTCGACTTTCTAGATATCGTTGATAAGCGACTGGGAGAGGCTACCGAATCGTTAGCGAAGTAGAACCGAATTCCTCGTGACTCGACTCTACTTACCCCTACTCTATCATCACCCCCTAGGCGGTATTCCGATTTATGAGCCCAGTGTGCAGCCACGAAGTCCTTCAGGAACTTAAGGACCCCCTCATTCACGTTCTATAAATAAGTGGCATCCTAGGCGTAGTATCCGTTATCGTCATAATAAACCCATACAGCCCAGTCGAGAATCGCTACCAAATCGCGGGTGTCACCCCACATACCCTCAGCAGGGCGTTCACAATGCACATGACGCTGGATACATTGTTGGCATTTCTTCGAATTTTCGGTCCCGAGAAAGCATTGAATCGAGAACGGTTCGCTGGTATTTGCAGTATCCCAGTTATTGATAGCAGATCGAAGATATCGTATACACCATGCATACTTCAACTAAATCTGGGTTGAACGAGGGGTAGGAACCATGATATAGGGAAGAAAGAGTGAGACGATATTTCAACCGATAAGACCAGAATGCTAGACCTATATATATACTACGGTATACAAAGGCTCACTATTTATGGGTGAAGTCTTTCAGGTTGTTCTGAAACATCTCTTCTTTGTCGTGAATCACCCCGGGTTTCTCCCCGACATTTCATTATTCTATACTCGGATCCCATATCTTACCTTGAATGGGAATCCCTTAGCATTCATTGATCTAATTGCGGATAAGGGCATCCGCTTGGAAAGGAGGGGATAATTGTAACGGATAAAGGTCCGTACAACTGGGAAACAAGGATAAAGACTCGGGGCATATACTTGGAAGTATCGTGGACGATCCGTGCGGGGTTCGTCAGGTGATCATCACGTCAGCTTTCCCGATGATTTTCTTATAATCAGGAAGCCCCCGAGATCCCTCCTAATTCTGCAAGAATTAGTCTTGGCACACAGAGACAATACAATTTGCATTCCCCTCCTTAGTCATTGTATCTTACCCGGTTGACAGGCCATACACCTAGAAACAGTATATCTTTACAATACTACTATATATTATATAGTCTGTATTATTGATTGTTGTATCGCTGGGTTTCGGCTAGCCTTCTAGTATTTACCCGTGCTTAAATGGCGCTTTATTGTATTAGTACCGCTCTGTTTTGAATGTAGATACGGAAGTAATACTCCGTAAGAGCGGTATATAACTAGAGGTTCGCCTGTAGTATAGTGTACTACTTGCTAGAAGCTTTCCTAGATATCTGAGATATATTTTATATCCTATCGTATCTTACGTTGTATTTCTAGTTCGCTACTACGTATAGTTGTACGCTACTATTTAATAAATTTCGCCTTCGACGCGTCGTTTATTTTGTTAAATAGAACGAAATGCTTCCTCCGATCGGGGCCGATACGTTAGAGAGAGGAGTATTCGACGGCGAGGTCGATAAAGTTAGACTCTACTACTAATATAGCTATCTGTTAGCTATTAAAAAGATTGGGATCGAGGTTAGGGTCGAAGGGGTTTTCGGTATAGGAGACGTCTAATTAAGAGCTCGTAGGAATCGACGAAGGCCTAGCGATATAGGCACTAGGGTATAATATAGTTAATAACGATCGATAGAAATGTAAGGGGTAATCTACTGTAAAGATATACTGTTTCCAGGTGTATGGCCTATCAACCGGGTAAGATACAATGACTAAGGAGGGGAATGCAAATTGTATTGTCTCTGTGTACCAAGACTAATTCTTGCAGAATTAGGAGGGATCTCGGGGGCTTCCTAATTATAAGAAAATCATCGGGAAAGCTAACGTGATAATCACCTAACGAACCCCGCACGGATCGTCCACGATACTTCCAAGTATATACCCCGAGTCTTTATCCTTGTTTCCTAGTTATACGGACCTTTATCCGTTACAATTATCCCCTCCTTTCCAAGCGGATACCCTTATCCGCAATTAGATCAATGAATGCTAAGGGATTCCTATTTAAGGTAAGATATAGGATCCGAGTATAGAATAATGAAATATCGGGGAGAAACCGGGGGTAATTCACGATAAAGAAGAGATATTTCAGAACAACCTAAAAGACTTTACCTATAAATAGTGAGCCTTTATATACCGTAGTATATATATAGGTCTAGTATTCTAGTCTTATCGGTTAAAATATCGTCTTACTCTTTCTTCCCTATATTATAGTTCCTACCCCTCGTTTAACCTAGATTTAGTTAAAGTATATATAGTATATACGATATCTTCGATCTACTATTAATAACTAGGATACTGTAAATACTAGCGAACCGTTCTCGATTTAATACTTTCTTAGGACCGAAAATTCGAAGAAATACTAATAATATATCTAGCGTTATATATATTGTAAACGCCCTACTAAGGGTATATAGGGTAATACCCGCGATTTAGTAGCGATTCTCGACTAGGCTATATAGGTTTATTATAACGATAACGGATACTACGCCTAGGATACTACTTATTTATAGAACGTAAATAAGGGGGTCCTTAAGTTCCTAAAGGACTTCGTAGCTATATACCGGGCTTATAAATCGGAATACCGCCTAGGGGGTAATAATAGAGTAGTAGTAAATAGAGTCGAGTTACGAGGAATTCGGTTCTACTTCGCTAACGATTCGGTAGCCTCTCCTAGTCGCTTATTAACGATATCTAGAAAGTCGACGGGCTATATATCCGAATCCTCTTACGCGACTATTACTTTCTATAACGTTAAGGGAGTAGTACCGATACTATACCGAATTAGGGTAGCGTCTTTAGCTTAGAGATAAGGGATATATCTTATAGATATAGGCGAAATATAATCTATTACGTTAGGTCTAGGAAGCCTATATTACCGCCTATAACCCCGTAAGTATTAGTACTACTTAGGAGTTATCGTAGGATTTCGAGGACGTATTTCCTATTCTACTATATAAATTGTAAACGGCGAGGGGCCGATTTAGTAGTATTTTAAGGTTTTAGTAGCGCTTAATAGAAATAGTAGGTACGAATTTATTTATTTATATCCTCGGTTATAGCTTCCTTCTTAGTATAGTCTAATTTTTATTATATCGTATAGACGACTTAGGATTTATTTACTTCTTCCTAAATCTCTCTCTCTTACTCTTTATAATCTCTCTTACTTTTACGATTTTTACAACTTTTTAGTAGGTGATTATCGTATCTATAACGGATCGACTACGAACTAACCTTAGTTTATAGTCTCTTCTATACTTATCCGCTATATCTCGAGATACGGCTACTAGTTCTCCTAGGAACCGTTATAAGAAATTAGTAGTACTAATTCTACGTTAGTAAACCTAGTATATAAGCTACCTACGTATTTCCTATAGGGACTAGCCGAAGTAGTCCCCTATATACTATAAACCGTTTACTATATAGTACTTTACGGATAATATTAATAGTAAGTCCTATAAGGACTATACTACGAAAAGGAGGGTATACGAATAGGTAAGTATCCTCTCTCTTCTTAGTAGCGATTCGGTAGAGATTCGTACTAACCCTATATAATAATATAGGTTCCCTCTAGTCTTTCTAGCAATCGTTTCGAACTACTAGTAATCCTTTCCTAGGTTAAGAACTTCTAGGCTAATACCGTTAGGGGTTTTAGCGTCTTTTCTAGCTAGATTAATAATAATAGCGATAAGGTAGTCTTCTAGGTTCCTAAGACTCTTATCGAGGAGGTTACGGTAGGGGTATATAACCTTCTCGCTAGTTTTAATAGCTTAGTTAAGAGTTACCGGTATCTTTATTATTTAGCTAGAACTCGTATTACTTTAGTAAGTCGTTATCGATCTACCCTCGGTTTATAGCCGGACTACTAACCTATCGCTCCTAATTTAGGATATCTATACCCGTTACGATAGCTAGGTCGCTAGGCGTAATAACTATATCGTTAGGGATACCCGTAAGGTCGAGATACCTTAGGATTAGCTAGCTATAGAGGCCTCGGAGCGGCCTCGTCTTATTAACGAAGAGGAGTCGGTTACTATATAGTACGCGGCCGTTTCGGCCTTTTATACTCTATATACCCTAGCTATTAGAGCTTATCTTCCCGAGGGCTATATTAATTATAATACTATATCCTCCTACTTATCGGACTTCCCTTTTAATTAGAAGCTTTAGGTATTTTCTCTATATTTCTAGCCGTAGTAGGACGGTAGTAGCTCGGTCCTTTTCTATAGGTTCTTCGGCCTCGATTCGAGGGGGGTTCGGTAGACCTTAGTTTTTCTCGTTAGCTATAACGAGTTCCCTAGTAGCGATAAGGCGCTATTAGAGGTCTACTTCGGCCTCGAGTCGCCTAAGTTCCGCTTCTATTCCTCGGGTTACCGCTTCTAGATCTAGGGTATCCTAATACGGGTCCTCGGTTCTAGTAGATTGTAGGTCATCTACTTCTTAGGGTTAGATCCTAATAGATTGATCCGCTTCTACCTCGATCTAAGGGGTTTGCCTAGGCGATTCGATATCGTTCCTAGTACTACGACGAGTAGTCGGAGGAGCCATTGTATCTTAGTCAGTTGAAGATAAAGAATTAGAATTGTAAAGATATACTATTTCTAGGTATATAGCCTATCAACCGGGTAAGATACAATAACTAAGGAGGGGAATACAAATTATATTGTCTCTGTATGCCAAGACTAATTCTTACAGAATTAGGAGGGATCTCGGGGGCTTCCTAATTATAAGAAAATCATCGGGAAAGCTAACGTGATGATCACCTGACGAACCCTACACGGATCGTCCAGGATACTTCCAAGTATATACCCTAAGTCTTTATCCTTGTTTCCCAGTTGTACAGACCTTTATCCGTTATAGTTTCGGATTACCTAGACCGGTCTCGTTAGTAGATAGAAAAATTCAGCCTTACTTTAAATTCCTTAGCAAGTATAGTCACCAACTAGTAGAGTTACTATACGTCTTAAATATATATTCTAGCTATAATAGGATAATTTAATAGATTTATAAAAATACTAACTAATTATAAGTATTAGAAGGGTTTTTTTTATCTTAGTCGTATATTTAGGATAGCTATTTATTAAATATCAAAATATTTTAATTAGATTCAAATATTTTATATACTAATAATGATATTTTCTATCGAGTTAGTAAAACGTATATAAATGATAGTAATTTATTCTACTATATTAGTAGGTTATACGTCTATTTTAGGTGACTTTATACAAGTATAGGTATATGGGTAATGCCTATCATAGGCGTGCCTATAGGCCTTAGGCCTTTTGGACGGGCCCCCTAAGAGTCAAAAGGCCTAAGGCCTACCGTGGATAGGCCTTGGGCCCCTCCGAGGGGCCCATGGACCGGCGATGTCGCAGTCTAATCATGACTATCTAGGCTACCACCACCATTAACATAGTCAATCAGACGTTCTAGATATAGGCCCCGCATTTTATAGTGTTTCTTGTCCTAGGGATCTTCCCAGCACCAATAAGACTTAAGCGGGCATAAACGGACATCACACCTCATAAGGCCATAAACAAGGTCCCAAGTTACAGGTCGTCCGGTGTCCTCTTCTTCATTGTAGATCAGCCTCTCACGCTCCTACTAGTTGCTAAAACACGGCCTCTCTTTTCAACTGTTCTTGATACAGGCACGGAGCTACCATCGTTATCGCCCCTATAATTAAAGACAACCTCGATTGTAAGTATTTTGCCTATACGAACTAAATTGCTCTATTTACGTAGCTGCTTCTCTACCGGTTTCCAGTCAATATTAGAAGGGTAAAATCGGTCGAGATTCTTCTAACACCGGGAGTCCGCCTTAACAGTAACAGCCGTACCCTCAGAGCGAACTCGCTGGCCACTTTTCCTCTTCATCTGCAACATTTCTTTAACGGCTGGTTTCAAGGTATTCACTTAGTAATCCGAGGGAGCTAAAATCAAATCCTTTTTAGTTACACTGCCTACCTTCTTACGGTTGAACATAAGCTTCCATACAATCGTATAGCACATATATCTTAGAGGCTGCTCGTTATATTCGACATCTTCATCCCATTCGACTAATAGGAGAAAGTCGAGCTGATCTGACTGCACCTAATCCGTAGGATAGGCCGGCACAGGTCTAGGAGAGAAAATGGTAGGCGTACGACCAAAGTAACCGGGGGTGGGGGTATATTGTGAGTTTTCATTAGACTACGACATCGCCTATGGACGGGCCGGTGGGCGGGGCCCATGGGCCTTATATAAGCGGGCGCGCCCAACGTGGGCGTGCCTATGGACGGGCATTACCCTTAGGGCCTATAGGCCTTAGGCGTCTTGGGCGCCTATAGGTAGACCTTATAACCGCCCGTAGACCCGTACTTTTGCGGGCGGAGGGTAGGCGACGCCTGCCCGCGGGTCGGGTAGGTTATTTTCTTGCCCTTAGAGGGCGGCCCTCTAAATATTTTAAGGGCCGACAAATAGGACAAACAGGGAATTCCCTAGAGTTATATAAAATATATATTTCTCAGCTATATTATTTAGTATTTGGTTTATAGCTTAGTATTGTAGAAAATAAATACAACTAGGAGTAATTATTTAAACGGGCTAAATAATATCAAATCTTAATATAAATATCTTATTTTTTAAGTATCTAATATATATCAAGTAGCTTTAAGTTCTACGGCGTTTGTTACTCTCAATTTTATAACTATTAAGTTTACTTGAGCGCTTCCGAACCCTCCCTAAATGCCGTTGTATATAAGGTAACTTAGGCTTACTATCTATATCCTCCTACTCTTTAACCTCGACCTCCGATTGAGTATACTACCTCCGTTGTAATTGACCTTAATTAACTACTACTTAGATAGTACTATCCTTATCCTCTACGTCCTTATAAGTATTACTACCCTCGTTATTATTACTTATAGGGTTAAAATAATAAGTATTGGTTATATACCTCTCCTCTTAGTTGGCTTATATCTCTTTATATAAAAGATACTTATTAATTAAAGCTCGGTAGGTATCTTCGATCTTAAATTTTAATATATATATAAATATTATTAGATCTTAAACTATTAATACCTTTAGAGAGCCTCGTCGGTAGTAATAGATATCCTAGGCGGAGTTAAAAAGGCGTTCTATACCCGCCCCTATAGCTAGTATTAATAGTATATCGCGTATAAGGTTTGTAAGAGTAGGGTACTAATATTAATACTCTTTCTAAAATATATAGGTAGGCGTTCGTATAATACCTTAAATATAAGTTAATATAGGATAGATAATAAAAAGATATAACTTACTACTATTAAGGTATTCCTTAAGCTTATTATATTTACTTAATACTAAGGGCTAGGACTCTTCTACCCCGTATTCTATTTTAAGCTCTAAAATCGCGATTGTAGATAATCGAGCTCTAGATAATAATTGTATATCTAAATAAAGTTTCTTATAGGACTAAAAGTAGTCCTTAAGACTTACTTAATAGATTATACGCTAGTTATTAACCGGATTGTCCTAGTCCTTTCCTTTAAAAAAGTCAAGCTTTTATTAGGGTAAGAGAATAGTACTAATTGTATAAAGATTATTATTAATTTAATTAGTCTAGCTATAATATTATAAAAGCTTCTTCTCTACTATCTTAAGAAAAGTAAGTATAAGCTACTTCTACGTAACCTTCTTCCGTTTTAAGGTAGTCTTTAACTTTTTAAGGTAGTTAAAGAGCTTATTATAGATATTAAAGATTAGGTAAATACTAATATCCTTAGTTTTAGAAAGAAGAGTAGTAAATTTAAAGAAAGGCTAGGTAATCTAAAGAAGATAGTTAATCTATCGCTACTCTTCTAGACTTAGTATAAAGTATTCCTAGTTATACTAAGCGTAGAATTGATTAAAGGTTGATTAGAGCCGTTTAGTACGTCGGAGTATTAAAAATATCGAATTCTAGCGAGTTCGGATATCCTAGATCGGAATAAGCCTTAGCTCCTTAGTTTAAAGGTTATAGAATAACTCTCTCCGTTATAGACTTACGTTAATATAGATAGTAAGGTTTCGGACCTATATAAGAATAGAAGGATTAGTATAATAAAAAAAGTAGAGTTATAGGGATATACCTTATTAAGCGTATTAACAATTTCTCTTTTTTATTACCTTATACGAAGAGATCGAACGTAGTCGTTAGACTAGTCTATCTCCGTACTCTTATTCTTTAGAATTGCCTTTATCTTCCTAAGAAGATTATTTAGACTAAGCTAGATAATATAGGTAATATAAGGAACCCGAACGATTATAGTACTATTATTTAGCTTAAGCGACTAGAGTAATTCTTAGATACTTACTATTATAGTATTATTATTTAATATATTGTCGGTAGTAACTATAAGTACTCGATCTACAATCTTATACTAATAGAGGAGCTTTAAAACCACGTTACTTAGGTTGATACCTAAGTATAAGCTAGATAATAGTTTAAATCTAAGAAGAATCTCTCGATACTCCTAATACTAGTCGAGGAAGTAGCTAGTAACAGCTATAAAGGCCTATCGAAACGGAGATATCTAGTAATCTAATATAATCGAAAGCTTTATATTAGGGGGAAGCTTATTAAGAATAGATTGTTACTATTCCTAGATATACTACTATAGTCGAGACCGTATTATAACCGTAGAAGGGATCTATAGTTGTATCGGGGTAAGTCGGGTAAAGTTAATAACTTTACGAAATTCTAGGTATTTAATAAACTTAAAGGGGAGATAGGAGAGGGTAAGTAGTTATAAGAGCTTCTATTCCTATACCTCTTACGTAAAAACTGTTAACTTGCTTAGTACGTTCTATACCTATTAATCTAGAGAGTTATTAGTAAATAATAATAGAAAGATTGTATAATATATATAGTATTTATAAGTAGTCCCTTAATATTACCCTTCTAGGTACTAGATTTACGATAAGTCGGTCTAGCTAAGTATCGATAAAGTATAGTTATTCTATACCGCCTATTTACTAGATAATCGAGGACTTTATAGTATTAACGATATATTACCCCTAGTTTACTAGTTTTTATATTAGCCACTTAATTAAATTGCTTCTAGTAAGTAGCTATCCGGTTACTATTCTAGTTTAGTCGTTTTTTTATCTTTTTAAACTTAGTCTCTAACTACTAGGAAATAAAATTATCTTTTAATATATCGGTATATAGAATAAACGCTATTAATCGACCTAGGCTAATACGCTAAAGTAAAGAAGGAATTAAAGGTAGAGGAATTAGGGTAAGAAACCTAGAATTTAAAGTAGTATTAAATATCTACTAGCTTTCGGAAACCTTAGGGGCTAGGAATTGCTTATTTAGAAAGTAGAGAAGAGGGTCGACTAAATTCGTAGGATTACCGTCGTAGATAGATAAGGAATAGATATCTAAGAACTGAGAAATTTAAGATATTATTAACTAAATAATTACTTATAGATTATATCTTAATAACGGGATAGGAATTAGAAGGTAGATATACTAAGAAAATTAATAAATCCTAATAAATAGAATTGATTAACTACCCTAAAGTTTAGCTTACTAGGTAAATAGTAAATATATTATAATTTAACCTACTTTAACTTAATATAATCTCTATAATTGGCTAGATTTACTAGGCTAATTGAAGGCCGCCCTTATCTAGCCCTTAATCTACCCTCAGAGTATACGGGCCGCCCTCAACCCGCCCTTAAAAATTAGTATTTAGATAAGAAGTATATACCCTAGGTCTAGCTATAGTTGTAAATATATATTTCTATAACTCTATTATCTAAAATTAACAACCTTTACAATTAATAACAACTAGTATACTTAAAGATACTAAGAATATATAATATTATTATTACCTACTATAATTTATCGTAATACAACTCAATTTTATAAAGTTTCTTAATACTAATAAAGAAATGGATTGTAAATCTAATATTTAAACTAGAATACTATTAAATAACTGTAATTTATAGTAATAAGTTAGTACTTTTATATATCTAAATTAGGAAAGGTTAAATTTTTTTATATAAATGAGGGCCGATAAGGGCCGCCCTCGAGCGGCCCTTAGAGGGCGGAGGGTCGGGCGAGGGTAGGCAAGTATCCGCCCTCCGCCCGCGAGGGTCGGGCGGAGGGCGGGAGATACCGGCCCTCTAAATGTTTTTAATAAGGTCTACCCATAGGCCTTTTTAGTAAGCAAAATTTGTATACCTCGTGACTTGCATTATTTATACTATTTGACTCTATATTTTTAAGTATTTAGTTTATAGCATTTATTTTAATCATTTAATAATATATTATTTCCGCCATTTAAAACACTCTATTTATTGATTTCTATTCATATATTCCTTAATACTATAGCTATTGATCATTATTATTAGGTTTACTACTGTGATCCCACATGAGTGGGACACCTATAATATATATACCACTACCGTTGAACTGAGTTTCATAACTCAGTTTGGCTATGCCTTTTGGCTCAATGGGTAAATGCTCGGAGTAGTGGCCGACTGAATCTCACTAGTCGAACAACCCTATAGTAGTTACTCGCCTTATAGAGACTTAGTATAGGAGTATTACTAGGTATAAGGATTTATAAATTTACGTAGTATTTCCCTATACTTATTACTCTAGTCTATATCGTCTATAGACTTACCCTACGCGTTACTTAAGAAGAAATTAAGTTTGTATTAGGGCGCGAGAATAGTCCTAATCGCGTAAAGACTCCCGTAGATCTCTTTAGTCTTTATATAGTAAAGCCTAAGCTTTACTATACTAGTATAAAGGGTACTAAGTATCGCTACCTTCTAGGGTATTGTCTTTAGGGTAAGTCGCTTAATAGATTTCTTAAAGTACTCGAAAAGCGCGTTATATACCCCGAAAATATAATATACGGTGATTTCCTTAGTTTTAGATAGGACTATAGTAAACCGGTAGAAAGGCTCTATAATATATAGAAGGTAGTCGATCTACCGCTATTCTACCTTACTAAGTTTATATTTCTATATCCTAATATTATCGTAGTATTTATCGTAGAATTTCGTAAGGCGTTTCGTACGACGAAGTATTAAAAATATTAAATTCTAACGTATACGGATATCTTATATTAGAGTAAGCTTTAGTCCTATAGGCTATAAATAGAAGAAATTATCGTAGCGCTAGGGGCTAGCGTTAATAAATATAGTAAGCCTACGAAGCTATAAAATATATTAGAATTATTTAAAATAAGAAGAAAGGAAGGTACTTACTTTTATAAGAGTTTATATAATCACTTACTAGCTCTCGGATACGTAAAGCGACCGAGCTTAGGCTTCGATATTAGAGAAATTTATATCCGTTATATTATTCTAGGGATCGGCCTTTATAGATCTAAGTAGTTCGCGAAGACTTAGCTAGATAATATAAGCGAGATATAGGATCCGAACAACTACTAGACTACTTAGTAGATTTAGAGAGTCGATAGAGTCTTAAATTAACTATACTAAGGTCGTATTATTTAATATATTATCCGATATTATCGCGAGAATACGATCGGAGATATCGTACTTTTTAAAGATCTCTATAAGTACTTCGCTTAGATTTATACTAGAATATAGTCTATTAAGTAGTTTAAAGCTAAGTAGAAGCTTACGATAATTCTAGTCCTAATTAATAAAATACCCTATAATTGCTATAAATACTTGTTAGAATAGTAATATCTAGTAGTTAAGAGCGATAGAGAGCTTCGTATTTAGTAGGAGGGTAGAGAGAATAGTATAATACTCCTTATATACTATTTTCTTTAGCCGGCGCTAAGTAGTCCGAGGATAGAGTAAGGTAGGTTTAGTTAGAGCCCTCTAAGCTATCCTAATAAGGGAAGTAAGCTGCTTCCTAGTAAGACTACGGAAAGGTAGGTTAAGTATAGTAATATATTTAATCTACTCTCTTTCCTATTTATCTTATAAAAAGTTCCTCGCGCGAGAAGACTTAAGTATCTAGTATATATCAATATTAGTTATAATATAAAGAATATTAATATAGAATAAATATATACTACTATATATTATATAGTCTATATTATTGATTGTTATATCGCTAGGTTTCGGCTAGCCTTCTAGTATTTACCTATACTTAAATAGCGCTTTATTATATTAGTACCGCTCTATTTTAAATATAGATATAGAAGTAATACTCCGTAAGAGCGGTATATAACTAGAGGTTCGCCTATAGTATAGTATACTACTTACTAGAAGCTTTCCTAGATATCTAAGATATATTTTATATCCTATCGTATCTTACATTGTATTTCTAGTTCGCTACTACGTATAGTTATACGCTACTATTTAATAAATTTCGCCTTTAACGCGTCGTTTATTTTATTAAATAGAACGAAATACTTCCTCCGATCGGGGCCGATACGTTAGAGAGAGGAGTATTCGATAGCGAGGTCGATAAAGTTAGACTCTACTACTAATATAGCTATCTATTAGCTATTAAAAAGATTAGGATCGAGGTTAGGGTTAAAGGGGTTTTCGGCGTAGGAGACGTCTAATTAAGAGCTCGTAGGAATCGACGAAGGCCTAGCGATATAGGTACTAGGGTATAATATAGTTAATAACGATCGATAGAAATATAAGGGGTAATCTACGTATATACAAATTTAGGGAGAGTATAATCTTATTTACCTACCTAAGGGAACTTACAACCGTAGTAAAGGGTAATTATCTAAATACGATATATTATAATTTAGGTATAGACTTACTACGATACTACGCGCTAATTAGCTAGGATAGTATATTATCTATAGATATATCTATAGGTATACCTATAGATAGTACCTAAGCGCCTATCTAACTTAGAGAATCTAAATATTTTGATATTGTAGAACTAAAACTCGACCTTTAAGTAATATAATATAGTAATTTAGGCGATATAAGTTTATAAAATACGACTGATATTGATAGAAATTTAAATTATAATTATAGATTCCGTATTAATCGCGAGATATAAAAACTATTTTATATAAACTAACTAGTAGAGTTACTATATATCTCAAATATATATTCTAGCTGTAATAGGATAATTTAACAGATTTATAAAATACTAACTAATCACAAGTATTAGAAGGGTTTTTTTTGTCTTACTCGTATATTTGGGATAGCCATTTATTAAATATCAAAATATTTTGATTCGATTCAAATATTTTGTATACTAATAATTACATTTTCTATCGAGTTGGTAAAACGCATATAAATAACAGTAATTTATTTTGCTATGTCAGTAGGTTATACGTCCATTTTGGGTGGCTTTATGCAAGCATAGGCACTTGGGCAATGCCCATCATAGGCGTGCCCATGGGCCTTGGGCCCCTCCTAAGGGCCCATGGACGGGCGATGTCGCAGTCTAGTTTTCATCCTATAGGTCGCCTGTCCGGGGTTGATAGGCCCCGTCGCTACAAAGGCTAGCCATCGTAAAGTTCTTCAAGTAAGGCGACACCTAAGCAGATAGAACTGAAGAAGGTTAGCTAGTAATCTCCGATGTCCAATAGGCCATACAATATTCAATGCACTACCGAAAGGACAAGTAGTCCGAGTTGGTGAAAAATTTGACTAGTTTTTTGACTGGCAGGCAAAATGAAAGAAGGATAAAGACAGGCAGGGAGATACAAGGACAAATATTGTCAACAGCCTCATGGACCGAACATCCCGGCAAATATGCTGTAGCGAGAATTCCATGTTTCTGCAATTGCTGTCTCAGCGCATCAAGTTGAGGGGCAGGGTTCTTTTGTGGGGGCTGGGCCCCTCTTACCCTGTCTCATATCCCACCTTCAGCTAGATTTATCATATCACCATCACCCTAGAGGAGTTAACATTGGTTTAAAATTATAATGACGTCAAAGGCATTTAAAACTACCCATAAGCCACATGCTGGTGAGTTGGTAGTTGAGTGACCAGTGAATCATTGTATGTTTTTGTTCTGTTGTATTTAACTCTATACGTTCTATACATACGGAGTACATTCATTGATTAGTGTTACTACTATAATATTATATAGACTGCATTGTTCTTACGGGGTACTTGACTTACCAGTGAGGAGAAATGCGTAAGAAAGATGCCCAGGTGGATCTCTCAAGCCGCGTGGAGATCAGACGGTTCCAAGATTGAACTCCAGCCTCAGGTTTGACATTTTTACATCCGAAGGCTTTAGCTAGGAGTGAGCCCAATTATAGGATTTATTCCAAAACAATCCGTGTTTGATTGCACTTTGCATGTCGGCAGAGATCAACATGTACCTGTCTGCAGATGCAGAATTCAGAAAAATGCCTGCAAAGAGCCTGGGGAATGACCTGGATAATTGTATCAGTTTCAGATACCTAGGATATATACAAGGTAGCACGGAGTATATATGGACTATAACAGGTTTAGAAAGATCGGGATATGTGAGTATAAGAAAAAGAGAAAAATAATAATATTATATCGCCCTTGTAAGTCAGATTTTGACCTCGCTGCAAAAAAGACACGCACTCTATGCCAAACTGGCAAATATGCAAAACAATTCTCACTCGCTATCTTACAAAATGTCTCTCAACATAATTCTGCCTGAGGTAGTTACATCTTATTTGTGCCATATCCCACCACCCTCCTTCCACATTTTTTTATATAATTCACACCTCGCTCCTCCAAAAGACAAGGTCATGTGCGGGTCATGTTAGGTATTCTTGCCAACCGGCACTGGCTAAACTTCGAGAACAACTGAATGGTGGTGATCAGCTTCTCCAAAAGGAACTCAACGCTACGTTGATCCATGGTCTCCTCAGTAGCTGTGATCATGAGCTCAAGCTGAGATCCGTGTTCCACCGAAATGATACCAAGCTGACCGTGCGCTAACTTAGAGCTGGCCCAATCGCAGCTAGATGATGAGCGAACACCATCCATTTCAACAGGTTCCGTGACTTCTTCGCTCTGATGGTGAACAAGGCAAGCCATCTTCAAGCCTGGTTGCCACCCTGCGCAAGATTCTGCGATAGCATCAAACGATGCCTCGTCATGTGCAGTGATTTCTAGCTGCTGTACCTGAACATGATTCAAGAAATCTTCCACCGTCCAGTCAGGTTCAATCCTGATTCGAACAGGCAGGTGATTCAAGCATGGCCCAATGGCAGTATTCGCATCCAAAAAGGAACTTCCACGTCCGTGGACAACCTGGCCTAAAATGATATCCGATTGCGTGGTTTTCTCAAACAGGATCCACGAGAAAGCTGCTTTCACAAGCGTGGACATGGTAATATCCGGTGGGAGAGAGGGCATTGTAATTTGCCGCTTTATGACTATGTCATTGTCCGAAACCTGTGCCTTCCCAGTTTGACGAAGGGGATCGAGAGCAGTGGATGGAGCACCTTGGAGGTATCTTCGCCAGAATGAAATCTCGGCCTTGTTCAGATCGCCCATTCGCTTATAGGCGACATCCTTGAATTGCACAGCTTGTTGGAGAGGCTCATCATGATAGGCTTTTGTGATTGCCTTCCACAGCAATGGTATAGAGGCCCCATCATACTGCGCATGGGATATGTGAAGAATCAATGCAGAGCACTGCTTGATGGGGCTAGTGACGATAGTAAAGCTGACTGGCATTGTACCCTGGGCTGTACAGGGTGGAATCTTTTGTTCGGACTCTCGAGCAACATATGCCTCTGGATCATCACATTGAACAAGACTCAGCACAGGCTCAACTTCCCGGAGGATCACCTGGAGAAATTTCCCATTTGTCTCCATAAAGACTGTACGTAAGATGCTGTGGTGAGCCACAACCTTCTTGCAGGCGATTTCCAGTCTATTGATGTCCAGGGCCACTGGGAATATTTGTGCCATCGAGACTGGCGATGCATGGGTTATGTAGAAGACTTGGAATGGCAGCGCCGGTATAATGTCTTCCACATTCTCTTTGACCACCGGATGCCCCCGTGGGAAGTGCGAGGCAAATAGTTCTGCACGCTCGTGATCTGTAACCAGGGAGTAGGGTTTATGGGACCACAAGGAAGAATCTGCAGTCTGTATTCCATCCATGATATCGGCGGAGTCCACGATGGTAGCATGTTTGGCAACACCCATTAATGTTTTCCACTGGAACAAACTCTCCACTGAATGCGCAATTCCAGCCGCCCGAGCCCTAGATGCAACTTTGAGAGCCGAGATGGAATCACCTCCCAGCTGGAAGAAGCTGTCTTCAGTACCAATCTGGTCAACTGCGATATTGAGTACCTGTGCCCAGATGTGCTGCAAATCTTGCTCTGGCCCCACGGCGGGCACTCGCTTACTTGAAGGGGCTTCAGCAAACAATGACTCCAGCTGCACTCGCGTTGCGCTCGCCGCCGAGTCTCTCAACCGCTTTCGGTCAACTTTGCCACTAGGTGTGTGAGGTATCTGTCGAATCGGGATGAAAGCAGACGGTATCATATACTCTGGAAGGATATCACGGAGTTGGCGTTTGACACTTGAAATCTGGGCCGCAAAGCTAGCCGGAGCAACAATTTCCAGGGAAGGGATCGCTGATGTAGATACTAGTGAAGCCGTCTCAGCCGATTTTGAAGAGACAAAGACTACCAAGCATTTGGAATTTATCGAAGCCATTGGAGTCACAATCTCAGCCACGAGGTCTGTCAGATCCTCGGGCCAGATCTTCTGCAGTCGCTCCTCAACTTCGGCAAGTTCGAACCGCTGACCTCGTAGCTTGACCTGGAGGTCTTTTCGTCCTATGAACGAGAGAGATCCGTCCTCCTCATAACGCACAAGGTCACCTGTTCGATACACCCGGCCTTCCTTTGGACCACCAGTGAAGCCGAAACGTCGCATCCATGCTGGACATGAGATGAAGTTTGTAGCTGTTTGGTCTGGACTGTTCAAATATCCGCGTCCCACTAGAGGACCTTGAAGAAGAAGCTCGCCCACTGCACCGATAGGGGTGATTCGTTGAGGGTTTCGTGGGTCAACCACCCAGCAGGCGCCTGCAATCGGTTTTCCGATATTTCCACCTTGCGATTTAGAGTCAATTGAGGATTGCATAGTAGACGCGACTGTGCATTCTGCTGGACCATAAACGGGTATGATCCGTGCATGTGGTACCCACTGCTTAATGTCACTTGACCGAAGGGGCTCTCCACCGAGCATGATCGTTCGGAGTGACCCCAACTCGCTTGGCATTATTGCACGCAGAACACTGGGGGTCAAATGGGCATGGGTTGGTCGTAGCACTTGCAATGCCTCGGTGAGCCGGCCTCTGCGCTCAGACTCCGTCAGAACGCAGACGCAAGCACCTACAAGCAATGTACCGAGTATTTCCAAAATGCTGACGTCAAAAGCATAGGAAGAGAAGTTCAGGACACGGTCACCTGGGCAAACACCCATCGGATGGTATATTTGTGCGGTCAAAGTCATAAAGGAACCATCCTCAATAACAACGCCCTTTGGTTTACCGGTCGAACCAGAGGTAAACACCGCATACAGAGCACGATCTGTACCCAAACGGGTCGTCTTGTGAACAGGCACCGATGCGCACTCGGTGTCGATCCTTCGAGGCATAATCACAACATTGTGGAACAGTGCCTCGGCCTCATGACGATGTTCGGGCAATGTCAGTATGAAAAGAGGCTTTACCTCTTCGCAGATAGTCCGAAGCCGCTCTTGTGGATGCGAGGTGTCTAGAAGGACGAAGGCTGCCCCTGCCTTGAGCACAGCCAACACCGCTACCACAGCCCAGCATGACCGATCCAAGTATATTGGGACAAAGACCTCTGATGTGGCTCCCTGCAAGCGTAATAGGCTAGCCACATGAGTAGAAAGAATGTCTAATTCTTTATACGTGAGGTCGAAGTCGGAAGACGAGACGGCTAGATTCGATGGTTGCCTGTCACAATGCCGAGAAATCACATCGGTGACCGACTCCAAACGTCGTTCAGGGAATCCAGTGTTCCAGGCTTGCAGCTGCTGGATATCTTTGTCATTGAGGGTAGAAATTTCGTGCACTGGCCTTTCTGGATGACGGTGCACCTGCTGCAAAATGTGGCTGAATTGGTCCAGCATATGTTCAACTTGCCATGTTGGAATAACAAACTCATCATTGGAAACTGCAACAGTCACCGTATTTGGATTGAGCATAACGGCGAGTTGGATGGCGTAGGTGTTTGACGCAGCATCCCCCGATGATGTTCCCATAGGTTCCATAGGGTGATCATTGCCGGTCCCCAAGTCTTCAACTTCGCCTCTCCCCTCCACCAGTAGGGTTTGGAAAGAACAAGCCTGCTTGGCCTCGGGTCCAATGGCGGCAATTTCGGGTAGTCCGACTTGTTCGAATGGAATGAGCTGTATTATCCGCTCTTGCAGATTTTCGAGGGCCTGTGAGACGGTCGCTTTATCATCGATTTGCACGCGCAGAGGAAGCGTGGCAATTGTTGGACCAGCCATGCCCTCAATGCCGTCGACGGATGCTGTTCGGCCAGGGGACACAATACCGAATACCACATCATCATTACTCTGGTAGTGAGACTGAACAAGAGCCCATGCAAAACGAATGGCGGTGGTTCGACTGACACATGCATCCATTACTGGGCCGGTCTCAATTGTTCGTACCGTTTGTTTCGAAGCCTGCGGCCGATATGACGTGGAAGGAAGTGCAGGGAATGGCTCAGCGGTAAGCTCTTGGAATTCGCGACGCCAGTGTTTGAGCGCGTCCTTTTGTTGAGACAAGGAGTGTCTGATGAATTCCTTGAATGGGGTCATCTCAGAGGGTACTAGCGCCTGGCCCCAGTAGGCCTGCCGTGCACGGTGCACAAGCAGAGGCAGTGACCAAGAGTCATATAGAGCATGATGAATGGTGATAACCAGGTCAAGTTGCAGAGATATCTTGGAACCCTCGCTTAGCACCGGCATGACTTCGAACTGCACCAGTGGCTGGCCTAGAAGAACGTTCCACTGTAACCTTTTGTCTTCCTTTATACCCGGGGAGATCCAGTGAAGCTCGCTGTTCTGTACCAGGACCTGCATGAAGCCAGACTCGGTGTGAATGAATCGGGTGTGCAGAATTCCGTTGTGTTTTGCCACCATCTCCCAAGCAGTTTTCAATAAAGACAGATCTGTATCTCTCCCTAGACGGAAACGATGGTATGCGATATATGACCCGGGGCGCTCTGCTGTCAAAGCTACCATACCGGCCTGCAATGCGGTACAGGGGTATATGTCCGCGATCTGCTCTATCGAGAGATTGCATTGCTCCATTGCCTGTGATATAAATTCTTCCTTGTGTTTTGTCGGGAGCATTGAGAACGCTGGTACGGAATCTTCTAACACTTTTGGTTCTGAACTTGGCGATTCCTTCGGTTCTGGCATTGAGTAATTCAGTGCGAGATCGCTAAGCTTAGGATTTAAGAAGATATCAGCGACACCCAGCTGAAAACCCTGTTCGCTAGCCCTTGTAGCTAGTCTCATTGCTGCGATCGAGTCTCCACCTAAGCGGAAGAAGTTGTCATCAGGTCCGATTATCTCTGCAGGGCGAGCTAGGACTTCAGCCCAGCATTTCTGTAATGTGAGTTCACCCTTTGTCAATTCCCTTAACTCTCGCAGGTGGCTTTTGGTGGCACATTGAGCAATCTGTTCTCGTAGCCCTTGACAAGCTGCATCCCGCACTTTTTTCCGGTCAATCTTTCCGTTCACCAATCGTGGTACCTGGTAGATAGGAATAAATGCAGAGGGAATAAGATAAGCTGGAACATCTACCCGAAGACGTGATTGCATCTGCTCCATAACCGGTTCAAAGGATTGAATATCGCTGTCTTCTGGTTGAACAATGGAGGCTACCAATTGCGCATCTTTTGCACCATTTGGAGAGATCAAATCTGCAAAGACTTCAGGGTCATTGACAGGGAAGCACTGCTGAACATGGTGCTCAACTTCAGCAAGTTCAATACGCTGTCCGCGCAACTTGACTTGGCGATCTTTCCGACCGAGATATAGTATAGAGCCATCCACAAGACGCCTCACAAGGTCACCTGTTCGGTATAAGACGCCGTTTTGGGGACTACGGATCTTGCATAACCAAATGGGGTATGGAACAAATGCTGCTGCCATGGCCTCCGGACGATTGACATAGCCGCGACCTATAATAGGACCCTCGATGAGCAGTTCTCCAACAGAACCCACAGGTACCAGCTTTTCTGGGTTGTTTGGATGCGCTACCCATGCGATACAACCAACAGGGTGTCCAATATTTGATTCATCCTGTGCGAGGTTTTGTGGCGATGGCTGGGCTGTGGAAATGACAGAACATTCCGAAGGGCCGTAAGCATTCATTAAGCGTACATGAGGTGACCAGCGACGAACATCGTCCCTCGTCATGCCCTCTCCACCGAGCACAAGTGTTTCCAAGCTCGACACATCCTGTGGATTTAGAATCCGTGCCACAGAAGGGGTCAGTAGTGTCCAGTTCACTTGCATCTCGCGGATTGCATGACCCAGTCTTTGATTTCGGTCTCTATCGGAGGGAATGCAGATACATCCACCGACCAAAAGCGTGTCAATCATTTCCACAATGCTAGCGTCAAATGCATAGGAGGCAAATTGGATGACTCGGGAGTTTTTATCAAGACGAAGTGCCTGGGTATGTGCGGCTGATGCTGACAGGAAAGACTGGTGCTCGATGACGCTTGCCTTGGGCCTACCGGTTGACCCAGACGTAAAAACAGCATATGCCGATGAATTTGAACTAGTCACTGATGGTACAATGACTTTTCGAATCTCCGAATGGCCTCGGTCTTCTGCGATGATGGTTTTCGGTGCTAGATTGGATGCAATTTCAAGGTATTTCGATGAGGTTATGATAACTGGACACTGGAAGTTCATTTGAACCATCTCTTGCAGTCTCTCTGATGGATGTGACGGGTCAAGTAAGATGAATGCTCCACCTGCCTTCATAATGGCGAGTATGGCGACAACCGTCCATCGAGATCTTTCACGGCATACTGGCACAAATACCTCGGGACCCACACCAAGTCGGGCCAGGTCTTTAGCCAATAACGACGAGAGAAGGTCAAGGACCTCATATGTGAACTGGCCATCCCAGGCATCGACAGCAGGGGATGTGGGTTGCGTCGTCGTGATTCGCTCTATGTTAGTGTGAATACAAGACTGTAATGTTTGTGGTAGGTTGTAATTGAAACGAAGCATGTGGCTCTCATTCATTCCCCTTGAAAGATTGATGTCGCTTAGACTGATGATTGTGGGATCAATAAGCTGGAGAACAATGTGATGAAAGGTGTCGGTAATTAATTCAGCCTGAGCTTCAGTCACAGTGTGCGTCCAGTACGTCAAATCACCATCAATGGTCTCATCACGGGAAGTGATATTGATAGTCAAGTCATACTGTGATTTGGTAAGTCATACAAATATAAAAAGGGCATGTCAGCCACTATTCCACACATACCTCAGTTGAGTCAATCCCATCTTCTGGTTGCAACTTGATCCTTTCGGACTGATCAGCAAACAGACTGCTGGGGTCCTTTTGTAATGACATCGCTGTATTGAACAAAGGTTGACCGGAGAGATTCAAAGAATGCATGACCTCTGCTAAAGAGCAATGTTGGTGATCAAGACTTTGAGCGTAGGCCGAATGATTTTCGGCAAGCGTCGAGAGGATCGATAACTCATCAGCTAGATGTAGGCGGCAAATCAAAAGATTGATCAAAGGCCCAGAGATATCATGCGCATCTTGCACTGGGATATCGCGGCAAGCGTTGAGATATCCAAAGCATACAGACTCGCTTCCTGTGTATACACGAAGAACAATACCCCAAGCGACTTGCAGCAAACTGGAAATGGTAATGCCATGATTCCGGCAGAAGGAGCTGAGATCTTTGCTGACACTCATGGAGAATGGTACGGATTTCAGAGAACTTGGTGTGGTCTTGTGCTCTTTCAACCCAATAGACGGAAAAATAGATGGGTGAACATCAGTCAAATATTCCTTCCAGTAAGATTCTGAGGACTTATTGTCCCGCGTTTGCAGATACCCGAGATACCTGCTATAGCAGCCGGCAGGCTTCTCGTCCAGTTTACCATTGAATGCTTGGTGCAATTCTGATAACAATCTTTGCTCTGTAATACCATCAACAAGAATGTGGTGGATAGCCAGCTGGCAGTAAGCTCCACCATTAGGCTCAATTGCGACAGTGAGCTGATGGGGTGGGCGACCCTTCGCGTTTGGCGATTTTGAATTTAGAAGGAACTCATCTGAAAGTGACGGAACTTGGTCTTCTGCACGCAATTCCGATCCCGACGACGTCTTGATGTTTGCCTCGCAATTTCTCAGAACTACTTGGACAGGATGACCGTGTCCTGTGACGCCATCAGTGAAGACAGTGCGCAAGATAGGTTGACGATCAACAACCTGCTGCCATGCTTGCTTGATCTCTGCGATATCAATTGGCTTGGCAGTTGTTGGGTACAGAGACCATCGAATATGCGACCAGTATACTTGAGGGTTTCTCAATTGGCTCAACCACATGCCGAGTTGAATGGGTGAGCAAGGGAACATGTCCTGGATTCCAGAGGGAGACACATCAAATCGACCTGAGACCTGATGGAGTAGGCTGTGAAGCTGCTCCTCGCTTGCAAGTGACAGCAACGGGAAATCGACAGCGGAGAGTCTCTGTTCATGCTGCAGCTCCATCGGGAGTTCCTCAAGTGTTTGTAGGCAATTGTCGATCCATTGATCTAGCCGGTCCTGATTCTGTAGTCTTTTGTTATAGATGAAAGACAAGTTGAGAGAGCCGTTCATGACTGTTGCGTTCACATCAATGAGGGCCATACGCGGCAAATCAGCTGCCATGGGGAGAAGAGTATCCTCTTGGACTGATGTCATCTGAAGGAGGGCACCTGGTCGTTCGAATTGTTGGAAAAGGCCGGTATAGTTGAAAAGAATCTCCATTGGCGAATGACCCTCGAATTTTTTGCGTCCGTCGGGGTGGAGGAATCGCGATGCAAAGTATGCCCATCCGTTGGTGGATATGCCGCGGCGACCGGCCTTAGTCAACTGCAAGATCCTCCTGACGCTGTCTTCTTTCTTAACATCTAAAAACAAAGGCGCAATAGTGGTGAACCATCCAACTGTCCGGGAGATATCAATATCTGCGTCCCAGGGCTCTCTTCCATGCCCTTCGCTGAACATAGTGGGTGCAGGTCGATTGTCAAATGCTTGAACAAAGGCATAGAGTACGGCTGCCTGAATGATTTCCACTGGCTGGGTGTGGAATGCCCCATTTGCAGCACCGATTATCGCCTCTGTTGTTTCCTTCGATACTGTGAGGGTCCGTCGTGTTGCATCCGCCCAAGTATTCCCACTTAGGATAGTCTCCGAACCCCAGTAGTCCATCGAGGGGCGTGGAATTTCAGTTTTCAGCGTTTCACTAGGATCAAGTGACCCTTTGGCATAGTCCTGTTGCAGTCGGCACCATTGTTGAAATGAAATGGAGAGAGGTTGGATGGTACGTCCTGTGCTGAGGATATCTTCCAGGTCTTGCAGAATGATGCGCCATGACACTAGGTCAATTACAAGGTGATGGGCCATCATGCCCAAAAACTGCTCCCCGCTGTCTGTAGTGATAACGTCAACAACAATCATCACTCCCTGGACGATGTCAAGCGTGTTCTGGCTGGTTGACAAAATCTTCTGCAAGGCTTTACGGTCATTCATAGATGGCACCTGATGCTGTCTAAATCGAAGACTTCTAGACACATCAGGACTGATAATTTGGCCCCATTGACCATCTCGTTGCTCGAAACGGGCACGAAGCATTGAATGGGTGGCAACAATCTTCTCAATAGCTCGCTTGATCTCGGGAGGTGGAAGGGGCTTTCCAAGTCGGAGAATGAACTCCAGAGTAAACTTATTGTGACCATTGGGCACTCGCTCAAAGAAGAGCTTCTGGATCGGGGAAAGTCCAAACCACACATCTGTTAGATCGTCCTCCCCGGCTGGGGCAAAAGCGACGGAGCCAGAATCTTGAATTCTTTCTGCCAGTTGCCTGATCGTTGGAAATCGAAAAATATCAGCAACAGCTACTTTCAGTCCGAGAGTACGACAGCCTGCAGCGACTTGCATCGCGCTGACTGAATCACCCCCCAAACGAAAGAAGCTTTCCGTGGTGCCGATTTCTTCAACAGTTCGATTTAGCGTCTTGGCCCAGATCTCTTGAAGTTTTTCCTCGCGGGAACTTGATGGTGCCTCCGGTTTCGTTTGCACAGCTCGATAAGCCTTCATCTCCTCCAAGGACATTTTATTGGCCTGCTCCTGGATGTAGCGTCGATTGGTCTTCCCAGATGGCGTTAGGGGTATATGGGATAGGGGTAGGAAAAACCGTGGAATCATGAAAGATGGTAGGACGTCCGACATGCTAGCCTCTGCTGCAGCACAAGCTTCACGAAACTCGTCGGTTGGAGGAAGGAACTCGGCTTGATGAGTGCCGTCATTTGAAGATGCAGGGAGACATATAAACGCTACGAGCAAAGCCTCTGGTCGCTGATCATTGATACCTTTTTGAGCAGATGACCGGAGAACTTCTGCAAGGGTTTGACGGGCTTTCGGAAATGCTTTGTGAAGGTGGTACTCAATGTCTGCCAGTTCTAAACGCTGTCCGTGTAGCTTGACTTGAGTATCCTTCCGTCCGAAATATCGGAAACTACCGTCTCTGGTTTCTTGAACCAGATCCCCGCTTTTGTACAATTTTCTGGATGGAACAGATCCAAATTGTAGACGCCAGGGGGGTGCTTCAACGAAGGACCGAGCAGTTTGCTCGGGCATCGATAGATAACCCTTGCCAACAATTGGTCCTTCTATTAATAGTTCTCCAGTGCAACCCAGTGGCATGAGCACCCGATGATCTTCCGGGTGAATAACCCATCCACATCCTCCTGTGCTGAACCCTATGTTCGCTGGATCGTTGCTCTTGAGATTTGGTTGTACACTGAACACTGCTGAGCACTCGGCTGGACCGTACGCATTTCCAACATGCACAAAAGGCTCCCAGCGGACAACGTCGCTAGCCAGAACTGCCTCTCCAACAAATACCAGAACCTTCAAGGACTTGACACTGTCAGGACTAATGATACGAGTGACACTGGGCGTCAGACAGGCAACGGTCACTGCAAATCGGTTCATAGATTCAACAAGGTGACTGTGACAGTCGTCCGTTGACGGGATGCAAACACAGCCACCCTGAATCAGAGTACTGATATGTTCGATAATGCAAGAATCAAAGGCTGGAGATGCAAATTGTAACACACGCGAATCTGGTGTGAAGTGGTATGGCTTGCCGTGCGCCACAGAACTTGACGCAAATCCTTCGTGATGAACAATTACACCTTTGGGGGTCCCGGTGGATCCAGAGGTAAATGTCAAATAGACGGGATCCTGTGAGCTGACTGAGGACCTCTTTGATGAGACGTTGAAGTGGAGCTGTTCGGAGTCAAAGGTGTCCACGTTGAGTAACACTGGAACCCCAAGCTGTGCTGCCAGTTCAATATGCAAGCCACACGTCAATACCAGGGGAGCTGTAACGGCTTCACACATAGTTCCTAGTCGGGACTGTGGGTGTGATGGATCTAACAGCACAAAAGCAGCACCGGCTTTCATCACAGCAAGCATGGCGACAGCCATCCACTTAGTCTTTCCCAAGAGAAGAGGTACAAATGACCCACGGCCAATATGATGCGAGGAAAGATGGTCTGCCAATTCCGAAGACAGGTTATCAAGGGCTAGGTATGAATAGTTGCCATCCCAGCCGTTGATAGCCAGGGCATGAGGTTGTTGTTGCGTGCGCATTTCAATTAGAGTATGAACACACGGCATGGCTGCAGGAGGCCTCGTCGAGATATTATGGCGGCGGAGATTACTCAAATCTTCTGGGCTCACGACACTAATATCAAACAGGGGGAGGCTCGGCTCTGTATCGATCTGCTCGTAGATATGAATGAATTGGGAGAGTATTCGTTCCATTTGACTGGGCTCGGTTGCTGCTGGGTCGAACGAAGCCTCAATGGACATCATGGTGGTCGAAGGGCGGCATCGTAGGATCAAAGGATACATGTCATATGTCATTTGGGTCGATCGACTCTGGGAGAATATGTCGGGAAGTTGATGGCCATCTCGAGGCTCGACGGAGATAAGGGTCTGGAAATGACACGCTGCTGCTGGACCAGGTCCAAGACGAAGCAGATTTTGTAATCCAACATGTTCGAATTCCATGGATTCTGCCCATTCGTCCTGTACTGCAACCAATGCCTCAGCAACGGTATTCTGCCGGCACAGCTTGATGCGCACCGGTACACTAGCTAGGGCAGGTCCGCTCAAGTCCTGCACTCCGACAACTGACACTGCTCGACCCGCATTGACTGCTCCAAATAATGTGTCGTCAGAGCTAGTGTAGACCGATTGCAGGAGCGCCCATGCCAAGCGAATCTTGGTGCCGACAGTGCTCGAGGAAATTTTGCCGTCTTGGATGCTAAAGGCTCTCTCTATTTGCTCGGTTGGTCTGGCAGAATGACCCACTGTGGGTAGTTGAGGAAATGCCCTCATCGTGGCCTCGTGTGCATCGCCGAATTTGGATTTCCAGAAAGCATTGGATTTGTCTTGGGTCCGCTGTACATGATCCACTAGAGGCCGAAATGGGTTGAAAGACAGTTCCTCGCCCCTGTAGGCGGCGGCAGCTTGGCGCAGCAACAATGCGATAGACCAGTGGTCACAGATGGAATGATGGATCGTCACTTTCAGCTTATTTTCGGTGACGTTGAAGAAAAAATACACCAGCGGAGCGCCTGCTCGCCAGGAAGGGCTGGTAATCTCACCATGTATGCCATCATCGGTCTCTTGAACCTGCCATGGAATTGATCCTCGCACAACTGCCTGCACACAGCCGCGCTGACTCGTTGGAATCATACGAGTTCTCAATATCGGGTTGGCTTGAGCTGTGCTAATCCAGGCCCTCTTCAGCTTATCGTGGTCAATCTCTCGTGGAAGACGGTATTCGTGTTCGATGGTGTATGCTCTTGGGTCTTTGAAAGTGAGGGCTATCATCGCTTCCTGGAGGGCAGTGCAGGCATATACGTCTTCAATCTCGTCCAGGGAGCAATTGCATTGATCCGCCACTTGTTGCCAGAGTTCATCCATTGAATCCTCGCTCTCAGTCGACGGAGTGGGAGGTTCTTTGTTGAAAGAGCTCAATGTTTCCTCCAATGAGCCTCTGGACTCCACTGACTCTTCCGGTGGAGTGATGACCCCTGTGGCAGGGACATCTATTGAGGGTCTCATACTAAATTCGAGGTGCTTTGGCACCATGAGCTCAACTCCTTTGCTCTTCACTCGAACAGAAACTATACCTCTGTTTTGGGGTTTGATATTAACAGACCTGTGCCACTCAATACTGTCTGGTGTCGTTCCCTTTTTATTCAACACTCGACCAATCCTGTCAGCAGCATTGCCATCTGCTATGAGAATAGCTAAGAGGTAATGAAATGAAGTTTATACGAGAATATCGGTGACATTCCATAGTACCTAGGGCTACGGCCCGGATAAACATTATGCGCCCTGATCCAAGGGAAAAAATTTCGCATAAACCGTGGTATACACACTCATCAATGTAACATAAAGCTTCCTTGACGCACGCTGTAAACTCTGTATCAGCAAATATATACATTATGCACAAGTATTTTCTCCCTTTCCGGCGTTTTCCGGCGTTTTCCGCTTCTTTTTTCGTTCTACCAAACAATCCACCATGGAAATTCATCATCGATTGAGGCTTATACTAAGCTTTTTAAAAAATGTTACTGAGGAATAATTATGTTCCGAAGCCGGGGATTGGTACCTGAACGATTGCGTGAATTGCTAGCTGTCTGCGGAATAAGAATTTAAATTGTAGGTTACATCCGAAGCGGAACCCGGGTGCTTGCAGCGCATATTGACCCACATTTGGACCCACTTGACATCATTTCTCCAATATTGGTTAAAAAGAGAATCCAAATGCAACGATTTTGAGACTACCTATGGGACGACCGAATAATTTTTGTTTGATGAGAAGGAGCGGGTGGCTGCGGTAGCCTTTGATGGAAATTATAGGTCACGTGACAACGGACTCAGAGCGCCAAGGTTTCCGTCGGTTGATTCCGTTTGAAAGAGTGCCATCCTACTTACACACGAATCCAGAACTACAATGGTGCAGAACTCCACCTTGATCGACAAAGAGTCTGCTGTTATCAAAGCCCTGTTCTCTGTCAGCTTCCCCACAGCGTGTCGAAACGCACATGCCGACATCGCGAGAGAGTAACTCCATCACCAGTCCCGACATGGTCGCTCGTTCAGCGAAGTCAAAGGACGAGGAACCCAAACCAGCAACTCTCGGTAGCTATGCGGTAGGCTCTAATCTATTGATGGTTCTCGATTTACCTACTGTCGCTCACACTGTCTCCAGAGAATTCTATCATATGGTGCCGCTCATGGGGGCATTTATATTATGATCTTGGGGCTGGTTTGTGCCATGGCTTCGGGAATTGTACGTTATAGCAAATCTTGAGATGCACTCAGGTTAAACTAACAACATTTCAGGCTCTTCCGTTGATGAACATTGTCTTTGGCCAACTGGTGGGAACTTTCAATTCGTACTTTGTGCCGGGATCGGGTATTACAGAGCAAACATTCAAGTCCTCGGTCAACCAAGACAGGTAAGCGTCGCACTATATTTGTTATGCAGCAAAGAACTTACCATCTTCTTCTAGCTTGTATATTGTGTATTTGTTCATCGGAAAGTTCTGTCTCACGTACACGTCCATGGTAACTATGATCTTCTATCGCCGTACCTCCGTCGTTACTAATACAAGAAAGCTTTGTTTTCGATTGATCAGCCTCCGAGCCTCAGGGGCCTTGCGCTTGGAGTATACCCAAGCTCTCTTTTCACTTCCAGTGAGCAAGCTGGACGAGATGTCAGTCGGAACTGTCACACATGCGATTACGGCGCTGTCAAATACGATCCAGCAAAGTGTTTCTGATAGACTCGCCATTCTGTTTCAGTCGCTTGCCTTGCTCATCGCAGCTTATGCAATTGCTTTCCGTTATTCCTGGGCACTAACGCTTGTCGTCAGTGCGGCCATATTATTTGTGATCCTTGGATTTAGCCTGACAATGCCATTTTTGGTGAAGGCGCAGCAGGGTGTGGACCAAGCAGATGAGAAACATGCAGCTCTCGCCTCAGAAGTATTTGGCTCTATTCGGACAGTGCTCGCCCTGGGTGCTGAGCAACCACTCTTCAAGAAGTATACACGGTGGGTCGAGGAATCACGAAAACGTGGCCTGGGTATGTCTTTGGTTAGTGGACTTCACCTTGGGATGCTCTTCTTTGCCATGTATGTCAGCTTCTCCCTTGCCTTCTGGTTTGGATTGAAGCTGTATCGCGAAGGCCACATTGCCAATATTAACACCGTGATCACGTATGATTATCCCATCTTTTGAATACTGGTGGTGTTGTGTTTTAACAATTGTTTAGGGTATTCTTTTCTGTGCTCCTGGTGGTCACTATATTGGGGGGCATTGCGGGGCCATTGATGGCTATCACGAAGGCCATAGGTGCATCAGGTGCATTTTTCGGCGTCATCGATTCAAAGCGGGAGAATGTGCCTGGAATTCGAGATCCGGAGTTATCCCATGCTGATATCGTGTTTGAAAACGTGATATTTGCCTATCCCACACGAAGAGAGATGACCGTGCTGAAGGGATTCAATGCACGATTTGAACGAAATAAAACCACGGCGCTGGTTGGATCCTCCGGCTCGGGTAAAAGCACTATTGTCGCTTTGATGGAGCGATGGTATCAAATTCAGCCCGAAGAAGCAGAAGAACAGTCTTCTACGCCGGGTCAAATCCGTGTGGGAGCTCACAACATCAATGACTTGGACGTGAAGTGGTGGCGATCCCAGATTGGACTTGTTCAGCAAGAGCCGTTCTTGTTCAATGATACAATATACAATAACGTTGCATTTGGTTTGATCGGATCGCAGTGGGAGGATGATACAGACTCCGTGAAGATGGAGCTCATCACCGAAGCCTGCAAGCAAGCATTTGCAGATGAATTTATCGACCGCCTTCCCATGGTATTGTTTCACCTTTTCCGCTGCTTATTTACTTATTTACATTATCTGATTCTTCCATCTATAGGGTTACTCGACCATTGTCGGGGAAGGTGGAATCGCATTGAGTGGCGGACAGCGCCAAAGAATTGCCATCGCGCGAAGCATCGTCAACCAACCCCAAATTCTCGTTCTTGATGAAGCAACCAGCTCGATAGATGTTCAAGGAGAAAAGATTGTGCAAGCAGCTCTCGATCGTGTATCCAAGGATCGCACTACAATTATGATCGCTCATCGCTTGTCCACTGTCCGCCGCGCGGACAAGATCATCGTTATGAAAGACGGCAAAGATATTGAAGAAGGTTCTCATGAAGAGTTGATACTCAAAGAAGGGATATACCACAGCTTGGTTCATGCGCAACAACTGGAGCCGCTGACAGATATGGTGGAAGCCGACGTTTCGGTTTCGATTTCTCCGCAGAAAGAAGAAGTCATGCCTGAAGATTACACCAACAAAGAAGACAGCAATCAAGATTGCCAGAAGACACCCGAGCCTGAAAAAACCTTCGGCTTTTTCCACAGCTTTGGGGTGCTTATTTATGAGAATCGTAGCCATTGGGTCCTATATGCACTGACGCTAATCGGGGCTGTAGGGGCAGGTTGTAAGAATGCACCGTCTTCTCCCGCAAATTCCCAGATATAAGCTTACATATTCCACCAGCCGGATTTTCCCTACAAAGTTGGCTTTTTGCCAAACTTGTACAGGTTTTTCAGTTCACTGGCCAGAAGCTTGTGGACGCTGCGAACTTCTGGGCATTGATGTTTTTTATCCTCGCCCTTGCTATGGCGGCCTTCTATTTTATGTTAGGATTTGCGTCGAATTCAATCTCAATGGTGAGTACAAACGCCCACAGATTCCAAGCAAGACTAACATGTTCAGTTTGTTGTCTCCGCTGCTCGGATGGATTATTTCTACAACCTCTTATCCAAACCGGTGTCGTACTATGATGGCGAGAATAATTCCTCGGGTAGTCTGGTTTCTAAACTCTCCACTGATTCAAAACAGTTGCAGGAGATGTTTGGTCCTACTGGTGTTTTTCCTCTCATCTCAATCTTCAACATTATGGGATGCGTTGCAATCTCCTTCTCCTTCGGATGGAAACTGGCGGCTGTCACCTTTTTTGCCGCCATGCCGTTCATATTCCTATCTGCCTTCATGCGCATTCGATACGAGATCAAATTCGAGGCCCTAAATGCCGCGGTTTATGCCGATAGCTCCAAGTTCGCAACCGAGGCAGTCGGAGCCTTCCGGACAGTTACTGCTTTGACCATGGAAGACTCAATTTTGAAAAGATATTCAAGCCTGCTGAAAGATCAGCGTCAAAAGGCCATCCGGAAGGCATGGTACGCAACGTTGATATTTGCGTTTTCTGACAGTGTTGAGCTATGCGCCATGGCGCTCGCCTTCTGGTACGGCGGCCAGCTCCTCGCATCCCACGAATATGATCCAGTTGTATTTTTCGTGGTCTACATTGCCATCATTCAAGGCGGTCAATCCGCTGGGCAGTTCTTCAGTTTTGGTCCAAATATTGCACAGGCTAAGGCTTCTGCCAATCGCATATTGGCTGCACGACTACCTGCCACGGGACAGATTCAGCCTGTTCCGACGGGGCCCCTCTATTCTTCGGGTGACACCTCAAGTTCCTCGGTTGAAATAAAAAATGTCTCCTTTCAATATTCTTCTCGCGAGGTACCAACATTCGTTAATCTGAATATCTCCATTGAGAGTGGTCAATTCGTAGCATTTGTCGGACCTTCGGGCTGTGGGAAATCTACGCTTATCTCGCTACTTGAGCGCTTCTATGACTGCACTCAAGGAACTATCCTATTTGGTGATCGAGACATTCGTTCGATTGAAATGTCCTCTTACAGAAGTGCCTTGTCGCTCGTCTCCCAGGAGCCGAAAGTCTTCGAAGGCACCATACGTGAAAATCTCCTTCTTGGTTTGGAAGCTCCCAATAACCCGACTACTGAGGACCAAATGATTCAAGCATGCAAGGACGCCGAGATTTATGACTTCATAGTATCGCTGCCAGACGGTTTCTTGACGGAACTTGGCGTCAACGCTCAGACGTCGATGAGTGGTGGGCAAAAACAGCGTATTTGCATTGCGCGGGCCCTTATCAGAAAACCGCAACTTCTCCTTCTTGATGAGGCTACATCCAGTTTGGACTCTCAGTCGGAAAGCCTTGTACAAGGTGCTATGGAGAGACTAGCCAGCAAGCGAGACATGACTATTATTGCCGTTGCGCACAGACTAGCAACGATTCAGAAAGCTGATGCAATTTTTGTCTTTGGAGAAGGGGCGGCAGGGCAGGGATCGAGGATTATTGAGTCCGGAACACATCATGAATTGTTGCGCAGAAAGGGGGCTTATTGGTTGATGGTATTTTTCCCCCAGCCACATCCATTTCTTATAACTAACGTGATTATAGTGTCAAGCGCAAGCTCTAGACCGGTGATGGAAGCTTTCAAGCACTCTTTATTACCTTCTCCTATATTATACTTATCTACGGAGTACTCTGTATATTTTCAAGAATAGTGCAAAATACGTTAATTCCCCAGCTTGCGCTTCCGCCTAAAACACCGAGAAAGGCTGACGAGAATGCGTATAATTGGGGCAAGTGTGGCGGGTTTAATAAATAACTCACATCCTACCACGACCGCCCGGCCGAGAAGGGACCGTGCCAATGATAGATACTGTATATTTTCAAATAAATACAATCAATTAGCAGAAAAATGCGTCGGCTACATACTGGTACCATGTGATTAATATTAATTATTGGTATTGGTATCACAGGCAAAAGAAAAGCGGTGGCAGGGTAGACGTGACTCCTTGGCTCGGGACATTATCGCCCTATAGGGAGTATGGAGTACTTCATAATCAGATCGACATGAAGTCTCCTCGCTTGGGATCGTCGTATTTTAGGTCAATCATCTGATAAAGTCGATAGACCGCGCTGTTGTCGATCTCTCCGAGATCGTGTACACAGACCTTTTATGCAAATCCTTTTTACACATCCAGCTCCGCTGAGCTGCACTGTTCAGAAGTTGACTGTTGTTCTCCTCGATTACACCGCTTCGTTGGTCCCATGGTGGTATCACGGGGTGTTTTGTGAAGATTCATCTATGTACTCCGTATAGGGACACGGACAAGGCCAACGATGATAATCCCTGGGTGCCAAGGCATATACAGATAAGGGGAGATCTGCATAACCAGGGGGGAATGTGACAGATATCGAAAATATCTCATATAATTCTCTCGGCCGATGCGCCGAGAGGCCAATGGCGCCAAGAAACTCTCAATGATTCTGCAGCCGAAACGAGCCGACAAACCCGCAAACGGAGATCCCATGCTTCACTACCAGCAAGGATCAGATGCACAATATAATCATCTTACTATGTCAAGCACATACCATAGGGCGTGGAAAACAGGGCTTCCCGTCCGCTCAGCTGTACGTGAGTCTCACTGATCTACAGAGTACTCGTGTTTTTGAAGCAGCGATGAAACTTTGCTACATAACTCGAATTTGTTAGCATCTATGGACTATATCATATTTCACAGACGAGTGGATCCGAAGCCAGCGGCAGAAATCATAGTTTCTGGGTGAATCTATGATCGACAACTTGACGAAGTCCATTGCGGAAAGTCACTCTGGAGATCAATCTTAACTCATGCTGTAGGCGAATACATGTGGGTCAAGGTGTCTGTCTGGTTTAGGTGTTCGCCCGTAGGTATCATAGGGGCCTTATTCCCTTCCAAGCAGAAGAACATAGTCACCTATAAACGAATGCACAATAAATCTGAGGAAGGCAGGGGACTTAGCAGACATCAAATGCATTATCAGTTATCTTACTGTCCATGTAACTGATTCAACGATTCGATCTAAATTCAAGATGGGGCTTTCGTTGTGAAAACTCGTCAAGCTATACTTGTGGCACTATATGAGAGCTCCATTGAGGCGGGGGGAAGTAAGTGGACCTGTTGAGGCTGTAGCTGACTACTTGCGAACCCTTGAGCTCTGAGTAAATGTCACATGGAACTTTTAGACATTTCGGTTCTAAAATCGAGACTTATATCAATCATTGTGTATATTGTGTATATTCTGGTCTAATATATTCTTGATTTGTGTTGTTAGCACTGTTCGAGTCAAGCGCAGAACTCGCCCGAAAGTTATACTAACATAAAGGTGCGTGAGAAAATATGATCGGAAAATATCTGATCTGGCCTGTTGTCGTATTGCCATTACTCGGCTATGCTATCATTATTATTATTTATCAAAGGTTATACTTAGAATGGTCGTTTGCACAAATTATCTAAACATAATGATATCTGAGAAGACTAGTGGAAAGACTATAGAAAAGGCATCACAAGGTCGCCTATTCGGCTGATTATTCTAGTTTTACAAAATTCAAAAACTGTAGAGGAAGTCAAAATTTGCCGTGTTGAGTTTAATCACTGATATATCAGAATGATTCTATTTGGGGATTCCAAAATGGTTGCGAGTTGCCGCGTGAACTTCCGAAGAAATGGCCATTTGGGATTAATCGCATCAAAAATCTCTGAGAAACAAACGCAGAAGGTCAGCTCCTTGCATATCTTTGCAAAATAGCAGAGGACTACGAGCCTCAGAATAATCTCACCCAATATCTGTTGTTTGGACTTAGGGCCTTTCATGTCTTACATCCTAAGAACGTCAAGGCTGTTCAAAGGTGAGTGTCCTCGATAGCGCGCCTTCAAAGATTTCCAATCTCGTCTAATTATCAAATCACTACCAGATTATGGGTTCGGTGTTAGGCCGCAAATTTTTCACGCCTCTGCTGGGGAATGGAGCTTTTACTCAGGAGCGGGTTGAATGGATCCATTAAAGAGACCTTCTGCGCAAACAAGTGGAAATCCAAAAAAGCTAGTCTATAATCTTGAAAATGAAGCTCATAAAGAGAGGACCGGCGACGAATGACTATGGAGGAAGAGAGATATATTTACCAAGCAGGCAGGGCCTCGGGCATATACACATCTCACCAATCCATGCATGTACCAACACAACATATTACCCACATACAACAAACAAAATAACAAAACAAAAACATACAACAGCATGTCTAAGGTGATGGTCACCTGACGCCCACGGTTCGGGCATGGGCGGCTCGCCGCTCTATTCAGGGCACTCTGGGCTGATATTCAGCTCGTATAGCAAATGTACATTTCCACATTCTAATCGAAAATGGTACATGACATTTTCCCCCTCCGCTTTCATCTCTCTAAACTCGCTTTATCACGAGTAAGATATATATTAGGCATATCTCAACATTGAATTGTATAGCTAATAATAAATCTAGCGGGTAGTGCTACCGCGAATAGAATCTAGTTTTAGTTATAAGTTGTTTTTGAGTAAGTCTAGCCTTGGGAGTAGAGAAGTTTTGGGTACAATAGTGTGTATTTTTTGTAACCTAATTTCGCCGACGGAAAGCACGAGAGAAGATCAATATACACATTCGAGAAAAAGATTCACTATATCTCGAAATAGAGAAGGCTAGGGGCTAATCCGTGAGAATCTATAAAGGGTTACTATTTTTGAAGAGGTTCCACTACAATTTCTATTAGTTTTTATTTTGTAGCGCGTGAAATCGCACGGCTAGTAAAGAAGAATCGATTTTGAAGCTTCAAAACGATATGCTACTTTACAAATAGAGATATTTTTCTTATTCTTAATAGCCTAGGTAGCCAATAATATCCTATCATCTTACTCTGCTAGATTCCTAACGGATTGAGTGCAAATTAGTGTCGTAATGAGTGGTTAAATTTATTAAGTGGTAGTTCCTAGACGTATTTTAGGTCAATAAGTTATGTAGTAAAGTATTTTAGCTTTATTAAACCAATTTATAATCTAGTTATATGATCTATTGCTTAGTACGATTAGTTCAGATATAGTTATAGAGTTCTTAATTTAGAGGTATTCTTTCCTTTCCGTATTATATCAATCTTCTTGCTGCGGAGTCACCTGACGTTGGGCTGCAAACTTCGGCCCCTCTTTCCTTCAGCCAAGAGTTAGACAAATACTTAGACAAATACCCTATCAAAAACGTTCATGCGATGAACTGTAACATGGGATCAAAATCATTCCACGACAGCAACTATGGCCTCCAGATTGGAGATAATTATGGACGGCTTGATGCACATTTTCATCTACCTCCAGGTCAGTCAAGAACCGAATAAGGTTATGGCCGTTTTATTAACCATCGCTTGTAACACCAGAGCGGCCGGAGACTCCTCCTAGCCCCTTATCAAATGTTCCGTTCCCACGCAATGCAGACTTCGTTACTCGCAACACGGTGCTTCCCTGGATTCACGAGAAAAGCTCAGTGCCGGCGTCAAGGATAGCGTTGGTCGGCCTCGGTGGTGTCGGGTAAGTATAGAGAAGCCATTGTGCGATATGTTCCTAAAATTTAGTAGGAAGACGCAACTTGCTATCGAGTACTGCTACCAGGTTCGATCACAATCGCCGGTGACATGGGTTTTCTGGGTTCATGCAAGTAATATGGTTCGGTTTGAAGAAGGGTTCCGAGCCATAGCGGACCGGGCCAAAATCCCAGGGCGCCAGGATCCTCAGGTAAACATATTCAAATTGGTTGAAGACTGGCTCTGGGATGAAAAGAGAGGGAAGTGGCTTCTAATTATTGATAACGTCGATGACGATGGTTTCCTGTGTAAACCCCCAACGACTGGGACGAGGAGCCAGTTCAACTTGAACTTGACAAAACCGCTCTTGGAATACCTTCCGAATAACACGAATGGATCGATTATCTTCACGAGTCGAAGTCGGGAGATTGCAGTGAAAATGGTCCATGATAAGAACCTCATCGAAATTAAGCCAATGGAAATGTTCGAGGCATTGGAGCTGCTCCAAAGAAACCTTGAACAACCAGGGGGAGACCAAGAGAGTCGAAAATTAGTGAACGCGTTAGAGTTTATGCCACTAGCGATCATACATGCCGCTCGCTATATCCAAAGGGGCAAATATTCGGTATCGCAATACCTGGAAGTCGTCCAAAAAAGTGACTATGAGGCGATAAGGCTTCTTGAAAAAGAGGCAGGTAACGTCCATCGGGACTGGGAGGCAAAGAATTCAATCATAATGACGTGGCAAATATCATTTGATTATATACGGCAAACAGAGCCTTCTGCTGCCGAGTTGCTTTCTTTGATGAGCTTTTTCGATCGACAAGGAATACCAGAGATACTTATTCGGCCTCAACCGAATGTCAAATGCATATCACGTTCGAACCCTCGGGGTGATTCCAGTGAAGGGGAGACATCTGAGTCTGACACAGGCGCCACTTTCAAAGATGATATCGAAACACTGGAGGATTATTCATTTATATCAAGGAGTAACGATGGGCTCTTTACGATACATCGGCTAGTGCAGCTATCTACCCGTATGTGGTTAAGGTCTTATGGGAAAATACACCACTGGAGAGAGAAATGCATCAGCAATTTATTTCGCGAGTTTCCCACTGGTCTATATAAAGACTGGGCGAAATGCCAGTTCCTTATTCCTCACCTTCGATCAGTGATGTCTCAACGACCGAAATCACCAGAATCTCTACGACAATGGGCAACTCTACTTCTCAAAGGCGCATGGTATGCGTCACAGCGTGGTGACATCGCAGATTTAAGGGAAATGGCATCAAAGTCAAGAATCGAAAGGTTGGCTTTATCAGGTGAAGACCATGAAGAATTTCTTGATAGCACAGATATGTTGGCAACAGCATACTTGCTTGAGGGTCTATGGAAGGAGGCCGAAAAGCTCTTTTTACAAGTATTAGAGACTCGCAAGACAAAGCTTGGCCATGATCATCCTAATACGCTGAGGAGTATGGCTAACCTCGCGGTGGCGTACCGGAACCAGGGTCGGTGGGGTGAAGCCAAACAGATTCAGTTTCAAGTGGTGGAAACGAGTAAAGCTAAGCTCGGCGACGATCACTCCGACACGCTAAGGGGTATGGGCAACCTAGCGGTAACGTACCGGAGCCAGGGCCAGTGGAAGGAGGCAGCGCAGCTCTATACACAGGTCATAAAGACTTATAAGACTAAGCTCGGCGACGATCACCCCGATACGCTAAGAAGTATGGCAAACCTAGCATCGATATACTGGAGCCAGGGCCAAGCGGAAGAGGCCGAGCAGCTCGATATATATGTGGTAGAAAAGAGCAAGACCACGCTCGGCGACGATCATCCTGACACGCTAAGTTATATGGGCAACCTAGCATCGACGTACTTGGACCAGGGCCGATGGGAAGAGGCCGAGCAGCTCCAGGTACAGGTGATAGAGATTCGTAAGACGAAACTCGGCGAACACCATCCTATGACGTTGATGGGTATTGCCAACCTAGCATCGACGTACTCGAACCAAGGCCGATGGGAAGAGGCCGAACAGCTCCAGATACAGGTGGTAGAGATCTACGAGATGACAATCGGCGAACATCACCCTGATACGTTGATGAGTATTGCCAACCTAGCATCTTTGTACTCGGACCAGGGCCGACGGGAAGAGGCCGAGAAGCTCAACGTATATGTGATAGGGATACGCAAGACAAAACTTGGCAGCGATCATCATGACACGCTGACAAGCATTGCCAACCTAGCATCGGTGTATTCGCACCAGGGTCGATGGGAAGAGGCTGAGCAGCTCTTTGTGCAGGTGATAGAGATTCGCAAGACGAAACTCGGCGAACACCATCCTATGACGTTAATGAGTATTGCCAACCTAGCATTGGTGTACTCGCACCGGGGCCGATGGGGAGAGGCCGAGCAGCTCTTTACGCAGGTCATAGAGATTCGCAAGATAAAACTCGGCGGAGATCATCCCGATACACTAGCGAGTGTTGCCAATCTAGCATCGGTATACTTGGACCAGGGCCGATGGGAAGAGGCCGAGCAGCTCCTCATACAAGTCATAGGAACCCGCAAGATAAAACACGGTAGCGACCATCCTGATACATTGACAAGTATGGCCAACCTAGCCGTGAGCTATATGAGCCAGTGCCGATGGGAAGAGGCCGAGAAGCTCCTTATACAAGTGATAGAAACCCGGAAGACGAAAATTGGCGGCGATCATCCTCACACGTTAACGAGTATGGCTAACTTAGCCTCGACGTACCGTAAACGGGGCCGACAGGAAGAGGCCGAGCAGCTCGATGTATATGTGATCGGAATACGCAAGACAAAACTTGGCAGCGATCATCCTGACACGCTGACAAGTATTGTCAATCTAGCGTCGGAGTACTTAGACCAGGGCCGATGCAAAGAGGCCCAGCAGCTCCTTGTGCAGGCGAAAGAAACTCTCAAGATGAAGCTCGGCTCACCCTCACATGCTGACGAATATGATCAATCTGGCGTCGACATCTTAGACCAGGGCCGGTAGGAAGAGGCCGAGTTGCTAGACATGATGGATGTTCGCAAATCTTGACCCTGTCATATCATTTGACAACTACTGAACCCATACATTACTTTGATTGCTTCAAGGGCCAGTCTCGGTGAACTTGTGCTGAGTGAACTATAGATGCTGCTAGACACGCAGCCAGTGTGATTATGGATGGCCGAGACTCACTCAACGGGCCAATGCGGCTTAGTTGGTACCCATATCTTCGAGCATCACATGCTCTTACTAGTCAAATTCATGAGCCATCTTGTCAGCCTTTTACATTCTCAAGCCCTGGGGTAATTCGGTATTTAAAAGTAGGTAGTCGAGGCGGATAATCGAGGTGGTTGGAACTGATTGCGTTCCTCCCTATATCGGTGAGTTAGTAGTAGGTGGCTTCCAGCGAACTTCAGGAACAAGTTTGATTCTCCTAGGCAGCCCTTCTTCTTTTCTCTTACTACTATCTTGATTCTAGAGGGACATGTGTCAACCGGTAGAAGTTAGTACTAGAGAGTTGTGATCAAAACATGTTTGTGAGAAAAAGTTCAGTATGGGGGGTCGGAGGACACGTCAGCGGTTTAGGGGGGTGCAGGATCTTCAGGTGTAGAATAGTGGTGTTCAGGGCATTCAGGTGAATGGGCTGAATGGACTAAAGAGTAGGGCGGCAAGAGGGGATTTCCTAACGAATAAAAAAACAAAAACATACAACAGTGAGGATTCGCTGGTGGTCACCCACCCAACTACTAACTCACCGGCGTGTGGCTTAAGTACGGCTGAGCGGACGGGAAGCCCTGTTTTCCACACCCTATGGTCGTATGTATCAGGTTATGTAATGGAGAGAACTATAGAGGAACACACTAGCAACTCCGAGGCTAATTTCCATATGCAGTTATCACTTGATAGCCCTTAAACTAAGCGGCCATTGGCTTCAAGGTACAAAAGGGCTAGAGGAGGGCTCACTACTTAAGCAAGAATACTTACCGGTTGCTTTCCAGCGGGGAGGTACTTGATGTATTGGTTAATGCCATTGAGCTTGCCTATCAACACTCGAATCCGCGTTGTCAGAGTAGATATAATGCGGTATACCTCGGCCTTCTTAATCTCAATAGCTTATCCTTGTGATCTACCTCATCTAGATGACATGGTATTAGATGGGTGAAGTTCCCATTTGAGTAAGTCTCTTATTTCTATCAGGGTTATTGTTGTCAGCACTGGCAACTGTGAAAACTTCTAACATCCTAAATGCGAATAATTTGTGATACGCAATATGCAATATTATATCGAGTTAGAGGGCTTTAGAATGATGAAAGAATTTGGAGGGACAGAGAAAAGACTGAATGCAATTGAAAGCCATTCTATCTAGCACTCAAACGTATCGATTGCATAGAACAATTGTAAACAGAACACAGAAGAAAAAAAGAATTGAATGAGTGTTATACTCAAGCATCAACCGGCATAAGCCAGGATGTTCGAGAAAGTTGGTGGATGTAGATAAAGGCCTAAAACAGAGCGTTGAGGGAAATGTGATAGCCCCTCTTTTTGTTCCACTCGCGGCGAATTGATCGAATATTCAGTGAACCCGTTTGGAATCAGCAAATAAACATCATTCTGACTGTTCAGGATGCGGGCGGCTCTAAAGCTCGTCGGCGATATCTTCGTCGTCGTCTTCGTCGTCGTCGGCAATGGCGGCGCGATTCTGTCCATAAGTGGAGCCCCGTCCGGAGCTGCAATCTATGGCGCCGCCGCAGCAAGGGTTCTTGCTACTCTTCCAGATACAGTTGTTCTTGTCCGCACGAATGTCACAGGGAACCTCGAGAAGCTCAAACTCAATGCATGCATCGGGGTTGATAGGCCTCTGGGTGATGCCAGGGTTGGTATTAGGGCAGGCCTGGGAGAGTCCCGCGTCGAATCCAGTGAGGCAGTACTTGCCACAGGGCCACTTGGTCATGGAGAACTTTCCAGCTTTTTCATATTTCGGGGTTCTACCGATGTGACGGCCATTCTTAGAATCATCCAACCATTGGCCGCCACCCTTTCCGGTGTCGACAGCACCGTGAAGATCCTTGATGGCAAATTGGGTGCTTGGGTTGACAGGAAGGCCAGGTGTACAGGCCTCATCCTGGCAGAACTGGAGCTTGGCAGGTCGCACGAACTTGCCGAGCGCAGTCTGCGAGTACTGATTCCTGTTGAAAGTCAAGTGCTTCCCCGTGCTGCCGGTAAGGTAGTAGCATTTTCCTGCTCAGAGTTAGCTATTTATTCTCAGTTGGAATGCAGGGCTGGGGTCAGCATACCGGTCTTCACGCCAGATTCGCACTCCGCAGGATCCACGACAGGGTCAGCGACAGGATCAACGACAGGAGGTTTCTTCTTGCACTCCGTTCCATCAAAAGTAAGGCCCTCGACACAGCACTGAAAGCCCACATCTTTGGATCCAGCCACGTCATGGCCTGTTGCACAACAATGCCACTCGGTTTCCGCAGAACCCTTGAGAGAGGTGTCCACGGGACAACAGGTGGCTTGTCTTTTGCCTGGAAGCAGATAAGGTGTGTCTTCACGACACCTGAAGGATTTATCATATTTGCCTTCTTTCCAGAACACTGTATTGCCTTCGATTTCGGGCACTGAATCGTCAGCTCCGACCTTCACTAACTCGGCCTTCAACCCGTATGCAAAGTACGCATTGAGGAGAGCAAAAGCCCCCATAGTAGATGTCCGCATGGTTACCTTGATAGAGAGGATTTATGAGAATGAAAATATTGTAATGGTAGGCTCGATGGCTGGGGTTTGGTTGCTCTTATATCTCATCCTCCTCCCCATTTTAGGGCAACCGAGGTCATCACTCGTGGATTAACAAATCTTTTCTGATATCACAAAGAAAATCTGTGGGTTGTGAAAGCGAAATTGGCTGTCTATGATCTGCAGACATTGTTGGTTTAACGGAAGCAAGGCGAGAGAGCTCGCCGTGGTAGCTTCGGCAGGTGATATCGAGCTCTTATCCCTGTATCCGGTCCTAAAACCAGCTATATATGATATACAGACCTTGTAAATGTAACAATGCAAGGCTTGAGAGCTTTCTAAGGTAACATGATTCAATACGGAGTGACGCACACCACAAATGCATCCATGAATTAGCCTTTAGTTACTTCAACCACACACCATGCCACCAATTCGCAGCCGAAGCTCTAAAGATTTAGTGACGTCGGAGGGTAAGGTTGTATTAGCTATCTAGTATGCTATTTCTTTTTCAAAAAAAAAAGTTACGCGCGTCTTTTAATGTACCAGAGACTATGTTGCGAGAAGTAGAAGCAAAATAAAATTTCACAATCGCGCTAGATCTCGAAGGCAGGTACCTTCCTACCTTCTGAAGAAGAATGGTTGGCTTTATAAGTCTCTAAATGAATTGTACCATCAGAGAAAGTAGAATTACACAGCTAAAGGAAGTAATTGAACCACCCCCCTCGGCAAAGAAAGCCTTCGTCATCTTTACCGCGAAGAAGAGCATTACTAACATGTAGTTTACCTAAAAATCAGCTTCAAAAAAGAAATGCCCGTCCAGTAGACTACTTAGTTGGACTAATTTAAAGGTTCTTTAGTTGAGATAAATGTATTTAGATTCAATAGGTTGATTTTGGTCATTGGGTGAACGTCACTTAGACAGGTGTACATACTTCTATCACTGTGACCCTTCCATGCTCATCATAACAGCCGAATGGCATTTGGTATTATGTCAGTGTCGAAGGCCAAGACTCTGCGACTATTGTCTCTTGAGTTTCTCTATAGCCTTGCTTGCAGTTCCACGTATCTGCATATACTGGTGGGGATAGGTGAAGGTATCATGCAGGGGCACTGCTTGTGGCTAGCTGGATGCCGGGTATTAGTTAGGTCCGATTACTGAAAAGAAAGCAAGATTAGCAGATACTCGTGCTATATGGGGTACTTATCGCCGTACATCATCCACAAATGGGTTCCTTGCATTCAAAAATAAATTACGCCTTTAACACGCGAAGATCATGCAGAGTACAAGTAAGACACCCTACATTCCAGGCTTCATGCTATGCTCAAGATTGTGTTACACAAGAAACTCACGCTCATCAAAGAAATATGAATGCTTTGATAAGTATCTACCCCTTGAGCTGAATTCGCAGATGTCCTATACAGTAAAGTCAAAGGTCCAAAGGGAAATAATGAAAGATATTCACTCAGTTATAAATAAATTTACGGTCATGACAAATATGCTTGTATGCTTGCGGTTATACGAAATAGAATGTTCTCCATAGCCGGTTTCTTCTCGTCTTGTTCATGGGATTCTGCAAAAATCGAGGCTGTCGATCTATACACGCCCCGCAGATCCACCACAGCTACGCCACTGATCGACGGTTTTGGTGCTCGGACTCGCTACATACCTTTTAATGCCGTCCTGACCGAGAGGAACCCCATGAACGAGTAATATCACTACCAATAATCAATATTAAATCATTTACATGGAACTTCGGAAATATTGGGCCAACCCTATGTACCCAGATGTACCGCCCTTTATACCGCCTGCCTTTTAAATATAATACCAGCCTCCCAACCCTACGTCACGTGTGGACGCTAACTGTATTCAGAGTTTTAGACTGGCAAAATTGGCAGAATTTAAAAGACAGCATACAGGGCGGTATATCTAAGTACATAGGTTTGGCCCAATATTTCCGAGGTCCCACTGTACCAGTATGTATGTAGCTCACGCTTTCTTTGTCTTTAATTGATTGCATGCATTTGAAAGAATACCGTATTTAAATGATTACTTCGGTTCACTCCGCTCACTTGATAATTAGGTTAGGGCCTGGGAACGAGAAGGCTGATACACCGAATATCGTTGCCTTTGATCTCAGCCCAGCTACAGCATTCTCAGGCAGAAGTGGACCAGTAAAATGAAAGCACGGTTCCGGTGATATGACTAGAATCAGCGAGGGCATAGCTTAGGAGTCGTTCAGAAGAGTAGCCCGAAGCTTCAAGGCATATTTAAGAAAAGAAAAGAAATTTTGAAAGTTGTTAGCGTAAGTCTGAGAATATTCTAGGACCCTTACCTCATGAAGAAAGTACTGCGATGAAGCCCGCCTGATATTAGAGTTTACAAAGAAATTAACCTAGATCTAACTAGTATCTGCAGAGCTGAATGATATGGCAAGATGTGTTGACTTCGATGTGATAAATACACCTCATTGGGTGCAGCTGTACGTCTCTAAGACAACATTGGATTTTGATATTTTGTTCTTATTATCATGAATCTACTCCATATACTAATCAGGGACTCTTGTTAGGAGTGTCCCCTCTTTGTTTGTTCTAATGCCTTCTAGTGAATAGGATTTTCTTTCTCCCTCGCTATACGGAGTACGATTATCTTAGAAGGCGGTTTTACTATTTTGTGTAGCCATCAAATTTATTACTCTATAAGAGTACATATATATATATAACCGATTATTTACTCATAACCCGATACCCCTCTCGTTGAGCCGCCAAATAATACGTATACCCCTAACTGTCCACACTATCCTACGGCTATAACAATAAGTCTATCGAGAATGTAGCACTTTAAGGATTCGACGAAAAACATTAACCCGACGTACAGTGTATAGTGCGTGCATGATATATCGTGACTAGAATTGACCGTGTGATGACCTAACAAATTTTGAATTTCAACCCATAATTCAAATTATATACGTTCTAACCTCACCATTAGAATATTTGTCCCATCAATAATATATAGATATTTGCCCCGCCTAAATATTTCAAACATCAAATTCTTCTTTCTTCAATTTCTAGATTTATAGCTAGATAAGTCTCAATACCGCAGCGTCAACCACTTATCCACCCCCTAAATTGGTGTCGTGAATACATGCGTAGGATCACCCATTTGTATTAAGCCTCCCTGGTTAGCAATATACGGTATTCGAGAATTATATCCATATAAAGTAATTATTCTTCTTGCTCCTCACTTATCTGCCACAGTAATCATGCTCGTCCTATATCACACTCGGCTTTCTCATTATTTCACTCACCACGTAACACTTTCTACATTATGGTTCTCTCCCATACATAACCAGATACATACGACCATAGGGTGTGGAAAACAGGGCTTCCCGTCCGCTCAGCCGTACTTAAGCCACACGCCGGTGAGTTAGTAGTTGGGTGGGTGACCACCAGCGAATCCTCACTGTTGTATGTTTTTGTTTTTGTATTTTGTTTATTGTATGTCGAATATGATGGTGGAAATACAGGGTATACACATTGTTTAATTAGTTTTGTCCTAGATTGGAAAAAGAGCGGATTCGAGTTAAGAGTCATATTTATATTTCATGCATACCGTACGTTGTATTGTCTTTACTATTTTCTTCTCCAATCTACTGGCGCTTTTCAAAAAAGCCAAGAGCTGTGGTGCGTTTACTACAATTACTTCGTATATTGATGATCCAATCTGCAATCAGTCTTAAGATTTACGTAATATATGGTCTCAGACTTTTCGGTAAAATGAAGATTAGCTTCAAAAGTTGGACATCATTAGCATCTAGCTTATTTAGCCTTTCGACTATGATAGCCTAGTCTAATAGGAATGTATTGGATAGGTTGTTACAAAGATATTCAACATGAGAGGGGGAAACAGAGACAGAAGTGAGAGAGCGATCGAGCGAAACTAAAGACACACAGCGTCTCACAGATGATGCGTCACACAGTAGACGGCAGAATTCGCATTTCATTCAGCAATGCGAGCCCTTTTGATGATATCCTCTACGACTGCAATGTTTATCCTGTAATTGGCATCGTGTTTATCAGAAAATTTGACAAGGAAGGAATGTGCGACGGTAAGGCCATGTGAAGGACGCCCTAGCCATGTAGTTGAATCTTTATCGACTGTCTATAAACAATATTAGTGCGTGAGATGTTATATGAACAGGCAGCGGCTTACGATAAAAGAAAGTAAGGGAAGGAAATGTGGGCTGTATGAAGTTGGCTCAAGTTCATAGAAGCAGTATCTTTTCAATATTCCTCTTGTCCTTGACAAAAGGCACGTTGAGAAAATCCTCATCGAGCTTGGACAGGATGCCTGAATCTATCTCAAGAACAGACCTTATATCACTGGAAGCTGGGAGCCACCACCACTTAGAAACGTTCGCCAACCTCGTACCTCTATGTGGAGTCCCGAGAAAGATCAAGCCAATAATTGATTCATAGAGATGTGAATATTGGGCATTAGTAGAAGCAATAATGGCGGCCTTCAAAATAGAGTCAGAACGACATCCGTGCATGGAAATGAGCGCGCTATGGCTAGAGCGCCCGATCACCTACCTGTTTGATGACCAACCCACCGAAACTGTGCCCCCTTAAGATGATAGGGGTATTTTCCTCATTCTACGTTTATATGAGTTTACCGCCCAGATGTGATGATGTGGATCGAGCAACACACCTTTGCGATCAATTCTTTGAGGAGCAAGAATGCCTGTATCTCTATCTCAGTTGCTGGGGTAGTGCGGAGGTTAACCAGGTACTTTGCTAAAAACCGAAGACAGCGTAAACCGCCAATGAATAATGCTGATAGCAATGCTAGGAATCACAGTGATGGGGCAATCAACCCAATCACAATAAGGCATGTAGAGGTGACAACCCAGAATTTGATTGGGGCTTTGTAAGCCAACAAAGGATAGTCTTCGCGTCCGAGAGTCGGTCCAAATGAATAAATTCTGGCGTTGGAGATATCAGATGGCAGCAGATCAGCCAGCCAAGAGACCCCATTTTTCATCCAGGTGTATTTTGGATGGGCCCAGAGACCTTGTACCACGACGATGCTTGGAGGCATATTTAGCTTTTGTCTCCCAGTTCGATATACCATGACCGTGCGAATATATTTCCTAGCTGGTTGACATTTGTATTTAAATGGGTCTCTTATATGCTGGTCTGCTTCATCATCCTACAGATTCCCTATGTTTTTTTTCTTCTTCTTCTGCCTTGGGATCATCAGGATATTTGGATGGCTCAGGAAGAAGTGAGGATGTAGATTTCAACCCATTCAGGTAGCCCCAGTGAAGCGTCTTAAAGATCCAGCCCGTTAGGCATTCATATCCATTTTTATATGTCATGGCATACCGCACCTCTCCACGCCGAAATCTGCATTAATTACCCCCAATTTTTTTACATGATGCAGCTATTGTACCAGAATCTAACTAAGAGAGGTAGTATCTATACAGACTGTGAAACCGAGATGGTGGTTTGCTATTGATGAAACCATCAAATCACAAACTCGTCATGCTCAGTAAGTCCGCGTACTTCTGACTCCTTGTTATGGGCCAGTTTGAACTCGTCCACAGGGTCTTCCGTGAAAACATGCGTTCTCCATTTTCTCACTGGGACCTTCTCAGTAAAGAAAAGAGAGATCTCCAAGCTGGTCCGACCCGCCGTTTCTCCAACACAGTACCACGTCCAAAAAAGAGCGAGACAGATGGTGCCTGCACAAACAAACCCAACCATTGGCCCAAGCCTAGCATCATAGTAGAGGTAAGGCGCGGTGAAAGAAATCAACCACGTAGTAAAATAAAAGACAACAATGCTCGTTGACATAATCTTATTTTGATTGACGCCAACCGCCATCTCTCGTGCGACGGTATAAGCCAAGGGACCCATACCGAAGTTAAATCCAATGACGACGACAGATGAGAAGACAACGATCACGTATAGTGTTGCAGTTGTCAAGGGTTTTGTGCCGATACCGCCGATCACAAGGAAAGCCACTAACATAATGCAGTTGGTAACCATAAGGTTGATTACGTCGACGAGTCTTGTTACCGGTAATAACGGAAGCACCAACAGCAATGATTTGGACCACGTTAATGACGATCTGCACAAGGAATGGGTCTGGGACTCCAATTTCCTGCACAAATATCACACCCTAGACGTAGAAAAACAGGATACCGCAAACTTGTTGGCTGAACACCGCACCTGCGGAAAACAAGACTTTTCTTCTCTCGACCGGATCCGTGACCAATGATTTCCACGAAGAAAACTCGGAGTGTTGCTCTTCAATCCGCTTGGCATTATCTGCTTGGGCCAGATCAGCAGTTGGGTCATAGTCGGCTTGACTCCGATTGATCTTTCGAAAGCTCTTTTCGGCATCTTCTCGGCGATTCTTGAACATATACCACGTGGTACTCTCTGGGATGAGCGGCAAGAGAGCGAACATAATCAATGGCAACACAACAAGGCCACCTATGGGGATTTTACATGACAGGGAATTATTATCGATGTTTTCTGTGCCTTGGTTGATACACGAGGCAACCAATTGTGACCAAGACTGAAGGAATTGGAACATCATCAGAGCTGGGCCACGGATTTCCGAGGGTGCAACTTCGCCAATGTATAACAAGGATGTTACAGTGAATTGACCGACTCCGAGACCCATAAGAATGCGCCCAATGGCGATGATCGCTTCCACATGAATCGTATCCGCAACTTGGCAGATACCGCCGATCAAGATACAGAAAGAAGCCAGCCAAAATGTGGCTTTCCGACCCCACCGATCATTAACAGGAGCAGCAATGATAGCACCCAGCAAATCTCCGATGTAGATAGCCGAGGCGGTCATGGCCTGAAAAGAGGACGACAATTCAAGGTCGCCACTTGTATTGCGACGTGTTGCGTAGTCATCTTTGAATTGTTGCATTGCCAAGACGCCATTGAAGTAGGTATTGTCGTAGCCGTAACAAAGAGCACCAATTGCTGATACACCACAGTAGAAAATTGCCCACCCGTGGCGTTTCCAACCAAATTTCAAAAATTGAAACATATTGAATATGTATATATTGGTTACCGATACAGCTACTCAACAAATATGGAAACTCAAAGTATGTTATATACTCCGAGGGCGGAAAAATAAAAAGACAGGGGAGGGAGTAGCGAGGGGGCGTGGGGGCAATATCTGGGGAAGCAATCTGGGGAAGAGGAGTAGATGCCAGAAACGGAAAGGCTCGCCGGAGGGGGGGGGGGAAGTGGAATTCACGGATTACCATAAAAGAATGTTCCGACATGGCCAATAATGTTTACAATCCTAAACTGGCTGTGATCAGCACGTATACGATCACTTTGGACTTTCAATTCGACGCCTTAATGCGGAGGGCGTTTCACAGCTCAGAGGTTGACTACACGTCATTATTATTCTGCACTAATATGTACAACGCCTTCTGCCAAATGTTTATATATACTAGCTTGCTTGAATTAGATCACAAAAGTTCTTCAGAAATACCGACGCTTCATTGCCATTGGCAAATCCTCTGGGTTAAAGCTATTCACTTCTGTGTTTCCAGACATAAGTCCTGTCTAGAGACGTGTATACGTCGAGATCTACGGCCAGGAGGCTATGGCCCAACGCAATGTCGTTTGATATCCACCATTTTCCTTCGCGACAACCAAGCATACTGCATGAAGGAGCGACAGAGGAATAATTCCCCTTGAATCTTGAGTTTTGAACTCACCTTTGTCAAGAAGTGGCTAGATCCATTGGATCCGAGATAGTGTACAGATCCAGCGAGACTGCTTGGAGGTAATAAGCAGGCAACATCACATCACGTCAGTGAATGGTGGTAAGAATTCTTGTAAAGAAACGATTGAACAGACTATGATTTAACATGCTTCCTCTATTTAGTATTGACAAAAATCAATATGGATTTTCTGGCTCCTCGGGGGTCGCTTGAGAAACGAGGCCAAGAAAGTGGTGATTCATGGTTAACTGAAATGGAGCTTTACTTGTCGTTGTGTCAGCTGCTTGGGGGCATCTTGATGACGAATCCTCGTAATTTAATATCATCTATTAAAGTCATTAACAGCATCATCTTGGTAGTGAGTCGATACTATCCGTACCTTTCAGTCAGAACAGATCGTTTTGGTCATCTCCGGATGATTTCACTGGGAGTATCTCACAAAAGCTTGAAAGCTGATAGAATCTCTAATTTTCATGAAGTATCGATTGAGATTTATTGCAATTTGAACTCGATGGGCTGCTGATAATAAATTCACTTTAGGTAATTGACTGTGATAAATAGTCAACTAACTACACGTTATGTGGCAGAATATAGGTAGATGTAGTGTGAAGTGGCCAATGAGATGAGATTTGATATTTAAAGCACGTGACCACACCTGTACCTGGCTTATCGATAAGAGTGCCAAGCCATCAGCAACCCAAAACTTTTCCGCTCAATCGATATTTTTACCCCAAGTCATTCTGCCAATCATTCACTACAAAATGTTGAGAGAAGTGTAAGTTGTGGCAATTCATCGAGATTGTCATCCTAGTCTAATACCCTACCCTACAGAAAAGCCAAGAACCCGCGCACTGCGCGTATCCTGAAAGCGCGAGAGCCGCAACTCATCGAACCCCCCAAGAAGACCCTGATTTTCCACGGCGCAAAATGCCCTCAAACACTGGACACCGTGCTGAAGACCTTCCATGCTTTGACGAAGCCTCACAACATTCTTTTCCACAAGAAGAACGAGAACTTGCACCCATATGAGAACTCGGAGAGTCTGGAATTCTTGGCGAACAAGAACGAGTGTGGACTCGTAGCATTCGGAAGCCACAACAAGAAGCGACCCAACTGCGTTACATTGGCTCGGGTTTACAACTCAGAGTTGCTTGATCTCGTCGAGCTAATGCTGCTCCCCCCAGAGATGGCGAGACCATCCCGCCTATCAACGAACTTGTTATGGACGTCGGTCTCGGCCTGCGACCTATGATGCTGTTCTCTGGTAGTCCCTGGGACGATCCTACATCTACTGCGCACACTATCCTTAAGAGCACTCTTCTCGACATGTTCAAGGGCGAGGAGACGACCCAGGTCGACGTCGAGGGTTTGCAGTACGTGATGATGGTTGGTGCGGAGGAGCCCCAGGATGGCCTCTCTCCCGTCATTCACATGCGCTGGTACAGAGTCATCACCAAGCGCAGCGGTCACAAGCTTCCCCGCGTGGAGTTGCAGGAGGTTGGTCCCAAGTTCGACTTCAAGGTCGGCCGCACACGCCAGGCTGCTCCTGAGGTGCAGAAGGAGGCCATGAAGCAGGGCAAGCGTCCCAACGAGGAAGCCCGAACCAAGAAGAACATCACCATGGACTCTATGGGTGACAAGATTGGTCGTGTTCACCTTGGCAAGCAGGATCTGTCTGACATGCAGACCCGTAAGATGAAGGGTCTCAAGCGTCGGGCGGGTATGGAATCATCGGACGAGGAGGAGGAGCCATCTGCCGACATGATGGAGGAGGATATCATCTCATCCGATGAGGAAGTGGAGGAGAAGGAGAGCCACAAGAAGGCACGGAAGAACTAAGATCGATTTGCATGATTTCTTTTGCTAAGGAGTTTGGGCCGGACGGGATTTCGTTTTCTGCGCCTGTATGAGCAGTCTTACGGCATATGAAAAGTTATTTTAAAAACCTCTACATTTAATAGAGACATTTCCTCCATCCATTACCTTATAGTAGACCCAACAAAAAGTCGCCGATATCCTCGTAGTAAAGGTCTTAGATACTGCCACGTGACCATGACGTCGGCTGTATTCTCACATGCCGAGGCCCTTCTCATTGCGGGAACCGATAGAAAGTGCCGTCCCCTCCCCTAACCTCTCCCGTCTCAGGAAATTCTTCTTACATTGTCTCCTTCCCATGATTTGTGACGGTCTCCTGGTCTCTTCTCGTTGTCTATCGCCCCTATAACCATCCCAAAACGAGTCAGACCTCTTACCGAGGCCCAGAGACGCCATGGATACACTACTTGTGAGTTCCGCAGCACCTCCGACCATACACAACAGTATTGACGGGTCCCTCCGCAGTCCCAACTCGACGCGCTCGTTCTCAAACCCGAACTCGCGCCGCTACTGTCATTAGTGAAGGGTGCACGCAATGGAATCGTTTACGGATCGAAAGTTCGCTTTCCACATGCGCTGGTGTATGTTGGACCTCGGACAGCCGGAAACCCCGCTACAAGTCACAGCTGACCGATACGGACTGCTTCTAGAATGATATTTATGTTCAGATCTGGAACGTATGTCACTCCCCACGCCCGACCCTAGTTCTCCGCGGAACGAAACTGATCGCTTCGTTATATAGAATACGCGAAAAGACAAAACTCGTTTTGAAAGCAACCCGTCAGCATGCGCGGAACCTCTCCGTATTCGCCATTATCTACAAGGCCTCGATGATCCTTCTCCGGAATATACCAGGTGGCGCAGGGAAAGAGGGCCGATATGATAGTTTCTTTGCAGGCCTGCTGGGTGGGTATGCAGTTTTCGGACGACAGCCAGGCAGTATTAGCCAGCAGGTATGTGATTTGAAATATCCCCTGATTGTGGGAACGATTCAACCTTCGACTCCCGAATACACTCCGGATTTTTTACAGAGCTAACTCGAATCCAGATCGTTATTTATGTCTTCGCGCGTGTGATGCTCGCTCTTGCCAAGCTCGCCGTCCAACCCAACATGCACCCCCTCTCCTCCCTCATTACATCCGATGCACGCACGCAGATCACGAATAATGCCTACCCCGTCTTCGCCAGTATGACTTGGGCGATGGTCATGTACATTTTCCGGTGGCACCCGGAGACGCTGGCGTCGAGCCTGCGCAGTAGCATGGTATATATGTATGTTTTTCTAACTCTCTATATGATTCTGCCTCACTTCCTGTACTTCGAAAGCTCGGAACTACTTTTCCCAATGCTAACCTTCATCTCAACTACAGTTACGGTGACTCAGACCATTGGGATTCCCTCCGCACTCTGCTTGTACACAACAAATGAGATCTCAGTGGGACCGGTTCTCTTAGCTTTTGTGTGCGTTACGGCGTATAGAGCGGTTGTTTTTGGACGGTGTTTTTGCAGGACGTATTCGAGATGTGCACCATTCCAAGCCCTGCTCATCATTACGTTTTCACTCTGTATTATGAGGCATGGGATTTCCTTTTGAATATTTTCAGTCACAATATAAACCCTACATGACTTTACTCTGTGGAGACTTTCGTAATTGGTAATATGATAGATCAATTCAAATATTCCTTGAACTGCTTAAATGGGATTGGGCACACAGTATTTGGGTGTCTTATGCTCTCCTTGGAGAATACGTTTAGCTTTCGATGAGCTGTTCAGTATCATGTTGCAAGGTTGTAGCTTAGGAGACTAGATGTATTCTGAATATTGGTTAAAATATGGGGAGCTGGAGCATATATATATATCAACCGAGTATTCCCACGAGGGAAGCTCTCAGCTCTTTCTATAGGGTAAGACGAACCTGACATATTTATCAGGTCACTATGACGAGAGTTAAAGAGTTGGAAAGTCAGTTCAGGGGAGGCAGCAGAAGTGTGGGAGTTGAATGGCCTCATGGCATGGACCTAGAATCAACCTTGGGAAGGAAAGAGATCAATCATGCATCAAAGAAAACAAAGTAAGAAATAGCGCGGTAGAATAACTAATCCTAGAGATAAGATAAGTACCTACATAAGAGAGAAGGTGCATGGTGAGTGCATGTGCCCAGAAGCTAACCGCCAGAACACAAATTAACAAGTGAATATAGACAAAAATAACATATAAAAAAGCCAGAAAAAAGCTCCAAAGAGGGGCACCTCTACAACCTGGGCACTCTGCTGCCGACGGGGTGTGAGTGGCGGTCACATCGGCCAATGACTTACATGCACCCCGTGTCTCCCTTAAGTTGATTCGGTTCAAGCGTGAGGGTTGAACCCAGGCCCTTTTCCCAGCATCTACGTTCCGCCGAAACAGTACAGTTCTAGACGCAAGGGCCAAGGTGGTTCCCACTAGGTTACCTGGACGAGGCATTGAAATATGTGCTTGACTTTCAAACTTAAGGGAGGATATTGTTCCCAATTAGGACTAGTGCCATCCTTAATATTTTGCCCCACTTTTAATTCCAAGGTTCTGACCTGCACAACATTAACAAAGGTTATGTTGACTGACATGTACAATTTTGCATTATACATTATAAATATTGAATGTAGATTGAAATAGCTTTTTAAATTGAGGGTATAACGTTACAACTTATCCAAAATAGAAACAACAAGGATATAGGAGTCAGAAAAAAAACAAAATAACACTACTGCCCATCCCCTTCATCAACCTCAACAAGAACCTTCAACTCCCCATCCATCCAGTCAACAGCATCAGCCGAAAGTACGGCAATAGTCCAATCCTTTTGGCTCTGCACAGGAAGCAGTCCATCTGATAACCAGACCTTGACCTTCCACCCATCCACAACCGCAGATTCGCGAGCTTCATGCGCAGCACCCTGGAACGCCGGCAAACCAGGGATTTGACCGGGGTATCGTCGAAGAATTGCCTGCTTGACCGTGTCGATGTTGGGACACTGACCCGCCGGCAGGTCGAATCTGGGGAGTATGCGCTTTCCGTTGTGCAGGATATTGATGCGAAGGGAGGTTTGGTTTTGGCTGTGAGAGGGTGTGGTTGTGTTGGCTGGCGCTGATTCAGGAAGAGGAGTGAAGGGTTGGTGGAAGTGAGGATCGGGGGTTTGAGCAGGTTGGCCGTGTCGGCCGGCGATATTCTCGCGGATAATGCGAGACACGTCGCGGGTGATGCTGCTTGCGCTATGGGGTTGTTAGTTGGTATCCCGCATGTGTTTGGATGAGATGGCTTACAATTCGTCTCGGGCTGGGAGGTTGCGGGTTCCGCCAATGCGCCATTGGAGATTTGAGGTGGTATCTGCGTGGATGATGCGGTTGATGTTTGCATCTTCGCAATTCGATGAGCACTCGTAATCTCCGTTGTGGATGACCTGGTAATGGCTGTCGACAGCGGCAACGAGCCCTCGCCAATCAGGTTGCTGGAGACCGGAGAGAGACCAAAGGTTATCGAGCTCGTAGCTCTCATTGTACGTATCATAGCAACGGGCAATCTCTTCCCAATTGACTGTGTATCCGTCTAGTAAGAGGTCCGTTAGACCGAGGTCCACAGGCTGGGCCGGATCCATTGTGGATTGCTGGATCGGCTGTGGAGGAGGCGGCATTGACTGCGACAGATCATCGCGATGAGACGACTGGTTTTGCATTTGGAGATGCTGCTCTGGAGAGAATCGCGGGCTATTCAAATTCGAGAAATCTTCCGTTTTACGGCGGCGGCGTTCTTCAGCACCACCTCCTTTACGGGTCTCGATTGCGTATTGGCGTTGCCTTTCGTTGGTGACCATCCGTCGAAGTAAAGGAATGACCAATGAGATGATCTTGTGTTGATCACGCGGCCAGATGTAGGTTCTCGGGCCCATGCCCTCATTGACGACATTCTCTCCGAAAAACCGTTCACCATTTCCCTCAGCTTCGAGGAACTGACGAACACAGTTCCAAAGGCGAAGCTTGACCATTTCTGTATCTCCTTTTCCACGCTGACCAACACAATCCCGTCTTTCAGGGTGTTCATCATTCAGCATGTAATTCTTCGCAGCAGCCTGGAGATGCAAAAAGTTCTCCGGTGAGATCTCAAGAGACGAAAACATCTTTGAGATGGGAGGCCGTGTGTACTTCTTATTGCTCGAAGGCTGGCGGAATAGCGCCGCCGCAGAATGAATACCTACCGCACGGGCATCCGACAGGGATTGCTGCTGCTCAGGGCGAATGTCCATACCCTCTCCGGTATAGCCATGCGGTGTTTGCTGTGCGGAATGCGACTGGTGCTGCCCGGCAGAGAGACCCGCGCCAGCCAAGGCCGGGTCGAGATTATCGTCATTTCGCTTGCGTTTTTTCGTCGCCGTTCGTGTGAGCCCGGAGGTTTGGGTGTGATCCGTGTGGCTTGGTACTCTCATGTGTCTTCCACTGCCCATCCCAGTTCCGAAGTTCGCGTCGCCGAACCCGTTCTCCGAGAGATCAATGTCGGTGTATGAATCCATCTGGTGGTGATGACTGGCTGCACCAGCTGCTGCGGCGACTGCTGCGGCGGCGGCCCATTGTGAAACATCTTGGTCTGCGGCGGCCGTGGCTGCTTCGACTAATCCCGCGAGTTGGTTGTCGTTGGGTGCATATCCGCTGTTGGCCAGCTGCGCGTTCGGGTCCAGATGCGAGGCGGTCGCTGTCTGCTGGGGAGGTAGGTCGGAGGAGGTTGTGGGGATATGTTGGTTGGTGGAAGAGCTCATGGTGTCGATTGAGCGCCAGATGCTGGAGACACCCGGTTCGATAAGCTGATAGTGTCGGGAAGTTGTGAGGATTGAGATAATAAAGAGTGAGAGAATTCTGACGAGAGCGAGTTCGAGAGAAGAGTCAACTGCGCTCAAGATGCCCAATCTATCACCAGAAGGGTATGTCTCCAAAGTTGAGCTCTTATCTAGTTGTTACAGAGAGCCTAATGAATAGGAATAGCTTCACCCATTAGCAATGCTCGGACAGAACAGAGGTGTCCCAGCGCGCTACACCCAAGAGGGTGAGAAGCGTGTCGCAGTGGAAATGCGGCCAAAGTAAAATAATAAAAAAGCTTCGACAGCTTTAGTTCGAGTTGGCTGATAAGAGGCGCGACGGTTGGAATGATGTTTGTGCAGTTTGAAGAAACAACAGACAGTGCAAACTGAAAACTTCGAGGTTATCACGTGATCCCGATTTTCATAGTATCAGCATACATGGGTAGACCATCATAGTAACATCTTTTTATGCAGATTCTATATTACATGTCTGACTTTAATTGAGAATATGAATTGTTTAATGATCATTTCTATCCGTTTGTATTTTTAATTGAGCCTTATTTCAAAAATCCCGAGTTGGAAAAGGCAGAAACCTTCTATAAGTACATCCAAATCAAGAAATCAGTCACCAAAGAGTACAAACATCAAAAACAGTGCAGATAACGACGGCATAATACATGATCCTGTCAGGTATAAGTGCGAGAGTGTTGACAGATGACAAAGATGTGTCCAAAAACAGATCTTCAGTGAGGAAATGGTAAATAGATGGCATAAAGATCGCTGACCACGAAAATTTTGCAGTGGCAGGGTAAAAAGGCGACTGAGAGAAAGCAGTACTTGATCCAGTCAAGAAAGCTCAGAACCCATCACCCTCTTTCCAAGGACGACCGGCCTCCTGGGCACGGTACTGGGGATTCTTGCCACGCTCCATAGCAGCGGACAGAATATCTATGACCTCCTGTTGCTTCTCCTGGAGTTGATTGAAAAGGGCATCGCCTGCCTCACTCCCCATGTCATCCGGTCCAATAGAGTCATCAAACCCAATTTCGTCAGACAACCACATCCAATTATCCAATTGCTGCTGGATCTCATTCTTCTTTGCTTCAACTTCTCGGTACGTATTGAATTCCTCGTTCCCGCCAAAACAAAACCCGTACCCATCACAGAGACACATTCTCATCAACGCAGAGAACAGCCTCCCCGGTGAAGATAAACTGCCACAGATACTCCCAGATGCGACCAGCGATATAATCACTCAGATCAGTCGACAGCAGCCAATCGCGATAGAAAACAAACCGGGCCCTCGGAATGGATTGAATGCGATCGCGCGACAGGGCGAATTGCGCACAGCACGGTTGCGACAGGACAGACGGAATCGGCTGGTCGGGGAATAACTCTCCCCACGCGCGGGCCAGCATGATCTCCTCCTGCTTCGACTCATCTTCTTCGACCGCGCCAGGGTGCATCCAGGCTGGACAGCCCGGGCCGAACCCGCAGCGAGTATTCATGTAACCCTCGCGGATGACACGGTTCAGATTGAGGCGGCGAAGCAGGTCCGCCGCGTTTCCAGCGAAGAGGTTATCGTTGTGCCAGGCGAATTGGTGCGAGTGCATGAACACCGCAACGTCTGGGAGTTTGTCGTAGTGATCAACGATGTATGTGAGGTAGATCATGACCTCGTGGCCTTTGTTCTTGGGCGGGTGGAGGGGCGCTGAGGGATCGTCTGCAACGTAGATAGCATGGTCCCAATCTGGCAATTCCTCGGCGATCCAGCTGGTGTCTTCCCCCTTGGTTCGGGTCACGACAATGGTCTTGGAGTATTTGTAGCCCGGGGGCTTGGGGGTTCCGGGGATGAAGGCCAGCGGCGGGGCATAGAGGTCGTTGTTTGTGTGACCATGGGTCATGTTCCAGCTTCCTGTTGTATTCGATGACGAGGAGACTAGGTCACCCAGGCCGATGACTTGGGGTACGTCACGCCATGGTCGTGAGAGGCTCCGGGATATGAGGAGCAAGACGAGGAAGAAGCAGACGCCGAGGAAGATGGCCGCTCGACGTGGGAGAAGCATGGACGGAGGGTTGAACAATCGTACACGGAATTATTATCTGCACGATATGCTAGTTAGCTGCAATGTCACACTGTATGTCACTGTGCACAGGGGTAAGAGTGCTGCAGACTGCATAAGGAAGCCTAACGGATTGGAGACACAATTGCTTACATAGCTTAAGATATCATTGCCCCGAGAGTGTAAGGGGGTAAAGGAGGGAGCCCGATCTTCATAGATTCAAGGGACTAAGGTGACCCTGGGGGAGGAGAGTTGGACAAATCAGATGCAAGTGGGGTCGGGGGGCCATGTCGCTATGACGAAGCTTCTTTCAATGCGATGTTATAGCTATGCGCTGTGTTGTAGAAATAACATAACATATATGAGATCGTCCAAAATGAAGCAATGTAAACATATTATAAAAATCATATTAGATTGTCCAACACGGGAAAATGAAGGCCCAAGGATTCCACAGTTCAGCCACGCGGCCTGTCTCAGCCGCAAGCCACACCGTTGGGACTTGAACTTTACACTTGTGCCTCTACGTACCGGATTTTCCCTGGCGGATGGGGCTTTCCTATTTGAGCTGCCGCCGCTTTATGAGGGTGCTCAGGCTCAGGCTCACTGAGTAGATGTCAGCATGGGCTCAGATCAGTGACCATGCTCAGTTCAGTCACGTGCAGGATGACTGATCTTCAGTATGCGCTCAGTGGATGCTTAGTGGATGCTCACTGATTACTTAGTGATACTCAGTGTCCAATCAGTGAGAACACTGATACCTTCAGCACGCCGCAGGCTATACCCAAAAGGGATTAGCCATAGGTAGTTTATACTGTGATAGCTAGGTCGTTGATAGTATTGCTGCTGCCCTTATTTTTTGGAGCACTAAGGAAATACGCTCTGACCAAAGGGTATAGGAAAGAGCGGAGAACTCCGTCCGTTTCAGGACGTTGTCTCCCTCTGTCTTTTAATTGAGAGCGGCTCGAGCCCAAAGTCTTAGATATAAAAGCAGACCGTATACTAACAATAGTATATAATTTTTCATACGCCTTCTATTTAAGAACTTTTTACCTAATATCCTTAATATAATATCGCGTTCTTTTACCTTAAATACGTCCTCTGCCTCTAGGACGCACCGCACTTAATTATAGGCAGAAAAGACTTTTTTACTAGACTTCATTTATTCTGGGCCGCATCAAGTGGGCATGAGAAGGTGGTACAGCTATTTTTTAGGACTGGGGAGGTGGATGTGAACCCAGAAGTCTGTGGGGGCTGGACGCCTTTATCCGCGGCCACGGAATGTGGTCATACGAAGGCGGTGCAGCTTTTACTTGAGATCGACTAGATGGATGGGGACCCATGGCGACCGAGACAATCGATCTGATTCGATCCGCGCAGAACAATATTGAGGCGGTAGTGAGGCCGTAGTATCCTGGGCCGACAGGTTCCAGTAAACACGACGATGGAAACTGTAATACATACTACTTACTCCTATTCCAGCTAGTTCCTAAGTCGCTGCGTGCGCTCATGGCGGGAATTGGAATCATTAGGTTCAGTTTGGGTATATTGTTCGCGGCACCTAGGGGGTATTCTAGGCTGAGAGTGAAATTCATCATTCTGCGGGCCAAGAATAAGAAAGCGAATAATTGGGGACTTTATGCAAGATGTCACCCGGGTTTGCGGTACTAGCTTGAACGGAAGCTGACTGCAGGTGCTCCTGTATCCCAAAATCAGCATCGCTATGGCAAATCACTGTTCGGGAAGATATCCTTGCAAATCGTTATTTCCGCGGAGAAACTGATGACAGTTTTTTAAGGATCTTGGGATGGCTATACAAACCACTCATTACAGCAAGAATCCCCTATAGCCGTCCATAGCGGCTACGTCGATTTTTGCTTATAATGGATATTCCAACCCTTGCTTTTAATTGTCAGTTCAACACAAAGGTCAAGAGGTTGAAAATGCGAATAAAAATAAAATTCAAAGTTCAAAACAGAGGGTTTCAACCAGACGGCTCCAAATACATGAAAACGTGAAAAGCTGCTGGGTTAAACATCCCTCAGCCATAGGGCAGTGGTGATTGGAAACGATAGGCCGAACAACACCTCGACCCAGTCCTCGGATCACGCGCATTTCCTAATAGTCTCGCACCCCCCCCCCCCACAGGTCAACGGCAGAAGAACTCGTGACGCGCGCTCCCTCTCTTTCTTGTTTGAGAGCAGCGAACACGATCGATTCTGCAGGTTTCTTCCTTCTTCGTAACCAGCGCCTTCGATAGAAAGGCAGGAATAATACCAGAAAAAAAAGTTTAATCTAGAACGGAGTGGACCTACCGCGTCGGCGGTACTCAAGAAACTGCTCAGCATAACCTCCAACACGGTAACGCGAATTAATAAGCGTAGTTAATCCTGTTCCGCCCCATTCGTCCCACTCTCGACTCAGCCTTAACCTTGTCGGAGACCTGCCCCTGCCCCATTCTCGAGTCTCTGACTGTCTTCCAGTATCGTAAGTCGGTCGATGGGGTCTTTCATCTGCATATCTAAGATTGCCATCGAGATCGCGGAAGTCTTGATACCTCGGCCGAACAGTGATCACCCTCGCGTACCTTGGATAGCTGGGCCGGGTTGTCGACACTCGTTCGTTCTGTTCCTGTCTTGGTCGAGTGCTTTCCAAGATCCCGTACGGCTGGTGGCTTGTACCACCAGCTTCCATTCTCGCAGAAGGACCGTAGTTTGTTCGGACAGTACCGTTATTCGGACGTGGCAGCTCCCGATGAATGGTACGATCGATGTGAGTCAAGAATTGTTCCGACAATCCCATCTTCCGTCCATCGATGATCGCCTTCTCCATGCGTGCAATATATTCTGATCTAATTAATCCGTCGTCCTTGTATTCGCGGCTAACATAGACAAGAGCCTCAACCATCTCTAAGCTCTCTTGTCCTGGATACCTCGATGCTGGTCGGTGCTCTGGTTTTTTGATATCAGGCTGATCGTCCATCTCAAGTTCCTTCGAAACATGGAAGGTCTTGATCCCGCAATGTAGCAAGGGCACGAGCAGAGTGTGTAGATGCTCATCGCTGTAGAATCCCAGCGCTACGCCTTCGCTGCGGTTTAATTTTCGTTTGTCGTTGGCATCGATTTGGTAAACCAGACCTTCGACATAGTCTCCCCGGGATTCGACAATATTTGCAACACCACGCTGGTTGATCTGCCACCTGTATCCCTCAATTCTGCCCTTTCCCTTGAATAGAGACGAAGGGCACCGTTCTGCCATCTGCTTTAGGCTCATATTACTACCGTATGCGAAATAGTACCAGCGTTCCGGCCTCCTAGCGGATCTGGACGCCATGGTGATGAGATTGGGAAGAAAACCCGTTGAGATAATTGAGATAACTGCGAGCCACAAGAACTTCCACTTTGTCGACGACTGCCACAACCAAAGTTGAATGAAAGTTGAATGATCGCGATGTATCACTTATAGTACACTAGCCAGTCGCTTCAAAAAACAAAATCGCAGATCTGCGCAAGATGAATGTTTTGTGAGTAACTCCAATATGTTAATCTTCAGTAGAAGGCAGCACTTGAGTCTGGGTTCTGGGTACGGCAGCCTCTGGGCACAGGGCCATGACTTTCTGCCCATAGTGAAACTTCACCGCTTGCCTTTACCGCCATATGTCATCTCATTACATTACTCGCGTCGTTGAGAACTCTCTTTTACCCCTCTACTCGTACTCTCCAGCATCAGTGTCCCCAGCCTTGCTGCCTTTGTCCGTCTCCGATGTTCCATGTATTTTTACGGAGTAGTATTATCTATACACATCAAATCGTAAGTGGTCTATCATCGTATGTAATTGCCTTCTAATTGAATCTTGCAGATGGGTTCAATTACTGAATATGACTTATATCCTAGTTAATACAGTCGCTAAGGCTAACTATACCTATTCCTATTTGATGCCTAGTTATCCAGCCATTTTAGTAGATACTATCATAATTATAGGTAGTAAAATAAGTAGTTCGCATGAATAGCCTCTTGCAGTGAACGAAGTAAGTTACATGTATATTATACAATATCGTATTAATTGCCGAAATGACGAGCCCAAAACGGGCAGAAAAAGTTACAGCCCCTTTGCCCAACAGTTTGCCCTAGTCTGCCCCAGTCCGGGTATCAGCCGATGCCTCACCAGTTGTGCCCACGGACCTTTTTTCTGTATTGCAGCAAGTAACCGTGCCAGCGCACGCCAACACCCGGGTGGTACGGATGTGTTGTAGGCTTCATTACAGATAACAAGCCCCGGTGGCTTACAGGAACTGATCTCAATGGCCCAACCTAAGGCAGCAACCTGCCAAGATGATACTAGTCCACATAGGGACGTAGTAATGGACTAAAGAAAATCAGCCTCGTCCGCTGCGGCACGAACAGAGTAGCTCCTCGCAAACATACGGAGTACTTACGGCTGTAATGGGGCTGACTGCACTCGGTTCCCCTTGGCAATGTGTCAGCCACGCAGATGCAGCTAGGAACGCCAACCTTGGAACTGCGGCCTCGTGATACAGCGGGGGATGGCAGTAATCAATAATGAACAAATCAGCAGAATTGGAGCCGAGTGCGCCTATCATGTGTCTAGTGGTGGCTTTGGATGGTTGTGGTCTTTTGCTGGGGCGTTTTAGGATATACAATGGCCTAAGGCAAAAAGAGCTAGAGGCTCTTGTCCTGCTGCATAATAGCACCCCTTCCTTTGGAATATAAATGTTTAGGGTCTCCAGCTGAACGATCCCAGCACTGAGACCTCGTAACTGAAGACAATATGACCTTCTACTACTTCGGCGTCGAGATAGAGGTTATCGTCGAGCCTCACAATAAGCAACAGCCCGTACCAGCACCCGTGGAAAATGACCTTGATCTCTGGTATGGCAAGATTGCCAAAGCTATGCGCAACAGGAAAGGCTGTGACCAACGACCGTTGAAAGTAATTGCTGAATCCCGGAGGGCCCAGTATCGCGGGACGAGCGAGCGCCACCTTAATTGGTGGATCACTTGGGATGGATCGCTGATTGCTCCAGAATGGCCCAGGCATCCCGGCGGTAGGTCGAATCTCGCACTTTAACTCAATTGTCCTAATCAAGGCTGACATTTTGTGTCCAGTGCCTCTCGAGGCCGTATCGCCGCGGCTGGAAACACGCAAGCGGTGGGAGGATGAAATCGATGCATACTGGGCCGCCATGAGGGCAGTATTCCACATGCCCCGGCGCGTGTTGAGATGCGGTAGCCATGTTCATGTGTCCCCCGGTAGAGGCACCTTCTACCTCAAAGAGCTGCAGGCAATCGCCTTTGCCGTCGTCTTCTTCGATGGGCAAGTCCAACAAATTCTCCCTGAAAGTCGGAGAAATTACCACTACTGTATGCCTAACAAGAAACATTCTCAACATCTGAGAGGGAAGAGCACAAGCGAAGTAGCGGCGTTGATCAATGCCGTAAAGAACAAGGAGAAACTGGTCGAACTTATACAGGGCTTGTCGAAAAAGGACCGCCCGGTACTCTGGAACTTCCACAATGTCACCCGTATGCCATTTTCAGAGGAGACCGCAATCGGCACGGTTGAATTTCGAGGTGGGAGGTGCCTGAGAGGCCCAGTAAGGACGAAGCGGTGGATAAGTTTTGCCGTGGCGTTCATGATTCTGGCAATCCAAGAGGTGTGTCGCACAAAGTTCGACGCTTGACGTAGCGAGGCACTTGTGCTAACATGCCGCAGTTCAAACTGCCTCTCAAGAGCTCTTACACGTCGAGCACCACGTCACAATTCTGGAAGAAGATCAGAAATGCCGCCGCTACCGAGAACATGGCCCAATACTTGCCAGAAAACTTCAATACCATGAACGAATCTAACCGGTACGTTTCTCACCCGTTTCTTTGATTATATCCAGTAAATTAATTTGCTTGAAACTGCAGATCCGAAATCGCTGACGACCCGGGTGATGATTATCCATTTGATCTGGCGAGTAACATCTTCGTCCCTCAAAGTGGCGAGTTGTAACTACCACTTAACTTCGGCTCTGCACGGCCGATCACATGTGCTATAACACTACGAGACTGGGGAATTATTTATACAGTGCAAATTTATTATCTGCATGTACTGATGTTTTTTTTAAAGTAGCAAAAGGTTTGGTAAGTATACCTAGGTGTTTATATACAGATCAACTACCTATGTAGGCACTTAACAACATATGAAACGGTTGTCAGTCAACACGTAGTAGTATTCATACGCTCATACTAGAATACCAAGCTGGGGAGCAAGAGCTACCTATGTAGGTAGCTAGGAGGGAAGGACGTAGCTAAACACAAAACAATTACCTAGTTTCTAGGCAACAAGAAAAAGGAATAGTGGGAAATCTCCACTCATACAAAACAGTGCATGACAAGCAGCAGCCAGGATTTTCAAACAGTCAATGCTTGATTGTTGGTGCTCGCCGGACGCCTCATATAAGTTGCCACAGAAAGCCCCAAGCTGATTGCTGTACGTAGCTTGCTCGGAGCCCTGGGACGTAGGCCTGCCACATCCATGGGATCTAATAATCAATTCAATCCATTAGGGCTAGTAATTCTAATCTTAATTTAATATTTCTTTGATGATGTTTGGTTGTTTGCTGTCATAAGTAAACAATATTAATTTCCTGAATAACATCATACTAATTGACTTGGGATTTCTCCTATCTTAGGGACCCCTAGGAAATCTTGCGGTGCCTTGACTCTGACCAGAGCCGAACACTGACGACAACAATGACCGAAAGCCGGCGGGTTCTTTATCTTGTTCTTTTCTTGGGACTGGTTCTTCCTCGCCTATTCGTGGGTGGGCGCTCCTGTTTTCTCTATCTTCGCCTCGGGGAGGTTGTTTTCTGGAGTTTGTGCCGTGGCTCTTTTTTCTGGTGTGATGAGCTGGGTGGGCATTATCTGGCCTCTGTGTAGTAGCGGACTGGGGAATAGGTCCGCTTTTTGTCTTCCTTTTCCTTTCTTCGGGGATAGTCTGTGAGATAGACGGATTGGAAATCGAGGGTTTTTCTTGGACGTCCTCTTCCGGTTGATACACATCTCCATTGATGTAAGGTTCAAGGTATCGTTCCACAAAATCCCTCGACATGTTGAGCTTCACGGCATCGTTTATTGCGTTTTCCATTCTTTGGACATACTCAAGTCGTATCAGTCCATCATCCGTATACTTGGTGCTCAGGTATGTGATTGCCTCAATTTCTTCAATCTCGGCTGCCGGACTTCTTACTGAGGGCGGTGATTTTTTGGACAGGACTGGCAACTTGGGCTGTGGATTTGCTGCATTTTCGCCGATGTCATAAGACTTATCTTGCAGCCTGTCTCGGACAAACGCTGTCTTTTTCTCGGTTAAATTTGGATGTCGCTCCAGGAGAACATTCAGCACGACTCGCTCATAGACACCGAGTTTGATGCCTTCCTTGCGATCTAGGGTCCGACGGTCTTTATCGGTAATGGAGAACACGAGACCCTCAACCACATCACCCTGATCGGCTGGTCCACTTGAAACGTCTTCGGTGACTTTGACAATGTTCGCCACATGCCTCTGGTTGATCTGCCATTTATATCCTCGAAGTGTAGCCTTCCCGATGAATGTGCTTCCGGGACAGCGCTCTGCCATTTGTGTCAAACTCATGTTGCTGCCAAAGGCGAAATAGTATTGGCGATGAAATATCTTGGTCGACATTTTAGGTTAAGAGGCATTCCACGACTCGTATGGCTCAAATCACCAGCATGAAGCATGGAATAGCGGAAGGAGTCAGTCGTAGACACAGTGGGACTAGCAAACTGTGTTGCGTAGAATGATTGTGTAAACGACAATATGGTGTTATTTTTCCACAATAGGATTTCGCTCGGGCTGAGAAATTCATCACAGCGTAAGCTACACCCCTAATACCTACGGATGTAGCATTTCGTATGACGTGTCAAAAAGGTGCATGGCGTAGTGAGGCGGAATCTGCACTCGCTTTTAGGACGGCATGATTGGTCCAACTACCTACAGCAGTCGATAGAAGCCCACCATATTGAATTCTGCCTATTTTAGATTATTATTAGTTCTTTTTGTAATTAAATAATTAATACCATCTCGTACAGCCCGACCATAATTATATGTATTGTCAGAGCCTATGTAGGTCCGAGGTATCGGATCGGGGCTAAAGCCTGTATCTTACCCCATCGTTCGCGTTGCTCTCTCGCATCAACCACTTATTTTCGTCCCAGCACTTGTACTTCTCAAACCTCCCTGAGTCAAGGCGGGTAAAAGGTCATGCTCATCGTGCTGCGGTTTTCTCTTTGTTGGTGGCTGCGCTACCGTAATGCAGCTGTCTCTCGCTCTGCAGCTACTGTATCGGATTCTTTCTGTTTTGGGCCCTTCGGCGCCTATACTGTCCCGGTGACTTACTCTCCTACTCATACAGACGAGAGGGAGTAGGGCACTTAGACTCAGCCACCCCCATGCGGGGGGCCCTATTGGGAGCTTTCCCGGCTCAATTGGGCAGAAGAACGGGCATGGGTGTTCAATATTCAGACTGATATGAGGAATCGGCTCCGAAAGGGCGGATGAGGCTGAGAGAGCAAATATGTGACGGACACCATATCATCCGACTTCTCACCTTGTGTGTAGCAGTGAGCGCCCACCTTGAAGTGCCTGACATATATATACATATATGAAGGAGCAACGAAAGCGACAGTGACACGACCCTCATGGCAAGGTACTCTTTTTACTTCGGTGTCGAGATCGAGCTCATTTCCGAACCTCACGAAGTCCGATACCCCCTGGACCGAAGGTTTTACTACAAGAAACTCGCCAAGTCTCTCCGCTCCCATGGCCTTGATGCAAAGGCAGATTCCCTAGAAGAAAGATACCGCAAGCATTCTGAGCATTATGACAAATGGTTCCTCACACAAGATGGATCGCTAGGCACACCAGACTACCCTGCTAGTGAGAACCGCTGTTCATCCCGGGGATAGCGCTCTCCATCCTACCCACAAAATACTAATACGTTTAGTCGAAAGTTCCCATCGAAGCTGTGTCCCCGGTACTCAGCACATTGGCAGACTGGCAAACCGAAATCAACCTCTTCTGGACTTCCTGGGACAGTGTCTTCGAAACGCCCCGCCGCTCCGCCAAATGCGGCAGCCACATCCATGTCTCCCCTGGGCCCAATAAGCGCTTCACCATGACCGAGCTAAAGAATATCGCCTGCAGCATCGTCTTTTACGCGGACAATCTGAATGACATGCTCCCCTCCCCCCGCCGCAACAATACTTACTGCCAGAATAACTGGGAAACTTCACTCGTCGGCTTGATGTACAAGAGCGGTTCCAAGAAGGATGTCCGACAGACTATGGAACGGATTTGGAAGATCAACGACGAGGGGGAGTTGAAGCGCTTTATGCAAGAGGACCGGCGCGTGATGTGGAACTTCGAGCACATCGTCCCCGGCGCCCGCTTTACCGGCACCATCGAGTTTCGAGGTGGGCGCGGCCTCAGAGGCCCCAACCGGACGAAATGGTGGATTGCCTTTGTCGTATCATTCATCCAGCTCTGCATATCCAGTAAAGTAAGAGATGTACTTCGCCGAGCCCAAACCCTCGATCCCTAACCGTGCTCGTCAAACAGCGCTTTCCTTACAAAAGCCCAAGCAATCGTCCACAGACAGATCACTTCTGGCAAAAGATCGAAAGATACGCCCGCACTATTGACGTCGAAGATGACCTGCCGCCAGACTGGCGCGACCTAAACGAGTCCTACAGGTTTGTCCAATTTCCCTTCATCGGCCGGGACTTTGACTCCCGAGAGAGACGATACTGACGATCCCTTGTAGTAGTCAACATTGGGAAGATACGGGGGACAACGACAGCGATGAGGACAAATCAGATACATCGTCGACCGAGTCAACGAGTTCTTCCGAGCCCTCAGATTCGGACTCCTCTGGTTTGGACTCCTTGGATGTGGAGTACTTGGATTCGGACTAATCATCGAGGGCGATGGTTAATAAGTGAATGACATGGAGCAGGAAAGAGCCAAGTGCATCATCCTGTGACAACGCCGCAAATTCCGTTAGACGTAAGCTGCTTTGGGTTTGCCGTGGAGAAGGCAGTGTGAAATGTATGTTATATAGTGATATTAATATTGAGAATGATTGGAGCTTGCTACTTGACCATCTAATCAGCGTTACAATTCTACGCTCGATGATTTGGGAATACTTCGCTTACTCGGTCCGACGATTTGTCAATAAGGCTTTGGTAGACTACCAGAGCCTAAGATTTTAGATCGACTTGGAGATACCCAACATGTCCTAGTACAGAGGCCAAATTTTTGATTGCAACCACCGTTCGGGCCGTTTTTTCATTCGCCATACCACCATATTCCCAGGAACTTGTATATTCTAGTATACTAGGTCCCCTACCTCCTACTCGGGTAGCTACGCGGCTTTAAATCTGTAGAGATATTCGTCGTCTTTATAAGACTCTATTACCCTTATAGATAGTATTCGTACTAACGAACGACGAGTACTACAAGTAGATATATTAGCTAATACTCCTAGCCCTTATTAAGATACTACCCTAAGAGACTATTAGCCGGCTTCTAGGGAGTAGAGAGGAGGCTATATAATAGGGAACGGCAGCTATAACCGAAGGGGCTATAGCCTCTAGTTACTAGCTACCGCGGATCTAGCTTATTACGTACTTTATTGGTCTAACCTGTTACGGGTAATCTACTAGTCAGGGTAGATGCCTGTCAATCAGGTAGGAAAAGGGTATCAATATACGGGTTCCAAGTCAAAGACTGTTTCTTACAGAACCCTCAGGCTCCTTCTATCTGATCCAGGTTATATACATCTTTTCCTTCGGATAAGACGGCAAGAGAATGTGATATATTGAGCGGGGAAATGAAAAGGGGAGCGGGGTAGAGGGTTGCAAGACAAAACCGGTTTCAAACGCTGGCAGGGTTCCTTCTCCGAATGGATATCGAAAGCCCGGGGTTTCACCGCCGTAGCGCCGGGGTTCTACCCGGCCCATAGGCCTAAGGCAGTACCCATAGGCCTGAGGCACCAATACACGTATAACCTCATGATTGAAGATATCGTGACAAACCGCTCTTAGTACCGTATAGGAAATAATCCGGGATCGGCTAACTCCTAGGATTTATAACTAGACTTCCGCAAAGCCCAACTTTGGGCCCAAGGTCCGGGCTCGAAACCCGACCCTTAACGAGCTGGGGGTCGAACTTTTTGGGCTCGACCCGGACCCCGGCTCGAAGGGGGGGGGCTCGACGGGCCCCCCCCCTGGGCTCGAAATTGTATGAATCATGGTCTTGGCGTTTATAAAATGGCTGAATCACCTAAATAAATGACCGTCTTTTACCTATGTTTTGGTTAAAATATGGAATTCTACTCTATTTTTATAATAAGGAAGGTGAAATATTTAGAAATTCTAGTAAATAGATGTTTATCTTTGATATATTAATATAATAACTAAGCTTTATAACTATATAGATCAATTTGTTAGAAATATTCTACGCTTATAAGTTGATACCTACTGAGATATATATTCTGTACTAGGAACTATATATATCTTTATAGTCGAGTATCAATCTTAGATTAATATCAATTATAAGTAGCTTAACTTATTCGAATTTTATATAAAAAGAAAGTCTATATCTTTATAATTTCTAGGAGCCTTTTAGATTGCTCGTCCTACTGGTTCTAGATAAGCTACTTATATTTAACAATTTCTTATAGCTAATCAGTTAAAGTATTTTAAGGAAAATCAACCTCTAACGAGCTAGGAATAGGCCGGAAATAGGCTTTTTACGGGTTATTAGTAGGCTTTGCGAGGTTTTCTCGAGCTTTATAGGCTTTTTTCGAGCTTTATAGGCTTTTTCTCGAGCTTTGTAGGCTTTTTTCGAGCCGGCCCTACTTATTATAGACAATTCAACTAATTATCTATTACTATTATTACCCTCTATTTTAATAACTAGTCAAGTAATACTTCTAGGTAGTCGAGCTTCTTATAACGTATTAACCCTCCTTTATAGATTCTTAAAAGCCCTTATAGTTATAGGTTTTATGTAACGGATAAAGGTCCGTACAACTGGGAAACAAGGATAAAGACTCGGGGCATATACTTGGAAGTATCGTGGACGATCCGTGCGGGGTTCGTCAGGTGATCATCACGTCAGCTTTCCCAATGATTTTCTTATAATCAGGAAGCCCCCGAGATCCCTCCTAATTCTGCAAGAATTAGTCTTGGCACACAGAGACAATACAATTTGCATTCCCCTCCTTAGTCATTGTATCTTACCCGGTTGACAGGCCATACACCTGGAAACAGTATATCTTTACAATTCTAATTCTTCATCTTCAACTGCCTGAGATACAATGGCTCCTCCGACTACTCGTCGTAGTACCAGGAACGATATCGAATCGCCTAGGCAAACCCCTCAGATCGAGGCAGAAGCGGATCAATCCATTGGGATCCAACCCCAAGAAGTGGAAGACCTACAATCCACTAGAACCGAGGACCCGCATCAGGATACCCCAGATCCAGAAGCGGTGACCCGAGGAATAGAAGCGGAACTTAGGCGACTCGAGGCCGAAGCAGACCTCCAACAGCGCCTTATCGCTACCAGGGAACTCGTTGCAGCCAACGAGGAAAAACTCAAAACCCTAAACGGAAGAAAATCAACGAATCGCCCTCGATCCTCCTACGATTCATCATCGGAAAGCGAGCCGAGTCAAAGAGGAGAAATCAAGAGACACGTTGATAAATTCGAGGAGGACTTTAGTATTAAACAGAGAGAGGAATGGCTAAACGATTTGAATACCCTTTTCAAAGGGGCCCCGAAGAAATATATCTCGGGCACCCAAAAAGTCCTCGCTGCTACGAATTTCCTCTGCGCCACATATAAGACTAAATAGGCGTCTCACGAGCGAAAATACCCCGAAGACGCGAATAATTAGGAAACCTTCAAGGAATAGACCAAAACCCTACTACAAAATTCCCACAATATCGTCACCGACGTTCTTATTGCCTATCAAAAGGCAGAAATGCGTCCATACCAGGACCCCCGTACATTCGAAACCTACCTCGAATCGCTAGAGAATCACCTCCCAGCTCAAACCGAAGAAGTAAGGGCCCAAACGCTATTCATAAAGCTATAGAAACCCCTAAGGGACGTGATTATTACCAATACCAATAGATCCCTACCGACTACTAGGGATAAAATGTCGAAAAAGGCTGCTACCTTATTCCCAGTCTATTTCCCACCTTATAAGCGAAAAGAACATCCTACCTAAGGGCAGGATAAGAAAAAGAAGGGGAATCATACCGAATCGGTATCGAACCAGTCCCAATCCGCTAGCTCCTCGTCGTCGAACCACAAGGGACGAGGGGGTCTAAGAGGAAGAGGCTCGACCCCAAGAGGCAGAGGCCAACCACGAGGCCGTGGCCGAGGACGTAGAGGATCAAGAAAGCCCTACACCTCAGGTGAAAATACGACGCCGACAAAAACAGGAAACGCTAGCGATTCCACGCCGAATACTACCTACTTTATCTGTAGCGACAAAAACCATTAGGCAAATGAATGCCCGCAGGGGACTGTAATACAGTCTATTGTCAAGGCAGTACGCCCCCAAAAACCGGCACAAGCGGGAAAAGTAGAAGAGCTGGAATAAATCCCGATACGCCAGCTCTACACCCACTGATAGGGACCACAACACGCCTTCATATACCGATTATCCTCGGAAATAGCATCGAAACTGTAACGGATAAAGGTCCGTACAACTGGGAAACAAGGATAAAGACTCGGGGCATATACTTGGAAGTATCGTGGACGATCCGTGCGGGGTTCGTCAGGTGATCATCACGTCAGCTTTCCCGATGATTTTCTTATAATCAGGAAGCCCCCGAGATCCCTCCTAATTCTGCAAGAATTAGTCTTGGCACACAGAGACAATACAATTTGCATTCCCCTCCTTAGTCATTGTATCTTACCCGGTTGACAGGCCATACACCTGGAAACAGTATATCTTTACAATTCTAATTCTTCATCTTCAACTGCCTGAGATACAATGGCTCCTCCGACTACTCGTCGTAGTACCAGGAACGATATCGAATCGCCTGGGCAAACCCCTCAGATCGAGGCAGAAGCGGATCAATCCATTGGGATCCAACCCCAAGAAGTGGAAGACCTACAATCTACTAGAACCGAGGACCCGCATCAGGATACCCCAGATCCAGAAGCGGTGACCCGAGGAATGGAAGCGGAACTTAGGCGACTCGAGGCCGAAGCAGACCTCTAACAGCGCCTTATCGCTGCCAGGGAACTCGTTACAGCCAACGAGGAAAAACTCAAAACCCTAAACGGAAGAAAATCAACGAATCGCCCTCGATCCTCCCACGATTCATCATCGGAAAGCGAGCCGAGTCAAAGAGGAGAAATCAAGAGACACGTTGATAAATTCGAGGAGGACTTTAGCATTAAACAGAGAGAGGAATAGCTAAACGATTTGAATGCCCTTTTCAAAGGGGCCCCGAAGAAATATATCTCGGGCACCCAAAAAGTCCTCGCTGCTACGAATTTCCTCTGCGCCACGCATAAGACTAAATGGGCGTCTCACGAGCGAAAACACCCCGAAGACGCGAATAATTGGGAAACCTTCAAGGAATAGACCAAAACCCTACTACAAAATTCCCACAATATCGTCACCGACGTTCTTATTGCCTATCAAAAGGCAGAAATGCGTCCATACCAGGACCCCCGTACATTCGAAACCTACCTCGAATCGCTAGAGAATCACCTCCCAGCTCAAACCGAAGAAGTAAGGGCCCAAACGCTATTCATAAAGCTATGGAAACCCCTAAGGGACGTAATCATTACCAATACCAATAGATCCCTACCGACTACTAGGGATGAAATGTCGAAAAAGGCTGCTACCTTATTCCCAGTCCATTTCCCACCTTATAAGCGAAAAGAACATCCTACCCAAGGGCAGGATAAGAAAAAGAAGGGGAATCATACCGAATCGGTATCGAACCAGTCCCAATCCGCTAGCTCCTCGTCGTCGAACCACAAGGGACGAGGGGGTCTAAGAGGAAGAGGCTCGACCCCAAGAGGCAGAGGCCAACCACGAGGCCGTGGCCGAGGACGTAGAGGATCAAGAAAGCCCTATACCTCAGGTAAAAATACGACGCCGACAAAAACAGGAAACGCTAGCGATTCCACGCCGAATACTGCCTACTTTATCTGTAGCGACAAAAACCATTAGGCAAATAAATGCCCGTAGGGGACTGTAATACAGTCTATTGTCAAGGCAGTACGCCCCCAAAAACCGGCACAAGCGGGAAAAGTGGAAGAGCTAGAATAAATCCCGATACGCCAGCTCTACACCTACTGATAGGGACCACAACACGCCTTTATATACCGATTATCCTCGGAAATAGCATCGAAACGCACGCGGACCTCGATACCGGTGCAGAATACAACGTGGTTAGCAAGGAATTTGCTCGCAAAAACAAATTGCTAGCCGCCCCCTTTTTATCCCCATCTATAAAGGGCGTCGCCCCTAAACACGTACGCACTTATGGCGTATTTTGGGTCCCATTCACGATTAGGGACTCCAGGGGAACCAAAAAGACAATCAAAAGACTATGTATAGGCATCGATAGGGACCACCGTGTAGAAGGAAGCCCTATACTCCTATCCCGAACCTTTATAAATGAATTCGACGTGATCTTACGCCCTAGAGTAGATTAGTGGTGGTTCGGGGTCAAGAGCTTTAAGCTAGTGAAACCCCATCGATTCGCGAAATTAGCGAGGAATTTAGCAGTAATCTACGCTCTTATAAAAATACCCGAACAAGTGTGGCTCCCTAACGAAAACGGGGATCACCCGAATCTAGACCTATCACGAATACCCCTCGAACTAGAGGCGTATCTTGATGTATTCGATCACGAGAAGGTAGGAAACCTACCTATCTCAAAAGCTTCCGATTATGCAATCGAACTGGAAGAAGGCAAAACCCCGCCTTACGGTCCAATCTACCCCCTCTCGAGGGTAGAACTCAAAGAATTGTAGGCCTACTTAGTCGATAATATCAAGAAAAAGCGAATCAGGCCTTTAAAGAGCCCTGTAGGAGCACCAATTCTCTTCGTTCCAAAAAAGGATGGAGGCCTACGCTTATATATAGATTATCGAGGACTCAATCGAGTATCGGTCAAGAATCGGTACCTATTACCCCTTATTTTAGAGATCCTTGATAGGCTCTCAGGGGCTCAATACTTTAGTAAGGTAGATATTAAAGATGCCTACTATCGTATACGTATCCGCGAAGGAGATAAATAGAAAACCGCCTTCCGAACAAGATATAGCCATTTTGAATATATAGTCATACCATTCGGTTTATCCAATACCCCCGCTACTTTTCAAAGCTATATCTATACAGCGCTAGGAGGGCTAATCGATACCGTTTGTGTGGCGTATCTCGATAATATCCTCATCTTTTCGCCCGACCGAGACTCCCATACAAAAGCGCTACAACAAGTCTTCGAACGACTTAGGAGATCAGAGCTTTACGTGAAACCGTCAAAATACACTTTCTATCGAAAAGAAGTCGAATTCCTAGGGTTTATCGTGAATAGAAGGGGAGTCCACATAGACGAAAGCCGTATTAAGGTCATCCAGGAATAGGAAGAACCGAAGAGCTTCCACGATATCCAGGTATTCCTAGGATTTTACAATTTTTATCGGCGCTTTATCAAAGGGTATTCACATATATCCCTACCCCTCACCTCGATGCTAAAAGGGTCAAAAAATGGGAAAAAACCTAGTAAAGTCGCCCTAGACGTAGCCGAATCGCTAGCGTTCCGGCGCCTGAAAGAGGCCTTTCAGTCAGCGTCTCTCTTATACCACTTCGACCCGGAAAAACACATCAGGTTAGAAACAGACGTATCGAACAAAGGTATAGGGGGTATCCTTTCTCAACCCGATAAAGAAGGACGCTGGCACCCTATAGCCTTCTAGTCGCGAAAATTCTCAGGGGCTGAGCTTAATTATACGACACTAGATTAAGAGCTATTCGCTATCGTATACTCCTTCTAACACTGGAGACATTACCTTAATAGCAGTAAGTACCCCGTAGAAGTACTCTCAGACCATACAAATCTACGTACATTCATAACGCAGCAGAAACTAAACGGCCGGCAAGCACGCTGGTATATATTTCTAACGCCTTTTGACTTTATCATAAAGCATAGGCCTAGAAAGACAAACCCCGTAGATAGGCTTTCCAGAATTCCAAATTCCGAGCAAGCAGCTTCAGGAATAGAATTGATGACCCCGATTCAAGACCGAATCGTAGGCGAAGGGCTCCCGAACCATAGGCTCGAGGAAGCACCGACCCTTACGATACAGAGTATCATAGGGATAAAAAATCTAGACGCAGATTATAAGCATGATTCAAAAGAACTTGACTCAGAATTCCAAATTAGAATTGATCAGGAAACCCCTAGATCAGGTGCACCTACGGGAATGAATGCAGAGCGCATCGGTACCGAATCAGACGAGTGGTCTAAATGGAGAAAATTATACAACGAACTGAATATCCCATTCGACGTCGGCGACACTATACTAGTAGTAGTCCAGTCTATCAGTACAGATACTAAAGACGTTCTCCAATAGGTTACAAGGCTTCAAAATAAAGACCAAGAAACGAGCCGGCAAAAAAGTGACGTTTCGACCCAGAAACCCGGTAGTAAAGGATAGGAGACCGACACCTCAGGATTACTACGGTATCGAGGGCGGTTATATATCCCAAAAAAGGAGGGTATCCGTGGAAAACTGCTACAAATACACCACGATAACCCTACCGCGGGACATTTTAGCCGAGCAAGGACAGAAGAACTGCTACGGCGTAACTACCATTGGGTTTATATACAAGAAGACGTGAAAAGATATATCGCTTCTTGTAGGGTATACCAAACAGCGCAAACCCCAAGGCATAGGCCATTCGGTAAGCTCGAATCGCTACCGATACCATCACGGCCCTTTACCGAATTATCTATGGATTTTATCACAGGATTACCTCAATCGATCTGGAAAGGAAGGATAGTTGATGCGATTTTAGTGGTCGTAGACCGTTTCTCAAAATGGTGCCTTTTCTTCCCAGTTTCAACTACGATAGACGCTGCGGAATTAGCCGAGCTATTCCATCAAGAAGTTGAACTGAGATATGGACCACCAAATAGCATTATATCCGACCGGGGATCTGTTTTTACAAGTAGGTTTTGGTCAAAACTGTGCTATTTATCCCAGATAAAATTGAGGTTCTCGACAGCGTTTCATCCCCAAACCGATGGTCAAACGGAAAGGATAAACCAGACCCTCGAACATTACCTCCGCTGCTTTATCGATAAACAGCAAAAAATGTGGCCCTCACTGCTAAAATCAGCTGAGTTCGCATACAATAACGCAACGAGTGCAACAACTGGAATGTCCCCTTTCCAGGCCCTACTAGGGTATAATCCCAACTTTCAAATACGTGCCGAGGACGGCAGCGCAAGGAGGGAGGCACCAGCAGCAGTATCTCGTTTTGAAAAGCTAACAAAGCTTCGAGAACAACTGCAGATTTCGTGGCGAAAAGCCACCGAAACACAAGCGACTCAATACAATAAACGCCACCAAGAAATGACCTTCAAAAAGAATGATCTCGTAGCCCTATCAACAAAGAACCTCCGATTGAAAGAAGGGACTACTAAGAAACTCTCCCCACGGTGGATCGGACCATTTAGGATCCTCGAATGCGTCGGAAAACAAGCATATCGCCTACTACTCCCTGACGAGTATACAGCGATTCACAACGTATTCCCGATATCCCTACTACAGCCCTAGCGACAAAGAGAAGGAGAACCAGAAAACCTACCTCTACCAGCGCTAGCGGATAATGATGAATAGGAAGTGGAAGAGATCAAAGATAACCAAAAGTTCGAAGGCAAGCTACACTATTTAGTGAAATAGACAGGATGGCCCTCAGAGTACAATCAATAGATCCCCGAGGAAGCAATAGCGAATGCCCCTCGAATCATTGCAAAGTACAAAAAGACTCAGAAAAGGTCAAAATGAGTATACATTTAGAAAAACTAAGGTCTACCGAACCCCCCTCGAATCGAGGCCGAAGAACCTACAGAAAAGGACCGAGCTACTACCGTCCTACCACGGCCAGAAACACAGAGAAAACACCTAAAGCTTCCAATCAAAAGGGAAGTCCGACAAGTAGGAGGACATAGCATCGTAATTGACATAGCCCTCGGGAAGATAAGCTCCAACAGCTAGGGTACACAGAGTATAAAAGGCCGAAACGGCCGCGTACCACGCAGCAACCGACTCCTCTTCGTTGATAAGACGAGGCCGCTCCGAGGCCTCTACAGCCAGCTAATCCCAAGGCATCTCGACCTTACGGGTATCCCTGACGATACGGTCATTACGCCCAGCGACCCAGCTGTCGTAACGGGTATAGATGTCCTAAATTAGGAGCGATAGGTTAGCAGTCCGGCTATGAACCGAGGGCAGATCGACAACGACTCACCAGAGCAATGCGAGTTCCAGCCAAATGATAAAGATGCCGGTAACTCTTAACCAAGCTATCAAAACCAGCGAGAAGGTCACGCACCCCCACCGCAACCTCCTCGATAAGAGTCTCAGGAACCTAGAAGACCACCTTATCGCCATCATTATTAACCTAGCTAGAAAAGACGCCAAAACCCCCAACGGTATTGGCCCAGAAGTTCTTAACCTAGGAAAGGATTGCCAGCAGTTCGAAACGATTGCCAGAAAGACCAGAGGGAACCTGTATCATCATATAGGGTCAGCACGAATCTCCACCGAATCGCCACCGAGAAGAGAGAGGATACTTACCTATTCGTATACCCTCCTTTTCGCAGCACAGTCCTCACAGGACTTGCTATTGATATTATCCGTAAAGCACTGTATAGCAAACGGTTTGTGGTATGCGGGGGACTACTTCGGCCAGTCCCTATAGGAAACACGTAGGCAGCTCATATACTAGGTTTGCTGACGTAGAATTGGCACTGCCAATTTCTTGCGACGGTTCCCAGGAGAACCAGCAGCCGTATCTCGAGGTATAGCGGATAAGGGCAGAAGAGACTGTGAACCAAGGTCAGTTCGTGGTCGATCCGTTATAGATACGATGATTACCCACCAAAAAGTTGTAAAAATCGCAAAAGCAAGAGAGATTGTAAAGAGTGAGAGAGAGAGATTCAGGAAGAAGTAAACAAATCCTGAGTCGTCCACGCGACGTAACAAAAATTGGACTGTACCAAGAAGGAAGCTACGACCGAGGACGTAAATAAATAAATTCGCACCTACTATTTCTATCAAGCGCTACCAAAACCTTAAAACACCACTGAATCGGCCCCTCGCCGCTCACAATTCATACAGTGGAACGGGAAATACGTCCTCGAAATCCTGCGATAACTCCTAAGCAGTACTAATACTTGCGGGGTCATAGGCGGCAACACAGGCTTCCTAGACCCAACGTAACAGATTATATTTCGCCTATGTCCACAAGACGTATCCCTTATCTCCAAGCTGAAGACGCTACCCTAATTCGGCATGGTATCGGTGCCACTCCCTCGACGTCGCAGAAAGCAATAGTCGCGCAAGAGGATTCGGATATATAGCCCGTCGACTTTCTAGATATCGTTGATAAGCGACTGGGAGAGGCTACCGAATCGTTAGCGAAGTGGAACCGAATTCCTCGTGACTCGACTCTGCTTACCCCTGCTCTATCATCACCCCCTAGGCGGTATTCCGATTTATGAGCCCGGTGTGCAGCCACGAAGTCCTTTAGGAACTTAAGGACCCCCTTATTCACGTTCTGTAAATAAGTGGCATCCTAGGCGTAGTATCCGTTATCGTCATGATAAACCCATACAGCCCAGTCGAGAATCGCTACCAAATCGCGGGTGTCACCCCACATACCCTCAGCAGGGCGTTCACAATGTACATGACGCTAGATACATTGTTGGCATTTCTTCGAATTTTCGGTCCCGAGAAAGCATTGAATCGAGAACGGTTCGCTGGTATTTGCAGTATCCTAGTTATTGATAGCAGATCGAAGACATCGCATACACCATACATACTTCAACTGAATCTGGGTTAAACGAGGGGTAGGAACCATGATATAGGGAAGAAAGAGTGAGACGATATTTCAACCGATGAGACCAGAATGCTAGACCTATATATATGCTACGGCATACAAAGGCTCACTATTTATAGGTGAAGTCTTTCAGGTTGTTCTGAAACATCTCTTCTTTGTCGTGAATCACCCCGGGTTTCTCCCCGACATTTCATTGTTCTATACTCGGATCCCATATCTTACCTTGAATAGGAATCCCTTGGCATTCATTGATCTAATTGCGGATGAGGGCATCCGTTTGGAAAGGAGGGGATAATTGTAACGGATAAAGGTCCGTACAACTGGGAAACAAGGATAAAGACTCGGGGCATATACTTGGAAGTATCGTGGACGATCCGTGCGGGGTTCGTCAGGTGATCATCACGTCAGCTTTCCCGATGATTTTCTTATAATCAGGAAGCCCCCGAGATCCCTCCTAATTCTGCAAGAATTAGTCTTGGCACACAGAGACAATACAATTTGCATTCCCCTCCTTAGTCATTGTATCTTACCCGGTTGACAGGCCATACACCTGGAAACAGTATATCTTTACAGGAGCCTTCTATATACGTCTAGATCATATCAAGCGAATTAATAGGAATAAGACCCCTAACGAAAAGGAAAAGCTCTTAAAAGGACTATATCAGGTCTCACTTACTCGAGAATTTACAGCATAGGAGCGCGAACGAGGCTAGTCTACTAGAGTTAATCAACTTTACTCTCAAATCTATAGATTAGAAGTACAAAGATCTAAGAAACGGTAAGGTAAAATTTCTCAATATCTAAGAGATATTGGCTGCTACGAGATAGATCGCAGTATAGCTAACAAATCTCTTTGTTAAGGAACAAGTCAATTGTTATTTAAGCGCTTAATAGAGGAAGCCCTAGGGGATTCTACTCGAGAGGGGGTCGTTAGAGGTCTATTTTCCGTAGTGGCTATTTTCGAGTTTTATCAATTCCAGTTACTAACAGTTAAGCAATTACCTCAACTTATCGATTTCCTTATTCCGAAAAACGCTTACAACTATCGCTCGTTACGATCTTCTTTTCATTCCGTAAAAGAAGCTACAGCGTAGTTAGAAAGTTTACAGTCAGATTTCGAATCTTACTATAGAGCGAATCGTCTTATTATACGGGATACCCCCTATCAATCTAAAGTATAGACAGAAAAGAATAGGCCACCGAAAGTCAATATAACCTAGGGAGAACAAGTTTTACCTTCAAACGGACTCGACTATTCTATTCTAACGAGTACCGAAGATACAAGTCAAATAGTATTTAGCGGGAATTTAGGCGAGCCTCAACCTTTCCGGACTAATAAGTACTTAGACGAATTACACGGATTTAGGGACAACTCAACTAGTAGGTCCTTCCTAGCTTTCGGCGACTACGATTAATACAACTAACTTACGCAGTTTTACATCAAGATCAAAGAATACGCTAATTTAACGCCAGTTGCAATCAGCAAGGTACGATCCAGTCAATATAGAGTATAGGAGAGGTAATAACAAATTCGGCAACTACTTTACTATATATTCAGTCATAGACAATCATATATAATGTCAATCGGGTAGTTCAACCTAAGCTAGGAGCGACCGTATATCCTTCTACGTTTCTACAATTCATTCTTCCTTCTTCGATTGACACGGTAATACCTTCTATATCACCGCAATATTACTTACCGAGATCTATAGATATCGAACTATATTCCGACTTTTTCCCTAGTACCGTAGATACTATAATATCCTCGAACTTTCCCTAGTTTACCCCTTATACAGCCACCCATTCTACGACGGACCAAAACTATACAGACACGACGTCTTCTAATTTTCCTACCCAAGTACAGAGATTCGGCCTATACGCTAGAGCGATTGAGATATTAATATCCACGTGATTCAGTTAGTATATATATAATCATACTAGGCTTAAGGTTTAAGGAATAGCTAGGATAAAAAGGAGGGAGCCACTAAGGATAACTTCTTTTTCGAAAAACACTAGGCTTAAGCCTAGCGTCAAGGCCTCCCCGCTAACAATAGTACCTTCTCCTAATATAGGTTTAATAAACCCCTTCTATTCCACCATCTTTATTGTACCCGTAATTTTCTATACCTATAGCCCGCAGCCCTTAAGTTATTAAGGAAAGTATTTAGCTACTTTAATCTAAATCTCTACCAAGCTAGAGTTATTGTAAAAAAATGTATTATAGCCTATTTAACGCTAGTACGCGCTAGAAAGGAATTCGGCAAGCTGATCCATCGGGGGGTTAAATCCTAAAGCGTACGTAGTAAGCCCGATTTTTGTCTAGATAGTATTATAATTCTTAGCTTATCCGGTTCTAGAAACCCTATAAAATAAAATACTAGACTATATACCTAGGTCGCTTAAATCGAAAAACGTATTCGTTAGAATAAGACGCTAGTTATAACTAGATCGCGGTTAGACTAGAAAACCGTTTAGTTAAGTAGAATTCTCAGTAAACGTAGGAATATAACTTCGCAGATTTAGAATTATAACGAAGAGGTAGGCGGGGCTTACAAAAAACCTTAGCGGGGTAATAATCTATACCAAAATACAGTAGTCGAAAAAGACTAAATAGGTAAGTCCAGTCCGAATATCGTAGGAGTTGTACTATCCCGAAGGCGAGGGCTTATTAATAGCAAGAACTAGCTAACGAGAAGATACGGACCAGTTTCAATAATAATTATACTATACAGATTTTGATAAATACAACTTTTGCGGTTCTAAGAGTATAACTACAATAGGTCTATAGCAGAACTCGGAAGAACCTTTATTCTAGCCCTCTAAAAAAGAGTCTTTTTTACCTAGTTCGGAAGAACCGCTAATAACTTAATACCGGAAGAACTTTCTTCCTACTAAATATAAAGTATTTTACTACTCCTATAGGACTCGGGGTAAGTCCCTACTCTCTAGTATAATAATATCAATAGGCTAAGACAGAAATCGGCGCGGTAATAAAGAATAAAAGAGGTAGTCTAAAAAGCGTCTAGTCAACCAATATCTATTTAGCCGTAAATATAATACCATAGATCCTCTAGATATAGTATACTTACGTAAGGTAGTATTCTTTGTATTTTAGCGCGCTCCGGTTTAATTGGCTACAAATAATAAGGGCTCGCTACAGCTAAAGGCACGGACTTATACGGACTCTAATCGTTACTACTTCCTAGCGTCTTTTGATTCGTCGAAGTATAGTATCTCTCCGTTCTACGGTTTAGGAAGAGGTACTAGTACTATAATCAACTATACGTCCTATACCTCCTCTAGGGCGAGACCTTAATATCTACATTCTATACGTCTTTCTCAAACGTTACTAGTTCTAAGATACGAGCTAGCTTATACCACAGAGCACGAGTAGATAATATAGACCTAAGCGATTGAGAAGTCCTAATACCTAGTTTAGTATAGAGGCGAATTGTAGAATATAGCCACGTAGCTTAAGTATATAAGGGCTAGCTTTTCTACCAATTTTCTTCATTTTTATTATATCTTCTCTAACCTCTTCCTTCCAACGGGTTTTATAACTACACTTCTTATCAACTTCTACTCCTCAAGCAAAATAGTCGAGAAATACGTATAGGCCGGATATACCTACTAGGCTTTAAGTAGTAGCCGCTTCTATAGCACCCGTAAGTATAGCTTCTACCCCCGAGTATTTAACTCCTAATACAAGTAAAGACAAGCCCGCTAGCTCCTAGTAGAAACCTTCTATAGAACTCGACGTTAACCGAGCTCGGGTTTAGCTTTCCGATTTCGTAAGTAGTAGTTAGAAGAGCAAAGCTATCTAAACCCCCTACTCGATCTAGCCTAAAGGTAGGTAAGTAAGCAGCTAAGAGATAAGACAATCGCTATTAGAATCATATATTTAGACGATTGTATCTAAGACGGACAATAAATATACTACCTAGCTATATTACTTACGTATCGCTCAATTAAAATATATACAGTATCCTTATTACTAATTGTTTCTATTAGTAGTATTGCAGCTAACGTTAGATTAAGCACCCCTAGATACTATATATTAGATTAGGACCTCGCAAATACTACGGCTAGAATAGTAAATATTCACCTAACTCGATCTCATTACTTTAGGTACACTAAACTAGCTTATCAAACAATAAACGAATTACGCGATAAAGCTTCTATTCGTAAGAAGCTTTTATTCCTATACTAAATAGATTTGTAAAATCTATTCTACTTAAAATCCTCTTACCTCGCCCCGCCCCCTTCCTCTAGTTCTAATAAGCTAAGGAGTAGGTCATTATCTTTCTATTTCGTAAGAGCTTTACTCTTCTATACCTCCTATTCCTCGTCTTCAAAGTTAAAGGCCCGCTAAAGTCCCGCGAAGATATATAGAAGCGTCTACATATTTAGAAAAGAGCTCTCTAGCCTAAAGGCGAAGAAAAATCTCTAAGCCTTTCTACCCTCGACGATATATATAGCAAGATCTTTACGACCCTTTTCGCGAAAGATAGTAGCTAGCCGCAATTTATCCGCGGCTAGCTTATTAAAGCCGTTATAGAACTTAGCTACCGGCTATATTATATACGGGGAATAGAATACCTCCGCCTTAGAGATAGTTTGCGTCTATTCCTAGTCTATAATACCTATAATATTAAAACACTTATTAACTAGAATATAGTCCCCCTTATCGTCCAGGTATTTAAGAAAGAACCGGTCGCTTAGTAGGGCGTCTTTAAAGAGAGCGCTAACAATATCCTAGCGAAATCAATAAACTAGGTAAGTATCTACTAGATAATAGGGATTAATCTCGCCGCTAGCTATTATTATAAGGTAGGACTTAAGGATAGTATAAGAGCCCTTAAGTAAGGAAGAGAATAGACCGATTGGCCCCTTTCCTATCCGGAACGTCGATTGATATACGAGACCTTAAAGGTTTATAATATCTCCTACCGTAGAGACAAGTAATCCTATTACTTCGAAAGGATACCTATTAATCTTAAGGGAAATATTAACCAACTACTATATAATCTTCTCTTTCTACTAGGGAGTCGCCGCCTACCAATCTAGAGACTTTCCGTCTAGCTTTTCTATTAGAATATAGTTAACTCTAAGTAGGTTTCCTAGATCGGATTCGTATACCCAATCAAAAATTTTAGGCGTAGGAATACAAGTATACCGTTAAAGGTAAGTTATAGTAGCAGCTTCGCTTCGAAGTATCCAATTACGGACTTCTAGCGGCGGTAATAAGGTTCTTACGAGGCGAAAGCGTACGAGCTACTTAACATTATTATCGAAAGTAATCTTAGAGTAGTAGTTCTAGTTTCCTATTATAGTAGACAAGCTCTTATAAGACAAGTCAACTATATACGAGATACCTTCTCTAAGTATCGATATACGGAAATGAAACTTAGAATAATCTATTCGAAGGTATAGCTCGTCTATATAACGAGCCTCTATAGCTATATATTAAGTAGAGTAGGATTCCTAGTTTTCCTATTAGATAAGTATAAGTATTTGTATTATAGCTAATATTTAAGTAGGTATATTACAGACCTCTGGTTTTAGGCATTTGTACTACAGCTCTCGGCGGTACGTACGATAGTAGTATCTATCGTATAGTAAGTAATCTCCTACTCTCTACACGGCTAGTTTATTATAACTCTCCTATTCGTATAACTAGTAAGGTATTGTAGAAAAGTTGGTCTATTTAGGTACCCTACCGGAGAGCTCTAGAGTAGTAATAAACGAATCTTATAATCAAGGTACTAAAGTAAGTAAAATAGAGGAGGATAACGATAGTAAGTCCGCGTTTTATTAATATTCCTTACCGCTATACGGTACGGGAAAATAGAAAGTCCGAGAGTTTCACCTACCGTATATATACTTTAGTAACGGAAAAGCCCTAGCCTCCTATTTTTAGAGGGAGAGAAAATAGCCAAGTCTGTCTACTAGTACTAGATTATACTTTACTTAGCCTAATTACTATAGAGCTAGATAATCGTTAAAATATTCGTACGGCCAATGTTACTAGGAGGATAGTACAGTACCTAAAGGTTGTTTAAAATAGTATTTATAATAAGTAGGGATATTAAAGTAGATCCGTTTTACGTACTAATCGGATATAGTTTTAAATAATTAGTAGGCTAGGTATATAATATAAAGCTATCGGAAGATTAGAATATAGTATATAAACAAATTACTAGCAGTAAGTTGATATAGTACAAGATACTAGTTATAATATAGTCTACTTAGGAAAGGAAAGGGGTTTAATAAATATAAATATTATTACACGAAGGGGAGTCTTTAATTATAAAACGCGAAAAGGCTACGATATTCAAAGTATTATACGAAAATCGCTCCTTTATATATTGAACCTATAAGACTAGAAGGGCAACAATTACTAGTTTTATTTACAGTTATTAAATAGGTACGGTAACGTAAAACAACCGTACTTTTAACGTTATTAGTATATTACCCGCTATACCTTTTACGTATCTGTAACTTCCTTTACTTCCCTCGATATTTTCCTATAGTACGAATAGATCCTAGGAGTATCGTTAAACTTAGTAGAGTCGACACGTTGTATCCATCCTAAAAGTTTACCTAAAAGGTCAAACGGGTATATACCTTAGGTATTCAAGCGAGTCACAGGGTAAGTAGGTTAAGTAAGCCGGTAAACATCCTAGTCGTAATCCCTTTATTCCCCTATCTTAGACGGTAGGGTCCTTACTATATTCACCTCGACTTTATTTTAATCGATTGTCTAATAAAACTGCTTTCGATAAGGTATAGAAGAAACAATCGCCGAGTTACGGCGTTAGCTTAAGGAGGAGAGATAGGCGTAAGAAGAGGTAGAGCGGCGTTAGGAGGAAGAAAGATAAGTACGAGAAGACGAGAGAAAAGCACGAGAAGCGGCGGAACGATATATACAGCCTAACACACTATTTACCCTTCTCGATCGCTACTACAACTCTCTATCTTAAGCGATCCGAGTTAAGACGGATACAACTCTTACGACTTAGGGCGACGCGACTAACCTAGTCAACCGACTTTACCCTAAGAGTATAGTCCCTTAGCTTGATTTTCCTCAACTCTAAGAGTAAGTCTAGAGGAAACTCGACTACACGGGTACCTTTACCTCGCGCCCCCTCTTCCCTTCTAATACCCAAATAGATTATATCGTTACGAATATCTAGAATAGACCGATTTATTCGGAGGCGTCCCTTCGAAATTTTAAGCGAGATACAGTAGATAATTTTGTTAAAATGGTTATTAAGGCGTTACGAGATAATAAAGCCTTTCGATATAAGTTTAGAATCTAAGGTCAAGTTACCTTTTACGACCGCGTAAACCTATCGGAAACTTCGCTAAAGAATAGCTTGGAGCAAATAAATCTTTAGGACGTATAAACACCCTAACGACTCGCGAATACTAGGCCTAGGAGAGGCAGAGGAAGGGGAAGAGGAGCGATATAGGGAAAAAAGAGGGATAGTACTATACGAAGATACAATCGTCGTACCGACTAGTTCTACGTATACCTTATAGCTGATAAACGATAAATACTAGTATATATAGTAGAGTTCAAAGCGCCGTATAAGGTAACAATCCCCGAATTGGTAGCGGGTCTATACTAGATAGATCTAGCTCGCGATATTATTAACTAGGAAGGCGATACGTTTGAGTTTTATACCACCTACCTCGTCGCCGCTGTAGTTACTTAGATATTCTTATATATGATCGATAGTAGGGTTTAATACGGCTATATCTATACGGGGGAAGCTTTTATTTTTCTCTATATCCCGGAGGATAATCCTACAGTTGTTCAATATTTTATATATATCCTAAACTAGGACGTGTAGGCGGACGATAAATTGCGCCTCTACCGGACCGCTATCGGCTAGGTACTTACATTCACCCTTTAAGCGCTAGCCGCCGAAGCTCCGTCTTAAAAGTGGTATAATACGGTATACAATAAGCTAAAGACCTAGGAGGTCGAATTCCTAGATATATTGAGAAAAATCCCTAAGACTCTCCGTAAAGACCCGCGAGCCTCTAATTATCGACCCTCGTACTGGAAACTAGAGCTGAAGACGTACAATATACGATCCCGTACTCGCTGCAAACTAGATATATCTACTCTAAAGTATTTGTCGACCGAAGGTAGCGGTAGTAATAAAGAATCGTACTCGCTATCTATCGCTATAGCGGCTCGTAGTAGGTCGAGCCGTGGCCGAGGTAATAACCGCTAATCAACTAAGGAAAGCGAAAGTATACTAGCCGGTTAGTATAACAAATAGACCTCTCGAAAAGATAGGCAATCTATACGACCCTACTATACAATTGCCTATATCCGCGGTATCGTTAACCGAGAACCTCTGGATAAAGAATACCCTAACTAGAAACTCTACGGCGGCTAGAGACACTCTATAGGACCGTAGGAGTTTATACGCCGGCTTTACCGTCAACTTTCCCGAAACTAAAACCTTAGGTTTAAACAGCTTTACGTCTGTAGTCGGACGGGTTACCTCGTTAAAGCTACCCTTCTATTACACGAGTATACTGTGGTTATTAAAGCTACTACAATAGAGAAGCAGTATCGCCTTTAAGCGGAGGCGAACAATTATCGTTACCTTAGGAGCTTGTAAGGAAATTAAATCCCCGTCTATCTTAGTACATTTACGCTACGAGTCTTATATTAGTACTATAGCGAATTAATAGTACAGATGATAATACTAAGCTAGTCTAGAAAACGGCTTCAGTATATTATCAACGATAAAAATTCTAGATTCTTTTACTAGGAGCGCGATAAAGCTCTAACCGTACTCCGGTCGTATAGAATTATCTACGGCGATAGTAAGTAGCGCAATATACTATAGGATAACCTAGGTATTCGTTTGTTTGTTATTAACCTAGAGGAAGTAAAATAGTTAAAGCGCCCTTAGGCTCTTAAACCAACCTTTAGCAATATACGGTATAGTTATTACGTCGGGGTAGGGAAAAGTAGAAAAAACCTCCTATCTAGTTTAACTGCTATCTACTTATAACGGCCCCTAGAACTATAGGCCACTGCGTTAATTAACGTTACGTCTATACCTTAGATCACTCGTGATACCTAGGGGAACGGAGTATAGCGTTAGATTCACAAATTAAACTAAGAAATCAAGGCCCTCGGGATAATATATAAAGACCTTAGGCGAGACAATATCCTTTAGAGTAAAGAGCTTAGGCGTACTTTGATTATCGACTTTTACCCCTCTACTTTAAAATATCGAGCTAAGACAAGTGACGCAAAACTTCTTCGTATATCGTAAGAAGGAAATCTACTTTCTACCTATTAAACTAGCGGTCTTATTCTTAATACCTATATTTCTATCGTTATCTATTTATCTCGAGGTAAAATGCGCTTTAATATATACTTCGATATCACCGAATTATAATACGAGCTAGGCTTCTAAACTTGAGGCTTTTTCCGATAATATACTATTATAAAAGCTATCGCAAAGGTTTATTTAATTTCAATACCTAGCTAAGACTGTCGTATACTAACCGAAAATATTACGATAAGCGCCTAACCGCTCGACTACCTTAAGGAACGAGATTATCTATATAACTTTCCTAGGTATACTATTAGATATACATTCCACTAGTAGGCCTCTCTCTGCTAAACTCCTTTGAAAATTTCTTATTAGATTCGGCGGCTAACTTCAAGTATTTATAGTTCACCTAGTTGAAGTCAGCCTTAGCGAGAGCGTATACAATTGTTACGATATTTTTGATCTAGTTTATAATTAGTTAGCAAGTAAGATATTCAGTACTACTTAGATACCTACCTCTCGTCTATTTAGTTCTAAAGACTCTAATCGTCGGAGTTCGTCCTCCTTAATAATAGTAGGTCCTTATATCGTATATACCTTAGATAGAAAAGTTGACTAGAGATCTCTACGAAACTCTCTCGTTAAATTTTTATACTCAATGTTTAAATAGATCCGGCTAAGAATTACGTTATTAAACTAGATACCCCGATTTAAAGTCAGGAAAAGAATTCCTTAATAATATTCTAGCTTTCGGAGGAAAATGGTTATAAGGCGATTATAGGTATCGTAGTAAGATATACGCTACTCTATAAACGCGTCTGCCTTATCTAGGAGAAGTACGGTATTAAAGTATTTAGCGATCTTAAATACTATTTCAAGTTATTACTCAAGTATATTGGAATCTCCGTGGTTAATAATAAGTTCGCCCGTAGATATCTAGAAAAATCAGTAACGCTAAAATCAGCCGAGCTAGATAGTTTATACCGAATAGAGGGGGAGCTTGAAATACTCCGAGGTTACCTTAACCGTAAAAGTCTTTCCGACTCCCGGTAGGCCACTAGTATAAGTTAGGTTAGGAAGTCTTAATAGTATAGACGCTTTACCGATATACTTTAGAAGAATATTAAACCCTTAGCCCTTTCTATTAATTACGTCGTCGAACGGTACCGTCGGTATTATCCCTAAGCGAGTTTTCGCCAATAATAAGAGGATAGTCTTAGTCTCTAAAGGGATCTTTAGGTAGTCGAACGACCTAGGTAACCAATCCACGTCCCTAAGAGCACTAACTGTATACTCTACTAGAATTATATTAGCCGGACACCAAACTATTATCAGTCGTATTATATATAGAATATTTTCTCCTTAAAACTGAAACAGCAAGCTATTAGGTAGGCGACTAGTAAATCGGCCTCGCTTAGCTTTTATACGTCTATACTATCTCGTATTTTCCCCTTCTCTCGCTTATAGCCCTCTATAAGTATTATACTAATATCAAAGACTGCAATTCTAACCTTATCCTTAACCCTAATATCGCGGAGTAACGGTCGGGAGTAGTTTGGCTATATTTTATAGAAAAATACGGCGTCTACTACCACTCGACTATTAATATTAACTTTAATAGCCTTCCCCTTATTTATAAAGAATATACTACCTTTATAGTACCGAACGTATAAGCCGGCTAAATCCCGAAATTTTTAACCCCTCTCGATTAAGTCTTTCCGGACTTACTCGTAATTTAGACGGTAGTAGAGAGGGAAGGCCTTAAGGCTCTCGATCGGCTTTAATCCTCGGAATTTAGCTACTCGTAGAAAGATACCGGCCTCGCCGAACTTAACTCCGTTATAATTAAGAAATCGGCACTCGAGATTTAACCACGTCTCGTTATTTTCTATTATCTCTTCGCCCGCGTCGAATACGATATATCGCGGCTCTTTTGTACTAATATATATGGTATAAATATAGCAACCCGGCTTAAAAAGCGCCTAAAGAAGGTTATATATAATATAACTGTACTATAACATTAATTTAAGACGCTATAAAGTTAAAGTATATATATACTTAAGGTAATCGATAAGCAAGAGGAGATACTCTATATATACCGACTTATAGTCCGAATTACTATCTATATTCTCCGTATATCTGTCGAGCTCTCGAAGGAAATAGAAAAGGATATTTTGCTCGATCTAAATCTACGTTAGCGTACTCCTTAATAATAATACTATCTTAATTACCGATAGCTTGTCCTCTATTAGGCTAACGGCCTTAATATCGTATAGTACCTCTCGTAGGATATCGCGTAGGCCTTCCGACTTAATATCTATAAATAGCACTACCTTATCGGACCTCCGGTCTAATTATACTATTAGTAAGTTTTCGGTCCGGTATATAAAGGTATCACGTACTAATACGTTCACGGATAACGAATATATACTTAGCGTAGTCGTCTAGGTTATTGCTAGTCTTCGTTAGCTCGGCTATCTTATATTTATATACCTCTTTGTCCTAGCTAGACCCGTATCAGCTATCTAAAAAAGTAGAAGGGGTGGTTAGCTAGTAGCTTATACGTTTCTATAACTGTTTTAAATTAGGATTTTAATACCTATTTCTCAAACGACTTAAAATCATCCGGTGTAGTACAGATCGGACTTTCGAGATCAACGTTCTCCTTCTGCTTATTACTAGTAAAATAGGACTAAATAGGTATAGCCGCCGCTAAGGGCTTAGCTGAATAATACTTATTATCGATAAGCTTTACTAGCAACTGCTTTAGGTGAACGACGTCCGGGCCTAGTTGGGAATAATCCTAGAAGATAGGAGTGTTTGTAGTTTGCCTGTTAGTAAGGTTAGCCAATACCTTTTTAAGGACTTTATAGAGCTGCTTTAGGTCCTCTACGGTAGCCTAAGGCCTAACCAAACTATTCGTAGGGCTATTGGGCGGCGTTAAGCTCTAATAATAGGGAGGAGAAGCCTTTTTAGATACTATATTGTGCGATTTAACGATAAAGAGAAGTATACTTAAAGTATTGCAGAAGACTAGAATAACTATAATAAAATAAAAGGTCAACGAGAGCCTAAGAGTTGCGCCTTCTTATATATTCAAATTGTAGTAATCTATGCCTATCTCACTCTATTTCGGGTATTATATCCCGTCTTTATCTCTATATAAATTAGTTTATACAGTACTGTATATAAACCTAGACGCGATATCTACATTAGCTCCCCAATTATCTCTTATCTAGTATAGCTAGATCTACCTATATAATAATTTCACGAAGATCCTATACTAATTTTAAGTGACTATATAACCGCGTTTTACCCCACGCTATTTTACAAAGTAATACCGAGTATATAATATCCGTGCCTTCTAATACCTATTATAACTTCGTATATTTGTTATTATACGTATATATTACTATATTGTAGTTAGTTTTATAAAGAAAAAATAGCTAATCCGAATAGATATTGTACTTAAGGGATATTAGCTTATAATTAGCTTGGTAAAGTTAGGTGATATTGTAAATTCACCTAATTTATAGCTAATATTTATATAGCCGTAATCGCTGCCACTAGAATATAACAATCGAATCTAGGATCGGCTCAAGTATTTAGCTTAATATATTAAATTCGAGTATATTTAAAAATTCGCCTAACTTACGTGGTTTGAATAAGTGGTTTTTTTTGGTTTTTCTTTCCCTCCCCCCTTATTGTAAAGTAATTACCAAAACCTCGTGCTATTATAGATATGGAATACTTGGACAAGCCTAACAAGCAAATATATAACTAGATCTCGCTATAGCTAAGAGCCTACGATACTAAGATAGAATTACGGATGTATTATAGGCTATAATATATATAATATCGTGTCAATTTATATCGCTTCTATTTAAATCTCTTAGCGGGTTTTAGGTCTGTGACTTTAGCGTTCTATATATAACTTAGGAATTGGGCGCTGTAACGTTAGGCGTAGCAAACCCTATATAGTTATATAATAAGGTTTTAAAGAGATACCCCTTACTTTTATACCTGTTTCTCTACGCTACGTTTTAATTTACGCCCTTAGACCCGATATAGAAGGAAGTACTCTTAGAATAAGAGGAATTATTTAGGCTAGTACCTATAATATTTCAGAAGAGTATAGCCTACCTACTACGATACCCTTTCGACTTAGCGATCGAACGCCCTATTAGGAACCACCGTATCAGCACGAAACGTGTCTCAAAAATAGAAAAAGGCACCCTAAAGCGATTTTTATACTGTATATAAGTAAGTTCGCTCTAGAATTAATGACTTAGATCTCGATTTTGTAGAGGGGTTTTAACTCACTATTTGCTTAACTAGGGGGTCAACTTTAGCTGGCTATAGCGGCTATATATATACCAATATCTGAAGATATCGCGAACGATAAGATAAAACTCTCTGTAGAAGCTGTTAAGTATATCCGTTCTCACTAAAGCTTTATTACTTTAGAAAGCGAGCTAACCTTTTTTCCTCTCTTAGTTCGGAAACGATTTCGATAAATCGAAAATAGAGCTTAATAGTAGCTAGACGCCTTATACCCTACGCCTCTTCGACGGCTAGCTAATAGAGCGTTTGATTTTATTCCGCCTACTAGCGGCCTCTAAATTCTTCGATTGTATAAGGGTTAAGGACGGGTTAATAGGTGTAGTCGAATAGGAAGTACTTCGGAAAACCGGGATATAGATAGGACTTGTACCCGTCAATTATCAAATTGAGGTAATGTTAGTCGAGCTAAGGTTGATTGGACGAAAGTAGGTTAGGGGCCTACGTTGAAAATAACGGGTAATAACGATTCCTAGCTAAATCGAATAGTATCTTCTCGCGGTATAGAAATGAGAACTGTTACTACGCGGTCGATAATAGGGATAGTGAGGATAATACTATAGCGGGCTGTTAATTAGGGATAGAGCTTTAAGAGTTTGTCTAATTTAGTAGGTGGAATAAGAAATACTCTTTCAATAACTTCCTAGGTACCTTCTGTTTGAGTATAAGTATCTCTTTATTAAGGAAATTTATAGGATCAGTTACTATCGACGTCGGGAACCTTAGTTTACTGTATCTGTGCCTTTTGAGAATATGAACCTGTGACTTTTTGACCTATTTTAACACTCTCTTATATAGCTAGGTTATATCAGCTACTAGCCGTCCCTATAAGGGTTGATTAATATACTAACCTATCAAAAACTCTTTAAAACTAGACGATTAGTAAAGAGGGTGCTCTGTAATTAGTATATTCAAAATTCCGTATATATAAGGGGGCTAGGATAGTGAATTCCTAGGCTCTAAAAATTTAACGACGAAGTCAAATATACTTTTCTGAAGTATATTTGAATCCTAAATACTAGGAGCAAATACTACTGCCTATAAAATTATTTTGTCCGGGGCAAGACCTCGTAGTCTTTTATAGCGTTCCCGGGTCAATTGTTTTCTTTTTTGAACTACCGGAGAATCTAGCTTTGACTCCCCCGGTGGGTTGAAGAACAGCTGTATATTTCTAACGAAGAGGATAAGACTTTTCGGTTTCTAGCTAGCTATTACTCCTAACTTGGTAGACTCTGCTTAAGAAAGTAGCTTTTACCCTTCTACAATAACTATAGCTTTCCGTCTCTTTCCTAAAGCTTTCACTTTATCCGCGATATTGTTTGCAATTTTTGTAAGATCTCGACTCGTAGTCTCTATAGCCTTATATTTATCACCTATAAATTAAAGCCTTCTAAATTGAATACTTTCAATTATTGTAGTAAGTTCACAAGCGAAATTATTAAAGCGACCGGTAATGATAGTTTAGAGGTCTGATATTAGTCGCTCGTTAGTATAGTAGGGTTCTATTTTATTAATTAGGTAAAGTAGAACCGTAAAGAAATCCGCTTTTTTATCGGAATTTATTAGCTTTTGTAAGTAATAAGAACTATAAATAGGTTGTTTCTTAGGGCTTTTCAAAAGTCTACCTAAATCATAGGACCTAACGATAGGCTTCGATATAGGCTGACTATAGGTACCCCTCGTTACGCGTATAGGGCGGGCGTGTAGTATTTACTAGCCAAACTTTGCAACCAATATACGTTTACTAAGCTCGAATATCTATCGCCTAAAAGTCGGGAAATACAATATAGGGGAACTAAGCAGCGATATTCAATCTACTATAGGATAAGCGTACAAGTATTTTGAAAAGGGGTCCTAAGAGCGCTTAAGCCCCTAGAAATATCTAAGAGTAGGGGAGGTAGCTTATACTATTAGAATTAAATAATATCTATAGCAAATATATAGTACTTTCTAGGAGAAGAGAAATATATATACTATCGACGGTTAGGCCTATCCTAGGGTCTATAAGTAATAATCTATTTCCCTCTATATCGGTCTTTCTATCCCTCTATTCAACAATTATCATATCTTTAATCTCGAGCCTATACGATAACTAACTTCTTCTACTATACTCTATACTATTCGTCTATCTTTCGGGAGCCTACAAATTTACTATTGAAATTACTAAGGTAGGTTATTCAAGCGGTAATTTATCGGCTAATCGCTTACGCTTCTAAGTTAGAATGTACCAAGTTAACGTTACGACCAAGATTTATATATACGGTTATAGGGTCAAAGAAGATATAAACTTCGTACCTTGCAAGGATATTAGTACCCCTAAGTACCTAGGTCGTATTCCCAACCTACTAGCATTATATAGATAGAGGGGGAAATGCGAGAGATATAGCTACCCGAACCTATAGTCGATTAGCTCTACGACTAGTATCGGAATTCGAGCTTAAGTTGATAGAGAGGTTTACGAGAAGGAGGTTGTATATAGTGGCGATATATAGAGGGTTAAGGGCTTATCTCGAAGCGGTATTAAAAGGGCATTGATTATAACACGCTAGTTTAGATAGCATTGTATTTGGCTTAGTATAACCGTATACTTTACGAGTGTATTAAAATTGTATTATTCTTAAACTACCAACGCTAGTCTTTAATAAGTACCCCTAGATTAGAGTATTCTCCTATCCAGCATCGTTGTATTATAGGTCCAGCTACTAGTCTGTCAACCGGCGGGTACCTTTTAGAGGCAAATAGATTGTCAACTAGTTCTTAGTATTTCTCTATCTCCTCTAGAGATTTGAATAGACCTAGGGACCTATAGGGCCAATGGCCAGTTATTATCGTATAGTAGATAGACCCGAGACTAAAAATGTCCGTACTCTTCGTTGATTCCGGCGGATAGTAAGGATTAAAAAATCCGGCGTCGGGGAGATACTGGCTATCTATTTCTCTATTTGTTAACCCCCTAAAGTTATAGAGTAGAAGATCGAGCTCGTTTCCGGCGATAGTATATAATAAAAAGTTCTTAGGCCGAAGATCGGAGTGTATTATACCTTTCTAATAAATAAATTGGATCGCCTCCGCGGCTTATATACGCCATTTGAATCGTAGAGATATATCGATGCTAGTATAGTACTAGTCGATATAGTTCTATAGATTTCTATCGCTTACTTCGACAAATAACAATCCAAATAGGTTATCTGAGATACCCTTAAACCTAGGAAGAAGTCAATCACTATCTATAAGAAGTTAGGGGCTAACGAACTCTATTATTCTTGGATGTAGTCCTAGGATTTACAAAAGTCGTTCTTCTACCTCAAAACTCCGCTTTATATCTCGAATAAACCATTTATCTACTACTGTCTTAGAATTCTACTAAGAGAATCGTGGATATTTGATAATAATACCCGGCGCTACGCGTACAATACGGGATATTAAGCCTTCGCCTAAGATTTCGCCGATAAGAGGCTCGTACGGGACTAGGTTATCTTTTTCAATATTTATAGTACCTAGTTCTTCCGTTACTAACGCTGTAGATATATCGTCCGCTATATCTAGAGGTTGTTTTCTATTAACGGGGCTTCTATAGCACTTAATATTATCTGGCTTCTTATGATTTAGGTGACGAATTTTAAAGAGCGAAGGTACTTTAAAGAGAACGAGATGATACAGATAATATCGCAGAATAGAGAAAAAAGCGAAACCGTGATTCTAAATGCTCGTTAATATATTAGAGATATACCCGAAGGGAGTTTTGCGACGAGGAACTAGAGACAAAGGAAGGAGGTCGGTATCTCTTAAGCTAAGGTCGAGGCGTCTTACAAACTTCTCAAACAACGCGAGTATGGTCATTAACTAATAACAATCCACTATATCTACTATATATACAGACCAATCTATCGATTAGCTGTTATAGTCTATAAGACTATATCTAAAGCCCGGCTATACTCCCGAGGGCGCTACCTACGTAGAGGCCAGATAGTCCTAATACGAGCTACAATAGTAGAGGCGAACCGGACTTAGCCGCGGATTTTAGGAGAGGTTATTTTACGAGATAGCGTATTGGGGCGCTAAACTTAAAAAGGAAAAACTAACCTAATACAGTAATTTATAGGTCCGCCGTTTACAAGACTCACATTACAGTTGAAAATAGTGTCGCTAATAGCGAAAAGTGAGATTAAAACTATATTTTAGTACTAGAGCGGCTTAGCGACTCTATAGAGAGACTATTACCGCTCTTCGAAACTGTGAAACCTAGTAAAGGTTCAACTATTACCTAACGTACTACGGGGGCTAGACCTAGCGGGACGGTCTTATTTTTGGCGATCTATTTAACTGATATTCGATAAAGACTAATAACTACTGCTAACTCAAACCAGGGAATAGCGGTCTACTGTTTACCTACGCCGAGGTAGACCGTATCGCGGTCTTAATACACCTTCTTCGGTACCTTTACTCTTACCACCCGCGGCTTGAACTGCCTCGTAAGGTACGCCTCTATATAAAGATTCGCTCCTTACGTTAGAACTCCGCCTAGAATACCTAGAATTTCTAGCCTTACAGCCCTTAAGGCGTATACAATAGCGTACCTAGAGGGAGCCTTCCGACCTTCTAGGAAAATACTCTACGATTCGTTTCTATAGCAGGCTCCGCTCTTCCTTTAATTCAATCAAAAGCTAGTCGTCCTTAGATAGTAATCGGGTTAGCCTAGTCGTTTTCCTAGTGCAGGGCCCTTTCTAAGGGGAATGCTAGCGGCTAATTTTATTTTTATAATATAAAGTAGCTCTACCTAATCTCTAAGAGTAGGAATACTCTATCTGCTCTTTAAAGGTAACTAAATAGATAACCCTTAATAAAAGTATCTATCGCGTAAGGAAACCTCGGATAGGAATGGTTTCTAGATCGTACAAGCTTACTAGGGAAGTCTAATCTACAGCTACTTTAGATTAAACTGTCTTATCGACCGAGAGGTATTTAGTATTCTACCGGGGAGGTCTAGGCTTAAGCTGTATAGTAGGTCGCCTTACTCTTTTTAGTCGATAGAAAGGAACGCTATTTCTATATACGTCTTTACTACTTTCGCCTACGTAGTCTATATCGTCGAGGCTATTAGGTTTATCGCTACTATTATTAGATATATACTTATCCCGGTTTCGCTTCCTATTCGAAGAGGCTATTCGTATTACTAAGACAGTATCCTTCGTTCCTCGCTCTTAGGAACGGCAATTAGAGATAACGACCGACGGCTAGTCCAGTACTAGAGCCGGATCCAATACTAGATAGAATCCTATAACTTTCTCTATTAGGCTATATAGCGACTACTTCTTACTATCTTGAAATATACGCGAGATTAAACGCGCTAATATTCTATTTTAACGAAGTTTTAGAGATACTAGTAGGCTCTCCGTATTACAACGCTGTAGCTCGCCTTCGTTATTATAAGTTACAGCCCTATCTTTCTCCTAGCTAATAACTATATAGCTTTCGGAAACGGGCTATCTATTATACTTCTCGGCTAGTATACTTTTCCCGATAATATAAGCTGCCGGTTTCGACCCTAATTCGTCTACTTTAATTCTAGTATCTCTAGGTAATAAATCCGTTAGAGTAGATTACTTTTCCTAGCCTATAGGGTCATTGACCATTGTATTGCCGTCTACTATATATATTGTCGGGTTCGAATATAGTAAAAAGGCTCCCTCTATTGTAGCTTCGTCTGTATTCTACCACGTAAGCCGGAGGACTAGGCAACCGAGCTAATAGAGAGAGTACTAACCTACATTTTTATATACTTCTATTCGGCTTAGAATTTCTTCCTCTACTACCGGGATATAGAGGCTATTACTAACCGATATAGAGTATAAAGGTATAGATTACTTAAGGCCTCCCTCCTAGATAATATCTTAAGAAGAAGATATTACGTTACTCTTATAATACTTATCACCCTAGAAGTCTAGTCTCAAAGTACCAAGTTAGCCCTCTATTATCGACTATATTATCGTTAAGGAAAGAGAGATAGGGTATAATAAGTTTAATAGAGTAAATTAAAGAAATCAAGGGGAGTTAAAATAATAGCCACTACGTACTATCGTAACGCTAGTCGGATAAACCTTACCCTAAATCACTACTAGAAATATCATCCGGTAATTCTCGACTCGCCGTATATATATTTAATATAGCAACGTTTATATCTCCTCCCGAAGAGGTATTTAAGAAATCTATATTAAATACGTTCGAGCTATCTATAGTCACTTCTTCTACAAGCTCGTTAGGGGCTAATAACGTCTCGACTTTACTAGACGTATAGAAATAACTTTGAAGGTACGGTATATACCCCGAGAATAGAAGACTCGAACGCTAGTACTAGCTAGATAGAAACGGATAGGCCGGCGCCGGTCTATCTAAAGGTATCTATAAATAGATACGATCGTAGGAACCGGGTGCCCGAAACGGTTTAAAATTTGGTTTTTTAGTAGACGGACGATAATAGATAACGTCGTCTAGATTGATCCGTGCCATACCGCGAGAAAGATTTAGACGCAGTATATAAGAATAGAAGAAAAGGAAAATATAAATAGATAGTCTGCCTCCTTCTTAGTCCTAGTAAGGACTTCTAACAACCCTTTATACCTACCTACCCTATACTACCTCTTCCGAGCGCTTTAAGTAGGTCGAATGGATAAGAGTCGTAAGATAAAGCGTAGCCTGCTAATACGAGGATCTACTAACCTATCTATAATAGAATTCACAAAGGAGTCACGCGTAAGGCTAACACTATATACGGTATTTCTCCTATTAGATCAAAGCGTTTTATATTCGGATAAGTTTACTATCTACCCTACTGCACCTTTCCAGAAGAGGACTATAGTAAAGGGGTCGTCTCTAAAAGGGTACTTAGCGTAGGTATCAGCGTCTAGTCGGGTAAGATATTATTATATATACGGCGGTACCGACTCTTACTCTCCTAGGAACCTCCGATAGTCTAGATTCCTTAGTCTTCTTTACTACGCCTCGCTTAAAGAGTGAAATTGCGGTAAGATCGTCTACAGAAGATTACTTAGCGTAGACACTGGTATCTAGGAAAATAATAACCTATCATCTGTAAAGTAACGCTAGCCTATTTAAGGCCACTAAAAGTCGAAACCCTTACGAAAAAGAATCCGGGAATAAGACATTCTTCGTTATAGGCGGGGGCGTAAGAGTAGCAAGTGCTATTAGATATATAGGTGTAGCGAGAGCTTGTAATCAGCACTAGCTCAGAGAGCGCCGCGTTACAATCGTACTCGACCGACTAGGTCGTAAATCGAATCTCCTCGCAAATCAAGACTCTCTCCCTAGGCCGATCGTAGAAGGCTACGCCGTTACAGCGGGCAAAACAAGTACATACCGAATAAATAGGGAATAGAGGGTAGGTATATAAGCTATTACCTAAGTCAAATCATAGGGTTGTAGCGTAGCGGTCTAATTTAAGGATTAGGGCGACCAGGGCCGATAGATAGATCTATCTATAGCGAGTCGAGTAGAGAAAAGGCGCGTAGGCGATAACGAGGAACTCAGCTAAAACAGGGAGGCGCAGGGGGAAGGGTGCCGTACGATCCGGAATTACGGTATCATTTCACCGACGGTATGATAGGAGAGAGAAGAGTGCAGTCAGGCAGAGGGGAGGACGGTAGAGCGACGCACTAGAAGTTATATAGTCTAAGGGTCTGGCTAGCAGGCGGTCGGATATGGTAGATTCCCGTTGTAGGATAGCCGGAGGCGCCAAACTGTTTCGGGGACCGCTAAACCAGATTGGAGTCCGCTAAACCAGAATAGGAGCGGGCTGTGCTTCTGCCATTTTGGGAAAGGCCTAGACGCCAAACCGAATTGGGATGGACCAAACCCAAACGGGCGGGACGCCAAACCCGATCGAGGGGGCGGCCGAATCCGGCCGCGTCGGCACATATGGTATTTATACCTACTTTATCTATAGCGATAAAAACCATTAGGTAAATAAATACCCGTAGGGGACTATAATACAGTCTATTGTTAAGGTAGTACGCCCCTAAAAACCGGTATAAGCGGGAAAAGTAGAAGAGCTAGAATAAATCCCGATATACTAGCTCTATACCTACTAATAGGGACTACAATACGCCTTTATATACCGATTATCCTTAGAAATAGTATCGAAACGCACGCGGACCTCGATACCGGTATAGAATACGACGTGGTTAGTAAGGAATTTACTCGTAAAAATAAATTGCTAGCCGCCCCCTTTTTATCCCCGTCTATAAAGGGCGTCGCCCCTAAATACGTACGTACTTATAGCGTATTTTAGGTCCTATTTACGATTAGGGACTCTAGGGGAACTAAAAAGATAATTAAAAGACTATATATAGGTATCGATAGGGACTACCGTATAGAAGGAAGCCCTATACTCCTATCCCGAACCTTTATAAATAAATTCGACGTAATCTTACGCCCTAGAGTAGATTAGTAGTAGTTCGGGGTTAAGAGCTTTAAGCTAGTAAAACCCTATCGATTCGCGAAATTAGCGAGGAATTCAGTAGTAATCTACGCTCTTGTAAAAATACCCGAATAAGTATAGCTCCCTAACGAAAACGGGGATTACCCGAATCTAGACCTATTACGAATACCCCTCGAACTAGAGGCGTATCTTGATATATTCGATCACGAGAAGGTAGGAAACCTACCTATCTTAAAAGCTTCCGATTATACTATCGAACTAGAAGAAGGTAAAACCCCGCCTTACGGTCTAATCTACCCCCTCTCGAGGGTAGAACTTAAAGAATTGTAGGCCTACTTAGTCGATAATATTAAGAAAAAGCGAATTAGGCCTTTAAAGAGCCCTATAGGAGTACCAATTCTCTTCGTTCTAAAAAAGGATAGTAGCCTACGCTTATATATAGATTATCGAGGACTTAATCGAGTATCGGTTAAGAATCGGTACCTATTACCCCTTATTTCAGAGATCCTTAATAGGCTCTTAAGGGCTTAATACTTTAGTAAGGTAGATATTAAAGATACCTACTATCGTATACGTATCCGCGAAGGAGATAAATAGAAAACCGCCTTCCGAATAAGATATAGCTATTTTAAATATATAGTTATACTATTCGGTTTATCTAATACCCCCGCTACTTTTTAAAGCTATATCTATATAGCGCTAGGAGGGCTAATCGATACCGTTTGTATAGCGTATCTCGATAATATCCTTATCTTTTCGCCCGACCGAGACTCCTATATAAAAGCGCTATAATAAGTCTTCGAACGACTTAGGAGATCAGAGCTTTACGTAAAACCGTCAAAATATACTTTCTATCGAAAAGAAGTCGAATTCCTAGGGTTTATCGTAAATAGAAGGGGAGTCCGTATAGACGAAAGCTGTATTAAGGTTATCTAGGAATAGGAAGAACCGAAGAGCTTCTACGATATCTAGGTATTCCTAGGATTTTACAATTTTTATCGGCGCTTTATCAAAGGGTATTTATATATATCCCTACCCCTTACCTCGATACTAAAAGGGTTAAAAAATAGGAAAAAACCTAGTAAAGTCGCCCTAGACGTAGCCGAATCGCTAGCGTTCCGGTACCTAAAAGAGGCCTTTTAGTTAGCGTCTCTCTTATACTACTTCGACCCGGAAAAATATATTAGGTTGGAAATAGACGTATCGAACAAAGGTATAGGGGGTATCCTTTCTTAACCCGATAAAGAAGGACGCTAGTACCCTATAGCCTTCTAGTCGCGAAAATTCTTAGGGGCTAAGCTTAATTATACGATACTAGATCAAGAGCTATTCGCTATCGTATACTCCTTCTAACACTAGAGACATTACCTTAATAGTAGTAAGTACCCCGTAGAAGTACTCTTAGACTATATAAATCTGCGTATATTTATAATATAGTAGAAACTAAACGGCCGGTAAGTACGCTAGTATATATTTCTAACGCCTTTTAACTTTATTATAAAGTATAGGCCTAGAAAGACAAACCCCGTAGATAGGCTTTCTAGAATTCTAAATTCCGAGTAAGTAGCTTTAGGAATAGAATTAACGACCCCGATTTAAGACCGAATTATAGGCGAAGGGCTCCCGAACCATAGGCTCGAGGAAGTACCGACCCTTACGATATAGAGTATTATAGGGATAAAAAATCTAGACGCAGATTATAAGTATAATTTAAAAGAACTTAACTTAGAATTCTAAATTAGAATTGATTAGGAAACCCCTAGATTAGGTATACCTACGGGAATAAATATAGAGCGTATCGGTACCGAATTAGACGAGTAGTCTAAATAGAGAAAATTATACGACGAACTAAATATCCTATTCGACGTCGGCGATACTATACTAGTAGTAGTCTAGTCTATTAGTATAGATACTAAAGACGTTCTCTAATAGGTTACAAGGCTTTAAAATAAAGACTAAGAAACGAGCCGGCGAAAAAGTGACGTTTCGACCTAGAAACCCGGTAGTAAAGGATAGAAGACCAATACCTTAGGATTACTACGGTATCGAGGGTGGTTATATATCCTAAAAAAGGAGGGTATCCGTAGAAAACTGCTATAAATATACCACGATAACCCTACCGCGGGATATTTTAGCCGAGTAAAGATAGAAGAACTACTACGGCGTAACTACTATTGGGTTTATATATAAGAAGACGTAAAAAGATATATCGCTTCTTATAGGGTATACTAAATAGCGTAAACCCTAAGGTATAGGCTATTCGGTAAGCTCGAATCGCTACCGATACTATCACAGCCCTTTACCGAATTATCTATAGATTTTATTATAGGATTACCTCAATCGATCTAGAAAGGAAGGATAGTTGATACAATTTTGGTAGTCGTAGACCGTTTCTTAAAATAGTACCTTTTCTTCCTAGTTTTAACTACGATAGACGCTACAGAATTAGCCGAGCTATTCTATTAAGAAGTTAAACTAAGATATAGACTACTAAATAGTATTATATCCGACCGGGGATCTATTTTTATAAGTAGGTTTTGGTTAAAACTATACTATTTATCCTAGATAAAATTAAGGTTCTCGATAGCGTTTTATCCCTAAACCGATGGTCAAACTGTAAAGATATACTGTTTCCAGGTGTATGGCCTGTCAACCGGGTAAGATACAATGACTAAGGAGGGGAATGCAAATTGTATTGTCTCTGTGTGCCAAGACTAATTCTTGCAGAATTAGGAGGGATCTCGGGGGCTTCCTGATTATAAGAAAATCATCGGGAAAGCTGACGTGATGATCACCTAACGAACCCCGCACGGATCGTCCACGATACTTCCAAGTATATACCCCGAGTCTTTATCCTTGTTTCCTAGTTGTACGGACCTTTATCCGTTACAATTATCCCCTCCTTTCCAAGCGGATACCCTCATCCGCAATTAGATCAATGAATACCAAGGGATTCCTATTTAAGGTAAGATATAGGATCCGAGTATAGAACAATGAAATATCGGGGAGAAACCGGGGGTGATTCACGACAAAGAAGAGATGTTTCAGAACAACCTAAAAGACTTTACCTATAAATAGTAAGCCTTTGTATACCGTAGTATATATATAGGTCTAGCATTCTAGTCTTATCGGTTGAAATATCGTCTCACTCTTTCTTCCCTATATTATAGTTCCTACCCCTCGTTCAACCTAGATTTAGTTAAAGTATATATAGTATATACGATATCTTCGATCTACTATTAATAACTAGGATACTACAAATACTAGCGAACCGTTCTCGATTTAATACTTTCTCGGGACCGAAAATTCGAAGAAATACTAACAATATATCTAGCGTTATATATATTGTAAACGCCCTACTAAGGGTATATAGGGTGATACCCGCGATTTAGTAGCGATTCTCGACTAGGCTATATAGGTTTATTATAACGATAACGGATACTACGCCTAGGATACCACTTATTTATAGAACGTAAATAAGGGGGTCCTTAAGTTCCTAAAGGACTTCGTGGCTATACACCGGGCTTATAAATCGGAACACCGCCTAGGGGGTAATAATAGAGTAGGGGTAAATAGAGTCGAGTTACGAGGAATTCGGTTCTACTTCGCTAACGATTCGGTAGCCTCTCCTAGTCGCTTATTAACGATATCTAGAAAGTCGACGGGCTATATATCCGAATCCTCTTACGCGACTATTACTTTCTACGACGTCGAGGGAGTAGTACCGATACTATACCGAATTAGGGTAGCGTCTTTAGCTTAGAGATAAGGGATACGTCTTATAGATATAGGCGAAATATAATCTATTACGTTAGGTCTAGGAAGCCTATATTGCCGCCTATAACCCTACAAGTATTAGTACTACTTAGGAGTTATCGTAGGATTTCGAGGACGTATTTCCCGTTCTACTATATAAATTGTAAGCGGCGAGGGGCCGATTCAGTGGTATTTTAAGGTTTTAGTAGCGCTTAATAGAAATAGTAGGTACGAATTTATTTATTTACGTCCTCGGTCGTAGCTTCCTTCTTAGTACAGTCCAATTTTTATCACGTCGCGTAGACGACTTAGGATTTATTTACTTCTTCCTAAATCTCTCTCTCTTACTCTTTACAATCTCTCTTACTCTTTGCAATCTCTCTTACTTTTACAATTTTCGTAACTTTTTAGTAGGTAATCATCGTATCTATAACGGATCGACTACGAACTAACCTTAGTTTACAGTCTCTTCTATACTTATCCGCTATACCTCGAGATATGGCTACTAGTTCTCCTAGGAACCGTCGTAAGAAATTAGCAGTACTAATTCTACGTTAGCAAACCTAGTATATAAGCTGCCTACGTGTTTCCTATAGGGACTAGCCGAAGCAGTCCCCTATATACTACAAACCGTTTACTATACAGTACTTTACGGATAATATTAATAGCAAGTCCTATAAGGACTATACTACGAAAAGGAGGGTATACAAATAGGTAAGTATCCTCTCTCTTCTCGGTAGCGATTCGGTAGAGATTCGTACTAACCCTATATAATAATATAGGTTCCCTCTAGTCTTTCTAGCAATCGTTTCGAACTACTAGTAATCCTTTCCTAGGTTAAGAACTTCTAGGCTAATACCGTTAGGGGTTTTAGCGTCTTTTCTAGCTAGGTTAATAATAATAGCGTGTGAAGGGACGTAGCTAGGTTTGATTCAAACTAGCTAAGCCGTTTGCAGTTATCTAAAAGCTTAAGGAAAGAAGAGAGAGTTGACGGGGTCGAACGTAAACAAAAGGGGTGTGGGGAAGGTCACGTGCGCGCACGTGATATCAACCGGGTAGTGGCCCGTTACAATACCCCCCTCCTCCCCGTGATATGTGGAGGACACCCGTCCGCACGTGGGAGGGCGTTTCCTGAGGTCCATCATTCATTCGGGCGTTTCCGTAACGTTCCTCAAAGGCATCTAATGCGGTGCAGTCTTCCAATATATCCAATCTCTCCCATGTTTGTTCCGCGAAACCAACCCATTTTACCAAGACTTCGCGTCGGCGACCTCTCCCAACCTTCCGTGTACGTACGGCTAAGATCTCTTCAACCTCCCACTCCAATTCGTTGTTGATAGCGATTGGCGGAGGTTGGCTGTCGTCTACGACCTAGGACGGAAGAGGATCTATCGCCGCAGGGCGTACTAGATCTACGTGAAAGACCGAGTAGATTCCGCGCGGGACGCTTAGCTCCACGGTGTGTAGAGACGGGACGCTCACGACCGTATATTTTCCGTGCAGCCAGTCTAGTTTCTTCGACGGCCGTAAGGACGTGACGTTCCGTAGGTGTAACCACACTTTGTCTCCCGTTCGGTAAACCGGTACTACCTGGCGAGAGCGATTCGCCTGTTCTTGTTGTTTGTCCTATACGGTGGCCATTGCTGCCTGTGCCTAGGAAGACGCCTCGCGGAGACGCTCTATAAAATCCTTGCCTGCCCGTTCGGGGCCTTTCTCCTGACCCTAGAGGCTTCCGTCATCTTCCAGCCCGATCGGGTCGATATAGTATCCGTGAGTGAAGAAGAATAGTGCTAAACCGGTTGACGATACCTCTCGGTTGTTGATCGCGACGGCCACGATCGGGAGGAGGCTTAACCAATCCTCTTGTAAGTAGGCCGTAAAGGCCCGTAAGATCCGTTCAATTTCTTGATTTACCCGTTCTATCGCACCGTCCGTTTGTGGGTAGAAGGCCGTTGACAGTCGACGTTGGATTTTTAACCTTTTACACACTTCTGCCTAAAAGCCGCTCACGAATTGAGACCCACGATCACTCACGATCGCGAGCGGGAGTCCGTGATACATATAGAAGTAGTCTATAAACACTTTGGCCACGGAATCGGCCGTAGTAGAGTCCATAGCGGTCAGGATAACACTTTTCGTAAGTCGATCTATGATAACGAGACAGTTCGTGGCCTTTTAGGGGCCGCTCGTAGGGAGATCCGTAATAAAGTCGACGGAAATTTCCGCCCAGATTCGTTATAGGATCGGTAGTAGCTTTAACAATCCGTGCTTAGTATCGCGCTATATTGTACTCCGTCCACAAACTATACAGTTCCGTAGGAACTGTCGTACATCCTTGGCTGCTCCTAGCCAAAAGAAGCGTCGTGATAGGATTGCGTACGTAGTATCGCGTCCTAGGTATCCTATAATGTGCGAATCGTGCACATTCTGGATAATACGTATCCGTAGGGGCTCGCTATCTAGGATCCATACCCGGTCTCGGAAGCAAAGGAGGCCCCTCACGTCGAGGTAGCATTCCGCGAGGCTCGTTTTGACCTAGATTCCACCCGGAAGTTTACGCTCCCCTTCTTGTAGAGCCCGTAAGATAGCTTAGTAGCTCGTATCCGTCTTCCGAGCGTTAGTCCAGAGCGTTTATACTTCTTCCTCTTCGAAGACTTTTATAGGTATTTCGAAGTCTACGGGGGTTTCCGTGGCTATTTGCACCCGTCCGGTTTTTATCTTGACTTTTTCGAAGATATACCGGAATCGATTCGTTATTCGTTCGTTACTTCTATCCCGTAGAAGGTCCTGTTCCCTTCGTGAGAGGGCGTCCGGTCGTATAGCTAGCTTTCCGGGCCGATACTGGATCTCGAAGTCGAACTCTACTAGCACGTCCGCCTACCACATCTAGCGTTCACTTAGGTCACGTGCCTTTCCGAAATACCGTAGATTCTTATGGTCGGTGATAATCTTAAACTTAGGGACCATTTTTAGTTCCGGACGCCACTCTTTCAGTCCGCGTATGATTGTAAGGAGCTCCTTATCGTGTATCTCGTAGTTCGTCTCTACTAGCGAGAGCTTCTGCGAAAGGTACGCGTAAGGGCGTAATATTCCGTCGTCTTACGTTTGTGAAAGTACACCTCCGGTAGCCCATCCGGAAGCGTCGGTTTCTACCACGGTTTCACGTCCTTCTTCGAAGTATACTAGGATTGGTGCGTTAATAAAGAGTTCCTTTAAGTCCGTGAAGGTATCGTGGTAAGCCGTGTCCTAACGAAAGTCTACTCCCTTACGTATCAACCGTACTAGCGGTACTACTAGGTTCGCGAAATAAGGGATGAAGGTCCGATAAAAGTTTGTAAATCCCAAAAAGCTCCGTACGTCTCTAGCTGTTTTCGGTGGTTCCTATACGCGTATCGCTTCAACCTTCGCTAGGTCTACGTAGATGCCCTTACCCGCGCGTATAATGAACCCTAGGTATTTCACCGTTTCTTGTTCGAATTCCGACTTATTAATGTCACACTATAAGCCTGCTTCCTGAAGCTTACGGAGGACTTCGGCTACTTTCTAACGATGGTCTTCGATCGATCCGCTTGAGTAGATAATAATATCGTCCACGTACGCCGAGACGAAGTCGTCGAGGTACTCGCGGAGTACCTGGTTGATATACCTTTGGAAGGTTGCGGGGGCTCCCGTGAGACCAAAGGGGGTTACAAGCCATTCAAATAGCCCGTACCTTATTCGGAACGCGGTTTTCCATTCTTCTCTAGGCTCGATTCGGATCTTATAGAACGCTACGATCACGTCCAGCTTCGTAAACCACCGTACTTGCAACATATTTCGTAAGGTTTCTCTAATCAGGGGTAGTAGATAGCGATCTTTGACCGTAATCTCGTTTAGCCCGCGATAGTCCACGCAGAAACGTACTCCTCCGCCCGGCTTCCTAACTAGTAGGACTAGTACTGCTACCGGAGACTTACTAACACGAATGAAGTTCCGTCCGAGTAGATCCGTAAGCGTTTTCCGTAAGACAAGAAGTTCCTCTTAATTCATACTATAAAGAGGGCCGTATGGGGGCGAGGCTTCCCTACCAGAGCTGTCCTTCCGTAGAGGGATACGGTGATCCACTCCGGGACGGTGGTCTAGTAATTGTTCCGCACGCTTTGCATCGAATACCTTTAACCACGGCAAGTACTATTTCGGGAGCCGTGTGCGTGGATTAACATGGTTTTTCTTCCGTAATACCTTTTCGATATCCGCGAGGGTTACTTTTCCGATCCGAAGGCTCTCTACGGGCCCGGTTATACACGTTTCTTAGAAATCCTAGGCGGAGACCTTCTAGATTCGTAGAGGCTTTATACCCTAGGGGCCCACCGTGGGGTTCGCTCTATTCCAACATCGTGTATATTCGCCCGTTTTCGTAAAGATGTCGAGACAACCTTTCCTTGCTGAATAGCGTCCGTCTACGTCGATTAACCATGTGTTCCCGAGGATCATCTAATCTATCTATCCGGGAATGATATACGCGTAAACGTCTTTTTAGAGGTGGCCGTGTACGTCCATATCAAAATAGGTGATAAAGTCAATCTTTCCTTAGTCTCCGGTGACACCATCTAGCGTCCGGGAGGGTATTGAGATACGCGGGAGGCCGAGGGTTATTACGAAAGAGTCGCTTACTGTTACATAATATAAACACCCCGAATCGACTAGTACTTTTAAAAATTGAATTCTATTAACTAATGAATCGACGTAAAAGGGTTTGTTCTCTTACTTTAACAACTTCTCGGCTCCGTTCAGCTCCTATCCGCGCCTTTGGGTAGGAGCTACTCTTTTTCCGAGTCTTCGTACGCACTCTCTTAGTCCGAACGGTCGCTCTCTTCCGTAGGCGCTTCCGTAAGTACTTCTAATCTCATAACTCGTGTTCTCTCTCTCTGTTCGTAGTAGCGCTGGGGCCGTTATCCACTTAGAGGGTCTTCCTCTATCATCGCTGTGGTCACGCGCGGACGCTAACGGGGGCTTACAGAGCGGCTTAGCCTTCTTACTGGTTTAAGAGGGTAAGATTGTACGCTATACCCGTCACGCCTGTAACGGTAACATCTTCCTTCCCGACGTCGACGTTCTAGTTCTTCCTCCCTAACCCATTTCGCTCGCTTCCCTACGAGGTCTCGGTCCTCCTTCCGTGTTCGTGCGGAAGTAACCGTGACGGCGGTTATCGGGGTCCAGTCTATACGGTCGGTTACCGGGGACCGAGGACGGATTGCTTTCCTCTCGTGCCCGTTCGCCACGCGTTTTGACTCAGATAAGAGTAGGTCGAGGTCGGTGTTAATACGCCGTAGTAGTAGTATAAGATCCGCGAAGTTTTCGGGTACGTCCCTATACGAAAGAGCCGTACGGGTAATCAAATTCAGCGATCCTATCAATATAGACACTTTCGCATCTTTAGGCCAGCTTATCGCCCCTAAGTCTGCGAATTCCTTCTCAAACGTGGGCAGGAACATGGTAAAGGACTGTTTCGGTCCTTGTCGTATCTCTCGAAGGCGTTAGGTGGCTCGTTTCTTAATATTCGGGTCCCCATAGATATTCTCGAGGTACTAGATCAAATCGCTCGCGGTCCCGTTTCCCCGTCGATGTTACATGAATACCACGGTATTCTTACTCGCGTTTCCTTCCAATCGGGAGTAAACGTACAACAAATAGGCTCGATCGTCTCCGAGGGCTTCCGTATCGATTATCAGTTTATTCTCGATTGACATTCGGAATACGGGCCACTCCGTTCTAATCCCTTTGAAGGTAGGGGGATCAGGTAGTCGCGCGCGGGGGCGTCGGGTTAGGTTCGTGTCGACTGGGCCTTGGTTGAGGCCTTTATTAGCTTCTAGGCCCTGGCCATATGTCTCGTGTATTGTACCCGTTGCCGGTGTTAGGTGTACAGGCACGTTCGCCTGGATCAGCTCTTCGAGCTTCCGGATTCTCTCTTCTTACGCTCGTGCGCCTTCTTCTTGGTTGGCAGCGGCCTGTGCCATCTGCTGCATCATCAGCCGGGCCCATGCGGGTGGGCTCGACGGTTCCACGTTTTCGACCATGTTCGTGTCTCGTCGTGCCTGGTGCTTCCAGGACTTTTCGTCGGTGCGCGTTAGCCTATTTGGCCGTACTCTTCCGGATCTTCTGCGGAAGAGGAAGCTTTTAGAATGTGAAGGGACGTAGCTAGGTTTGATTCAAACTAGCTAAGCCGTTTGCAGTTATCTAAAAGCTTAAGGAAAGAAGAGAGAGTTGACGGGGTCGAACGTAAACAAAAGGGGTGTGGGGAAGGTCACGTGCGCGCACGTGATATCAACCGGGCAGTGGCCCGTTACAGGACTACTAAGAAACTCTCCCTATAGTAGATCGGACTATTTAGGATCCTCGAATATATCGGAAAACAAGTATATCGCCTACTACTCCCTAACGAGTATATAGCGATTTATCATATATTCCCGATATCCCTACTATAGCCCTAGCGATAAAGAGAAGGAGAACTAGAAAACCTACCTCTACTAGCGCTAGCGGATAATAATAAATAGGAAGTAGAAGAGATCAAAGATAACTAAAAGTTCGAAGGCGAGCTATACTATTTAGTAAAATAGATAGGATAGCCCTTAGAGTACAATTAATAGATTCCCGAGGAAGTAATAGCGAATACCCCTCGAATTATTATAAAGTATAAAAAGACTTAGAAAAGGTTAAAATAAGTATATATTTAGAAAAACTAAGGTCTACCGAACCCCCCTCGAATCGAGGCCGAAGAACCTATAGAAAAGGTCCGAGCTACTACCGTCCTACTACAGCTAGAAATATAGAGAAAATACCTAAAGCTTCCAATCAAAAGGGAAGTCTAATAAGTAGGAGGATATAGTATCGTAATTGATATAGCCCTTAGGAAGATAAGCTCTAATAGCTAGGGTATATAGAGTATAAAAGGCCGAAACGGCCGCGTACCACGTAGTAACCGACTCCTCTTCGTTAATAAGACGAGGCCGCTCCGAGGCCTCTATAGCTAGCTAATCCTAAGGTATCTCGACCTTACGGGTATCCCTAACGATACAGTTATTACGCCTAGCGACCTAGCTATCGTAATAGGTATAGATATCCTAAATTAGGAGCGATAGGTTAGTAGTCCGGCTATAAACCGAGGGCAGATCGATAACGACTTACTAGAGTAATACAAGTTCTAGCTAAATAATAAAGATACCGGTAACTCTTAACCAAGCTATTAAAACTAGCGAGAAGGTCACGTACCCCTACTATAACCTCCTCGATAAGAGTCTTAGGAACCTAGAAGACTACCTTATCGCTATTATTATCAACCTAGCTAGAAAAGACACTAAAACCCCCAATAGTATTAGCCTAGAAGTTCTTAATCTAGGAAAGGATTACTAGTAGTTCGAAACGATTACTAGAAAGACTAGAGGGAACCTATATTATTATATAGGGTTAGTACGAATCTCTACCGAATCGCTACCGAGAAGAGAGAGGATACTTACCTATTCGTATACCCTCCTTTTCGTAGTACAGTCCTTATAGGACTTACTATTAATATTATCTATAAAGTACTATATAGTAAACGGTTTATAGTATACGGGGGACTACTTCGGCTAGTCCCTATAGGAAATACGTAGGTAGCTTATATACTAGGTTTACTAACGTAGAATTAGTACTACTAATTTCTTACGACGGTTCCTAGGAGAACTAGTAGCTATATCTCGAGGTATAGCGGATAAGTACAGAAGAGACTGTAAACTAAGGTTAGTTCGTAGTCGATCTGTTATAGATACGATAATTACCTACTAAAAAGTTGTAAAAATCGCAAAAGTAAGAGAGATTGTAAAGAGTAAGAGAGAGAGATTTAGGAAGAAGTAAATAAATCCTAAGTCGTCTACGCGACGTAATAAAAATTAGACTATACTAAGAAGGAAGCTACGACCGAGGACGTAAATAAATAAATTTGTACCTACTATTTCTATTAAGCGCTACTAAAACCTTAAAATACTACTGAATCGGCCCCTCGCCGCTTACAATTTATATAGTAGAACGGGAAATACGTCCTCGAAATCCTACGATAACTCCTAAGTAGTACTAATACTTATAGGGTTATAGGCGGTAATATAGGCTTCCTAGACCTAACGTAATAGATTATATTTCGCCTATATCTACAAGACGTATCCCTTATCTCTAAGCTAAAGACGCTACCCTAATTCGGTATAGTATCGGTACTACTCCCTCGACGTCGTAGAAAGTAATAGTCGCGTAAGAGGATTCGGATATATAGCCCGTCGACTTTCTAGATATCGTTAATAAGCGACTAGGAGAGGCTACCGAATCGTTAGCGAAGTAGAACCGAATTCCTCGTAACTCGACTCTATTTACCCCTACTCTATTATTACCCCCTAGGCGGTGTTCCGATTTATAAGCCCGGTGTATAGCTACGAAGTCCTTTAGGAACTTAAGGACCCCCTTATTTACGTTCTATAAATAAGTGGTATCCTAGGCGTAGTATCCGTTATCGTTATAATAAACCTATATAGCCTAGTCGAGAATCGCTACTAAATCGCGGGTATTACCCTATATACCCTTAGTAGGGCGTTTACAATATATATAACGCTAGATATATTATTAGTATTTCTTCGAATTTTCGGTCCCGAGAAAGTATTGAATCGAGAACGGTTCGCTAGTATTTATAGTATCCTAGTTATTAATAGCAGATCGAAGATATTATATATACTATATATACTTCAACTAAATCTAGGTTAAACGAGGGGTAGGAACTATAATATAGGGAAGAAAGAGTAAGACGATATTTCAACCGATAAGACTAGAATACTAGACCTATATATATACTACGGTATATAAAGGCTTACTATTTATAGGTAAAGTCTTTTAGGTTGTTCTGAAATATCTCTTCTTTATCGTGAATCACCCCTAGTTTCTCCCCGATATTTTATTGTTCTATACTCGGATCCTATATCTTACCTTGAATAGGAATCCCTTAGTATTCATTGATCTAATTGTAGATAAGGGTATCCGCTTAGAAAGGAGGGGATAATTGTAACGGATAAAGGTCCGTATAACTAGGAAATAAGGATAAAGACTCGGGGCATATACTTAGAAGTATCGTGGACGATCCGTGCGGGGTTCGTTAGGTGATCATCACGTTAGCTTTCCCGATGATTTTCTTATAATCAGGAAGCCCCCGAGATCCCTCCTAATTCTACAAGAATTAGTCTTGGCACATAGAGACAATACAATTTGCATTCCCCTCCTTAGTTATTGTATCTTACCCGGTTAACAGGCCATATACCTGGAAACAGTATATCTTTATAAGTATAGGGCTTCCTTCTACACGGTGGTCCCTATCGATGCCTATACATGGTCTTTTGATTGTCTTTTTGGTTCCCCTAGAGTCCCTAATCGTGAATAGGACCCAAAATACGCCATGAGTGCGTACGTGTTTAGGGGCGACGCCCTTTATGGACGGGGATGAAAAGGGGGCGGCTAGCAATTTATTTTTATAAGCAAATTCCTTGCTAACCACGTCACATTCTACACCGGTATCGAGGTCCGTGTACGTTTCGATACCATTTCCGAGGATAATCGGTATATAAAGGCGTATTGTAGTCCCTATCAGTAGGTATAGAGCTAGCGTATCGGGATTTATTCTAGCTCTTCTACTTTTCCCGCTTGTACCGGTTTTTAGGGGCGTACTACCTTAACAATAGACTGTATTATAGTCCCCTACGGGCATTTATTTACCCAATGGTTTTTATCGCTATAGATAAAGTAGGTAGTATTCGGCGTAGAATCGCTAGCGTTTCCTATTTTTATCGGCGTCGTATTTTTACCTAAGGTATAGGGCTTTCTTAATCCTCTACGTCCTCGGCCACGGCCTCGTAGTTAGCCTCTACCTCTTAGGGTCGAGCCTCTTCCTCTTAGACCCCCTCGTCCCTTATAGTTCGACGATAAGGAGCTAGCAGATTAGGACTAGTTCGATACCGATTCGGTATAATTCCCCTTCTTTTTCTTATCCTACCCTTAGGTAGGATATTCTTTTCGCTTATAAGGTAGGAAATAGACTAGGAATAAGGTAGCAGCCTTTTTCGATATTTTATCCCTAGTAGTCGGTAGGGATCTATTAGTATTAGTAATAATTACGTCCCTTAGGGGTTTCTATAGCTTTATAAATAGCGTTTAGGCCCTTACTTATTCGGTTTAAGCTAGGAGGTAATTCTCTAGCGATTCGAGGTAGGTTTCGAATATATAGGGGTCCTAGTATAGACGTATTTCTACCTTTTAATAGGCAATAAGAACGTCGGTAACGATATTATAGGAATTTTATAGTAGGGTTTTAGTCTATTCCTTAAAGGTTTCCTAATTATTCGCGTCTTCGGGGTATTTTCGCTCGTAAGACGCCTATTTAGTCTTATACGTAGCGTAGAGGAAATTCGTAGTAGCGAGGACTTTTTAGGTACCCGAGATATATTTCTTCGGGGCCCCTTTAAAAAGGGTATTCAAATCGTTTAGCTATTCCTCTCTCTATTTAATACTAAAGTCCTCCTCGAATTTATTAACGTATCTCTTAATTTCTCCTCTTTAACTCGGCTCGCTTTCCGATAATAAATCGTAGGAGGATCGAGGGCGATTCGTTAATTTTCTTCCGTTTAGGGTTTTGAGTTTTTCCTCGTTAGCTGTAACGAGTTCCCTAGTAGCGATAAGGCGCTATTAGAGGTCTACTTCGGCCTCGAGTCGCCTAAATTCCGCTTCTATTCCTCGGGTTACCGCTTCTAGATCTAGGGTATCCTAATATAGGTCCTCGGTTCTAGTAGATTGTAGGTCTTCTACTTCTTAGGGTTGGATCCTAATAGATTGATCCGCTTCTACCTCGATCTAAGGGGTTTGCCTAAGCGATTCGATATCGTTCCTAGTACTACGACAAGTAGTCGGAGGAGCCATTGTATCTCAGGCAGTTAAAGATGAAGAATTAGAATTGTAAAGATATACTATTTCTAGGTATATGGCCTATCAACCGGGTAAGATACAATGACTAAGGAGGGGAATGCAAATTGTATTGTCTCTGTGTGCCAAGACTAATTCTTACAGAATTAGGAGGGATCTCGGGGGCTTCCTGATTATAAGAAAATCATTGGGAAAGCTGACGTGATGATCACCTGACGAACCCCGCACGGATCGTCCACGATACTTCCAAGTATATGCCCCGAGTCTTTATCCTTGTTTCCCAGTTGTACGGACCTTTATCCGTTACAGCTAGGCCTAATAAAAAAGGAAGAACAAAGTGTATGATGGGGGATTTTCAAGGATATATCCGTGAGATGGGTCGGTTCAGCAAGCGCTAGAAAGGGAAGGTCTTGTTTTTAAATGAGTTCGAGGCAATTAGAAGCCTAATTAGTTGTACTCGAGGTTGAAAACAGTGCCCTGGTCATTGTGGTATACAATATGCTATTATTTAACACCTCAATATAGTTTACAGATGAGGTTTTGCAGCGTACATACTTTAAATAAATACTATCACTAATGTTACGATTTGCTTGCTTTCTCCCAGATTGTTTGTCTGTGCTTCCAACCTAATCGGGAAAGAGGTTGTTTGCTTGTTTGCTCAGCTCCTACTATTTAATCCTCAGGAAGCTGCACTTGCTTTCTTCTTCTTCCTCTCTTCCCTTAGCTTTGATATTTTAGTTGGAATGCACTCTTTTCTCATAAAAGACCTGGCTCGTGACAACTAATAGATAATTATTACTGGTATTGATATTACTGAACAAAGCAGGGTTATCCTTTCCCGATCTGGCACCGGGTACATCCATTTACTATTGTCATTGATATATACTTGGACCCAATGAACTTCAATCCAGCAGATTAAGAGTTTGGATTGATTCAAGGTCATGTACGCAGGTATATAGTGGCCAGGGGTCGGACTGTGGTTTGTAATGGTATTGGTGCCTGAAGATACCTGGTTTCCTACCGCCTTGCTACACCGCTCTATACAGTGGATTGTAAACGAAGCTCCAGCCCGGGGGGGTGGGTGTATGTTACGATTTGCTTGCTTTCTCCCAGATTTTCTGTTTGTGCTTCCAACCTAATCGGGAGAGAGGTTGTTTGCTCAGCTCAGCTCCTGCTATTTAATCCTCAGGAAGCTGCACTTGCTGTTTTCTTCTTCCTCTTCTCCCCTTAGCTTTGATATTTTAGTTGGAATGCACTCTTTTCTCATAAAAGATCTGGCTCGTGACAGTGTAGTCATCGCTGCCACCACCGGGAGGAATGAGTCGCCCGTTCCCAGCTAGGAAGGGTCGTACTCATCTTCCTCTTCGTCATCTGCTAAAGAGACGGTATATAGCCAGTCTAGTCAAACCCCTAACCCCTCTCACCCCGGTATTAAAGCTATTCCTACCATACAAATCTCCGAAATCGCCTATCGCCCATTTCTAGCCGCTAAAGCCCCCCCTAGTATATCGCCTTATCTGATGATTGTAAAGCTATGAGATTGGGTAGTGGAGGAGAAGAGAGGGGGGCTGTAGGAAGGCTTCAACGCCTAGAAATGAGGGAATTATAGGATTTGTATAGGTGCGAATAACGTCATATTTGATGCCCATCTTTTAAGGTATTGATTTTATTTTGTCAACCTTGGAGGAATTGAAGAGGGTGATGTTATGGTAATTCAGGTATCTTTATTTTCTGCCAGCTATAATTCAGGCGTCACACGAAACCTTCAGGCACCAATACCGTTACAAACCTCATCCGACCCCTGGCCACTATACACCTGCGTAGTCATGATAATTCGTTCATCCACTTTCTATCCCAAAATATCGAGCAACTTCAATCAAACCTGAGCCTTCAACTCCGACCCAAAAATCGACAAATCCCTCCTCTCTAGCTCGTGCAACGTCTTTACCATCCCAAGCTTCTTCCAACTCTCTCTCGACATAGATTGTCTGAAATCCACATTTTTTAGCGGCTTGCAAGTCCTCAAGATGAGCTGCAACGAGACAACATTGCGAATATTCGAGCCCAAATCTCCGAGCAGCCCCACGGTAGGCCTCTGGCGACGGCTTGTAAGCACCGAAATGCTCTGCACTAGTGATGTGCTTGAAAGGCAAAGAATTGTGTTTTTGTAGGTCTTCGAGGAGTTTTACATTACCATTGGATAATGTAGACGTAGAGAATTTAGTGTTCAGCAACGAAAGGCCTGGCACGCTATCTGAGTGTGAGTCAAGTCGATGCCAAGCGAGTGTCAAATCATTGAGATCGTCCTTATTGAATAAACCCCGGAGACGCCGGTTGGTGATAATATTTTCCAAGGAAATGCGGTTGTATTCGTCTACTGAGACAAAGGGCTTCGACGTATCGTATGTGTCTCCGAAGTTCATATATGCGCGATGCCACTCCTCAGAAATCTCCCGCCAGCTTGAAGTGGGCATATCAGAGACACGCGCTCGCACATCGGCACTCAGATCTCGTGCTTGGTCTCGTATAACCCTTTGTGCTGCGGCATTCAGTTCGTTTGCGATGCAAGATCTCCATTCCACAATTGTCCCCAAGACATCGAAAAATATTATCGAAGGGAAACCGCCCCGCGACATCTTTATCGGAGCCTTTTGAGGAATACCAAAGAATAAAGGTTTCTGTATAAACTGCAGATCAACGTGAAACTCGTTAGTAGGCGATAAAAATACCATGGCCCCAAAAGAGAAAGGAAAAAACAGACTACTTCACCGTCATAAACTGGTGTAAATGTTGACACGAGACTATCGCGATGGGATTAGACCTTTTTAAATGTCGACTACACTGAACATCTACTCTGTTCATCATCAACCTCGGGATTTTGTTGCTTACGATTGCATGTGATTGACAAGAGCAAGATCTCAATAAGGCCCTCGGGTATTAGAATATTAGGGAAAGCGCCGAAACTAGGCAAATGAATCGGATCGAGTAATAACTAGATTTCGGCGCCGCCCATTCCGGGTTCATCCACACATCCTCGGAGCCTGGCTGCATAGATAAGATCCACCGTTGATATGGCTGGACCTAAAATAATTACCAAGGCTCTTACTCGTCTCAAATTCATTACAAATCCGACAAGCCCCGCATATCTTAGGGATTTCAATACAATGCACCCGATTGGAGCCTCACCTATTAGCGTCTTACCCGAAAGCTACGACCGGAAGAGAACGTGACTCATGTCAATATCGGTGAAACGCCATCCCCCAAACATCGGATCTCACCTTCCTCTCTTATGAAGCAAATTTGGTGTGCACCACGCGAAGACTGAATTTAGAGGGAATTGGCTCTTGGCAGTCAACAGGGCTTATGTGATGTATTCGATGGGCGCCTTCATACCCAGGCCAGTTTACAACGGGAAGTTGGCATCGGCATTCTCTATGCCACATTTACTCATCCACGAACAAAGTCGTATTGATACAATACAAACTAAACAACGCACCCTTCATAAACGTACCTCCACGGTGGAACTATATGCCTGTGGGAAGTTCTTCATGTTCTCTGTCACCTCCCCCTTCCGCCGACAGAACTGGACATAAGCACCATCATTCCGCAACAGGCTTTTTTCCTTTAACCGCAAATACTCAACCCGTGGCAAATGAGTGAAGCCCCACATTACAATTACCTTTTGACGACCAGGAAACTTGTACATCGAGCGATGTAGTGCTTCCACTGCAGTCATGCTATGACGATCAACAGTTCGCACGGAAAGCAGAATCTGGCCCACGTTTACTCGAGCCACTCTACCAGCTGGTTTACCGAATGCGCCTCGCATTCCGGTTTGTAAACGATCCGCACCAGCGACACTCAGCATCTTGTTTATTCGGATTACATGGTAAGGGTGAACTCGGACGCGCATGTGGAATGTCTCTTTGCTCGCAATTTTGAGGAGGTATCTTTAAGAAGAATGGAGGTTAGTCAAGTTATGAAGATGAAATTATATAAGCTCAAATCAACTTACTTGTTGGCACATATACGTGCAGCTTCCAGGGCTTCTGAGCTCAGTTGCTCATATTCATTGGACACTAAGTGCACGGCGCACGGGAAGTCGTCCACAGAAGCCTTCTTCCGTCCCAGATCAAAGATACGGATCTTACCATCTGGGACACCACGGTTGAATCGTGACTTGGGGTAAGGCTGAAACAAACTATCTTAGATGGGATTCATCGTTGCGTGAAGGGGCAAGAGTGACCACTACGTACCTTGTTCTTGCAATACCGGTAGCATCGAGCAGGTCTGCGTGCCATATTTGGAAGCTTAATGGGAGAGTTGTGAGACAGAGAAAGATAGAGCAATAAGAGCGAACAAATCAATCAAATAAGTATACCATGCGGGAATTAAGTTCTCCCGATTCGGCCATTAAGATACCTGGCCCCACATGGCTTCGGGTTGCGAAGGCGGCTCAAATATTTCCCCGCAACCTTAGATCTACTTTTACCTACACCTGAGTTTTTATCAGGTTCCCTAACTGGCTGAACTAGGATACCCTGCGCCGCGGGTGTTCGATAAAACGAGTAGACTGGACAGTTGCTAGCTCGGATGATTATCACACCGTTTTAGATCAGTCGTATTGACGCATTACGCCGACGACTAGTAATATTCCCTGCCAAAAAAGCAAATTCTTTGTCTGTGTTTTTCGTTTATGTCATTTCAAATGCTGAATGGAAAACCTTTTCTCAAGCTTTCAGCCAAATATTTCTCTTCCAACCAACCCTTTATTTCCATCGCAATCACCGACAATGGACACCCATAGCGATATACCCTGAACAACCTCGAGAGAATCCATAATAGCGTAGATGCCACAGTCAACAGAGCTCCGGCCAATGTATTCAAGCTTCCTCTGCACGGCATCAAATCATCGAAGTGGGTAGCTTTCGTGCTGTCGATCATGAGCCCATTCTTCCTCTTCGCACTGGGAAACACCATCACCGCAAACGCCCAGTGTTACTTGGTAGCGAGGGGAAGAGCAAGATGATGGTATTATGGTAGGGTGCGGTAGCTGTAACTTTCTCCTCGCCACCAGGTAACAACTGGTAAGAGCTGCCCCGTCACGTGCTGCGACGTGACTGTTGTGCTAGCTAAGGGTAACACCTATGCTGAATCTGAAATTGCCGAGAGGAAACACGGTTCTGACCCACGCTTATGTGTGACGACCAATGATGCTAGGGATTCTTTTGCGTGTTGCAGTTGGATCATTCGGGCGAAGAAGGCACTCTATCATTTCCGAGGTCCTCACTTAGACCGAGATCCTCGCACGTACGGTGTATCAGAGAGTCCATCTAATAACCATGCGGGCAAGGATATTTTACAATTCAAGAAGTTTTTTTTCTCATACGAGAGCCATACACTCCCCTTAGGCCACGCTCACCATTATCATAGGTCGGGACAATTACCCGCTGCTTCGATAACTCGAGCCATGCTAGAATAAAAAGCACCACGGCTGGAATCTCAGAGAGATCGTTGTTTCACCCAAGACACTACGCTATCATCTGACACAACGCGTGCGTTTACCGTCGATTTCGATTCTTATGACTGATCCAAGTTCTCACCAATTTCTACATTTAACTACGCTACCAGACGTACGTCCTTTCTACTAGTCGCAGGACTCCTATTTTATACTATATAATTCTATCCTATTAATAAACTCATACATACGACCATAGGGTGTGGAAAACAGGGCTTCCCGTCCGCTCAGCCGTACTTAAGCCACACGCCGGTGAGTTAGTAGTTGGGTGGGTGACCACCAGCGAATCCTCACTGTTGTATGTTTTTTTAATCTTTTGTCTTCAATTCGTTCGGAAACTCCCTAGGCCTACTTCTGGATCATACCAGATACAATGAATGTCGTATAGATATATGCCAAGTGGGAATAATACAACCAGCAGCAAAGAATAGAGTCGTACCTAAGAAACCGAAAATTTTTGGTAGACGATTTGTGCATGTGTACTTATCAATAGTAGCCATATTAATTTCAGGTCTTGGATATGCATGGTTAGAAAGTCGGCGAAGCAAAACGGAAATATTAGGTAGATCATAAGCCCATAATCACAGAGAATGCGGCGTAGTGTGGGCTATAATCAGTGTTGAAGATGCCAAAATCCGATATCATTATGCTCAGGTTCAAGATCCAGATCAGATGTAGTGATTTATGCAGGTGGACGGTTTAGTGCTTAGGGCGAAATGCAGAGTCTAACTATCAGTCGGACCACTAGCGCCAGTTATTATTTACGTAGTCAATATCTCAAGCTCAGCTGTCCACACTAGCATCAGAATTCGATATAATCACACTTTCTAGTGGGTCAGGGTAAACCTATGTCCCCAATGTTCAAGGTGAGCTACACTCCATGATTTGACCCCAGGATTGGTGGAGATACTAAAAATGCTTGATACCTTCCAAGGTTAGGCCCTTGGGGCCAAGGGTGAGGGAAAGTAAGCACCTCAAGTACTACAAGCTAGCCTGGCCCCCATAGCCAAGGCGGGCTGTGGCGAGTGTTGATGCCGCACCATTCAGCACAGCCTATTATCTCTGAGCAGCCTTATCCGCTTCTGCGGATCTCAATTATGCCCTGTCCTTCTATTATTAGTCTGTCAAGGTTTCAACTTTCCAGATTCTCTATTTCAATCATACTTTCAATATACCCCCCAAAACACCTACTTTCTTTGATTACCTGCACATCCTCACTATGGGAAAAGAGAACTTCATCCAGCAGATCGAAAACTCCGTTGAGTTTAAATTACTCGACAAAGTAGTCAAGGAAGAAGTCACAGTGTAAGATGCAGTCCAAGATATTATCAACATGACCATGAGTGCATTGTCCATCCATGGTCCAAACAAACATGGCGGGATCGGTCTCCCAGACTACAACGTCTCTCTTGCAGTAATGGAGCTCACTCAACGCCTGGAGCCGTCCAAACACACCAAGCTTGTGGAGTTTATACCACATCCCCAGAAGCAAGTTGCCGTTGATCTATCTACAAACGAGCCACTGAGAGTCCAGGGCGATACCCTGTGGATAGACATGCCGTCATTCGGCTACACGGAGCTTGAGACGTGGCACGAATTTGGTGGCGATTACAAAGGTGATCTATCCTTCAATTTAAACAGTAAAAACGCTAACGCATGTAGACCCATGTGATACAACGCTAGAGTCTAAGCAACGAGATCGCTGGGCAAATCTCAACGCTTTCCTCGCGCATCTTACTCAGGCTGCAGATATTCACTATCCACCCGCCGATGAAGAAGTGCGAGCTTCCCCTCTGGACAAATCACTACGGGCTATTTGGTCCATGGTGATGGCACTTGAGAACGAGCGCCCTCCTGCATCGCTGGGAGATACGGCGGCGATGGAGGCCGCTTGCCGGTGGTTCATATACGCCGCCAAGCGGCTATGGGCGAATGTGCTCAATAGTCGTACGTATCCTAAGGTGTCTGGCGCTGGATCAGGGAAGAGGTATAAAGAGGAGATCTGGGCGGGCTATACGAGGGATCGGTGGGGATTCTGGGACGATGCGCTGGAGGAGGCTAGGGCCAAATGCCAAGATGAGTGGATGTGGAAGCTAATTGATGATGCTTTGGTGAGTCTGAGAAGGGGAATGGTAAATCAATAGTGGATGGACCCATCTAGCTCTAGTAGACATTCATTTAAATACTCTGGGTAGCTAGTTATGTACTATAATGACACCTCTTTCTTTTCAATATGGCGGGCTTGGCACGGTCATATAGTCTTTGAAAGATAGTGATATCATATGATTAATAACTACATGTATGTAATATTTAGGTAGCCTGGAATTGAATTTGCTCTAATAATGATTATAAATTTCATTACCCCTCTTGAGAAAGTTGGCTCGGCGAGGACAAAGCATGGCCTTTGGCCCACCTGTAGGTAGACACCACAGAAGGTGCATATGGACTATATCATCGGGTTCAATGTTGCCCAGAATGTCTGAGGACTACATACTCTGACACCATGGCAATATTAAAGATCTTGCGCTATCCTTTCTGGCTCCTCCCCTTCACATCTGCCACACTGTTTAAATCACCGAAAGCGTGTGTTTTAATCACGAAGCCCAAGCCGCTCCTCCTGGTATACTAGCAACACACTAGATTCTAACCCCGCAGAAAGTCAGCTTTGCGGAGATGTCCACTACCAGTAATATTGTCGGGAGGGATCATTAAACTTTACCAAGCATCCGAAGTATTGCCGGCTTGGGGGGTTTTGTAAGAGAATGCCAATTCGTCATACCCCAGAAAGAGAAAGTGTGGGGTCTCCACCCCCACGAACTTAGAATGTCCTCGGCAAAACTCCGGTTACGGGCAAGATTACACTTACCGGCAGAACTCCGGACTCGTCCTTCCCTCCCGCTGCAAATGTTATGTTCCGGTGCCGAGTCCAGGTTCCGGGTTGCGGTTGGCGGGCTATAAGAAGGAGTGGCCCGCATGATCCCCAAGAGACTTCCAGAGACCTCCAGCTTCTCATCTCAAACATAGCTAAGGAAAATGGCCCGCGTCGCTCAGTTTGTGGTGTCAGGCCTTTTGGCCGCCACACTGGCTAATGGACAATCATTTGATGGAACTGATCGAAGCGAAAATGCCTTCAGCTATATACAGCCCAAGAACACAACCATCCTGGGACCTTATGGACACTCCCCTGCTGTCCTTCCCTCACGTACGTTCTCAGCTCAACTCTTATGAACTAATTGGTCATTAGCTAATCTCCACTACAGCAAATGCTACCGGATCAGGGGATTGGGAGAAAGCCTACGCTAAAGCCCAACAGTTTGTGGCCAAGCTGACTATCGATGAGAAGGCCGACATGGTTACTGGCCAGCCAGGTCCATGTGTGGGAAATATTGTCGCTATCCCACGGCTCGACTTCCCAGGCCTTTGCTTGCAGGATGGCCCCCTGTCAATTCGGGTCGCCGATTATGCTAGCGTCTTCGCTGCCGGTGTCACCGTAGCATCCACGTGGGACAGATCTCTCCTCTATGAACGAGGGTATGCTATGGGGAAAGAGTTCAAAGCCAAAGGTGCCCACATTGCACTTAGCCCTGTTGCTGGTCCACTCGGCCGTTCTGCCTATGCAGGCCGAAACTGGGAAGGTTTTGCTGCTGACCCTTACTTGACCGGCGTTGCTATGGAGGAGACTATCCGCGGCCATCAAGACGCTGGCGTGCAAGCTACTGCTAAGCACTTTATCGGCAACGAGCAGGAGACTCAGCGCAACCCTACCTACGACACCAACGGAACCGTCACTGATGTCATCCAAGAAGCACTTTCCTCCAACATTGATGACCGCACCATGCACGAGCTGTACCTTTGGCCCTTTGCAAATGCTGTTCGCGCCCAAGCTGCCAGCTTCATGTGCGCATACCAACGTCTGAATGGTTCTTATGCTTGTGAGAACTCCAAAGCGCTCAATGGCCTGCTCAAGGAAGAGCTTGGCTTTCAGGGATATGTCATGTCTGACTGGGGTGGTACTCACTCTGGCGTTGCCTCTATTGAGGGCGGCCTCGACATGAATATGCCCGGTGGTCTTGGTCCCTATGGGCTGGTCCCCGAAGCCGGCTCCTTCTTCGGCAAGAACGTGACTTATGCTGTCAATAATGGAACTGTGGATGAATCTCGGGTCGATGATATGATCATCCGTATTATGACCCCTTACTATTGGCTGGGCCAGGATAAGGACTATCCTAAGATTGATCCTTCATCTGCCGACCTCAACACTTTCTCACCCCGGTCAACTTGGCTGCGCGAGTTCAACCTCACCGGAGAGCGAAGCCGTGATGTCCGCGGAAACCACGCGAAGCTGATTCGTAAGCTTGCTGCCCAGGCTACTGTCTTGCTGAAGAACGAGAAGCAGGTCCTTCCCTTGAAGGCTCCCAAGAACATCGCCATCTTTGGCAATGACGCCGGCGAGAACACTATGGGTGCTGTCAATCAGGCAACATTCGAATTCGGAAACCTCGCAGCTGGTGGTGGCTCGGGTACTGGCCGATTTACCTATCTCGTCTCCCCACTCGAGGCCATCAAGACCCGTGCAAAGAAGGACAATGCTCTCGTCCAGTACTTTTTGAACAACACCCAGATTTCGACCAAGAATGTCACCGACCTTTGGGTTCCTACCACCCCCGACGTGTGCCTTGTCTTCCTCAAGACCTGGGCCGAAGAAGGGGCGGACCGTGAGAGCCTGACAGTCAACTACAACGGCAACGAAGTCGTGGCGTCTGTCGCCAAGTCGTGCAACAACACAATCGTGATCACTCATTCCTCCGGAATCAACATCCTCCCCTTCGCCAACCATCCCAACGTCACCGCCATTCTCGCCGCACACTACCCCGGCCAGGAAGCTGGTAACTCCATCGTTGACGTCCTTTATGGCGACATCAATCCCTCCGGCCACCTTCCCTACACAATCGCCAAGAACACTAGCGATTACAACGCCCCGCCTACAACCGGGGTGTCTACCAACGGCCCGGACGACTGGCAATCTTGGTTCGACGAGAAGCTCGAAATCGACTACCGCTACTTCGACGCTCAGAACATCTCCGTACAATACGAATTTGGCTTCGGTCTCTCATACACTACCTTCAACCTTTCCGACCTTTCTGCAAATCCAGTGACTGATTCCATCTCCTCTATTCCCGAAGATCAGCCCATCCAGCCTGGTGGAAACCCCGCTCTCTGGGAGACTATTTACAACGTCACGGTCTCAGTTACCAACTCTGGTGATGTCGAGGGTGCGACTGTTCCCCAGTTGTACGTTACCTTCCCGGATAGTACACCTCAGGGAACACCGCCTAGGCAGCTGCGCGGTTTCGAGAAAGTCTCTCTGGCCCCCGGGGAGTCTCGCACTGTTGGATTTGAGTTGATGCGCAGAGATTTGAGTTATTGGGATATTGTTTCCCAGAAGTGGCTCATACCCGAAGGAGAATTTGTTCTTCGGGTTGGATTCAGTAGTAGGGATTTGAAGGAGGTCGCTAAAGTTACTCCTGTTCGTGCTTAAGGTGTGCTGACAAGGAAACGAGCCCGTGACTATGTAGTTGAATGACCTGGGGAACAATAATCAGATTCTGCACAGCACGGGAGCATGGAGCATGTATATAAATCGTAGAGGGGGCCATTCCATGACCAAATACCATGCTCTTCGAACCACAATTGCGTCTGTATGATTTCGAGCATTATCTTGCTGGAAGATAGAACCAGTTCATAGATTCCGAGAAGTCCTTTCTCGGAGGTTTCAATATAGGTTTGTGCGTTGAATCCTGTCTTGTCAGTTTTATAGATCGACGGCAAAAGAAGGCGGATAAAGGCCTGATTTGTGAAATGGACTTTTCTAAGACCTTCGATATCACACACAAGCCAAAATGATACCAATCACGCCGACTATTTTATTGCCGCAAAAATGAAAACAAAACATACAACAGTGAGGATTCGCTGGTGGTCACCCACCCAACTACTAACTCACCGGCGTGTGGCTTAAGTACGGCTGAGCGGACGGGAAGCCCTGTTTTCCACACCCTATGGTCGTATGTATGAGTTTATTAATAGGATAGAATTATATAGTATAAAATAGGAGTCCTGCGACTAGTAGAAAGGACGTACGTCTGGTAGCGTAGTTAAATGTAGAAATTGGTGAGAACTTGGATCAGTCATAAGAATCGAAATCGACGGTAAACGCACGCGTTGTGTCAGATGATAGCGTAGTGTCTTGGGTGAAACAACGATCTCTCTGAGATTCCAGCCGTGGTGCTTTTTATTCTAGCATGGCTCGAGTTATCGAAGCAGCGGGTAATTGTCCCGACCTATGATAATGATGATCAACTAGCGCCCACGGTTCGGGCATGGGTGACTCGCCGCTCTATTCAGGGCACTTAGGGCAGATGTTCACCCACCTGAATATTCCTCGCCCAAATATTTAGCCCGTACAGCAAAAGGTATATTCCCTACGATGACCAAAAAAAGCTATAAGTACCCTTCTTTTCCCCTCCGTTTTTACCTCTCTAGCCTCGCTTTATCACTATAACCTCACTTCGTCACTCTAACCTAACGAACCCTTGTCAACTCCCATCATTTGGTCCCATAGGACCACTCCTATAGGACTTTAATAGGACTTCTATAGGTCTATACGAAATTCATAAGTTATATAATTTGAATACTTAGCATATTTGGTTAGTTTATAACCTAATTTATGGCCCTAGATCTAGACGTAGGTTACCTAGTTCGACCCAGACCCATTACTAGGTCGTGCGGAAGAGTAGTAACAATGTATAATCGAAGACGAAGAACTAAACTACAAGTTTGATGATATAAGATATACAAGGTTCTAAGCGACTAGTATGATAACAGTCTTAAAGACATCGGTAATCTGTAATCGCCTAAGGCGCAGGTATATTTCTGATGAAAAGCACATATAATTCAATTTATATTTTGCACCTACACGAATCACTTGATAGGGCCCCAGATTTTCCTAGATACCCTTAGACAAAGACGTAAATAAAGAGCGCGCTCTCGAATCCTACAATAGCACAAACCTGATTTTCAATACTTTGCCTTTAACAACCAATTCCTCCTCATTCACAATAACAACACCAGCTGTTACCGCGTTATCCTGCACCAACTCATAGACCGTAGCATTCCCCAGCCCGTATTGTACACTATCAGCATATGACGCGCACCCAGAGAACTGAACCTTATCATTTCCACAAAAGGCACCGAGTCACCAGAAGAATCAAAATCCTCTACTATCCACTCCGCATTCCAACCCACGACTGTCGCCGTACTTTTCGGCGCATAAACCGACGGTGAAACCACATCCCCCGTACTCGTCAGATATCTTAAGATGCGAGTTTGAGGTGGGATTGAATTTTATGAGGGGCTTGGAGCCGTGTTGGAAGGGGCGGTGGTGTTTGCTAGGGTGGGCATTGGAATTCGGTGCACCGATGGTTGCTCTAAGGTGGGTCAGGGTAAGGAGCAGAAAGAAGCGAGGAATCATTGTGAACGGCTTGTGTGAGGGAAAAAAGGGGGGGGGGGGGGGGAGGGAAGTTTTAATGGGAGAGACTTATATAGTGCTTAGACTTCGGGTTAACAACCCGGAATTTAGCTTCTCTAACTATTATCGGAAATAAAGATATGTTCGGTCTAGTTTTAGCAACGAATATAAATGTATTTTTCTTAACTCGCAGTGTGGGCTAGGTAGAGCTACACGAGCAAGGGATACCAATGCCAACTATTGTAAAATACGCTTGATACGAGAAGCCAAAGATCATGTAATGTGAAGCCGAGTCCTACTATCTATCTTCGCTTGTATTGAATAATATGAAAGACTGCCTCTCTAGCCACCATTTGCTATAGCATGGCCTTAAATCAGATATTAGCTCTATATTACAATTTCACTGATGTCGAAGCCCGAATTGAGGTTGATGCAATATTTGAGGCAGACGAGGCCGTGGTGATGTCTGAACTGTTTCCAACAAATACCTGGAAAATGTGATCGTAGGCGCTATTATAGACTTAGTAAGAGTTTTAGCGAGGAAGAAAGATCCACTTACGCGGCTATCTCCTCGCCCGTCATTTCGCAGTCGTCACCTTCGACGAAGATACCACATCCAAACCCAGCATTCTTTCCGTCTGTGTAGCAAGTCCCAGAATTTGTATCTGAGTCCTTAGTTCTGCCGAAAGTGTTAGCCAGGGTCGGCCAAGAGAGTAGTGGAACTTACCCGTATAAAGTGGTCTCTGTAAAGGAAGCCTTCGTCATGTTACAGAAACTGTGGAGGCTCGGAAATGTACCACATCGAGAGGATCCTTTGCAATCGTAACTGGTTTCCGTGGGGCTAGCAGCAGTAGTGGTGGTACAGGTTGTTGAAGTCGAAGTCGTCGATTTAGTAGTTATAGTAGTAGTTGCAAATCCTTGAGCATCGTAACTGCTCAGCTGATCGTCCAGCCAGCTCGCCATTGAAGCGTTGTCAGGTACAACCGTATCAATCAGAGAAACAGTGCTGGTCACTGTGGTTGGCACAGCAGCGCATGCGGTAATTGATGAGCACCGGCTAGTGACTGTAGTCGTCGAATGAGTCGAGGCCGGCGCGATGAGGGTACTGGAGATCCACTCGGTACAGGTATCGGCCTCTTTAGCCTTGCAGTTAGAGTCCTCGGACTTACAACCTTCACCAGTGCAGACACCATTGGAGCAGCCGGTACCGGAGCATGTCACAACGCGAAACTGAGGCCCAGTACATGTGCGGTCAGCGCTAGAGCACATTAACCCCGTGCAGCCCCAGGAGAGACAAAGGAGACCAAAACACTGACCAGAACCTCCCTCGCTTCCGCCACCAGTTTCATGGTCATGGTTACTACCGTCGCAATCAGAGCCAGTACAGCCATGGTCCTGACAATCATCACCGGAGCAGTATCCATCAACACAGTCAGCGCCAATACAGGCTGTAGGAATGCAGTCATCACCCGTACAAATCCGGTTGTGGCAGTCGTTACCGGTACAGCCCCTCTCAATACACAAATCATCACCGGCGCACTTCCCATTCGAGCAAACAGGACCAGAGCATTTGCTCACTGAGGGGGCATCGGTATCCAAGGGATCGATGAAGCCCGAACTGCTGTTAGAGCCACAGTCAGATAAACAAGGCCCTGTACAGAAGCTATAGCATCTGTGACCGCAGTTTGCAGTGCAGATTGGACCGGCTGGATCACCTTGAGTGAACGTGACAGTCGGATAGTCTGCTTTATCGGTGGTCCAAGGCCACGGAGGAATATTGACGATGCGAGTACCGAGGGGAGTATGAGTAACACCGGTTTCATTCATCGGGTTGGGGTCATCAGTAACTACAATCGATGGGATTTCAAAGCGAGGAATAATGATGCCGACACTGGAAGTGACGACATCACTAATGTTCCAGTTATGGTAGTTGATGGTGCCCGTGACGATAGGTTCCAAAGAAATAGTGGTCAATATTATGTATCGGGTGATAGTCGAGGTGACGGTTGTGATGCTGCCACTGGTGACTGTTTTAGTGGTGCTCCAGGCCACTTCCAAGGATGTTGGATATCCCCCTCCTAGGCTGATAGTGGTAGGTGTTTCCAGAACGGATTTAGGGAAGATGATGCTGACGGGTGAAATGGCAGTTACAGTAGGTGAGTCGCCCAGGACCTCCTCACCCACGTAGAGGATGCCAGCTCCATCATTACCTCCATCAGCACTTGCGCCATCCATACTGGTATCGTCGGCAGTGAGTGCACCCAGGTTCTTCATCGGATCCGCCCTATCTAAGGCTATATTTATACAGCCCCCGATATCGTAGAACGACTCTCCGTTACCTCGTCGCGAATCCTATAGCGCCTAGTTGTCGTTATCGTCAGTCTGGTTCTCCGCACCCAATCGATAAATCTCGAAAGTATATCGTTATAGGCTAATAGTAAAAATACCTCGCACACGCCTAATTTCGGTATCATACGGACCACGACTGAAGAGTAGAGCGGCTAGGAGGGGTTTTCTGAACGAATCAAAAATGAAAACAAAACCATCCAACAGCATGTGTATGACCGTGGTCGCCTAGCGCCCACGGTTCGGGCATGGGCGGCTCGCCGCTCTATTCAGGGCACTTAGGGCGGATATTCTTCACCTGAATATTTCGCCCATCGTTTCTCCCAAGTAGGTTCTTGACTTTCTGTACATCTTCTGTAGCGATGGTCCTTCAGCGATCGATGCCAGTGACGCCACCATTGAATTGCGTCGCGCATTGCGTAAAGACAAGCCTCTTTCACAGAGCTATCCCCTTTGTGTATGACAATAGAATAAATTGTCAGTCAGATACGTGCAGTCTGCCATGACAATATTGTCGATTTCTTTCCGCAGGCTCGTGGCCGCTCGATAAGGATCCGACTCCGCGCACAAAGCTCGGTTAACGAGAGTGGAAAGACGAGGAATCCATCGTTACAAGGTTCGATCCAACAGATTCACTGCAATTGCAAAGAACAGGAGATAACGTGGGAGAGGGAATTGTATATGCGAAATCGCTGCTAGAAAGGATTGCACCGCCATCTGCTGGCTGTTCAAGGACGACTAGTGGCTCTAGTTGCACAGCTTCCTCTATTTGGTATTTAATATTGTATATCGTGGGCTGTCTTTACATTACATGCACATGAAGCCAAAAACTGGATTCAATCTGAATTTATTTCGCCGAGTTATAATTTGAAGGCTTGTCTGACCTGCTTCCCCCAAGCAACACTAGTTTCCGTTGAAAAAAGGTCCGCTATTCAGTCACTCCGCCGATTGAGTTGTTGGGCTAATACCTTGGTATCATCAATAGTAGCTTGTCCACTCTGAATGAGGGATCTCAGTTCATTCGCCAGTGCAGGTGCCCGCTCCGCCTCTGGTATTTCTCCTTCATTGACTACCACGGCGTGGAAGTCTAACACTATGCCTTCTATCTGGTTATCAATATCTTCTTGTAGTGATTTGAGGATTTTGGCCGTGATTCCACCGTAGACATTCTTGGCATGTCTAGAGTATTTGGAAAATAACCTGGAGTTTCTCAAGTGGTCTTCCATGTGACTCTTTCGTCGTTTGTCACAACCTTTTCCTGATATACGGTTAATAACTAAAGACGACGTTGCCAAGATGAATTTTCGCGTACCTCCCTCACTGTTACAATAATTATAACATGGCTCCATGAGCATCGAGATAAAGGAATCAGTGTGATGCTCTAGCATGTCTCGCTTGGTAATTCTGAGAGATTGTTAGACCCGTTGCTTCACTCTATGTTCAGGTGAGGTTTGCCATACTGTGTCTTTAGGATGAGCTTTGTCATCTTATTCTTGATGTGTGTATTGATATTCTCTCGTCTATGTCTCATGTTGACAATGATGTTTTGCAGCGCGTGGGGTGCAAGATGCCGATGCTCTGTAAATAATGCAGAATATTAGAACGAAAACTTAAAAAATGAGTGTTTTCAAAAGAGAATAACGACTTGCCTTGGATCTCGGAACGTAGTAGTTGAAATGACAGGTCAACCCCACCAGTCAAAATTTCAATTCCTGACTCCAGCCAATCCATTATGTCTTCCCATGCGGGATCCAATGCTTCACGAGTTCGCTGCATGAATTGCTCGTTCCAGGGCAGCTCATTTTGATGTGCTTCCGTGCTCCACGTACCATAGTGTCGACAGAATGCAGCGTATGAGCCGTGGTGCCACTAAAAGATCATTCAGTAATGTGCGACATATTTTTCAAAATATCTGTCAAAAGGTGAGAATTACCTTCACCCAGCGCTGACTGATGTTGAGGCTTTCTTGTTTCCACTGAGCTCGAGACGTATCTGTTTTATGAAGATGTCAGAGCTAGCGAAGGTAAGGCGAGGTGATTCTGCTTACCGATACAGAAGATAATAGAATTGTCAAAACGCTCTCTCAAGTCTCGAAACATGCAAGCTACATGGCCTTCCGATGATTGAAAATCCTGTTAAATATCAGAAAAAGAAGCCTGAGCCATTCAAAGCATTCTTGTTTCTAGGCATACCCGACGAAGAGCATCTTGAGAATCATTCAGAACACGGCGAAGTTGGTCAGCCTTTTCTGCAGTGACCGGGTCTGTACCAGAAAGCGCCCATTGACGAATTGAGCCCACCATTGCCGGGACTTCATCTTCTAGGAACGCTGTTGTTGCGCGCATTTGAGCTTCAGCTGGGACTAGCTGGCAATAGCGGCGCAGCTCTCGTATACCAGTCAGCTCGAGATACCTATCTGCCTGGATTGGGTCGCTGTTCTGATACTCAGAGTATAGTGTGTTGCTGACACAGAATACCTGGATGTCGTCATATTTCCTGCGAAGCTCGCGTGAAACGTTGAGGTTTCGCCGGTTGATGAGGAAGCGCGTAATGCTGCGTTACAAGTTAGTGTTAAAGTTGGTATAATTGATGATCAAGGCATTGACTTACTCAAAGCCCAATTCGTCTACCTGGTCACTGTCCTGGAGTCAACATAGGTCATGGCAATGAGGGAAAGCGATAGTCACCTGAGTTCCGACTCCTTCAGTGACCATTGGAGCCGATCATCTCCCTGTGACTTTATTCTTTGCGACTTAGCGTTCACCCTTTGGGCATTGACCGTCTCGAGCTCTTTGTTCATTCTCCGGACGCGTCGGCCGTCTGGCCCTTGCTCACGGGAGACCTCTTCTGGCGAAACATTCTATAGATACAGTCAGAAGGACTTGTGCAGGAATAAATGGGTGAGCTTAGAGAAACTATACACACCTCTGAGTTTGTGCAAATAATTCTTCGAGGCTGATTCTGTCTACATCTTCTCATGATGTCACCAACAGATTCATCAGTCCCAGCTCGAGAGATGTTTGCCACAATAAAAACCTCATCGCATTGATGAGCAAGGTATCTCTCAGTTGCTCGCACTCTTGCAAAATTGAGATCTCGGAGTCCTATACCGCATTAGTCAAGGCCAATGTGTGAACCTCTATATAGTTTCAACACATACCAGGCAGATCAGTCAAAACCAATCCAGCCCTTAAGATAGGTGAACTGAGATATACCCTGCAAAAGCATCAGATCAAAGCTCGTTATAGAAGACAATGCTCAGCGAACCTAATCAACTTGATAAAAGGCCATAATGCAGGGCCACCGCCCTCCGGGTTATCAGCAGCAAGATGGTCGAGAATAGATTTACATTCTTCAACGTCACCGGCAATGACTGAGTATTCGAGCGCATCAGACCCACCTCGTCGGTTTATTAAGCCGGCGTATGCCCAGCCTTCCAGCAGCGCAAGGATCTCAGAATGTGCACCCTCAGACTCATCTGATAAGAACTCAATTGTAAGTCTTGGCTGAGTCTTGAAAAGCGAGTGAAGTGTTTCCCATGATTTAACAGCTGCACCTTGGCATTTTCGTTGTTCCTCGATTGTCAGAACCTCCCTGTAGAGGGAACTAACGTAGAATTTTCGGAAGTCTAACAGGAGATGCTCAAGTAAGTTTCCCCTTTCCTCTTTGTTCATGAACTCTGCTTCGATGCTAAATGGACCGGTATGGTCTTGATTGGTGTGACGGAATTCCGTCACCACACAGGTGCAGGCAGATCCCTCTCTGCTCTGAAATTAGGAGTCAGTGAAAGGAATTTCAGGGTAAACGGAGAACCGAAATGAGAGCATTCACATACGGATCGTGCTATCTTCTGGTCAAGTAGTGAGTTGATCAGCGAACTCTTGCCTGTAACAACATTAGAGACGGAACCCAAATATGAGAATGCCCGAAAACTTCCATACCAACTCCAGAGTCTCCAATAAAGCCCACAGTACGTGTGACCGGGTACTGGAATCTACTCATCTTTTCAGTGCCCTTATACAGAGTATGCAAGCTCGTCGATTGATCTTGCGTCAATTCCGAAAGACGCATTGCGCTGGCAAGACTGGCCAGGTGGCCCTTAACGGCTTTCAGTCCATCCTGAAGCCTACTATTGTAGATTGGAGCTGGGGGAAGAGTTTCGTCCCGGATATCATTGGATATCATCTCGTTCTCATCCTCATTCCCATGAGATGGAGTAACCGCTGGAGTACTGCCACTACCTGCTGGAAAAGCTCCAGGAACTTGTACGTCTTCGGTATGCACAGAAGCAGCTACAGATTGTAGGCTTGAGCTACTCAATCCCCCACCGACTTGGCTGGTACTTAATGACCGAGAGGCGTTTTCTCCGGTACTTTGCCTCGGACGGCAAGGGTGTATGCGTCTCGGCCTTGGACTTGGGGAGGCATTGTGTTGATCAGCATACGTGGATGGCGACCAACCGGGACTCAATCGTGAATTTGGTGAGCTTCGTCGAGGGGTAGTGATTGATGATGTTTGATCTGGTTGCATGTTTTGAAAGAGACTTATCGGTGGTTGAGCTATGGGCAAGGTTCTGAGTACGCTCGAGGCTTGCCGAATTGGCAAACTTCTCTCACTGCCACTGCCGTCTTGAGACGAGGTGGGTGTGAGTATTCTTTCTGACTCAGAAGCAGTATAGAAGGTGCCTCCCGATGAAGGGATACTCATTTTAATGGAAATCGGTTGAGTCTCTTGCCAACTACGTTCTTGGGATCCCGTGGTCTATTAGGGGAAATCTTTGTGATAAGGCTAGCATCCCCTAGCGCCTATTTCCAGCACTTGTAACACTCTCCCCCTCACCTTCATGCACGATGCTGCGCCCTCGGTTGGCGCTGTTTTAGTCCCGGATCACAATATTTGGCTACCTTAGGCCCAGAGCTTCACTTGAACTTGCGCCTTTCTTAAGATAATCCCAAAACAGATAGCCCTATGTATTTTGGTAATTTCGCGTAGCGGACAGATGCTATAATCAGTTCCATAGATTTGTAGGTCCCTTGGGCCACTTTTAGCCCCCACGAGTTGACTCGCGCGCGTGCATTTCATCCCTGTAACAAAAGGCCGCGAACTCTTACGTGCATTGTTAGTAACCAATGGATCCCATGAAACTTGAAACATAAAAGGTATCTTGGCTGTTGGCCCACCAATCAGGGAGCAAACAGCTGCTGAGCCCAGGTTAACGTGGAAATGGGAGTTTTCAGGCCAGTGGGTAGATGTATGATTGGCCGTGTTGTATTTTCAAACCTTGGCGATTTCAACCTGTCTTTGAGAAAGAAAACGAGTGTGTCTAGGGGGTGATTTGTTTTCAAATACCTCTTTACGAGGTCTGATTACCGAAAAACATGTGCTTTCGCTCGACGTGTTTTGACTTAGCCAGCGTAATACTGGTTCTTTCCTCCTTTTGATGATCCGAAGAAGTAAAGCTACAGTTTTGAGCCGCGGGATGTCCGGGAACACCCGGAAGGGGCTTTTTCTCCTTCCGAAATCAGCTTAGAGGGAGAGGGGAGGGACACGTCAGCGGTTCAGGGGGGTGCAGGATATAAAGGTATCGGGCATTTAGGTGAATGGGCTGAAGGGATTAGAAGAGTAGGGTGATTGATAATAGGGAGTTTCTGAGTAAAATAGAATCAAAAAGATGCAAACAAAAACATACAACAGTGAGGATTCGCTGGTGGTCACCCACCCAACTACTAACTCACCGGCGTGTGGCTTAAGTACGGCTGAGCGGACGGGAAGCCCTGTTTTCCACACCCTATGGTCGTATGTAACAGGATACGTGTGGGAGATAATGATATCGGATAGAAACTCAATTATAGAGGGTCAGCGTCGTGTGACTAGAGGTGAGAAGGGTGAGTAAGGAAATAGAACAAAAATGAGGGGCGTGGACGCATATTATACCAAAGAAAGCAAGCAACGATTGGCAGTAGCTAAAAATGAACAAGCCTTCGGCTTAACTTACTATGTGGAGATTTCACTCGGAGACCGACGGAGTTCCCCATTCTATTCCTATGGGCCGTGAGATATACTGCTCGCAGTACGGGGAAGGGGGTTTCGAAAACATTATTTTGACCGCACGGAATTGTCCTCCCCACATAAATATCCTAAATATCCGGTCCATCAGGTCCACCCCAGACTACTTCACCAGCGACCTAGATTAGGAAGAATCCGCCACTAACTATGACATCCCGCTTCCCTCGACTACTCTCCGACCACCGTCTCCGCACTAGAGGGAGAGATAAAATCTCTGTACTGATCCTCTTGGTCCCGCATGGTGAGGGCTGGATTCAAGCCACACCTCACCATGGTGGGACGTTGGCTCTTATACCCATTATACGAGCGTTTTAATCTCGTGATTGTCGGCGTGGAATATCGCCCGGCTCCGGAGAACCGCTTCCCGATCTAGATCGAGGATTCCGAGGATGTACTAGATGCCCTACCCGGGTCCCCAGAGGCTTCTTAGTTTAGATGCCAACATCAATGTCAATCTCACTCAACTCATCCTGCTCCCATGCTCTGTGACGCTGGTCATTGCCCATCCGAGCACGGTCCCTTCGAAGAGTACTTTCGCTCAAATACCCAGTCCATGGATATTTTTATGGGGCTCAAGTGGGCTGCTCGTCAGAACAAGATCCGGTACGACAGGGGATTGCGTATGCTAGAAAGGGTAATGTACCGGTTACGCTTCATGGCTACAAGGGTGTCTGCATGATTTCGGACACTTTTGGGAGTTAACAAGCGAAGATATTTTGGTGGCGTTGAGAGCTAACCTAGAGAAATGGGGTTCAAGATATCATGTCTTTGATTCACTCCCTCGAAGTCCCAAAGTTTAATCGATTTCCTTGATTCTCGGTCCCTTTTTTTTTTACTTTGTGCCGTGGATGTTTCGCCCCCGCAAAATTGCCACTCTCATATCAACCCTTTACGGTTTAGGTTCCATTTCATCATATGAGCCAAGTACGCCACATCATAAATCCCTTATAATGGAACTTCACCGAAGGATGTATCGGGATTAGTATACCGGGCGCAGGGTCGGGACTCGGGGACGGTAGGAAGGTTGGAAGGTCGGGATCATCTCACGGCTCGGGGTCACCGCATATTTTGAGTTTTCAGGGTTGTGTCGGAGTTAAAATGACGGTCTCGGATTGGTGTGCTCTTCCAAGGTTTACTCCTCTACGAAATCCAGAACCCCCCCAAAACTTACCACTGGCAAAGGGGAGAGCAAGAGAAAGAAAAAAACACGGGAAGTCTGGGGATCCCGATGACCCCGGAAACCCCCCGATTACCCCAGTTTTATCGGGAAAAAAATGAGATATTTTGACCGAGGATCTTCCGATAGGTGACCCGATATTCAACATGAACTTTGTACGGCGTGCTTGATAGTTAAGTCTCTACAAAGGGAAATGGACATTTCACCCTTTTTCTTTTTTTTTTTTTTTTTTTTTTTTGCCGTCTAATACTGACAATGAGATCTGAGACTACTAAGACACAAGCCACTTATGCCGACTCTTGTAATATAAAATGGACATGGAATGTCATATTCAACTGAACTTTGATTTCACACACCTTGACATGTACCCTTTTCTCTCATTTCCTTGTTTACCTCCTCAATATCGGCATCTTGGAAATGATATCGATGTACAACTTGACTCAAAACCCTTAAAAGTGTCCTAGGGACAAATCGGGGAAATTTCGCTTGCAGATACCGCTCCCAGACTTGTGCGTAAAATAACGATCCACATCGTAGGCAAATAATATCTTGGCAGGACTAGATGAGAAGCAAAGAATGGGGCAATGGGTCTCAACATATGAAAGGGAAACTTTGAATCAGAACCGGGGCACCCTACCCCGTGGAGATCTTACCCCGACTTGTGCCCCGTTCTTGGCCCTGGTGGAATTTTTTTTCTATAAACTTCCCCTGGGTGCTGATCTAGTTTCTTTGAAACACATTTCTAGGCTATTTGGTCTTCACTACTCAAACTACATTTGGTTTTGCCCATCATGGCTGGCCTCGAACTCAATGTCGACTGGAAGTCGAATCGATGGGGTATTGCCTACTGTTTGGTCGCTGCCATCGGTGCCCTCTGCTACGGTTACGATACGATCTACTATACTGGTATTCAGGGTATGAAATGGTTTGCGAAGGACTATGGCGAGCAAACCGCAGATGGCTCCTGGGTACTTGGAACAACGTTCCTGTCGCTATCTGCTAGTATCATCTACGTTGGAGAGCTGGCTGGTGCCATTGCAGCTGCTCCGATCAATGACTTCTTCGGCCGACGGATTGTCTTCCTGTCGGCTTCTCTCTTTATCATCATCGGAGCCGTCGTGCAAGCCTGCTCCTTTGGCTCTGACCCAGTCTTCTATGTCAGTCGTGTCCTAATTGGCCTAGGTATCGGACAGTTCACCGCTACCTGTCTGATGTACATTGGAGAGGTAGCACCTTCTGCGATCAGAGGTCCAGCTCTTATGTCCTTCCAGTTCATGCAGTCGATCTCGCAACTGGTTGGAGCCTGTGTCAACCAAGGCACAGAGAAGATCAACAGTGCCAACTCCTACCGCATCCCAATGTGTCTACTGGTTGTTCTTCCCGCTATCATGCTTCTCTGCCTTCCTTTCACACCCGAAAGCCCAGTGTGGTACATGTACAAGAACAAGCGTGACCAGGCCATCAAGGCTCTCCGCAAAATCAACCGCAGTGCTCGCGATTACGACCCCTCGATGGATATCCAGGCTATCGACGACGCCGTTCAGATCGAGCGCGAAATGTCCAAGGACGCTACCTGGGCCTCCCTCTTCACGGACCCCGTCGAGCGCCGTAAGCTCTTCTACGCCTGCGGTGTCATGTTCGTCCAACAGATCAACGGTATCCAGTTCTGGTACACCTACGGTGTTGTCTTCGCGCAATCCATTGGCGTCGCGGACCCCTTCACCATCAACACCATTATCTACGTCCTGCAAATCGTTAGCGTCGGCGTCTCTGTTGTCTTCGGAAATAAAATCAAGCGTCGCACGAACCTCCTCGTCTGCTCGGTGGGTATCTTCGTCTCCCTCGTCGCCGTCGGCGGTCTCGGCACCACCCGCGCCGCAGATGGCTCTTTCAGCCGTGGCATCGGCATTGGCATCGTCGTCCTCGCCTACCTCAACATCATCTTCTACAACTTTTCCATCGGTACCCTCTCTTACTCTATTGCCTCGGAAATGTCCGTCGGCCGCAACAGAAACAAGATCACCTCGTGCGCAATGGCCGTCTTCTTCCTCACTGTCTGGCTCATGGTCTTCACTAGCCCCTACATGTACTACGACGGCAACCTTGGACCCAAGATTGGCTTCGTCTATGGAGGAACCACTCTCCTCTTGTTGGCCTTTTCGTGGTACTGTGTCGGTGAGACCGCGGGCCGCACCAATGCGGATATTGAGAGACTCTTCCAGGACAAGGTTCCTGTTCGTGAGTGGGCGACTTATGTTATCCCCACTGATGAGGTGACATACGTCAAGAATAAGGGCATCGAAGATGAGCAGATTGAGATGGCATGAGCCATGTGATATGAATTTATTCAACGATACATTACTGTGACGTTCTGTGGAAGATCCACCCGTCCACGGACGGTTTAGCTAACTGCTCAGTCATCATAATACGATCCATACTCTCGCAACTTCTTGTGTGGAAAAGTTATTTCGGACGATGATCGACAACTTTTAGCTTGCGTGGATTAGCAGATTGTCTCTATAGAATGACGCCAAGACCGTATAGACTAGAAATGCTGGCTGTGCCAATAATACAGATGCAATTTGGTTCAAGGGGTTTAATCTTTCCAAAGCTACTCCGTATCTCCAGTCGAGCTGAGGGTGCTCTAAACCCCATTTTCGGCCCATTCGATGGGTTCTTTTTCGAATTTCAAACCCATTGTTTTGCATAAATTCATAAATTCGTCCTGTAATAGACGTTGTATGAGGTTTTACGCAAAATAATGGGTGATAAGTGGGTTTGGGGGTGTCTTCGCCTATAGTTGTGAGTGTAAGAGAAGAGAGAAGTATTAATTCTCTACAGACAGAAGCTGGCTAATTAATTAGGTAACTAACAAGTAAGTAACTACCTAGTTAGTAGAAGCCTGACAAACCGGAAATATAGTTACTTTTATCAACAGCACTTTAGAGCCAACACCCTACTCAGTATACCCCAGGGTGACCAACGTGCCTGTACCCTAAGGCCTTTCACAATTTGAGGTTACATTGCAGGAATCAGATCAGTTGACACTACTCTAGATAATCCCTTTATGCGTAATTTGGAATAGTTTCTTAAGTAGTTAACTACTTGGAATATTTCTATAGGAGAGACTCTTATGGTCTCTCTATCCTTCCTCCCTTCTCTCCTCACAGTTTTCACACTGTCCACAACCAGGATAGGATGACAATGTTGGCATATCATCTCTGTGTCCCAACATGGAAATTATATAGAATTTTAGTGATGTCATACCGGCGCAAGAAAGAAGAACCAGAGTTCGGTTATCACGGATTACCTGTCATTTCAGAACCACTTGCAATTTCAGCTTCTCGCGGGCTGTATGCTGTTGTAGATAAGTTCTTAGAGGAGAGCTCAATTGAAGTGAACCTCCGAGACTCCGTACACAACAATACTCCGCTTACATGGGCTGCTGCAAGGGGACAGGATGCCGTAGTCAGTCTGCTGCTAAAGACTGAGAAAGTGAATATAGAGTCTAAAGACTCTAAATATGGTCGGACTCCGCTTTCATGGGCTGCTGAATATGGACACGATGCAGTGGCTAGGCTACTTCTGAGGGCTGGTTGATACAGAGTCTAAAGACTCTAAAGGCCGGACTACGCTTTTATCGGCTACTCAACTTGGACGTCATGCCGTGGTCAGACTACCTAAGGACGCTAAGAAGATGAGCGTGTAGTAGTTTATCTTGAGTTACTTCGCCGTGGTCTATCGTGAAACTACATCAGCCACATCCATCTATTCCTTGACCGGACAATGCTCGAAAAGGAGATAACAGAGTCGACCATTAAATACAAAGGTACTGACGTTTTAACCTTAATTCTATTATACGTGCAGGTGTAAAGGCAGTCTCCTTTTTGTATGCTCGGTGCGTGTTCGTCAAGGAGAAAGCGATTTTTATTTCGAAATGACCAACTATAACAATAGCCTGCCAATTTATTAAATATAGCTATTTTTTATAGTAATCAAGGTTATACTGACGGAGTAATAAGTATTTGACAGGATAACTTTAGGAAAGCGGATGTCGCGATCTATAAGGAGTCGGGTTGAAATAAGTCATAGGCTACCTATCTGAGGGGTCGATGCTAGAGACGTCGTCAAGCTAGTATATTCCGGCCTGTTCCTCTGAGTTAAGAAGGAAGATCCATTGCCCTATTCTATTGGCTTTCTATTAAGTTAGCATCTCAAGAGCAATTTGGCCCCGATATTAACATTCTTCTTGTAAACCAGTTGAAGAGAACGAATATGGAGTATTATCATAGGTTCAGGATGCTTCTTATTCCATGGGCTATTGATTTACAAGTGCTTCATTTCAAACAAAAAGGTATTTCAGTACATAAATTCAGACATATATTAACAATTATTTTAGCGGAGACCGCGCTCCAGGGCTAATGCATATGCATATTATCAGGTGTTTCCCTGCCCTAATTTCCACTGACTTCTTTTTTTTTTGACCCTTCAAACCTTTTATTCAACTTTGACATACCGCACAAGCTAGAACATGGCAGTACTCTAAATCGGTAAGGCGCTCGCCTATCTCACTGCCCTAATTATTTTGACCAGTGGAGCCAAATTTCTTCGCAGATTATCAGTTTGTCCAAGGTCGACGACTTCCGGAATCGACAGTCACATCAACGAGTTGAGCTTAGGCATGTTCGTTAGCACCCAAGGGCAAGGGGCTCTCTCCGAGGACAACCGGCGACATCCGGGACGAATTCGCGGAATAGTCTAGCAGCTGTTAGCGGCCTTTCACGTGTAGCCCTAGCTTTACACATAGACAACCATGATGGTCATTCTTCCGTATCTCGAATGGACGGGACTTGAAACTCACTTGTACTTTCTTTTCCCGGTGGCATTGCTGTTGCAAACTGTTCCCAAAGGACATAATCCTGGCCACTGTCCCACCCATGGAGACTCGCTCCATAATGCAGCCAGCACTGCAAAACACGAGTTGTATTTTGAAAGCCGTGGAATCCCTCCTTCTCCGCGAAAATACTCATCTGTATCCAGATTTTCATTTGCAAAGGGGAAACAAATTGATCTAGTTTATCTCCTCCTAGAACACCGTGGATTTTGAACCATTCCTCGGCTGTGGTATCGCTTCCTTTAAAACGCTCAAGTCAGCGATATTCCAGAGTTTCAGTGCCTGTGAAGGGTGGGTACCTTTCATTGTCTCAGAGAAAGACATTGTCCCTGTCCCTGGTCTTAACAGTGGGTTTGTGCAGAATTCAAATCTTTGTCTTGAGAAAGAAGTGAAGCCCGGGGGTTGTGGGATTGGAAAATCTTCTAACCTCATTTGTGATTTCCTGACCAAAGACGAATACTTGCGTTGCTCTCTTTGACGCCTATTGTGGAGCACTTGATAGTTTGAAAGAAATGGGGGGCTGGTCCGTATAGCCCTCGACAAGTCTGACAACCTCATTGTCCCTGAATATCCAGTATATATGTCTACGGTATTTTCGAGATAAACTTACCTCCCTAATAGCTGATGAGAAGATATGAACATCTGTTTCTTCCCTCCATATTTAAAAAGATAATTTCTATTTCGTGTCTTTTTCACTACATTTTCGGCCCCTTTTCCCGGGGTTCACCTTCCCACTACACCAGAAAACGCCATCAGGTGATTGGTTGTTTGGGATGACTCAAGAGCTGATGGACAATATAGCCCTGGATGAAATGTGATATGTCGCTCTCTTCAGCCCAATCAAACTCGATGCGCTTGAAGGTTCTAATTTCCACCCAGTCTTGATCGTGGATCTCAATTTCCACTTCCCTTGCTAGACCAATTGCTAATTTACTGATACTGTGCAAGTCCCAAAGGGGTTGCGTACTAAGGTACGAATTCTCTTATATCAACTCATATTTAATGACTTAAAACTATTAACATTTGCAAAGCAAAACTTTTATGGCCCAAATTTCCTTCAATAAAGTTAATTCATCAGCCCTTCAATCAACTGCTGAATTACCTTCCGCGATTCCTTTCTGTCTTTAAACATCCCATTTCTGGAAATGGCAAATGCGAACCTGATCTTTCGGTCCTTTTGACACTCAAACCAACCCCAAAGGTAATCAAGAATAGCGATATCATGCTTCTCAAGCTGGTCACCATCAAAGAATAATTTCAGTCGAGCACTATTAAGCCAGACAAGACTATCTCGGAGAGATTCCTGATTCTGAGCCGCGAAGACTCGTTGCCACAGAAGATCAGGGGTAAAAAATTTCTCCAGCCAAACAAACGTACTCATCATTGCCTGAAGCTTGTAAACATGAATCTGATGGTGATCACCAGTAACGAAATCAACGTCACTTCCACCATCTGTCAATAACAAACCATCCATGATGAAAATAACAAGAGTCAAACTATCCGCTGGGTATTCACTCGCAAGCCTGGAGTACAAAGCCTCCGAGTCAGACCCAAAGCTCGCTTCAAGGATCTGTCGCAACTCCCCGCGAGTGTTCATATTGCGCGATTTCAGGAAATTGAACAGCGACGTGCATGACCCCGCCGTTCGACCCTGAAACCACGCCGAGTGCTGTTCCTCGAGCCACTTTTGAAGCACACAGCCAACATCATCGACAGATCGAAGAGATCGGTTCTCTTTCGCTGCTTGGTAGGCTTGTTCTTCTTCTATTTGCTGGTGGATACTTTCGCTCACGTCCACCATCCTCCGCATTATTTCCAGTTTGTGGCGTTGGGCAAGCTTGGGTTTTTCCTTGGGCTTGTACAAAATGGCATGCTCTAGATTCGCCCATCCACGCTGCTCGGTGGTTGAGACTTGGATTTCGACCGGTTTCGCGTCGGTGGGTTGCAGCCCTCGGTCATGAAGGTCTTCCGTTTTCAGTGAGGCATGGATATGTGTCGCAGTATAGCTTCCAGGCCAATAATATGTTCCCTCGATTGGGCCTTGCTTTGGGTGAAGCACCGTTTTTTTCACCACAAAGGCATCGTGCAGAAGCTCGCTGGCTTTTTTCCGGGTCGATGGGATGTGCACCAAGATGCACACTCCAGCAAGGTCAATGATGTCCTTGTTGATATCTTCGATGGTTTGGTAAACAAATCCTCGCTCACGTTCAAACTTTGCAATTTTGTTTTCAAGACTGGCAGGTTCCTTAAGTCGGAACTCTGTGGCATGGGATATTCCATGGTTGGAAAGGACCTGGTTGCATATCTCCACGACTGCGCGAAGGGTTTTGCGATAATTGGCAATGTCCTGGGTCCTATATTGTTGCACGAATAGAGGTGCCACGGACTCATTTTCCGGGGCCATGGATGTTGTGCTGTGGGTCATCGCGTTGACCTTTATGAAGAGTATCAAACAAGATGAAGTTCAGTTGACTAGCAAAGGCAGCTCGCTGATCTATGGGAACAGTCCTGGCTGAGAATGGGCCTGGTATTTATAGACAACTTCTTCATCCCGTGATATCGATATCGACTTCAATGGCTTGCTGCCCATTCGCAGCAAAGAGGCGGTATAGGGATGAAATTTTCCAGTTTGAAATTGCGATGGTGTGAAGAACAAGGGTAGAGAAGTGAGTCGGTGAAGGATTGATGAAGTTATTCGTGCTCCCATCCCAATACAACCACGCGAGTTATCTGCACGTCAGCCTTGCAGTATGGGAGAGATTGGGCCCCGAGTATCCCGATCTTTTTTATCTTTTTTATCTTGATCAGTTCATGCATGTATATTTCAATTACCTGCCTAGATGGATTGTCTGATTAGTCCAACGCATCTTGTTGCCCAATCTTCCCGATCTTCCCAATCTTTCCCAATCTTCCCAATCTTCCCAATCTTCCCAACTCCAGTCACCCGGGTATATCAAATATCAGGTTTTAAAATTAATTATTGGGCCTCGATGAATCTATTTACTGCATATGGCAACTATGCATTAAAATGGGAAAAGTGAGGGGTACAGGTGATGGGTACAGGTGATGGTCATATTGGATGTACAAGAGCCGAAGTAATTAACCCATAGTAAGACCAGTGAGACTCATCTTGTCATTATCTGCCAGTTCATTCATCAATTGGGCCAAGTGGTCGAACAGTTTCCTGGTCTAGCGGTTATGATTTTCCGTTAACAAATGCGAGTAGCAGATGTTCCGGAAAGGTTCTGGGTTCGATTCCCAGGGAAACTATTTTTTTTGTACTTTTACTATTTAAATATTAGCAGAGGTACTTCCTTTTGTTGGCTTTTGTATTGAATGTGTAAAGTTGGTCAGTTATAGTTCTTTTTTGTTTCTCGACAAACGGACTATGATATCTTTCTCTCAAAAAAAGAAACGACATATGTTATCTGATATCGTCCGTCCCTGTTGTGTCTATCAACTCTGCTATGCCTCTAATATATATTGCCACATGAATAGAGGTGAAAATATACCTTCTAGGAATAATCTTACAGCCAAACAACGTAAAAGAAGGGAATCAATTGATATATTTCGATTAAATCTATCCAATAATGGACAATTTACTCCAAGCGCAGCTTCTCAAACTCCTTAACCTGCTCCTCGAGACGGGCTGCCTCTCCCTCAGCATCACGAAGACGCTTCTCTTCCTGCTCACGGACCTCAACCTTGACCTTCTCCTTCCAGCCAGGGCCGTTGATGATACCCTGGGACCTGCGAACAGTCTCACGGGCCTTCTCAAGGCTAGCCTTAGCCTTCTCCTCCTGCTCCAGGGCAACTTCCCTGGAAACGCGGAGGTAGACAGCAGCATCAGAACCGACAGCAGCCACAACACAGCCAGAGGGAGGGTTCTTGTTATCTGGGCCGAGGTGGGACAGGTCTCCGAGAGTCTTACCACCAAGAGACTTGATGGTGGTCATCTGCTCGGAGACGGTCTTTTCGCTGGTAGTGTTGTAGGTCTGGATGATGATGTCACCCTGGGTCTTGACATCGTACTGGGACAGAATAGAGCGGATGGCCTTGGAGGTGTTGAGGATGAGTTCGTAGGCCTCGGAAGCGGCGGGGTCGTCGAACTCGGCAATGTACTCGGGGTACTTGGCCTTCATGATCGAGATAGTCTCGTCGCCTACACGGCGGGGAAGACGCTGCCACAGGTGTTCGGTGACGAACGGCATGATGGGGTGGATCAGCGTCAGGGCACCCTCGAGAGCTGTGTAGAGGGTCTGCTTGGCAGACTCCTTGGTCTCGGCTGACGCCTCATCCGCCAGCAGGTACTTAGAGTTCTCGAGGAACACATCGCACAGCTGGGCGTACCAGTACTGGTAGGAGATCTGGGCAGCGCTGGAGAACTCACGCTGCTCAAGAACCTGGTTCATCTCCTTGGCGGCGGCGTTGAATTTGTGCAGAATCCAGCGCTCGGAGAGAGATTCATTGCCATTCTTCTTAACACCGGCCTGGGGCTTGAAGTCATCGCCCAGCTTGCCGAGGACGAACTTGGTGGCCTGGTAAATCTTGTTACAGAACTTACGGTAGCCGTGAATGACCTGGATATCGAAAGCAATATCACCTCCTACAAATCATGATTAGTAAAAAGAATCAAATGGGGAAATGGGATGGAACCTACCACCAGTGGTGTAAGAGACAAGGGCAAAGCGGAGAGCGTCGGCACCACACTCGGGGATACCCTTGGGGAAAGCCTTCTTTTGATATCTGGTAGCAGTGGCAATCTCCTTGTCGGCGATGTTACCCAACTGCAGCTTGTCGTGAAGAGCCTGTAGTTGAATGCCCTCCATAACATCCAGAGGATCGATGACGTTGCCCAGAGACTTGGACATCTTGCGGCCATCAGAATCTCTGATCAGGGAGTGACAGTAGACCTCGCGGAAAGGAACCTGGCCAGTCATCTTGAGACCCAGCATGATCATACGAGCAACCCAGAAGAAGAGAATATCCCAACCAGTCTCCAGAACGGACGTGGGGTAGAGGTTCTCGAAGTCGTGAGTCTTGTTGGGCCAGCCCAGAGTAGAGAAGGGCCACAGGCCAGAAGAGAACCAAGTGTCGAGAACATCGGGATCGCGGACCAGAGAGAACTTCTTGCCGGGGAACTTCTCCTCGGCCTTCTTGCGAGCATCTTCTTCAGTACGGCCAGTGACCCAGAGGTTGCCGTCACTGTCATCGCCATCCTCGCCTTCGATCTTGACGAAGTAAGCAGGAGCCTGGTGACCCCACCAGAGTTGACGGGACAGACACCAATCGTTAAGATTTCGCATCCAGCGGAAGTAGCTCTTCTCGGCGGACTCTGGGCGGATAATGATATCGCCCTTCTCAACGGCATCGATGGCAGGCTGAACCAGGCTTTCCATCTTCATCCACCATTGCGGCTTCATGATAGGCTCGATCACATCGTTGGACTTAGCGCAACGAGGCACCTTCATGGGGTTGTGCTCCCACTTCACGTACAGACCCTTCTCCTTGAGATCCTCGATAACCTTGTAACGGGCATCGAAGCGCTTCATGCCAGCGAAGGGACCAGCATGCTTGTTGAAGGTACCGTCGTCGTTCATGACAGAGATGAACTCCAGGTTGTGGGCCTTACCACGGTTGAAATCGTTGAAATCGTGGGCAGGGGTGATCTTGACGGCACCAGTACCGAATTCGGGCTCGACTTCGGGGTCAGCGACGATAGGGAGCAGACGATCCAAGAACGGATGGCGAGCGTTCTTGCCGATAAGGTGCTGGTAGCGCTTGTCATCGGGGTGGACGGCAATACCAGTATCACCAACCATGGTCTCGGGACGAGTGGTAGCAATTTCGATGCGCTCGGTGGTTCCATCAATCTCGTAGCAGAAGTGGGTCAAGACACCGAACTCGACCTTCTTTTCGTAGCCAGGCACATCGAGAAGCGTGCGGCCCTCGATCTCCTTGTTCTCAACCTCGAGGTTGGACAAAGAGGTGTTCAGAGCAACACACCAGTTGACCAGGCGGTTGGCACGGTAAATGATACCTTCCTCGTGGAGGCGAACGAAGGTTTCGGTCACAGCAGCTGATAGGTTGGGGTCCATGGTGAAGGCCTCACGGCTCCAGTCGAAGGAACCACCAAGTCTGCGCAGGGAGTTCTTGATGTTCTTGTGGTATTCATCCTTCCAATCCCAGATCAAGTTAACCATGGCCTCTCGGCCAATGTCGTGGCGGGTCTTCTTCTCCTTCTTCCACAACATCTTCTCGACGACGCTCTGGGTTGAGATACCGGCGTGGTCCATTCCAGGAAGCCACAGGGTAGTCTTGCCCTTCATTCTTTGCCATCGGATCATGGTGTCCTGGAGGGCGTTGGTAAGGGCGTGGCCCATGTGAAGAGAACCGGTAACATTTGGAGGGGGAATGGGGATGACGAAGGAGCCTTCTGGCTTAACCTTGCCATCAGGTCCGAACTCGGGCTTGAAAAGATCACGCTCCTCCCACCAGTCGAGACGACCGGCCTCGATGGCAATGGGATCGTAGGCATCGGTAGTCTTATCCTTCTCAGGTTTCACCTTCTTCTCGACCTTGGGAGCTGCGGCCTTGCTGGCGGCAGCCTTGGCCTTGGCCGCCTTCTTCTCTTCGAACTTTTTGTTCTTTTCGGCCTTCTTGCGCTCCTTTTCCACTAGAAATCACACACAGTATCAGCAAATGCCTATGATATAACGACTTCCGAGGAAAGATCCCATATCGATTTTGGTGGCAACATACACTCCTTCTCGGTCTTCACTTTGGGAGCTCCGGCTAGCTCGTCCTGATTCTGACCCTGGGGGGCCTTTGCGGCGACATCGGCGATCTGGGAGCCCGTCTGTTCGCTGGCCTGGGGAGGTGCGCTGGTTACGGGAGCCGTAGGCTCACCCGCTATTCACTATAAGCTTCTGCGACATCTGAGAGAATGAGTCATGAAACTCACTGGGATTTTGGGGGGCAGAGTTCTGAGACATTCTGGAGAAAGCACGATACTGAGGAGTAAATCTCCAAGGCGCCGATCGCGCCACGAATCGCCGGATAAGTATCTTGAGAGATGGAGAGGTACAAGGAGGGGTGGTTGTGCGAAATGCGGGCAATTAAATTTCCCACGCTGAATGAACGAATGAGAGCGCGGGGCTTGGTGGGAGGATCGGTGGAGTCGGCGGGCAGGTCAAACGCGTTTATGAGCGACACTCATTGAATGTCATTGAATATATGTTTCTTTTCTTGCGTGTTCTTTTTCTCGCGTGTTCCTATTCGTCTTTTCTTTAATTTGGAAGACATTGCGATAACCCTCACGTGATACGCTGGAGCCAACGGGTGATCTGAGGCTACCTCTATAATGAAGACTTGTATTATTTATGAATTGGTGATGATACCTACTTGATATCAGTATTTCAGCTGCTTAGTCTGATCTCGAGTCTGGTATATCATATTATCCTATGGAGTATACATCGGTTGAGACATCACGTATAACGCCTTATATATAGGACAACCCTACGATGTATAACAATTCTAGGGTTTCATTCATCTCGTCCAATGTTTCATTCATAAAAGGAAGCGTTAAGAAAATGCAATGGGTTGTCTGAGAAGAATCCCTTGAAACACGAAGCATCCAGCAAAAAGGCCACAACACCAATTCAACTAACAAGGGAGAAATCAATTAGGGAAACCCACGACCAGCGCTATACAAATAGGAAAAGATGAAAGAGGAGAGTGATTTCCCCATCTAAGACGTTGGTTCATCACGCTCATTGACACGCCAAACGACCTAGGCGATAAGAGGGTTGGAGAGACCCAGCAAATTAAATGTCAGAATGTCTTGTCATCAAAGTCGTCTTCATTCAGGAATTGATTGTTTGCCGCAGCCCATAATTCGAAGGGCCAGTGAAAAAGAGGAACAGGGAGTACGAAGACCAAGCTCGTTTCATGTTTCGATCATCGTTCTACCGTTCATACCGGCAAATTTCAAATGCAAAAGGTACGTAATTGTCGTGATGCCCGACACAATCTTGATGGCAGCATGCGGAGAACTTGGAAGCCGGGCATCACAATAAGGAGACCAGAACCATGACCATCAATAGTTCATGCGAGAGGAGTTCATGGTAGTGTAACATTGTTGTGGCTAAGGGCCGCTGCATCGGCACGCACAGGGTTAAAGTATGCGTGTGCCATGGCCTCCTGAGCAGTCAGGCGGTCCTTTTGAGATAAGTCAGTATGGCCAACTTATAGAGATGTTAGAACAACTTACAGCATGGTCGTAGCGCAGAAGCTTGTCAAGGAAATCAATAGCCTCGTCACTGATGAAACGCTGGTTCTCTGCGTTGACAAACGAGTGCCACGGCTTCCGGGGGAAACGAGAGAGAATGTCGTCGTATTGCGGGTCCAGCTCGATATCGTACTTGTCCAAGTACTCAAAGAGCTCCTCAGTACCAAGGACCTTGGCGATCTTGACCAATTGATCCGTGTTGCTGCCTCCGTGGAAGAAAGGCTCCTTACGGAAGATCATGGATGCGAACATAGCACCCAGGGACCACATATCCAAAGAATAGTCGTATTCCTGGAAATCAACCAGCAGCTCGGGGCCCTTGAAGTACCGAGATGCAACGCGGACGTTGTATTCCGTGCCCTTGTGGTAGAACTCAGCCAGACCCCAATCGATCAGACGAAGCTATAAATTGTTAGAACTGTGGTTTTCCACAACTAATTGATAAGACCACTAACCTTGCGCTTCTCATGATCAATCATGACATTGTGGGGCTTCACATCCCGATGCATGATACCCTTGCTGTGGCAGAAGTCCAGGGCCTTGAGCAGCTCGAAAACATAGAAACGAACATCGTAATCGGAGAAGCGAGGGTACAGTGTGCGGAAGTCGGTGTTGTTGATAGCCTCGAAAACCAGGCTAGGAGTCTTGCTCTGGTTGTCGCGAACAACATCCAGCAATGCCACAACATTGGGCCCACCCGCGAGATTCTGCAGAATCTTGATTTCACGCTTGATCTTCTTCTTCTTGACAGGCTTGAGAACCTTGATAACGCATTTCTGGTAGTTGACGACGTTGATGCCTTCGAAAACCTCCGAGTACTTTCCCCGACCTGAAGTGGATATAGTCAGAAAGATTATTCTTAGATTTCGCCCGTAGTTCACAGCTTGCGGCAACCGTCTCCGACATCCTGCAGATGGACAGGATTTGATCATTTCTCACCTATCTTGCGAACGATTTCATAATTTTCAAGGACACCCCAAGAGATGTTGACACTGTCATAATCCCAGTAGGACCGAGGCATATGCTCGTTGACATCGGCATAGACACGCGCCATCTTGACGATGACAGGCGGTTTCCGAGTGCGCCCACAATTGAGATGTGCGGCGGGGTCACGAGGGGCGCAGTCGTGTGACGGAGCGAGGGGCCGGGGGTTAGCTTGACGTAGGAGACAGGTAGCAGCAGGCCCAGCGACTAATCAGCCCAAACGCAGTGCTCACAGCAAGCCTTGAGCAATGGGATGGACAGAGTGGGATATTGTCGTGATATGATCAGTAGAATGAGATCCGTTCCGCCTGAGGTCACGGGATCAGAGAGGTTTGTGGGGACCCGACCTAAAGCAGTTAGTGTAAAAGCGGATCCTCTGTTAATCCGTTCGATTTTCTGATTGCCTTTTTGGGACAGTTCGATGTGACCAAGAGGCTTGAGAAGTCGAAGCAATAATTCCCACGAGCAGGGCTGGCCTTCTTTTAAGTCCATCATGTTTTACGATCTGAATGTACCTTACAGCCCCGATGACCCGGAGGTGCCCCACACTCTCAATTTCCTCGCCGAACGTAAGTCATTCATTCCGCTCCACGGCACAAGATTCGCAGTTTAGAGCACATGAGGGACTGACCTGACTTTTTAGTTGGTTACACTACCGTTGCCCTGTCTCAAACGGTCAACGGGAAGCTTCCCCCAAGCATCGCTCCACCTCATCCAACAAACGCGCCGAAATCCCTCCAACTGCTGACCCGGTTGAACCTGACTTTGGCGGACCCCGCGCAGAATCAGCGCCTAACCGCCCTGAGTCAAGCGTACGACATCGTTGCTCTCCGTCCCACAAATGAAAAGTCACTTCTAAATGCGTGCACCAACTTGGAATGCGACGTGATCTCCGTGGATCTCTCGGTGCGACTTCCATACCACTTCAAATTCAAAATGCTGTCCGCGGCAATCTCACGTGGAGTTCGTATCGAGATCTGCTATGGACCTGGTATCACGGGTAGTGGACTTGATGCCCGAAGAAACCTCATTGGGAATGCAACATCCTTGATCCGTGCGACACGCGGTCGAGGCATTATCGTGTCCAGTGAAGCAAGAAGAGCCTTGAGTCTACGAGCCCCGTGGGACGTGATTAATCTTGCCTGTGTCTGGGGTCTATCACAAGAGCGTGGAAAGGAAGCAGTCTGCGAAGAGTCGCGGAAGGTCACCGCTTTGGCCAAGTTGAAGCGAACCAGTTGGCGAGGCATCGTGGATATCGTCCATGGCGGGGAGAAAGCCAAACCTGAAGGACCTGCGCCAAAGCAAAAGAACGCCCCAAAAGTTAAAGAGCCCGCGCAGCCAGACAATGGAGCGGACAATCTCAAGAGGAAAGCTTCTATCAGTTCCGAGCCTGTTACTGAGGACGCTGACAAGCCTTTGTCCAAGCGAGAAATCAAACGAAGGGCGAAGAAAGCACGGTTTGACGCAAAAGGAGAGAGTGCTACTTGATTTCAGCTTGTTACGACATCTTTAGATTTTCGTTGCTGAGGGAATCCGTTCTCTGTCACCTGCAGATATCAGGGATGTCGATATCCTCTGGCTTTCTATTAGCGAGAGTCATAGCTGTGAGCCAAACTGGTCGAAACACTCCCCTCTGTTTCAATCGAGACCTCTTTGAGCAACCACTGTGACTCCAATCGCTGCCCAATACACCATGATGATGATGTACGCGCCGCTGAAGAGCAGAACGATATGTGACCCAGAGATATTCTGTCGTCTCTTGAAGAGTATTGCTGAGCCAGTATATTGATTACTGCTACCCTTCACTTTGGAACTTGAAACATCATCACCATCACAATGGTGCCATTACTATGAGCTCCTGGGACTTTTTTGCATTTTCCAAGTATACCATAGCTGGTGTGGGCATATATGGATGGATTTCAGTATCCCCCACCAGGTCATCAATACACATACTTTTGAGCTATCTAGCCTACTTTATAGAAAACCCCGGTTCTGACTCCTGACGAGTACGAGACGACGTTTGGGCTTATAGAATAATTTTCATTCACAATTAAGCTGTGCTAGCCTATAGAGCTTGCGCTTGGAGATATAGTCTTGACATTGGACTGTGTTTTATAGGCGGATTTGTGGGCGGGAAGTTGCATATAGGACCAAGATTAAGCTAGTTTTTGAGTATCCTGATGCCTGTTAACTGTCTATTTTAGCGACCCTAGTGTTTACGAATGGATGGGAATGCACACAACACAATGTGTTTGTGATTGAGCTATTAATAAAATAGCCCGCGGAGGGCGCGACATCCCGCAGCACAGGGTCCAGACTATTTCGATTGCTGATTTAAAGAGATAAGCATAAGCTAGCTCATTAGCCCAGCCAGCGAGGAATACATTTCCCGAGCTTGCAAATCTCCGTCGCGCCCAAAAGGCATCGCTTTGTTGACACGTCTCTGACGGCAAGGAATATCCGATCTCCATTTCCTGATCATAGAGTAGATGAATTCAGGACTGAGTGCCCGGATATCGACGGTGATCGATGAAGCATGGCCATACTCAGATGAGCAGGCCGTATCGACCAAGCAATGTATCTTTCTTCTCATCATTTTACTAATGAAGAAGCCCAGGTGTGCTGCATCACAATTGTCAGAACACTGAATTGGGCCTTTCAGCAGCCTCGTGAGGTGTTCTTTGATCATCGATTCGAATTTTTAAATACATTTCTCTTTGGCTTGATCGATTGCACCTGGAAGTACACAATTAGTGAATTTTCAGATAAATTACAAAATAAATCGTCTGATTTTCACCACACACCTTTCACAGATTTGGAATTGGGAGATTGCATGTGTCGAATGATCCCGTTGCTTTCTGCATGGCAATCTTCGTGGTTTTTTTGGAAGACGCCAGGGGACTTGAAGACATAGGAGATTACCATCCATATTTTCGATTCATATAAAAACGAATATGGAACAAGGGGTCTGAGATGTTGTATCGATACCAGCGAGTACTTCGACGACCTCGTGGCATTGGAAAAAGTCGGTGGCCAAGGCGACGTCCCTCAATTGCGGTAGAGACAACTTGTTGTCGGAAACTTCCACGAATGAGATTCAAAATGATCAGTAGGGTGATGTTAACCTTTTGAAATTAGTGCCACGCAGTGATTTCTTGTGGCGTCATGGGTTGCTTACTGAATTCGACACTTTGGGTAGATGAAGGGAACGGAGGGCAAGAAGTAGAAAGATATATGTAGCAGTACAGTAAACCCTTTTTATAACGATATTTTTACTATATCGTTATAAATAGGTTTTACTGTATATACCGGATTTTCGGCCGCAATGGCCGTTTTCTCGATCGGGGTGCCGCCGCTTTATGAGGGTGCTCATGGTCTTGCTCAGTAGGGTTCCGCCTGCCTTACCCTGGGAGACATCATGTGATCCTAGCTCTGGCGTTTGGCTACGAGTTCTTGCTTCAGTTGGATGAAGCGCGTGCATAGTCATACGCAACTAGTTAGACTGCAACAGGTTAATTAAACTTTGATTGATTGAACATCAATGAAAGCACGATTGCATCTCACGACACTGCAATCTGTATTGCTGCTCGTGGTGGTGACTTGGAGATGGTCCAGGCACTACTACTCCATGACCACATTGATGTCAACCTTAGGAACTGATGGTTTGAGGCTCCATTGATGTTGGCAGTCAAAGGTGAACATTTCTCGATTGTTGATCTACTTGTGGCAAAACCCAGACTGAAATACTTCAGTTTGAAGAGAGCCCTGGATCTAGTAAGGAACGCTTGCATCTAGAGGGCCATTTAAAGTAGAATGGAAGACGAAAATACTCCTCAAACATTGTTGAAGCGGTCTCTGATGAGAAGGATTGGTGGTCTATAAAACTAGCGACATCTACACCTCTCGCAAAACAATGCGAGAATGGCTTATTTCAGCGTCAGTTGATATCAACACTCGGAATCAATTATCTGCACCTCCACGCTTCGAACATGTTTCATTCAAAATAACGTCACAGTAAAGCTCCAACGATTTCTACTTAATGCATAGCATCCAATGCATTAAAGTTACACTTGCACACTGCCTCAGTGTGACTGCCGGGCTATAAAAGACTCTTCAGTACAATTTCTCATATTCCAAGGGCCATGATGGACCATCCCACTTCGCCTTCTCCTTGTGACCGGCCAGCCAAGAGACAGCGTCGGATATCCCAAGATGTACTGTATGTTGGTTGGGAGTGGGCAAAAAATGTATGGGTCGGGTCCTTGTATGTTTTGTTTTTTTCACGGCGATATAATCTCACCAGGAAAGCGAAATCTGATACTTCTCCCAATGATCAGGAGTATCAGCATCCTTGAACTTCTCAATTCCCCCAGCAACCCCATTCTCATCCACCTCCCAATCGCCCCTCTCGACTCTTTCCGCCCAATTCAACAGCACCTTATGAAGCTGGACACCATGAAGTCCCAAAAATCCATTGACACTGCAGGCTTGATAAAGATCATGCGCATTGGACCCAATCTGTCTCCCGGTACTATCTCGGGCGTATCCTTTACACCCAATGTCAAAGGGAAGAAGCAGCCTAGACATATTTCCAAAATCGTCTGCTCTGTTTTCATCGATTTCTTCAATGTATAAACCAGCGGGTATATCAATGTTGTCATATGGAGGGCACCAAGGTGAGGAATTAGTTCCATCTGCTCGGAAGAGAAGGAACGGAATTTGTTCAACTTCGCTGTTTTCTTCATCTTCCCCGTCCGAGCTATTCTGCCTCATAGCATTCAGGGCTGCAAAGGGTTGAGTTTTGAATTCGTCGAAATACTGTATCCGAATTCCTGGAGCGATATAGCGGAATTGGATCTCGCGCGAGGGAAGAGCGGAGAGAAATGATCTGACGAAAGACTTGTTGAAGGTGGAAGCTTCATCAAGTACAGATTGTGGATAGTTGATAGCTATTTTAGCCGATTGAGCTGGCGGGCGATGGCGATGTTCAATTGCATTGAGCAGACGGCTGAATGCAGTGATTGACTTCTCGATATCCCGTTGCGTAAATTGATAATACTCCCATGGGAAAAATTGATCAGCAGGAAATTTGTCTTCCGTACATATCTCCACCTTCCCTTCATTAATCATCTCCAGGTAGGCCCCAAGTATCTGCTGGAGTGGCATCCAACAGCCGGGATTGTCAAAGGAAAATTGGACAAACTGCCAGTGGGGTATATAGGTAGCTAGCTCTGTATCTTGGTCGAATCTAGCGCGAAAGTTAGTACTGAAAACTAATTTTATTTCAAAAGAAAAAGAAACAAGGCTCACACTATGCCAACCTCCTCGTCACATGTGTAACACCCCGTCGCTGTATATAGATACACGAAGCGGTCACCCTCACGATCAAGCAAAGGGAACTGGAGCAAAAGGTCGCTGTCTTGTAATCCCGATAAAAAATATAAAAAATTAAACCCAAGATCCTCAATTGTCTTTCCCCTTGAGGGAGTTGAGCGAGCCGAACGAAGGAACTGAGCGAGTTTAGGAGTTAAGCGTGGCTCGAGGTCAACTGGGGAATACTCTTCCCACCAAGTGGATGGGAGAGAAGCAATATCATGACCAGCACCAGTCCATGCATGTTGCAAGATTTGATTGTGAAGCTCTGCGGATCGCTGCGGGTCGAAAGTCATATTGGACATAGAAGGATCTAGCTCGCTAAAAAAAACAAAAAAGGGATTGCGGTTTTGTTAAGGGGAAAAATAAACCAGAGATCTGGGGGGCCTCCCTTTTGTTCTGGCGCACAAGTTCTGTACTACAGGGCAGATCAAAATCAGCACTTCCACCATTTTATTCTCTCTGGTTGGTTCCTTTCGTGACACCAGGCTTAATGTAATCAGTAAAAAACAGACCCTCATTCACGGACCTTTTCCTAGCCGACAGTTCAACATAGTCAACGCCACATGTAGACTAGAGTGAGTTGGGTTCAGCCAACATTTAAGCCGAGCCTCAACAATTCTTCTGAACAAGGGCTCCATAGACCTCGACATTGCCCTCAGGTCCCACGACGGAAGTGTCCGGCAACGGGAACCACCGCCAAAAAATATATTTCAACGAAAATTCGGGACTTAATGCTCCTCCTGGGTAAAGGGGGTAAATAATTATACCTAGCTATGAATAAAACAGATTTATGTATGCGAATGTCACTAAGCCCGAAATTATCATTTATTTTTATTCGTATGCAGCCCTCCTGAATTTACTTTAGAGTACGAAAATACCGTTTATTTAGTTTTCTCCATTCACAAACACGCCCCCGCGTAACAATTTCCAGAACCGCAATAATCCGTCGTGCTTCCGCAGTAGCCGGAAGTGGAGCAGCAATCCCCAAACTGCGTTCCCACGCAAGTTTTGTTACCACCGAAAGCGGGACCACATTCGCCGTTAATACTCAGCCCCCCGTTGGCACCAACGCAATTTCCCGAATAACAATGTCCTGCACCGCAATAGTCGGTCCCAGAACCACAGTACCCATAAATGGAGCAGCATCTCAACGAATTGCGAGTCAGCACCGAGGCAAAAAAGGATGGGTTAGAAGGACTTACGAGCCAAAGCTTGGATTCGTGCATGTTGTATCTCCCCAGCTTGGGCCACAGGTGCCATTGGTGGTGGCGGTTGTTGTTTTGCAAGCACCAGAGATACAGTTTCCTGCGCTGCAGTAATCGGATGTTGTACCGCAATATCCGTTGATCGAACAGCAACTATTCCAAGAATTCTGAATTAGCAAGGTCTTAACTTTGACTAAATTCACTTTTGCGTACCTGTCTGGTCCTTCACAGATGGTATTTCCATTGGAAGGGCCACAGGCACCATTCGTCGAAGTAGGCGCTGCCGATACTTCCGCAACACAGACAGAGTTACCAAGCCAGAGATTAGTGCAATTGTCCCAGATCTGGAATATGAGTGTTAATAATAGCCACTTTTCCTTTTTATCTTGTGTGGCGCAACTTACGAAAGTGTTCAGCTTCTGGAGCTCGACCGTTGAGATTCCGCTAGAACAAGAGATTAGTTAAGATATGGAAGATACCGGGATGGTGAAGCAGAAGGTGCCTACAAACGGAGGGCGATGGAGTTGCACTATAGCTAATATTAGCATTCGATAACGACTTTAATACGAATTCCACTCACAGTGTCTCCCGAAACGACATCATAAAACAAACCACAGTCAGATATAGTTCCTGACTGGGTTGGCTCAGCAGGAGTCGCTATTGAATAAGCACAATTGTGGTTAGCATTCTACACCCCAAAGGGATAAAGCTCAAGGAGCACAGGGGGGATTACCGGTTGAGTAGTATGAACCTGCTGCAGTGGGAGCATAGATAACGCCTGTGCCAGAGAAGTGACCTCCAGGTGGGCTGTCCATAGTGTTAGAAAGTTCATTTAATTTCAAAAGGCTATGTCTCAACAGAGGTGAAACTGACCTTTTGCAGACTCGCTGGACATCCTGAAGGAAGCCGCATGACCCCAGAATGTTCGGATTCCAAGTCAAAAACTGAGTCATGGTCACGTTATTTCCTTCGGTAGAGTATTGAGCTGCGAGATCATCGCTGTGGTTTGATCGTCAGATATATTGAACGATTGGGAAAAGCAAAGATCATAGGAAGGGGTAGTCAATGGTGGTCTTACCAAGTTGGAGTGTTCCAGACCGTGTCGAGGTCACAGGGCAGAGGGAGACAGATAGCAGAGTCAAAATCACATGACTGACAATTGGTAGCATGAACAACGGCACCGGTGCTCACATTGTATGTGTCAGAGATGTTGAAGCAGGACCTGTAATTGTCGAAAGGCTGAACAAGCTGGCCAAGACAAGTGGTTGATGCGGGGGTGGCTTCTGCAGTAGCTGTTGCAGTAGCTATTGCTGTTGCTGTGGCCGTAGTAACCAGAAGGGTTGTACCATATGTCGTGACAGGTAAACTGGTTGAGCAGTTCGTCTGAATGGACTCGTACTGCGCAAGGAGGTACTCAGTGTATTCACCGTTGGGAAGTAGTGGAGACATTAGACGTTGCCGCCACATCTTGATAAAACACTCATTGCAGAGCTTTTCGAGAATTAGCCACACATGGTTAACCAGTATTTCATTATAAATCCGTTTACCGTAGCCTTGTCATAAAGCCGAGTCACGGACTTCATATCATCCGTGATATCCGTGGTGGACCAGTCGGGATCAGAACACTCCGCTGGAATAGCGGATTCATCCTCGTTATAGCAGGCATCTGGAGACCACCTGCATCATATCTTTGTATTAGTCACGTATAAACTCTCATTCCACCGAACACACAGATCAGCTTACCGTACGTAATCACTTCCTTCCCATTCTTGAGACTCCAAGTAACACCAATTTGATGCGCTAGAAACTGTTAAATTTTGATCTTGATCTAACCCGAAGGGTCTCGACGGTCGGACCTATCTTGTAAGCAAACGAGATCGTGACCGTTCAACCACAAAGCCGGGATCGTCTGAGCGAGCATGTAGGCACCACTGGTGAACACCGTTTCACCCGAGCAACTAGCCTGAACAGCTGAGTTCCATGAGTTCAGTGAGGTCCTGCACTCAGTGGTGCAAAGGGTGGTAACATTCTGCTGGGTCCAATCTAGAAAGAGGTCAGAAAGCTCAAAAGGAAGGAAAGAAGGACTAAATACAGAGTTCGTCGGGTCCTCCAGCTGCATTGCCACCTAAGGCCTGATCGCAAGAAATGGTTGAGTTTCTATGTCTTGCAGTTAGTTGAGAAAGATTAGAGTCTGGCTATCATGGGTTCATCCTCACAAAGCTTGCAAGCATTGGTCCGATAGCCCGTAAGCTGTCTGCACAATCAGATTGTCAAGACCATCGTAGATACTGAAGGACGCTTGAGCTAGAGTGTCCAGGCCTAAGCCTAAGACCAGTAGGCTCAGAAACATTTTGTTAAAAAGAGCTACAGCAGAGGGTCTTTTCCGTTTATTGTTGCCAACAAGACATCCATATATTCTCTCTCGGTTATATCGCACTAATTGGGGCCAAAGGACTAGACTTGCGAAATGAGATTAGTCCCGCTTTCGGGATGTCAGGAGAGGCAAAGCCCTGCTATTTTCTCTATATTGTGCTCAGAAAATCCCGCAGCTCGAATCTAAATTTAACAACAAATAACTCAGAATTTCGTTGGGATGAGCTAGTGGAGGACGCCGGATGATTCTACCAATCTTAGGTCGAATGGGAGATAGTTCTTGACGTTCAATTCTTTGTGGCTTTATGAAGCTAACAGATATTTCGTCTTCGGTCCTGTTAGCGTATTCTTAGCGTATTCTTAGCGTATTGCTTAGCGTATTGCTTAGCGCATCGATCCAGGCCGGGAAGGGTCAAGCCGAGTGGGACCGACAGGGTTCAGCGTTCAGCGTGGTATGTATGCAAATCAATAGTTCGTAATGGCGCGACAAGTACCCTCAAACAGCCAATTAGTGACAGGTGTTTGTCTCAGAATAAAACCATCTTATTTAAAATAGTGGATTTGGACTAAAATGAACAATAACCCTGCGTAGCCAAAAAGGCCGCACACGGCATAGATCTATAAACGATCATCCGACTTTATGAGCTCTTCAAGACCCCTTCAAACGGTCCCTGTTGCTAGAGTGTAACAGCCCTTCGCAAATATGCTTGGCTTCCAACCCTTAGTATTCGCTACTTGGGCTTTAGCGGTATTGCCGTTAGCCGACGCTGTGGCACAAGCACAGAACGGAAGTACTATCTATCGGCCCAAATATGAGGTGCACTCCCACTCAACACCTCGCTACGAAAACATCACTGGGGTTACTTCCAATCCTATGATCAGGGCATTGCAATCGACGAATTCCTCTCATGGCCTTCACAAGCGAGCTGATAATGGTCTGCCCATTGGAACTTGTGCACCGGGAACTCCATGCTCCAATGGGGCCTGCTGTAGTAAGGTACAACAACACCACTGCTCTCTTTGAGGTGATTTCTTTGTCTAATGCCTTTAGTGCTAACTACTGCATAGACAGGTGTTTGTGGATATTCCCCTGATCAGTGTGGAACGGATGTATGTCTTTCCAACTGTGATGCGAAAGCAGAATGCGGACAGTATTCAGAGGGTGGAGCCTTATCATGCCCATTAAATGTGTGCTGCTCTCAATTTGGGTTTTGCGGAACCACAGACGTGAGTACTATGGCAATAGTTATCTAATGAGAACAACCGTTAATTACTGCAATTGACAGGACTTCTGTGACGTTGAATGCCAAAGCGGATTTGGGACATGTGGCACCGTCAAAGAGCCTTCATGCTCTGGCTCCAGTGCTTCACAGCGAACCATTGGATACTATGAGGGCTGGTCTGTATCCATCATCTCTTTACGTTGAGTCTACTAACAAAGTTAGGTCTTCGACGAGATCATGTGACAAGCGCATACCCTCCGACTTGGACGTGAGTGCTATGACACATATCAACTTTGGTGATTATATTTTCTCTTCTGATTTGCTTTCTGGTGTTCTGACTTCAAAAGCTTTCGTTTACTTCCACCCTACCACTTTCGAGATCATACCAATGAGTTCGGGTGATGTCGAGCTATATTCTCAGTTCACAGCCCTCAAGTCAAGAAAGCCGTGCGTATCTCTCGCTCACTTGCCTTATTTTCGCGGGGTTGCAATATACTTATAAGCACTTCAGATCTCTTAAGACATGGGTTTCAATCGGTGGCTGGGCCTTCAACGTTAGTTGCCTTTATATTGGCATTGGCTAATGCTGACCGAGAATAGGATGCAACAAATTCTCCTAATACACAAACTGCATTTAGCGACATGTCTTCAACTCCCGCGAATCGACAGGCTTTCGCTACTTCACTGATTCAATTTATGAACACTTATGGCTTTGATGGAGTCGACATTGACTGGGAGGTAAGCGAGGAGAAAGCAAGAAAAAAATACAGAAGAGGCAGGCCGGTTCTAACTTGTTTTCTATCCGATAGTATCCTGGAGCTGAAGATCGCGGCGGAGTCAAAGGTGATGCTGCCAACTTCGCCACACTCTTAAGTGACTTGAAGAGTGCCTTTGCAGGAAAATACGGAATCAGTGTCACGTTGCCCTCTTCATACTGGTATCTGCGCTGGTTTGATCTAAAGGCAATGGAAAAGTCAGTGGACTTCCTCAACTTCATGTCTTATGACATCCACGGTGTCTGGGATTCGTCAAGCAAATTCACAGGACCATACGTCCTCCCGCATACTAATCTCACAGAAATTCGTCAAGGGTTGGACTTGCTCTGGAGAAACAATATTTCGCCTTCAATAGTTAATCTTGGACTAGGCTGGTACGGGCGGTCTTTCACCTTAAAGGACCCATCCTGCAACACCCCGGGTTGTATCTTCAGCGAAGGCGGAAAGGCCGGAGAATGCACCAAATCGGCGGGAACACTCTCTAATTCAGAGATCGACCGCATTATCTCTAGCAATGGGCTCACTCCTGTTATGGATAAGGAGGCCGCTGTGAAATGGGTCACCTGGGATTCTGATCAATGGGTCTCTTACGATGACGGAGAAACAATGCAGATGAAGCTCTCATTTGCAAGTAAGCTCTGTATCGGAGGTACTATGATTTGGTCTCTCGACCAGGATAGCTCGGATGGCACGAGTAGCAATGATCTTTTAGGTATCGGAACCGCGAATGGTGTGTCAGCTGCCGTCGCCACCACATTGCGTGAACAGAAAGACAGCGCAGAAAAGTCGGCTACTTTGCAGAGTTCCTGTTACTGGACGTTTTGTGGCGATGAATGTACAACTGGGTATATTTCGGAGACCTCTGCCAAGGGTCAAGTTGCGGGGATTCAGCTTGACACTACTTGCGATGGTGACGAAGTTCAGATGCTTTGCTGTGCCCCTGGTACCAACACCGGAACTTGCTCCTGGAATGGGTGGCGCGGTGTCGGTTTCCCATGCAGTACCAACTCCTGCCCTAATGGAACCGATCTCATCGCGAGGAATAGTGAGTGTTTGCCTTCTCAGGCCTTTCAATCTTGTTTCTAACTATCAAACTAGCCAATTCATATCAGGAGATGGCGGGCATGAGTGGCACTTACGATCTGACTTGCAATGGTATGTGACACCGTTAGAGCTGATCCAGCACAAGAGGTCCATGAATAGACTGCATTATTCAATTGCTGACAAAATGGTATTCAACAGGAGGCTCGCAATCCTACTGCTGCTCTGGATTCGTGCCTTCTTCATACAAAAATACCGATGACCTCAAGCTGGTTGGCCAAAATGGTGTCACAAAGCGAGCCGCGAAGTCTACCGAAGACCCTGTATGCCTTCAAACTTTCAAAGCGCTCGCCCTGATGGCAGGTTGGTTTTCAGACCCAGTTCTATTTTCTTCCATTTTCTAACCGGCTCGGAAGGTGCGGACGTCGTTTGGACATACGGTCGGATGATGTCTAAGGAATACGGCGCCGTGTTCAGCAACGACTACTATCAGGAGCAGGAAGACATGTGCGTCAAGAAAAACGTCGTGGTCTCATATGAGAAACAAGCTGGTGTCAATGGTGTTATCGCCTCAGCGGCTAACATGTTTGGTCAAGGTGCTGTGGGCCCCGGAATCACGGAGCTCGCCAAGTACAAAACCACCATGACAGCGAAGCCAGCAGTGGCCCCAAAAATGAGGGGAGCCTATCAAGTTGCCACATATGGAGAAAAGGAAAACGATTGTGCTGTGACTTACACATGTCGCTATGGACAGGGTTGGGATGAGGTAGGAGCCTCTCCCTTTTGACGATTTACGGCCTACTGATATGACAATGTGATCTAGGTATGCGATAACCAACGGTGGGCCATTGACCAGGCCTTCAACGGAAAGACAGTTTACAAGATGGCAACCGCAGTGGTAGGGAGAAAGAAATACAAGGATACCTGGTCCACTTCATCAAAAAGAGGACCATGGTATGCCACGCTCGCCAAACCCATCGTCGGCGGAACAGGAACATGGAGGGGAAGATATCGGTGTGAAGTGTAAGTGCCAGGCAATGATTTTGATAGACTTATCACCCGGAAACATCATCTTTTGACACATGATCTAGGGACGAGTTTCCTCAGGCGGCCTTGGCAGAGGCACAGAACATGGCGTACCAAGTGGTGCGCTTTCTCAATGGACCAGCAAATGCTGCCCAGGGTATGCTTTCCTTCTTCTTCTCTTGTGTCTTGCCTCACTCAATTTAAGTATGAGAACTAACCCTTTATTAGGCCGGGACTTTGGGGATTGGAAACAGGCTGAATATATCCCATGTAGCGCACTCCGGGAAAAGGCAAATAAGCCTCCCCCGCCTATTACCTGGGAGTTCTCTCCATTTACCGAAGGCGACAACCGGGCCAACGCTAATAAGGCAGGTCAGCATTATGTGCAACATTACGGGGTAAGCTAGCATTCCTGAGACTGAAAGTCTTCTTTGGAGGCTTGCCTGTGAGCATTCGGCCATTATAGACGACTAACTCGAGTTCTAGTGGGATTCTCAAACTCCGGGGAGTGAATGCTGGGGTATGAAAAGCCTTATGTTTCCTGGCGTTTACAGCTGCTAACCATTGATGATGATTTCATTAGCGACCTACATATGGACTTCAGGGGTTCTTTCTGGAACATCCACTGTTTCGGACAATGGATTCCGCGGTCTACCAGATGATCCGTGAGTATTCAAAAATAACTCAAATACCCAACTCCTACGAGAAAATCTCAGCTAACTATGGATGTGTTCAGAATGTATAACAATGTCTACAAATGGCCTGCCACCAACAAGTACAACAAGCCACCCTCGATCCAGAACATGCCGGCTCACGTCTATTCTGCGGCTTGGTTGAAGCGTGAAGTCGCTCGTTCTGTCCTCCAGAAAGAGCTTCCTCTATCAGCCATGTATGAGGTAGAGAAGGCGTCTGACGTTCTCAACGAGATGAGTCTGTCAGAACCAGGAGCACCACCGATGCCCACTCCTACTGATCCCTTAGCTTATTCGGATACCCAGGAAGAGGAATTGGAGTCCAGTCACGAATTTTTGGGTAAAGATATGCCCATTGAGACGGGAAGTGCGCATATGTTAAAACATCTCCACGGTCATGCCCGTCGGAACCATCATTAAAGCTGCCCCATAGGGCGCAAAAGCAGAGTTCGAAATAAATAACGGAAGGGAGGAGAGATGAATGCCAATTTTGACCTACATCCTCCATCAATTCAATATAGTTGAGTCGTTTAAATATAGATTTTGGGATGGAATATCTCGAGCTTAGACAAAAGGTCCCTCTCACTTTTAATCTTGAAAATTGATCAAAGTACAGGATAATCGAGCTAACCGCCTTGTCCTATCTCTAGCGATGTAACACTCAGGTCTTGAGAGCCATATCAGCCGCTCCGGTAAGCCCGGTACTCTTACTATATTAGAATTATATTAGTTTTAACTTTATTAGTTTAAAGGACTATCATTTTATCCTAGAGGTCCTAGATTATTATTTATAGCTTCTTATATTAGGTCGCGAGCTTATAAAAACGTTTATAAGTCGGAGTCATCTACAATCGTTTACGTATAGAGGGTCCTTTACCTCTATTATTATTAGGTCTTGACAGACAACTCCTATGGGACTAAAAGAATTTTGGTTCTATAAACCTGTTAGTCCTACGCTAGTATAATTCTATCAAGAAGTTCCTCTTTCGGCTGTATAAATATACAAAGTAATCAGATAACATACTATTATTAATAGGTAGACTTCGGCAGGACCCATAGGTACCCATTTATACCTATCGAAAACCTATCGATGGGCTGGGTTTTGGGTCTAAACCTCCGACCTATATAGTCACGATATTTATCCCGTTTATACCTTAATAGGTACAGATAGGTTTTCGATAGGTGTCACGAGCCAGGTCTTTTATGGGAAAAGAGTGCATTCCAACTAAAATATCAAAGCTAAGGGGGGAGAGGAAGAAGAAGAAAGCAAGTGCAGCTTCCTGAGGATTAAATAGCAGGAGCTGAGCAAACAAGCAAACAACCTCTTTCCCGATTAGGTTGGAAGCACAAACAAACAATCTCGGAGAAAGCAAGCAAATCGTAACATAAGGACTCGTTTGGACTCAGCGGGTGACCCGTACCAATTCCCTCACCCTCCTAAGACCACCCGCCGGGTCCAAGGCGAGGACTCGTAACCCGCCTTTTGCGGGTTGAGAGTCGGTCCGGTTCCGATTCTATGCGGGTCGTGGCGAGGTCTAGTTATAAGGTTTAGTCGCCAATATCATTCATATTGGCATTTCCATCTCCATCATCGTAGCCTGTCCCGCCATCAAAATTGCCTACCACCTACCGTGGACGGGCAATGTCGCAGTCCAATCGGTACTGGAGTCGACCTTCGGAAACCGCGAATTCCCGCGTAGTTTTCGTGATATTGGGTTTAGATTGCTCAGAGAGAGAGTTGAGAGCTTGCTCTATCTGGATCTCAATTTGTTCATTGGCTTTAGGCATGGTAGGTGGAGTGGTTGATAAGTGAAGTGAAAAGGTAGGGTCTGAAAAAAAACTGCCATTGGGGTGATCCCTTTCATATGGGAGGCGGACCCTCGTTTACGAGGGTCTGTAATTTTGGTAAAAAATTGCAAGGGCAGGTTAGTGATTAGAGCACGAATTTTAGGGCTAATGACCAGCCCTCGTCTCCTACCAACTAGCTGAAGTCTTGGTGAGTACTAGCCACTTGACTCCTCACACCACCAGCCACCACAGTCAAGTGGCCGTGATAAATACACCTCCACCATTATCAGGAATCAACCACCTTACAGTGTAACAGTGAGTGCCTGGCTAAGGATTATCAACCGCTCTCCCCGGGTTCCATAGTTGTGTACAATTTGACACTCGACCCAACATTACCAAATACGTACTGATTTTTCCCAGGCTATCAATAGCTATTTAAATTATAAATATGAGACAGCCAGTAGATACATCAATCCTACTTTGTTTTCTTCTCAAGCACTTAGCTATCTACGCTCAACATTTTATCCTATTCATTGCGTTAATCTATCTGCCAATATGCCCCTGTCTCCCCTGTAAACCCAGCCCAACGGAATGTAAACCCAGCCCAACGGAACCGATTGTCTAGCGTGTTGAAGTTCTGAATATGATCCTTGTATCCACGTGTTTGCCTTTATATATGATTTCAGATAGATCATATAACGAATTGCCGCTGAGCATCACCCCAACTCCAAGTTTGTATCAAAAAGCGACAGATAGGCAACCATTTTTGTGTCTCAGGGAGCCATGTAAGTTATGGTACGAGCTCTCTGGGGAGCCGCGTGGTTACTTAGACCTGGATGGAAATAATAATACTTTACACGTACAGTGGTCCCGGAGATCGAGCTTCATACGTGCTAGGGCCATCTTCTCAGCCCTACCACAGTGGCCTCGGGACTGGGAAATTAACTAGCAGTTCTTGGCCATGTCATCCTTGCTGTATCTGTTTCCGGTATGACGCTAAAATCCCACCAGCTTGCGCGTACCCATCTTCCCAGTTTGGGCACGCCTGCATCAAGGGTGCGACTTAATGTTACATCTATATGCACGTTTAAAAGATACAATTCCAAATCAAATTAGGTGACCTGCACCAGCAGAGGATTAATATAAAATAACACGGAGGCTAAATGTCCGATATAAGGGAAAAAGAGGGGAAGCGCAGTGTACTCTGTACACCAAGAATATGTCGACTAAAACATCGAATTCCTCTGGCGTCGGATCTCCGGAAATGTTGCCATCTGCCATTTTTCTGGCATGCAAGGTGAGAGTACTGGCTGCATACCCTGGTCACCTCTTCCCCTCTCCTTATCACATGTTTTCCCCTCCAAATCAAAGAGAAAAACAAAAAAACAAAAAGGAAAAAGAAAATATAAAACCAAGCGTGTTCGTATAGTCCAAGTTCCGTACACCCCCGCTAGGGTCTCCAACATCAATTATATATGCATTAGTGCGTCATTGAAAAAAGCATCGACAAAAACAAAACTGTCAATCTCGGGCGTGCTCGGACTTCGGATGGGGTCCATCCAATGTATCCTTTATATGAACCAGCTCATCATTGCCTGCATAATTCTCAGACCAAGCAAATAGCCATATTGTTGATGTGACCGTGGAGTTAACGGTTGAACTCGGTTGGTCAGCCACTAGTCAGTGAGAATCCATCTGGGTGGTTGAGGTCCGATGGTTTGATCCAACCGCCCATGTGGTTCGTGTTTCGTTGGAATTGTTCTTCGGCACTATTTTAAGTGAGCTTTTGTCAGCTGATTATTCCAAATTATGGGATAAGGGGAAGAAAAATTATTGGCTTACCTCAATGCCTGCTCTGTGTAAGTATAGCTAGAGCTTGTTGGAGTGGAGGAGCTTGCAACTGCAGTGTTTGAAGTGCCCGTGGTGGTAGTAGTTGTTTGCTTGGGGGAAGATTGACTTGAAGGATTCATTGCGATTGATATATTTGGTGGGAATCTTATTTTGACACTTAGGATCTGCTTGCAGTATTTCAAGCAGGGTTGAAGCAAGAGTGGGTTCGAATATCAGAAGAGGAATGCGCTGCCAGAGAAGAGGAAATTATAGTTGCTTTATATCTGAGAATCCCCTACAGTATTAACCAACACAACAGGAATCCAATGTCGACTTGTAGTTCTCAAACACCGGTGTGTGAACTTCATCCAATTCTATATTGCGATCACTGGATTAGGTATCAGTTCCGGAGAAACGGACCCAATAGACCAATGGCTATTGCCGCTGTCATTTCGCGCGTGTCAGTGAGGGATCGAATATGTGACTCATTGGCCAGCGGTTAGGTATGTGCAGATTGTATCGGCCTAGTATATTATTTTGTAGTTCTTAGAGCCTCATTTAAAAAGCAAACATGCCAATTCATAAATGCTAAAAAATACAAAACGCAGTTGCCTTCTGGGTAGCCTGCGAACCATATATGCAAAGATCTTGTCTTTTTATATTGTCTTGGATCTTATAAGATCTACCCGTGTTAACCGGGTACTCCAAGGCTGCAGAGTACATTGTACATGCATTTTATGCTTCTCACACCGACCATGACAGATTAAACAGCCTATCAATGTCAATGTTCATGGTTAAATGTATTGATATCAACGGTGAAAGAAACCGATCCCCGCACTTAATTACATCTACAAGGTTATATCTCTGTTCACGGGTGTATTAAACAATTGAAATTTATTGGGCAAATTCCAAGACATTCTCAGCACGGACTTCAAGGATATTCAATAGAATTCTAATTTGAAACAGTTCCAGTTTTTGTGCAGGGGCCAATTTTAATTTTATCGTCAGAAATTGGCGTATTTCATCGCGCTTGGACAGCTAAGTAGTAACGTACCCTAAAGAGCCACTTGATGTGAGCATCAAACCAAAAAAAATAAATTTATCAGCAGTCATTCATGTTATTTCCTAAGTAATGTCCTCTTCGTTGTACTAAAAAGGAATATATTGAATTAAATCTTATACTTCGCCGACCCCCGCTTATCTTATCACCGGTACACGCCGACCTCCCGACCCTCGGGATATCTCCGCATTAGCTTCATAAACAATATCCAATCCAATTTCTCTTGGTTTTCTTTTCTCTCTCTCCAATAGAGCCAGAGACCTGCACGCTAGGTGGCGGACTCCAAGTGATTGAACAACACACCCACTCGCGCACACCTACACCTAAAACATCACAATGGCGCCGATCCTCTCAACCAACCCGACAGTCACAATCACCCCGGAGCCTCTTACACCGGAAAACTTCGCACAATTCGGCACAGCAGTGGTCTCCCCGTTACCACGACAACTAAATATCACCCCTCAACTATCATCCCTACCGCCACACGGCCCAACCCCGGTCCTGGCGAACCAAAACTCCGCTCTCAAGTACAGTCCCATCTCCCCGCTCGTCGACCGCTACACCAATGCCTGCCCAAGCGGCCAGCCCTCCGAGGCACGCATGACCATGTTTTGCTGTTTCCCACGTAATTTACGCACTGTTAGCACCGGCCCCCAGCTGTCTGACAAGGAGGTTTTTGACGTGCGTATCCTCGAGCGCCACCCGTTTACAAATCAGACTTTCATTCCGGTCGATCTATCGGCCCATCCTAAGGTCGGGGATGGTGAGGAAGAACCGCTGTTTTTGGTCGTTGTTGCCCCAACTTTGAAGGGGAGCACTGCTACCGCGAAGAATGAGGCCGGGGAGACGATTACTATTCGTGACCCGCCTGACCTGAATAATGTTAAGGCGTTTATCGCACGTGGTGGTCAGGCTGTTACCTATGGTGTCGGAACGTGGCATGCGCCTATGGTGGTTTTAGGTCCTCGGAGGGTCGATTTTATTGTTGTACAGTTTGTTAATGGGGTTGGGGATGAGGATTGTCAGGAGGCTGCGTTTGGGGAAGGTGTTGTTGTTGATCTTGGTCGGAAGGGACAACTTGGTCGGGTTGAGAAGGGCCCGAGACTGTGGTCGGCTAAGCTCTGATCTGTAGATGCATGTCTACGAAACACTTGCAGGTGTTGGGTTCTTAGCTTGACCCGAAGAGTCGGACAGTCGGCATTAAAAAAGATGCGAGGAAGGCATTTGCCAACCTTGCTTTGTGATTTGGTGGTATATTTAACAGGACAAGCCGAAATATTGTACATATATTATACATAGTTGGTACCTTCAAGTACATATTAACAAACCTCATTTCACCCACAAGCTAAGGTTGGTTTTCATCAGGAACTTGAGGTGGTGTGATTTCATCCCTCATTCTCTGGCGGACACGCGTAGCCAGCTCGAGCGTTTCTTTGGGCAAACCAGCCAGCTGGGCAACCTTCAGAGCATGGGACTGGCGATTAACACCCTTCCGCAGTCGGTGGACGAAAGAAAAGGCACCTGAAGCCATATCTTTCACATCCGTACAGTATCTCGCCAATTTGTCGAAATCCTCTGTCATATCCGCAAGGGCATGGAAATGAGTAGCAAAAAGCACTCGAGACTGGTTGTGATTATGTAAATGATGTAGGCACGCAAAGCTAACAGCAGTGCCATCTTCGGGGGTTGTGCCTCGGCCCACTTCATCCATAATCACAAATGACTTGGGCGTGGCTTGTTTGAGAATAGTAGCTGTTTCCAACATCTCCACCATGAACGTCGACTGGTCACGGAAGAGGTCATCCGCTGCACCAATTCGGCTGAAGATCTGATCAACGATACCAATCTCGGCATAAGCTGCCGGCACGAAAGATCCAACTTGTGCGAGGATGGTGATTAAAGCGTTTTGTCGCAAGAAGGTACTTTTACCTGCCATGTTGGGGCCAGTAATGAGCCAGATCCGCTCGGAATCACCTAGGAAGCAATCGTTGCTCACAAACGATCGTCCTTGTTCTTCTAAGCCCAGTTTGACTGTGGGATGTCTCCCCCGACAATCTTATGACAGGTACCATCGTTGAGAACCGGCCGTACCATTTGCTGTTCCTGGGCAAGAGTTGCAAATGAACACGCCACGTCTAATTCATCCATGACTGCTGCGTTTCGGCGAATTTTGACAAGGTTTAGGATCACCTCGCGGCGCAGACGTTCAAATATCGTTTGTTCCTCTTGACGAATTCGAATCTTCACGTGGTCCATTTTGACTCCTAGTTCTGTCCAGGCTGGTAGATAGAATGACCGAGTAGATTTCGTCGATGAGACATTTCGAGTGACTCCCAAGTCCTCCAGAGATTTTTGTGATATCTTCGCCCCTTTAACGTGGCAGATGTGGCCCAGCCCTGGTGTCCATTTCAGGCTCAGGGCTGACGAATCAACCGAATCACGGAGACGTTGAGTTAATGAATTCTTTTCATCGCCCAACCGTTCCAATTCTGCGTGGAGTTCATTCAAAGTCTTACTTGCATCACGTCTCATAATCCAGGTATCGAGGGGACCGGAGTCTGTATCAGTAACAACTGCTCGCTCGCCCTTCTTCGCTCTGATCTTCTTCGGCAGTGGTATGAGCTCGCCGGATGTAGCTTCATCCATAGTGACCTTCTGTGCTAGACTAGCTGACTCTGCAGCTGTACTATCCTCGATGCGTTGCTTTTGTAATAATCCTTCTTCATCTATAGCCGCAAGAATTTGTTCCGCCAGCGCGATGGGACCATCCAGAAAGAGCCGTGAGATCATGACAGCAAGACTGTGGTTCAAATTTGAAGGGCTGGATGAAACCACAAGTCTATTGTGATCTAGAAGAACCTGCCTGACTTCCTTAGACGCCTCAATGGCACGGGAAAGACAAATCAAGTCATCCGGGTCTCCTTTCCCAAAAGCGAATTTCTGGACCAGACGTTGAGAATCATAGCTGCGCTTCAAAAGTTGGATGACGCTGTCACGGAGTTCGACATATTCTATGAAGACCGAGACAAGGTCCAGACGCTCATTGATGACCTGTAACGATGTAGACGGGGAGGCTGCGTGTAATGCGTTAGTGAAAGCCACACAAGAATGTTTGAGTTTCAGTTGGGCATACTTAGTCGGTCTCGTAAAAGCCGTGCGCCACTTTTTGTTGAAGTTCTTCGCACAGCGTGCAGAAGACTTCCTTTTCCAAATCCGTCTCTTGCTGTTTCTAGAATCTCGAGACCACTCAGACTGTTACGATCAATGCTCATTGATTCATTCAAATGTCTTCGAATTGGAGGCTGAAGCTTAATATTCGACCCTTGCAACTGCACGCGAATGTACTCGAGCAGGCTGTACCCAGCTGCTACTTCATCTGGTGTAAATGAGGCGCGAGTATCTTCAGGAACGGGAGACTCTAACATTGGCCCCCATTCAGATACCGGTTTGAATGCTCCAGGGTACTGGAAGAAGGTGACAAGGCGATGATCGTGTCCAACGAGCATTTGCAATTCATGCCCAATAAGTTCTTGCACATTTTGATCTACTAGAATCTCACGAGCTCCGATTCGGGCAATCGCAGATGGAAGCATTTGAGTCGTTGTGAGCTGAGTAAAGAAATCACCAGTTGAGAGGTCAAGCCATGATAGTCCTACTTGTTGGGGCACAGAGGACAATATATGCTGATGCGATGATTGGAGATCGCTGTCAGCGTGTTGCTTCAATTGCGATTGCAAATACGGGACATCCAAGTATATGGCCAACAGGAAATTATGCTCGGTAGGGTCAATGAACTTCTCGTCAATCAGCGTGCCAGGTGTGATGATCCTAGCAACTTTCCGATCAAACAGGAGTCCGCCTGTGCGTGCCTTGTCTTCTGCATTGACAGCAAACTCTTCGCTAATGGCCACATACTTGTTGAGATCTCCGACGAGGGTTTTCAGAAAACGATCGAGCTGGAAGAAGGGGAAGCCAGCCATGGGAACTGGTCCGCCGTTGGTCTTTTTGGTTGCGAGTTTGAGGTTGAGCAGTGGTGCCAGTTCCTCTGCTTGTTCAAAATAGAGCTACATGATACAATCTTAGCATGAAGCTCTCTAGCCATGTAATGCCTATTATCGCACCTCATAGAAGCCCCCGACTCTGGTCAAGATAACACAGTTCTTGAACGTCTGCATATTGTTTCGGTGCCCCTGCACCACAGTTGGGTAGCGAGGAGCCTCATCCACCCGATCATCGTATGCCTCGAGTTTTAAAACTCCTTGAGGAAGGTCTTTCAACTTTACTGTCGCTTTAGTTTTTGCGCCTCGTATGTAAGCTTTCGGTGCGGCGGTGGACACGCGTGGGTGTATGGAGGTTCGACGCGCATGGTGACATATGGTCTGGTGTATGTGGCAACGATAAGATGAACGTATTGAAGTCGTTAGAGACCTCATATGAACTGGCATTAAATGAGAAATAGATAGACCAGGGCGCATTGTTGCGACGCGCTCCAAACTCCAAATGTTTGGAGTGGCAGAACCATCAAAGCTCCCCTCCTTCCGCCTTCGCCACCGAAATCTTCCCGAGCTGCACTCTCCCTGACTTCATCTATCTACAACCTTGGGTGATATTTCTCCTATACAAGTGACATTACTTGCGGCAGGAGGATGAGCCAGGTTTGTGAGACCATTTAAAATCGATCAATCGCCGACATCTCGTGTCTCGGCGCGGCCTGAATCTCGACCCTCCGCAGATTCTTGTCGCAACTCACTCTTTCTTTCATCGTTTTTTTACCCTTGATTCAGTCATACAACCACCAAGATGGCGGACCAAAATATTTCGCAGTACAAGTACTCGGCGATGTCCAACCTGGTTCTCCAGGCGGACCGTCGTTTTATCAGTCGCACCCATGACGAACCCACTGGAGACCCGGAGTCTCTCGCTGGTCGCATTGGGATCCGGGAGATGGGTGGACGAGTCGCGCGTGACGACGCGCCCAAATCTAAAAAGTTAGCTCCCACAGCTCTCGAGCGGGGCGCAATTGGTGAGGGTGAAGATGTGCTTTTACGCGAACAGAAAAAGCGCCACCGCGGCCAACCTGCACAACTACGAGGCCAAGGCATCCTTTCAGCAGCCGATGCCTTCGTCGAAGGCTTAAAATACCGTCCTCGCACACCCGCCACACGAGCCACGTATGACCTTATTCTCACAATCACCGGCAGCCAGCTGGGCGATGTCCCCCACGAAGTCGTCCGAAGTGCCGCCGATGCTGTTTTGGAACTACTGAAGGACGAAGAGATGAAGGATTTCGATAAAAAGAAGGAGATTGACGATCTTTTGGGGACCTCAATGAATCCCAAAGAGTTCAACGAGCTCGTAAACCTGGGCAAAAAAATCACAGACTACGATGCCCAGGACGAAGATGAAGAGATGGAAGGCGGGCTTGATGAAGAGGGTGGCGAACTTGATGAACGCCAAGGTGTTGCTGTTGTCTTCGATGAAGAAGATGAAGATGATGAGCGCATGGGCACCATGGACGAAGTTCGAGACGAGGACGAGCTCACCGACGAAGAAGAAGAAGATGAAGCGGAACGAATTGCAACCGACGACGCTGCAGCAGGCCAAGCCGAAGACGGAGATGAAATGGTCATCGATGGAGGTCTTGGCGAAAGTGATAAAGCCGCAGACAAGACCGGATTGAAGGTCTCTGCTCGCCAAATCGATGCTTACTGGCTACAACGTCAAATCGGCGCCATATACACAGATGCTCACGTTCAGCACGAGAAAACAGATGAAGCACTTGAAATTCTCGGCGGAAAGGACGAGGACGGAACATTAAAACCCTTGCGCGATGTCGAGAACGACCTCATGGAACTTTTCGACTATGACCATCCCGATCTTGTTGCTAAACTAGTTACCAACCGCGACAAGGCCGTCTGGGTTACCCGCTGGAGAAGAGTCGCAGAGGATGACGATGCCCGCAACCTCGTGGAACTTGAGATGGTTGAAGCCGGTCAACGTGCCATCCTCGATGAGATTCGTGGCAAAGAAGCCGGCGACGAACTCGGTGCACCATCAGAAAAGAAGATCAAGTTTGACTTGATGGATGTCGATGTTCCTTCAGGTCCAACTGCCGCCGAAACACCCACTGAAGGTGCCCAGGCTGGCATTCTTCAGCCCAAGAAAACGATCAATCTGGAAAATCTGGTCTTCCATCAAGGCAACCATCTTATGACCAACCCCAATGTCAAGCTTCCCCAGGGCTCAACTAAGCGAGCATTCAAAGGATATGAAGAGATCCACGTGCCACCACCCAAGGCCAAGAAGGAGGCTGGAGAGAAGAATATCCCCACCACCGAGCTGCCGGAATGGGCTCGTGTTGGATTTGGAACCTCAAAGGAACTCAACCGTGTGCAGACAAGGTGCTACCCTTCAGCGTTCCATGACGATGGAAACTTGCTTGTTTGCGCTCCCACGGGTTCCGGAAAGACCAATGTTGCTATGCTCACGATCCTTCGAGAAATCGGGAAGAATCGCAACCCTGAGACGGGAGAGATTATGTTGGATGACTTCAAAATCATATACATCTCTCCCTTGAAAGCTTTGGTTCAGGAACAAGTTGGCAACCTTGGCAAGCGCCTGGAGCCTTACGGTATCCGAGTGTCCGAGCTTACAGGTGATCGTCAGCTCACCAAGCAGCAAATTGCCGATACCCAGATCATCGTCACCACCCCTGAAAAGTACGACGTTATCACCAGAAAGGCAACCGAGACTAGCTACACCAACCTTGTCCGCCTTGTTGTCATCGACGAGATTCACCTTCTCCACGATGAGCGTGGCCCTGTCCTTGAGAGCATTGTCAGCCGAACTATTCGCAGAACCGAGCAGACTGGAGAGCCTGTGCGAATCGTGGGCCTCAGTGCTACTCTTCCCAATTACCGTGATGTAGGAAGCTTCCTGCGCGCAGATCCCACCAAGGGCATCTTCCATTTCGATGGAAGCTACCGTCCTTGCCCCCTCAAGCAGGAATTCATCGGTGTCACCGAAAAGAAGGCAATCAAGCAGTTAAAGACCATGAATGATATTTGTTATACCAAGGTTATGGAACAGGTCGGCCAACACCGAAACCAAATGCTTATCTTCGTCCACTCTCGAAAAGAAACTGCCAAGACCGCCAAGTACATCAGAGACAAAGCCCTTGAGAATGAAACGATTGGTCAGATTCTGCGCAGTGACGCTGCTAGTCGTGCCATTCTCTCCGAAGAAGCAGATTCTGTGGACGATGCCAATCTGAAGGATCTCATGCCTTACGGTCTCGGTATTCACCATGCTGGTCTGAGTCTTGCCGATCGTGACTCAGTCCAGGCACTTTTCGCCGATGGAAGCATCCAGGTCCTCGTTTGTACGGCAACACTGGCCTGGGGTGTCAACCTTCCAGCCCACACCGTTATCATTAAGGGAACCCAGGTCTACTCTCCCGAGAAGGGCGCTTGGGTCGAGTTGAGCCCGCAAGACGTTCTGCAAATGTTGGGACGAGCTGGTCGACCCCAATACGATACCTTCGGTGAGGGTATCATTATCACATCCCAAGCTGAGATTCAATATTATCTCTCGCTCTTGAACCAACAGCTTCCAATTGAGTCACAGCTGGTGAGCAAGTTGGCAGACAATCTGAATGCTGAGATAGTGCTTGGCAATGTTCGTACCCGCGATGAAGGTGTCGATTGGCTAGGCTACACTTACCTTTACGTTCGGATGCTCCGATCACCTGGCCTGTACAGTGTTGGCGCTGACTATCAGGATGATGAGGCTCTGGTGCAGAAACGAGTGGATCTTGTTCACTCCGCTGCTGTGGTCCTTGAGAAGGCTGGTCTTGTCAAGTATGAGAAGAAGACTGGACGCCTGCAGTCGACTGAACTTGGACGTATCTCTTCACACTACTATATTGGCCACAACTCAATGCTCACCTACTCCCAACACCTTCAACCTTCTATTACGACCATTGAATTGTTCCGAATCTTTGCCCTGAGTGATGAGTTCAAGTACATCCCCGTTCGCCAGGATGAGAAGCTTGAGCTTGGAAAACTGCTAGGCCGTGTGCCGGTCCCTGTTAAGGAGACCATCGATGAGCCCCATGCGAAGATCAATGTTCTTTTGCAAGCCTACATCTCCAGACTCAAGCTTGAGGGGCTTGCGCTGATGGCAGACATGGTCTACGTCACTCAATCTGCTGGACGTATCATCCGCGCAATTTTCGAGATTTGCCTGAAGAAGGGCTGGTCCTCAGTGGCCAAGACTGCGCTCGATCTCTGCAAAATGGCCGAGAGGCGCATGTGGCCAACGATGTCCCCGCTTCGTCAATTCCCTCACTGCCCAAGAGATGTTCTGCAGAAGGCGGAACGCATTGACGTGCCATGGGGCAGCTATTTCGATTTGGATCCTCCCCGCATGGGCGAGCTTCTGAGCATGCCCAAGGCTGGACGTGTTGTGTGCGACTTGGTGTCTAAGTTCCCTCGACTCGATGTTCAAGCTCAAGTGCAGCCCATCACGCGATCCATGCTGCGTGTAGAATTGACCATTACCCCCAACTTCGTCTGGGATGACGAAGTGCACGGCAATGCTCAAGATTTCTGGATTCTGGTTGAGGACTGTGACGGAGAGGAGATCTTGTTCCATGATCGATTCTTGCTTCGTGGCGAATTCGCCAAGTCGGAGATGAATGAGCATCTTGTTGAATTCACTGTTCCTGTCTCTGAGCCGATGCCCCCCAACTACTTCATCTCGCTTGTGTCTGACCGATGGATGCATTCTGAGACGAAGATTGCTGTGTCCTTCCAGAAGCTGGTCCTTCCTGAGCGCTTCCCTCCCCATACACCTCTCCTTGACATGCAGCGCGCACCAGTCAAGGCGCTGAAGCGTGAGGACTTCCAGGCATTGTACCCCAACTGGCAGCATTTCAACAAGATTCAGTCTCAGGTCTTCAAGTCAGTCTTCGACACCGATGACAACATCTTCCTCGGTGCTCCTACAGGAAGTGGAAAGACTGTTTGTGCGGAGTTGGCTTTGCTTCGTCACTGGTCAAAACAGGATAGCGGCCGTGCCGTCTACATTGCGCCCTTCCAGGAGCTTGTCGATCACCGGCTGGCTGACTGGCAGAAGCGCCTTGGTGGTCTGGATGGAGGCAAAACCATTGTCAAGCTTACGGGCGAAACCACGGCCGATTTGAAGCTTCTCGAACAGGCTGATCTTGTGCTTGCTACTCCCACTCAGTGGGACGTGTTGTCTCGCCAGTGGCAGCGACGTAAGAACATTCAGACAGTGCAGCTGTTCATCCCCGACGAGCTCCACTTGCTCGGCGGCTACGCTGGATATGTGTACGAAGTGATTGTGTCTCGCATGCACTACATCGCTCTTCAGACTGAGAACGAAATGCGCATTGTTGGTCTTAGCGTGCCTCTTTCCAATGCTCGGGACATTGGAGAGTGGATCGGTGCGAACAAGCACACAATCTACAACTTCAGCCCACATGCCCGTCCTGTGCCTCTGGAGCTTCACCTTCAGTCCTTTTCCATCCCCCACTTCCCCTCTGCTATGCTCGCGATGGCTCGCCCGGCTTACCAATCGATTTTGCAACTATCCCCCGATAAGCCTGCTTTGGTCTTCGTTCCAAGCCGCAAGCAGGTCCGTGCGACTGCTGCGGATCTCCTCTCGGCGTGTGCCATCGATAACGATGAAGATCGTTTCCTGAACGCCGACGTCAGTGAGCTTGCTCCTTTGCTTGAGCGTGTACACGAGCAGACACTTGCCACCTCGCTCTCCCACGGCATTGGCTACTACCACGAAGCTCTCAATGCCACTGACAAGCGCATTGTCCTGCACCTGTTCAACATTGGTGCGATTCAGGTGCTGTTGGCTTCGAGAGATGTGTGTTGGGAACTGGATATCACGGCTCACTTGGTTATCGTTATGAACACTCAATTCTTCGATGGCCGTGAGCATCGCTACATTGACTACCCCATCAGCGATATCTTGCAGATGTTCGGCAAAGCCTCCCGTCCCGGTCTGGACAAGCTTGGTCGTGGTGTTCTTATGGTGCCAGCAGTGAAGCGTGACTACTACAAGAAGTTCTTGAACGAGGCCTTGCCTGTCGAGAGTCACTTACAGGTCTATCTTCACGATGCCTTTGTAACTGAAACCAGCACAAGGACCATCTCCTCCACCCAGGATGCGGTTGATTGGATGACATATACCTATTTCTATCGCCGTCTCCTCGCAAACCCGAGTTTCTACGGTCTGAGCGACGTGAGCCACGAGGGACTCAGCACGTTCCTGTCAGAGCTAGTGGAAAACACATTGAAGGAGTTGTCAGAGGCAAAGATTATCGAAGTTGATGAGGAAGATGACAGCGTTTCGCCTTTGAACGCTGCCATGATCGCTGCTTACTACAACATTTCGTTTATCACGATGCAAACCTTCTTGATGTCTCTCTCGTCCCGGACGAAGCTCAAGGGCATCCTGGAGATTGTGACCTCGGCGACTGAGTTCGAGTCTATCCAGATGCGTCGCCATGAGAATCACATTCTCCGCCGCGTGTACGATCGTGTGCCGGTCAAGATGTCAGAGGTTTCCTTCGACTCTCCTCATTTCAAGGCCTTCGTCCTCCTCCAGGCCCACTTCTCCCGCATGCAGCTCCCTCTTGATCTTGCCAAGGATCAGGAGGACATCGTTCGCAAGGTCCTCAACCTGCTCAGCGCTTGTGTGGATGTGCTCTCATCCGAGGGTCATCTCAACGCGATGAACGCAATGGAATTGTCCCAGATGGTGGTTCAGGCCATGTGGGATCGTGACAGCCCTCTGAAGCAGATCCCCCACTTCTCTCCTGAGGTGATCAAGGTGGCCAATGAATACAAGTATGTATCACCAGAACAATCTCCAGACACATTTGCTAATCTCCCTTTGTACAGGATCAACGATATCTTCGAATTCATGGAGGCCATGGACCCATCGGAGAACAAGGACTACGCTACTTTGGTCAAGCGTCTTGGGCTCGACAACAAGCAATTGGCGCAAGCTGCGGCTTTCACCAACGAGAAGTACCCCAACATCGAGCTTGACTTCGAAGTCGAGGATGCCGAGGGCATCACCTCGGGCGAACCCGCATATCTCAAGGTCAAGATCGAGCGGGATATTGAAGAAGATGAGGAGCCCGACGCTACTGTCCACGCACCTTTCTACCCCAGCCAGAAGATGGAGAACTGGTGGTTGGTTGTTGGTGACGAGAAGACCAAGAACCTGTTGGCTATTAAGCGTGTCACCATCGGCCGCAAGCTCGAGCTGCGCCTGGAATATGTGGTCCCTACGCCCGGAGAACATGAGTTGACGCTCTACCTCATGAGCGACAGCTATGTTGGCGTGGATCAAGCTCCCACATTTAGTGTCAATGCGGCAGAGGGAATGGATGAGGATGAGAGCGAGGAGGAGGAAGAGTAAATTTCATGATTTGGGTTGCAGTTTGTAATAATAGTTTATGTTTCCAAAGCCTTTAGGATATGAAGGAGTTCGATATTACCTTTTTGATGTGACACTACGTAGATTTCATACATTCACCACTTCATATATAATAATATATACAATACCAGAATAAAGATTATATAGTTACACGTATTTAATTCATATCCACCTAGGTATATCTTCATTCCGTTCAAATTATTCTGTAGGTAAACAGACAAATGTAGTCTGCAAGGTACATAGACGCTTAACCCAATTAGGGCCACAAAATCCCCCGCATGATCACGTTCCCCAACCTCCTCTTCTCCAACTCTCCCCTCTCATACCCTCTCTCTTCAATATCAATAGCATCCTAAGTCGTGCTCTACGTATTGTTCTAACCAGGCCCTGTTAATATCTTCATTTAAGCTCAATTCGACCCAGGAAGCTCCACTGAGCTTCCTATCTTATCTACCAGACGATCTGACATGGCCATTCGGACCATGAAGTTTACCCCCGAGTAAGTCCTGTTGATATACTTAATAGATCGATATCAATATTCATTGAGCATATCTGGAAGCACCTGGCTAATGAGAACTTTCCAGGGTCTTGCTCGGAGCACCCAGAAGGTCCTCAGCCATCCCAAACGCGGCCGGCACCCTAGCAGTCTACACGCAGACATCCTACTCTTTCGAGTCCCATTCCAAGACCAATGAAATTCGCGTTATTGATATCAGCTCCGGCCGATCTGCCCTTATCACGAACGACCCCGGCGCCAGTAACCCACAGTGGGTGGACGATAGCGACAAGCTAGTCTGGCTAAAGACCAAGGGCAACGGGAATACAAGCTTCATCGTCGGCGATGCCCGCCAGGCTGATGAAACATACACCGCAGGCACTGTCCCAGGCCCCGTATCAGACCTGAAGGTGGTCCTTCTGGAATCAGGAAAGGTCGGCTTCGCCGTGACAGGCAAAGCCAACACAGATGGATCACTTTACAATCCTCACGATGCTAAGAAGCCACATACAACCGGTAGACTGTACACATCTCTCTTTGTTAGACACTGGGACTCGTATGTCGAGCCCCAGAAAAACGCGATCTTCTATGGCTTGCTGGAACAGGCTCCTCTGTCACCGGCCCGTAGGCGGGCCGGGAAGTACTCCATCTCAGGTCTCACGAACTTGATTGCGGTGTCAGGACTGGCGGGCGTGGAGTCGCCGATTCCGCCTTTTGGTGGTACTAGTGACTTTGATATCAGTCCGTCGGCTATCGTGTTTATTGCGAAGGACCCTAACCTAAACCCCGCGACTCATACTTCGTGCTCGTGCTACTATGCTCCCATGTTCTCGTGGACTAGCATGAGTGAGCCTGAATCGAAGATCTGCAAAGTTGCCGGTCTCCAGGGAGCAATGTCGTCTCCTGCCCTTAGCTCGGACGGTGGCTCCATTGCCGTCCTGGCGATGCGCGAGGATGGCTATGAGTCTGATAAGAACCGTATCTTGTATGTTCCCAACCCATGGAATGGAGATATGATCGAAATCTTCCGATCGGACGATGGCGAAGGACTCTGGGATCTCAGTCCATCGGCCGTGTCGTTTGCTCATGATGACAAGTCGCTGCTCCTACACGTCGAGGAGGTTGGCCGCGGAATTCTTTACCAGCTGCCGTTAGAGAATGTGCAGACAATCAAGCCGGACTCTCTAAAAAGACTGACCAGGTCGGGTTACGTGAACGACGCCGTTCCCGCAGCTGCCAAATCGTCCAAACTGTTCGTATCTAGCAGCAGCCTGGTCGATAACAGCCTGTGGACCATCATCGACCCAGCCAACCCAGATGATGTCCAATTGGTATCCTCAAACGGACGGGGTGGCAGTGCTTTTGGCTTGTCCTCAGCTCAGGTCGACGAAATTTGGTTCAAGGGAGCTGAAGATCACCCTATCCACGCGTGGGTCGTGAAGCCGTCGGACTTTAAACCCGGCGGCAAATACCCACTTGCGTATTTGATCCACGGTGGACCCCAGGGTGCGTGGAACGATCAGTGGAGCACACGCTGGAACCCCGCTGTTTTCGCCGAACAGGGCTACGTTGTGATTACCCCCAACCCAACAGGTAGTACTGGTTACGGTCAGCCCTTCACCGATGGGATCCAGGGACAATGGGGCGGTCGGCCATACGAGGACCTGGTCAAGGGATTCGACTATATTGAGCAGCACTTGGATTACGTCGACACTACGCGCGCGGTTGCACTGGGCGCCTCGTATGGCGGTTATATGATGAACTGGATGCAGGGCAATCTTCTCGGGCGCAAGTTCAAGGCGTTGGTTACCCATGATGGAGTGTTTAGTATGACCTCCCAGATGGCTAGTGAAGAGCAATACTTCCCTCTGCATGACCTGAAAGGGCCGATCTGGAAGGTGCCGGAGAACTGGGCGAAGTGGGATCCATCGCGGTTCACCGAACACTGGAACACCCCTCATCTGATCATTCACAACGAACTGGATTACCGTCTGACGATCGCTGAGGGTCTGGCTGCGTTTAATGTGCTTCAGATGCGTGGCATCGATAGTGCGTTCTTGACGTTCCCTGACGAGAACCACTGGGTTCTAAACCCTGAAAACTCGCTCATGTGGCACCGGACGGTGTTCAATTGGATTAACAAGTACGTGGGACTTCCTGTCTCAGAGGAACCCGATCTGCCACGCGGAGTGGCCAGTTTATCGCTGTGATAACAATAGTCTCTTTGATGGCCAATGAAGGTACACTTGAACATGAAACGTATACGACTATTTTTATGAACATGGTTATTGTTCTTTTCTCGGACACAAAGGGAGCAGCCTTGAGTACCCGATGTCTTTGTGCTCTAAGTTGTTTCGGGTCTTTCATCTCATTGTCGATGGTTCTTTGAGGGTTTTGACAATCACATACATTTCGTATATATAACCTGTCCTTTTCCTCTAGTCCATATCATATACATTGCATAGTAAATCTACTCGACAATTCCAAACTTCCAAATGGAAAACGATCCAACAACCCCCAACTCCCCTGACAGCATTAGCTGGCTCTCGGAACGAACCCTTTCAGTTTCCACATCGACCACCACTCTAGCAGATCCTCTAAGTCCAATGAGCATCTCAACACCTCAAGACCTTCCTGGATCTCCCTTCCCAATTGAATCTCCCCCAATCCCCTTCCACGAGAGTCCCAACTTCCATCCTCATTTCCTACCTCTTCTCCGACATCTCTCCACCCCACTTTGGCCTCTCGTCAACTGCGAAACAGGCCTCCCCCACCCGGACTTCCCACCAAACATGTTGGCCTACAACCTTCTGACCTCCGAACAGGTCGATCACCTCGCCCGTCATTTTCATCAGGTCTACCCGCCTGTCCCGGCCACATTTAATTATCCTATTCATATCACTCCATGGATTGGTACTGAGGAGGAGAAGACTCTTGATCTTCCTACGAGGGTGAAGAGGTTAGGGCGGTTTTTCGGATTGCGGGGGTGTGAGGGGGAGGGTGTGGATATGGACGATCATGTTGATCATGAGAATGGGAATGGGAATGAGAGTGAGAGTGAGAGTGAAGCTGAGGTTTTACAACAAATGGAGTTGGAATGGCAACAGGCATTGCAGAGAGCGTATGCTGAGGAGTCGCATCGATGGAACTTGAAGTGAATAGACATATCAAGGTGAGAATCGATGAAACCGGGCTATAATGCCAGTATAATGCCAATGTCACTGAAAACATCCAATTTCCTTTTTTACGGAGTTTCCGTGGCGCCTCCTTTTGTTTAGCCGTCGGGTAAAAAGGAGAGAAGACATAGGCTAATAGAGGGGATAATGGGATAATGAGAAAAGGAGGGGAATGGGGATGATATGGGGTAGAAGAGAAATATTAATAGTCTCCATTGTTCTTCCTACATCTATCATCTCTACAATCTACAATCTACCACTCTACCACTCTACCACTCTACCACTCTATACCCAAAATGTCTGAACCTCTCATCAACCACATCTACACAGCAGACCCCTCTGCCCATGTCTTCAACAACAAACTCTACATCTATCCCAGTCACGATCGTGAGACAGACATCGCCTTCAATGACAATGGTGACCAATACGATATGGCTGATTACCACGTCCTCTCAATGGACTCAATCACCAGCCCCGTAACCGACCACGGGGTCGTCCTCCGCGACAAAGATATCCCCTGGGTCTCAAAACAACTCTGGGCCCCAGATGCAGCAACAAAAAACAACAAATTCTACCTCTTCTTCCCTGCCCGCGATCAAAAGGGCATCTTCCGTATCGGTGTAGCTGTCTCCGATTCCCCAGAAGGTCCTTTCGTCCCACAGGATGATTATATCCAGGGTACATACAGTATCGACCCTGCTGTCTTTGTTGATGAAGAAGCCGGTGGTGAGGCTTATCTCTATGTCGGTGGTATCTGGGGTGGACAGTTACAGTGTTGGGTTGAAGGAAAGGATGTTGAGAATGGGGAGTGGGTTGATGGGGATGAGGGTGGTGAGGGTGGAAAGAAGAAGAGACTGGTGTTTGATGAGAGTATGTCTGGACCTCAGGAGCCATCCGGTGAGGGTGTTAAGGCGCTCTGTCCCCGGGTTGCCCTGTTGAGTGATGATATGCTTTCGCTTGCGTCGCCCGTAAAGGAGGTTGTGATTCTTGCCCCCGAGACTGGTGAGCCTTTGTTGGCGGATGATCATGAGAGGAGGTTCTTTGAGGCTGCTTGGGTGCATCGCTATAAGGGAACGTATTATTTCTCTTACTCGACTGGTGATACCCATTTCTTGGCTTATGCCACCGGTACCTCGCCTTGGGGTCCGTTTACCTACCGCGGACGCATTTTGGACCCTGTGCTTGGATGGACAACCCATCATTCCATTGTTGAGTTCCAGGAGAAGTGGTACTTGTTCTACCATGACTGTGAGCTTTCAAACGGAGTCGATCATTTGAGATCGGTGAAGGTGAGGGAGATTGTTTATGATGAGGAAGGGGCTATTCATCTGGCTGAGAAACAGACTCCTGTCCAATAGATTATATTTAGATCTGAATTTGATTTGATATATTTGATATTATTGTCTTGAAATAATTGATCGAACCTTTGGTGTAAGGTAGTACATCTATTCTAATTGAACATTCCCTTCTCCCAATTTTCCTGGACTAGCTTCCAGTACTTCTCGCGAGATCGTTCGCGGAAGGTCTTTCCAAATTTAATCATAAAGAGGAATACCGAAGAGCATGCCATACCAACAAAGGCAGCCGAAATGAAACATTTCTGGTACCCCAAGTCTTTAATCCAAGGTGTGATACTAAATGAGATCAGCCTTGGTCTGCTAGGACTCGAACAAAGAAACATACCCAAAGCTAATGGCGAAAGACATGGTATTCCGGACCAGCATCACACTAACCAGAGCCACACTGCTCAATTCCCGGTAGCTGTCAATAAAGTAATTGACGCTAAGCGAGATGCCGCAGGCATTGCTGAAACCAAGCATGGAAATGGCCACGAGGAGTCCAAACCAATGGATCTCGTGGGCAGCGCCGACACCCCATAGAATGAGGGAACAGGGCACAAGTATGAAACAAACCATAAAGGGCCATAGACGGTGCTCTGCCTCCATGATGCCGCCGTTTCGACGGGCTAGTTTGACGGTGAGCCAGTCGCTGAATCGGCCGGTAAAGAGGGATCTATTCCGGTCAGGGTCAGCTTGGTTGAAGTATTGATTAGAAGGGAGCATCGTACCCTATCACCACACCGGTGATTGGAGCTAGATAACATAGACCGACCATGGAAGATCTGGGATTTAGGTTAGCTTGGATTCTGCATTTGCTCGAGTAATAAGAATAAGACCAACCCGAAGTTATATGGATCTCCCCCAAGAATGATAGAGGTCGTTCCGTTCATAATGTTAAAGTAAACCAGGTAGGATCCATATGAGAAGCTGGATTGCATGTTAGTCAAAATATATAAGCCCAAAGACATGGCAAATACATACCCAGCATAGAAGATAACCGGCCACGAGAGAAAGTACAGAGACTGCCAGAATCGACGGAACATCGTATTGGTATCCTTTCTCGGACTCCAGAGTGCCAATTTATTCATATATGACTTCTTAGTGTAAACTGTACCGCCCTCAGCAGGTTCGGTGTCAGCGGCCGTGGATTTCTTCTCGCCGTCCGAGCTAAGTTTTGGCGACTCCGTGCGTGCAAAATTGCTCATATCGACAACGCTCGCTCGAGGATAGGTGGTTTCCTCGCAGAAAAAGAAGAGGAAGATGGTTGCACAGCCGACAAAGATACTCGGGTAGTAAAACACCCACCGCCAGCCATGGTACTGGGCGATGAAGCCGCAGATTACAGGCGCGATGTAATTGCTTCCTGCTAAACAGAATGCGTAGAGTCCCATGTATGTTCCTCGCTGGTGAGTGAAGTACTGATCTTGTGTGAGAATGGTTTCTGTCGATAAGGCGGGTTCGACTTACCACATCGGTGACAGAGATTTGAGGGAGCGCTTCCACGGGTGCCGTGAAGAAACCTAAGAGAATGCATCGTGCGAGCCATTGACCGGTGGTCTTTGCATATGGTCTAAGCGGTGTTAGTCGGCTTGTCTCTCATGGTGAGCATTATACTTCTTACCCCCACATGGTCATAGCCTGAATTAATTATTAGCTATAGTCTTCAAATGATATGATATTCCATTGCGGCTAACTTACCAAGATTCCCATCATGGACAACAAGTAAGTCGGCCGCTTGCCATACTGCATAGCAAAGGGCTGCCAGAATAGCAGACCCCAACCAGCCAACAAGAACATAAACCCAGTTCCCTGGTTAAGAGTACTGATAGGTAAACCCGTTTGTTTGGAGAGAGGTGTAAGGACTGAGTAAACAACCGAGCAGGCAATTCCTCCGAATCCCGTATAACTAGAAACAGGGGATCAACATCCAATCGTATTACACCTCGTAGCCTATACTCACACGCTCACACAAATAGTCGATAGGAGCTTCCGTCTTGGACTCCAATTGAGAGGGTCATCTGGGTCATTCGAAGGCGTAGGGATCAACACAATATCACGGTCTCCATGGTCTGCATGTCTGGCCTCTAAGTCATGATTTACATCCACCAGAGTGACGGTGCCAGGGATAGCTGTGCTGTCGATGACCGGCGCCATGGTGTGTGTTGGGGTTGAGCAAAAAGCAGATTTCCCCGTGTGTGAAAGAGCAAAAGAGCAATTGAAGAGAAAGGAGGAAGAAAGCAATATAAATGGGATATCAATCCCCACAGATCAGCATATTGGGGAAAAGACCCCGGAGATAGAAAATACAAGTTGGTATAGAGGGGGAAAAAAATGATAAGGAGCTATCGATTTCCCCCGCAAACTCGGCCTTGGCGAGGGTTTGGATGTTTCTTATATCTTCAATTTATATATTTCTTCCAATCATCTCTTCAAATATGAAATATCTCCAGTTTAATGCGGAGGATATCGGCATTTAGTCCGATCCTTATCAACGACATTCATTGGATAATTCAATGTTTACTCACTTGACCCCCCAAAAATCCCCCTTCTTTGATAGTCGCCATAGATTCCCTTCCTATTTCGGTCTAATGTCTTCCTTGTCAGGAAATAAACGACTCGACTAATTCTTGGCTTCGCCTCCATAACGCCTCTGCACTTTCTTCACCCGCTGGAAAGTCAAGATGCGGTAACTTGGGTGTCTGACAATGGTCGAGAAACGCTCCAGATTGGGCTAAGACCTCGTATCTACCAACCAGTATGGAGTACATATATTTCACATGGTTATCTTTACCTTCAAGCTCCGGATCAAGCAATCCGCGCAACACTGTGGCACTACCTTGACCGAGAGATTTCGGCGCTTGCTGTAACAGGACCGGGATATCTTCACCCGCTGAGATTCCTATCAGAATGGTCTTCACCGCTTGTCTCAGATGGTCATACCTTCTTTCTTCCGCTGGAGCCAGGATTTGATATCCTCCATTGCAACATATGTCTGGACGTTGGGTTTGGTATCTGGACTGGTTAGAATGAATACCGGAAACACAACTCACCAATTAAATTCACTTCCTGGATTGGCAGAAAAGGCAGTGATAGATTTCTTCTTCGCAAGAGACTTAATAAACAAAACGATCGCGAGCATGGACTGTGAATACCCATCAAAACAATGGTAATTCTCTCCATTCTATCCAAATCAGCATTTACTACACTACGGCAGAACAAGTCAACAAAACTCACCTAAAACCCCAAATCCTCCCACGAAGGTGCAGGCGCCTCATTCCGCAAACTAGACGTAACCAGAACAACCCTCGACTCAGGTTTCATAATCGGACAAAGCAGATTCAACATCAGGAAATAGCACAGGTAATTCCTCTGGAAATGAGACCCGAGTCCGTCCACCGTGAGCTCCCACGGTACAGCCATGACCTCGGGAAACCCAACGAAGCCATCAATGGTCACGCCCAGTTTCTTGATAGTTTGCGCTGCCTCCTGGAATGAAGCCGGGATGCCGGGGTCGGCCGTCACAAAGATTATATTGACCACTTTGTATTTCCGCTTGATGTGGTCAAGCACCGGCTGGAGTTCGGGCTGCGAGCGACCTGTGCATACTATGGTTCCTGCGCCCCCGTGGGCGGGGGCATCTGCGGTTGTTGCGGCGAGGTCGCCTCGGCTGAGGCCGGATATTAAAACTGTGGGGGATTGGTTAGTTTAGATACCGGGTTTGGTGGGAGTGTGGTACATGTTTTCCCCTTCACCCGGTCTGGGAACGTCTTCGTCACGCCCGTTCCCTGTGTTTGCTCATCGAAGGTGCTCATTATGGATTTTGATTGAATTGGGTTGATATGTTGAGAGATGTCTGCTTTGAATAGACAAGCTCACCATGCCGTCATCATGAAGCCATCTCGGAGTGTCCATGGGTATACTCGACCTCGATACATTGAGATAAATCGGGCGAAACTGGAGCAAGTAATATTTAGGGGAATAAACATATAAAGTTGGATTGTAACATATAGATACGCTGGGTAACTTCGAGCAAAAAGTAGATGAGGATCAGCCCTGTCAGGGAAAATGAATCAAATGCGCATTCATAATGTACAGCAAATTAAATCGCATACGGAGCCTGCCGGTCAAATAACGCAGAAAAGATAAGATCAATACATTAATGAGATGGACCCGCCTCATCTTCAGGCATCTGGTCAATTACACCCTTCATGAGCTCGATAAGCTCATCAATATCGGGCCGTTCCGAGGGTTCAACAGTGAGACATCTGCGAACAATATCCTTGACAGGTGCACTGATCGCAGGGACATCGCTTTTAGATGCATCATCGGTTTCGCCCGACTTGGCTTTACCCTTAGAAGCGCCGGACTTCTCATCAGGGAATCGCCAGTCACCACCAAGAACACACATGCTCAAGCTACCACCGGTCTCCTCACTGCGCGCCTCAAAGGGACTCTTGCCCACGAGACAGGCGTAGAGTGTGCAGCCAAGCGACCAGATATCTACCTTGGTATCAATGATCGACCCTGTCTTGACATCGAAGAGCTCCGGTGCGCGGTATGGCATTGTGCTGTGTTCTGCTGCGGTGTCTTGCACCGCCAAGGCGAGGGAGCGCGACGTAATGGCGATGGGACTAGGCGCCAAAGAGCCCAGATCCATCAGGATGGGTGATTGGCCGTTGTCGTCGATCATGATGTTTCCTATAACAGTTAGTTCGTCGAGTCGACTTGGAATTTCCGCACCCAAACCAGTAACCCACCAGGCTTGACATCTCGGTGCGCATAGGGGCGCAGGTCCCCATCCTCGACACCTTCTTGACTCCGGGTGACCTCGTCATCCATCAGGGGCTCATTCTCCTCATCCTCCTCGCCTTCAGCCATGCTATGGGTAGCCCTCCGCTTCGGTTTCATATGCATGGTCCGTTCCTCGTCTGCCTCTTCGCCTTCTCTCCGAACAGCCTTCGCCTTGCGCGTAGACGTCGCCCCGCTCTTCACCCGATATTGATGCATCGCGCGAAGCGCATCGGCCACACCGAGTATCAGGACCATCAACCGCTTTTCTGGGAACTTGGTATGGTTGACCAGGTTGGCATTGATGGCATCCTGAAGATTACCGCGCTGGTAGTATGGAAGTAGGATATAGACCGTCTTCGAGCCTGGATCTCCGCCATCGGATCTGAATTTCGAGCCGGATTCTGTGGACACGCAGTGATCGATTGAGTGGATGATGTTGGATTGGGAGCTGAAGATGTTGTAGGCTTCGACTTCTTTCAGGGCTTGCGATACGGATTCCTGGCCAAATGGACAGCGAATCTTCTTCAGCGCGAATAATTCCGAGCTCGTTTTATCTTGGACTAAGTAGACATAGGAAAATCCGCCCTGTTGCGTTGTCAGTTCAGACCAGCTTGCAGTTATCGGGTATCCATACCTCGCCCAACAAACGTAGGAGTTTGAAACTTCGATTGTTGATCTTCAGCTGTGGGGAGCTAGGAAAGCAACACATGCAATCCGTGAAGTTGTACAGAAGGTCGAAGAAGTATTGCGCCATAGTGTATATTGCGATGGTAGGAGGTAGAGGCCCGGTGACGTCCGGGATATGGTAGATGCGCAGGAGTTAGTACAGAATGGACAAGATCGTCGCGGGAGATAAAAGTGTCTTAAAGAAAGTAAGGACATATGCAAAGAAGTGGAAGTTGAAGATGGTTGGTATTACGTGGAGTGGAGTCCTTTTTGTTGTCCTCCCCCTTTCTCTTGTTTCTCTGTTTTATATCTACTCATCTCTTGACTCTCTTTTTTTCTCCTATTCTAACTTGCTAAACTAGTACTGATTAGGTCTTTTTCATTTGTTTCTATCTTTTTTCCTTCCCAATCGCCATGGGAGTTGGGCCGTCAACTTAATATCCTTGCATTCTCCTAACGCTCCCTCTACACCCTTGACTTCGAACCCTTCCAGGGGCTCTTGAGATTCGCCCGGACCTTTTATTTAAAAGCCGTATCCCGCATTTTTAATCCCCTTCATATCAATATACTTTACAATGGCGCACGATGATGTACGTGTCGGTGAGGTGGTCAATGTCCCCGGTGGCATGCATGGGACGGTCAAATACTTGGGACCAGTGGCGGGGAAGGCCGGACGATTTGCAGGAGTCGAACTGAGCTCCGAACACGCGCAAAGAGGCAAAAACAGCGGCGATGTCGACGGCCGGAAGTACTTTGTGACCTCCATCCCGGGTGCTGGCATATTCGTTCCCATGAACAACAACAAATATGTCACAAGGCGCTCAAATGTCTCTACACCGACCACTCCTGCACGTGGAAGACCCGTCAACTTCAGCAAATCCGTCAGTGCAGCTTTAACTACCCCTCGCCCTCGAGTCCGACGACCTTCTCTCCCTCGACCCGAATCCCCGCGCGTGCCCCCTCCGAAGCTTAGCCTGGCCGGCTTGCGTACACCATCGGCTGCATCGAGGACAAGCGGGATGAACAGCGCCATGCGTAGCCCCGTCAAGGCACCGTCTCGGCTGTCGGATAGACCCTCGTCGCGACTAAGTGTGGATGATGATGCTTCGTCGTATGGACGGCCATCAGACTTCCGCCAACCACCCTCGTCAGAGACTCAAGAACTGAAGGATCAGATCAAGAGTCTAGAGAAGCAGCTTCTGGACCGAGATAAGCAGCTCGATGAGCAGTCTGGGACTTTGAACGAGTTCCAGAAGACCTTGGAGGAGATGGAGGGACCGGATGGTCATTCGGTCCGAACACAGCTACGCGAACGCAACGAGCGGATTATCCAATTAACAGCCGAATTCGACGTCCACCGCGCAGATTTCAGAAGCACCCTCGACACATTGGAGATCGCAGCCTCCGAAACAGAACGCGTCTACGAGCAGCGTCTCGACGAGCTTATGCAGCAAAACAAGGAGCTGCAGGACCGCGGTGAAGATGTTGAGATTGTTGCGCAGCAGCTCAAACAACTGGAAGAACTGGTCTCGGAGTTAGAGGAAGGCCTCGAGGACGCCCGCCGCGGAGAGGCCGAAGCTAGGGCCGAAGTCGAGTTCCTTCGCGGCGAAGTCGAGCGAACCAAGCTGGAGCTCAAAAAGGAGCGTGACAACTCCGCCGCTGCACTGAAAGACGCACACGCCACCACCGACGGACCCCGCAGCAGTAGTGAATTGGACCAGAAAGATGATGAGATCCGAGGACTCAAGGCCATTATTCATTCATTGAGCCGCGGAAACCCCAGCACGGCAGGCTTGGGACAGAATAGCTCGGACTATGACCATGATCCGGAACATATTAATCAGCTGGAGATTCGACTACAAGAGATCGAAGAAAATACGAACCGCAAAGACAGTCGGATCGAAGAGCTTGAGTGCGAACTTAAAGAAATGCACCTGCAGTCTGGCAGTCGTCGCCGCAGCTCTACTGTCACTCTTTCACCGAAGCAACACAGGCCATCGCAGTCCGGGGGCAATATCTCCAACCACTCAAACAACCCGAACTCCAACCGTCTCTCTGACCGTACAGTGGTCCCGACCGACTGGCACGATGCTCCTTCGGAGCCTCGCCATCGCCGTGATATCTCCAACTCTTCCCAATCGCGACTAGAGACCATGCATGAATCCGAGCGCTCTTCCGATGAGGATACCATGTGGTGCGAGATCTGCGAAACAGGCGGCCATGACATACTGAACTGCACCAGTATGTTCGGCTCTGGCAAGAACACTGCTGAACGGAAGAATCCCGCTCATGCTCCCGACGAACTTGCCGATGAACACTTAGTTCAGAAGACCGAACCCCTCAAAACCAAAGCCTCGTCCATTCATTCTGATACTCCCCCCGCATTAAAGACAGGACGGGATGTGGTCATGGAAGGATTGAAGGGTATCGGCGGGCTGAGCTCATCCATGGCTCCTATTGCCGGTAAGTCATCGGGAGTCATCGACGAGTCTAAGTGGTGTGCTCTCTGCGAGCGAGACGGTCATGAGAGCATTGACTGCCCGTTTGATGAGTAATGCTCTGGATATGCATGGGTTCGGTGCACCACATAATATTGCAGCTCTTTGCTGCATGCATCTGCGGGGTGTTTTTCTAGTACATGATTATTGGGTTGGTTTGGTTTCACCCCGATTAATAAAGGTGTTTTTTTTTTTTTTTGAGAGCTGGAGCTTCATGGGTGGTAGCTGGGAGTGAGGTTTTGTCTCAGGGAAGAGGATTTGCAACATGATGAGGCTGTATGCTTGTAATAAATACCATTTCTTTGGTCATAATAAAATGTCGTTGGTGTACTATACAACAGATTTCCATGTTCCATTGTATGTCGGGTTGACCTCGACTTGGATCTTTGATATGTCAAGAGACGTACCCATCTCATTCTATTTCTTTTTCTATTCGTATCATATCAAATAATGTTGGATTCGTCACTCATAACCATTCATGATCGAAAAAGATTACAGTTGCAGCAGCAACCTCACTCTCCGATCGATCTGATCAGTATACTATTCAGGATGAGTCGGCGGCTGCACAATTTCTCCATCCTGATATTTGGACGCCGCAATCTTTCCACAGGCCTTACATTTGCGCTTTTCCTCATCGGCCGCAAACTCCTCAACCACAGCCTTAACTTGCGTCCCCAGGTCAACACACACGAACTTCTTCTCCCAGACGATCTCCTTGCAGCCCTTGCAATACCATCTCATAGCGTCGACTGCATCTTTAGCCCGCGGCTGCTCCATCACAACACCGACACTGTCCTTGAAGCGCACAGGGCAATGTGGGGTGTTCGCGGGCAGTAGGAAGATCGAGCCTTCGTGGATGGGAATATCTTGGAAATTAGGAGGTGTGGTTGAGTTGTCGACTGTTTTGAGGAGCATTGATCCCCGGTATTGGTAGAAGAACTCTGGGGTTGTGTTGATGTGGAAGTCGGTACGGGCGTTGGGCCCGCCCACTATCATCACTGTGTAGCCGGCTGTAGCCGGTGTTGACGGGTGGTAGACGCAGTAGTTATTGACTGGCGGTTGAAGGAGATGGGAGTTTTCTTCGAGCCTGGATATATGTTAGCAGGTGGCATTGGGATAGCTTGCTTATGCATCGCGTGATGAATCATAGTTATCATATAGTGGGGGAGGGATTGTAAGAAAGACATGTGGAATCCAGGGCTTACCATTTCGGTATGTTTAGTGCTGGAGGAAGCATTGTGAATATACCAAGATCTGATCTTGTCAGGGTCTAAATTTTTCACAAGTATCGCATGTTGTTCAAAAACCTTACGAAGCCAACGACGATCTGATCCCCCGGAGATATCAGCTCCACCCCGGACTTAACCATCGGCCCGGATCAACTTTCCTCCGTCAATTTTTCTTTTTCATATCTCGAAATCCAACAGCCAGACAGTGTTTAACGGCGAGTCTTAACCAACCAAACAAAATGGCAACAACCTCTCAACCACCCCTTCGGTTTACGACCCATCACAACCTGGTATATCGCCTGGTTTTGTCCACCCTCACCGGCCGCACAGTCCACATTTCGCAAATTCGTTCGTCGTCGCCTACGAATCCGGGTCTTGCGCCTCCTGAAATTTCTTTCCTTCGTCTCCTAGATGCAATCACCAATGGCTCTCAAATGGAGATTTCATACACCGGAACCGTGCTTGTTTACAAGCCCGGTTTGATTACTGGCAGCACAGCCGGCACTGGAGCCAGCGGCGGCATGATTACCTACGAAATTCCGTCAAACTGTAACCGCGGTCTCAGTTACTTCCTAATCCCGCTCTGTCTACTGGCCCCCTTCGCCAAAGCACCTATGAAGGTGCTCTTCACAGGACCCGGTGTGATCACCTCGTCGACACCGACCGGAGATATGTCCGTCGACAGCGTTCGCACTGCGATCCTCCCTCTGTACAAACAATTTGGTATCTTCAACAACATCGAGCTCCGTATCTTGAGGCGCTCAAACACTGGCCCCACCGGCAGGGGTGGCGGTGGTGAAGTGCAACTTGTGTTTGGCCACCAGGTCCGTCTGCCGAAGACTCTGCACTTGATGAACGCGGGCCGCATCAAGCGCATCCGTGGTGTTGTATACTCAGTTGGTGTGTCTGGCTCGAACAATGCTCGCATGATTGAGACTGCCCGCGGTATCCTCAACCCACTCAGCCCTGATACTTACATCTTCTCCGACGTTGCGTCTGCGCCTTTGGTACCAGCTCCGGATAAGAATAACCCCCAGGCAAAGAAAAAGATCGGTCTTGGATTTGGTCTGTCCTTGGTAGCAGAGTCTTCCACGGGTTGCCTCTTCTCAGCCGATGTGGCCTCTCCACCATCGGGTGGTCAAGCCCCTGAGGAGGTTGGAAAGCAGTGTGCATTCCAGCTCCTGGAGACGGTTGCCAAGGGAGGTTGTGTGGCTCCTGCGGCTGCGACGACCATGTTCACTCTCATGACCATGGGTTCGGAGGATGTTGGACGGCTTCAGGTTGGCCGAGATGTGATTGCTGATCCCAACGTGATCCAGCTCGCTCGAGACCTGTCCAAATTCGGTGCCCCCGGCTGGGGTATCCGAGACGCACCTGACAACGGAGATGGAGACGTGATTGTCAGCATTGTCGGCCGTGGAATCGGTAACGTCGGCAGAAAGGTTGCTTAAGCTGCTGTGGGCGGCTTTCGCACTTCATTCCAAGTCTACCCACTCTGAGGGCTTTTAACAATTCGGAAGTCTCGCCTCAGCAGTTCACTCCTTCCCAACAGACGGGGCCACGTGGTAGTCTATCAGATGCCGTCGGCGTCGCGGGCTTCTGGCCGTCTGTCCAGTGCGCGTCAGTGTACTCAAAAAAGCTCAAGACTCTTCAAGGCTTGACTGTCGAGCATGAACTCGACCTGTCGCACCACAGCGACGAAGCCATGTGAAGCAAAAGACTGCTTTTTCCATCATGATACCCATACAAAACTTGCTAGGGCAAGGTGACATTATATAGGATTCAATAACATTGTCTTCTCTTCTACTTGTATACTTCTATACTTCTTTATTGACATAATGGTGACATACATATCAGGTAAGGTGTATCCTGAGGCATAGCGTATCCTGAGGCCATCGACACTTTGTTTATAAATACCCGCATCCCCCTCGTCTTCCTCATCTCTTCTTCATCTCTCCTCCATCCTCCATCCCCCATCCTCCATCCTTCATCCTTCATCCTTCATCCTTCATCTCCCCCATCCTTTGTCTCTTCATCCTTCATCTTTATCTTTATCTTCCATCCCCATTTTTCATCTTCTTTTCCTTTTTCTTCCCCCTCTTCCCTCGCCACTGTCCTTATCATTTTTCGGGTTTTGTGTGTTTCTCATTTATCCCTCGCCTTCTGCTCACCGGTCTCGGGGCAACCTGGTGCCGAGTTGGGAAGTGAAGAGACGGATTTCGTCATCATGTCGCTTCTGCAACGTCATCTGTCACATCTGTCATATCTGCCATTTATTCTTGCCATTTACCCCAGCGATGGCTTGCACCTCAACGTGGTGCTGGGGTCCAGTAACCCTCCGGGTGAAGCCAAGACGAGCCTGCCATCTATATGACATCTTTCTTGACATTTGCTCACGATGTTCATATCATACTTACCATATCACCCATCTATCTTCCACATCTATTACTTGCCTTCTGCCCTTTACTTACCATTTCTGCCATATCTACCATTTCCGCGATTTCCGCCATATCTGCGATTTCTGCGATTTCTGCCATATACAGGAGATCTACCCCGGGTCAGTTCAGGTTGCCCTGAGCTGGGTTGTAGTCATTTCTTGCCATTTACCCCAGCGTTGGCTCGCACCTCATCGTGGTGCTGGGGTCCAGTAATCCTTTCGGATGAAGCCAAGACGAGCCTCACCTTCTTTTCCTGCTTGTGCTTGGGTGTTTTTCCCCTGCAGTGTTGACGACTTCAGGTAGGGTTTGATAGTCGCGTGACTTGTTCTTTTTCTGTTCCGGTTTTTGGACTCTGTACTTGTTCACATCTAAGAAATTGGTCATTTATTTTTTGGATTACTTGGTATTTTACTCGGTAGATGTATAGAATGATTGAAATGAAATGATTCTCATTCTAGTTCTAAGAAATCTAGACGTTAAAGCATATGGAAGATCGGACAAGACATGAGACGTCGATGCAGAGGAGTTCCCACAGGACAATGAAAATAGAGGGCATGAACGCTTTTGAGCCGAAAGAGCAAAAAGAAAACATCATAATGAGAATGGAGAAACAATGAGATGATAGCAATATGCAATGAAAGACCAAAGTATGCAAAGAAAGATTGTGCAAGAAGCTGAGAAAATGCCGAAAAAAAAAAAAAAAAAAAAGAGACAAGAATCCATCAGTCGGAAGAGTATCTCAGTCCGAGGTGTCCTCATCCTTACCAGGATACATAATATCCTGGCGATAGACCGCAAGTATATGATTGACAAACACAAAGAGGAACATGCAGACAATGCAGATAGTCATGGCAGAGCCAACGCCCTTGATCGCCGTACTATTAAACGCATTGCCAAGCGTGATGGTAGCAATAGTAAATCCCGTATTAGGGAAAACCATCGCCCACCAGCTAAGATGGAAGCTCGTCGGCGGCGCCCGAATCACCGCAATAGCAGCAATACAGAAGAACCAAAGGCTCAGCGCCCACAAGAACGCACCGGCCGCCAATGCCAGAATCTCAAGCATGCGTCCATCAGCGGCTGGGTCCTTACTTCCCATCACGCGGAATGTCCCAGGCAGTCCCTGCGCCATACCGACCAGAGCAAGAGCGGTGAACGCGGGTGGTCCGACGCAGATGAACATTGCTGGTCGGTGTTCGCGACACGGAAGTCCACTCTCCATCAGTCGTCCGATGTAGTGCGAGTACATCATGAACGAGATGCAGAAGCCGAGGCCTTGGAAGGTCATTCCGGCGGTGACGATTGGGATTGCTGCGCGCTCGGGCTGGTGTGAGGCGATGACGGAGGCAATCGTGCCGCTTAGCATTATAGGGAAGGCGGGTAGGATCCAGGAGGGCATCATTGTTTGGAGGCGGTAGGTGTGTGAGGTGAAGACGAAGGAGTATTGTACGACGGCGAGGATGAAGGTGCAGAAGCAGTAGATCCAGAAGAGGACTTCGAGGGTTGTTGTGAAGGCCGGGGTAGCGTTGTCGCCGAAGTATTTCTCCAGGCCGGTGATCATTGTTGCGACGGAGAGCCAGAAGGTTGGGAAGAAGAGCCCTTCGCGTTCATGGCGTAGGGAGTTGAGGGCTCCGCCGTGAATTATGAATCGTGCTGCCATGAGAGAGCAGACAAGGGAGAAGAGGAAGAGATTGATTAGGTAGATGGCTAAACCGATCTCGCGGCAGCCTTGGAATTGATTTGGCTGGTTTGCTATGAGGAGGGCTAGGCCTCCTGCACTCATGGTGAGGGTGTACCATGCCCATGTGAAATGGCGGAGGCGTTCACGGAAGTTCGGTTGGTAGGGCTTCTCGCACTTCTCTGGGTTCATGAAGGGTGTATCGGAGTGAGCGGACGGTGGTACAGATGGGCGATTAAGCTCTTGACTGTGATTAGGGTATGCCCCTAGTAGAATTGGATTGGACATTGTGTGTATGTGTGTATAGAAGATTCAATGAGGTATAGATGAAACCCTAACTTGGAACAGGAAAAAAAGGAGTATAGAGTGAATGTATTCAAGACAAAATTCAAGACCAATAGGTCAAATAATTAATGGAAAAGTCAAGTCAAGTCAAGTCAAGTCAAGTCAAGTCAAGTCAAGTCAAGTCAAGTCAAGTCAAGTCAAGTCAAGTCAAGTCAAGGCTAGGCTAGGCTTAAAGAATTGAGGTTCTTGAATGGAAAGGAGCGGAAGGGAGATGTTAATATAGCGGCAATAAAACATCCAGGCATATCAATTTCGTATTTCAGAAAAAGATCAGCCAAGAATTTCCAAGACTATACGTTTTGATAGTCAAAACATCCAGAAAGGGATTCTATACACCGTATTAGGCAAGGCAACTTCGCAAGCCTACCAGCAGCCTCAACGGGCATGTTAGACCCATAATTTCGTCGAGCTACGGGAAATCCATAAGAATAGATCGGTCCGGGATGTTGGGCTCGGACGATTCATCATACACCATATGCATCAGGGGGGAGTTTCATGCCTCTAGGGGTTACGGAACAAAGATCCACAGATCCACAGCGGATATCTGGGCATCAGGTTAGGCGCATGTTGATACAAAAAAACTTCGATGCCTAGGGGATGAAGTCAAGGGCGTGGAACTCTGCCAAGAGCATGAAGGAATCATTGGTGCACACTTTTTTCCCTGCGCCGCAATGGAGATGTCCCGGTCCTTGACAGAGAGTGAGAATCTACACAATATGTCAGTTCAACCTTGAATCACAGACAAGTGACTCTGAATCTCAATTCCGATATTTTTTTCGGGCCGATAATTTATATCTCGCCGAACCTTCTTCCGATAGGATATGGGAGGCGTAGACAAAAAAGTCTAAAGATTCCAATGGGCGTTTCAACGTGCCTGGACGCCAAATGCCAAGATTGATCGACATATCGTCAGACGGACCGCCGCCAAGCTTTAACTTTCAGTGAAGAGACGAGATTGGTGGACGAGGTCACACCATTGGATGGACGTCTAACGTACGTTCAATAGAAAAGATGCAAATATTGCAGATATGCCAATATACGTGAAGATCACAAGTTGTGGAGTCAAAACGTTGACGTACACTTGGAATCTCTTGGCTTTTGCCCCCCTGAACTTATCTTTTTCACAGCCCCCCGTCTAATGACACTATTGACTGGGATTCTCGCCAAGAATCTATTCTGACATGGTGCTGTCGATCAGTCGATCTTTCAAGGGGGTTTCGGAATTACTATTGGGTATATTTGTTGGCTTATCTCTAGCCCTGCCCTTGCCAAGATGCCTAGACATTTGAGATGTCCACTTCGATTCTATGAGAGTCGATGGAGGCTATGGAAGCTATGGAGACGATGGAGGCTATGAAGTCTATGAAGTCTATGGATTCTGCCTACACAGAATACTCCAGGGAGTCCCTCGGACCTTAAATCACACAACATATAAATAGCAACTTCAAGGCCATCAGGCAGAACAAAAGATGATGCAATGCAGAAACAGAAAATACCAAATTCAAATCATGCAACAGAACGCCAAGTCCTTCGAATCATCAGGGCAGCAATGCAGGAAATCACAAGTTTAAGCAAAAAGCCAGAAACAGACAGTCTAGACATATCCGAGACCCAATCACATCAAAGCATATCACATCATGCGGTAAACGAGATCAGAGGCCAGCTCGGTCGTCAAGTCCAACAAGGCACGAAGACTCTTAGGAGACGGAGACGTCTCAACCCGCTCCACCTTGGAATCCACCGGCCGCAATGCCGGTGTTGCCGAAACCGAATCATCTGCCGAATGATATCGTGCCAATTCTTTCACGTTGCACGCAGCATAGTGTACGACCAGTCGGCGCAACTCATTCTCCCGGAGCTGTGTCGCAGATGTCGGAGAGATCGGCTCCAGACGGGCTGTCTTGGTGTAGGCGTAGTGCACCAGCTCCAGGATCATCCGGGCCTTGGTTGCTGCCAAGCCGTCTAGAATTTGAGATTCGTCTTGATCGACGGTTTCGACCTCGACCGACGACAGGATGAGAAGGTCCCGATGCAGCTTTCGGAGGCACAGCTGGGCGAGAGCAGGGATTAGGTACCGGGTGGCGAAGACGTAGACTTTCGCATGGAATGTGATGTAGGGAAGGTCGGTATTTGGGGTCTCGACTGGGCTGGGCTTGGAAGTTGCTGGCTCGTCATTGTACTTTAGGGATGTGAACTCATCCCATAGGCTGAGGCCGGGCTCGCAGGGCGAGGAGGCTTGGTGTTGGGCGAATGACATGTCCAGCATTGGTCTTTGACGGGTTTGCATGCTGCTTCTGTCTTGAGTCCATGAATCTTCCATCGATCCTTCCACAGGTGCAGATTGTTCTTCTGCAGGCGCGGGCTCTTCGGCTGCCTGTGCCCATGACTCAGTCGGTTCTTGTTCTGGCTCTGGGGTAGGGTTTGCTGGAGCCAACTCTGCAACGGGCTCTGCTTCCGGCTCTGGGTGAGGCTCAGGCGCAACCTCTGGGGGTGGTGTTGATGGCGGCGTAAGGCTGACTGGTTCAGCCGGTGCGGGAAGCTCTTCTTCGACAAGCTCTGCTTGCTTCTTGCCCTTCTTCCCTTTCTTCTTCTTCTTGCTTCCCTTGGGCTCTTCCGGCTCCCATGACCCAGGTTCTTCGGTCGGAACTACCCATTCATCCTCGACGGGAGGCACTTCCTCGACTGGTGGCTCTATTGCAGGCTCCGCTTCACGGTATGTCTCTGGCTCTGGCTCTGGTTCTGCTACAGAGATTGGAGCCTCGGGTTTTCTCACGGGGTCGGCCTCAGGTTCTGGCGCATTTGGAGTAACTGGTTCCTTAACCTCGGCTGACACAGGCACAGGCGCAGGCTCAGAGACGGGCTGAGACACTGGCGGCTCGGGCTCCGGTACAGACTGGGGGGACGCTCCCTGTTCCCGATGGCGATACTGCGGAGGCGGCGACGGAGCCGGGGGTGGCACAGTCGATGCAATTGAACCAGACCGGTAATGCTCTCTCCAGGTGGCGGTACTTGGCGAGCTCTCGACTATCCCAACCCTGTGATCTTCCTGGACCTCCCGATGAGGCACCTTATAATCGCCGGTATATGCATACTCGCAGAACGCGACAAAGGTTTCAACATCATCTTCTTCCAGAACGGCGATTCGGTGTTTTGATTCCCTCGTCGGACCGTTCATGAGATTATGGAGTGGTTTGGAGACATGCTGGGCGAGCCCCGACTGGATTGTCAGCTTTGTATGTCGTGGGCCAACGAGGAAGGTAAATGATGGTGAGTGGATTATACTGATGTTGAATTAGCGGTCTGCGAACAGTGTACCTCTGTCATAGACTATACCTGGTAAAATCCGGAACAGACTCCATGAGAGCAAGGTGATTTCAGAAGACGAAATTAATCTACGTTCAAAGATGCAGGGTAAGTCCCATTAAATATTTCACCGCGGATCCCCAATGCAGAAGCAATCCTGGGCGAAGATATAGTCTGCTACGTGTGCAGCTGTGATGGGGGGCATGAAGACCCATTATGCTAACGCTAGACCAGATGACTTTATGAGATATGCAAAATGGGGCCACAGGAAATTGGATGTGGTATATGTTCGCCCTACTCTTATACCCTCGATATCCTAATGGTTTACCCTCAATGCCAATGACCACCCCTAGTCCATTGAAGACCATTTGAATACTATCCTGCTATCACCGAGACAAAAAAAAAACAACGCAGAAGAACCATACAGAGTAGCCATACAGAACAGCTGGCGTGAACTGGATCTTAGACCGTCCAATTGTCGGGTGAGGTTGGCGTCAGCAGGTTTGTGCCCAATCCCCAGCCTCGAGAGAACCCAATCTGTGGCCTCACTGGTTGATTTGTTCCTGAGAGCTCCATCGGTCTTGAATTGGAAGCTTCACTTGTTTTCTATTTTGATTTGTCTTTGAACCTTTTGTATATTTTGAATGTAGCGGTCAACAGCTGAACAACGGTGCCCTAAAAACGTTACTTGTGCCTAATTAGGTATACCGAGGTTGGGTTAACGACAATCAATATGACATTCACTCCGTACAAAGAAATATTTACAAAAATAGTCTTTTCAAACCGTTCAATATTCTTTTGCTACAGGTTGAATATATTCCGTGCCCCTCTTTTCCTAAAAACAACCTTACTCAAGAATAGGTGGAGTATATAATTGACATTCATACAATATTCTCCGAATCTCATATGAAAAGAGCAGCGTAGTCTATCCAGATATGTCCCAAAAGAAATCCAATAAAATACAAGACAAATCACCAATCAATTAGTATGCATCAACCGAATCTCCGTATTACCAGGCTCCCACTCCCTCAACCCTTCCCCAACACTATACCAAAACCGCAAACGAATACACTCCATCCTCGCAGCCTCCAAATCCCCTTTCTCAAACGCCTCTCCAAGACTCTCCACACATCTAACAATCCTCTCCTCATTCTCCTTCTTAAGCGCATTGATCTGCACCTCCGCCTCCGCAGACCCCCCAACCTCCTCGATAGTCTCCTGCACCTCCATAACTTCCATCAGCGTCTCCGCATCAAGCGCATGCTTGGTAGACGCGTCTTCAGCTGTCACGTCAATCCCGTGCCATTCTCGTAGAATGTACTGTGCACGCTGCAGTGGGTCTAGAAGTGTCCGGTATGCTTCGTTAATCCGTGCCGAGAGACCCTCGGCTTGCTGCTTCTCTGCTCCGTTGGGGTATTTGTCTGGGTGGACGAGGCCTTGAAGTTGAAGAAATTCGCGGCGGAGATCGCTAGTTGAGACTGCGAATGGGGAGTTCGGTGGTGGACCTGCTGGTAGCGTTTGAGGAAAGACCGTGTAGTGGTTGGTTATGTCTGGCGCGCCGGCGAGGGTTGTTTTGCTTGGTTCTGTTGGGGTGGAGGCTTTTGTTGAGGCAGAGCGGTGATATGTTGTCGGTGGCTGGGTCATGAGAGATTGACGTGTTGGGAGGGTTGCTAGTCCTCGCGCTGGCTGGCGATATCGGCAAAGTATGCATGCATCTTGGCTAATGTTTGATAGCGAGTGGGTTGGTCGTGAGAGAGACCGTGGGATTGCTGTGTGACAGAGATGTGCAATTCTCTGTGGACGGAAAGCCATGATTATGGTGTAGTGTTTTAACAATGTTACGGTCAAGGGAAGAGCTGTATAACTTCAAAAGTTGATAAAAAGCCCTCGGGCCGCTTTACGTCATCCCCGCATTTAGCACGTGATCAGGAACTATCAGGAACTATCAGGAACTATCAGGAACTATCAGGAACTATCAGGAACTATCAGGAACTATCAGGAACTATCAGGAACTATCAGGAACTATCAGGAACTATCAGGAACTATCAGGAACTATCAGGAACTATCAGGAACTATCAGGAACTATCAGGAACTATCAGGAACTATCAGGAACTATCAGGAACTATCAGGAACTATCAGGAACTATCAGGAACTATCAGGAACTATCAGGAACTATCAGGAACTATCAGGAACTATCAGGAACTATCAGGAACTATCAGGAACTATCAGGAACTATCAGGAACTATCAGGAACTATCAGGAACTATCAGGAACTATCAGGAACTATCAGGAACTATCAGGAACTATCAGGAACTATCAGGAACTATCAGGAACTATCAGGAACTATCAGGAACTATCAGGAACTATCAGGAACTATCAACTGGATATCAATCTGACAGGCTTGATTCAACGACTTACAGCCTGTTCTTTGAGTTGTATACAATTTCCAACTAGGAGGGATACAACAGATAATTGAAGAGCCAACATATTAACCCAAATCATTCAATCCCCCAAAGTTTCACTGTACGATCGTGACCGCAGCTAGCAATCCACTTTGCATCGTCACTGATATCTGTGCTTAGAACGTTGCCCGAGTGGCCGCTCAGCGACTTCACGAGGGACCAGTCATCCGCACTGAAAATGTTGACACTCTTATCAAATCCACTGCTCACAAAGAATGTGCCCGATTTCTTGGGCGAAGGGGCTTCCGCTGCTTTATCGGCTGCAGCTGGAGCACCATCAATGTCCATCCCGCCATCTGTAGAAGGCAAGAATGACGCAGCCTCTGCGCCCTTGTACCAGCGGACATCCGATATCACACTCTTATGCGCACCAATACCACCCGGCTCCTTGTTGTTACGCATATCCCAGCATTTGACCCAGCCATCACCGGAACCAGAGAGCACCCGGTAACCATCAACACCCCAGTCCATAGCGTAGATCTCACGAATGTGGCCCTGGAGGAGCATCACGTTTTTTCCTGTCCGCAGATCCCAGATACGTCCGGTGCTGTCGAATCCACCAGTAGCCACGAGAGAGCCATCGCTGTTGAACGACACTGCATATACCTCTCGTGAATGGCCTTCTTGTAGGAGCAGCTCGGTTGCCCTTTCGATATCCCACAGCCGCCATGAGTTGTCGAAGGATGCCGATGCTGCATATCGACCTGAAGGGTGGAATTCGGTACGGCATACACGGGCCGTGTGGCCAGACAACGTGGCTAGCGGCTTTTCTTGATCAAGGGCCCAGAGATTGAGATCTCCTTCGCCGCCTCCGGAGATCAAATTGACAGTTGAGGGTGAGACATTCGAACTGGGTAGAGTGGCACCGGGGAACCACGACAAGCCACCCACTCGATCCGTATGCCCCTTGAAAGTTGCTTTTTCTTCCAAATCGGGCACGCCGAGCAATTTGATCTCGCCACTCCAGTTTCCAGCAGCGATTGTCTGCCCATCTGGCGCAAATCGACAAATGCTAACCGGACGATCGCCAGCAATCTGAGATCCGTAAAGATCGAATCCTCGTAGCTTTTCCTTGACAGCTTTGCGATGCTTGACATGCGTTCGAAGTGTAATTGTTGATTCGTCCTTGAGCCGGGCCACTCGAGCCTTTGCGCGCGGCAGGGAATAGCACGCAATTTCTTTCCTCGCCTCGAGTAAATCGTGCCCGCCATCTGTGTAGAATTCCTCTTGTGGTTCCTCTCCCTCCTCCCCCGCTTCTTCCATTTCTACCTCGACTCCGTCTTGTGTCTCCGCCATGTCGGTCAATAGTTCACGTAGACGATCGCGTCGCTCCGATGGTCCTTCACCGAATAGCGTAATGGGTTCCCCGAGCTCTCGTAGTCGTGCGCGCACTCGTGTGTCATCAGTTGGAACCACCATTGCTGCTGCTCTCCGTTTCCGTTCGAATTGCGATATAATGGCCGAGGCTCGCTCGGTTGGGATACCCCCCGGGGCATAGGGCATATCATAGTCTTGGTCCATAGCTAAATTTTTATTAGTAGGCTTTAAGTGAAGGGTGTTCAAAAACGACTCACGAAGATCGGCATAGCTGATGCCCATATCTGTGTCCTCCGTCTCCTCGACATAAGCCTGTCGCGATGGGTGCATCATTTTGGGCAAGTAGAAGCTTGTGCTTCTTCAGTAGCTCAAAGGGTAAATTATTAAAGCTTTGGCTTTGGGGGTAAAAGATAATATTTGGGGTATCGCGTGAAGAAAACAAAATGGTTGGCGGGAGAAGATGCGGCAGAATTGATAGAGGTTGGCGGTATATCTGAAAAGCATACAATTTAAGGTCTGATACAATTTTGAATGTATGGATTTAATTATATATGAGAAGAATATTGAAACTCATTTATTTTCTCTTTTCTTCCTACATCAAAGTCCAACCACATACAGTTGTGAACATTCTTGCCTGAGATATCGGGTATCAACGAAAAATCAATGACGCCAGGCGGTCGGGCGATAAGAGTCTTATCCGTTGAGATTCATGCAGGTCCTTGATTTTGTGGAATTTTATTTCTATTCTCTATACTTCTTTTTTACTATATTCATCCCTCCAGATTATAGTCGGTTCTCCGTGAGGGAACTATACATAATTATCTAGGCCTGCGATGATCCCGCCAAGTCTTTCATGTAGAGCCTGCAGTACTGCCTGCAGTAGCCTACAAGCCATTGTTCGAGACGGCGTCTATTCAATCTCCACCAATCCGAACACATACACACCCTCACTGTTCAAGATTCAACATGTCCGCTTCTCATCCCACACCACAAGAGTCAGACTAGACACCCATCTAAGCCTGAACCTAACCCGCCAACCCTCCCGCCGAGCCTTCCACGCAACCCCAACAACCAACTTCGAAAAACCCCCAAAACTCTCCTACCGCGTTGCCGTCTCCTCCTCCGGCAAAGGCCGCCGTTTCCACCCCATTAAAAATGCATACAACTTCGACCCCAATGGAGACGCCCTTGGCGTATCAAAGGACAAGAACTCCGTCAGCCGTCGCCGCAACCGCCCAGACTCAGGCGAAGACGCCTTCTTCGTTTCCCGCATCGGAAACCGCATCTCAGACCACCAAGACACAAATGCCGAAGCTGTCGCTTTCGGCGTCGCAGACGGCGTAGGTGGCTGGACAGAATCCCGCGTCGACCCTGCGGACTTCTCACACGGCTTGTGTAACTACATGGCGCAAACCGCGCAGACTTGGCACGAGCCCGCTGGGCGCTTGCGCCCTAAATACCTCCTGCAGGCCGGATATGACCAGGTTGTGGCAGACTCGACGATCCGCGCAGGTGGGAGTACGGCGTCTGTTGGCGTGGCATTGCCAGATGGACGGGTTGAATTGGCTAATTTGGGTGATTCCGGCTCGGTGTTGTTGAGGAAGGCTGCCGTGCATCATTACTCGGTTCCGCAGACGCATGGCTTCAACACCCCATATCAGCTCAGCGTAATTCCGCCGCGTATGCGCGCCCAGGCGTCTGTCTTTGGCGGGGCGTTCTTGGAGGATTTCCCTCGTGATGCATCTGTTACCAATGTGCAGATGCAGCATGGGGATGTGCTCATCATCGCTACCGATGGCGTTTTTGACAATCTCAATAATCAGGATATCCTCAAGCTCGTCACAAGTCGTATGGTTATGACCGGGGCGTGGACAGCTACGGAGTCTGGCGTTGGGGTCTCGGAGAACCTGCGTGCGCTGGCTGCGCCGGGTGGATTGGTTGATGCTCTTCCTACTCCAACAGGCTCGCCGCTTTCTAAGGATCCGGCTAGTACCGAGTCTGGACCTGACGATGGAGTCACGTTGCAGTCTGTTCTCGCGGCGGCGATTGCTGGCGAAGCGAAAATTGCTAGTCTCGATTATCGCCGTGATGGTCCCTTTGCTAAGGAGGCTCAACGCTACTACCCCGGTGACTATTACCGCGGCGGGAAAATTGATGATATCTGCGTTGTGGTAGTCATCGCTGTCGATGATAGCGTTGCAGATATTGCCTGATTTGGACAGGAAATCTGAAGATTTCATACCGGCATCACTGTGATTTTCCCTTTCCGACGATGTATAACTGCATGCATATATAGAAGGCGTGGGGATTTTTTTGATTTTGCATAAGCATTATGTGCTTTCCCCGTACCTTGACGATATCCAAATAGAGATTTTATAGAGATAACCCCAATGCATGGATTTCGATTTTCTAGACGTTCTATTATTTACTGGTTTATTGAACAGCTATTATGGATCCTTGTATTCAAGAGCTCAATACATGCAGAGAAGACATAGCATCTCCATTACCCTTGGGGACCTTTCTGTTCATTTCCATGTCATAACGCATCCAATACTCTCCCAATTCGATGACCAGCAAATGGTCATAAACTGGGAATGATCCAGCTAACTCCCATGCTCCATAGCCAGAACACAGATTGTGCAGAAGCTTTAAAAAAAGATCACATTTTCAATTGATTCAAAGAAGCCTTGCTGGTTGGCCCAGCCCCGTATCCCAGTATTGCATTGGCAGGTGACAAAAAAGAGGAAAAAAAAGGAAACAAACCGGCAGAACCGCGTAGATTGAAACAGAGACAAAGAAGAGAAGATGAATGGGAGCGCAAATGAATCAGAAGAAAACAGACATCGCAGAGTTGTGATTCTTAGACCACTTAAGCAGCAGCCTCGGCGGACTTCTCCTTGGTGGGCTCCTCAACTGCCTTCTCCTCGGGCTTTTCCTCAGTCTCAGGCTCAGGGGCCTTCTCATCAGCGTCAGGCATTGGGGAATCAACATCTTTAGTCGACTTGGACTCGGGCTCCTTTTCCTCTTCTGTCTCCAGCTTGGGGGTTTCGGCGCCATCCTCCTCCTTGGAGCCGTTAACGGCGGGCTTCTCCTCCTTGTCCGCCGGGCCGGGAGTGTCCGCGTCCAAGATGTTCTTCCAGCTAGACAAAATGTTCATGGCACGGTGACGGAAGTTGAACTCCTCATCTCGGGGAATAGAGTTGAGCTTGACAATCATCTTAAGAACCTTGTTAATCTTGGTGGAACGGATGATCGACACCTCCAAGTCCGAGTGCTTCTCCAACTTGTCAAAGTAGGTAGCCATGCTAGCCATTTCATCTTCCTTTGGGGGTTGGTCACGGGAGATGAAACCCTTCTGGAGCTTGTGACGGAGGAACAAAACTGTAAGGTATAAGCTGGCCTGATCGGACTCTTCGGGGGAGAAGGGGGATTGCGTACTCTCTTTTTCCTTTTTCTTTCTCAGTTCCTCTGGGTCGATCGGTTTCTCGGATTCCTTAGCATCGGCACTGTCTCCTTCCTCGCTAGCAGCGGGAGCAGCCTTGCCCTTCTTAGCGGGTGCCTTCTTGGTCTTGCTGGCCGGGGTCTTCTTTTCCTCGGTGGGAGCCTTGGGGGTGGTCAACTTGAGCTTTGTGTTGGACTTGGGAGTCTTAGCGGGCTATAATTTTGTGAGATGAGCGAGATCAATATCAAAATGGTCCTGTAACACATACCTTTTCCGCTTCAGCATCGGTCTCAACATCCTTCTTGCGCTTCTTCGAAGGAGTCTTGGACTTCTTGGAGTCATCCGCATCCTCCATTTCAACGTCAGTCTCGGCACCCTTACTCTTGCGCTTGCCCTTCTTGGCCTCCTTTGCGGCCTTTGCAGCTGCCTTCTCCGCTTCCTGGGCTTCGAACTCAGCCTCTTCCTGGTCAATAGCTGCCTGGTGGTCGTTCAGGAGCTTCTTGAAGTACTGAAGGTTGTGGCCCTCGGATGCAACCTTGTAGGCATTGATGAGCGATTTGGTTTTATTCTTCTCGGAGATGTCTTTGCACTCGGCAGGGTCGAGGGGAGTCAAGTTGGTGTTGGGAACCCAGGCGCTGTCAAAAAATAGTCAGTAGAAAGTTCGCATCTGGCGTAGTGGCTGCGCGGATGTTGACTCACAATTCATTGGTGTCAAAGAACATGACGGGGAAGGTACGTTCATGAGCGCGTCTGCCATCGTCGCCATATTCGCCTTTATAGGATCCATCCTTTTGCATGGCGGTAACGGGACGAGTTTCAAGAAGGCTGGGAGGCAGAATGTCCTCGTCACAGATGATAGCAGGCCAGGGCGCATAGCTGCGCAGGCGGGCAAGGTAAGTCTGGCCCGGCTTAGCATCCAGGTGGGTGATGCGACTCTGGGACTTCTTGCGGCTCAGCTTCTGGGTGGCACCGGTGGAGGTGCGGCGGTTCTTGGATGACTTCTTTGCTGAAGCAGGGGTTCCGTTGGGCTCCGCGGGCGCAGCCTCTGCATCGGCAGGTGCAGCTTCGGCGGTTTCTCCATCGGCCTTGGCCTCAGGAGCCTCGTCAGTGGAAGCAGTCTTATCAGCCTCAGCTTCAGCGTCCGTCTTGTCGGTCGCAGCTTCAGTCTCTGGAAGAAACAGTGAGTTAGTGTCGCACAGAAACAGGATCTCCCGACCGGGGGACAGCGCTGAGAAATGGAGGCGCAAAATGATGAATTGATATCAATCCATGCTTACCGGCAGGCTTGTCTTCAGACACAGTCACATCCTCAGACTTGGAGTCAGTAGGATTCTCAGCAACGCGCTCGGGTTGATCACCCTCGGGCGCAGAGACAGGGGTATCGTCAGCCATAATGGCAAGCTGGGATGAGATAAGTTAAAATTCACTAAGCGATTGGTAGATTCGAAGCTGGGATAGGTGGGAGGAGCTTCCAGGGGATGGTAGGAGGAGATGTGGAGAAGAAAGAGAGTCGCGAAAGGCGCGGGAACTTCAGGACGCGTCTGAGAACGGAAACCCCAATGACGCCACACCTTTTTCTTTCCACAACAAGAGGAATAATGGGGGAGATTGTTTCACTTTTCAGATTTGAATAGCCTGATATTTGGGCCAGGAGCGGCATAATGCATAGGGATATCTCTGAATACTTACCTGAAGTTTGTCACTAGGCGTTGAGGTATGGGAAACACTCAATGTTCAAACCAAGGAGTATAGTCAACTCCTAATGGGGGAAGTGTCGCCTAGATGGGGTTGCCTGGGATCTAGGATTTGCCTCGCAGATGGACTTCGGCCTAAAGCGAAGGAACGACCATTGTTCTTGCTGGTCGTTCTTGTGATCCAGATGTCTCTTCTGATACCTCACAGGTTTGCAGCAGATGAGCCCATAGACCCCTCTCTTGCTGTATGCCTTCACAATCACTGTATGCCCACGGTACAAATGCGATTGGCGATTGGTGATTGGTACGCGAATTTGTTTTTGAAGACCCAGTCTCATAGATGGGTATCATGGATGGTATATGATATCACAAACTGCCAAGAGACGTGTAGTGATGTCCTTTTCCCATTTCCATTTGACTCGGAGCTTATGACATTCACCTTCAATCGCAAGTCGCAATTCACCAAGTGATCAACACCATTTAGATCAAGGTAGACAAACGGAATGGCGTATCGAATGCTTCTGTAAGGTGATGTGCAATCGCCTGTGAGCGTGAAATCAAGGGTCCAGGAAGCTATTCTGTACCTGTCTCACGTTATTAACTCCACGTCGATGTCGATGTCGCCAGGCGACCTCGTCACGTTGCACGTTTAGCACATATTGGATGGGCTGATTGCAGGGCGAAATACGAACGAGAAATGATATAAAATCAACTGGTTGATTTCTTGCTAAACGCATCTAAACTTCTGTAAGCGCAACCTCCCACCAAGATGATAGTGCTTTTTTTCCCTGAGAGAATTTTTCTACGTTTTTATATTTGAGATTTGAAAGAACATATGATGTTTGCGTAATGCCGATGTCTTTGTACGTTGTGCTAAGCCTTTTGTTGGATCCATTCTCTGTCTTTCGGCTCTTCTGGTCAAAGAAGATTTCTTGCATAAACATATTGGCTTAGGTACAGGGGTAAACATCAGGGTATGGGTTGAGAGGTAACAATAGGTTCATATGCACAGATTATAATCCAGACCAGGTCTGGTTGGGTTTCATACAGGGTATCAAGTTCTAAAAGACGCTGAATCCAAAGTTGAAATGTCAACACTTGGTAAGTGGAGTGGACTCAGATGCCAGATTCTAAAGCACTTTCACTCGTAGGGTAGTCCTCCTCGACATCAAGAAGTGACGGTTCCGGTTTATGGATCCGGACGAGGCAAAGAAAGTAATCTTCCAGTGGCAGCAGGTTGAGCAATACCCTATTACAATACCACCCCAAGACACATACCACAGCTCCCGCGACAGCATCCAGAATGAAATGGTTGGCTGTGGCAACAATAGCCACAAGGATGGTAAACGGGTATAGGAAGCCGAGTATGACACAAACAAGGCGGCGCCACGATGGCAGGCCTAGCCGTAGGGCACGGGTCAGCCTAGTACGCAGAATGGTACGCCGGTGGTGCTGTGGTAGAGGGATTGTTATCAATGTGAGGCCGATCATTAAAGAGTATCCGAAATGCAAGGAAGGCATTGCCGCTTGGGAAGAGTCAGCCAAGGATCCACGGGATTTGGGACAACACTGACCATATTGATTACAGAAGCGGTTTTCCGTCCAAACACTGCCCGATCCATTAATACCATGCACCGTGTCCACAAATCCATAACTGCGGGCTAGATCCGCATCTTGACCATCAGCGGTTGTGTCACTCAGTAATCGAGGTGGCATGCAAGGCCAAAGAGTGAAAATCACAAATGCGAGAAGATTGCACACGGCCAAAGTCCGCCGTCGCGCCTGGTATAGAAGTGGACCTGCTGGTGACCCGCTCACAGCACCCTTGGGTTTTCCAGGCTGGGCCTCATCGATCCGATTCCGCACGGTAGTATAGTAATAGAGCCAGACGAGAAACGCGATTGTGCCGGGAATGTGTATGAAGGAGTATATCCAATTGATCCAAGACATAACAAGGGGGTGTTCGAGAAAGTGTCTTTGAATCAAGGTCTCCCAGAACATACCCAGATTCTCTTCGATCACGATTAGTTGCAATGCATGTCTCCTCGCGACATCGACGGTATCATCCTTAAGAGTCACGGCGGTAAAAGCACGACCGAGCTGATATGTCTGTATAAAATGTGAGCTTCTTGTCTCTTCAATATGAACGTATAATCACATATAGATCGGATAGCCTACCCAGTAAACCAAAGCCCAATACCAACACTCTACCAAGAAAGGGAACTTCTGAAGCAACCGACTGAGCAAGCGGTCTTGGAACACGACAGTATTCGGCGATGACACCTCAAAGGCCAAACCCAGGAGTCCAATCTGTCGCTTGTGCCATCGATCTTCCGCTTGTGGTGAGTGGGACCGAGAGCACAGCAGGCTATCCTTTGACGATTGGCTTGAGAATCTCGACTCCAAGGAATCAGATGAGGCTCTTCTAAGATTTGAATTCCGTCGGGTGTAGTACTGAGTCGAGGATGATCCGACAGAGCGGTTAATCCAGGTACCGCCAAACAAGAGAACAATAACCACCAAAGGCTCTATTACCACTCCAGCTCCCATTATGGGTATCAAAACAAAGGAGCCAGTACTCCACCGTGTTCCAAAGGGGAAATGATAGGAAAAGCCCTATAAAGAAGTACCTTAAGAATGTACATGTGAGGATGAATAGATACCTGTGAGGGGGGGGATCTGGTTGTTATTAAAATACAAAAATACCCCAAGGCAGGTGCTAGGCAGGCAAGGGCGGATACGAGCGGAATCAACTGCATAAAATCATCTCTTTTACTTTTTATACTTGGCCAATACTATACGACCTTTGCCCAGACTATACCCATGTGATCTCTTGCCCTATTGGCAATGCCCGAGGCATAATTTGAACTAGTATCTAGTACCGAAGTTATACTAGAGGGGATCTATAAAAAAAACATGTATACAGTACTTCGGAATCCGTCTCGCCGATCCGAATACGAACGCCTGGCGAAGTTTCCGGTATCCGACTCGGCGCTAGTCCTAGTATAGTATCATGTGTGTACTATCTATATACTTCTCTTATAGTTCCTCAATAATACCCGAGTGTCTATACATTCCGAGGTTGTAACCTTGGATGTTTCTAACGTGATGCAATAACTACGTGTGTCCAAAGATTGATCTCAATGACGTGTATTTGATGTCAACCCTTCTCCTCAACATGTATAATTTGGATGGGAATACTTAGGTCGAAACCCAAGAACTTCAATGGCTGTCTAGATATGCTATTTGTTAACCCACTTACGAAGCGTCTAGTCAGTCGCACCTCACAGGTGGCTGGCTTGTCGACATTCAGGCACTTTTCGGTCACGCCGAACATATATCAAGGAGTCACCCTTCTGCAAGACAAGCAAAATGGCTTTGGTTTCGCGCGGTCAAACCCTAGACCGGCCAAGCCCAGAACGAAGGGAGTCACTGAGATTCGAGGGCCATATTACTCAGTAGGTCCCATATCATTCTGTCAGCGTTTTCCGTAACCTAACCTAAGCCAGGTCATGGGCAAAAGATACCTCGCAGATATCCTCGAGACGTAATACTCCGTAATAACCCAACCGACCCAAAAAATAGTATCTGACAACAGCTGATAGGATGGGCGACCATGTAGATGGTCTCAAGTTTGCTGGAGGTGAGTCCAACGGGGCTTCAGTTCTGGCCAGAAACCACGGTGCTGAGACAAACCAGGTGCTTTTTCTCTCTTTCATGAGAAATCACTGCGGGAATTAATTGATCTTGCCCATGAGCACGGCGTGTATATCTCAACGGTAAGGCTATATTGGACCAGCACATTAGCGCATCTGGAAGCATACTCTTAACACCAGGTTCCACGTTTTAGGGTGGATGGGCGGAGCATCTGCTCACACACCCCAGTCCAAATACAGTAGTTGACCGATACTTGGAGAAATGCAAGGATCTCGGGTACGTGCATCCCCAGCTCGAGGCTCAGAAGCCTGGAATGTAAAATCTGACTATTCAACATAGACTTGATGTTATTGAACTGTCTTCCGGCTTTCTGTCAATTCCAGAGGATGACTGGCTCCGTCTTATCGATAAAGTCCACTCATACAAGTTGGAGCCAAAGCCTGAATTGGGAATTCAATTCGGAGCCGGCGGAGACACGCCTTCCTCGGGACTCGAGGCGATTGGAACCTCTGATCCTGGAAAATTGGTAAACCTGGGTCGTAAATTTCTCGACGCTGGTGTGAAGCGGTTGATGATTGAGTCGGAAGGCATCACTGAAAATGTTAAATCCTGGCGGACTGATGTGGTGTCAAAGATCATGAAGGAGCTTCCTCCTGAGCGTATCATGTTTGAAGCTGCTGATCCCAAGGTCTTTAATTGGTACGTCCGTGAATTTGGTATTGACGTCAACCTGTTTGTGGATCACAGCCAGATTGTGCAGCTAGAATGCCTGCGGACTGGTATCTGGGGCACTGCCGACACTTGGGGCAAGATAGTATCGTTCCGGCAATGAATATCGGGGGAATTTGGACTTGAACCACCTGGATTCTTGTCATATCGATGTATTCATGCGTCCAAAATTTGAATCGAAGTCCATTGATTTGCAGCTCTGGAGGTGTCCACGCGGGTGGGATGAACCCGCTTAGTCACATAGTGGAGTCCGGGGCATACAAACGCCCGCACTCTAATCTTCAACACGATATTTAGCCTCAGCAATGACTTGAATCAGCCCAAATAGCTCCCGGCTTAATCGGTTTAGATGCCTCACGCCTCAATGACCACTGACACCCCGGACGAGTGACCCGACCTATTCACCAAACACGAGCGCGGAATGCCTCGGGCCAGCACTACCCCGGGTGCACGGCTCCGATGCCGACGAGCCTGCGACAGCTGTAAAAGGCGGAAACAGAAATGCAACGGTGAACAGCCATGTACAATCTGCGTGCAGAGGCACAAGGAGTCAGAATGCCATTTCTCGGATCGGCCCGCACGCCTACTCAAGCCAGACTCCAAGGACTCGACAATGTTGCTGAGCGAGCGCATGATAGCGTCTCCGCAGCGGGAATCGGCAATGGACCGCCTTTTAAACTCCATTGAAGATCAAGGGATGACTATGGAACGTCAGGAAAAAGATGAGAAGGAAGGGACGGCTCCCGTGCCAAAAGTGGCGCGGCTTCTACGCGATGGCCAGGGAAAGTTTATGTATATTGGTGATTCGGCAAGTTTGTCGTTTTTACAGAGTCTGCGCCGTGTTGTTACGTCTTCCATTGGCCGGTGTGAATTTACCGAGGACAGCTCGCGACACTCGATGCTCGAGGCCTTCCAGAGCAACCCAAGCACTCAGCCCGGAGCTCTAGTTACGCCACCAAGCAACGACGATGCCCAAAAACTAGCTGGTCAGTTTGTGCTTGCTACAAGCCCATTGCTTGACTTATTTGATCTGGAAGAGTTTCACCCACGGCTAGCTAATTGGGTTGCAAATCCATCGGGTGACGAAGATACCGTTAGCTCTATCTTCTATCTTGTCCTTGCCATCGGAGCTCAGGTTTCCGATATTGATCAGACAGTAGCTGAACAATATTTTGGCAGCGGTCGTCAATTAGCGTTCTCGGCCTTTCAGGAAACTCCAAGCATACACACCATTCAGTCATACATTTTGGTTTCCATGTATATGCTCGGCGCATGCAGGCGCAATGGTGCATTTATGAATCTGGGGGTTGCTCTGCGTGCTGCCTATGCGGTAGGAATCCACCGCAAGGATGCAAACGCTCTATTTTGTGGGCGTGAGCGCCGAGCGAGGGAGCGAGTCTGGAGGAGTCTTCGGATGATGGATCTATTCCTGAGCGCCTCCCTAGGACGCCCTCCCGCAACTTCAGACTATGACTATGACATATGTGAGGATACTATTATATCAGGAAAATCACAGTCTCATTTAGCTGCAGATCAACAGCTTTCGGTTGCGGTGATTTCGCTTTGTCGAATATTCGAGCGAATTTTGACAGATGTGTACATGAAGCAAGTCATATCGATAAATGTTGCAGAGAAGATATCCAACCAACATCGGGCATGGGTTCGCACTCTGCCAGCAATGCTCAAAATGCAGACTGAGCGGCTCGAAAACAAATCCATGGAGAACAGCCTAGCTGCAGCTCATGTGTTTGGGTCATACTACTGGTCGATCATCCTATTGACACGGCCATTCCTCATATACCGTGTCGCCCAGTACGTCAAAGGGAAACCCGACCTATCCTCTGAAAATCGAAGCGGTAGCTCCCGAGTATCCTTATTTGCCGATGCATGTGTCTATTCCGCACTCCGAGGTCTAGACGTGGTCGATAATCTCAGCCATTATACCTCCCTTCCACGTCGGCTACCTTTCTTGATCAACTCCGTTTTTAACTCTGTCATCGTTCTCGGTGCTGCATTCTTCGCCGATTACGATAGTCTCCTCCCCCTAGAAGAAGGAATGAACAAAGCCGAACGGTTCCTAGGGCTATTTGTCCCGCACGATCCTCATGCATGCCGTTTCTTCCAGATCATCAAATACCTCCGCACTGCTGTAACCGAATACGTTTCCCGGCGAAATCGACAATGGATGAATAGGCGCAGCAAACAGGTCGACCAGCTCTTCGGTCAAGTTGGCGGTGATGAGGATCGCAACTCCCCAGGAGCTCCACCTTTCACTGGCCCAAATGGTACTCACCCATCCGCATCTGCATCTGCAACTGCATTATCCCCTACGTCCACCGACAAATTGCCCCTTGGAACTCCATCCTCCTACATCCCCTCCCAACTACCCCCTCAATCCCAATTTTCAACCGACAACGATGTTTGGGAAGCCCTGTGCAATGGCTCAGACCCCACCGCGGCTCTGTCCTACGACGCAGCTATTTCTGCGTTAACCACCTCTGGAATCCCGGTAGGCTGCTCCCCTGGCGGAACTATTCCTTCTGGTCCGCCCGCGGTGTCCGGCCCATCTCCGCTTTCTGACGTGATGTTCCCGGATAATGGTCTGTTGTATATGGCTGAGGATCTTCCTGTCTTTGGCATCTGGGGAGATGAGCCGTGATTCCCCAGTCTTGGAAAACAAATTATGTTTCCAAGCTTAAAGATGTGATGGAATGGTGTTCCCGTGCCAGATCTGGTGTATTTCAAGGTTGTTACTGGGATGATTATGATGTGATGACCCCTTGTAATTCTTTGTCCGTATAATTGGACGTGTTATTTTATCTATATACCCCCAAGGACGAATTGATTTACATGGTATATCCTTGTAGAACAGAATGTACGTGGCATAGGTCAGATTCCAAAACGCCCGAAATGGCCAAATCGGGTATCCCTCTAGACACGTTTTGTTGGGAGTTCACATATAAAAGGTACGTGCAGCTAATCATTTGGTTATTCACCTCAAAATTCGATTTAACCATCGGATGTTAACAAAAATAGGGAGGTTGGGTGACTTGGCAAGGACTAGATATGCACACAAAACATATATATTAGGTCTCTATTTTATGGCCTTTACAACTTCTTTCAATCTAATCTTTTTTTTCTATATTTTTCAAGTTGTCATGGTATCAACCGTCCACTTGGTGATCTTCGCGATCACTCTAGGTCTGACTGTGATTCTGCGGACTCATAAAAACAAAGCCAATCTACCCCCAGGACCGACAGCCAAATTCCTGATTGGCAATTTGCTCGACCTTCCCTCATCAGGGACGCAGGAATGGCAGTATTGGCTGAAGCATAAGGACCTCTACGGTATTGTCTCATCCAGTTCTGGTTTGACAAATGCTAAGTCTCACAGGGCCTATCAGCTCGATCACCGTCCTCGGCAAGACCCTCATTATCGTCAATGATCGAGACCTGGCATTTCAAATCCTTGAAAAGAATTCCGCAAAGCATTCCTCGCGACCACATCTCGTCTTTGCCCATGATCTGTACGTTTGGGTTTCAAACATCTTCCTTGATATATTCTGAACGAATTGGAATCAAAAGAGCCGGATGGGGCAAGTTACCACCAAGTCAAGACAATACGCCGCTTCTTCGATCCTATCGTCGCGCAATAACTCGGGTTATCGGAACGAGAGAATCAGCGGCTAAATTCAATGGTCTCCTCGAATTAGAGGCGAGACGGTTTGCATGCCGGGTACTGCACACCCCAGAGAAGTTCATCGATCATAACAGGACGTGGGTATTCGGTATCTTGTGGAGATCTTTGCTTACTTGGATATAGCGCTTCTGGTGCTTTTATTTTAAATGTTACCTACGGCTATCATGTTGAGCCTAGTGGTGAAGACCCGTTGGTACGACTAGCTAATCTTGCGATGTGCCAGTTCGGCGAGGCCGCCATACCGGGGGCATGGCTGGTTGATTTCATTCCAGCGTGTAGGTTTCTTCCCTATAAATCGGTGGGTTGAGCCGTACAGTGCTAAATCTCCTCTTTATACAGTGAAATATGTCCCAGAATGGATGCCCGGGGCTAATTTCCAGCGAGTTGCCAAAGAACACCTTGAAACCATCACGAAAGTCGCAGAGAGTCCGGTTGCATTCACCAAGTCTCAAATGGATCGGGGTAAAGATAGACAGTGCTTTGTTTCGACGCTTCTCAGACAAGGCGAAGACGAAGAAATCGTCAAATGGTCTGCGGTGGCAATGTATGGCGGTGGATCCGATACGGTATGTTCCTAACTATTACCTTCATTTCTTCTACTCATCCATACTAGACTACTGGGATTTTAGAGGGGTTCTTTCTGGGCATGATGCTGTTCCCGGATGTTCAACACAAAGCTCAAGCTGAAATGGATGAGCTGTTCGGCAAGCCTACTTTGCCATCAGCGGCTGATCGAGAAAGACTGCCCTATGTGAATGCCATTGTCAAGGAAGCTATCAGATGGCACACTGTCGCGCCCATGGGCATTCCTCACAAAACGGACGAAGACGATATCATAAATGGCTATGTGATCCCCAAAAATGCTATCATTCTACCTAATATATGGTATTTTCATTCACAGTTACGTCCCATTTTTGCTGTGTTAACGTATATCTAGGTCTTTCAACAATGATCCGGCGATATATCCCAACCCCCGGGATTTCCGTCCCGAACGGTTCCTTTCCGAACCAGTTGCTCTTGAGCCGGGCGATGTGAGCTTCGGTTTCGGTCGAAGAATTTGTCCTGGGCGTTTAATTGCTGAAACTTCAGTCTTCCTCATGATTGCACACACGCTGGCCGTCTTCAATATCAAAAAGCCTACTGAAGATGGTAAGGAAATCGAGCCCACGGTCTATTGCACACCAGGTCTTTTGAGTCACTTCGAGCCCTTTCATGCAATTCTCACTCCACGGAGTGAGACGCACAAACAACTCTTAGTGGATTTTGAGAAAACACATCCCTTTGAAATGGGCGATTCCGATGTCTTGGCAGATGTCTATCATTAACTCAACAGGGAAATAGGGGGTGTTCTCTGGGCTTTACCCCCATACACACTATCTTATAAGCATCAACGGAGTACTCCGTAGTGTATTTTTTATTGCTTTCCTTTTTGTTTTGTTTTTTCTTTGGTCCTTTTCCAGTTAGAATATATGTAGTATGCCGGGAGTCCCATCCAGTAGAGGATGCGAATCCTGCCGAAAATCGAAAAAGAAGGTCTGTGCCTTTAACTCCATGGAGAAATATATTACTGATGAATATAGTGTGATGAACGACAACCCTGTTCACGATGTCTCCGAATGGAGATCTCCTGTGAAGGAAGTGGGAAACAACGTTATCAATTCAAATCTGTCAAATTGACCCAAACCAAGACAAGTCGAGTCTCAAATTTCAACTCCATTTCCCAAACCCCTTACAATCAACTAGCCAGTCGGTTCATGAGAACTCTCGATATTAGCGATATTCGCTTTGATATCTCGTTTTACGGCCTGTTTCTTAAAGATATTCCCAGACGACTTGGAGAAAGTGCTGCGTTGGATGCTGCCGCGCAGGCTTTGGTCTCTTCGTACCCTGTTCTTCATCCTCTTCGTGGTAGAGAAGTTCCCCGTGATGCGTTGATACTTTTTGGAAAATCCTTGAGAGTATTACGGGCATGTCTGGATAATCCAGTTGAGATTCGATCGCCACATACCCTCTGTGCTATTTATCTCATCTCAATCTGTCAGGTATGATATTATCCAACATCGCTGTCTTCAATGCTAAGCTCGACGGTTTTAAGGATTGGCTTGGAAACGAAAAACAATCAGCCAACCATGGGACAGCCATCGCCCATTTACTCAGGATTGTAGATGTCTCCAGATACAAAAGTGGATTCGAAAGAGACTTGATCGTCACGTTGAGTGTGCCGGTGGTATGTGAGACACTGTCCATGAACCTCCCCCCTACTTCACTAATCCTATCAGATCCTGGATGGAATATGCAATCCTCGGGTACAAATGGCTCCAAGTTTCTGGGACGACGTGATGGCCCTCATCCAGCAAGACTCCACGGTCCCGGGTAGTATTCCACGACCAACCACCACTCTACTGTCGCTTTCAAAGTTCCCAAAATACCTCCATCACCCACACTCCCATCTCCCCGAGATCTTCGAAGCATATATGAAACTTCGAAAAGACGCACAGAATATCTACCCGTATCTAGACCAGTTCACCGAATCAGCTGGCCTGTCCTCCCGGGTCCTTGGTCAACGCTCGCGTCATCGGGCAGCATACACCGTGGTCATTGCGTTAGCACTTCTTTTAAACACTATTCTCCGTGTACTGGATTCAGAAAATCCCATGCTCGCACAGGAGTCGATCTTCTTTTGTGAGCAAATTATCAACGAGGCCGAGTTGGCTTCTCGCTACCGTCCGCTTGGTGCGGCTTATGTTGTGCCGTGTCTGGTGGTTGCCTTGGGTACTGCAGAAGACCCACGGCAGTTGGCCCGCATCGAGGACACATTGATCGATTACCAGACTGACTTTCGGGGATTTGAATGGAGGGAACTTGCTACGTGGCTCAGAGCTGTAGTTCACAGCCACCGCGCACAGGAACCCCTGATAGCAAGCAATGTAAATATATCAGCCTTCGGGGTTCAGGGATCTTGTATGACGCAGCTGCAGGCTATATTCGGACTGTGTCTATATTAGAACTGTAATAAAAGCAAATCCCTCTGGCTGCGACCGACCTTGGTAGTGTGCTGTCTAAAAAGATTCACTACATGGAGTAGACCGGGACAAAATACTGACAACTCCATGGATTATGTAGGAGCCGGGAAGGGGAGAGAACAAGAGCAAAATAAGTAATTATCCAAACGACAAAAGAAAAGGGAGAGAGGACATCCACACAATAAGCATAACCATAAACAGATTTATATGACACTAAGTTAGAGACAATGAAAAATGCAGAAAATGGAAGGCCTAATCAGATTTGTCGCAGAGCACAGGAAAGGGATATGGATAGCTCGCTAAGTGTGGAGGGTTTGCAAGGGGGAAAAGAAGAGATTCGTGGTATGAGCTTCGATACGCGGTGCATCAAAACGGGGAGCAGGGTCATGATATGTACACGTGTCGATTCCAAACTGGTTCGAAGGGACAAGCTGCGATATGTGAAAAGAACATTCCAGCCTCAGAATGAGCAAAACTTCAGGGCAAACATAGGGGAAATTGCTCGGAAGCCAGGATTATATACGCCAGTCTAGTATGGGCGAACACAGGAGATTAGAAGCCGAATGGATTATTGGGGGCTGTTGATCGAGTTAGTTTCTGTTACATCTATCACCTATCATGATAAGAAAACACTCACTAGCTTGCGAAAGGTTGGCTCTAAGTCCAGTCGGTTGTGGCTCCAGCTTCTTAGGGCCATCTGGCTTGACACCAAATCTGATGGAGGGAGGTGGTCCGGTCTTCTGTGGCGACAGGGGAGTGGCCGTTGGTTGCTGGGGAATTGGTGGCACAGGGGGCGGAGATGTGTAGGACTGGTTTCCGTAGCCATTGATACCAGTGGGTTGCGGTTGCAGTGCAGGAGGAAGGACAGAGTTGATACCAGTCTGCATTGGTTGTTGGTGTTGCCCATATCCACCAAAACCTGTGGGCTGCGGCCCAAGTCCCTGGAACCCAGTTTGCTGAGGGGCCATTTGGTTACCATAGGGCTGCTGCTGCTGCTGTTGCTGGATACCGAATTGGGACTGGGGAGTAAACGCTGTGGGCTGCGGCATTAAGCCATTTTGATATGGGGGTTGACCCATAAATCCTGTCACCTGCGGCTGCGGCTGCATCGAAGCTTGGTAACGCTGCTGACTTATTTCGCTCAGACTCTGGCCAGGAGGAGCAACCGGAGGACCCGCCTGGGGAAGGCCCGTCAGTTGAGCCTGCAATGGAGGAGGACCAAATGAGTTTTGCTGTTGCGAGAAGTTCTGGGGTGCGGACAGTGGGCGCTGCGGGGGCGGAGGTAAGAGTGAGTTTTGTCCAACTGTTTGGGGGGCCTGAGGTCGTTGCCTGGCCTGTGCTTGGAACCCAGTCTGCTGAGGGCTGAAACCTCGCTGATGCTGTCCTATCTGCGCCACTTGGGCAAACAAGCTGGGGGTGGCACCTGTTTGCTGAGCCTGTTGTACTGGTGGTGATTGCACCGCAGTGGCCTGCGGCTGTAGGGCAGGCATAGGCGGGGCAGGCTGTGCAGTAGGCTGAGCAGGCGTCGGCTGCAAAGGAGTTTGGAGCAAGGTCAGATCCGCCATTGCCCCTGTTGGCTGAGGAACCTGAGCCGCCGGGGGCGGCGGAGTGGGAGTGGCTGCAGATGGCCGAGCAGGCTGCTTCGGCTGCTTCACCTCCCAAGCATCATCTTCAAATCCGGTTGCAGCAGGCTTTTCAGCTGCCGCAGAGGGTGGTGGGCTCGCCGAGCTATCTGGTGATTTGGGCTCACCTCCCTGTCCGAACACTTTGGGATCAACCTCTCCGGCTTGGACGTTTGGTGTTGGTCTGCCCCTTCGAGTGTTGTTGCGCAGCATACCACCAGGCCCGGAAAACAGGCCACCTTGCCCTCCGTCCTCACCATTACCAATGACTTCCTCGCCGCCGAAACTGACGTTTCGAGGCTTAGACTTGTCTGGGGTACGGCCATATTTGACATCCAAAACCTTCATCACTCGCAAGGTATCGCCCAGGTTCAAACCCAAATTCTGAAGCATTTCAGAGGTAATGTCAGGTAGCACAGACTCGTCTATCGCATCCTTGTTGAATGACTGTGCATATCGCTCACAGCGATGGGGCCCAACGCCAGCCTTAAGGAAGAAGTCAAACCAATCGTAGTCGGAACGTTGCACAGAAGCCCCAGCCTTCGAAGCCCCAGATTTGGAATCCTTGTTAGTAGCGCCTCGAGATCGGATGCTTGAAAGAGGTTTATCCTCATCCAGCGACACGCCGGCGACCTTCTCCACATGCTCGAGATCCTCAACAGACATCTTCGAGACAGGGACGGCGATCTTGATACCGTTCACTTTGTGAAGCTGGATTTTACCATCCTGGAGACCTATGAACTGGGCTTCCACTGTAAAGTCCTTGGTCCGATCCGTCCACTTTCGCACTTTAGTTGGATCAGGCTTGGACTTAATTTTGCTGTCGCGCTTGCTGTGACGGTCCGATGAATCCACCGAGTCTGTCCGTGACTTGCCCATCGCAAGCTTGGACAGCCGCATCTCCTCCATCCGGTTCTTCTCCACACTTGACAGGCCTGGTTCGTTGGGCATTAACGGCGCCTTCGGGATTGATCCTGTGACTTCAACGTAGCTGCTTGGGACAACGCCCTCCTTGTTGTTCTTCAGTCGCCGCACCATCCACCACTCTTCAGACTTGGTATCATCAAGGACGATGACCTCGTCCCCCACAGCTACTGTAACTTCGTCATCGCCTTGCGCCATGAAGTCATACAGGATCTGGCCCTTCTTTGGACCGCCGCCTTCTCCTGCCTCGAGTACCTCACGCAATCCTCCTGCCCGGTAGGCACCGGCAATCTCACCGAGTGCCGCTGCAATCTCGTGGGCAGTGTCTTTAGCACCAGCATGGAAATCGATGCTCTTGCTAGGCCTGATAAGATCAACAAAGACGTGCTTGCCTTCAATCGAGTAATGAGTGAGCTTCTCCGCACTCCATTCGTTCTGCCGATCATCACCTTCAGGAGAAATAAAGATGATTCCAGTAGCCATGTTGATTCCCAATGTAGTCGGCATCTTCTTCCTCTTGCCCATAACTTCAACCATCTCATTGATGTTGTAGATATGGTAGCCGGAAGGTGACCGAGGTGTCAACTCACCTGCCCGGTTGTAAGGGGGAGATGCTTTGACATGTGTCCCGTCACGACCCATAGTAGGCGCCGCCTGCTGAGGACGGGGTGGCGGGCTTGGGTCAGGCGCGTAACGGTCTATAGGTGAGGGTGCATGTTCCGAGGGTGGTCGACGCGGCAGACTGGGTGGTGGGGACTCCTCACGCTCCTCTGCTTGGTCGTACGATGGCCGGACCGGAAGACTGGGTGGCGAAGGCTCATCTCTAGTTGTCTCGGCAGGGGCATGCTGCTTGTGGATGATACTTGCGATTGCAGCAGCAGCGGGGTTGTGAGACATATCAACTGGAGAGCCGGCGGGTGATGCCTCAGTTTCTTCCGGGGCAGTTTCCGTCGGCCGCTGCGGAAGCGTAGGCGCGGCAGGCTCGGCTCGAGCAGAAGGTGGAGGAGGGACAGATGCTGCAGCGGAGTCATCCTCAATTATTTCAATGTAATTTGACGGCGCAAATCCATACTCTGAGTTTGTTCCAACCAATGTCCAATCCGGATCCGAGGTGTCGTACACCATCAGCTCAGCATCTTCTGAGAAGGAAACCTCCTCGTCAGTCTGCCGCGTGTAGTCGAAGAGGGCCGTAGCTCTGTGCGCTGGTTGCACCTATTTCATCTAATATCAGCAATTGTTCTTGTAGCCCGCACGGGTGCAGTCCATCAGTGGAGCTCCGCAAGTTCAACGAGACTCACCTCTTCGACATAGTTGTTAGGGACTAGGCCTTCAGGTTCGTCCTCATCCTCCCGTCCAGCCTTCTTTTTCGCCCTCCACCAATCATCGTCCGCATTCTTTTCCAAGATGTAGAGGAGGTCGCCCTCGCGAATCTCGAGTTCGCCCGCTCCCTGTGGCTGGTAGTCGTACACAGCCGAGTAGACACCGATGAAACCCATATTGGATACTGATCCCACGGCACCGATCAATTATAACAGCTGCAAATGGCAGCGTCTCAACGTGCCAGCTCTAGGTTTCGCAGTGATGTAGTTTGGGGATGAACGGGTGGTAATCGGTGATGCTAGCCGGTGTTCGGTCAGCCTTGGCGCTCCTTAGTGGGCGGAGCCAGGGGGATAAGTCGGGATGATGAGATCTGCGGAGGGGAGAGTAGACACAAAACGTCTAGGCGCAAGATACTGAGAGAGGGAAAATAGAGAGGCGGAGGTTGGATTTAGGGAGAGGGCGGGAAGGTGGGCCAGGAGTTCACAGTCACGTTGCCTCTGGTTATTGGGCATTCTCTTCAATTGGATTCTTTGGCTCTTTTTTTATTTATATGTCTTTTGGTATTATTATTAATTTAATTCTTCTAATTCTCCGGCAAACTAATTTTCTACTTAAAACGCTCGACTCTGCAAGGGCAACACCTATGGGCAACAGTATAGCGCTTTTGATACTGTGATTAGTACAGAGTATACTATGTAGGCAACCTAACCCTGGAGTTCGAAGGTTGTATGGGATTGTAGTTATATTGACTGTATCTAATCTTAGAAGGCTTCTTACACTAACAACATGAATGATTAGATGCGTATAAAAATCTACGAAATTGGTAGCCTTTATAGTAAAATCAAGCCCAGTATAGTACATGTGGTATGCATTGAGGATATGTAGGTAGTAAACATTGGAATATGTGAAGTGGAAAAAACAATCATTCATATACATGAAGGAAAATATGAAAATGTACAAGATTTACTATACAATATCATAGTTCATCTTTAAAAGTTTCCTCACTTCCCTCACTGTTTTCAGGCTTGTTCGATGGCTTTTTCTTTTCGACAGGCTCTGTGTCCTTTTTTGGCTTTTGCCCAGAATTTTCAGCCTTCTTTTCTTGTAGCTTCTCTGACGCCTTGTCCCAAGTGTCTTCCTCGTCTTCTTCAAGAACACCTTGGAACTTGATCACGCCGTTGGTTTCCACAACCTCCAACGTCCAATCTTTGCCATCTGCTTGCTCTTCCAGTAGATTCTTCATCTCTTCCAGTTTCTCCGGGTCGATGTCGTACTTTTTCAGAATCTGCTTGGACATTTTCCGGATCTCGCCATTCTCGCGTTTCGCAACCACCTCCACTCGCTCCTCGCCGGCAGATGCCACACGTCCTTTTTCAATTACCTTGCCTTCCATACCAACAAGTTTATGGCCTCCAACCTCGATTCCTCCGATAATCGGGAGCTCGGATTTGACAATATCAGCATCCACATCTGTAGCAGCATCGGCCAGTTGGTTGGCCGTGTACCACTCTTTAATAGCTTCCCATTCGGTGACTTCTGCGGGCATCAGAATTTCACGGCACTCAATAGTGTGTACCTCATCCTGTCGCGGCGGCAGGAAAGCAACGTCGTCACATAGACGAGGGGTATAGATTACCATTAGGTAAGAGCACGTGGTGAGCTCCTTGATCCAGCCGATGTGATCTGTCGATTGTGGGTGACAATGGAATTGCACCTCAATCTTGCGCTCGCGTCCCGTCAGATCACACTTGGTCCCACCACGTAGGTGCTGGACCAAGTACCGCGAGCCACCCTTTGTGTGAAGTTCTGCCACATCTGTTTTGGCAGATTGTTTCTCTTCCTCGCCCTTGTCGCCGATAAATCTTCCCAATACGAAGGAATGCGTCTCGGTATCTTCAATTGGTGGGTACTGGGGGATACCACGGCCAGCGGGGAGCGCATGGAACTGCTTGACCTGCTTCTGATAACAGAAGGAGTAGGACCACCAGCCCGAGAAATAGTACATGCATCTCCCTTCCATTTCACGTAGAAGTTCTAGACCACGATCTGTTGCTCGAGCCAGTTCTTTCTGCTCCTCGGTCCTGCTATTCTGCTTGTCTCTCGTTGTATTATGGTCATCGTTCGTGACACGTGGGATCTGGCAGAGAAGCCGCCGGTCTTCGAGTATCATTTCTTCGTAGGTGAATGAAGATCCATTCACATCATCCGGCTGGTCTGCGGAGTCCGTGCTACCCTGGCCCATATAGATTTGGGGATTGTTCTGATCATTGGCGCGAGGGTTGGCATGGGACTGGAGCAATGCTTCGGCGTGAGATTCAAGCACATACTCCTCGGGAAATTTCACTTGATACTTTGAGTAATATCCAATATTAGTTCGCTTCAAATTGGTGTAAGACAAATCCACCTACCTGGGGATAGGCCAGGATATCGTCATTAATGTTGAATGGCTTTTTATTTGCCCATGCGCTGCACACGGCACAGGCCAACACCAGCCATGGCGACAGGCTTGCTGAGTGCCCCATCTCTTCAAACAGATCAGATTATCACGCAGTGAACCAAGGATGACAGTGGAGTCTAGGGGTTGTGGAAGTCAGGTAGCCTGAAGCTTCCCCGCGAAAGGCGCTGGTCGCAAGAAGCTTCAATCCGGCAATGTTAAGGGTTTGTCATGGAAGTCAATCGCATATAGGGTATCAGTGTAATTATGTAAAAACAGAAGTAAATAATTCTTGAAGGCTGGAATAAATCAAATGCCTACACAGTAGGCAATCCACGTCAGGTTTGGTAGTGGAGAGCCGCAACTGCTCCGTGGCCTTATCTGATAACGCCTAATCTACACTGTATACACATGGGCAGGTTGGGTAGGCGCATATTGCAGAATTCATAGAAATAGTTCTTTTTAATATGTATATAAGGAAATGTCTACATATTTAGAATCACAATGCCTTTAAATTCTTGACATGTATATATTCATACTCGTATTCACTGAATTGCTAGCTTATAGATTCCAATTACCAGGTCACCTGATTTGAAATGCTGAACTCAGCAATAGGTACCTCATTTATCAGGTACATACGCTAACCATATATGGTTGGCCTTTTGCTTAGCGGCTGCTGACGGGATGTTGGTAATACAAGCCAAGTCATTTCATTGGCCTGACCGGGCTGACTGATGTCTTGCAAAGCATTGGGAAATGGATGCTACAAAGTCCTGGGGAGTATTTATAAAATTGACTAACGCTAACAGCATTCCTTTCCAAGCAGAACATTCTACTACTTTCAATCACTTCCTTTACATATAAATAGCCCTCATCTCATCGATGAAACTACTTCTGCCACTTTTAATTTGCATCACAGCAATCTTCCTTGCCTATAACCCTTCTATCAAAGACTCTCTCAAAGGCTCTTCCCTCAGATTCATTCAGCAACAAGCGCCTAGCCTGTCACAGTACATTCAGACAAAAAGCATTGTCAATCAGACAAACCACTACCTCAACCTGGAAACCCCGACTCCCATAGTCTTCCCCATCACAGATATGTCCGTTCCTCGTGCAATCCGACAGGCATTCCTTGCTGTTGAGCAAGCAGAAGGCGCAGGTGCCCGTGTGCGCCGCTCTATTGGAACTGCCAAGCTCCGCAACTTCAGTCCCTTCCTCATGCTCGACCACTTCACCATCGGCAAGGGCGCCGGCTTCCCGGATCACCCCCACCGCGGACAGGAGACCATCACCTATTTGTTGTCCGGCGGCGTTGACCACGAAGACTTCGCCGGTAACAAGGGAACCATCGGACCCGGTGATCTGCAGTTCATGACTGCAGGCCGCGGCATCATGCACGCTGAAATGCCCCACGAGAACGCAGACGGTAGCCCCAACGTTGGTATGCAGTTGTGGGTCGATCTTCCCCAGAAGCTGAAGTTCTGTGAGCCTCGTTACCGTGATCTGCGCGCTTCGGAGATCCCCCTCGCCACAGTCGATGAGGGCCGCGTCAAGATTAAGGTCATCTCGGGCCAGTCACACGGTGTTGACTCCGTGCGCGACTTGGCCTACACCCCTGTCTGGATCTTGGATATCACTATTAAGCCTGGTGGTCGTATCTCGCAGCCCCTGCCACAGGGATGGAACTCATTTGCCTACACTTTGGCTGGTGAGACTGTCTTTGGCTCGAATGATTCCACTCGCATCGTGAAGGAATTCACAAACGTTGAATTCGAACAGAAGGGCGATTTTGTGGAACTATCCGTCCCTGATAATGCCGAAAAGGATGCCCGCATTTTCCTTGTGGCTGGCCAGCCACTGGACCAAAAGGTTGTTCAGTATGGACCATTTGTGCTGAATACTCAGGAGGAGGTATACCAGGCGATGCTCGACTACCAGACTGCTTCCAATGGATTTGAGAGGACCCGAGGCTGGCAGAGTGAGATTGGCAAGCGAATGGGATAAATCCTATGGCCTTTGTTAATTGTTTTTGCATTTTATTTATGTGGACTACGGTTACATACATTATGGTGTTTGGCGTAAATATATATGACATTGAATGAAGTCCTTTATATGAATGATTCATCGAGTCACCAGCAATTAATGTACCGCATATCTATTGATATTATACACGTAAAGGTCGTTTATAGCAACTCCGTATTCCCCTTCTTCGCCGAAAAGGAAAATAGATACCTTAAAACGACATTGCGATGCTATCTTAAAATAAAATGTACCTTTCTTTGCAATATCATATTGGGCTAAACTGATCGGATTATTTAAGTCCTACTTCGACAAGGACAGAGGCCACTACTCCAAGAGGCAAGTAGGTGAAACCAGGTTTATCTGCATTTTTGAATTTTGGATCCATATGCTAGATCGAATTATCGCTAAATTACATGAGAGGCAAAAAGAAAAATATGTTCCGTCGATCCACCGTAGCGCCACTCAAATTGTCTCAGTCTGTGTGATTCCGTCGATTTTTATAGTCGCTCCGACGGTACCGATCAGAGCAAGCCCCCTGGGAATGTGGACGTCGCGAATCTTGAAGCAAGCAAATACAACCAGTCTCTGAAGGGCCGGGCAGCACCGGAAAATGCATTGCGTAAGGTAGTCGTCCACGACAGTGCTAAAGGAAATGTCAAGATACTGGAGGTTGGGATACATTTTGCCTTCTGCGAAAACCTGTTCGAATGCTTTGTATGAAATATGACGGCACGACGAAATGTTCAAGTGTTGAATCTTCGAGCCCGAATGTTCCATAAGCGCAACGAACCCGTCGGACGCAAGCCCAATAGGCTCCTCTGGACCGTCGGGATTCATCATGTCCACGTCTCGGAGGGTGTTTAAGTCGACATAGGTAAGGGCCGGATTAGACCAGCCTGTGAAGAGCGCGGCTAAACCTTTATCGCTGAAGGTTGAGTTGAGGGTAAGACGAAGCTTGGTTAGATGACGGCAATGCTCGTGGATATGCTGTAAAAGTCGGTCATCGACAAACTCGAATTCCTCCAGAGATAGAGTCTCCAACTGAGAGCCAACACTACTCATGATTTCAAGGAGAGGCTCAGTCTTGAGCTCAGTCTCGTGCAGGAAACGCAGCGACAAATGCTGGAGGGACTTGAGTGTCGAGATCCCCTCAAGCATCTCATTGTCGATTTTGTGTATAAACTTCAGTTTCAGTCGCTGAAGGTTGGGGCAATGAAGGTACATCACTCGCGCTGTTTCGTTGTCGAAGGCAGAATCCAGGTTCCATAGTTTGAAGCTCAGGAAACGATGACCAAGTTTCATGAAAAGTTGGCGCCAACAGGCATCGGTCACAAGGTTTGGCCCATCCAGATGGAGGTCTTTGATCTCCATATCACGTTCCATCATATAATGAAAGATCTGGTCCTTTAGTGGAGTGGTGAACCGAAGGTTGACCCTTGTAAGACGAGGCATGGAAGCCAGGATCTTGTGGTAATCATCCGTGCCGAGTTCTAGTCACTGGTTAAACTTTCATTGCTTTAGAGAGGAGAAATAACCCCCAACTTACTAGCACAGTCGAACAGGTCGATGGATGTGTAATGAGGTCGTAAGAACAGATCTAGGGTCCGTGAGGTCACGGCCCGCCTTCTAGACAAGATCTGACCGAGACGTACTAGCAATGACGGAGGCAAATCACCGAAGTCCTCAATATCATGGATATAATCTGCCACTTTCTATAAAATGATTAGCGGTTCTTGGCCAAGGCCTGGAGCTTGAATACCATGGACATACCTTGATGCAGGTTTCCAGCAGACTTTGAGTACCATGAGGAGTCAACCCATCAAGTAGATTAGCTTGATTCTGACGTCTTCCAATTCTAGGGCCACGCTTCTTGGCCGGGGGCTTTTTATCATCAGCCGCGTGTTTCTTGGAGCAATCAACGCAAAGCAAGCCTCCATTGGGACCGGCCTTGCTGTAGGGAGTCACGGTGAAGCGCTTATCGCAGATCTCGCAGTTGGCAAGCTGACCCGGTTGCGGCCGATTTTTTTCTTCGTGGATCTGTAGCGCAAGGAAGTCATCATCGTCCTCATCATCGTAACCGCCACTAAAACGGGCCTTGCGCTTAGCGAATTCCTTGCTATTTTTTATCCTTGCAATGGCTTGCTCGCGCTTGCGCTTTTTGATGGGGTCCTCTGGTGACTCCAAGACAGATGGAGACCTAGATGCTTCGGGTGCATTGGATGATCCTTGTTCAGCTTGGTCAGTCTGGCGCTGTGCCTCGGCTTGCCGGCGGTCCCAATCATCCCGAATTTGTTGGGCTGAGATATTATTTGACTAGAATCAATCAGCAAAACCATACCCTCCAGGTAAGAAAGATATCAACATACAGCAAGATAGTCAGTCAAGGCAGAGCGTCTAGACCTGCGGTTAGTCTCTGGGTGACAAGGTGAAGGGAAGCAAAACATACGGGCCCCTAATGCCCTGAGACTGAGTTGACTGTCTTGGTTGCCTTCGTCTTCCAGTCCTTTATAAAGTCAGTTTGAATGCAATATAAGATAGAACCCGTACTCACATATTGTAAAAGTGAGGCTCAAAGTCGGTCTGGGCCCGAGTCACTGGACCCGTGGCGATTTCGCGTTTCACTTAACGCGGTCTTATCTGAGATAAGACACGGTGTGAATATGGGGGATATGATGATATGGAGGATATGAGGGATACACGAAAAAAGAAAGATGGAGAATGAAGACAGAGATACCTTTGATGCTCTTGATAAATATTTGCCACCAGGGGGGAAAAAACAAGAAGAGGAGAATCGGGAGATTCCGAGGAAATTTTCTGGTCCAGGCACCTGCCTCCGACTTCGTCTCTTCCCTCTTCTCCTTTAGATTTCCCTTTTGAATTTCCCATTGTGAACCTTTTATTTCCATCTCTACTTTCTCGTGTTATCCAATCATTCATCCTATTTCTCTCTCCTACTCCTATATTCATAACACAAACAAAGTGAAGTCGGCTTCTCTAGGTACTCCTCCCCTCTATGTCATTTCCTATATATTCTTCAAAACTTAGCTAACAAAATCCATCGTTATAGCTTGATACCGTTTAATACCCCATTAAATCTTCAAGCCTCTCATTCCATCGCTCTCTACATCCTCTCGGTTTCAATATGAGGCACAATCTGAGACCCAGAACCACAATCCCCGATTCAGATGACGATTCTCAATTCAGTGAAATGTCATTGAGGAATTCATCACCCCTCCGTCGGTCAAGTCGATCGGGGACCTTACGAGCTGGTGGGTCATCCCTTTCTCAGTCACGCCCTCGCGTCATCCAAGATTCCGAGGCAGATGAGGGTGACTATGTCGGTCTATCGGACTCGGTTGTACCAGACAATTCTGCTGCGGGCGGAATTGCGGTGGTCGTACCCGTGAAAAATGAGTCATCTAGTGACTCCAATTCTCGGAGTTCGCTTGGGAATCTGTCGACGGGCTATAGTACCCCAGCTACCAGCGTTGGTACTGCAATTACCGAACCCGACACCAAGACTGTGGCTAAAGCTTCGGCGCGTATCAATGCCGCTGATCGCGTAAGGAGACTACAGTCAAGCACATTATCTCTAGGAGCTTCCAAACGAGGAAGAAAACGATCCGCGGCTATTTTGGCAGAGGATGATGGTGCTTCTGATGTAGCAGTAGCTCGTGTCTCCAAAAAAAGGACAGCAAAGCGGCCTGCTGGTGCTCTGTCTGTCCAAACTGATCCCGAAACTTCCGATACCGCGCTGGCCCATGCACTCCAAATGGAAGAATATGATTACCCGCGCCCGACAACAGAAGATCGTTTGCTCGTAGACAATTTCATTGAGGAACACATGGAATACGATCCGTATCCACGTTCTAGACCGGTGTCCTTTTCTCCGTTGAGCCCTGAGCCACCAGGGTTGCTTCCTTCTGGCGTTGCTTATTCGGATACATCGGAGGATCCCCTAGAAGGCGGATCTCCCATTTCTCTTGGGGAAGACCTCAATGACGATCTTCACGATTCTGATGGAGACCTACCTCCAACCTGGGAAGAGGAACGGAAAGCCCGGCGTGTAAGTCTGGTTCTTTTCCTACGTACCTTTACATGACTGACCATCACCTAGGCAGAAAAAGACCGAAAGAACCTAGTGCATAAGCACCCCACAATTGGTACCATGTGGGATGTGCTCAAAGCGCAGCCGATTATTGAGCCAAAGGAAGCCAAACAACCTGTCTCCATAACGCGTAAACTCAAGCCATTCCAACTAGAGGGTTTGAACTGGATGATAGAACAGGAAAAGACTCAATACAAAGGTGGGCTGTTGGGTGATGAGATGGGCATGGGAAAGACCATCCAAGCAGTTTCACTCATCATGTCTGATTTCCCCCAACCCGACCCAACTCTCGTCCTCGTGCCACCGGTTGCCTTGATGCAGTGGGTATCTGAGATCAAGGAATACACGGATGGCAAGCTGAAAGTCTTGGTCTATCACAATTCCGATGCAAAAATCAAAAAGATGACATCGGCTGAAATTCGCAAATATGATGTTATCATGATTTCCTATGCAAGTCTTGAATCCATTTACCGCAAGCAGGAGAAAGGCTTCTCTCGCGGTGAAACGATGGTCAAAGCAAATAGTGTCATCCACGCAGTCCACTACCACCGCCTCATTCTTGACGAGGCGCATAGTATCAAATCGCGTACCACTGGTGTTGCCAAGGCATGTTTTGCCTTAGAAGCTAATTACAAGTGGTGCCTATCGGGCACACCTGTACAGAACCGGATTGGAGAATTCTTTTCCCTTTTACGCTTTCTACAAGTCAAGCCATTTGCATGCTACTTTTGTAAGCAGTGCGATTGCGAACAACTCCAGTGGACCTCGACTAAGGAGGGGCGTTGTACCGAGTGCTCTCACACTGGGTTTATGCATATTTCAATCTTCAACAAGGAGATTCTCAACCCAATCATTGAGGGGAAAACTCAGCAACAACGCAAAGACGGTCTTGACAAGCTCCGTCTCATCACCGACCATATCATGCTCCGTCGGATGAAACAACAGCATACAAAGTCCATGGAGCTCCCAGCTAAACGTATCACATTGCACAATGAATTTTTTGGCGAGATCGAACAAGATTTCTCACGCAGCATCATGACAAACTCAACAAGAAAATTCGATACCTATGTCAGTGAGGGTGTCATGTTGAACAACTATGCCAACATCTTCGGATTGATCATGCAGATGCGCCAAGTTGCAAACCATCCCGATCTCATTTTGAAGAAAAAGGCGCAAGCAGGGTTCAACATTGCTGTGTGCTGCGTCTGTGACGAGCCTGCAGAAGATGCCATCCGGTCTCAGTGCCGTCATGAGTTCTGTCGCCAATGCGCCAAGGACTATATCCAGTCTTTCCAGGACGATAGCAGGCATATTGATTGCCCACAATGTCATATCGCTCTTTCCATTGATTTGGAACAACCCACGCTTGCAGAATACGAAGAATCTGTCAAGAAGAATTCCATCATCAACCGCATCTCCATGGAGAGTTGGACCTCGTCCACGAAAATTGAGATGCTCCTCTACGAACTCTTCAAGGAGCGAAGCAAAAGCCATACTCCTAAATCCATTATCTTTTCTCAGTTCACATCCATGCTACAACTGGTCGAGTGGCGGCTACGCCATGCCGGGTTCAACACCGTGATGCTGGATGGATCGATGACCCCAGCACAGCGGCAAAAGTCCATTGAGCATTTCATGACTAAGCCCGAGGTTGAGGTGTTCTTAGTTTCTCTCAAGGCTGGTGGTGTGGCACTTAACCTCACGGAAGCTTCCCGGGTTTTCATTGTTGACCCATGGTGGAATCCCGCGGCGGAATGGCAAAGTGCCGATCGCAGTCACCGAATCGGCCAACAACGACCTTGTGTGGTCACTCGACTCTGTATTGAAGACTCGGTCGAGTCACGAATCATTCAGCTTCAAGAGAAGAAAGCCAACCTCATCCGGGGTACCTTGAATAAAGATCAAGCGGCAGCCTTGGAAAAACTGACACCGGAGGACATGCAGTTCCTGTTCCGAGGTACTTAGCGGACGTTCTCCAAAAGTTCTCCAAGTTCTTCAAATACACCACATTCGTCAAAATCTAAAGCTTTTTTTTTCTTTCACCCATAATCCTCATGATTTCACGACCATTCTGTATCTGTAATAAAATTCTATTAGCTAGGAGTTTTTTGTTCTCTTTTTAACCTTTTATCTCAAGAACAAAATTAAATATCTCCATGAATATATACTCCATCGTTAAAACGTAACGTAATAAACATAGGGCTGACCAAATAAATAGTGAAGTCTTGGCATTTGATATCTCTGTTGCCTACATTTGCAAGGCTGAAAGCTTGGCCCTCTCCACTATTTATTCTGGCTCCGTAGTATCAATATTCTTAGTCTTATTTGTATTTAATTTCTAGCCATGGACTCCCAACCCCGGTCACTGCCTATCCATCCCGTTGACAAATATGGCCCTAAATTTGTCGAGAAGGCTGACAAGATACATCACCGGGTCACTATGAAGGAAGAGTCAAAGCCCGCTGGGGGCTTTGATCCGACTCCCATTCCTCATGCCCCGCCAGGCTATACCCTCAAGATTACTTTCCATCGCGCAGAGGACCTGCCCATCGCGGACTTTGGCAGTTTCTCCTCCGATCCCTATGTCTCCGCGCATATGATTGTCGACCTGCCGAAGCGCCATAAACAAGACCCCGCCGTGCGCTTCCGCACCCCGACCGTGCGCAAGGACATGAACCCAAGCTGGGAATGCGAGTGGATTGTCGCAAATGTCCCCGCCTCGGGGTTTCAGTTGAAATGTCATCTGATGGACGAGGACCCCACGGATCACGATGATAAGCTGGGGATCGCTTTCATCGACGTTCCTACGCTCTCGGAAGACTGGGCAGGTTTCAAGGAGAAGTCCTTCAAGGTTAAAAAACGCTTTGGGAGCAAGCGCGTCTACGTCTTTACTAATATCTCTGCTTTTGCAACTGGTCACCAGAAGGAGTCTTGTTTGGTGGTCAGTATCGAATGCCTTGGTAAGACCCCTGGCACAGAGGGGGGTCATATGTACACCATCGGTCCCAACCATTGGTTTAAGCATTTTTCTCCTCTGATCGGACGGCTGGCTGGTATCAAAGACCAAGTTCAAAGCAAAGATGGCAGCGGCAAGGCTATCAGCCGCTACAAGTGTGTTCTCCTTCCCGTTCCGCGTGGTCCATTTATATACTAACCCAAACAGTTTCCAAGCGATTCAGATGCAGCTCACAGGCCCCATACCTGCAGAGTTATACCATCGCTATGTAGAGTTCAAGCCCTTTGTGGCGGGTATGTTCCAGGCGCAGAGTCTACGAGGACGTATCCTGCATAAAGCGCTCCATCACCAACACCAGCGCATCTACAATTTCGACCGCACTACCTTGCACGGGTCCTTTCAGACGCCTTGTCGTGCACTCACCCAGAAGTTTTTGGAGTTTGCGCACTATGGCCAGGGTGGACGGATCTTCACCTATGTGCTCACCTTGGACGGTCAACTCCGGTTCACCGAGACCGGTAAAGAATTCGGCATTGATATGCTGAGCAAGCACACCATGCACAGTGATGTGTCTATCTACATCGCGTACTCGGGCGAATTCTTCCTTCGGCGGCGTAAGCATCGCCATCGCCGTAACTCCCCAGAAGGACGTGCAGAGCGCGCGGAGAATGCGGAGAATGTGGAGAATGCAGAATCGAGCACAGTGCCCACAGACGAGTTTCCCGTAGAGGAAGACGAGGACCACAATGAGGGCGAAGATCTGGACCAAACCGAAGAAGGGATCCCTATCTCGACCGATCCAGTGGACTATGAACTCTTTATTGATAACGACAGTGGAACTTACCGTCCCAACGCGGAGAAGCTACCGCTCCTACAGGAATTTATGTCCTCCAACTTCCCCGGTCTCCATGTCACGACTCTAGACTGCCAGGCAGATGCGAAACGAATGGGAAAACTGAAGGACGAGCAGCGCGAATTCAAGAAGAACTCCGGGAATGTCATTACGTTCCTACAACAGAGCAGCGCGTCTTCACTGTCAATATCCAGCTCAGAAGAGGATGAACTCAACGAGCGCAGTGGCCACCCTAAACAACGAGGAGATCTTTCCCGACGAGTCCATGAGATGCGCGATCTACGAGGACAGGTAATGCGATGGGTAGAAGCGGATGAGAAGCATCATAAGCAGCATAACTTCTCTACCCGTGAGCGTCCCGTATCGGCTGGTGTGATCACTGACCGTCATGGGACTTAACTCGCGACTTGACTTTTTCTTTTTCTTTCTCTTTTCTTTTGTTTTGGGTATCGGGGGCCACGTATCATTCCAAGACTTGGTTTGAAACCAAGTCTTCACGATGTTCATGATTGATTTTTGATACCAGGGTTGTTTTTATCTGTATAGTTTTCATTAATACAATGATATTTAGAAGATTCTTAAATGTATTTATAGCAGAGTCGGAAGTGAGGCTATGGTAGTCAGATGCACTATGTAGTTCCTTAAATATGCCTTGTGAACAAAAGAAAAATTAACTATAAATTCAGATATGTATGAATTTACTATATCCATTATACAGAAATTACAAAGAAGCTTTTCAACTATATGAGTGGTGTGTTGCCTACGCATTTATCCGATCACTCTCGCCCCCTCCTTCAGATCTTGAGCTCTCTCATCACCATCACACACACCCCCTCCCCCTCCCCCTTACACACCTTCACTGAATGATTACTCGGTTTCTTTACACTCTTCCATAGGCCATCCGACTGCAAGTTCGCAGACCGTCGATGGCCAACGATTGGTCCGCTACTTCGGTCTCTTTCTCGCGCCGTGAGATCCATTTGCCATCATGGGGAATGTTGCCAGCCGCCTTGACGATGCGGGGAACTTGTTTTTCAAGGATCAGACTCGCTGTAAGTTAAATCGGATCTGAGACTCTTGTAGTCCCTCGATATACTGATGAAATTTCTGGGGAAATAGTCTCGATCGCATCGGTCACGATAAGCAACCCACGACGTCGTCTTTTGACTCTATCCCCCAACGCGTTCCCTGCGGCCAGGTTCATAGCTAAGCGCGATGTCGGCGACGATACTCCGATCGAATATATTCAGGTACGCAGTGCCCAACAGAGTCTGGATGTATGTCGTCTAGCTAACAAAGTTCAAAATACAGGACCCCGACACCCCTCCACCGCTCCGATCCCGACGTTCATGCTACGGCTATCGAACGACGAGGAGCTGATCTTCAAATTCACATTTATAATTCGTCAGACACAGACCGGGAATGCTCCAAACTCCGTCAATGGTGTCTCGACGACTATGCCCGAGGTGGCAGACACCAGTCTCACGGGCCTCACGTTCGCTCACGCATCCAACTCGAAGGAACTGGATAATCTGATCACAAGAGAGTTCCATGCGAACCCTAACCTTCAGAATAACTCTAATGTTCAGCTGATCGGAGATTACTCTACTGGGGGCAGTCCGTCAGTGTCGTTCGAATGGTCATGGGGATGGAAGCCTCCGAAGGCAACAGAGGACAAAGGTGGCGGCTGGCGCAACAGCTGCAGCTTCTTGGATTACGACCAAAGAACAAACCGCCTCAACACTCTCGCTCATTTTTCCTTCTGGGTGCACAACTCTAATCGTCCCCTGCCGAGTCCTCAGATATCATCACCAAACCTAGAGTTACCCACTTTCCCGCGTTCTCGTATCTCATCGACTCAGTCTGTCCTATCCTACTATAGCGATGCCGAATCCACCCATCCGAATCCCTCCACTATTCCGCCTGATCCAGCGGAGACGCCTGTCCCTCCCCCTGCTCCACCGTCCGTGCCCCCTCCCGCACCACCAGCCAAGGTGGACCTCCCGCATTCGCGGGCAGGCGATGAGATGAGCGGAGTGGAGGACGGACCCTTGTTCCGGGCGACTATGAAAGCGCTAGAGTCGAAGACAAGCAATATGCGAAGCAAAATAAAAAAAGTGCTCAAGAAAGCCGAGAGTGCGCAGCTAGCGCAAGCCAGTTGCAATGAGGCCATGGAGGCGTTCATAGGCTCATTGAATGATGCATCCACGTCAAATGCAAATGCCATTCAGCCTGCGTTGGATCATTACTTCGAGAAGATCGCTCGGCAGATTTTGAACTACGAGCAACTCAACACGATGCAACTTCAGAAGCTCGTGATTGATCCTCTGGTCAAGCTATATAACAACGATATTAAACAAGCAGAAGCCAAAAAGAAGGAGTGGGATGAAGAGAGTCGCGACTATTACGCATATGTCAGTCGGTATCTGGGCCAGCGGCAGGATTCGCTGAAAGAGAAGAAGCGCGCCGAGAGCGATTCAAAGTACCAAGTCAAGCGCCGGAATTTCGAACTAAGGCGATTTGATTACTCCTCGTTCATGCAAGATCTCCACGGAGGTCGTAAAGAGCAAGAGGTTCTCTCACATCTCACCAAGTATGCAAGTTGCCAGGCCAAGAATTTCCTGTTAACCGCCAAAAATGTTGAAGGAATGACCCCTCAACTGGATGCCCTAATCCACGAGGTGGACCAGGCCGACAAGGAGTTCCAATTCCAGCGTACAGAACGCGAAGAGAAGCGCCGGGCTCTGGAAAATGGTAGTAACCCATATCTTGAACCCGACGTAGTGGCCAGTGCGACGAGCATACCTACTATCTCTCCTGGGATTGCGAACGGCGGTCCTTCTGCCGAGGTCGAGCTTGGCCGAGCTGATAGCACTGGCTCCCAGCTTCGAGGAGTCATTAGCAACACCTCATCGGTTTCATCTCAAGCAAATGCAGGGTCGGTTGCATCAGCCACAGGGATCAGTGCACCCACGTCAAACCCGACGACAGTTGGCACCGTGGGCCAGAATCGCTTCAAGGGTATCCGAGATCTCGAGGAACAGAACAATCTTGGATCTGATCGAAGCAGTGGCCAACAGCGGAAAGAAGGCCTCCTCTGGGCACTCTCCCGTCCGGGATCTCACATCGATCCCAAGGGGATCAACAAACAGGCATGGCACAAGTAAGTATAAGCGCGTGAATAGTTGACCTAACTTCTAACTTTTGTCAGATTTTGGATTGTCTTGGATCAAGGAAAATTATCCGAGTATAGCAACTGGAAGCAAAAGCTGGATCTACACATGGACCCCATCGATCTGCGTATGGCGTCCGTCCGTGAGGCTCGAAACGCGGAACGGCGATTCTGTTTCGAAGTGATCACACCCCAGTTCAAACGTATTTATCAAGCCACATCCGAGGACGACATGTCCAATTGGATCAGGTCTATCAACAACGCGCTGCAGAGTGCGGTTGAAGGCCAAGAGACACCACCTTCCTCCGCATCTAGGAATGATACGCCGACCAGTCGGGATATCGGTTCCGTTCTAACAGGGAAAAGCTCGTCTGTGTCTGGCCATCACTCCTATTCTTCCTCTAGCTCAGGCAACAACCCTGGCGTCATCCGCCGAACAACAGTCGGTGCGCGTCCGGGCTATGTCCGTCATGATAGCAACAGCTTTGAAGAGAATCCTGCAAAACTTCTGCAGGTTGTACGGGATGCGGACCAAGGCAATAACTGGTGTGCTGATTGCGGATCCTCGTCCAAGGTTGAGTGGGTGTCTATCAACCTCGGAATCATTCTCTGCATTGAATGTAGTGGTATTCACCGCTCTCTGGGCACGCATATATCTAAGATCCGCTCTCTCACATTGGATGTACATTCTTTCTCGAACGATATCGTCGAAATTCTCCTACAGATTGGCAATCGCGTCAGCAACATGATTTGGGAGGCAAACCTGGATCAAACTCTCAAGCCGAGCGCCAGTTCTACAAGAGAGCAGCGGTTGAAATTCATCACCGCTAAATATGTTGACCGAGCCTACGTTGAGCATCTGCCTTCACCACGTTCTCGTTTTGCGACACCTGATGAAACACTTCTCGCGTCAATCAAAAAGAACGACATCCAAGGGGTCCTCTATGGCCTCGCCCTACGTGGCAACGTAAACATAACCGATCGCTCCCGCAACACCCACGCAACCTTCCTAGCCCTCGCCGCAGCCGATCCTGCGTCCCCGGGCTCCCCCACCGACCACTCTCGCCGCCAGGTCTAGCGCAAAGGCCATCCCATTCCCTATCGCCGAGCTGCTAGTCCAAAACGGCGCCGAAATCCCGCCACAACCCCCTTCCATCCCTCTCTCCCCCGCAGCTAAGCTCTACCTCAGCCAGCGGACCGCCCGCACATCTGCCTTTAGCGTAGCTCCACCGCCTCTAGGTGGAAAGTCCTCCGCAAACGATACCCTGGGCTCTCTCCCAACTATCCGCAGCAAGGAATCTTCCTCTTCGTCAAACACGCCCACTCTTGCAGAGAGCAGAGACAAGGACAGAGAGAAGCTCTCCAAACGAGGAAGCGCTGGCGCCCGCTTTGCGGGGAAAGTGGCTTCACTTGGAATTGATCGATAAAGTGCTTCTCCCCCGCGCTTCATCTTGTCTATATCCTCCGTCTAGCACATCAGCCGCGCCGCCCATAATCGTAATTATATCAGTGTTTAATGAGATTCCGCATGAAAAATTCCCCTCCTGATGACTTTTTTATTCTCTTTTCCCTCTTTGGTTTCTAGTTCTGGTGGTCCAGACTTTGTTCTTTTTTTTTTTTTTTCTTTCTCCTGCTCTTTGGCACAGATTTCTATGAGGTCCAGACGGTAATTTCTCTCTTTTCTATTTCACTTCTTCGTGTCAATTCTTGATACTAGCATATCGATCCTGGTTTTGGATGGTTGCTCACCACATGGTTTATTGTCTTCCTAGGATACATTCAAATATGGGTCGGGTCTGTTGCCTTTGCCCTGCGTTTTGATTATTTCTGTTTTTCTCACGTGTAGTTGTGCTCAGGCGTATGTCCAACGTTGGCAAGTTCTGGGCGACTTGTACTTATCGAGTTTTGGGGAGCATCTACAGTAACCAGTCGTGATAGCCATGGAAGAATGGATTCCTTGGAGAATTGTCTCTGGCATATATCGAATGGCGCTAGTTGGGATATGTTGTCTACCTGTTTTTCTTTTCTTCGCCTCGTTATCCACTTTCCCATATCACAATATTTATACACCACCGATACTCTAGATACTGTACGTACAGAAACGAAGTTACCTAACAGTGGCAATACCAATATGCTCACGCATCCACACTGACCCCAGCAGCTGACGATAATCTCAACGGTCATAGGGCTAGACCTGCAACACCGTGGGGGTGTGGCGTCTAGCGGTGGCCGAGGATGGTAAGACCTGCAGTTTACTAGATGAAAATAGAATGGTCTACGGAGTATATGGATATATATGGATATATATGGAGCCGTAGTAACGGTGAAGATCCATTATATGCAACGCAACACTGCTCGGAGATACCCTGCTGATCCCTACTGATCCATGCTATTCCCTGCAGTGATTGGGGTATTCTACCGTGTAAATGGTAGGGAGCCACAGTCCCGAAGCTATGATCGAGGCTTAGACGTGGAATATGCCACCGCCATCCATATCCTGTGCATGTGAGGAGGACCCATATAATTTTCAGATTCCTTAATTGCCCCAGTGGCTAGATCAAAGAAATACCGAAGCAGTCAAGATGTCTATAGAACTATTGACAAAAGACATGAGGGCTCGATGTGGAGAGACGTGGGGAATATGATGTCATAATGCCTAAGGTGTCAATGTGGCGTCTGAAGAAAACACTCGACAGTTCGAGAAATTGACCACTCACGTTGGACTGATCGTCCGATTCCCTTTTGAACAGAAACGGTGGAAAGCGCTAGAATGGCGGGTTGGACCCTTTTGGAAGGGGTCACTTCCAAAGCGTGCGTCAGTGGCCCCTCCACTGTCGTCAATGTACTTATTCGCTTTGCATTGCACTCCAGCATACTGAGAGTGGGGGAATGAGTCATGGTCGAGAATGCAGCAATCTATTTGTATCCGTGCTCTATTTTAAGGTGGAGGACTCGGAGAAATAATCCGATCTCAACCTTAGAATGTATACAATGCACTACATGCCATATTTCCTTCTCATAGCAAGGTGACATTCTCGGAATGTACTTGACGGTCTAAGCCACGTAGGATTCAAAGTTGAATGCCTAGATGCCTCCAGAGACCTGTTTCTCATACCTTTGATTGGTGTCGATATCCTAGTGGATATCCAAGTCTAGGTTCGTCCATGTATTCTCTCATCTATGCAGGTGTTTCCTCCGTAGTGTAGTTTCAACGCCGCTGATTGGCTGGCCTGAGATGCCGATAGACAAATCGGGTGGATCCGACTTCACTTTGTTTTGGTCTTCTTTTTTTTCGATTTCTGTCCTTCAATTGGGTTATTTTCTAGGGAAAAAGCTCCTTGACACACAGCTGTTGTTTTCAAGCTTGGTCTCCACTCAACGGTACCTACTTGATCCACCTCCACTCTGAAACCGTCCCTCAATCCTACATACCCAATATGTGACTTTCCCCATATCAGACCATTGTGTCGCACTATACAGAGTAACACATCCCTCTGGAAGGGGGCTTAAACTCTTATCATCTACAACATGGTACCAATATATTCAACTGAAAAATCTGAAACATCCGGTGGGAACATGATCGAGTCTAGAGCGTATCCAGAACAGCTCCATTTATGAAACACCCCGTCGGATCCAAAGCCTCATTTTGTCCAAGTTTGATCAAACGCCTTTACGCCTGTACTGTACCGGTTGTGCCTGTACTGTACCGTTGTACTCCGTACAGTTCGTTCTGTATACCCTTTCTCATTGGGTAGGTTTTTTTTTTTTTTGGTTTCGGCTCTTGTCTACCTACTTGGGCTTTCTCTCCCCCCCCCCCTGATAGTGGCAAACCCGTTCAACTTATTCGGTCTAGGCTCCAAGAGGCTCCAATTTCTTTCCCCATCACACTTCTGTCCCAATACTCATCACAAAAAAAAAAATTTACAAGGAAAGGAAAAAAGAATGGTCTGCATCTCGTAGTAAGCCTACACAATGACCAGATTCTTTTTATTCCGAGAATCATCCCGAGTCTCTTGTTTGATAGATAGACTTCTTTTGTGTCTGCTTACTATAAAAACTGGACGGTCCACCCATCCCGCGTTTTCTTATATATCTTTATATATACTTCCAAGTTGACCCAGCTGCCAAGAGAAGTTGGCCTCTACCTTGTCAATTACTGTCTCTCTTTGGGCTCTTTCTGCCCGTTTCGATCTCCAGACTCTATTTCTAGCTTCTACTCTCGACTCTTTTCAGATGCCACACTTTCTCTCGAGTCACGCAACACCTTTGAAACAAAATAGGTATGCCCACCTTTTCTTTTTTTTTTTTTTTTTTTTTTTTTGTAGTTTCCTATTCTCTCTGGTAGTTCTCCCCCATATCTCTATATCCTTAAGCTTCCTTCTCTCTATATTTCCCTTCCATTGTCCCACCTGGAATTTTGTCTTGCGCTTATGGTCTAAAAGGAGGGGGGTTAGTGTGTCGCTGATTTTTCCTTTTCTCCCCTTTCCTTTTCCTTTCCTTTTCTTTTTTTTTCTCTTACACTTTCTATTTTTTTCTCACTAACTTGCATAGCTTCTGATCTTTGCACTTCTTGATTCTATTTCTCTTCTATGCACACTTGTGGAATTGCGAGAGCGGGTTGATTTATACAGGTAAGGAAGGTCGAGAGAGTAAGCAGTGTCCATTTCCTACACTAAAATCTATAAAGTAGTTTCAAAAGGGTTGCAATTGGAAGTTTGGTCGCCCCCATGAGCAATGTTCCTTCAGACAAGACAGCCGACGGGACAGCCCCGGTATCAGAACAGGGTTGGTTCTTCCTTTCATTCGTTCAAGCGTAGATTGACTAACTCTCTTCCCAGCACCTCCTGCTTCAGCGCGACCCAATGTCAGACATCATTCCAGCTTTGCAGAGGCTCGATATGGAACCGCCTCTTCTCCCTTAAATATGGGTATGGGATACCCCATCCCAAGCCATCATTTACAAGACTCTCCATATGATCACCAGTCAATGCATCAGTATCCGGCAGCCGGGCAAGGCATGATGTATCCTATGCCAATGCCTCCGTATGGACACAACCCCGGCATGGTGTACGGCATGCCTTACCCAGCTTATCCACCCTATGCGATCCCTCAACGTGGAACTCATTACCAGCCGCATGGAACCCAAATGCAAAACCTCAGTCCCGGGCAAATATCTCCATATGGCTCAGGCTATTACCCTCATTCGCCATACGGTTCCCCTTATGGACATGGAGTGTCTGCTAGTCAAATGCCGCAGGCTGCATCTCCAGTCCGCACTAACACGAGCTCGCCATCCAAACCGGGATCTTTGCGCAAAGAGGCCGATAAACGAATGTCGGAATTAGACTACGACGTCTCAAAGACCATCGTGGATGGATCGAATCCTATGAAATTAGTGCCACCCCAACCGCTCCTCTCTGGTGAGCTTTTGTTTTATTTTTTTATTTTTTTATTATTTTTTTCCCGGACCTTTCGCCTTGAAACCGTTATTAACCTGCAATTCATCTAAAGACAATAGTTCCCCTTCGCAATCAGCTCCGACCGCCCCGAGTACCCCACGAGGACCACCCCGAAAGCCCAAGCAATCCGGTCACGCGCTCTGGGTCGGAAATCTTCCCCCAGGAGCCAATGTCGTGGATCTCAAGGATCACTTTTCACAAGAGGCAACAAACGACATCGAAAGTGTTTTCCTCATATCCAAAAGTAATTGTGCGTTCGTGAATTACAAGTCGGCTACCGCCTGTGTCGCAGCGTTGGCGAGATTTCACGACTCCCGATTCCAGGGTGTGCGTGTTGTCTGTCGATTGCGAACGGGGTTTACTGCTCCGGGGTCCGGATCTGTAGGTGCAGGTCCCGTGGCGAATCATGCTCCTCGGCCACGACTGGAGGATATTGCTACCGGCACCGCTACTGCTACGGCTACTATTACAGCTACTACGGACGAGGAACACTCAGTTACCCCGGAGCTCAGCTCGCCAGCGCCCGCTACGGGTAACTACCCACCCCCGGGCCGGCTGGTAGATCGGTACTTTATTGTGAAAAGCTTGACGGTGGAGGATCTCGAGCTGAGCAAGCAAAGTGGCATTTGGGCTACGCAGTCGCACAATGAGGCGGCGATGAATCAGGCTTTTGAGGTAAGTATAGACCTGTATACTCAATGGCCGAGGCTGACCTTTGCCCAGACCACCGACTACGTCTATTTGATCTTCTCCGCCAACAAATCGGGCGAGTATTTTGGATACGCGCGTATGATGTCACCAATCAGCGATGATGAAGAACTCGCCTTAGAGATGCCATCTCGGCCCGATCCCCCGCCCGGGCCCGACGAGCTCGACGTGACCCTGACAGCGGCGACTTCGACAGCACCCCAAGGCCGAATCATCGATGATTCGGTGCGGGGTACTATATTCTGGGAAGTCGAGTCGTCGGAAGATGAGAACGACGCCGCTAGCGAGAAGAGTGTGGAGAAGATCATCGAGCCCGAGGATCCGGAAGAGGGCCAAACATTTGGTAAACCGTTCCGCATTCAATGGATTTCAACAGAGCGAGTGCCCTTTCAGCGCACTCGTGGTCTTCGTAACCCTTGGAACGCGAATCGGGAAATCAAAATCGCTCGTGATGGCACTGAAATCGAGCCAACGATTGGCCGTAAGCTGATTCAATTGTTTCACTTGCCTTGAATTTCCCGATTTCTCGGTTTCCTAACTTGGGAAAGATCTGCTCCGTCTCTTCTCTGTGTGGTTATCAATCTGCAGCCTGTTTTCCTATCCTATAATGGCAGATATCGACGAAGGGGATACAGGAACAAAGTAAGGCTTAGGATTTCTGGTTTAGTGCCCAGGAATTCAGATATCCAGCACATATATAAAACACACTTTACACTGTATGGGAAACGAGCAATACACACGATGTGCCTCTATATTCATATAGTTACCTCTGGACTACGAATACTTCCCCTCTTTTCTGCAGGGATTGGTGTTTTGCACGGATACCCCTCTGTAAGCTTGGATTATTGTGTTATATAGTGTAAGATCAATGGTATATCCCATGTCCCATATATGGATATCCTTATCTAGCCTTACATAGCCTTATATAAGCTTATATAGTGTACCAAGATTCATTTGGGCATTCCACCTAGTAACTATTCAGCGATTTTTAACCAATTATAGTCAATTATAATAACAGTAAGCTATCAATTCAACCAATCAAGTCAAATTACCTAAATCCAAAATCCAACATGACATCACGTGGACACACTCTCTCCACTTAACGCCACTTTCCCCAGATAATGTGATGCTTAGCTTTCTTCTAGCGAACCTCACTATTTCCCACTTTTCTTTCTTCTCTTCTCTTCTAACTTCTAACTTCCTCTCTCTAGACACTTCTGTTTCACCTGAACTCATTTCAATATTTCAATTCATTATCTCTGCCATTACTCCCTTCCACCTTCCATCTTCCACCTTCCATCTTCCACCTTCCAAGTTGAGATCATACCACTCTCTCCTTGGATATCGCTCTATTCTCCAATATTCTATTCTATGAGAAGGGCGGCTAGTCCGTCCGAAAATTCGTGTTCTCTCAGTTCAGACCCTCCTTCATCTGACAATGTCTAACGATCGTACCTCCCCCATCTCGGTTCCAAATGCGGAGAATCGTCCACGTCGTGGTTCCATCGCCGACATATTCTCCAAGCCGAGCAACCCATCCAACCCCCAGGCTACCCAACAGTCCAACCAGCGTCGGCTATCAATCACCACGCTAGGACTCTCCGGTTCCCCCACCCAGACATCAGCCTTCGGTGGCAACCGCAACTTCCGTCGAGGTAGCCTATCGAGCTCAATGGGCTCCAATGTCCCAGCCGAAGATGCTCTCGAGGACGAGCAAGGAACAGAAACCTCGCCCAACTCGCAGTTCGCGAGACGTGTCTCCTTTGGTGCGCAGGCCCTGCGGGATGCTCGTGTAGGAAGCATAGGCAATGGTAGAAACTACCCCCCTCCGTCTGCTGTAGGCCCGCGCCGTTCCCCTCCGGCTGGCTCAGCCCTCGCTGCTACCCGATCTTCCGCAAGTACTTCAACGTCTCCTCTGGATGAGAGATCTAACGCATCACGCCGACCCTTAGGCGAAGGTTTTAACTGGTCAGAGGCCCTCCGCTCTCGTGCCGAGCGTGCCCCTTCCATCGGCGGCCCTATCTCCCCGCAGGCAGCCCAGCGTTCCGGTTACCACCAGCGTGCCGCTTCCATCGCATCTATGGAGCAGCCTAGCCGGGAAATGCCCCGTCAGCCTAAGCAGAATAAGCCAGACTTCTTCCAGGAGAAGATCTTGCGAGGTGACTTCATGGACTAGAGATCAATTCTCGCCACTTTCCAAGGGAAGTATATCCTGATTAGTGCTACTGGGCCCCTCTGGCTTCTTTTTTTTTACTTTTACTCTTTCTGCATTCGCCAAAAGTCTCAACGGGCTTATATCATTTCTGGGTTTCCATCCGCTCGATGTGTCTTCCCAGCTTTTTCCTCTTTCTGCAAATAGGTGGAATATGTATGAAAATGTTCCATGGATGGATCATCAACTTCTTTTTTTCCCTTTTTTTTTTCAGCCCTGGGATCGGCGTTTTTGTATTTCTGGGCCTTTCTCCTTAACCCATCCTGGTGATGATGGTTTTACTCTTATGACTACCAAATTGACACCCACTGGTCACTGGTTATTGGACTATGAATATTATTTTGAAAAACTCTCTATCTCTTCTGTTCTTTTCAGTATAAAACATATATACACTGAACTTCCCCCGTATGTTCATTACTTCCCAATATTTCCAATATCGCACAAACTTCCCCCCTACCATTCGGACCATATACAGCCCACCACTTCATTCCTTCGTGTCACCCCCAGCCTCTCAAGAGAAATGGGAAGAAGGTCCAGCCCCAGCATCATCGGCAGTCTCAGCATGTGAATGTCCAGGCACCTCCGCCGCCTTCTTGCTGGCCGAACTCTCCTCTTCCTTGTTATACTTCTTCGCAACCTTCCGATCCAGAAGCTGATCGGTCGTGAGCCGATTCTCCGGCTCCGGCGGCTTCCACTTGCTGCTCTTCCACGGTGGTACACGCATGATATACATCATATCCATCTCCTCAAGGGTCTTATCCTTACCCTCGATGACAAAGAAGTAAACAATAATCACCGCAAAGAACAAGCACCCGGCAAACACGTACCCATACGCAAAGTCAATATCACCGGTGATAAACGGCGTGAAGAATCCAATCAGGAAATTCCACAGCCAGTTCGACGCAGTCGCCATCGCCATAGCACGTGCCCGGTATCGTGATGGATACAGCTCGGCCACAATCGCCCACACCATGGGGCCCCACGTCATGGCAAACCCAGTGATGAACAGACACGCAAATACAACCATCGCTTTGCCCGCTCCAGGCGTGTTACGTGGCGTATCCACGTCAAGCGAGAAGTGGCCCACAGATGCAAATACCATAAAGCAGACGAACATCCAGATCCCACCGGCGATCAGAGACTTGCGTCGTCCGAAGTGCTCGATCACGTATAGTCCGCCGAATGTGGTGCCGAAATTGACACCTCCAAGGATCATCTGCGTCACGTACGTGTTACTGATTCCCGCCCCGTTGAAGATCACCGTTCCCTAGATCAGATTAGCCCAGCTTGACTTGTATTACATTATACCGTCGAAAAAGCACTCACATAGTAGAAGAAGTAGTTGGCACCTGTCAACTGCTGCAGGGCTTGAAGCACAACGCCAAGGATGATGCGATACATCATGCGTGGCGCCTTAAACATTTCAAACCAGCCGCGCAGCCCGCCTCGCGCTCCCTCCTCGGCATCCAGCTGTTCCTGGATCTCGGCAATCTCATGCACAATCACCCGGTGATTTTCAGGTACGCCGTACAGCTTCGACATGGTGCGCCGTGCGCGGTCCACGCGGTTATGTCGGTAGTCGAAGCGAGGGCTTTCCGGGAAGAGGAGGATGCCGGTTCCAAGAACGAGAGACCACAGGAAGGTGATGCCGAGTGTGATTCGCCATGATGCGGTGCTGTCCATGTGTTCTGTGCCGAAGTTGATGCAGTATGCGACGAAGATGCCCAATGTTACGAATAATTGGTAGGAGCTAAGGTTGGGTTAGGGTTATTGGCGTGTATTGCAATGTTGAGTGTTGGGTTATTACTTACCACACCATCGCTCCTCGGATGTGTCGTGGTGCGATCTCGCCCTGGTACATGGGCACAAGTAGTGAGCATGCTCCGACACCGAATCCGGTTACGAATCGGCCCATCATGAACTGGTACCATTTTCCTGCTGGTGAGGAGATCTGGATTATCAGCCCGACATCGAGGATAATACACCAGAAGAAGATGGACCACTTTCGGCCAATTCGGTCGGTCAATGGTCCGGCGAGGAGAGCTCCTATCAATGTACCGATGGAGAGCTGGAACGTGTTAGATTTTCATTCACAACTTGTCAAAAGACATGAAACGATGTCCACTCACCATGGAAACAATCAATCCAGACCGGACATTGCTAAAGTGATATGTCCCATCGGGCTTCAGCTGCGCAAATCGCTGCTTGAAGTTCCTCATCTCTAAAAAGCCCGAGATCTGGCCAGTATCATATCCAAAGATAATACCACCAATCGACACAAACGCGCCTAGCAACAGAGACCTCCATGTTACCCATGGCACACGCGACTCATCCAGAGTGGTGCCTCTCTTCTCGCTCTCGCGATCTACCGCTGACTCCCCCGACAAGTCCGTCAATGGCGGTGACTTGGACTTGCTGAGAAATGGGATTTTCATCCTGGAGATGGGAGATTGGAGGTGTTAATCCAGGTCTGGGTTAGGGTTTGGGGTTAGAAGGTCCGGAAATCATGCCCAAGGCTGTCTTGCACATTATAAAGAGCTGGCCTAGGTCGAGTGTCTTTGCATCGTCATATTGCCACTTCCGGAACAGTTCTCGGACCTAGTACGATGGATCGTCATGCATTGAATGCGCCACTATGTTTCAATTGATGTATATATGTAAGATATCACGATCATAGTTGTGATTTTTGGGTATTGATGTATAATTTACACATCTTCATCAGATATCTTCTATCCTATTTATGTAAATATGTTTTATATAAAATCAGACATTGGTATACATGTCCGGGGAACCCGGTATGTCGTGTCGAGGTCGTGACGTCATATACTTTTTTTGAAAAAAAAAAAACTCCCCCAATAAGAGGGAGGATCATTGGGGGTTATGTGGATTGAAACTGAACTGATACTAAGACAGTAGAATGGAAGTAGAAATATATTAAAAATGCAGTAAAGTTAAGCAAACTGGCTAATGTAATAACACACCTAGTAAGGAATCCCGTTCGTCATCAATTGGAACTGATCATAGCCCTTAGTGGACACGCTCATGTACGACTTGCGCACAAGTTCCCGCATGTATTCGGCTGCATCACGCTCGCTCTTGTCTAACACAAACCGGTCACGGAAATTCTTCAGAGTCTCGGGCTTGAAGCATGGAAGACCACTGTCTAGCATGAGGGAGACAATATGGGCCAGCTTTGTGCTATACGGGCGAGATGCAAGGAATGCCTTCACCACTAATGACTCGAACCATCGGTATGGCTGCGTGTTGGTCGGGTTATGGGAGCTGCCTGGTAGGTTGATACCCGAGTTGCCGCCCTGATGATGAGCTGGGTCATGGGTTCCACTCATGACGGCGACCATCTCGGAGGTCAACTTGAACGGCGCACGCTCGAATCGCACTCCACCGGGCGCAATATCGAAGCAGAATCCGAAGTCAATATGGATGATATGGCCGGCGTCATCAATCATGATATTTCCGTTGTGTCGGTCTTTGAACTGCAGCAGGTAAGAGATGACTGAGTAGGCGGCCATACTCTTGACAAAGTTGGTGCGCGCTTCTTGGAATCGGATAGAGTCCTCGCCTCCGTATTTCGACACGAAATAGTCATATAGCCCGTTGACGGCTTCGCGGCCGAGCATGTCCCGAGAAATGGAGTTGGGAAGCACATCAATCACACCACAGCCAGGTGCTGTCGAAGTCACCCGGTAAGGGTAGACCCAAACGTCTAGACCAATACTGGTAAAGATGCTCCTGAAGGCTGCAATCATCTGCAGAGCAAGCATGTCCTGACGACAGTCGTCACCGACCTTGAAGATGGCTGACTGCCATACTTCATATGTCTCCTGCTCAGGCTCGGAATGGTTCGTCAATTGGCGTTGGTGGTGGTGGTGGTGGTCACCGGAGTTAGCCTCAGCCTTTTCAATTGATCGCGGCCTTGTCTTCTGGATCCGGAAGGTCGCCATATAAGGCGCCTTTGCGTGACTTTGCAAAGGCTTACCAGACTTGCGGTCGATACCGACGACCACGCCGTCAGGGTTGCTGGGAAGGTACACTCCAACTTCCACCTTGATCTTACGCAGCTCTTCCTCAATCTTCTCCTTCTTCTCGGGTTTACTCCTCTTGATATAGGGTCGAAGTTTGCCGGAAACACCCGTGACTTCATTGAAGAACGAAAATTCTCTCTCATAGAAGGCACGCTCATCGTCCGAGAAGCTTGAGATCAAGTTATCTAGGAAACGGTCGAGTGTATCCTTGATAGGGTCCGGCTGTCGAGGCAGTATGTTAGCTAACGGTGATCAAGCTTAGACAATATAAATACTTACGATTTGAGAATCTTCGTCCTTGAAGGAGTTGGCCTTCATGTTCCAAATAACCTGGTGAGCGAACAGTTGAGACAACTTGGCTGTTTCGAGAATGTAGCGGTCTACATAACCCAGAGCATCGAAGCGCAGGGCCTGAACGAGCTGTGGCACAAAGTAGAATCGAACATCCATCGAATAGCTCTCCAACGCCCGCATCGCGTACTGCAAGATGTAAGGATGGTTGCCGTAAGCGGGCATGAAGTATGTAATGGCCTCCGTAGGAGTAACGGGAGCCCAGTATAGCATGTACTTCAACTGGGGACCGACATCAGCAGGTAGGCAGTTGTCAAACATGATCTCCAGAGCGCTTGGCTCTTCAATAACCTTCTCGGGGAAATTGAGTATCAATGATCTAACATCGGCTTGCATTTTGGGTGAGGGGAACCGGGCGGCCATCTGAATAGCCAACCCTGCATTTTCCGCCCAGGCAAGCCGAAGTAAATATACGGGGCTTTCATCTGGATTCTTGCCTCCGATCGAAGGCATGTGATGCTTTCGCTCCGGTTCCAGGGGGAAGAGCCAAACTCGAAGGCGGGATCGTTCGTTCTCCACGAGTATTTGAAGCAGGTCTTGTTTGGCCTGTAAAGACTTGTATGACCCTTGCGCATGGGCAGCGATACCTGAAACACCTCGTAAAGCCGCAGTCACCTCGCTAAGAATTCTGTCCTCTGCCTTAATCTGTAGCCGATTGCCTCCGAATGACCACATTGGAGGGTGCTTGAACCAACTCAAAGCAGCAGACAGAATCTGGTCCTTGAGTTTCCAAGATGTGCCACTATTGCGGGGGCTGAGATGTCTTAGAACCTTGAGACCGAGGAGCACAATGCGGAAATGGATTTCTCTCGCCAATGGATGGCCTTTAGTTTTTGAGAGCCCAACAACGGTACTGCCAATCAAGCGATAAAACAACTGTTGATCTTGCAGATTTCCTAGGCGGATTGCATTGAAATGGCTCTCGAAGAAATGAAGAACTCGCAGGTGCGGCGAGAGATTGTCTTGAGCTTTTTGCTGCATGCGAAGCATAAGGTCTTTATCAGTTGGCAAAAGTTCAATCTTAGTATGCAGTGGATCAAGATATTCAAAGGTAGGATCGAATAATCCTTTGCGGCGCTTCATGCTTCTCTCCCAAGCCTCGATCACCTCGCATAGGATCCGTGGCTCGGTGCTTGGATTCTCGTGGATGACTCCAAGCCAAAGAGATACACCAAGTTTGACTGTCTCCTTGGTGAAAATCTGGAAAGGCAATGCAACCAAGTAGTGAACAACGGAGAGTCGTGGCCTGCTGGTGCTGCAAATAAGTCCCGCGGCTTGCCGAAGGACATCCCTGACCTCCACAAGGGGAATCTCCTCGCCAGCAATGCTCTGCGCATATAAACGAGAGAGGGTCTCTTCCAAAGAATCAGCGGACTCAGGCAAAGTATTAAAACGAGGCTGTTCAACATAGCCGCTACAATTATCCCCTTTCAACCCGCCCAGAGATACCATCTCTGGACGTCTGTACTTCTGGCGTGTCGTGTATAGTGCCATGAAATCAGATGCGACATTGAAGTCGCTGCTACCGTGGCGGTCAATGGACCCAAGCCGTGGGTCACTTTGTGGGATAAGAGAGCCCATTTCAAGAGCGAATGAACGTCCCATCGAAATGTGTCCATAGCCACCGTCATCGTCGTATTCGGAAAGATAGGTTTGGAGTAGCCCTTTGACATCTAACGGGGCAATATTCAAAACGGTTGTTACCCAGGTCCTGGCTCGTCCCTGGAACCGATTCAGAGTCGTCCTTCTCAACGCGTAGTTGTCGGGTAATTCGACCTTGACAATACCCATGGGAGACACCAAGGATGGCTTCCACTCAAACTCATCGAGTTCACCTTGAAGACAGGAAGACCACATGACGGTCAGAATCTCAAGCAAAGCAAAGAGGGAATGCTTTTCGCACAAAGCAGAAGGGCATTCGCGAATGATTTTGTCTGCACATTGCGCCGCAATACTTTGAACCCTTTCAATACGATGACAGCAAGCCACCAGGAATCCGGCAAGCTGCTTAGACAGGTGGGGGGTAGAGAAGTCATCGTGCTCTCCAGAAAGCGTAAGAGACAGATAACACGTAACCGCTTTGTCTGCAACAGCATTCATGCACACGACCATCTCCGGAGTGGCCAAGGCTGGGTCAAGGAAATAACTGAGCGTCTTGGTAGAGTCCCCTGAAGAGGCACGGAGGCTCTCGACCAAGACCACAGCGTTAAGAAACACCGCTCTTGAATAGTCCAATCTCTTGATATCGGATTCTCGGCCAGGGAGTTCAGAAATCAATGCTTTCTTCTGCTCCATGGCTCGTTGCGGTCCTGTCCCGCGCCTGAGAACCGTATTCAATTCCACATCGCTCTCTAGGGAGTCCATATGGTTCTCTGCAACCAAAGGAGGAGAATGATGTGCGAGAAGGCGGAGTTCCTTCTCGTACCGTTGGGCAACACTGGAGCTGAGGGATATTCCATGGATGGCGATATTAAACCAAGCATCTCGGAACAGAGTCAGAACGGCTTCATCGTACTCCAAAGGCGGTCGGGAAGCCCCAGTAGAACTGCCATTGGAAGACACGAGCAGAGCTAGCGGTTTCAGGAGGGGGGTGATATCATCCGCGGCAAAAATAATCTCCTTGTGCCGCTCATATTCAAGGTCTGGCACATCACCCTTATTGATAATGCTCTCAAGCAAATGGACCAGATAAAGCCTGTGAAGCGGTGAATCTTGATCCAACGTAACCGAGAGGTAAGCCATGGCGCATTGAACAGCATCAGAGACGGTGTTCAGTCCTTTGTTAACACCATCAAGGTATATACGTGCATAGAACTTCAATAGAAGCTGGAACTCTGCTTGTCCGCCGCTCAAAGCAAGAACTGCAGTTTCCTGGATGATAAAGGCATCAACTGCGACATTGAGCTTGCCAATCTTTTGCAGAAGCATAGACTGGGCCAATGCACTGATTTTGCCATCGTTGCAATTAGTTGCAACCGTCACGATGGCATGAATGACATTCCTGTACGTGATAGTGTCATCTTCACCATTTGCCGAGAGAGAAGCCTGGCTTGAATTTTTTGGGTACGCCTCGAGGTTCATCCCGGGCCCGGTATGATCTCCAACGAGTTGGTCTTGGCTAGATTGGTCCACATTCGTGCTCGGGCTTAGAGAATTACCAAGTGAATAAAGTGTAGTAATCACAGCGTCCTCGGAAAGAATAGTCAGGATCTGAGCGAGGCACCGAGAAGCGACGGCAATGGTGGAGCGAGCCGACACACCTCCTTGGGCCAGGAATCTCAAAAGGCAGCGTCTTCCAATAGATGCACCGTTTGAAGACATTCTTGCAAGAATGGCGGTACACTTCAGTACTGTCACAGACAGTTCCACGTTTGACATTTGCTGGGAGTCAAGCAGTGTATCCTCGAGCCAGGATAGCAGTACTTCGTTGTTGGCTGCATCTTCTCCAAGAATCACGCAGTTAAGGAAGCCTACCAGGGCATGTCCCTTAACAGAGAAAGCAAGGTGCTGTTGCCAAGGAGACCCGACTTGCAGGTAGTCGGAGCCATCCTCTAGCAAGTGAATTTCCTCACTAATGATATCCGTGACGCGCTCGACCAGAGAGATATCCGCCTCGTCATAGCTCTTGGCAATACCAACGCCAGTCATGTAATCATCCAAGAGTTGCTCATCGGTCAGATGCTGGAACCCGATCAGAGAGGCTGCGCATGATTTCACAAAGCGCATATATCCTTCTTGTACAAGCATAGCACCTAATGGGCGACCATGAGCAGCGTAACGACGGGTGTATTTTCTCCAGTCTTTAAAAGCATGCTCCGCGATGTTTGCATTGCGGAGAGTGGACGAAGCTGTCTCAACTGCGATTAGGAAAGGCTCGGACAGCATCCCACGCAGATGATCGACAATATGTAACTTTTCACTGGCGTGCCAGATAGAAGTGTATTCAGCGGAGGCTTCCATAAACCCAACAAGGGAAACAGCAATTGACAAGACGGCAACAGATTCATGTATAACGCCCTGTCGCCCGGCCTCGGATCTAGAGTATTGGAAAGGTGTGACCGCATTGATAGCCTCGGCACAGTTATTCAGATATCCATCCACAGACTTGAGGGCCGTCTGTCGCAAGTCTGGATACTTAGTTCCCAATGATAGAAGCGCGAGAGTCAGGTTGTTCGTGAGAGTCTCCCAAGGCGACGGCTTTACGCCATGGAGGAAGGGCGAGGACCGAAATAGCTGGCTGTGGGATTCCGGCAGGTATCGAGAGAGTTGCAATGCCAACTGAGCAGCATTTTCTGGATCGTTCACCGAGGAAGCCGCCTTGCACAGAGCCAGGAGAACATCTAGTTCGCGGATTCCCTGTCTAAACATTAGCCCGTACTCACTACAGTACCGGGGGCCGGCAGAGATGAAGTGACCCACCATTGGAATCTGGGATGTTGGGGCCTGCTGCTTCAAGACTCCATTCAAATCACCATTCAGCTCTGAAGTTGATTGAGACTGCTCGGCGAGGCGAGCGAGCTCTGACCCATCTCCATCGCGAGCAGATGCCTCAACTGCCAAAGCAGCGAGCTTTTGGAAAGCGAAACGTCTGATTCCACCCGAGAGGCTTTGATTATCCATTAGCATGATGCGAAAATATTGAATAATCCCACATACCCGTCCATTGTGAAGAACCTAAGGGCCTAAAGTTGAGAAATGGGGGAAACCTGGAGAATGAGGTCAGGGGACAGCACGTGTTTTGAGACACGAACCTAGGTCCGACCACTCTAGGGCTATATATTTTGTTGATAGGATTACTATACTCTATAATTTATATATTATATTATTTACAGATAAGTTTTAGGACAATATATAAAAATATATTATTTCTAAACATAGATAGATAGTCGTACTTGCCCTTGACAGTTTTTTGAGGCGGAGAGAGGGGAGAGAGCTTTCTCCAGACTCTTTCCCCCCCCCCAAAACAAAAGCTATAGAACTATTCTCCCGCATATCATTCTTCGTTATTCCCTTTTTTTTTAATATCTTCGTATTTCATCAGTACAGAATCAAAAGTATCTGTATTGACGTTCCTGCCATTGTTCATTGTTGAATTGACCGATAGCTATCGCTAATTGGTCTGAAATCCTCTCCAGTCAGCGTAATAACAGCCCTGTGTTATGACCCCCCGTGAGAAAAGCTCGCTCAAGCGAGGAAGGGTATGTTTTATTCCAATTGACGCCACTCATTTGCTTACAAATGTTACTATAGGCTACTGTGGATGCAGATTCACAAGACCAAAAGAAACCTCGACGCTCTCAAAGAATCTCGAGTCAAGTCCAACAAGATACACCAGTCGATTTGGACTACTTGCCAACCCCAGTCACCGGTCCTCGATCTGCTGCCACGGAGAGTCGGAACGAGCTTACTGTCACACCCCCTGAAAGCCCTCGCAACAACCATCAACAAATCTCATCCCAACCCGAATTAACACACGCGATTTCCTCGCCAGCGTTCGAGGATACTCAGGCGCTTTCACAGTTTGTGTATCCACCCAGAGCATTCGCAGATGAGGTGAAGGATGAGGACGCAGAAGGGGTCTGGGGCTACCTGCTACCACTGGATGAGAACGGGAATGGCCCACTTGTGCTGAGGAAGCGCGATGATTGCGATAATGGTGATGGTATTGCCAAATCCAAGGGAACAAAGGCCCAAAAATCCAAGAGTGCCAAGTCGCCAGGTGCCTTCTTGGTCGGCCGTCATCCTGAGTGTGGTAAGTGATAGCTTGGTGGTTATCGAGTGTTTGTGCTGACCATAGTCAGATCGCGTCCTTGAAATTCCCACAATTTCAAACCGACACTTCCTCATTTTTGCTGAAAAGAAGAAGGGCGACATAGTTGCTGTGCTGGAGGATCTCTCTAGCAATGGAACATTTGTCAATGATGCCATTGTTGGGCGTAACAAGCACCGAGAACTGGAAGACGGCGATGAAGTTTCAATTCTGAATGAAGCTCGTTTTGTCTTCCGCTACCCCCGTACTCGGGAAACGAATGGTTTCCGTCAGCAATACCGGATTCTCAAGCAGCTCGGCAAAGGTCACTTTGCAACCGTTTATCTGTGTGCTGAACGATCTACCGGAGACAAGTATGCAGTCAAAGTCTTTGAAAGACGCCTCGGTGACTCGCAAAAATCACAGAACGACAATGCTTTGCAGCAAGAGATTGCGCTGTTGATGGGCGTTCATCATCCGAATTTACTGTGTCTCAAGGAACCCTTTGATGAAAGCGATGGCGCTTATTTGGTACTTGAATTGGCACCCGAGGGAGAACTGTTCAACTGGATTGTGAACAATCAGAAAATGACCGAAAATGAAACTCGTGGTGTGTTCCGCCAACTGTTTGATGGATTGAAATATCTGGTATGCATATCAAAGGTTCACATATACAGTACTGGGTCGGCTAACATGCCATCAGCACGAACGAGGAATTGTGCATCGAGATATCAAGCCGGAAAATATTCTGGTTGCAGACAGGGATTTGAATGTGAAATTGGGTGACTTTGGGCTGGCTAAAATTATTGGGGAAGAATCTTTCACGACCACCCTGTAAGTGGAAGTTTGTCCGCGTCAATGTGAATGCTCGCTAACGTCTGTTTCCAGCTGTGGTACACCGAGTTGTAAGTCACATAAAACATGGGACCTTGAACCCTCAGTGTAGGTACTAATTTCGCAGACGTTGCCCCGGAGATTTTGCAAGATACCCGCCACCGAAAATACACCAAGGCTGTGGACGTATGGTCCCTTGGTGTAGTTCTCTACATCTGTCTCTGTGGATTCCCGCCGTTCTCGGATGAACTGAACACCCCAGACAACCCATTGACTCTCGCGCAACAGATCAAGATGGGCAAATTCGACTATCCGTCACCGTACTGGGATTCCGTTGGCGACCCCGCTCTGGACCTAATCGACAGGATGCTTACTGTGGATGTCAACAAGAGAATCACGGTGGATGAGTGTCTTGATCATCCTTGGATGACTGGAAAGTACCCGAGTGTCACTGACAGCACAGATGGGCTGACAGGGGCTCTTGGTAAACTGGACTTTTCTAAGCGCAAGTTCAAGCGAGAGCGGACCTTGTTGAGCAGCATCAACGATGCTCACTTCAGCGAGCATGTCGAAGGCAGTGAGAAGCCGGTTAAAGTATTCCGAAATGAAGCCGGGAAACGTGTCCACAATCGACCAGCCAAGGTGTCCCGTGAAGTCTCACCCAGTGGCAATCGGGCCCCGAAAGATTTCATCCACATTGGGGAGCGAGGTGATCCTACCTTGTACGACAATTAAGGGGTACTAATTTGTACTTTTATTCTTATTATGGGCTATCATTAGGGCAATAGGATTCATGTATAGTTAGGTCAAAATCAGGGGAATACATGTACAACGACAAACATCTTGTGTAGATACTAGAAGAGAGTAGTTCATAATTAATAGTCAATGGTTAATAGTTAATAGTTAAGAGGGAGGACAATATTGTAGTTAAAATCTCAACGGGAACCCCTTGACCGGAGTGGCGTGATGTGGCTATTTACTAATTTAGCCAGAAATAAGAAATAATCATAAAATTTACATAGAATAGACATAAAATAGAACATAAAATAGGAGTAACAGAGTATTAAAAAGAAAAGAAAATAACTTACGATTTTATATGGCTCTTCTAGACCAGGGGCGGGTCTCTCTCTCTCGCCGAATGATATCGGACTTAATTATTTTCCTTCGCCTCCTGTTTTAATCTTCGACATCTCTCTGTGAATTGGAGGCTAAAGGGGTTATAGGGTCATTGTGAGCCCATTTTCTTTTTCTCTTCTCTTTAACTCTCTCTCTTTTGCTTCTGGACAACATGGGCCTCTTCTCAAGTTTCCTCGCAACCTTCTGTGAGCACTGCTCAACCCAGTCAATCTACACTTTGATTAGTGTTGGAGCACTGTCATTCATCGCGCTATCGGTCGTGATCAATGTGCTACGCCAGCTCTTCTTCAAGAATGCCCATGAGCCCCCCGTGGTCTTCCACTGGTTCCCCTTTGTTGGAAGCACCATCAGCTATGGCATAGACCCGTACACGTTCTTCAACAATGCTCGCGCAAAGGTGTGTCAATCGCAGATGTGTTGGCCCACAGAAGAAGCAATTGCTAATTTAGGGGGTTTTAAACCCTGGTAGTATGGCGATATCTTCACTTTCGTTCTCCTGGGCAAGAAGACCACCGTCTACCTGGGCACCAAGGGCAACGAGTTCATCCTCAATGGCAAGCTTCGTGATGTGAACGCCGAAGAGGTGTACTCTCCTCTTACCACCCCCGTCTTCGGTCGTCACGTTGTCTACGATTGCCCCAATGCCAAGCTCATGGAGCAGAAGAAGGTATGAAGGAATGGATTATACTACAAAGTCTGGCTACTGACCGCTGGATAGTTTGTCAAATTCGGTCTTACTTCCGAGGCACTTCGGTCTTATGTTCACTTGATCACCAATGAGGTCGATGACTTTGTGAAGAATTCCCCGGCTCTCCAGGACACCAAGGGTACTTTCAATGTTTCCAAGGTCATTGCCGAAATCACAATCTACACAGCATCCCGCTCGTTGCAAGGACAGGAAGTCCGCGATCGATTCGACTCGACTTTTGCTGAAATGTATCACGACCTCGATAAGGGTTTCGCTCCTATCAATTTCATGCTGCCATGGGCCCCGCTCCCCCACAACCGCAAGCGCGATGCTGCACAGAAGAAGCTGACTGAGACATACATGGATATCATCAAGGCGCGCCGCGCATCTGGCGAGAAGAAGGACTCCGAGGATATGGTCTGGAACTTGATGTCGTGCACCTACAAGAATGGCACCCCGATTCCCGATGAGGAAATTGCCCACATGATGATCGCGTTGCTTATGGCCGGCCAGCACTCTTCGTCCTCTACCGCTGCCTGGATTGTCCTGCGCTTGGCCACCTGCCCTGAGATTGTGGAGGAGCTTTACCAAGAACAACTCCAGATTCTGGGCTCTGATCTGCCTCCTCTCACCCACGAAGGGCTGCAGAAGCTCGACTTGCACTCCAAGGTGATCAAGGAAACCCTCCGTATCCACGCTCCTATCCACTCCATCATTCGCGCCGTCAAGAACCCCATGCCTGTGGAAGGCACTTCTTATGTTATCCCCACCACTCACAATGTCCTCTCTTCTCCCGGTGTTACCGCTCGTTCTCCAGAGTTCTTCCCCGAGCCTCTGAAGTGGAACCCCCACCGCTGGGATGAGGTTGACACTGAGACTACCAAGGAAGAGGATGAGGAGCAGATCGATTATGGTTATGGACTGGTTACCAAGGGCACCAACAGTCCTTACCTGCCGTTCGGTGCTGGTCGCCATCGCTGCATTGGTGAGCAGTTTGCCTATGTGCAGCTGGGCACAATCCTGGCTGCACTGGTGAGACATTTCAAGTTCTCCACGCCTAGCGCTGATGCACCCTTCCCCGATACGGATTATTCGGTAAGTAGTATTCTCTATCGTGTTCAACTTGGTGTTTAACTAACCATATTCTAGTCTCTCTTCTCTAAGCCCCTGGGTACATCGTTTGTTCAGTACGAGAAGCGTGGAGTCAAAGCGTGATCGGAGTTATGTTTCAGAAAAGATTCCCATTGACATTTTGATCACATTTTAATGCCCTGCATTGATGCCGCAAAAGGTTCGGACTGAACCTGAGCCAAGTTCACGAAATGGATTTGACAGCTCCTAGCATCATGGATTTCTTTCTTTCTTCACCTTGAGACGATTCTGCTGTATGAATATTCACTTCTCGCGACTTTTTGAATCGCATGTTTTCTCTAAATGTTTACATAGCTCAATCATATTATTTAATCATAGGAACACTTATCTCCAGAAAACAAAATACCAAAAAGAAATCATGATTGCAATAGTATAGCAATAGTATAGTACAGTTCGAATTTGAACATCCAGGCTCAACAAGAAATATGCATACACAAGGTGGTATTTCACCATTCAAATTCACGCCTTCTTCCTCTCATCCAGTCTCTTCTTGTTTTGAACCTCCCGGCGTCGTCGCTCACCGCCATCGACCTTCTGTCCCCGCCTATCCTCCCACATGCCCTCCTGGACCGAAATGGTAGCCGCAGTACCACTGGAACCCTTCAAAGGCTGGAGGAACGGGCCCATGGGCTGACAGCCACGGTGAATCTTCATGTGCGCAAATTTCTTGATCAGTTGCTTTTTGTTATACTGATATGTGGTGACATCGGGTGCCAGGTTGACAATAGCCTTCACCATGCCGGGTGACAGTGTAGCAGAAGAAGTTTGAACGGCCGCTTGTGCTTCTGGTGTTAGGCCTCTAGCATTAATGGGCACTTCAACAACCCGCAATTGTGCAACACCATCGACCACAGTCTCCAGGTCACCTCCAGGGCCGTACAGTCCATTCCTGAACTTCTCGCGCTTCCGGATAAGGTACCGTCGCTGGCGGGCCGGCTCAATGCCAGCTTGGCGGAGCTGGTTGGAGTTTAAAGTGAAAAGTTCTTCCCACGAGGGAATCTTGCTCGCTTGCTTGGACATTTCGCGACCGATCAGCGTAAGGAAGGTCTGGACGTCAGGAACGAAAGGGGTTGGAGATGGCACAGGCGGGGGCGCGTTCTTGTGGAGTGATCGAATGTATTGGTTGGAAATTGACACAGGCTTGAATAGGCGCGCTGTTAAGCTGCCTAGTGATGAATTGCGCATTGCCATAACGCTCATGGTGAAGATGTTGCGGGAAGAATGCTGCAAGCCCCGACTTTGTGGGTAACTCTGCCTTTTTTTTTGTTTTCCCGCAAAATCAGATTTGCAGTGATATCGATGAGGGGTGCTGCTGACAAGGCCGTTTAAATTAACAGGTTTCCAGCAGTTGCCGAGGAATTGGCTGGGGGGTGTTGACTGACTTAGAGAAATTTCGGGAGTCGCCAACAAAGTCCAGGATCAACAATACTCCGAGCCTATGGGGGGAAATGACATCGGCCGTGGTATTTCGATACTGCCCTCACCTCATATTTTGCTAAAGATGATCTCTTAATATTTATAGTAGCCACTAAATTTCTGTGGCTATTTCTTTTTTAAAATTCTTGTCGCTCTCTATAGTTTAACCTTGTGCTTCAAACCACTCTAACCATGGCACTCTCGCCCTTTGGCTCTCGTTCGCCATCCATGACTGTGCATTCCCCAAATACTGCAATCAGACTGAGAGCTACTGCACAGGAATCAGTTGCTGGTCCTGCAGCTGCAGCTGTGTCAAACCCTGTGCAGAGTGGGGATCGCGAACTCACCGAACAACTGAATATTGATGTCCGGGAACGATACGTCAAGGGTATTTGAACCATCTGCTCCATTGTCTTCTAAGGATATACTAACAGAGGACTAGACAAAAAAGTAGGTGAAGGTACATATGCCGTGGTATATGTTGGCCACCTCCGACATGATCCCTCGTCCCTCGTCGCGATCAAGAAGATCAAAGTCAATGCCGACTACAAGGATGGACTGGCTATGGATGCGGTTCGTGAAGTGAAATACCTTCAAGAGCTGAAGCATCCCAACATCATCGCCCTCCACGATGTTTTCTCGTCCAAGGACCAAAATCTCAGCTTGGTTCTTGAGTTTCTTCCCGGTGGAGATCTTGAGATGCTTATCAAAGATAGTGATATTCACTACGGTGTGGCCGATATCAAGGCCTGGATGGGGATGCTTGCCCGAGGTGTTTGGTGGTGCCATGAGAACTTTGTTCTCCACCGGGATATCAAACCTAACAACTTGCTGATCGCGTCAGACGGGGAGGTTAAATTGGCCGATTTTGGTCTCGCGAGATCCTTTGCCGATCCCCTATTCAACATGACGCATCAAGTCATCACTCGGTGGTATCGGCCCCCCGAGCTTCTCTACGGTGCACGACAATACTCCGGCGCGGTCGATATTTGGTCCATGGGGATGGTCTTTGCCGAGCTCCTGCTACGGGTACCATTTGTGGCGGGCAACACTGACCTGGATCAAACCTCCAAAATCTGTGAAGCGTTCGGTACACCAACGGAGGAGAATTGGCCTGGAGTCAGCAAATTACCCTACTACATTGCCACGGACAAGGCCCATTTGGTTCCGTTGCAAGGACGTGATTTCTTCATGCGACAATTCCCCACTGCAGGTCCGGTGGGCGCTGATCTGCTGATGTCGATGTGTGCGTTGGACCCACGCAAGCGCAGTACGGCTGTCCAGTGCCTACGACACAATTGGTGGACAATTGAACCCCGGCCGACTAAGAATGAAGATCTCCCACGGAAATCTGGGACTAAAAAGATGGGAGATGATTTGACTCGACGTGGTGGCGAGCTGGATGAGGGCATGTTCAAGAGTGCTGCCCGGCAACTGGATTTCGGGAAATAATACAAAAACAAACTACATATAAAAGACACACAAAAGGTTAATAATGATATTATTCGTTGTGGCGGCCCTAACTAGGCATAGCATTAGTATTTAGAGCGACTAGATCCAGGGCTGAAATTCAGGAATCGAGAAAATGGAATTTCATCAAGGAAGTGTCAGGATATTAAGGTCCCTTGCATTTTCTATGAGGGTAAGAGTTGTATTGTACTTCGGGGAGATATAGTTAGAGCTATACACGGGATGTAAATGAGGATCAGCAGTTTAATTTTAATTTAGGTCCTTATAACCGTGTAGTCGAACAGGAGTTCATCCCAAGACCTTTATAGGGAGAGAGTACTCCTTAAAAGGGGATCAGCTATCACCTCCGATCTCCCTTATGAGGAAATTGGGAAAGCAAATGAAGCTGAGGCATCTCCCCCTTTTTCCCTCGAACCTGAAACCTCTGGATGCTCTCAATTTCCCCTTCGATTTATAAAGGCGGTGTCCCCTTTTTCTTTTTCTTTTCTCATTTTCTCATTTTATAGAGGGATATAGAAGGAGAATAGTTTCCTAGTCCCTAGAGTGAAAGAGAGATATAAAAGACTATAAATGTATTTTAATAAAATTAAGTATATTATTATATAGCGTCCCTTTTCTCTGCGGGGATTTCACTTTCTTTTCTCTTTTAATCCTCTTTTTATCTCTCCACTTCCCCATTAACTCATTCTTCGATTCATCTTTGACTTTGAACTGGCATGGTCGCGTTCACTTAGATTTGTTTCGACACCATGGCCTCAATCTCATTGCCTCAGCCCTCGCTGTCACCAGTTCCACCTCCAACTGGATCATTACCCCCAATTCCCAAACCGCGAAAGTCAACATCCGACGCCCGAGCTGCATCCCCCTACCAGACCTCCAAATTACGGACCCCATCCAGCCCCAAACCATCGCTCAAATCGCCTCTAGCAACTTCAAACTCAACCTCCAATCTAAATGCTCGGTCAACTTCCGGGCGCACTCCGGGTAGTCCCGACAAATCTTTGCGCCGAACAATTAGTATCGCCTCGTTCCCTCAACCACCAAAAGCCAGTAGCCGTCCATCCACTGCATCATCGCTCTCTGGAATCCAAGGTGCTACTTCCAGTGTGCGACCCCAAAGAAGCTCACGACTGAGCACAGGAACTACAAGCAGCTATCGGAGCTCAAAAACTCCATCATTACTCAACGGTAGTGGAGAGGGTAAATTCATATCAAGTGGAGAAGCGCGAGATCCAGAGGCATCTCCAACCCACAGCAGAAGTTCTTCCGCCCAAGGTTCTTGTTCAACAAGTGCGACGACTTTTGAGGATGCAGATGATACGGGAAAACCAAGCTCTAAGCCAAAAGAGATCAAGGGGAATGTGCTCGTCAGCGTGCGCGTTCGTCCCGATAACAACAGCGGAGAGACTTCCCGAAACCATGGTGAATGGTCCATCGATAGCCGGCAAAGCCTCATCTCCTACCGTGGGAAAGAAGGAGGAGATTACTTTTATGGTGAGGACGATATTCCCTTATCCACTTGCCCACCGTAATTAACCGTTAAGCCAGATAATGTCTTTAATCCACAAGAAAACAACGCCAAGGTTTATGATTCGGCTGCTAAGCGTCTTGTCCGACGTGTCATGGAGGGTTATCATGGAACAGTCTTTGCATATGGTATGACGGGAACCGGAAAGACCTTCTCCATGCAGGGAACAGCCACTTCACCCGGTGTCATCCCACTCGCAATCACCGACATCTTTTCCTTCATCAGAGAGACCCCACATCGGGAGTTCTTGCTGCGGGTCAGCTATCTGGAAATCTACAACGAGAAGATCAACGATCTTCTTTCTGCTTCCGCTGCCAACGGCCCCGCGGGAGCCCCGCAGGAGGAGATCAAATTGAGAGAGGACAGCAAACGAGGAGTATATGCAACGCCCCTCAAGGAAGAGATCGTCCAGAGTCCGACACAACTCCTCCGTGTTATCGCCCGAGGTGACCATGCACGACGAACGAGCAGCACACAGTTCAATGCGCGCAGTTCTCGAAGTCACGCAGTGGTTCAGATCGTGGTCGAGAGTCGTGAGCGAGTGCCCTCCGGCAGCTCTCAAGATAAGCGTTCCGGGATCGCCCCGGGTGGCGTGCGGGTGTCAACCTTGAGTTTGATTGATCTGGCTGGCTCCGAACGTGCAGCGGATGATAAGGAACGCCGCACTGAAGGTGCTCATATCAATAAAAGTCTGCTCACTTTAGGCACCATCATCTCGCGACTGTCGGAAAACAAGGATAAGCAAGGGAATCCCACGGACCGCGATGGGAGGCATTTGCCTTACCGGGATAGCAAGTTGACTCGACTGCTGCAGCCAGCCTTGTCCGGCGGCTCGCTGGTGAGTATTCTGTGCACCATTCAATTCACGAGCGCGGTCAATTCGCATACAGGTGAAACTCTGAATACCATGAAATTTGCTGCGCGGGCGAAGAATAATATAGTCAGTCACGCCAAAAAGGCCGAGGAGGCATACGGCGGCGGTGGCGGTGATTCCGGAAGTCGGGTACTGCTTGAACGATACCGTATGGAGATCCAGGCTCTTCGCAGTCAGCTTGACACCCAGGCCAAATCCCAGGCAGAGAAGGAGCTCAAATGGGACGAGCAGCAGTATGAAAAGGAAGCACAGGCCCGTCACGAGGAACAGGTGTTGGAAATGCAGTTGGCTCGGACTGCGCTTAAAGAGCGGATCGAGCATCTCAATCGCCTGATTTTGAGCTCCAAGTCCACCGGTGTAAACAGCCACAACAGTCTGTCCGCGTTTGGACGTCTTTCTCGCATGTCGGCGACAGATTCTGGCGCGCGGTCACTACGTTCTTCCGCCAGTCAATCTACACTGGGTGCCGGCCATTCATCGATTCGACCTATTTCGTTCATGTCAGTCAATAGCAATGATCCCTCATCGGGTATGCCATACCCAGGAGGATCGTTCGGCAACGAAGATGAATATGACCTTGGTGAATTTGGCGATGGCAAAGCCAGCTTACAACGACAGGTCACTGCGTTGCAAGCTGATCTCGGTGATAAGAACCGGTACATCTCTACCCTGGAGCGCCGGCTGCTCCAGGCAAGACGATCCAGTCATTCCCGAATGTCAGTGGGCATTAAGCCCACAAATGCTACAATTTCCGAGCATCCAGATGTCTCGGCTTTGATTCGCGAGAAAGATATGGAGATCAATGAGCTCCGATTGCAACTCGATGATAAAGATCGCATGCTTGCCGCGCTGCGATCCGCAGCTCGGCATCGAGACTTGGCTGCTGTGACCAATGATTCGCAGTCACCAGAGCTGAAGAGCAAGAGCGGGTCTACCGCTGGAGATGCCGACAGTTTTGCAGCGGCCAATGGCTTCATTGCACAATCTGAGAGCCCAGACAAGCGTCCCTTGTCTGGTAGAAGTGAGAAGGAAGACGCGGGGAAGAATATGGACGAGGTCTCACGCATGCTGGAAGAAATGATCCAGGTTCGAGCAGACAATGGGCATAATCCTAAGAACAGGAGCATTGCCAGTGAAAGCCGACGAGAATCCTCATCAGCGGAAGTGCCAGGTCTGAATCCAAGTGCTCCCTCGTGGAATCCAAACCTCAGCTCGCCATTCCGAGGATGAAAACCTCGATATGTTTTTATTTCTTTTTTTTTTATTCCCCTTTTGCGGAAGCTCTTTGATTTTGTTTGATCTGATACCCAATTCCTAGGTTTACTTTCTTGCATGTGTATTTAACCCGAACTACATTTCCAAGGTTGGAGATCGAGTGTTTGATTTTTTTTTCTGGCTTATTTCACCATATGCTATATATAATATGGCCATAAAAGGTCCATGTGTTGTCATAGTAGACTAATCAATCCATATACATAGAGCTGGACGTATTGTCATGAGATGATCTCCAACTCGCCTTCTCTATCTTTGGCATAGACATCCTTCCACTGATCCCACAGCCGCATCAGCTCCCCTACATATCGAGAATGGAGTTCATCAATGTACTGATCATTGATCTTGTCACGGTTCTGCTGCTGCATGACCGGGATAGGTCGTCCGACCACAATATTGAGAGGGGTCCGATAGGGCATCAGTCCGACATCGTAGTTGAAAACCCCGCGTGCATGGAACAGGGGAATGGTGAACCCTAAAGTCTGTTTTACAAGCATCTGAATTTTGTGGATGAGTGGGTGCTGATCTGAGTCTACTTGATCATAGAGGTCATTTTCACCAAAGGCCAAGACAGGCACCAGATCAGCTCCCGTTCGAATAGCGAGCTTCACAAACCCTTTGCGTCGCTTCAACACGAGACGTAAGGAATTAGGCCGGGCATTGAGAGATTCCCGGGCACCTCCCACGACGATTGTGATTGCTCGCCCCATGCCCTCTCCATCTGCGCCTCCTTTGGTGAGAATATTCTCACAGGATTCCCGGGAAACACTGGCAATTCCCATGGCAAGTGCATATTCTCGGTAGAAAGGAATGCGAAAGTTCGCATCCAGCGTCAGCAGGGTGTTGGTGATTCCTGGGAAAAGCTTGGAGAAGCCCAAAGCTTCCGTCCCAAATGCGGCAAATGCGCCATGGGAGATAATACCGTGTGGGTGGTATCCAAAGATATACTTCTTTGTAGGCGGAAGCGACTCCTCCCGGTGAAGACGAGCAGGGAAGTAAGATGCATACACTTTCCAGATAGGAAGTGAGCGCAAGAATTGACTACGTCCCTTGAGATGCCCCGACGTAGCAGCAGTAGAGAAAAGAGATATGTAAACCAGATATGGGACCAAGAGTGGCCAGGACAACGGAATGGCGCAGGTAAAGAAGAAGATGGTCAGGAAGATAGCGATGGTCAAAGTGTGGCATAGAACCACGAATGTTTGTAGGCGTCGCTCAAGACCAATATTCAAAGGCGCCCAGTGGATGCTATATAAGGTCAGTTATGGGTAAATTAAAGAGTTGTTGGGGATGTCTTACCGTTTTCTTCCACGGCTCGACTGATATGTAGGCGCTGAGGCACGCCCAGCCGACCGAGTCTCTCCGTTCATTGTTGAGAGGAGAAACAACCCTCTGTAGTGTCAGAACTTTTGCACTTCCTGTCTCAGCTCGGGTCGCGGCAATGCGACAGATGCTAAAGCACTTGTAGATTATCGGGAGCTGCGGTGGACGGTAACGCGATTTCTCCGTCAGGGATTTGATGCAAGTGACCTGTATAACTTCTCCTATGTGAGTCAAGATTGTGCACCCCCAATGCCGAGTAATCAACGATTAGGGGCATACGACTAAGTTGGGTGATATGACGTTAGTTGTGGATACCGCAAGGCACCCGGAAACAGTCCAGCTTAAGTAATCCATGTGTTTCTCCAAGGGTTAGAGGTAGGTATACTCGTATACATTACTCTATCACGTCCAATACCGGAATTCTTTTGATTCATAGTAGGATATATCTAGTTCAAAACAGGAAATCATGAAAAGTGCAAACACCAAATAACTCCAAGTTCTTATGTCCAATGCGCTTCACATGCAGATGTGCATAATATCTATGCTTTGATCATGAAGATCTGGTTCACGTTAGCAAACAGATATAGAAGATAGTTGTTGCTAGCTTACCTCGTTGAGAGACTTATCGTCCATAATAGCTCTCTTCTTCTGGGCGATATGGCGTGACCGAGTGACATTCCGTCCCATAGGCCGCCGCTCCCTGGATATTGCTGCTACCTTGACTTGCGGTTCAGATGTCTTGTCGGAAGAATCACTTTCCTCGGAATCAGCCTTTCTCTTCTTGGACTTCTTTTTCTTCTTTGATTCCGAGCTTGATTCATTGCCATCCGTTTCGTCTCGAGAGCGTGATTTCTTGGATTTGGACTTGGATTTAGATTTGGACTTTGACTTGGATTTGGATTTGGATTTGGATTTGCGCGTTGAGGCATCCGATTCACTTGAAGAAGTTTCGTCGCCCTCTGATTCTTTCTTGTCCGATTTGGAGTTCTTGGATGTTGTGTCCTTGGGGGTCGGCGGAGGAAGCTCGGGTTCCTTTTCCTGTGTCAACAGTCCAGCGCTGACGAACCTGACTTCCGGGAATTTTAAGGCGGCATATCGAGCCAATCGAACATCATCGCGCTTTCTTTCATCTTTCTTCAATTCCACTTCACTCTTGCCATTGAGTCGGCCAAGCAATCCTTTGAAGGCATCAAGTCCAGTCGGCTCAGTCTCTCGTCCAATGCGAGCACCCAATCCGAGATTATCGTCCTTGAGGGTGACTTTGATATGGGAAAAGCTGGCGGCGGTCAATAAATTGGCGTGCGCGGCGTCCTTTGCTCCCAGAAGACTACCAGGAGTCCAGCCCTGAGAGCTCATGATCCGATGCCCGAACCCGGTTGTGGACCGAGTCCATTTGGTGTTATTGGGATCATTGCCGATCTTGGTACTCCTACTCACATGTTAGAAGATCATATATAAAAGGAGTAGGTTTAATCGCATACTTCCGCGGCCCAGCTAAACCCATGGCGACAATTTTGAATCAAACGGGAGAAGTGTTTGTTGGAGATCGACTAAGAAGTAAAAAAAAAAAAAAAAAAAAGTCGAGAGGCGCGAGATGAGTCAGCAACCGATAAGGCCTCCACAGGGCCCGACCTCGCGGGGAGAAGAGACGGGAGCTCTCCACCGCAGTTCAACAATAATTCCTTACTATCTTTGAATTTCTAACTTCATTGCATACATTGAAGTTTGAAGGTATTTCTTCGCTTTATTCAGGCTCTTGGAGTGTGATTCTTATCTGGGATATATAAATCGCCGAAATAGGTTAAAACTATTGTGGAAGCAATGTCACTGCTTCTCCCCACATCTTAATTTCTCTCGCGTCATGTCGAATCTTCGGGTTCTCTGTCGAGATCAGCCTCAACGTACAATTGCGCTGGTTTCGTCGGCCCATGCTCTAGTGTTCCACTACACATCAACAGATACCAGTGCGAAGGACAGCCCACGCTGTCAAGTTGAGTTCTCGGACTTGGGGGAAGTGGACCTACAAGGCTACAGGCCGTTAGGATATGGATATGGAACCCTTGGTCTTGTTACTCTCAATGAAGATGTGTTTGTCTGTGTTGTCACCAGCTCCTCGCAAGCTGCCACCGTGAGACCTGGAGAAACCGTGTCAAGAATTGACAATGTAGGCTTCTGTATGTTCCCATGCAACCTCCTAGTCGAATTATTGCTAATAATACCAGATTGTCTCAATCGTTCAGAATACGAGTACGGCCTAGAACATGAGACCGCGTCTCAATTCGCGGCCGAGGAGCGACTTGGCACAGATGGGAAGGATGTGGTAACTGACCATCCTTTTCTGGCGTTGAAGAAGCTCCTTGGAGATGGAAGCTTTTACTACAGTCTCGATTTCAACCTCACAGATCGCCTACAGGACCGGTAAGCTGTCCGCTCTTTATTCTTCACTGGTCAATCTCCCTCAACTAACAATATTGCAAGAGCCAACAAATCTGTGGCGTTCGACATCGACACTCTTAATGAAGATATGCTGTGGAATTCTTACATGATCAGTCCGCTTCTCTTTTTCCGGAGCCACTTGCCGCCGTCCGATAAAGCCAAATTAGATGCGTCGCAAATGTTAACCTGTGTTATCCGTGGATTTGCTAGTACACTCAAAGTACCAGCGACCATCTCAATTCTACCTCATGTGCGGACAAATTTTCCTTCAATGTTGACAATCATATCCCGACAATCTTCTCGGCGTGCTGGTACGAGGTTTAACTCAAGAGGCATTGATGACGATGGGAATGTGGCCAATTTCGTGGAAACCGAAACCACTCTGTGGGTTTCGCCTGGCATCGTATTTTCGTATGCTCAAGTCCGAGGCTCGGTGCCTATTTTCTGGGAACAAGCCCCAGGCCTCATTCCAGGTCAGCAAAAGATCGAGGTCACACGGTCGAGCGACGCAACACAGCACGCATTTAACAAACACTTTGAATCCCTGGAATTGGAATATGGGGCAGTACATGTGGTAAATCTGCTAAGTGAGCTGAAGCCCGGGGAAGCAGAGTTGTCATGCAAGTTTCGAGAGCACATCAACAAGAGCTCAACCCGACAGAAAGAAGGTGATGGGACGTCTCCACATCGGAGCCTCTTGCGAATGACAGAATATGATTTCCTTGCTGAGACCCGAGGTCCTTCGGGATATGAAGCCAGCTCTCAGATCAAGCATGAGCTTATCAACTCATTAGATGAGTTTTCCTATTTTCTGTCGGAAGACTCAGGTCGTCCTAATAAGACCTCCTACGACGGAGCTGATGCAGTGAACAACTCTTCGGTCATTCTCCAGCAAGAGGGTGTTTTTCGGACTAACTGCCTGGATTGCCTGGACAGAACCAACCTCGTCCAAACCATCATCAGTTCAATGGCATTTGAGACCTTCTTATCGCAGCAAGGCGGCAGTCTCAGCTCGGACTTGCAGGTTCGGCATTCGACCATCTGGGCGGACAATGGTGATGCTCTTTCGAAGATTTATGCCGGGACTGGCGCCCTCAAATCTTCTTTCACCCGACACGGTAAAATGTCACTTGCCGGGGCACTTGCAGATGCACGGAAGAGTGCCACCCGACTTTATGTCAACAATTTTACAGATAAAGCCAAACAGAAGACGATCGATCTTCTCTTAGGGAGGTTAACAAATCAACTTCCTGTATACCTTTACGACCCAATCAATGATTTGGTTATTGAGGAATTGAGCCACCGAACTCCAGAATATTCTTCCCGCAAACAAGTCCGGTTCTGGGTCGGCACTTTCAATGTGAATGGACGCGACGAAGGGCCAGGTACTGATCTCACTCCCTGGCTTTTCCCACAGTCGGACGAGTCCGACGAAGATCCAGCAATCTTTGTTGTCGGATTCCAGGAAATTGTCGCCCTGAGCCCTCAACAAATCATGTCCACTGATCCTAGTACCCGCAAGGTGTGGGAAAGAGCAGTCTACGATTGTTTAAATGCACATTCGAAGATGAAAGGGACTGGAAAATACGTGCACCTGAGAAGTGGCCAACTAGTCGGCGCTGCCGTTTTGCTTTATGTGAAAGAAGACTCGTTGAAGTACATCAAAAACGTTGAAGGCAGCGTGAAGAAGGCAAGCCATTCCGAATTAATGGAGGGGTTGTTCTCAACTAACTAGTATTAACAGACCGGCCTTTCCGGGATTGCTGGCAACAAAGGCGGCTGTGCTGTTCGCTTCGACTTCTCGAACACGAGTGTTTGTTTTGTTACCGCACATCTTGCTGCTGGGTTTGCAAACTACGATGAAAGAAACAGGGATTATGAGATTATCGATCGAGGCCTGAGATTTCAAAAGAACCGGTCAATCGCTGATCATGATGCAGTGATCTGGCTGGGTGATTTCAACTATCGAATTGGGTTGGGCAACCCAAGTGTAAGAGAGCTTATCTTGCAGCGAGACTACCAAAAGCTATACGACAACGATCAGGTGAGTCAAATATCCTTGGATACCGATATTGGTCTAACAACAACAGTTAAATCTGCAGATGGTAGCGGGAAGAGTGTTCCAGTTCTATTCAGAAGGCCCAATTGAGTTCCCGCCCACTTATAAGTACGATGTTGGAAGAGATAGCTATGATACATCGTAAGTATCCCGTGAATCTAACCAGGAGGCAACTAACATATGGCAGTGAGAAAGCACGGATCCCTGCATGGTGTGATCGAATCTTATGGAGAGGAAGCAGCTTGCGGCAAACCAACTACCAAACTGCGGATTTGAAAGTGTCTGACCACCGTCCAGTCTGGGCAACCTTTGATTGTGTTATTGATATCGTCGATCATGCACTGAAAGAAAGTCTCAGACGATCAATATACGAGGAGAAACAAGGTCATGGTCACACTTCTCTTGCAGACTCTATCTCTCTTTTGGACTTGGACGATGATGAAATCACACCCCATGTTTCTATCGCACCTGGGCTGCCACCGGCAAGCTCTGACAGAAGCCGATGGTGGCTAGACAATGGTGAGTATTTCAGTCCGTGGATATGGTGGGTTTGCTAACATAGAACAGGCGCATCAGTAAAAGCAATAGTCCAACCACCAAAGCAAGGGTATATTCCAAACCCCCATCGTAAATCCAATCCATTTTCTACCGATGTCGATTGGGTACTGAGTCCAGACTCGATGGAGAACAAAAATACCGAGCCTGTTCCAGTTACGAAGAAGCCCATGCTACCTCCGCGACGTGACACTTCTGACTCGTCCACGGGGTCTTTATCACCCCAAACAGTTGAAACTAGGAAAGTTCGACCGGCTGTTCCTCGCAAACCGCTATCACTAAGTTCTCAGGGGAAAGTCAGGACAGTATCGCCTAGTGGTCAACATACGTCACGGCAGGACAGTCCAGGGAGTGGCGTGACCACTGGTACGGGCTCTACAGATCTCCTCAGTGACTCAGGCAGTGAGCAGCTCGAGTGGAAGCCATTGTTTCAATGATAATGGCCCATTTATGTACAGACACAATCAATCTCTAGGGATACCCGATAGATTCTGGATATTGATCATTAATGTAGCAAGATTAAAATGCCGTATGTTCATATTTGACAAGTTAATACATGTATTAATATTAAAAATGACCCCAGTCACATTGTCCAACTCATTGACCTTATATCTTGGTACCTGACCTTGTACCTCGACGTGGGGAAACCTCGGCACCTGATTATGATGACTAAGGAATAATAGCGCTGATGTCATCCCTGACCGCCTTCTATCTTCACGCCGCCTTTGTGTTGATTCCCCCATACGGAGGAGTATACAACCTTGCATATCAATATATCCATGAACATTTCTTTTTTTCTTCTTTTAAGGATATTAAGACAAGAATATGTGCTAAACCCATTGAATTGAACTCTATATATTTTGCTCATCTATAGCACTAGAGATTGAAACCACTTAATTTCAAAGGGGGGGTTCTAAGTGCTCCGTATATACCTCCGTAGTAACGTGTCGACTCAAGAAACAACGTGGCCTTTTTTTTGCCGGCATATTCACGTCTTGTATCATCCCTTTCCCATCCATCTTGTTTCCCTCAAAATATTTCCCCTAACCCATCATGGTAGGTAAAAGTTGTCTTACCATAGATGATAATTAACATATGCCAGGCACAAACACCACAGCAACGTCGAGCAAACGACCGCTTCGCGAAGACCGAGGCCGCGAAGAGAGGAAAAGCGCCAACCACAATTAAACCGAAGAAGAACACAAAGTCACCCCTTTCAGCAAGCTGGGTTGGTATGTATCGAACACTCTTGGATTGAAACATGCTAAAGATTCCCCAGTGTTACTCGCTTTTGTTGTTTGTGGCGGTCTTCTCCTAGAGCTCCTGCGAGTCGTTCCTGACCTCTGGTCCACCGTGATCTCATGGTTCACCCGGCTTACAGGATAAAATGGACTTCAAGCGATGATTTACCTCTACTGCGCGAATACCCTACCTTACAACCTTCCGATATGTTTCAAGTAAACATGACCGATCATCTCTCATGCCCCTTATATCCCACTAGTCAATGGACCAGTGAAGGATGGATTTGAGGATGAATGTCATAACCAAGATGGTTTGCATGTGTCACAGCTCTTTTCTTTTGAAATTTGTATTATTTGACTGTATCTCACTGTTCTTGCTTGAGCCAAATACCACACACATGTTGCAAGATTTACTCCGGTCTGGAAGATAGTCAATTCTCGCCTAGTAGCTTTTCCGGTTCCTGGGTCTTCTTCTTTCTCTTCTTCTTTCCTATCGCAGACTCCGTAGGGCCTTCAGGCCCTGGCCCGACATCTCGGTCTGGAGCAACGTGTTTTTTTGTCTTCTTCTTTTTCTTGACTAGGGTTCCTTCTGCCGGGATTCCCTCTAGTTGGATTCGCTCAGATGCTCGCTGCATCCGCAATCGTACTTCTTCCACTTGTTGCATTGCTCGTGCCATTTCCGTGTCACCTTCATCTGTGGGAACTTGGGGAGATGGCCCTTTCGCTAGGGACAAATGTCCTAGGCTGCTCGAGTCAACTTGGAGTAAAGAGCGCTTGTATGTAGGGTGGTCATCACCAGCACCCTTAGGCCTAGAGTTATCTGTCAAGGAGTTTGGGGCTTCAAAGGTCTCATCGCCAGCAACTACTAATTTGCCCACAGGTCGGCGACTTCTTTGGCGATCGAAATCAACATGGCTAAGCTGTTCATCTCCCAACTTCAAGTCAACTATGGGGATGGAATCAATGTCCAAGACCTCGCCATTGGAGATGTTCAGGGCTTCATGGAATGGTGTAGACGTGCCAGACGAATCTCCGGAAGGAGCAATATAGAAGGGGTCATCTTTGAAGCGTTCCCTGCGCTCGAGCATTCTTCTTTGCACCGCAGTAGAGGATTCCACCGGGGCGCCGGTAAAGTTTTGATATGATGCATGGGGCTGCAAATCAATCGGTGCAAGATCACGAGTCTGCTTGTTGGGAGACGAGAGTTCAGGAAGATGATAGAAATCAGACGTTTCCCAGCGCTTTGACTCGTGTGGTGATGTGTCGTCAAGGTTGCGGAAAAGTCCTAGAATATCGTGGCTGAATGCCTCCTCTAGGCGAAGGCTATCCGGCAAGACGACCTTTCTCTGGGCACTTATGGCAACAGGGTTGAGTTCCAGCCCGGTAAATAGATTTGGTATGACTGAGGCGAGAAGAAATGGCACTTCTTGCGTATCGGAACTCAATGCTTCACTTGCTAGGCGGAGGACTTCTAGGAACTCGATGGCTCGCTCTTGAACATCCAAATCAGGATGAGCCGCCAAAGCCTCAAGGAACTCAACGACTCGAGCAAGTAAAAGCGACATCTCACTTTTCCAAAGATCTCCTGGTTGGCCGGTTTGGCTGACCTGAACAAACACCTTTGGGATGGCTTGCAAAAAGAGGGAAAGAGTTCTGGGGGAAGCGATGCATTGGATATGTCAATCAATGACAGTAGTGTCCGATTAGGCGACAGCAAATATTCAGCATATTCACCGACAACCCAGGCGACAGGTCCTAGAACACCATCGCCAATAGTTGAGCTCGCAGGGAAAAGAGTTGATCTGTTGTCGACAAACATGAGAGACTCGGCTGCTCTCGTGGCCTCCATGCGCACACCTTTTACCCTTACAGCAACGTTGCGAATCTCCGTCCCTATTCGAAGTGCAGCATTCATCCTCAAATTGGGTATAGCCTCTTGCTCTTTTGGATGACCCCAATCGTCTTCACTCTCCGACGGTGGAAGAAGTCCGACTAGCTGTACTAACACAGCGACATACCACTCGAAATCAACAATCTCAGAATAGTTTTTTTGAGAACAAAGATCCAGAATCCGGTGAACAACCTCAGTCTGGTAGTCGCTGGGCCATAAAGTTGAGTTTGGGGGGTTTTCGGAGGTTTCGGGCGTATCGACCAATTCAGCCGCAGGGGCAGAGGCTTGCTGCAGCTGACCTAGCAGACGGTTGACAACTAACTGGAGAGAATCACTGCTGACCATTCCAACGGCAAGTTCTAAGGCCTGCAATCGAATAGAAACGTCCGCATCGTCCAGACAATCCATAATGACGTCTTGCTGCATGGAAACCAACGTTGGGTGCGTGGCAACAATGCGGTTCAACGCCAGAAGTGCGACATACTTGACTGCCTCGATGGTCAACAATCAGATAATTGAACACGACCAAAGGATACTCACGATTAGGGTCACTATCCATAACGATCATACCCCGCAATTTCCCAACACAAAGAGTCGCAACTTCGTCCCTTTCCTGGAGATTCTCTTCTCCGTCCAGAATACCCCCTTGGATAATGCCATTGATACATTCATAGAGCAAAGACATGGCGGAGGTGGTTTGAATAATATTCGTCAATGGGCGCAGGAGTTTGCGAGTCAGTCTTGGCTCTAGCGGGGTTAATGTTGCAAACTAGAAAGATCAGAGGGTGCTCAGAAGACAGTCGTTCCATAGGATGAGGGATATAAGGGACTAACAAGTTTAATGATTTTGATAGCCATCCAATTATTGCCGCTATCGACCAAAAGCTCAAATAATCGAGGTGCCAGAGGGAGGAAGTCATGAGGTCGTCGCCAACCAAGCTCACAAACCACGTTGATCGCCGCAGTAGTGACACTTCCATCTTCTTGATCGTCCATCAAATGGTCTTCTATTTTGGGCCATGCCAACTTCAGAGCTTCGGGATACACCAAAGCAAGCCTATAAAGACAGACAATCGTTTTCTTGCGCACCACAGGGCTTGAGTGTGAAAGTCGAGAGAGTAGATCGGGTAGCAAGGACATTGCTAGGGAAGGTGTAATGATGTGCGGCAAAGTAATCAGAGGAAGTGACATGTTGGGAATACTGGAGGTGACAATATCCTGTGAAAAGCATTAGTGACTAAGAAAAATTTGCAGCCATACAAAGTACAAACCTTCTTCAGCAAGTTGGTTGCCAGCATCAGAACTTCAGTGTCCGGTCGAAAGCTCTGTACTGCTCCGAGATACCCAACTCTTTTTTGGAGGTATTTGGCAGATGACATGACTTCAAGAACGTGAAAAGATGCCCATGACATGTCATACCCAAACATTTCAAGATAGATGAGCTTCAGGAGGGCTGTAGCCTTTTTGTCTACTTAGGATCAGTATCAAGTCCAGTACCGGGGTGAACAGATAGTTGGTACCCATGTCTTGTGTCTTAATCTCGGCCTTGCATTCACGCAAGGAACTCTGTATGTATTCATTCTCGCCTCCCTTATGGCCCCGGAGACCTTTGATGAGGTCATAAAGCGATTTTTCGAACCTAGAGTACTAGAAATTAGTGTTGGCCAATCTGGGGTGGAAATATGGGGGTACCTACATCGTGCCAGAGCTATCGTCACAGGCTCAAGTCAAAGGAAGAAAGATAACGAAGGCCCCTAGTAAGACTGGAGGTGCATTATAAATTGGGCTGTCAGATCATCCATAATTCAGAATGAGAATAGTAGATGCAAGTGGGTGCAAGCCGAGCTCCGCGGGGTGGAGAGTTGACGTTTGGGGATATCCCCGATAAGGGATCACGGGACTGTGGCCAATTAAGCTCCGATGCACTCTGTTCTCTTAACGTTGTACCTTTACATCCTAATTGAATCACCCCTGCTCTCAGCTTGCTTTTTTTTTCCTTTCTAGAAAAGGTGTCTTTTAAAGCAGTCTATTATGGCCGGTCCTGTCGCTGATATCCGCCAGATCAGCGGATCGGATCTGATCTCTGCGCTTCACCTTGCTCAACAAGCACCAGCAATCCTTGGCCAAGAATCTGGGTCTGGAACTACCTCTAAATCTTCAGGCACCGCAGATTACTATGCACGATTAGAGCAGCTTCTGCTGGCCTGTCTTCGGACGGGAGACGACCAGTCAGCACATACCTGCCTGAATCGCCTCAGCCTCCGTTTCGGACCCTCTAATGAAAGGATTATGGGGCTTCGAGGTCTGTACGAGGAGGCAACCGCCAAGCATCAGACCGCGCTAGAAAAATGCCTGCAGGAATACGACAATACCCTGTCACAGAATCCAGTGAATGTGGTCAGTATTGGTTGCAGGTGTGGTTGTGAATTATGCAAGACTAACCATACGCACAGCCCATCTTGAAGCGCCGGGTAGCGTTGTTACGCTCTCTCAACCGTCCCTCTGATGCAATCTCCGGTCTTATTCAACTTCTCGATGCAATCCCCACCGATGCTGAAGCCTGGTGTGAACTCGCCGACTTGTATCAGTCACAGGGATTGGGTTCCCAGGCTATTTTTAGCCTTGAGGAGGCTTTACTCATTGCTCCTAACTCTTGGAATGTATGATCCACCTTTTTATATATATATATGTATCTTTGGTTACACTCATTAACATGGAAATTTCAAGATTCATTCCCGTCTCGGTGAACTGCTATACATCTGCGCATCCGACGGGGACGCATCCCGGCTCCTGGGGAGGTCTGTGCAGCATTTCAGTCGAAGCATTGAGCTTTGTGATGACTATTTGCGAGGATTCTATGGGTTAACCTTGGTAAGTCAGCGAGATAATGGTGACTCATCCCCATTCTGACCCAGCTCCTATAGGCATCAACACGGATGCTTGACAATGATTACGCAGGCGTATCAGGTCGACTTCCTAAGAAGACCCTGGAAAGGTTGAAGGCCTTTGCGCTCCTGAAGTTGGGCGAGATTGTTGAGTCACGGTCAGTCAATGACCAACATTGGGCATCGAGTCGGAGCGAGTTGATTGCAGCCAAAGAACTGCTGAATCGCCAGTAAATTAATATTTTTAGGCGGCTTAAAACTGATGAGAATACCCTAATAAACCAAATATGTGATTCTGGAGTGTTCCATTGTAGAGTATGTGGATATAAGGGGTATATAGAGAAGATATTGGGCATTTTGGTTTGGGCAGATAAAAATAGGAAGAAAAAAAAAAAACACACACAAAATGCCCAACGGGCCTAAAGATTTTATTTGATAATTAAAGGGCTCTCTTTCTTCTTTTTGTTTTTATTTTCTGCATGATATATATATATGTATATATCTATGGACCGGTTTTTCTACATTATATACTTCTATTTTCTTCCTGTCCCGACTATCCCGACTATCCCTGTCAAGGAGATATTTATATCTTTTTTGTCCAAGAATTAAAAAGAATTCTTCTATTCTTTTTTTATATTTCATTCTAAAGAGTTCAGCTCAACAGAGAAAAGAAGAAGGTTAGAAGGGAAAGAAGAAAAATAGTCCATGCGCAACAAATCCCCCGCGATCTTTTTTTTCCTACTTTCTTTCTCCTCCAAACCTCTCTGGTCAAACCCTACCTGGGTATTCCCTCCTCACTTCGCGCATGCGAGAGAGAGTGAGAGGACTTATATATCGTATACTTCCCGAGGCTTCTCATTGTCTCTATGACGTATGTTTTTATTTATTTTACCCCCTTCTTTTACAAACTTTCTCCTTACTCTCCCTCCCTTTCTCTACAGGCTCAGTATTTCCATTGATCCAGATCCCAACGGTTCGGATCGCTCCTTCTCCGACGACGAGGGATCGTCTGGTGTCCATGTCCCTACATCTTCCGAGTTAGAAAGTCATGAGTACCAGGATTATGATGAGTGGGCGCATTTGCCATATCCGGATGAATTGAAACCATCTGATTCAGCCTCCCGACCAAGAACTTCGCACCGCAGTCGTCCGCCCCACGGTTCACGCTCCGCTTCGGGCCGCCGCCCAGCATCGCGACGTATGGGTCCAGAACATCAGGCGTTCGCCGCTCGAGGCCGAAGACAACCATCACCAGATTCTCCCGACAGTGCCGATTCCGCCGACGAGTACCCTTCCAATTTTGGTCGAAATGATCGAAGGGGATGGCAGCAACCTATGCCACCCGCTGGATACCCTCCCAGCCAGTCCTCCGGTCCATCTTACCCTCCCTACCCGCCTCCTCCCCCGGGCCATGCCCCGTATGCCCACAATCCTCCCCCGATTACATCAGAGCTCATGAGAATTGCTCACCCGGGTCAACCCAACCCCTATGGTGCTCCGCCTTATGGATACCAACCTCAGTTTCAACCTGGGTCTCATTTTCTTCCTGATCCACCCCAACTCCATCCACGACATGCGCCTCGCCAGCCGCCCCAGATGCACAATCCAATGCAGCCCCCAATGCCGCCAATGGCGCATGCGATAGGTCCTCATGGTGCCCACCCCCCTTACCCTGGATATCCTCACGAGTTGATGGCCTACGGTCCGACTGGTTTCTATCGAGATCAACCCAACTATTTCGGCGCACCGATCCCAGGCATGATGCCTCCTCATTATTGGCCACCATATCCCCCAGTGCCTTCCCCTCCAGCCCAACCCGAACCTAAATCTCCCCCGCCAGCACCTGCTCCCGAGCCTGCTCCTGCTCCGGCCCCGGCACCGGCACCGGCCCCTGAACCTGCTCCTCCACCACCACCTCCCCCTCCACCAGTTGACACTGCCAAGGATGAGCAAATTGCGAGACTAGAGAAGCTGATTCTGGACGACCGTATGGAACGCGAAGCGAAGGAGCTTGCCAAAAAACAGGCCATTGAACGCGCAGCCGCCGAGAAAGCAGCTCAGGATGCACAGACGGCGCATGATAGGAAGATCACCCTCGAAGCTGCGGCGCTTGCTCGGGCGGATGCTGAAAAGAAGGCAGCAGAGGACGCTGCAAAGGCCAAGGAGGAAGCGGAGAAAGCCACGGCCGCGGCCGCTAGTGAGGCAGCAGCAGCAGCAACCGCCGCCGCAAATGAAGCGGCAGCCAAAGCGGCAGCAGCGGCAGCTGAAGCGGCAGCCAAAGCTGCCGAACCGCCCCCACCACCGCCACCTCCAGAGAAGAAGCAACCTATCAAATTCAAGGACGCTGTCGGGAGAAAATTCAGTTTTCCCTTTGAACTATGTGCTACCTGGAAGGTAGGTCAACTCATCGCTTTGTTCGGTTTCTTATTCTAACGCTGGTTACAGGGAATGGAAGAGCTCATCCGGCAGGCTTTCCTCCATATTGAAGTCATTGGACCTCATGTGGCCGAGGGGCATTATGATCTCGTCGGTCCGAACGGCGACATCATCCTCCCACAGGTTTGGGAAACTGTGGTCGAGCCCGACTGGGCTATAACTATGCACATGTGGCCAATTCCCGAAAAGCCGAAGGAAGATCCTCCCCCTGTGCCAGAGCCTGTTCCGGAGAAACCTGCCGATCCGCCTGCCGAGCCGAAGAAGAAAGCAGATGGTATGTTGATTTCAAGTACTCCCAGATACATGCGCTTACATTTCTCTCCTGTAGGACCTAAAAAGGCTAAGGCCAGAGGACCAGATGTCCCCGGAAGTTTCGCGATGTGGATGTTAGGTGGCACCAATCGCCGGGGAGGCAAAGGGGGCCCTAAAGTGGAAAAAAAGGCTGATGCCGCTCCCCCGGCACCTGCACCTGCACCATGAGAGATCAGTTCCCACCAATCACCCTGCTTGGTCTGAGGTGATGATTGGTTTGGTTTCAGGTCGCTTTTGGCCACTATACCCATAGACCTTCTAGGCAACAGAGAGGCATGAACATTGCTTTGCTAATACCGCTTGGAACATGATGACGAATATGATCAATGTCTGTAGTATGTTATATGACATCAACTTTGGATTGCGCCCAAGACTGATATCAACTCAAATATGTTTTTTGAAGATACCATATTTGCAACATTGTCAACGTAATCATATGTAAGATAAAACTTTATGGGCATACGTACATGTACTAGCGTAAAGTCGCCTAGAGTGAAAATACTGGCAAGTTTTCCAGAGGTTGTTATTCTAAAAATAGAGAGAACGACTATTAACACTTACTTTTACCAGTAACACACTCCCCGCTAAACTGCTTCGGGTATGTCTACCGTTGGTCGATTCTGTTAACTCGCCTATGTAAATTATTATCGTATCCTTATAGTATTTTATACACGTGTATATAATACTAAGTAGCATAGCAGTGTTAATACAGTGACACCTCCAAAAATTTGGATACCCCCTAAAGTAGGGCCTATCTTACCGCCTTTACCGCCCGCCCTCTAGCGCGCTAGTAGACCTAGTATCATCTCGTGTTTTTACGCGTTTCCCCCTAAATCTCTCTCAAATCTCTATTTCTATCGACGGCCCCTAGATCAGAGCTTATACCTGCCCTTCGTAGGCGCATATGTAAGCTTTACGATACTACTGGGTAGACTTCGCCATTAGACCTCATTAAAAACATTTAGAGGGCCGGCAGCTCCCGCCCTCCGCCCGACCCTTCGCCCTCTAAGGGCCGCTCGAGGGCGGCCCTCATCGGCCCTTATTTATATAAAAAAAAGTGCTAACTTATTACTTTAAATTACGGTTATTTAATAGTATTCTGGTTTAGATATTAGATTTACAATCTATTTCTTTATTAGTATTAAGAAAATTTATAAAATTAAGTTATATTACGATAAATCATAGTAGGTAGTAATAATATATTTACTATTTACCGAGTAAGCTAAACTTTAGGGTAGTTAATTAATTCTATTTACTAGGATTTATTAATTTTCTTAGTATATCTACCTTCTAATTCCTATCCCGTTACTAAGATATAATCTATAACGTATTCGGTAAACGAGCTGCGCACGTAAACGAGCTACGTACCCCAACCAACCCATTTAAATTTAAATGCAATTTTTAGAACCAAAACGCCATTAAATTAAATAAACTAAAATCATCTATCTAGCTGGGCACCTATTGAATCTATACCCAGTTTCTCTACACCCACTACACCTCGCTAGCGCCCGTATACGTGGTTCCAAAGCTAGTTCTCCAGATACAGCGGGGGTAAGAGTAGGTACTTCAACTACTTCCACCGGCTTAGCAATCAATTGAGAAGCTTCCTATACAGAAAGGCCTACTTCTACCTATATCTACTTCCTAGATCGAGTTCACTTTTACTTTTTCTTCTCGTTTTTAGCCCGTAAATCCTTGTTTTCTTAAGCGAGTAAAATCGCGTTCTATATCGCGAGATAGCACCCTTTAACAAGTTAATTTAATATATAGTTCGAAGGACTTAGTAGACTTCGTGATCTTATACGAAGTAGAGCTTTGATTGACGAAGCCTATCGACGTAATTCTTTCTATATAGTAGGTGTTTTTAGTATAAAATCCTAGCTTAATTCGCTCTCCCGGCTTAGGGGGGGGGGGGGTCGGGGTTCGAAGCTAAATATTAAGCTTTAAGATCACTCTCTCCGGTAAGAAAGGGACTAAACCGGCTACCCCGAAGCTATTTTTAATAGTCTCCGATTTAAAAGCTATAGCTCGTACGTAGGGGTATACTTCGAGGAAATCAAGTTTATCAATATAATTTATCCTAACCCGTATTTTTAATTCAACTAGCTAACCGTACGTACGTTTTAATACCGTAAAACAGCCTATATCGAGAGGCTATAAAAGGTAAGAGGAGTACGTAGGTATATAGATTAGTAGACTGCGGCAACATCCTCAATATCTATGGATATCCGCATATCCTCTCCGCAACTTGCGGATATAGTAGGTCACCCAATATCCGCAATCCTCAATTTTGTGGATATGGTATGCCACCCAATATCCTCTGGATATTTGAGGATATCCAGTAGATATAAAACATACTAAACATGCTAAGCGTTGTGACCTTTTTGAATATATATTATTCATACCGATCCCTTTATATTTATCAAGTAACTATACTATAATTGAAGTTTTCAATTTATAGACCAAATTTTGTTATTTCCTAATATAGACTATCAAAGATCAATTTCGAATCTATCAGGTAACCTTAGTTGCTTCCGAATCCGCCCCGATCGTCCTTGTATACCCTTATCTACTGGTATTTCTAGAAGGTTATCGTCTTCCTTATCGAAAGCCTTAGATAATCGTTTCCTTAATTGTTTACGTTGTAGCTACCTACTTCGATTAGCTTTCCTACTATCTGAATTATTCTCGTAGCTCCCTATCCGTTGTATATCCTTAATACTAGGCTCTTAATCCTCCTCTTCGTTATTACTTATTAGCTTAAGGGTTTTAAGCTAGGGTATTAGTTTCCGAGTTTAATCTAATAATATAGCTTCTCTAGTAGAAAGATATTCCTTTATAATATCTATCTCCTTCTACTTAACCTTAAACCTAGTAGCGAACTAATAAAGTATTAGTCCTCGGATTATACTTGGTTTTAATTAACTACGACGGTAGTAGTAGATATCGCGAGCGCAATTAAACAATCGCTTAACGCCTATACTACTAGCTAGAATAGAGAGAATATCCTATACTATCCTTATAAGAATAGGAAACTTATACTTATACTCTTTCTAGAATACTCGGGGCTTCTATCTCTTAATCCCGCGTATAAGATACCTCGTAATCTTATCGGCTTCGGGGTTTAAGGGCTTATCCTATAGCTAGTTCTAAGAAGTATAAGCGGTATCAAGAATATAAAAATCATTATCTAAGGCCTCTCTAGTATTATCTTATAAGACCGAAGTATCTAAATTATAGTAAAGTATCTCCTTATATCGATAAAACTCTCGCTTTAGGACTCTATAATAGTATTTCACGTAATCAATTTTACCTTACTAGTGTGATCCCACATGAGTGGGGCACCTATAATATATATACCACTACCGTTGAACTGAGTTTCATAACTCAGTTTGGCTATGCCTTTTGGCTCAATGGGTAAATGCTCGGAGTAGTGGCCGACTGAATCTCATCAAACTGAGTTATGACTGGGTCTTAGAGGGTTGTGGTTCGATCCCGGCACGTGCGGAATTTAACCACCTATAATATATATACCACTACCGTTGAACTGATCTTCCGGCGTGGTTGACTGATTCCGGCCCGAGGATTGATAAGCAGATCAATGCCTCAAAAATCAGGCAAAAAATCCCAGGAGTGATTTGAACTTAGTGGGGGAGGATGTGATCCCACATGAGTGGGACACCTATAATATATATACCACTACCGTTGAACTGAGTTTCATAACTCAGTTTGGCTATGCCTTTTGGCTCAATGGGTAAATGCTCGGAGTAGTGGCCGACTGAATCTCACTAGTCTAATAATATAAAATATCGAAGTTTCTTTAATAGGTAAAGTATTGTTATAAGTATATAGATATTACCGTATGATTCGTAATCAGTAGTAGTATAATACTTTAAGAGCTTGCTTTTTATAGTCTAGAGAGCCTAAAGTATATACTTCTTCTAAATAACTCCTTTATTCTTTAACTTACTCTTAGCTTCGTTAAGGTAAGAGAAAAGCTTATTATAAATACTATAGATATTATATACTATAATATCCCTAGTCTTTAATAATATAGTAGTAAAGTCAAAAAAAGTCTTAGTAAGAAGAAGAAGATACTCGATCTATCGCTACTCTTCTTAGTTAAGTTTAAAGTAGAGGTATTAATAATCCGTATAATACTAATCGTAGAATAGTTATAGCCTTTTTATACGATTTAGTAGTATAAAGGTTAAGTTCTATCGGGTTTAGATATCCTAGATAGGAATTAAAGGAGGCCCCTTAGTTTATAGAGCTATAAATACTTCCTAGCGCTACGGGCTTATATTGATAAAGACTATAAGACCTTAGATCTTAGATTTTTGTATTAGAATAAACCTAAAAGACTTAGGATAATAAGAGATTTACCTTCTTTAATATATCTACAATTTATTTAGAGCTAGATCGGTTAGTCTAAAACGAATAGGTTCGCTTATTAGACTACTCTAGCTTAACCTCTTTATTAGGTAGTATTACTTTTAGCTTCCTAAGAAGCTCGTTTAAGCTTAGCTAGATTATATAAGCAATATATAGAACTCGGAATATTAAAGTATCCGATCGGCTTTATAACTAGATAGTCTCTTAGATATTAATTATTAAGGTATTATTATTAGTTGTATTATCTATAGTCACGGATAGTACGTAGTCGGTAATTCTATAATCGCTAAGAAGCTAAGTTATAGTTTTACTTAGATTCTTACCGGTATATAAGCTATAAAGATACTTAAATCTAAGAAGAACTTTATAGTAATTCTAATCCTAATTAAGGAAGTAACCTATAATAGCTATAAATACTTACTAGAATAGGGATATCTAGCAATTAAGCGCTATTAAAAGTTAACTTCTATCTAGAAGCCTTTAAAGAATCTCCTTTTAGTTACTTTCGACTATAGAGTTAAGGTAACGGTATATATTTCGCGTAGATAGGATATTAACCTTACCCCGGGCTTACTAAATAACCTCTACTAGATCCTTAAACTAGGTATACTTAATAATTCGGAAGGGAAGGTAGGTAGTAGAGATAAAGTCTAGTATCGCTTTAACTAGACGCTCTTAAGAGAAAGTTAGGCTTTTTAGGGGACTTGGCTTTATAGTAGTATATAAAGATTAGTAAGAGAGGTATAAGAGATAGATTTTAGAAGAATAACTTACTATCTATTTTAGTAGCTAATTAACCTTTTAGGTAGGCTTCCGAGTATAGGTACCTCCCTTAATATATATATTTATTAGCGATAACCTAGCTTAGCGATATCTTAGATAAATAATTGTATAGAGATATATTATATATATAACTTTTAGCTTACTAGTCTTCTTATATATAACTTGGTTAAAGTAATCCTAGATATTAGATATCTTTTTCCTATTCTAACGGATAGAGTTTTATATATCAAGCTTTAATCTAAACTCTATAGTTAACTACTACCTTATAAAGCTCTTACGGGATTTATCTATTTCGCTACCAGGCTTAGAGGAAAATAGGACCTAGTACCGCTAAAGAGGGAGACTAATATAAGAAAGTAAGGAGGGTACAATTAGAGATAAAACTTCTAATATAGATATTAATAGAGTTTAGCTACTAATAAGATCGGAGATATTATCTAAATAAAATAGGTCGGTATTTAGACCTAGATCTAAATTAGCGTAAAAAGAGTACTAGGACTAAGATACCTATAAGTAAGATATATTATACTTAATCACGGGTTATATAGAAGTAGGGAGAGAAAAACGTATATATAGGACTAGCTAAGAATATTAGGGGTATAGTAGTCGCGACTCGCGGGCGCGTTTTTAATATATCTCTAACTTCTAATAGCGATAATTGGCTATTACTAACTACTAGTGTAGATATTTAAGGACAAATAAGGATATATTGTAGATATCCGTATAGATATCTACGGATATCCTCAATTATCCTTAGGCATTAGTTTTAAAAGATAATAAAATCACTAAGTCTATAATATCAGAACTTCTAACCGGGATTTCTATATAATATTATAAGAAAATATAGTCTAAAAACTTAAAATAATTTAAAGATAGGCTCAGACTATTTATTTTATATTAAACTTATAAGATTTAACTAAGAAATAGCGATTTTAATTATATATATTTTATTTAGCTAAAATACCCTATACTACTATATAGAGCCAATATATATTTCTATTATAACGTACTATAGAACAACAAAAACTTACCTATATCTTCCAATGTATTCTAGAAAATAAAATCGATACTATAAACAATAACCAAACGATAAATCTTATATATTACATGATTATTTCTTAATATTTTATTAAGGAATAGGGTAAATAAGGCCGTTAGTATAGTTAGGACCGAACATATATATCTTTTATTTTAAAAAATAAATTGATAAGCTGTATAAGAGGTATATAACTACACCTAAGTAGATAATTAAGCGAGAGTTATACTAGTGCGGATATCCGCAAAATATCCTTATATCCTCGCGGATATCCATGGATATCCTTATTAAGGATATGGTATTGGAATGATATCCAAAATCCTCAATTTACAGATATGGTATGTGACCCGATATCCAATAGAGAGGATATGCCGCAGTCTATAGATTAGTATAATCTAATTTTCCTCGTAGATTTTATTAAACTTCGCGGTTAAATAGCTTCCGTATCTATCGAGTATTAAGAGACGATATCTCCCCTTCGTATATAAAATAGTCGAAGGAATAAAGAGTTTTTAAGCTAGCGAAGTCTAATTTTATCCGAGGTCTATCTATTAGGACTAACTTTAAAGCGCTAATCCTCCGGGAGGCTATCGAACTAAGACTCGATAAAGATTTTACCTTTAAATATTATATACGGAGGTAGTATCTAACTAGAAGTATTTATATACTCGATAACCGTTACCTATTCTCGATTTCTAGGTTATAAAAGCGATCGCCGACTATAGAATTTACTTCTCGTAATTACCTTTATAGTAGCGGTTAACCCTATCGCGAAACCGGTCTCGTTAAAGTTATAAATATTATCGGGGCTAATTCTATATTAAAGTATAGTTTTTTATACTAAATCGAACTACTCTCGAATGATTTTAGGGTCCTTATATTTCGTACGTTCGTAATTATAGCGTCTCGAGAATCGGGAGGAGATATTAGGGTATCGTTTTATAAAGTTATAGACCTATTTTTCGCCGACTGAAATAACTAGGGTAGTTCCGCGCTTTTCGAGGAGAAGGCTCGCTATTTCTCGTATAGTAGACGGGCGGGGGGCTAATCTACGAGAATCTATAGAGATAATCTATTTTTAAAGAGATTCTTCTTCAATTTCTATTAATTTCTACAAGTTAGCGCGAGAAAGCGCGCGGTGTTGAACCCCCCCGTAGGCGGGTCCGGAGGGTTGATTCGGGTACGTTAAAATAGCGTGCTACTCTACGAATAGAGGTAAATTCTTGATTTTTAAAAGCCTAGATAGCTAATAATAACCTGCCCTCTTGCTCTGTTGATTTCTGAGAGTTTTGAGAGCGAATTGGTGGCATGGTGGGTGGTGGAATTGACTAAGTGCTAATTGATGGACGCGTTTTGGTTGGGGTGCGTAGCTCGTTTACGTACGCAGCTCGTTTACCGAATATGTTAGTCGATTTAACGCTATTCTTCGTTATTAAGTAATATCTCTTTACAATTATACTACTTATAGAATAGTCTAAAATAGCTTCGTAGCCGCCTTATATATCGAAGTATTAAAAATATTAAGTTCTATCGAGTTCGTATATCTTAAATTAGTACTAGCTTAGGCTCTTAGACCTAAAGCTAGAGGAATATTTCCCGGCGTTATAGACTTATATAAATATAAATTGTAAGGTAGCGGACCTTATTAAGGGTACCTAATATCTCGCGCTTCTATTATCTTATATTAGCTTTTGCTACTAATAATTGCTTATTAGTCTATCGTATCTCTATAGTATTATTCTAGGGGATAGCTTTAAGACGATCGAGTAGCTAGTTTAAATAAAGCTAGATTATATAGGTAAGATAAGGAATTCGAATAATAGTAGTATTACTTAGAAGGGCTTATTAAATTATCTTAACTAATATTTTATTATTTATCGTATTATCTATTATAATCCTAAATACCCGGTCTTAGATATTATAGCTAATTAATATCTTAAGAAGAACTGTACTTAGATTTATACCTATATATAAGCTATATAATAGCTTAAATCTAAGAAGAACCTCTTAATAAACCTAATTAGCGTTAATAAAATAACCGGTAATCGCTAAGAAGGCTTAGTTATATAGGGATATCTAGTAATCTAAAGTAACTAATATCTTCGAGCTAGGCGGAAGTATTTAAAGGGTAGAGTATTGTATCTATTTAGTAATATCCTATAATTATCGCCGAATCGTAGTTATAGATAGTATTATTAGAGGAGTAGGGGCTAAATATATAGATTAGATAAGGGTATAGAAGGATAGATATTCGATAAGATAGAATAGTAGACGGTTTAAAGTAAGGAACTATAGAAGCTAAGTATCCTAAATTACTTATAAGAAGGGCTATATTAAAGCTATTCGGTCCTAATATTATTAGAAGTTAGTATTAGATAGACGAAACTTAATAGTACGAACTACTATTTTTAAAAACCGAGAGATATCCTCTTTACTACTAGCTTTAGCCCTCTAGTAACCTACTATTTTAAGATACTTATTTAAGGTTAATATACTATATAGACTCTTCCTATTTAGTAAAGTAGTAGTAGGATACTCTAAAATCTAGGAGTAGCGCTTATATATAACCTTAGGCGCCCTATCTATATAGGAAGTAACCTAGTTAAAGTAGTTCTAGATATCTATATTACGACTTATAACCTATCTAAGATTACTTTTCTATCTAAAATCTATTTAGAGCTACTAATTAACCCAATTAGAATAAGCTATACTATTATAAAGAATAAAAGCTTTTCTCCGATCTAGGCTAATATAAGTAAATAATAGAGGGATAGGATTATTTAGTCGGAGAAAATTAGGCTTATTACCTTCGATTAGATAGGAGCTAAAGAAGCTAGGTATTAGTATTATAAGATATTGTAAAGGAGATAGAAAAGATGATTGATTTATCTCTTCCTTATATAGAGAAGGGAGATAGTTAGACTACTAACTCTAGCTTTAAGTTATCTTACTACTCGAGGAGTAATAAAGACTTAGGGAGGGAGATTAGGAGAAAATATATCTTTATTAAGAAAGTTAATAGGTCTAATTCTAGCTAGTAAAAGGGAGATATAAAAGCAAATATAATATATTAGATTCGATTAGCTATTAGAGTAGATATAATCTACTAGGAACGTATTAAAAACCTATTAAACCTATTAAACCTATTAAACCTATTAAACCTATCGAAAACCTATTAGATCTATTAAAAACCGATCGAAGACCTATCGAAAACCTATTAAACCTATTAAAAACCTATTAAAAACCTATTAAAAACCTATTAAAAACCTATTTCCTTCTATTTAGCTAAAAGGATTTTATACTTCGGTAAGAAATCTCAAGTCTATAGGTAACCTTTATCCCTAATATATTAATATTATATTAATAAAGAAATACTATAATTATATAGCTACAATAAAATTATAAATACTTATATTCAGCTTTAGTATTCTAAGCTAAGACTAACGTTTCCTCCTAAAACTATAAAGCTCTCCTAGTAAATATATTAACCACGGAAGGTTTTCTTATTATATATCTACTATACTAACTAAATTATATATCTTTATTAATCAAAACTACTTTAACTTATATAGTTTATATTTTTCGTACTACTATTATATAATAATATAATACTAATCTAAAATTAACAATAAAATAAGTACGAAAATTCGTTTGTTAGTCATAAAAAGTAGATACCTAGTAGAGATCATAGTTAGAAGCCAATATATTATCAAATAAGAGAAAATATATCAAAATTACGCTTTAGAAATATACTAGGTAGACGTAGATCGATAGGATAGTATTTTCGAAATAGAAGTACGCGAGTAGCTATAGAAGAAGATTTATCCCTATACTAGAGAAAGGTAGTATAGATATTAGTAGGTCGAAGAGTAGCGGAAGATAGCTCGGAATATTAATAACGAAACTCGGCTAGTAACTACGAAGAAAAAAGAGGTACTAGTTCTAATTGATATTAGTACGATCGGACGTATTAGATTCGACCGGCTATAAGAAAGAAGTAAAACTAATAAAGGGATTGAGATCTTCTCTACCTCCCTTAAAGAAATCGACTATATTATCGACGTTAAGATAGCCTAGATAAGAGACCCTAAAATCGACGAGATTTTACAAATACTCCCTAAGGAATATTACGATATTATAGAAGTCTTTTTAAAAAGAAATCCGATAAGTTACTACCTTATAGACCTAGAGTAGATTACGATATCGTACTTAAGGTAGAAGCTTAACCTAGATACTACCCCCTCTATAAGCTATTATTAGAGGAACTAAAGGTAGCTAAGAAATATATCCTCGATAACCTCGTAAAAGGATTTATCGTTCCTAGCTTAGTACTATATATATCCCTAATCCTAATAGTAAGGAAGCCTAGTAGAGGTCTTCGATTTTATATTAACTACCAGAAGCTAAATATAATTATAAAGAAGGATTATTACCCTCTACCTTTAATTAATAAGGTACTATAGCGAACTAGTAGAGCTAAGATCTATATAAAATTTAATATCTAGTAAGGGTTCTACTAGATCCGTTTAACCCTAGAGGTAGAAGACCTTACTATATTCTATACGAGATATAGATCTTTTAAGTATAAAGTAATACTATTTAGATTAATAAATAGACTAGTAACCTTTTAGAGATTTATAAACGATATACTTAGAGAATATTTAGATAACTATACTATAGCTTTTGTAGATAATATCTTAATCTATAGTAAAAATATCGAGGATTATTAGCGATAAGTTCGTAAAGTACTTTAGCGGTTATAGAAAGTAGGCCTTTAAGTTATACTATATAAGTCCGAATTCTCTATTATAAAAATAAAGTCCCTTAGATTTATTATTAGTATAGATAGTATCGCTATAGACCCTAAGAAGGTTAAAGTAATTTAGTCCTAGTAAGCTCCGACTATAGTAAAAGGAGTATAGTCGTTCCTTAGATTCTATAACTTCTACCGACGCTTTATACGGAACTATAGTACTATCTTAAAGCTATTATACCGGTTAATAAGATAAGACGTTCTATTCGAATAGATAAGCGGTTATAAGGAGGTATTTATACTTCTAAAGGATAAGCTAGTTAGTACGATAGTACTCCTGTATTACGATCTAAAGCGCTAGACTCGGGTTAAAATAGACGCCTTAGATAGAGTTCTCGGAGTAGTTCTATCCTAGTATTACGAGGACGATAATTTCTAGTACCTAGTCGCCTTTTACTCGAAAATAATACAATCTATAGAACTAAATTACGAAGTACGGGATAAAGAGCTTCTAGCTATTGTACGTACTTTATAAGAATAGAGACCTAAACTTAAAGGTCTCTCGCGTTAAGGAACGCTTCGAAATCCTTATAGATTACTAGTCTCTCGAATATTTTATAATAACTCGATAAATAAATTAACGATAAGTTAGATAGAGTAAATTCCTTTTATAGTTCTACTTTAAAATTAAATATCGACTAGGAAAGAGGAATATTATTATAGACGTACTATTACGAAAGGAATCCCCCTATATAGATAATAGCCGATAAATTATTATACTACTATAGTACTATCTCGAGGAAGGAGTTTTACCTATAAACCTAGCGCTAATCTAGGAAGAGGAGCCGACTCTAGAAATTACTAAACGAATTAAAAAAGTAAATCGTAAAAATACGGATCTTAACGAGTTCCGATAAACTATAGCGAATAGAAGTAATCCTAGATAGTCTCTAGATAATAGGTTATTACTATTCGAAGGACGACTTAAAGTTCCTAATAAAAGAGATCTCTGTATATATTTACTTAACGATATTTATTAGTAGCTATTAATAGTATACCCTAGTATCGAAAAACTAAAGAAGCTAGTCTTAGATAGATATTATTAGTCTAGATAGGTAACCGACGTAAAAAGATATATCGATAATTACCTAATATAAACGAATAAAAGTATAGAGGGATTATATACCTAGACTACTATAACTACTTCCTATTTTAGAGACCCTAGTAATATATTTTAATAGACTTCCGTTTATTCCTAAAGGATTGTTATAGATTCGATATAGTCTTTATAGTCGTCGATCGCCTAAGTAAACGACTAATATCTATTCCTTATTATAAGGATATAGACGCGAAGAAGATAGTACGGCTTTTTATTAATAATATTATTCGGACAATAGGTATCCTAGAAATAATTATATCGGATAGAGGCGGTTAATTTATCTCTAAGTTCTAGACCGAATTCTATAGGATTCTTAGAATTAAGAGAAAGTTATTAACGATATACTACCCCTAAACGGATAGATAGAGTAAGATCGCTAACTAGTATATAGTATAGCGACTACGTCCGTATATTAAGTAGAACTAAGATAACTAGTCGGAGGTACTCCTAATAGTCGATTTTATAGCGTTAATTTTACCTTAAAATACGATAAAGAAGTCGCCTTTCTTTATAGAGAGAGGGTACGAACTAATAATAATATTTAATTAGAGAGATTAAGAGATAGTTATACCGAATAAAGAAGAAGTAATATAGATACTTTCTTAGCTATAGGATATCTAGACTAAAACTAAAGAGTAAATTATAAAGTTATAATAGTTACAAATCCGATAAGTAAATAAATATCGGAGAGAAGAAGACTTCGGTATAGGTAACTCGGTTTTTATTACAATAAAGGACTAGCTTTAAGATCGACTAAGTAGGAAGCTCTCTTACCTTTCTAGCGGACCCTATAAGATTATTAAAAAAGTTAGCAACTCCTATAAATTAGAACTACCTAAGGCGATTCGAGTATACCTAGTCTTCTATCTAAGTAAGCTTCGAAAAGCTGTAATAATAGAACCCCTTCGAGGGTAATATATTAACCCTCTACTACTAATAAAAATTAGAGAAATAGACGAGTAGGAAGTCGAGAAGATCCTTAACGTTAGAACGTACTATTAGAGACTATAATATCGAGTATAGTAGCTTAGATATAACCTCGATTTATAGTAGTATCCTACTAGTAATTTTAAGTATATACTAAAGAAGATTTAAGAATTTTACGAGTAGTACCCTACGAAGCCGGGACCTCCTATACACTTATAAGAATAGCTCGACGCTAAGGAAGAGGACCGATTCATTGAAGACCACAGTAACGATAATACGCCGGCATTCAGAGACTAAATGCAATTTTAGTCGGGGAGTATATAACGATCCACGTGCTATATCTACGTGCTACGTGCTTACTTCCTTCCTATTTGGGGTTGTTATTTCAAGCAAGCGAGTTGTTTGTTTGTAAGGTTTGCACTGCTAGGGTCCTCGACCCACAAATTCCAGCAGTCTACCAATGCTTTCCTTCTCTTTCTTTCTCCCCTCTGTACTTAGTATTCTTAGTTAAATGCACTCTTTTGTTGAAAGAACTGGCTCGTAACACGAGTAGACTAATACCCTAGTGAGATTCAGTCGGCCACTACTCCGAGCATTTACCCATTGTGCCAAAAGGCATAGCCAAACTGAGTTATGAAACTCAGTTCAACGGTAGTGGTATATATATTATAGGTGTCCCACTCATGTGGGATCACACTAGTATAGATCTACTCGGCGCTCTACCTAGTATTAGTTCCTCGAAATCCTAAAAGGACCTAGGCTATAGTAAGGCCCTACGCGGTTATCATATTTATCATATTTATCATATATAACTATTCTATACTATATCTAAACTATATATGAATCACTGATCTAGAATATATGAATCATTGATTATAGTTAAAATCATAAACTAAATTGATCTAGATCTATAAAATCTATATATATGAAATCATATACTAAGCTGAAATTCAATCCTATATTAAATATAAATATAGGGTTAAACGTAACATAAGCTAGTTTTTTTATCCTTTTATGGTTTTTTCTATCTTAATACATTGAATCAATTCTTTACTATTCTTCCTTCCTATCTTTTATCCCCTATAACCTCCAAGAGGTTATAAGCCCGGCTTATCAATTTATTCTTTCTACTATAGAAAGGTTGATTTAAACCTTTCTATATCCTTTCTGTCAAAATTGACCCTTTTCGAACCGCCGAATTACAACTATCTATATATATCGACAGTACTGTGTATAGAATCATAGCCTCTCTTAAAAAAATACAAATTCAAAAGCTCCGAGGATCAGAAAACTACTCAATCTAGTCAATTAGAGTAAAAGCAATTCTTACAAAAGAAGAGCTTATTGGAATAATTCGTCAAGCTCCTACTATAGGTAGTAAAAATGATAGAGCTTTATCTATTATTTAACTACTATATGATAATAGCCTACTTCTGTATATAAAAGATATTATAGATACAAAAAGGGCCTAGGAAAAGCTTTAAGAAATCTATTACCTAAAGGGTTTTACTACTGAATATTTAACTTTAAAAGAATTCTTTAATACCTAATTAGATGATTTTTATACTATAGAAGAATATCTAAATAAAGTTAAAATATTAGTAGATGATCTTACAAGTAAAGAGATTATACTACCTAAACAGGTAGTAATTGCTTAGGTCTTAAACAGCCTAAGCGAGGAATATAAATCATTGATTCAATCTATTATTTAATCTCTAAGAAGAGATCTAAATTTATATAATGTAGAAACCCTATTTTCTAGCCTTATTGATAAATCTCGTAGAATTTAACAATTAAGTAACGATAAGCTTATAGCTATATAAAAATCCAAAAATTTATAGAAGAAAAAACCGTTTAATAGTACTTATTATAAGTACTGTAAAACTACAATATATACTACTACAAATTGCTAGTTTTTATTTCTAGATAAAGTACTAAAAAGCTTTACTCCTCGCCGACAAAACTCGACAATATCAAATTCAAGTTTAAAAATAAAGAACTATAAGGTTAAAAAACCTAAACCTTAAAAATCAATTGTTAAATAAGATAAAAATGTAGAATCTATATTAATATCTATTAACAATTTCAATTATAACGAAGTAAAAGATGAAGATACAATTCTTCCTAATTTCTCAATACTCTCTAAAGATGAATTTGATATAGCTGAAGAGGTATACCTTCTGTTTATAAATACTATAAATAATATAGCTAATAAACCTAAATTAGATCGTTTGAAAAGATATAGAAATAAGGATTTTACTATACTAGAAACGAAAAAGGACTATATTTTAGGTTTAATGTTTAATTTTATATTTGATACTACTACTACAATTTATACAATTTGCAATCTAAACTATTTTTACTAATGTAAATATATAGATAAAAGGATAAAATAGGGAAATACAAATGTTATAAATACTAAAATTAAAGGATCTATATTACTTAAAACTAATACTAGATATATATTAAATCTATAAGATGTATATTACATTCCTGAATTAGGAATAAATTTATTGAGTATAGATAAGCTAAATAATATAACCTCTATTTTTATAAAAGAAAAAGTAATGTTATACTAAAAAGATAAATTAATCCTTAATACTAGTAAGAGCTAAAATTTATATATTTCTAGAAATATAATATTGAAAAATAATATAAAAGAAAGAACTATACTTTTAACTACAAAAATAGAGCAAAACTATATAAAATAATAGTATAAAAGACTAGGTTATATATTATTTGAACTACTATAGGCTTTATTAAAAGACTTAAATATAAATATAACTAAAAATATATATATACAAGAAGTTAATAAATGTAAAATATGTCTTTTATCTAAAGATAATAGATATATATATAAAGAAAGTAATAATAATATAAAATATAATATTATTGATAGAATTTATAGTGATATTGGAGGTCTATTAATACTAATATATAATAAAAAGAAATATTATATTACATTTATAGATAAAAAATCTAGATATATATAGGTTTTTCTTTTAAATAATAAAGGGGAAGCTTATAATATATTTATTAAACTAAAGAATTAGATTGAAAATAATAAAAATAGACGTATAAAAGAATTCTTTACAGATAATAGAAAAGAGTATATTAATAAAAAATTTAAGATTGCTTCTATAAAATATAGTATAATCTATAAATTAAGCCCTATATATACTAAAGAACCTAATAGTTTAATTGAAAGAATTAATCTAACTCTCCTAAATAAAGTTAGATCTATTTTAATCTAAGTAGGAGTACCTAATTATTTATAGGGAGAAGCTTTAAAAGCTACAGTATATCTATATAATAGAACTCTATATAAATCATTAAATTTTAAATTACCCTATAAAGTATATAATAATATAAAACCATATATTAAAAATATTAAAATATAGGGTTCAATTACTTACTATTATACAAATAAATATAAAACTAAACTAGAGCCTAGAAAAGATAAAGCTATATTAATAGGCTATAACGATATAAATCATTATAAATTATAGGATTTTAATAAGAATAAAGCTATCTAGGCTAGAGATATCTCTATTTGTAAAAATGAATTTAAAACTTTATTATCTACTAAAATTGATAATATTAGTAATAATAAATATAATATTGAATCAAAAGGCTATAATAATATAGCTAAAAATCCAACTTATAAAATTGAAGTTCAAATACCCTATAAAGAAAATAATATACTCTATACTATAAAAGATACTAAATTGGAAAATCTAATTCTAAATATAAATAAAACAGATAGATTTATATTAACTACTACATTACTAAATGAACCTAATACATTCAAAGAAGCTATAAAAAGCTATAAAAAATATAAATAGTATAAAGCCTACCTAGAAGAAGTAAAAGAATTAGAAACCAAAGAAACCTATAAAATCATTGATCTACTAAAAGATAAAAATATTATCCCTATAAAAGGTAGATAGGTTTTTAAGAAAAAACCTATTTATAATCCTAAAAATATTAAGGATTCTTATATAGTTAATAAAGATAAAACCTTTAGATATAAAGCTAGATAGGTTATTCAAGGTTTTTATTAAAAAATAGGTGTTGATTTCTTAGAAACCTTTTCTACTATATATATAAAACTGAAATATAGTATATAATATTAATTATAGCAGTTAATAAGAATTGGGCTATATTACAATATAATGTTAAAAATACTTTTGTACACGCTAATATAGATGCTAATATATATACTATATTACCTACTAGTGTATATATAGATAAGTCTAAATATTGTTATTTATTAAAAGCTATTTATAGATTAAAACAAAGTCCTAGATTATAGTATAAATATCTATCAAGTGTACTATTTAAATTTAGATTTAAAGTATTACCCTATAATAAAGGGGTTTATATAAATACTATAACCGGTTATATTTTAATATACTATATTGATAATATTTTAGCTATATATAAAGATATTAAATATATAAGAGATCTAATACTTAGACTAAAGCCCTATATCAAAATTGAAGAAATAGGTCTAATATCTATATTTCTAGGAAATGATATTACAATTAATAATAAATATATCTATATAAATCAAACTAACTATATTTAAAAACTATTAACTAAATTTAATATTCTAAATAATCCTAAATATAAACCTACTAAAATTCCTAGTCAACCTAGTCTAAAACTATTTAAGAACTTAGAACAAGCCTCTGAAAATGATATAAATAAATATCAAAAACAAATAGGCTTATTACTATATTTAGTTCTAAAAATCAGACTAGATATAACTTTTACAACTATATATTATTCACGTTTTATAAGTAATCCTAATAAAGATCATTTTAATACTTTAGCTAAAATCTGGAAATATCTTTTATATACCTCTACTAAAGGTTTATACTATAATTGTAATAGTAAAGATCTTATTTTAAAAGGATACTGTAATGCCGACTGGGGTAATAATCTAAACGAAAGAAAATCAACTTCTGTATACTTATTTAGTCTATCTCCTAATATAGGTATTAATAACCCTATATCATAGAATTTATAGCTACAAAAAACAGTAGCTATTAGTAGCTGCGAAGCTAAGTATATAGCTTTAAAAGAAGCTACTAAAGAGGCTATCTATTTAGGAAGTGTTTTTAATTATATAAATAATAATCTATCTCTAAGCTACTTAAATTCTACCCCTAAAATATTAGTAGATAGTCTATCCGCTAAAAGGTTAGCTGAAAATCCTAAATTTTATAAAAGATCCAAATATATAGAAATAACATTTCATTTTACTAGACAAGCTATATTAAATAACAAGATTACTCTAATCTATATCCCTACTAAATATCAATTAGCTGATTTTTTAACTAAAAACGTTAATTTACAATTACACGAATCATTTATTAATTTAGCTAGACTATATAATAACTAATCCGTATATTACTCCTAATATACAGATTAAGGGGGGATATCATATTTATCATATTTATTATATATAACTATTCTATGCTATATCTGAACTATATATAAATCACTGATCTAGAATATATAAATCATTGATTATAGTTAAAATCATAAACTAAATTGATCTAGATCTATAAAATCTATATATATGAAATCATATACTAAAGTATGATAAAATTATGAAATCATATACTAAACTGAAATTCAATCCTATATTAAATATAAATATAGGGTTAAACGTAACATAAGCTAGTTTTTTATCCTTTTATGGTTTTTTCTATCTTAATACATTGAATCAATTCTTTACTATTCTTCCTTCCTATCTTTTATCCCCTATAACCTCCAAGAGCGGTAATAGTATAGTTAAGGTAGATCGTTAACGTTAGTAAACCTAAGGAGGATTAAGGTAAGTATCCCCTAAAACTAGCTAACCTAACTATAACTAGTTAGTAGTACGTAATATATTAAAGACTATCTCGAATTAAGTTTCGAGTTACTAGTAAATATATTATCTAGAAAAGCGACCTTAGCTAAAGTACCGGTCGAATAGGAACTAGATAACTAGGAGATAGCCTAAGAAAAGAAAGTCGAAGCCTTAGAAGCTATAATTACGAAACTTACCGGCGAGTTTAACCGGTTTAGTTAAGGTACGGGGAAGTAAGTTTACTACTATTAATAATTACCTCGAGTAAATTAAGGCTTAAGTCGTCGCCTCTATCCCTACTAGCACGGTTTAAGGACCCCGACTACCTAAAGCTAAGTATTTTAAAGGAACGCAAACTAAGCTTCGAGGGTTCCTTACTTAAATAGATATATATCTTAATATAAATAGTACTAGAATACCTAATAAAGTAGGAAAGGTAATCTTTATATCTACTTATCTATAGGGATAAGTATAGAATTAGCTTAAGCTATACGTCCGGGACTATTACAAAAAATAGCCTTAAGAGTAGTGTAAAGATATACTATTTCCAGGTATATAGCCTGTCAACCGGGTAAGATACAATGACTAAGGAGGGGAATGCAATTTGTATTGTCTCTGTGTACTAAGACTAATTCTTGCAGAATTAAGAGGGATCCTAGGGGATTCCTGATTATAGGAAAATCATCAGGAAGGCTGACGTGGCGATCACCTAACGAACCCCGTACGGATCGTCTACGATACTATCAAGTATATACCTAGAGTCTATATCCTTATTCCCTAGTTATACGGACCTTTATCCGTTACAATTATCCCCTCCTTTTCTAAGCGGATACCTTTATCCGCAATTAAATCTATAAATACTAAGGGATTCCTATTTAAGGTAGGATATAGAATCCGAGTATAGAATAATAAAATATCGGGGAGAAACCGGGGGTGATTTACGATAAAGAAGTCTAAAACGACCTAAAAGACTTTACCTATAAATAGTAAGCCTTTATATACCGTAGTATATATATAGGCCTAGTATTCTTATCTTATCGGTTAAAATATCGTCTTACTCTTTCTTCCTATATTATAGTTCCTACTCTACGTTTATCGTAGGTTTAGTTAAAATATATATAGTATATATAATATCTTCGGTCTACTATTAACAATTAGAATATTATAAATACTAGTAAACCGTTCTCGATTTAATACTTTCTTAGGACTAAGAACTCGAAGAAGTACTAGTAATATATCTAACGTTATATATATTATAAGCGTCCGGCCGAGGGTATATAGGGTAATACCCGCGATTTAGTAGCGATCCTCGACTAGGCTATCTAGGTTTATTATAATAATAACGGGTACTATACTTAAGATATTACTTATTTATAGACCGTAAATAAGGGGGTCCTTAAGTTCCTAAAGGACTTTATAGCTACGTACCGAGCTTATTGTTACGGACCTACCCGTCACCAATCAGCGGTGACCCACCAGGGTACACAGATGGGCCACCAAGAGCGAACCAATTGATCTGTCAGCAGATCACGTGCGGCACCTGACACTCTGGCGGTTCCAGGTGTCCAGGCAACAAGGATCGTGACTACCTACCAACGCCAAGGAGGAGTAGACAGTCACCGTGACTCCGGTAGATATACTCCCCGGGAGTATACCTCAGGGAGTAGGAACGAAGGATATATAAGGACACTCATTCATGTACTTAGTTTAGTTCTTCGTCTTCAATCATACATTGTTACTTGTGTTTACCTTTAACAATACGGTGACTCTCTTACTTGAATTATAACCTGACAAACCCTACGAGCAGACCAATACCCCGGTATAGATCTACTCGGCGCTCTACCTGGCATCAGTTCCTCGAACTCCCAAAAGGACCTAAGCTACAGTAAGGCCCTGCGCGGCAATAGCACGGTTGAGGCAGAACGTTGACGTTGGCAAACCCGAGGAGGATTAAGGCAAGTATCCCCTGAACCGGCTAACCTAACTGTGACCAGTTGGCAGTGCGTAACAAGTCTAAATACCGCCTAAGAGGTAATAATAGAGTAGGGGTAAGTAGCGTCGAACCGTAAGGAACTCGGTTTTAATTCGCTAACGATTCGATAGCCTCTCCTAGTTACTTATTAACGATATCTAGAAAGCCGATAGGCTATATATCCGAATCCTCTTATATAACTATTACTTTCTACAATATAGAGGGCGTAGTATTGATACTATACCGAATTAGGATAGTATCTTTAGCTCGGAGATAAGGGATATATTTTATAGATATAGGTAAAATATAATTTATTACGTTAGATCTAGGATACCTATATTACTACCTATAATCCTATAGGTAGTAGTACTACTTAGGAATTTTTATAGGATTTTAAGGACGTATTTCCTATTCTACTATATAATTTATAAGCGGCGAGGGGCCGATTTAGTAGTATTTTAAGGTTTTTTAGTAGATATCTAATATACATTTTATATCCTACCGTAGCCTTTATTATATCTTAGTACCGCTACCGCGAACTATAGTACGCTACTACTCGATAAACTTTACTTTAGACGCGTTGTTTATCGCGTTATAGAGGATAAACTACTTTCTCCGATCGGGGCCGATACGTTTAAGAGAGCTTTTAAGAATAGCCGGTTAACCCTATTAGTAATATAGAAGTCTATTAGCTATTAAAGAGACTAGGATTAATATTTAGATTAAAAGGTTAGGATCAAATATATTGGTGACGTAGGAGAGGTCTAGTTAGGAGCTCGGAGGAAGTAAGGAAGGCCCTATAGTATAGGTACTAGGTTAGGATATAGTTAATATAATATAAGGGATAATATAACGACTAAGGGAGAGTATATACTCTAAACTTATAATAGGCAACTTACGACCGTATAAAACGGAGGTTACTAGTAGAAGGGGTACTTAGTATAGATCTAATAGATTGTAAATTAAGTATAGACCTACTAATTAGTATAAGCTGATTGGCTATAAATATCTTTATCTATAGGTATACCCGTAGGCTGTAGGCGTTATAGACGGGTACTCGAAAATCCAAATAGCCCACCGCCTACCGTAGACGGGCGATGTCGTAGTCTAATTAGACCTATTAACATTCTTAATAAATATATATTTTCTCCTAATCTCCCTCCCTAAGACTTTATTACTTCTCGAGTAGTAAAATAACTTATAAAAAAGAGATAATATAATATTAAGAGGTTATAAAAGGTAAGAGGAGTACGGAGGTATATAGATTAGTATAACCTTATTTTACTTATAAATCTCGTCGAATTTAGGGGTTAAATAGCTTCCGTATCCGTCAAGTATTAAGAGCCGATACCCCCCTTTATACGCGAAGAAGTCGAAGGAATAACGAGCTTTTTAAGCTAGCGAAGTCCAATTTTATCGGAAGTCTAACTACTAGGACTAACTTTAAATCGCCAATTACCCAGAAGGCTATCGAACTAGGATTCAATAAAGACCTTACCTTTAAAAATTATATACGGAGGGAGGGCCTAACCCGAGGTATTTATATATTCAATAATAGTTACCTATTCGCAATTTCTAGGTTGTAAAAGTAATCTCCGACTGTAGTATTTACTCCTTATAATAACCCTTACAGTTACTATAAGTCCTATCGCAAACCTAGTCTTATCGAAGTTATAGATATCCTCGGGGTCGATTCTAAATTAAATAATCGTTTTTTAAATAAGATTAAACCACTCCCTAATAATTTTCGGGTCTTCGTTGTAACGGATAAAGGTCCGTACAACTAGGGAACAAGGATATAGACTCTGGGTATATACTTGATAGTATCGTAGACGATCCGTGCGGGGTTCGTTAGGTGATCGCTACGTTAGTCTTCCTGATGACTTTCCTATAATTAGGAATCCCCTAGGATCCCTCTTAATTCTATAAGAATTAGTCTTAGTATATAGAGACAATACAAATTGTATTCCCCTCCTTAGTTATTGTATCTTACCCGGTTAATAGGCTATATACCTAGAAACAGTATATCTTTACAATTCTAATTCTTTATCTTCAACTGCCTAAGATACAATAGCTCCTCCGACTATTTATCGTAGTACTAGGAACGATATCGAATCGCCTAGGTAAACCCCTTAGATCGAGGTAGAAGTAGATTAATCTATTAGGATCTAATCCTAAGAAGTAGAAGACCTATAATCTACTAGAACCGAGGACCCGTATTAGGATACCCTAGATTTAGAAGTAGTAACCTAAGGAATAGAAGCGGAACTTAGGCGACTCGAGGCCGAAGTAGACCTTTAATAGCGCCTTATCGCTACTAGGGAACTCGTTATAGCTAATAAGGAAAAACTTAAAACCCTAAATAGAAGAAAATCTATAAATTACCCTCGATCCTCCTACGATTTATTATCGGAAAGCGAACCGAGCTAAAGAGGAGAAATTAAGAGATACGTTAATAAATTCGAGGAGGATTTTAGTATTAAATAGAGAGAGGAATAGCTAAATAATTTAAATACCCTTTTTAAAGGGGCCCCGAAGAAATATATCTTAGGTACCTAAAAAGTCCTTGTAGCTACGAATTTCCTCTATACTACGTATAAGACTAAATAGGCGTCTTACGAGCGAAAATACCCTAAAGACGCGAATAATTAGGAAATATTTAAGGAATAGACTAAAAGCCTATTATAGAACTCCTATAATATCGTTACTAACGTCCTTATTACCTATTAAAAGGTAGAAATATACCTATACTAGGACCCTCGTATATTCGAAACCTACCTCGAATCGCTAGAGAATTACCTCCTAGCTTAAACCGAAGAAGTAAGGGCCTAAATACTATTTATAAAGCTATAGAAACCCCTAAGGGATATAATTATTATTAATACTAATAGATCCCTACCGACTACTAGGGATAAGATATCGAAAAAGGCTACTACCTTATTCCTAGTCTATTTCCTACCCTATAAGTAAAAGGAATATCCTACCTAAGGGTAGGATAAGAAAAAGAAAGGGAATTATACCGAATTAGTACCGAACTAATCCTAATCTACTAGCTCTTCGTCGTTAAATTATAGAGGATATAGAGGCTTAAGAGGAAGAGGCTTAACCCTAAAGAGGTAGAGGCTAACTATAAGGCTATAGCCGAGGACGTAGGGGATTAAGAAAGCCCTATACCTTAGGTAAAAATACGATACCGATAAAAGTAGGAAATACTAGCGATTCTACGCCGAATAACGCCTACTTTATCTATAGCGATAAAAACTATTAGGTAAATAAATACCTATAGGGGACTATAATATAGTCTGTTATTAAGGTAGTATATCTATAAAAATCTATATAAGCGGGAAAAGTAGAAGAGCTAGAGTAGACCCCGATATACTAGCTCTATACCTACTAATAGGGACTATAATACGCCTTTATATACCGGTTACCCTCGGAAATAGTATCGAAACGTACGCGGACCTCGATACCGGTATAGAATATAATATACTTAGTAAGGAATTTACTTATAAGAATAAACTACTAGCTACCCCCTTTTCGTCCCTATCTATAAAGGGCGTCGCCCTTAAATATATATATACTTATAGCGTATTTTAGGTCCTATTTATAATTAGGGACTCTAGAGGAATTAAAAAGATAATTAAAAGACTATATATAGGTATCGATAGGGACTACTAGGTAGAAGGAAGCCCTATACTTCTATCCCGAACCTTTATAAATAAATTCGATATAATCTTATACCCTAGAGTAGATTAGTAGTAGTTCGGGGTTAAGAGCTTTAAGCTAGTAAAACCCTATCGATTCGCGAAATTAGCGAGGAATTTAGTAGTAATCTACGCTCTTATAAAAATACCCGAATAAGTATAGCTCCCTAACGAAAATAGGGATTACCCGAATCTAGACTTATTACGAATACCCCCCGAACTAGAGGTATATCTTAATATATTCGATTATAAGAAGGTAGGAAACCTACCTATCTTAAAAGCTTCCGATTATACTATCGAACTAGAAGAAGGTAAAACCCCGCCTTACGGTCTAATTTACCCCCTCTCGAGGGTAGAACTTAAAGAATTATAGGCTTACTTAGTCGATAATATTAAGAAAAAGCGAATTAGGCCTTTAAAAAGCCCTATAGGAGTACTAATTCTCTTTATTCTAAAAAAGGATAGTAGCCTACGCCTATATATAGATTATTAAGGACTTAATCGAGTATCGGTTAAGAATCGGTACCCGTTACCCCTTATTTTAGAGATTCTAGATAGGCTCTTAGGGGCTTAATACTTTGGTAAGGTAGACGTTAAAGATACCTACTATCGTATACGTATCCGCGAAGGAGATAAATAGAAAACCGCCTTTCGAATAAGGTATAGCTATTTTAAATATATAGTTATACTATTCGGTTTATCTAATACCCCTACTACTTTTTAAAGCTATATCTATATAGCGCTAGGAGGGCTAATCGATACCGTTTACGTAGCGTATCTCGATAATATTCTTATCTTTTCGCCCGACCGAGACTCCTATATAAAAGTACTATAATAAGTCTTCGAACGACTTAGGAGATTAGAGCTTTATATAAAACTATTAAAATATACTTTCTATTAAAAAGAAGTCGAATTCCTAGGGTTTATCGTAAATAGAAGGGGAGTCTATATAGACGAAAGCTATATTAAGGTTATCTAGGAATAGGAAGAACCGAAGAGCTTCTATAATATCTAGATATTCCTAGGATTCTACAATTTCTATCGGCGCTTTATAAAAGGGTATTTATATATATCCTTACCCCTTACCTTAATACTAAAAGGGTTAAAAATAGGAAAAAACCTAGTAAAATTACCCTAGACGCGACCGAATCGCTAGCGTTCTAGCGTCTAAAAGAGGCCTTTTAGTTAGCGTCTCTCTTATACTACTTCGACCCTAAAAAATATATTAGGCTAGAAATAGATATATCGAATAAAGGTATAGGGGGTATCCTTTCTTAACCTAATAAAGAAGGACGCTAATACCCTATAGCCTTCTAGTCGCGAAAATTCTTAGGAGCTAAGCTTAATTATACGATACTAGATTAAGAGCTATTTATTATTATATACAGTGGTATTTCATGAGTATTTATACCCTAATACTTCTAAGGTTGACCGCCCTATCTATACCGCCTTTCGATTACTACTAGTGTAGACCCTACCCGCGTAGTAGGATTAGATGTAAGTAGATACAAAGTTCTTCCGGTAGAAAATAGGAAGTACTAGGGTGCAAATACTTATAAAATATAACTATACTCTTTCTAATACTAGAGATATTACCTTAATAGTAGTAAGTACCCTATAGAAGTACTCTTAGACTATATAAATCTACGTATATTTATAACGTAGTAGAAACTAAACGGCTAGTAAGTACACTAGTATATATTTCTAACGCCTTTTAACTTTATTATAAAGTATAGGCCTAGAAAGACAAACCCCGTAGATAGGCTTTCTAGAATTCCTAATTCCGAGTAAGTAGCTTTAGGAATAGAATTAATAACCCCGATTTAAGGACGAATCGTAGGTAAAGGGCTCCCGAACTATAAGTTCGAGGAAGTACCGACCCTTACGATATAGAGTATTATAGGGATAAAGAATCTAGACGTAGATTATAAGTATAATTTAAAAGAACTTAATTTAGAATTCTAAATTAGAATTAATTAGGAAACCCCTAGATTAGGTATACCTATAGGAATAAATATAGAGTATATCGGTACCGGATTAGACGAGTAGTCTAAATAGAGAAAATTATACGACGAACTAAATATCCTATTCGACGTCGGCGATACTATACTAGTAGTAGTCTAGTCTATTAGTACGGATACTAAAGACGTTATCTAATAGGTTATAAGGCTTTAAAATAAAGACTAAGAAACGAGCCGGCGAAAAAGTAATATTTCGACCTAGAAACCTAGTAGTAAAGGATAGGAGACCGATACCTTAGGATTACTACGGTATTAAGGGCGGTTATATATCCCGAAAAAAGAGGGTATCTATAGAAAACTACTATAAATATACTACGATAACCCTACCGCGGGATATTTTAGCCGAGTAAGGATAGAAGAACTACTATAGCGTAACTACTATTAGGTTTATATATAAGAAGATATAAAAAATTATATCGCTTCTTATAGGGTATACTAAATAGTATAAACCCTAAGGTATAGGCCTTTTAGTAAGCTCGAATCGCTACCGATACTATTACGGCCCTTTACTAAATTATCTATAGATTTTACTATAGGATTACCTTAATCGATCTAGAAAGGAAGGATAGTTAATACGATTTTAGTAGTTATAGACCGTTTCTTAAAATAGTACCTTTTCTTCCTAGTTTTAACTATAATAGACGCTATAGAATTAGCTAAGCTATTCTATTAAGAAGTTAAACTAAGATATAGACTACTAAATAGTATTATATCCGACCGGGGATCTATCTTTATAAGTAGGTTTTAGTTAAAACTATACTATTTATCCTAGATAAAATTGAGGTTCTCGATAGCGTTTTACCCCTAAACCGATAGCTAAACGGAAAGGATAAACTAGACCCTCGAATATTACCTCTACTACTTTATCGATAAATAGTAAAAAATATAGCCCTCGCTACTAAAATTAGCTAAGTTCGTATATAATAATATAATAAGTATAATAACTAGAATATCTCCTTTCTAGGCCCTACTAGGGTATAATCCTAATTTTTAAATACGTACCGAGGACAGTAGCGTAAGGAGGGAGGTACTAGTAGTAGTATCTCGTTTTAAAAAGCTAATAAAGCTTAGAGAATAACTATAGATTTCGTAGCGAAAAGCTACCGAAATATAAGCGACTTAATATAATAAGCGCTACTAAGAAATAACCTTTAAAAAGAATAATCTCGTAGCCCTATTAATAAAAAACCTCCGATTAAAAGAAAGGACTACTAAGAAACTCTCCCTATAGTAGATAGGACTATTTAAGATCCTCGAATATATCGGTAAATAAGCGTATCGACTACTACTCCCTAACGAGTATATAGCGATTTATAATATATTCCCTATATCCCTACTATAGCCCTAGCGATAAAGAGAAGGAGAACTAGAAAACCTACCTCTACTAGCGATAGCGGATAATAATAAATAGGAAGTAGAAGAGATTAAAGATAACTAAAAGTTCGAAGGCGAGCTATACTATTTAGTAAAATAGACCGGATAGCCCTTAGAGTATAACTAATAGGTCCCTAAGGAAGTAATAGCGAATACCCCTCGAATTATTATAAAATATAAAAAGGCTTAGAAAAAGTTAAAATAATTATATATTCGGAAAAATAAGGTCTACCGAACCCCCCCTTAAACTAGGGTCGAAGAACCTATAGAAAAGGACCGAGCTACTACCGCCTTACTACGGCTAGTAAAATATAGAGAGAAAAAGCACCTAAAGCTTCTAATCGAAAGGGAAGCCGGATAAGTAGGAGGATATAGTATTATAATTAATATAGGCGTATATAAAGTACGAAAGGCCGAAACGGCCGCGTACTATATAGTAACCGACTCCTCTTTATTAATAAGACGAGGCTACGCCGAGGCCTCTACGGCTAGCTAATCCTAAGATATCTCGACCTTATAGGTATCCCTAATAATATAACCGTTACGCCTAGCGACCTAGCTATCGTAACGAGTATAGATATCCTAAATTATAAGCGATAGGTTAGTAATCTAGCTATAGTCTAAGGGTAGATCGATAGTAACTTACTAGAGTAACGCGAGTTCTAGCTAAATAATAAAGGTACTAGTAACTTTTAACTAAGCTATTAAAACTAGCGAGAAGGTTACGAACCCCTACTATAACCTCCTCGATAAGAGCCTTAGGAACCTAGAAGACTACTATATCGCTATTATTATTAACCTAGCTAGAATAAACGCTAAAACCCCTAACGGTATTAGCCTAGAAGTTCTTAACCTAGGAAAGGATTACTAGTAGTTCGAAACGATTACTAGAAAGACTAGAGGGAACCTATATAATTATATAAAGTTAGTACGAATCTCTACCGAATTACTACTAAGAAGAGAGAGGATACTTACCTACTCGTATACCCTTCTTTTCGTAGTATAGTCCTTATAAGACTTACTATTAATATTATCTGTAAAGTACTAAATAGTAAACGGCTTATAGTATATAGGGGATTACTTCGGCTAATCCCTATAGGAAACGCGTAGGTAGCTTATATACTAGGTCTACTAGCGTAAAATCGGTACTACTAACTTCTTATAATAGTTCCTAAGAGAACTAGTAGTAGTATCTTAAGGTATAATAGATTTAGGTAGAAGAGACTATAAATTAGGGTTAGTACGAGGCCGAATCGTTATAGATATAATAATTACCTACTAAGGAGAAAAGTTATAGAAGTTATAAAAGTAAAAGAAGTTATAAGAAGTAAGAGAAAGAGATTTAGGAAGAAGTAAATAAATCCTAGGTTATTTACGCGACGTAATAAAATCGGGATATATTAAAAGGAAGCTACGACCGAGAATAAGTAAATTAGTCGTACCTTCTATTTTTATTAAAATTCTAAATCGATAGGATACTAGGAGAACTTCGACTAAGTAGTATATTATAGGTAAACCTTTAGTTATATATAGGATATATAGGGCTATATTACCTTATATAAGTATAAAGTAAAGCGGTACTAATATACTTAAGCGGTATATATATAGCCTTAGGTAAATACTAAAAGGGTAGTAAAAGTAAGTCTATATAATAGTCGATTAAAGAGACTCTATAGTATATACCGGTAAGTCTTATATAATTATACCCTTTAAGATAACTAATATATTATCTATTAGGTACTAGAGTTATCTTTTAACTTAAGATTCTCGAATAATAAATAGGAAAGAGAGTAGATTAAATATCTTACTAGTCTAAACCTCCTTTTCTAGATACTTAAGAGGAAGCAATTTACTTCCTTAATTCGAATAGTATAAAAGGCTCTAGCTAAACCTACTTTACTCTATCCTCGTACTACTTAACGCTAGCTTAAGAAATTAGTCGATAAGGAGTAGTATACAATTATCGCTACCTTACTATAAGATATAAAGCTCTTAATCGCCCTCGACTACTAGATATCGCCTTTTTAGTAAGTATTTATAGCGATTATAGGTTACTTTATCGACTAAGACTAGAATTACTATAAGCTCTTATTTAGTTTCGAACTACTTAATAGGGCGTATTCTAGTCTAAATCTAAGTAAAGTACTTATAGAGATCTTTAAGAAGCTTAATATTACTAATCGTATATTAGCGATTATATTAGATAACGCGTTAAATAATACGACTTTAGTACAAGTAGTTTAAGACTCTATTAACTCCCTTAAACTACCGAATAGCCTAGTAGTTATTCGAATCCCTTATTTTATATATATTATCTAGCTAAGCCTTCGCGAGCTACTTAGATTGGTAAAGCCCGATCCCTAGAATAATACTACCGATTAGAATATTTCTAATATCTAAGCCTAAGCTTAATCGCTCCGTACTATATAGAGTAAATAAGTTATTATATAAACCCTTATTAAAGTAAGTATATTACTTTATTTAATATTAAATATACCTAATAGATATCTAGATTCGAGGGCTTACTATATTTATTAATATAAGCCCCTAACGTTACGATAATTTCTTCCGTCTCTAGACTAATAGAACGAAACTTATACCTATCTAAGATATCTATATACGCTAGAATTTAACCTTCTTAATACTTCGTTATACGAAACGCCTTAGTAAGCCCTTCGATAAATACTATAATAATATTAGGACTTAGAAATACAAACTTAGTAAGGTAGAATAGCGGTAGGTCGACTACCTTCTATATATTATAGAGCTATTCTACCGCTTTACTATAGTACTTTTAAAGACTAAAGAGATAACGGTATATTATATTTTTAATATTTATAACGCCCTCTTCGAGTACTTCGAGGAATCGATTGTACGACTTACTCCGAAAACTATACCTTAGAAGGTAATACTATAAGCCCTTAATACTAGGATAGTAAAGCTTACCTCTTACTATATAAAGACGAAAGAGATCTATAGTAGTCTTTACGCGATTAGAATAATTCTTATACCCTAATATAAGCTTTACTTCGTCTTAAGTACGGCGTAGGGTATATCGGAGAACGATACAAACTAGAGTAATTAGTATAAGGAAACGCTTCGCTAATTTATAGCTCCTTATATCTAAAGATATACCTAGATATAGTCCCGATAAGAAGAGTAACCCCCTAAGAGCTACTTAGCTAGTATAAGTAATCTAGACGCCCTCCTTAACCTTCGGCCTTATATCGACTATAATCTATAAATATTAGAGTACGAACTTACTAGATACCTTAAAAAGCGTACGTTATATTTACTGTTATTCTAAGTAGAAATACTTATACCTAGGCTGCGGCAACATCCTCAATATCTATGGATATCCGCATATCCTCTCCGCAACTTGCGGATATAGTAGGTTACCCAATATCCGCAATCCTCAATTTTGTAGATATAGTATACTACCTAATATCCTCTAGATATTTGAGGATATCTAGTGGATATAAAATATACTAAATATACCAAGCGTTGTGACCTTTTTGAATATATATTATTTATACCGATTCCTTTATATTTATCAAGTAACTATATTGTAATTAAAGTTTTCAATTTATAGACTAAATTTTATTATTTCCTAATATAGACTATTAAAGATTAATTTCGAATCTATTAGGTAACCTTAGTTACTTCCGAATCCGCCCCGATCGTCCATATATACCCTTATCTACTATAGTAAAACCTATTTATAACGATATATTACAGGCACAGCAAAAATATCATTATATCCAGGTAATCGTTAAATCAAGGTACCAATATTAAATATATATTTCTGGTTTACATACAAATCTAGGTACCAAAAAAGTCCTAATATCGCTCTACTTCTGCCCTCCTATTTTCCTTACTTCAATTAACCTCCTATGTCTATATAGAGCAGTAATAAACTTGGTTTCACCCTATTCCTACTGCTCTTTATATAACTAAAGGGTTTTTAAAGCCTAAATAGCTTTATAGTATTGAATCTAGGGCTCTTTAACCACTATATCATCCTTATCAATTTTTTACTTAGGTTAATACCTAAATATAAGCTAGATAATAATTTAAATGTAAGAAGAACCTCTTAATACTCCTAATACTAGCCGAGAAAGTAGCTAGTAATAGCTATAAAGGCCTATCAAAACGGAGATATCTAGTAGTCTAATATAATTAAAAGCTTTATATTAGGAGGAAGTTTATTAAGAATAGACTATTACTATTCCTAGATATACTACTATAGTCGAGACCGTATTATAACTATAGATCCCTTCTATAGTTATATTAGGGTAAGTCGGGTAAAGTTAAGAACTTTATTAAATTCTAGGTATTTAATAAACTTAAAGGGGAGACGGGAGAGGGTAAGTAGTTATAAGAGCTTTAATTCCTATACCTCTTATATAAAAACTATTAACTTACTTAGTATATTCTACGCCTATTAATCTAGAGAGTTATTAGTAAATAATAATAGAAAAATTGTATAATATATATAGTATTTATAAGTAGTCCGTTAATATTACCCTTCTAGATACTAGATTTACGATAAGTCGGTCTAGTTAAATATCGATAAAGTATAGTTATTCTATACTACCTATTTACTAGATAATCGAGGACTTTATAGTATTAACGATATATTACCCCTAGTTTATTAGTTTTTATATTAGCTACTTAATTAAATTACTCCTAGTAAGTAGCTATCCGGTTACTATTCTAGTTTAGTCGTTTTTTTATCCTTCTAAACTTAATTTCTAACTACTAGGAAATAAAATTATCTTTTAATATATTAGTATATAGAATAAATACTATTAATCGATATAGGCTAATACGTTAAAGTAAAGAAGGAATTAAAGGTAGAGGAATTAGGGTAAGAAACCTAGAATTTAAGGTAGTATTAAATATCTACTAGCTTTGGGAAACCTTAGGGGTTAGGAATTGACTATTCGGAAAGTAGAGAAGAGGGTCGACTAAATTCGTAGGATTACCGTTATAGATAGATAAAGAATAGATATCTAAGAACTAAGAAATTTAAGATATTATTAACTAAATAATTACTTGAATTGGAAGGTAGATATACTGAGAAAATTAATAAATCCCAGTAAATAGAATTAATTAACTACTACCCTAAAGTTTAGCTTACTCGGTAAATAGTAAATATATTATAATTTAACCTACTATAACTTAAGATAATTAATCTCTATAATTAGCTAGATTTACTAGGCTAATTAAGGGCCGCCCGTAACTTACCCTTTAAAAAATTAATATTTAGATATATAGTTTATACTCTAGGTCTAGCTATAGTTATAAATATATATTTATATAACTCTATTGTCTAAAATTAATAACTTTTACAGTTAATAACAACCGATATACTTAAAGATACTAAGAATATATAATATTATTATTACCTACTATAATTTATCGTAATATAACTCAAATAGATTGTAAATCTAATATTTAAACTAGAACACTATTAAATAACCGTAATTTAAACTGATAAGTTAGTACTTTTATATATCTAAATTAGGAAAGGTCAACTTTTTTTATATAAATAAAGGCCGGTAAGGGCCGCCCTCGAGCGGCCCTTAGAGGGCGGAGGGTCGGGCGGAGGGCGGGAGATACCGGACCTCTAAATGGTTTTAATGAGGTCTAACTAGGTAGAGCGCTAAGTAGATCTATACAAGTAATAATATATAATTGAAGACGAAGAACTAAACTAAGTATATAAACGAGTATCCTTAACGTAATTCTCCACCGAGTGACGTACACCCCTAAGTGACGCACACCCCTAAGTAACGCACCTACCCTAAAACGCGTCCGTCAATTAGCACTTAGTCTATTCAACCACCCACTATACCACCAATTCGCCCTCAAAGCTCTTAAAATTCAATAGAGCAAGAGGGTAGGATCTTATTAGCTATCTAGGCTATTAAAAATCAAGAAATCAATACTATTCGCGAAGCAGTACGTCTTTTTAATATACCTAAGGCTATATTGCGCCGCCGATACCGTAGTATTAAAAACCGCGCGGATTTACGCGCTAACTGTTATAAATTGACTGGTATTATAGAGTAATCGCTTTAAAATTGGATTCTCTTAATAGACTCTCGCGGAGCGGCCCCCATCCTTCTACCGTTCGAGAAATAGCGAATATTCTTCTCGAATAGCGTAGAACTACCTCGGTTATATCGGTCGGCGAAAATTGGGTTATAAAGTTCGTTAGAAGAAACCCTCTTATTTTATCCTGATTCTCGAGATATTATAATTACGAGCGCGCGAAATATAAAGACCCGAAATTTATTATAGAGTGGTTTAATCTTATTTAAAAAACTATCCTTTAATTTAGAATCGACCCTAATAATATTTATAACTTCGATAAGACCGATTTTGTAATAGGATTGATAGCGACTACGAAGGTTATTATAAGAAGTAAATACTACGGTCGGCGATCGCTTTTATAACCTAGAAATCGTAAATAGGTAACTATTATTAAGTATATAAATACTTTAGGGTAGGCCCTCCCTCTATATATAAGTTTTAAAGGTAAGGTCTTTATTAAATCTTAGTTCGATAGCCTTCCAGATAATTAGCGATTTAAAGTTAGTCCGAACGGTTAGACCTCTAATAAAATTGGACTTCGCTAGCTTAAAAAGCTCTTTATTCCTTCAACTTCTTCGTATACGAAAGGGGGATATCGGCTCTTAATACTTAACGGATATAGAAGCTATTTAACGCTAAAATTCGACGAGATTTGTAAGTAAAATAAGGTAGTACCGATCTATATACCTCCTTACTCTTCTTACCTTTTATATATTAAAAATTATACTAAAATATAATAAATCCCTTTTTTTTATAGTATTAGAAACTATAGGTCTTTATTTTATCTTTTTATTTTAAAACTACTCTTAATATTATATTTTTAGCGTAGAAATTAATATTATAAACTTCTAAATTTTCTATTAGAATACTAGGGGATTAGGTTAACCCTTAAAACTAACTATACCCGACTTTAATAGGACTCCTATAGGACTCCTATAGGATATTACGAGCCAGTTCTTTCAACAAAAGAGTGCATTTAACTAAGAATACTAAGTATAGAGGGGAGAAAGAAAGAGAAGGAAAGTATTAGTAGACTACTAGGATTGGTAGGTCGAGGACCCTAGTAGTATAAACCGTACAAATAAATAACCCGCTCGCTTAAGATAATAACCCTAAATAGGGAGGAAGCAAGTACGAAGTACGTAGATCGTTATATACTCCCCGACTAAAATTATATCTAGTCTCTAAATACCGGTTTATTATCGTTACTATAGTCTTCAATAAATCGGCCCTCTTCCTTAGTATCGAGCTATTCCTATAAGCGTATAGGAGGTCCCGGCTTCGTAGGGTACTACTTATAGAATTCATAAATCTTCTTTAGTATATATTTAAAATTACTAGTAGGATACTACTATAAATCGAGGTTATATCTAAGCTACTATACTCGATATTATAGTCTCCGGTAGTACGTTCTAACGTTAAAGATCTTCTCGACTTCCTACTTATCTATTTCTCCGATTTTTAAGCTTTTTATCCTATACTTTATACTTTAGTTATATAGATTATAATATATTTAAGTAAAAGGCTATAGGGTACTAGAAATTATCGTCTTTGTAATACTACGATAGAACTACTCCGAGAACTCTATTTAAGACGTCTATTTTAACCCGAGTCTAACGCTTTAGGTTATAATACTAAAGTACTATCGTGCTAACTAGCTTATCCTTAAGGAGTATAAATACCTCCTTATAGCCGCTCGTCTATTTAAATATAATATCTTATCTTATTAACCTATATAATAGCTTTAAAATAGTACTATAGTTCTATATAAAGCGTCGGTAGAAGTTATAGAATCTAAGGAACGACTATACTCCTTTTACTATAGTCGGAGCTTACTAGGACTAAATTACTTTAACCTTCTTAGGGTCTATAGTAATACTATCTATAGTAATAATAAACCTAAGGAACTTTATTTTTATAATAAAGAACTCGGACTTAATATAATATAACTTAAAGACCAACTTTCTATAACTACTAAAGTACTTTACGAACTTATCGCTAATAACCCTTAATATTCTTAGTATAGGTTAAGATATTATCTACGAAAGCTATAGTATAGTTATCTAAATATTCTCTAAGTATATCGTTTATAAATCTTTAAGGTTACTAGTCTATTTATTAATCCGAATAGTACTACTTTATACTTAAAAGATCTATATCCTATACGGAATATAGTAAGGTCTTCTACCTCTAGGGTTAAACGGATCTAGTAGAACCCTTACTAGATATCGAGTTTTATATAGATCTTAGCTCTACTAGTTCGCTATAATACCTTATTAATTAAAGGTAGAGGATAATAATCCTTTTTATAATTATATTTAGCTTCCGGAAGTTAATATAAAATTAAAGACCTCTATCGGGCTTCCTTACTATTAGGATTAGGGATACGTATAGTACTAAGCTAGGAACGATAAATCCTTTTATAAGGTTATCGAGAATATATTTCTTAGCTACCTTTAGCTCCTTTAATAATAGCTTAAAGAGGGGGTAGTATCTAGACTTCGCTATAAACCGCAAAACCCATAAACCGCCCTACCCCAAACCGCAATTGGGGCGGATTTTAGGGCGAGGTCTGTAAACCGCAATGGTTTATAGGTTTTTACTTTCAAACCGCAATAGTTTATAGGGCCCTAATTGGTTTTTAAAGTAGAGTAGAATTGTAGAGTATGTAACCTCTATCATTTATACAATTTTCCTTGAATTCTTCTATATTTCATTTATATATCTAAGATTATTTTAATAAAAAAACAAGATTGTATACTTGTATTCTCTCCCTAATAATAATACTTACAAGCTCGTAAATTAGCCCGTAGTTAAGTACTACTTTCCGAATTGGAAGGTAGTATAGGTTTAGCTATATAATCTACTATATCAACTATACTATCTAGACCCTCTATATCCTACCCTTCTTCGTGACTAGTATCTTCCTCTGTATCACTAATTGGATTAATATTAACTATATTAGATATAATCCCCTTCTCTTCCTTAGCTTCTTTAATCTTATCCCATATAAAGAACTCCTATAATAATACCGAGTCCTATTCTTCTTTATCGACCTTCGATATATATAGATATATTATTAATTCCTAGATTGTAGACGTATATAGCCTACTACGGCGGTAGTAATAGATATCCCGAGCGGTATTAAACAATCGTTTAATACTAGTACTAGTAGTAGGGATTAAGAGAATATCCCAAGCGAGAGCTAAAAGAGCGGGGAAGCGAGGTATATCAGTCCTCTAGAACTCTAAAGGGGCTATATTAATAGTAGCTAGATTAGTTAGTTTAATAGAATAAAGGATAAAAGTAGAGGCGAGGATATACTACTATCTAAGTACTATATAATCTTATTACCCGAAACTGTAAGATATAGACGGTTAGGCTTTAATATAGAGGTAAGGTAGGACTATAATCCTATTAGCGAAGGCGCTTTGGAAGAATTTAGCTAGAGATTTAGGCGCTCTTTATATAGAGATAGGTAATCTTCTAGACTTTATCGGTATATTACTCGCTAATTATTATCCTAGTTTGAAAGAACTAGAACTTATTAATAGGATTAAGTATTATACTAATTGTATAAAGATATCCCCGAATATTATTAGCCTTAGAGTAGTACTAACCGAGCTTCTTCCGGGATACTTGTAAGGCCTATAATATCTATCGCTTCTAGCTAGTTCGTTTCCTAGTAATCTAGGAGATTGATTTCTTAAGGTATTTAAATAGCTTATTATAAATTAGGAAGATATAGTATACTATAGCGTCTCGTATCTTTAAGAGTTTAACTATAAAATCGAAGAACGGCTAGGTAAGAAAGAGAAGGTAATCAACCTAACGCTATTCTTTATTACTAAGCGCTATATTAGCTCGCTTATACTTATTATAGAAAGGCTAGAAGATTAGCTGTAGGCGGTTTATACGTCGAAGTAGTAGGAATATTAAGTTCTAACGCGTTTTTATATCCTATAAAGGTATAATCTTAATAGTATCGCTTTATAGGTTATAGAATATCTCTCGGCGTTAAGGGCTTATATTTATATAAATTGTAAGATTTCGAATCTAATAATAGTAATAATAGTTAGTAATATATATAAAGAGAATTAAGGAATATATACTATCTTCGAAAGTATATAAGTAATATTAATCTTCCCTAAATTAGTACGTATAGATCGTAATCTCTACTTATTCTATCGCGTCTCTATTAATTTATTAAGTAGGTAAGCTCTAATATAACTAAGTAGCTTATTTAGACTAAGCTAAATTATATATATAAGGTATAGAACCCGAATAAGAGTAACGTCTTTAGATATAGACTCTTATAAGGTATTAACTATTGTTTGGTTGTTTAATATATTATCTATCGTAACTATAAAGACTCGGTCCTTAATCTTATACTATTATAAGATATTAAGGAGGTCGTACTTAGATTTATACTAGTATACAATCTATAAAGTAGTTTAAACCTAAGAAGAACTTTACGGTATCTCTAGTCTATATTAATAAAGTAGCCGGTAATAGCTATAAAGGCCTAGGTAAAGGGTAAGGTCTAGCAATTAAGGGTAATAGATATCCTTATACCTTAAGGAAGTATTCGTAAGATCCCTTCTTATTAGTCTTATATAGAGGCCTTAAGCCGGTACTATAACGTCTTTACTAAGGGGATAGATAGTATAAGAGGGGCGGATTAGACTTACTAAATTAATTTATAAAATATAGGATATTTAACTAGCTAAAAGGGAAGCCGTATATCCGTAATAAAGGTAAGAAGGCCCTACTCCTAGCGTTCCTAAGAGAATTCTTCGACGTCCGGTATATTCTACTTATAGTAATTAGAGCCTAAGTAATTATAATTATATAGAATATAATATCTATATACCTTTTATAAAAACCGAGTAATATCCGATTTCTAACCCTACGAGGCCTTAATATAAGTAGTAGTTTTAAGGTATATTTTTATAGTCGAGGTTCCTTAACGCGATTTTCTTCTATCCTTAGTCTCTCGGACAAAGTTTAGATACTTAAGAATATAACTATAGCGCTTATATATAACTTTTAGTACTCCGTCCGAGATATTTACTACTTATTAGAAATAATTATAAGTAGTAGATTAATATACTATATCCTAGGGTATATTATACTTTTTCCTAAAGCTAGTTTTAAGCTACTAGCTTACCTATTCGTTATACACTATCCCGTCGTAAAGAAGATAGTTTTTTACGCGATTAAGGCTAATATAGGTTAAGTATAAGGGGATTAAGAAAGGAATAGCTAGTCGGAGAAAATCCTCGGTTAGTAAAGTCTCCTAGCTCTCTAAGAAATTATGGGTAAAATAATTATATAGAATAAGATCGTCTAAATTACTATTGTAGATAGACGAAGAGAAGGTTAACTACTAAGTTTATAATATAATAAGTTATAATATGTAAAATATAAGGGGAAAATAATAGAATAGAGGGAATAATACCTATAGAAATACTTTAGATCCTTATAAACGCGACCGATAAATAGGAGAAAGAATAATTTGTTAATATATCGCGTTTCTAACCTATATCTCGCTACTAAATAGTTAACTAAGTAGGTTAAGCTCTACTATAAACTATAATAAACTACTATAAACCGTAATAACCTATCGATAAACTATAATAACCTATCTATAACCTACAAAAAATTACTAACTCCTCTTAATACTTCGTAACTATATATAATTATTAAAATAGTAGCTTTAAACTTAGATATAGCCTTACCTTTAGTACCTTTCTAGTTAAAAATAATACTTGATTTTAAACTATAGAATTCCCTATCGAATGATACTAATTAAGCTATAATAATAAGGGAAATTATAAACTGTAGAACCCTAGCTTTTACTTCGAGGAAAATCACTTAGCTTATACTATATTAAATATATATCTCTATAGCAAAATATATAAAAAATTACAATACTTAATTTAATATACTATTTTTGCTTAAAACTAATAGCAAAAAAGGCCAAATAATACAACTATAACTAAATTTTAATAATATCTGTAAAGTAATATAAAATTCGAATGTTTTGTAGCCTATTTAAGGTGATAGTTGGAAGAGTACCTGATATAAGGTTAAAAAATAGTAATTTATAGTGATAAATAAGCTGAATTATATATACCAAGACCTTGATTTTATATAAAAATGGGTTGTAAATGGGGTTTTTGGGGCCCTAACAGAACCTATCAAAAACTGTAGTACGGTTGCGGTTTGGCCGATTCTAAACCGTACCTAATGCGGTTTAGGGGTTAGGGCGAAGGTTTGGCCCCAATTGCGGTTTATAGCGAAGTCTAGTAGTATCTAGGTTAAACTTCTACTTTAAGTATAATATTGTAATCTACTCTAGGTCTATAAGGTAGTAACTTATCGGATCTCTTTTTCGAAAAGACTTCAATATAACTATAATATTCCTTTAGAAACGTCTATTAAATCTTATCGATTTTAGGGTCTCTTATCTAGGCTATCTTAATATTAATAATATAGTCGATTTCCTTAAAGAAGATAGAGAAGATCTTAATCCCTTTATAAGTTTTACTTCTTTCTTATAGCCGGTCGAATTAATATATCTAATCGCGCTAATATTAATTAGAACTAGTACCTCTTTTTTCTTTATAGTTACTAGCTAAGTTTCGTTATTAGTATTCTAAGCTATCTTCCGCTACTCTTTAACCCGCTAATATCTATACTAGCTTTCTCTAATATAAGGATAAATCTTCTTCTATAGCTACTCGCGTACTTCTATTTTAAAAATACTATCCTATCGATCTATATCTACCTAGTAATTATTATATTACTATCCTTTAGTTTCTAGAGAATAGTCGTCGGTATTAGAACTACTATCTTACTTAATACGTCGTTAAAAAGAGTTTATTTATCAGGCTATATTATTCTATAGCGATAATAGCGAATAAAGTAATACTTTACGACTACTTAGGTAGGAGACTTCCCCTAGGTACTAGCTTTTCCTTAGTCGGCTTTAAGTTCCTAAATTTCGATAATATAAGGGGTCGGAGTAACTACTACTATAGTAGCGGTATTTAGTTTCTTCTTAGGATATTCTCGAGTTATATATCCTTATTCCTTATAGTTAAAGTATCGACCTTCCTTTATAAGGGTTTCTCGTTTAGTAGTAGATAAACTAGTAAATCTAGAGCTACCTTTATACTTTACCCGAGGGATATAAGTTAAACCGGTAGTAGTTACTACTCTAATACTACTACCTATAGAGGGTACGCTAGTATAGGTACGGGAAGTAGACTTAGACTCCTACTAAAGGTTAATCTCGTACGGTATACTCTAATAGTTCTATATAAAAGTATTAAATAGAACCGAGTCCTAGTTAACTACTTATATAACTTAACTCTAGAGTAAGTAAGGGAGCTTCGAATATAAGTTACGCTTTCGGTTCTCCTTAATAACGATAGCTTCTTTAGCGAGTTATATAAATTTAGTAAGGAAGTTAGTAAAATTATCCTTTAGTTTTATTTTTAGCTTATAGTATACGGTATAAGCTTCTATACGATAGTTCGGGTTCGTAAAAACGGTCTTTAAATAGGCGATTATATTATCTATATCGGTATATAGAATACTAGCGTTAATTCTTAGACGGGGTATAATATAGAGCTAGGCCTTCCCTTTATAGCGACTCTAAATATAAAGCTTATAGTAAACTAGTAAAGGGTAATAATCGGTATTCGCTTCGAGTTTCTACCGGATAACGGTTTCCTAGGTTTCGAAACGGACTTCTTTACTATCGCTAAGTATTAGAGTATTAGATATCTTTATAGACTTTCGGGTAGTTACGGCCTCTATTATTAATACGCCGGAACTAGTTATATTCGAGTTCTATAGATTAACGAGACGAAATATAAGGTTACCTTATTTATAGATTATATAGTTACGATAAGTAATTACTTTATCGCGTTTCTAGGTAAGGGACTCGATAATTATATTAGTCTTAACTTTATTAGTTTAAAGAACTATAATTTTATCTTAAAGATCCTAGATTATTATTTATAACTTCTTATATTAGTTTACGAGTTTATAAAAATATTTACGACTCGGGGTCTTCTACAGTCGTATATATATAGAGGGTCCTTTACCTCTATTATCGTCTTCATAATCTTTATCGGTATTAACTAGTCTCGGAGGATTAGGGGTTAGGGTCTTCGGATCGAGAGCGTTATCTTTATACTTATAGGTTTCTTTATCGGGTACCGTAACTATAGGATACTTACTATAGTTAGTAGGGGTCTTTCTTAGTAGAGCTATTCTAATTAGTTCGGGTTTCGGTTTAGATCTTAGCTATACGATACTAAGGAACGGGAAGTAGGTATAACGATCTACGTGCTTCGTACTTGCTTCCTTCCTATTTAGGGTCATTGTCTTAAGCGAGCGAGTTATTATTTGTAAGGTTTGTACTTCTAGGGTCCTCGACTAATAAATCCTAGTAGTCTACTAATGCTTTCCTTCTCTTTCTTTCTCCCCTCTATACTTAGTATTCTTAGTTAAATATACTCTTTTATTCAAAGAACTAGCTCGTAATATAATACTAAGTACTATTCTTATTTCTAGAAGTAGTACGACTGTACAGATCATTATTATAATTAATCTTAGTCCCGCTTCGTCCCTACTTCTCGTTCCTTAGTATCGTATAGCTAAGACTTAAACCGAAACTCGAACCAATTAGAATAGCTTCGCTAAGAAAGACCCCTACTAACCGTAGTAAGTACCCTATAGTTATAGTGCCCGATAAAGAAATCTATAAGTATAAAGATAACGCTCTCGATCCGAAGACCCCGACCTCTAATCCTCCGAGACTAGTTAATATCGATAAAGATAATAAAGACGATAACGGAGGTAAAGGACCCTCTATACGTAAACGATTGTAGAAGACCCTAAGTCGTAAATATTTTTATAAGTACTACTTTTCCTATAGTATCTCCTATATAGCGGACCCTAAATACCGCAACTATACCGAGTGTACTCGTCGGGGTCGGAAATATACTAAAAGATTTTATAGCGAGACTAAGTAGTAAAAAGTATTACGTAAGTAGTAGAAAATTAACGAAGAACTTACTTACCTAGGCTAAAAAATAGCAAATAGATATAATAATAAAAATAATACGTTTACGTAAATAGCGCTAATTCTTATATTCTCGAAATAATCGGATATTAGATTACTATTCTTTACTAATAGAGTAGTTAGATACTAAGGATCCTCCCTCCGCTAAGGATCTCGCTAAGCTAGATCGTCTCGCCGATAAGTACGATACTCCGATTCTCGCCGCTATATTAGAGAATCCTACTCTAACCTAGATATTTAGTCCTTTGTCCCCTTCGGTCTTAGAGGGGATAGATTTATCTTTCCTAGTTAGCGATTCTTCCTTAACTTCCGCTACTCGGGAGTCCGTTTCGCCTCTTAGTAGTAATCTTAGATAAGCTAGTAGTAACCCCTTAAGTTCGTAATAGGTTCCTAAGTATTTTCTAATATAGGGTACCCCTTCTACTAAACTAGGAGTTATTACTAATAGTCGTACTACCTATCTACTAGGATTTTTTTAACTTTATATTTGTCTTCGGTTTCTTCGATTTCTACGTTTATCGCGAGTTTAGCATTATCTAGTATAGGTTCGAGTAACGAGATATAAAATACTATATAAAGTTTTATATACTTTCCGGTAGCTTTAAGTAGTAGCTAACTAGTCCTAATTTTTCCTTAATTTTAAACAGTCCTAATTGTAGGTAGTCTAATTTATTACTAGGTCGCTTAGTTTTAATATTATAGTATAATAGGTAAACCTTTTCCCCCTCTTTTAGGTTAGATCCCTCTCTATAGTAATTATCGTAATACCGTTTTATACGTAGATTAACGAAGTTAATATCCCTAAATAGTTACGTATATAACTATTTTAGCCCTATAGCTTTTAGCCTCGCTAATTCTACTATAGCTACTTTACCGATTAGTTCTCCGTATACTACCGGGTAGTAACTATAATTTACGAAGAATAGCGTTTCGTTAGTTATCGAGTATACTATATTATTATATACTAGCTATACTATCGGTAATAGTCCTATCTAGTCGTCTTACTAGTAGTTTATATAATACCTTAGGTACTATTTTAGCGTCTAGTTTACTCTTTCTATTTATCTATTAGTTTATAGGTAGTATACTATAGAGAGTCTAAGCTTAATATCTATCTAATCTATAAATAACTACTATATATTCGATATAAATAACTTATCTCTATCTAATATAATCTTAGCCGGTAGTCTATAGTTTATAACTATATATTATAGGACTATATTAGCTATCTAATCTATATTAATAGTTTCGGTAGTCGGAATTATATAGGCGTACTTAGTAAGCCTATCGACTATAGCTATAATTATATCGTACCCTTCCGAGATTAGTAGCTTTATAATAAAGTCTATTATAATCTATTCCTATAGTATAGATAGTATCTCGGATAGTTATAATTTCCTATAAGATATATATCGTATAGGCTTATTCCTTTAGTATATATTGTAGCCTCGAATATAGAATCTAACCTTTCGATATATATTTAGAAAATAATAGTTTCGCGAGATCTACTCGATTATCTTTTCTACCCCTAGATATCTATATATAATATTATTATAATATCTCCTAATAACTTCGTTCCTTAACGTCACTAGAACGTAGATAAGTCTATATATATAGAATAACCCTTTATCGTCTTTAACGAGTTTTCCTCCTTACTCTATAAGTAGGTTAATTATATCTATCTATAGAGCGTCCTCAATCTACTATAGGAACTTATCGTTTTTAAGTTCTACGGTTATAGCTAGTAACTACTTATTATATAAGATAGTTCTATCTAAGTTTTATCTTAATATAGCGGGTTCCGCTACCTTAGTTCCTAATTTATAGTCCGGTCGTCTACTTAACGCGTCTACTTAGCTATTCTCTATTCCTTTATAATATTCGATTCTAAAATCGTATTATATAAGGGTTTTAGTCTACCGCGCTTATCGTCGCGTAAGAATCTTTATTATCGTAAAAAAGGTAAGGTTCTTATAGTCCGACCGTTACTATATATTTAGCTCCTTCTAGATATACTCTCTAGACCTAGAATACTAATACTATAGCTAATAATTCCTTATCGTATATATTGTAATTAAGCTCTACTAGGATTATTTTTCTTAACTAAAATATAACTAACCGGCCCTTATATTTTTTACAAAAATTACAGACCCTTGTAAACGAGGGTCCGCCACCTATATAAAAGGGATCACCCAAATAGCAGTTTTTTTCTACTTTTTACTTTGACTTCAATTTACTATACTACCACATAAGAAATCAATTGATTTAATAAAAGATATAGATCAATTGACTAATTTACTACTAGTATACAAAAGCAATTTATTTTCCTCCACGTTTTTTGGCCCTTCTATACTTCCTGATTTCGACTAGTACGGGCTTCCACTTCCGCTTCGTTTTTTCTTAGTCCTTTTTATCACTCAATTTATACTCTTTTCGCTTCATTTCTTTAACCTAGGATACATTAATAATACCAGTAATACGTATATTACGTCGAGAGGTATCATATCGGGCGTAGCGAGCTCCTATAATAGCTTGTATACTATCGAATTCACGCTGTAGCTAGTAAGCTAAAATAGCCTATTCCTCAGCACCTTTTGCTAGCTTTACTAACCCTTCTTTAAACCGCTAAGTTGATAGGCTATAATAATAAAGCTATAGGCTTATTTGTCTAATCTTTTCGGTAGTTTTTAGGGTACTATACTCGGTATAGTAGGAGAGTATTAATAGTATAGACGACCGGGATAAATTATCAACGTACGGGTCGTAGGACTCTAATTTATCGGTAATAAGCTTAGGATTAATAGGCTAGAGACCTATTAATTTAAATCTAAGCTTAATTATATATAGTTTAAAGGTCTTTTTATAGATTTCGCCGATTGAAGATAGGAATTTATCCTTTAAAAATTTGCGGTATCTAGTTATTATTACAGCCTTAACAGCCTTACTATACTAGTATTTATAGACGCTAAAAATACTAATATCGAGAGGCTAGAGTATATAACTTGTATACGAAAGTAAGAAGAATAAAATAATATTATTCTTATTATAAAACTCGATAAATTAACGCGTTAAATAGGACCTAAAACGGTCGTATAAAACTAGCCTTTTTATACTAAGTATACGATTAATCGTCTACTTATAAAAGAGCTAAATCTACTAAAAGGCTAAGGTATTATTTATATAGCTAGTATTAGAGATAGCTATATACTCGTCTACTTTTATCGAGTCGAACTAGCGTAGTAAAGCTTACTTAGTACTTAGGATAATAAGTAGCGGGTAAGTAAAACTATCGGTAGAAATAGCCTCTAAAACAGTTATAGATTCGCGATTTATAACTAATCTATTAAATAGCTTCTTTTTTAGATACCTAGTAACGATAAATTAATCGCGACCGACCCCGATTTAGAAGCTAGTCTCGTTAAAATTGTAGATATCTTATTAGAAAATCCTATATTAATTGATAATCCGCTAGTAGTCTTCAAACTACCTTTTTACTACTAATTTATCGAGTATAGCTACTCTTTCGACGTCGAGTACTCTCCTCCGTCGAATATAGTACTTAGGCCTACGCTTAAGAAAGCGTTTAAGCCAATAGTCGCCTATTTTTAGGGGTAGTTTAGTCTCGTCTCGGTAGTCCTCCTCGAGAATTGAATTGGCTACAATAGCAATTTAGCGGCGATTTATCGATACTCCGATAGTATCAAAGTAATTAATATATTTATACAAAGCCTCTTCTTATATAGGATTTAACCTACGACCGTTAGGTTATCGCTAAAATAGCGATTTTCTACCTTTCTATTAGCGCCGGAGTCGACCTTCGGGGACCGCGAATTCTCGCGTAGTTTTCGCGATATTAGGTTTAGATTGCTTAGAAAGAGAATCGAGAGCTTACTCTATCTAGATCTCAATTTGTTTATTAGTTTTAGGTATGGTGGGTAGAGTAGTTAATAATTGAAGTGAAAATATAGGGTTTGAAAAAAAACTGCCATTTGGGTAATCCCTTTTATATAGGTAGCGGACCCTCGTTTACGAGGGTCCGTAATTTTTGTAAAAATATTTCAGGGGCCGGTTAGTCGATATTTCCCGTCTTATCCTAGTTATATTAGTCTTACTCCTAGAGCGTAATCTAATACGTCTATTTCTATAATAATTAGTTTATCGTAGCTAAACATAGCTACGATCGTCCCCTATCCGAAGAGCTACTTAAGTTATTAAAATAATATTTCTACTACCTCGTCCTATTTAAACTTCTAGTCTTTCTTAGTAAGTCGGTAAAGTCCCGATATAACTCCGGCGTACCTATCGATAATCTTTCGATAGTAGTTAGTAAGTCCTAAGAATTATTATACTTCCTTAATAGTTTTAGGTATTAGCTATTCTATAATACTCTTAACTTTATCTTCTTCTATCCTAAGTCCTTCTAGGCTAATATAATATCCGAGGAAAGTAGTTTCCTAGATATAGAATTTATATTTCTTTAGTTTAAGGGTAACTTCTACTTTTCTTAGTTTCTATAATACTAGTTTATTATATTTAATATAATCTTCTAGTATTACTAAGAATACTAGGATATTATCTAGGTATATAACGACGAAGATATTAAGATATTCCTCGAGTACTTTTAAAATAAAGTATTAGAACGTTACTAGTATATTAGTAAGGCTAAAAGATATAACCTTATATTCGTAATATCCGAATTTAGTCCTAAATACCGTTTTCTACTCGTAGCCTAGTTTAATCCTAATATAATAGTATATATTAGTAATATTATATTTTAAGAAGTACTTCGCTCCTCCGATCCGATCCTATATCTCGTAAATTAAAGGTAATAGATATCGATCTTTAATAATAATCGAATTTAGATATCGGTAGTCTATATAAAGTTATAGGCTCCTATCCTTTTTTAGTATAAAGATAATCGGGTATCCGGCCGATAACTTCGAGGCCCGGATATAACCTTTCTATAGGTTCTCGTCGATATATTCCTTAAGTATTTAAGACTCCTTTTATAATAGCTAATAGATAGGTTTAAAAGTAAGTTTAGTACCTTCTATCGTATTAATCTTATAATCAAAGGGTCTATACTTTAGTAATACTCCGTTAGCCGGTACTATAAATATATCTATAAATTCTATATACTCGTCTAGAATCTTTAGTTTATCGCCGATAGTATATAACCTTTCGCTTCTAATACTTATATATTCCGCTAAATCTTAGTTAGATATATCTAGTACTTATTCTATAGTATCTAGGGTAACGCCCGCTATAGCTACTCTTATCCGTTTCTTTCTAGACTATCTATTTTTACCGATATCCTCTTACCTAGATTTTTCCTAATATATCTTATAATCGTCGTACTATTCTATATATTTATATCTATCGAAGGTAATCCGTCCTAATTACTAGTCGATACTTAGGTTATATTTTCTTAACTATAGTATTCCTAGGATAATATTATAGTCCCCCGTTTCTAAGATATTAAACTTAATTAATTCTAGGTATCTATATATAGATATAGGTAATATAATAGTTTCTTCGCTAACTCCTCCGGCGAGGACTTCTCTATTAAGTCCTATAATAGGGATCTTATATAGTAGTAGTTTAGTAAGGACTTATCGGGTCTCTTAGAACCTAGGGTTTATAAAATTATTCGTTACTCCCGAGTTAATTAGAGTCTATACCTTTTCTATCGGTAGAGTTATATATAGCTTTATATAAGTCCTAGGTAAGGTTACTACTAGGTAATCTATTAATCGATCCTTATAATCGTATACCTAGTACCTATTATACTATATTCCTTAGTATCCTAGCCTCTATTTTAGCTCTTTTATCTACTATAGTAGTTAAGGTTCGATACCTTATTCTACCTTACCGGTCCTATAAGTAGTATACGTTTCGTTATAGTATATAACGCTAGCTAATCTACTATATCCTAGGTATCGTACGTATCCTTTATACGTATAAGTAGAATCTTTATAAGGGTATCCTACTAGGTCGTCGCCTTCCTTAATCGCGTTTATAAGGTACTAGTCTAATCTACTAAGCTATATCTTTCCTTCGAGATATCCTATAAGCTCTATATTATTAGCTTCTTCGTTATTATAACGGTTCTTAGGGCTTTCCGGTAGTATTTCTAGGATTACTTATTCGCTATCGTAGGACGTCTCGTTTATCCCTAATATAGTATTTATTTCGTAGAGCGTAGTAGCTATCCCCTTAAGATCTACTTCTTACTCCTACAGGCTATTAGATAGTTCCGCGGGATAGTATAATTCCTATAAGATATACTAGGTCTATCCCTAGCTCTCTATAGTATCCTAGTCGATCTCTAGATAATCGATTTCTTACTCGTCGGCTAACCCTTCTATATATAGGTTACCTATACTTATCTCTTCTAGACTTAGGCTCGATAGCCTAGCTAAGAGATCCTCTAAGGACTCTATCCTTAGGTTACCCGTTCTAGATTCTTACGTCGTACGTAGTTCTTCGCGTATTACTTTTAGTTATTACCGTTTCTCGTACGGTCTCTTCTACTTATACTCCCTTACGTAGTATCCTAGTTTCCTATATATAAAGTAGAGATTCTTCTATCGACGCTCCTTTTACTCCTCTTAAGTAGTATCTAGTTCTATTAGCTTCGGGCTATATAGATCGGGGTCTTAGGGTACCCGGTCGCGGCGCCCGTTCCTAAATCTATTAAATCTATAGCTCTTCCCTTTCTTCTACTAATCTATTTCCTAGCGCTTATACCGCTATTTATTAATATAGTTATTAATCTTAACTATAATCGTAATAAGCTAGTCTAGGGTTTCTAGCCTATCGATTCTTACTAATTTATCCCTAACGTCTAGTTTAAATCCTACCGTAAAGTACGGAATATACGCTCGATCGGGTAGATCTAGATAGGATATAATCTACTAGAACTCGGAAGTATATATCGATATACTAGTTTATTATTTAATCTTCTATAGCTTACGTTTAGCTATTCTAGTAGCGTCGATATCTCCGAATATTCGCTTAAGATATTCCCTAAAGCTCTTATAGCTTCTAAAAAATACTTATAGTAGTAGCTAACTACTTGTAACGGATAAAGGTCCGTACAACTAGGGAACAAGGATATAGACTCTGGGTATATACTTGATAGTATCGTGGACGATCCGTACGGGGTTCGTTAGGTGATCGCCACGTTAGCCTTCCTAATGATTTTCCTATAATTAGGAATCCCCTAGGATCCCTCTTAATTCTGCAAGAATTAGTCTTAGTATATAGAGACAATACAAATTGCATTCCCCTCCTTAGTTATTGTATCTTACCCGGTTAATAGGCTATATACCTAGAAATAGTATATCTTTACAATTCAAATTCTTTATCTTCAACTGCCTAAGATATAATAGCTCCTCCGACTACTCGTTGTAGTACTAGGAACGATATCGAATCGCCTAGGTAAACCCTTTAGATCGAGGTAGAAGCGGATTAATCTATTAGGATCTAATCCTAAGAAGTAGAAGACCTACAATCTACTAGAACCGAGGACCTGTATTAGGATACCTTAGATCTAGAAGCGGTAACCCGAGGAATAAAAGCGGAACTTAGGCGACTCGAGGCCGAAGTAGACCTCTAATAGTACCTTATCGCTACTAGGGAACTCGTTATAGCTAACGAGGAAAAACTTAAAACCCTAAACGGAAGAAAATCTACGAATTACCCTTAATCCTCCTATAATTTATTATCGGAAAGCGAACCGAGCTAAAGAGGAGAAATTAAGAGATACGTTAATAAATTCGAGGAGGATTTTAGTATTAAATAGAGAGAGGAATAGCTAAACGATTTAAATACCCTTTTTAAAGGGGCCCCGAAGAAATATATCTCGGGTACCTAAAAAGTCCTTATAGCTACGAATTTCCTCTATACTATATATAAGACTAAATAAGCGTCTTACGAGCGAAAATACCCTAAAGATACGAATAATTAGGAAACCTTTAAAGAATAGACTAAAAGCGTATTATAGAACTCCTATAATATCGTTACTAACGTCCTTATTACCTATTAAAAGGTAGAAATATATCTATACTAGGACCCTCGTATATTCGAAACCTACCTCGAATCGCTAGAGAATTACCTCCTAGCTTAAACCGAAGAAGTAAGGGCCTAAACGCTATTTATAAAGCTATAGAAACCCCTAAGGGATATAATTATTACTAATACTAATAGATCCCTAACGTATTTTACTATCGAGTAGATTAAACTATCGAGTGCATTAGCTAACCTAACCTACTAATTTAAAATATATTTATCTCAACTAAAACGCTATTAAATTAAATAAACTAAAATTATCTATCTAGCTAGGTACCTATTGAATCTATACCTAGTTTCTCTATACCTACTATATCTCGCTAGTACCTGTATACGTAGTCCTAAAGCCGGTTCTTTAGGTATAGTAGGGGTAGGAATAGGTACTTTAACTGCTCCTACCGACTTAGTAATTAATTAAGAAGCTTCCTATACTAAAAGGCCTACTTCTACCTATATCTACTTCTAGGATCGAGTACGCTTTTACTTCTTCTTCTTAATTTCCGCCCGTAGTAGCTTGATTTCTTACCCTTATAAAATATAATCTTAGATATAGTACTAGAATCCTTTTACTAGCTGGTCTAGCGTACTATTTAACGGGCTAGGTAGGCTTCGAGAACTTATACGAAGTAAAGCTTTAACTAATAAAGCCTATCGACGTAGTTCTTTCTATATAGTAGGGGTTTTTAGGGTGAAATTCCGGCTTAATTTACTATCCCGGCTCGGGGGGGGGGGGGGGGGGTTCCAAGCCGAATATTAAGCTTTAAGATTACTCGGTCGGGTCTAAATAGGACTAAACCGGTAGCTAAGAAGCTATTTTTAATAGTCTCCGATTTAAAAGCCTTGATTCGGGCGAGGGGGTATACTTCGAGAAAGTTAAGTTTATCGATATAATTTATCCTAACCCGTATTTTTAATTTAACTAGCCGGCCGTAAGTACGTTTTAATACCGTAAAATAGCCGATATCGAGAGGCTATAAAAGGTAAGAGGAGTAAGGAGGTATATAGATTGGTATAACCTTATTTTACTTACAAATCTCGTCGAATTTAGCGGTTAAATAGCTTCCGTATCCGTCGAGTATTAAGAGCCGATACCCCCCCCTTTATACGTAAATAAGTCGAAGGAATAAAGAGCTTTTTAAGCTAACGAAGTCTAATTTTATCGGAAGTCTAACTATTAGGACTAACTTTAAATCGCTAATTACCTAGAAGGCCGTCGAACTAGGATTTAATAAAGACCTTACCTTTAAAAATTATATACGGAGGGAGGGCCTAACCCGAGGTATTTATATATTTAATAATAGTTACCTATTTACGATTTCTAGGTTATAAAAGTAATCTCCGACCGTAGTATTTACTCCTTATAATAACCCTTATAGTTACCGTAAGTCCTATTATAAAACTAGTCTTATCGAAGTTATAGACGTTATCGGGGTCGATTCTAAATTGAATAATCGTTTTTTAAATAATATTAAACTACTCCCTAATAACTTTTAGGTCTTCGTATTTCGTATATTCGTAATTATAGCGTCTCGAAAACCGGGAGGAAAGAAGAGGATACCGTTTTACGAATTTCGTAACCTAGTTTTCGCTAACTAAAATAACTAGGGTAGTTCCGCGCTTTTTAAGGAGAAGATTCGCTATTTCCTATATCGTAGAAGGCCGGGGGGGGGGCTACTCTACGAGAATCTATAGAGAGAATCTATTTTTTAAGAGATTCTTCTTTAATTTCTACTAATTTCTAGCGATTTACGCGGGTTTTAGAGTAAAATATAAGCCCGTTAAGGCGGTTCTATAAAGAAGAGAAAAATACTTTAAAACGACGCGCTACTTCGCGTATAGAGGGAATATCTTAGTTCTTAATAGCCTAGATAGCTAATAATATCCTACCCTCTTACTCTATTAAATTTTAAGAGGATCGGGAGCGAATTGGTAGTATAGTAGGTAGTTAAATTAACTAAGTACGGGTTTATAGACGCGTTTTCGCGTCGCTAATCTACTCGATAGTTTAATCCACTCGATAGTAAAATACGTTACCGACTACTAGGGATAAGATATCGAAAAAGGCTACTATCTTATTCCTAGTCTATTTCCTACCCTATAAGTAAAAGGAATATCCTACCTAAGGGTAGGATAAGAAAAAGAAAGGGAATTATACCGAATCGGTACCGAACTAATCCTAATCCGCTAGCTCCTCGTTGTTGAATTATAGAGGACGTAGAGGCTTAAGAGGAAGAGGCTTAATCCTAAGAGGTAGAGGCTAACTACGAGGCTATAGCCGAGGATATAGGGGATTAAGAAAGCCCTATACCTTAGGTAAAAATACGATACCGATAAAAGTAGGAAATACTAGCGATTCTACGCCGAATAACGCCTACTTTATCTATAGCGATAAAAACTATTAGGTAAATAAATACCTATAGGGGACTATAATATAGTCTATCGTTAAGGTAGTACGTCTATAAAAATCTACGTAAGTAGGAAAAGTAGAAGAGCTAGAGTAGACCCCGATATACTAGCTCTATACCTACTAATAGGGACTATAATACGCCTTTATATACCGGTTACCCTCGGAAATAGTATCGAAACGTACGCGGACCTCGATACCGGTATAGAATATAATATACTTAGTAAGGAATTTACTTATAAGAATAAACTACTAGCTACCCCCTTTTCGTCCCTATCTATAAAGGGCGTCGCCCTTAAATATATATATACTTATAGCGTATTTTAGGTCCTATTTATAATTAGGGACTCTAGAGGAATTAAAAAGATAATTAAAAGACTATATATAGGTATCGATAGGGACTACTAGGTAGAAGGAAGCCCTATACTTCTATCCCGAACCTTTATAAATAAATTCGATATAATCTTATACCCTAGAGTAGATTAGTAGTAGTTCGGGGTTAAGAGCTTTAAGCTAGTAAAACCCTATCGATTCGCGAAATTAGCGAGGAATTTAGTAGTAATCTACGCTCTTATAAAAATACCCGAATAAGTATAGCTCCCTAACGAAAATAGGGATTACCCGAATCTAGACTTATTACGAATACCCCCCGAACTAGAGGTATATCTTAATATATTCGATTATAAGAAGGTAGGAAACCTACCTATCTTAAAAGCTTCCGATTATACTATCGAACTAGAAGAAGGTAAAACCCCGCCTTACGGTCTAATTTACCCCCTCTCGAGGGTAGAACTTAAAGAATTATAGGCTTACTTAGTCGATAATATTAAGAAAAAGCGAATTAGGCCTTTAAAAAGCCCTATAGGAGTACTAATTCTCTTTATTCTAAAAAAGGATAGTAGCCTACGCCTATATATAGATTATTAAGGACTTAATCGAGTATCGGTTAAGAATCGGTACCCGTTACCCCTTATTTTAGAGATTCTAGATAGGCTCTTAGGGGCTTAATACTTTGGTAAGGTAGACGTTAAAGATACCTACTATCGTATACGTATCCGCGAAGGAGATAAATAGAAAACCGCCTTTCGAATAAGGTATAGCTATTTTAAATATATAGTTATACTATTCGGTTTATCTAATACCCCTACTACTTTTTAAAGCTATATCTATATAGCGCTAGGAGGGCTAATCGATACCGTTTACGTAGCGTATCTCGATAATATTCTTATCTTTTCGCCCGACCGAGACTCCTATATAAAAGTACTATAATAAGTCTTCGAACGACTTAGGAGATTAGAGCTTTATATAAAACTATTAAAATATACTTTCTATTAAAAAGAAGTCGAATTCCTAGGGTTTATCGTAAATAGAAGGGGAGTCTATATAGACGAAAGCTATATTAAGGTTATCTAGGAATAGGAAGAACCGAAGAGCTTCTATAATATCTAGATATTCCTAGGATTCTACAATTTCTATCGGCGCTTTATAAAAGGGTATTTATATATATCCTTACCCCTTACCTTAATACTAAAAGGGTTAAAAATAGGAAAAAACCTAGTAAAATTACCCTAGACGCGACCGAATCGCTAGCGTTCTAGCGTCTAAAAGAGGCCTTTTAGTTAGCGTCTCTCTTATACTACTTCGACCCTAAAAAATATATTAGGCTAGAAATAGATATATCGAATAAAGGTATAGGGGGTATCCTTTCTTAACCTAATAAAGAAGGACGCTAATACCCTATAGCCTTCTAGTCGCGAAAATTCTTAGGAGCTAAGCTTAATTATACGATACTAGATTAAGAGCTATTTATTATTATATACAGTGGTATTTCATGAGTATTTATACCCTAATACTTCTAAGGTTGACCGCCCTATCTATACCGCCTTTCGATTACTACTAGTGTAGACCCTACCCGCGTAGTAGGATTAGATGTAAGTAGATACAAAGTTCTTCCGGTAGAAAATAGGAAGTACTAGGGTGCAAATACTTATAAAATATAACTATACTCTTTCTAATACTAGAGATATTACCTTAATAGTAGTAAGTACCCTATAGAAGTACTCTTAGACTATATAAATCTACGTATATTTATAACGTAGTAGAAACTAAACGGCTAGTAAGTACGCTAGTATATATTTCTAACGCCTTTTAACTTTATTATAAAGTATAGGCCTAGAAAGACAAACCCTATAGATAGGCTTTCTAGAATTCTAAATTCCGAGTAAGTAGCGTTAGGAATAGAATTAATAACCCCGATTTAAGACCGAATCGTAGGCGAAGGGCTCTTAAACTATAAGTTCGAGGAAGTACCGACCCTTATAATATAGAGTATTATAGGGATAAAGAATCTAGATATAGATTATAAGTATAATTTAAAAGAACTTAACTTAGAATTCTAAACTAGAATTAATTAAGAAACCCCTAGATTAGGTATACCTATAGGAATAAATATAGAGTATATCGGTACCGAATTAGACGAGTAGTCTAAATAGAGAAAATTATATAATAAACTAAATAATATTTCCTATTCGATATCGGCGATACTATACTAGTAGTAGTCTAGTCTATTAGTATAGATACTAAAGACGTTCTCTAATAGGTTATAAGGCTTTAAAATAAAGACTAAGAAACGAGCCGGCGAAAAAGTAACGTTTCGACCTAGAAACCTAGTAGTAAAGGATAGGAGACTGATACCTTAGGATTACTATAATATCGAGGGCGGTTATATATCCCGAAAAAGGAGGGTATCCGTAGAAAACTACTATAAATATACTACGATAACCCTACCGCGGGATATTTTAGCCGAGTAAGAATAGAAGAACTACTATAGTGTGATTCAGAGAATAATCGCATGGTTTGCTATGAGTTGGAGAAGCCAACGGTTAAGTACTATAGACTACGGGTACCAGGGTATCCCATAAGTGCAAATACGGGTCCCGTAGGGATCCGTACGGGTCCCTATAGGGACCATTTGCGTCGCTTATGTCACAAAAAGGCTTTTGGGATCACATCCTCCCCCACTGAATGGAAAACGTCCCCTGTTTTCCTCGAAATCTCATACAAACCAAGTTTAGACCCCAGAAAAAGGATCTACAAAGGAGTGTTTCGGGTCGTAAAGGTCCGACCGTGTCTGTGCGGTGATAATTGTACATATACAAAGGAAATCAATCAATAACTCAGGTAAAAATACCCCTTTAGAACCTATGAAAGGTTCTTTCATCTCTGCGCACCCTTGGATCATGTGAATGGATATGAAACAGGGTGGCAAGGTATTAGGAGTGGGACAAAGAGAGGTGTAAGAGAATCGACGACAGGGTTGGAACAAAGAAGGCCTCAATAAGGTGCAAAAATAGCAATTCCTGTTCATAGGGGGTCATCTGGGCGTTTGCTTATAAATGAGATGAATTTCTGCATCCGTGACAGCCATTCTCAACTTCGTGGTTCTCTTCATTTCTCTTCTCTCTTTCTTCCTCTCTCTTCCTATATCTATCCCCATCCACATATCCTGCAAACCATTAGTTCGAGATGGTTAAGACCCGTGTGTATCCTTTCTTTTACCCCATGAATGCTTTTGGAGGCTTTCTAGTTCTTTTTGACTAGGTATTAGGGCCCACGGGGTTCGGGGGCCTATACAGATCTGATTGCTGACTTCCTGGGATATATAGGCAGATCTTCCTTGGAGAACCCCGAGGTATCCGGCGTTCTCGAGACCTTCTTCCTTCGTTTGGAGCCCCCTGTGAATAGCGAGGAGCGCCAGGCTATCCGTGCGCTGGAGATACGGGTCGGTGCGGCCGTGTATGACCTGATATCGTACGACCGAGTCATCCGCGACCTGATAGAGAGCGGTCTTCGTGGTCGTGGCTTCCGTAATACCCTCGATTCCATAGACACGGAGCCCGAGGCAGATCCTCTTGGTGCTCTTGGAGGTGGTGACGGGGATGATGGCGGTAGTGATGATGGCGGTGATGGTGACGGTGGTGGTGTGGCTACCGCTGCGGGCGCTGCTGGTGTTGTTGGTGTTCCTGCGGTTGTTATTACTGGTACTGCTAGTAGTGACACTGGTGGTACGGGGCCGAGTGGCCTAAAGGACAATGGGAAGGGTCCTACACAGACTCCGGTAAGTCCATTCGCCCCTTATATCCCTGTTTTCTTACTAACGCTAGTTCGTAGTTGCCTAAGCATGGTGGAGATGGTAGCTAGAGCCACGTCTTGATGACTGCTACCGATGCGCAGGCCTATGCAGCTCAGCAAGTTGACAATGGTAAGTCGTTTCTCGTCTGGTTGGGTTCGTGCGGGGCTAATCTTGTGTTTCTAGGAAATGGCGTGGATGCTGTAGGTCTCCCGCTGTTGGCTCGTCTTTCTGCCAGTTCTGGGGATCTGATCTGGGTCCGTGTGCTTTCTAAAAGGACCGTACTGGACTGGCGATCTACGCGCGTCCCTAAGATTCCTACCGCTCTGTAGGCTCGTGCTGCTCTGGGCTATCTGATCGGTCACGAGGCCCCGGCTGCGGATATGTGCGTGTAGTGTGCGAAGGGGAGTGGTCCTTTCTTGTCCTGCCGTGTCACTTTTCTGTTAGGTCTAGGGTTCCAATGGTCCCTGTCTTGTGCTAGCTGCCAATTCGGTGGTGCAGCTGTACGTTGCTCCTTCCGTGAGTGCATTTCCATACTGATACTTGTCCATTTGGTTAGCTGACTGTCTAAATAGGTCCGACCGGTACCGGTTCCGCCCCTCCTAAGTGGCTATACGATCTCGTCGCTTAGTTTTAGCCAAGTAACCCCTTTCTTCGTACCGATACGATGAAGATCCATGCTCCGAGCGTTGCCGTTTAGCCCCGTGCTAGTGATAAGCCTAGTAAGGACAAGGCTACGGGGAAGAAACGGAACAAGGACAAGGCTGTGAAGGCGGCTGCGGCTAAGGCGCTAGCGGCGGCTAAGGCTGACATACCCCTAAAGGCTGGAAAGAAGTCCGATAAGAAGCGTGCGGCTTCTATAGCTGAGGAAACTGTCCCGCCTATGTCTAAGAAGAAGAAGAAGAACCATGGTGTGGTTGAGGCCGTGCCCGCGGCTGTGAAAGCGACTCCTCGCGGGGGTACTGGTCCCGGTTGGGATGCCGCTCTGTACGCTTCTCCTTTCAATTGGAAGCCCGTGTACCGGCTGTAGGACCGTGCGACTGTCCGTGATGCTTTCGAGCGGATCCGTGAAGTTCGTCGCCGAGTTAGATGGGAGGTAGCCACTCTGCGCGAGGTCCTTATAGAGTAGGGCTGGGACGAATCGGGTGACGAGACTAGTTCTGCTAACGAGGATAGCGATAGCGCGGCGGATGTTTCGGACTTGTTAAACGTTAAGAAGTGACGTGCGGGCTATTTTAGGCGTCTACGGCGCCTCTTTTATTTCTTTTATGCTGTTTTTGGTGGGGATAGGGCCGGTATACCCTCGTTTTCTTCGCTTCTTTAGCGTTTCTTTTCTTGGGTCAGCCCCTTCTGGGCTACCCCTTCCGTACTATAGTATAGGCAATGCGAGTCTATCGTTTTCTATTAGTTCCGCGTAGTTGTACGCTCACGAATAGCTCTTAACGGGGGTGGAATAACGACTGCGAAGGGACGTGGCGATCGAACTAAGCCTTATTGAGGTTCTTGATAAGCGTCCTCTTCCGATTCCTATCCCGAGGATATGGCCGAGCTAGCTTCATCTTCTGATTCGTAGTCGTTTACTTCCGAATCCCACTCGTCAGCGTCTGGCGGGCCCTGTACAGGCGCTTTTATAACGGTTTCTTTCCGTTTCTTACGCGCGGCTGTACGTGTCTTCGCAATGATACGTTTAGCTATAACTTCCTCCCCTAAGAATTCATTGCGGGCGCCTAAGCGCTTGAATTCTTACTATTCCTTACGTATATACGTGGAAAGGTCTGTATATGTTGGCGGTGGGGGTTCAACCTTATCAAGGATCTTACGTATTTCTTCGGGGCGGCTAATCTTCTATCCGGCTCGGCGGAGGGCCGAGCGGCTAGCCGGCGAGGCCTATAGGCTGGGATCCTCGCCGACGTTTATATCCGTCAGTCTTGTACCGTTGATAAGGTTCCTTAGAATACGGCCGTTTGGTTCCGCTAAGGCGTACGTACCCAGTGGGTGTGACTGTACGACTTTATACGGGCCGAACCATGTGTTCTCGAATTTCTTTTTCGATTCATTTCTTACTAGGACCTAGTCATCCGGCTAGAAGCTTATTTTAGTGACTGTAGAGTCCCGTATCTTCTGCTTCTTGATTGTATGGACTAGAAGGAGCTCGTTTGCTTTAGAACGGACGTCTACGAGGGTCTGGATTTATTCATCCCGATCTCTACTAGGCTGATCGGGTACTATATCGCCTCTATCGGCGATGATACGGGGGTATACCCCATAAACCAGGAAGTATGGACTTTTCCCGGTAATTGTATGCTCTTGTACGCGGCTTGCGAAGAGGGCTTTCATAAGGTATTCATCCCACAATCTCGTAGGCTTACCTATAAGGTATTTTGTAAGTATCCGGCTAATCAATCCGTTGAAATTCTCCACTTTCCTATTCGTACGTAGGTGATATGGAGTGGTGGTGCGGTAGCGGGCTCTTAGGAGTCTAACGAAGTGTCTTACGGCCCCGGAAAGAAGGTTTAGACCGTTATCGGAAATAAGTTCGTTGAATACTCCGTAGTGGTAGTAGATATCGCGGTATAAGAACTCCGCGAGGACTTCTTCGGTCGCGTCCGGGACTGCTCGGGCGACTAGCTAGCCTGTTGTGTAGTCAATCGCCGTGATAATCTATCGATTTCCGTTAGGGGTGGTTGGTAAGCGTCCAATTAGGTCGATTCCCTAACGCTCAAATGGACGAATCCCGCTCGTCACTATATGTTAAGCTGCCTCTCTCTTAAGGCTTTTTCGAGAGCCTTGTACGGTCTAGTAGTTCGGGTAGGACTTGACGGAGTCCTCTATATCTGCGCGGATTGATGGCCACCATTCTCGCGGGCGGATGATACCGTTAAGGCCTGGAAAGCCTAAATGGCCAAACTCGTGGTAAGCATTGCGGAGGAGATCTGTTCGGAATAGGGCCTTAAGATATGGTGATACTACTCCGTCCTCGTGCGTGAAGACGAGTTATTGATTCTCCCCCGGGGCGGCCCGTGTGAATGTTCGGGCGTCCCTTAAGCTCAAGCGCGTGGTAAATTTCTTTACGGCTCGAGCAACTGTACGGTCGTCCGGCTCCGTTCTATCCTCGAGGAAGCGGATAGTGGCTTTAAGCCAGCTTTCTTCCGGTATACTGTGGACTAGGCTTATAGTAGCCAGGTATACGTCCTAGACTAGGCGTTCGGCACTTATATTGGCCGGTATATCCCCGACAAGGTCTGGTCGGCGGCTAATAGCGTCCGCAATAACGTTTTCGGACCCTTTTCGGTAGCGGATTGTCAGCCTATATTGCTAGAATTCCACAACCTAGCGCGTAAGCCGCTTGCTATACTCTCTTATAGTATTGAGATACTGCAGATAGGTATTGTCGGTGATGATAGTGGTTTCGAACCGGTCTCCGTCGATATATCTATCCCACGTGCGGATCGCTTCCTTAATAGCGAGGAGTTCCTTCTTATATACGGGGTAGTTTAGTTTAGCTCTATAGAGCTTGCGGCTATCATAGGCGATAGGGTGAAGGTTTCTATCATCATCTTCCTATATCAAGACTATACCGAGGGCCCATTTAGAGGTATTAGTCTCGATTGTATAGGGCTTGTTTCGATCGGGTTATTTTAGGACCGGTACAGAGGCGAGTAGCTCTTTTACCCTCAGGAATGCGCTCTCACAGGCCTCCGACCAGGTGATTGGTCGGAATCGTTTCTTCCGGAGGGTTACGTCGCTCTCTTTAAGGAGTTCGTGTAGAGGGACACAGACCTTTAAGAAGTCATAGATAAATCTCCGGTAATACGTGGCCAATCCAATGAATTATCGGATATTATGGACCGTTTTAGGCCTTGGCCACGCCTTTACGGCCTCAATTTTGGCGGGAAGGGGCCGAATGCTCCCGTTCCTAACGATATGGCCATAGAATTCCAGTTCTTCTGTGGTAAAGACGCATTTTGTGGGAGATGCGTATAGTTTTTACTCTACTAGGAGTGACAGCACTTGTTCAAGATACTTCCGATGCTCCTCTATCGAGTCTAAAAAGATCAAGATATCGTCAAGGTAAACCACTACATTACGGCCTAATAATGGCCGTAAGGTATTGTTCACGATCGATTGGAAGGTTACGGGTGCGTTACAGAGGCCGAATGGCATCGCTAACCACTCGTATTTGCCCCATATAGTGTTAAACGCAGTTTTCGCAATAGAGCCCTCCCCTATACGGATCTGCTAGTATCCTGCTGTGAGGTCAATCTTAGAAAGGACCCGTGCGTTGCCGACGATATCCAATAGTTCTTAGATACGTGGTAACGGGTATCCGTTCTTCTCGCTTATTTGATTAAGGGCTCGGTAGTCGATACATATACGCCATTTTCCGTGTGGCTTCCGTGCGAATACCACCGGGAATCCCTAAGTACTATTAGAGTGGCGTATCAGGCCTTTTCGGATTAGTTCTTCGACTTGTTTGGCCTGTTCATCGAGCTTTTCGGCTGAGAGGGTGTATATATTGATATTAATAGGTAAGTGTCCGCCTATATCGATATCGTGTACGACGTTGCGCTCTGGCGGAAGCTCTGTAGGAAGCTCTACGCGGAATAAATCTTTGTATTTCTCCACAATTTTCTTGATCTGGGTGTCGACGTATTCTGACATCCCTGGAGTATCCTTTCCGACCACACCCGCTGTCGGGCGGATCACGAATAGGAATGCCTCTCGGTTTGCTTTCCTTATAAGCCTCCGTACGTGTCTTACGGAGATTAAATTGGCGTATGCGTCCCCTTTCATGATCAATCGAGAGTTGTTCGTAGGGTGTATAATGTAGGAACGGTAGTGATAATCTGTGAGGGTCATCACGGAGGTACGCTAGTCGATTCTAGGGTTCTCTTTGCGTAGAAAATCGCGGCTAAGAATCAGGTCGTACTCTATCGGGAGGACCTAGGCCTTGATTCGCCCGGTCTAATCTCCAATTTTGATCGGGAGGTATACGAAACTAGCTGTTTCTATCTTTTCGCCATTGGCGGTAGTAACTAAGAGGGGAACTTTGGGTTTGCGGGTCCGCGTGCTTCTATCTAGTCTCCTAACGATCTAGGGAGAGATAAATGTATCGCTTACACCGCTATCAAGGAGCATGCGGACCCTCACGGGGTTAGTTGTATCTGAGTAAACTTTTCCCCGGTAGAACGTTAGGCTGTCGCCTATAACGTTCAACGATGCGGGTAGCTGTAGTGGCTTTCGACTAGGACACTTGCTATCTGGGCGGGTCTTTTCTTGTCCGCTTAGAGCCTGGGGATCATTGTTACGTCCCTGTATCTACGAAAAGGACTCTGGCCGAGCACGCGAGGGTTCACTGGTTGGGTAGTACGGATCGAGGAGATCCTCTGCGTCAATGGGCGGGTACTCGGGAGCCTGTTGAAGGCGGCCGACGAGGGCTTCTACGTCGTGCGGCCGCACTAGTTTTTTGAGGGCCCTTTAGACCGTTCGAACGTAGCTTTCTGTTTCTACTTCGTCTCTTCAGTCTTGGGCTTTCTACATGCACGGGCCAGATGGCCCTTCTTTCCGTAGTTATGGTATTCTCGGGTCTCTCGAGAACCCGCAGTTGGTCGTACGGGCCTTACTTCAGCTATATTCACAACCTTGTCGATATCCATGGCGTCTGGGTCTCGTACGGCGCTGTTTTTATGTTTCCTTGCGACCGTGCGACCCTCTTCGTACTGCGCAAAGCGTAGGACGACGTCTTCGAACGTCGTGGGCTTATGTGGTTCCTCGGCCTATTTGGCCCGGTAGGCCGATTTCGTGCCCGAAACGAAACGTTGGATTAGTATAGGGTCCGGAACCATCTAGTTAAGGTCCGCGATAACCTGTGTGAGGTTCCCGGAGTATTCCTGGATGGAGGAATTCCCCTGTTTCAAGCTCTCGTATCGTTCGTAGAGCTTTTCGGTGGTAAGATGCTCTATAAATTGCCATTCGATCCATTCCTTGAATTCGTTCTAGGTTTCGAAGGGGGCGAGTCCTTCTCGCTCACGTTTCTTCTTGCGCGCGTCTAATCGTTCGTTGGCGGCGTCGATAAGCTTCCCTTCGGCATAGAGGACTTTTGCTTTATCGTGGGCCTCTGACCCTATCAGCCTTGCTAGCCCTACGAAGTAGCGGTTGTAGTCCCGCGTCTATTTACGGACTGCGTCGTTAAGGATCGTGCCCTTGTAGTTGGATATCGGGCGTAGGTCGTTTAGGAACTTCTTGCGCGTGTCCTTATCTAGTCTTTCGAAGTGGTTTGTCCCTCCCGCTGGCGTGGTAGCGGGTATTGATAGGCTCGTGTGGCCGTCTATAGTCGCTGCGGCTGTCTTAGCCAGGCCCTCGTTAATACGTGCGAGTTCAGTTTGGTTTGCGCGAAGGGCTTATACCCGGCTTGACGCCAGTTGGACAAGGGGATGGACCTATTGGTGGTCCATCGTGCTATACATTTGTAGGTATATGTTCTACTCGTTAACCTCCAAGAGGTTAAGGGCATCATTCACCTCGTTCGAGAGAGTAGACCGAATTTAGGCCTCTACGAGGCCCTATTGTGGCTGTTCGGACATACTTTCGTCTCTATGCGGGGTGTTTTCTTTCTGAGAGGGTCTAATTGAATGTGATTCTTTTCCCTCTTGTTGGTTCAGGAGGCTGCCCCTTTTTAATGGCAGCGCCTGGATGCGGATCCTTTCTGTCTCTTGCCCGGTATCGGTGTCTTGTACGGGTTGTTTTCGGGCCCGCATAGATCACTTCGCCCCGCTTTACGGGGAGAATTTGTCCTTTTTCCTCGTGTTCGAGCGTTCTTTCCTTCCGTGTCTCACCAGAACGTCTCTTAACCCTTCCTATTTTCCTCCGTTTCTTTTTCTAGCGTCGGTTGTACGGAGGTTGGGTTCCGTACAGCTGGCTTTTTCGGGGTTTTTTGGCATGTTCCGTCTTTTCAAGGGAAGATAGGGGAAAAGGTAGTAGCTTCTGAGAGATACTCTTCTGTACCAGGCATTTTCAGGTCCGCTGGATCGAGGTCGGGATGGAGCGAGAGAGTATTGGTACCGCTACCTCCCTATGCGGGTGTTTGCGGTACTGTCTCGAACCTCCCTAGGCTATTCGTAAGAGATAGCCTATACCGACATGCTACCAGATGTGATTCAGAGAATAATCGCATGGTTTGCTATGAGTTGGAGAAGCCAACGGTTAAGTACTATAGACTACGGGTACCAGGGTATCCCATAAGTGCAAATACGGGTCCCGTAGGGATCCGTACGGGTCCCTATAGGGACCATTTGCGTCGCTTATGTCACAAAAAGGCTTTTGGGATCACAATAGTATAACTACTATTAGGTTTATATATAAGAAGATATAAAAAATTATATCGCTTCTTATAGGGTATACTAAATAGTATAAACCCTAAGGTATAGTCCTTTCGGTAAGCTCGAATCGCTACCGATACTATTATAGCCCTTTATTAAATTATCTATAGATTTTATTATAGGATTACCTTAATCGATCTAGAAAGGAAGGATAGTTAATACAATTTTAGTAGTTATAGACCGTTTCTCGAAATAGTACCTTTTCTTCCTAGTTTTAACTACAATAGACGCTATAGAATTAGCCGAGCTATTCTATTAAGAAGTTAAACTAAGATATAGACTACTAAATAGTATTATATCCGACCGGGGATCTATCTTTATAAGTAGGTTTTAGTTAAAACTATACTATTTATCCTAGATAAAATTAAGGTTCTTAATAGCGTTTTATCCCTAAACCGATAGCTAAACGGAAAGGATAAACTAGACCCTTAAATATTACCTCCGCTACTTTATCGATAAATAGTAAAAAATATAGCCCTTGCTATTAAAATCAGCTAAGTTTATATATAATAATATAATAAGTATAATAACTAGAATATCCCCTTTCTAGGCCCTACTAGGGTATAATCTTAATTTCTAAATACGTACTAAGGACGGTAGTATAAGGAGGGAGGTACTAGTAGTAGTATCTCGTTTTAAAAAGCTAATAAAGCTTAGAGAATAACTATAGATTTCGTAGCGAAAAGCTATCGAAATATAAGCAACTTAATATAATAAGCGCTACTAAGAAATAACCTAACGTATTCGGTAAGCGAGTGACGCATGTAACCGAGTGACGCACCCCACCCAAAACGCGTCTATGAATTAGCACTTCGTCAATTCAACCACCTACTATACTACCAATTCGCTCTCAAAGCTCTTAAAATTTAATAGAGTAAGAGGGTAGTATTCAATTAGCTATCTAGGCTTTTGAGAATAAAGAAATCTCTTCAATCCGTGGAGTAGTACGCTGTTTTAAAGTGCCTAAGGCGACCCTACGCCGACGCCTCCGCGGTGTTGAAAGCCGTACGATTTCACGCGTAAATTCGAGAAAATTAACTAAACTTAAAGAGGAATCTCTTTAAAAATAGGTTCTTTCTATGGATTCTCGTAGAGCTGCCCCCCGGCCTTCTACTATACGAGAAATAGCGAACCTTCTCCTCGAAAAGCGCGGAACTACCCCGGTTATTTCGGTCGGCGAAAAATGGGTATACAATTTTGTAAACCGGCGCCCTCTCCTTTCGTCCCGGTTCTCGAGACGCTATAATTATAAACGTACGAAATATAAAGACCCGAAAATCATTAGGGAGTAGTTTAATCTTGTTTAAAAAACGATCCTTTAATTTAGAATCGACCCCGATAATATCTATAACTTCGATAAGACTGGTTTTGCGATAGGACTTACGGTAACTGTAAGGGTTATTATAAGGAGTAAATACTACGGTCGGAGATCACTTTTATAACCTAGAAATCGCGAATAGGTGACTATTATTGAATGTATAAATACCTCGGGTTAGGCCCTCCCTCCGTATATTATTTTTAAAGGTAAAGTCTTTATTGAATCCTAGTTCGACGGCCTCCCGGGTAACTAGCGATTTGAAGTTAGTCCTAACGGTTAGACTTCCGATAAAATTAGACTTCGCTAGCTTAAAAAGCTCTTTATTCCTTCGACTTCTTCGCGTACAAAGGGGGGTATCGGCTCTTAATACTCGACGGATACGGAAGCCATTTGACCGCTAAATTTGATATAATTTGTAAGTAAAATAAGGTTATACCAATCTATATACCTCCTTACTCCTCTTATCTTTTACAGCCTCTCGATATCGGCTATTTTACGGTATTAAAACGTACGTACGGCCGGCTAGTCGAATTAAAAATGCGGGTCGGGATAAATCATATCGACAAACTTAATTTCCTCGAAGTATACCCCCTCGCCCGAATTGAAGCTTTTAAATCGGAGACTATTAAAAATAGCTTCTTAGCTGCCGGTTTAGTCCTATTTAGACCCGACCGAGTAATCTCAAAGCTTAATATTCGGCTTCGAACCCCTACCCCCCCTCCGAGTGGGGGGAGTAAATTAAGCCGGAATTTTACCCCAAAAACCCCTATTACCGAGAAGATCTACGTCAGCAGGCTTTATCAATCAAAGCTTTACTTCGTATAAGTTCTCGAAGCCTACCTAGCCCGTCAAATCGTACGCTAGACCAGCTAGTAAAAGGGTTCTAGCGCTATATACAAGATTATATTTTACAAGGGTAAGAAATCAAGCTACTACGGGCGGAACTTAAGAAGAAGAAGTAAAAGCGCACTCAATCCCGGAAGCAGATATAGGTAGAAGTAGGCCTTTCAGTATAGGAAGCTTCTCAATTGATTACTAAGCCGGTGGGAGCAGTTGAAATACCTATTTCTACCCCCGCTATACCTAAAAAACCAGCTTTAGAACCACGTACACAAGCGCCAGCGAGGTACAGTGGGTACAGAGAAACTGGGCATAAAATCAATAGGTGCCCAGCTGTATAGATGATTTTAGTTTATTTAATTTAATAGCGTTTTGGTAGATATATATATATTTAAAATCAATGGGTTAGATGGGGTGCGTCACTCGGTTACATACGTCACTCGCTTACCGAATACGTTATCTTATAGCCCTATTAATAAAGAACCTCCGATTAAAAGAAGGGACTACTAAGAAACTCTCCCTATAGTAGATAGGACTATTTAGGATCCTCGAATATATCGGTAAATAAGCGTATCGACTACTACTCCCTAACGAGTATATAGCGATTTATAATATATTCCCTATATCCCTACTATAGCCCTAGCGATAAAGAGAAGGAGAACTAGAAAACCTACCTCTACTAGCGCTAGTAGATAATAATAAATAGGAAGTAGAAGAGATTAAAGATAACTAAAAGTTCGAAGGCGAGCTATATTATTTAGTAAAATAGACCGGATAGCCCTTAGAGTATAACTAATAGGTCCTTAAGGAAGTAAGTAATAGCGAATACCCCTCGAATTATTATAAAATATAAAAAGGCTTAGAAAAAGTTAAAATAATTATATATTCGGAAAAATAAGGTCTACCGAACCCCCTTTAAACTAGGGTCGAAGAACCTATAGAAAAGGACCGAGCTACTACCGCCTTACTACGGCTAGTAAAATATAGAGAGAAAAAGCGCCTAAAGCTTCTAATCGAAAGGGAAGCCGGATAAGTAGGAGGATATAGTATTGTAATTAATATAGGCCTTAGGAAGATAAGTTCTAACGGCTAAGGTATATAAAGCACGAAAGGCCGAAACGGCCGTGTACTATATAGTAACCGACTCCTCTTTATTAATAAGACTAGGCTACGCCGAGGCCTCTATAGCTAGCTAATCCTAAGATATCTCGACCTTATAGGTATCCCTAATAATATAACCGTTATACCTAGCGACCTAGCTATCGTAACGAGTATAGATATCCTAAATTATAAGCGATAGGTTAGTAATCCGGCTATAATCTAGGGATAGATCGATAGCGACTTACTAGAGTAATATAAGTTCTAGCTAAATAATAAAGGTACCGGTAACTTTTAACTAAGCTATTAAAACTAATAAGAAGGTTACGAACCCCTACTATAACCTCCTTAATAAGAGCCTTAGGAACCTAGAAGACTACTATATCGCTATTATTATTAACCTAGCTAGAATAAACGCTAAAACCCCTAACGGTATTAGCCTAGAAGTTCTTAAGCTAGGAAAGGATTACTAGTAGTTCGAAACGATTACTAGAAAGACTAAAGGCAACCTATATAATTATATAGAGTTAGTACGAATCTCTACTAAATCGCTACTAAGAAGAGAGAGGATACTTACCTACTCGTATACCCTTCCTTTTATAGTATAGTCCTTATAAGACTTACTATTAATATTATCTATAAAGTACTAAATAGTAAACGGCTTATAGTATATAGGGGATTACTTCAGTTAATCTCTATAAGAAATACGTAGATAGCTTATATATTAGGTCTACTAGCGTAAAATCGGTACCGCTAACTTCTTATAACGGTTCCTAGGAGAACTAGTAGTAGTACCTCGAGGTATAATAGATATAGGTAGAAGAGACTATAAATTAGGGTTAGTTCGAGGCCGAATCGTTATAGATACGATAATTACCTACTAAGGAGAAAAGTTATAGAAGTTATAAAAGTAAAAGAAGTTATAAGAAGTAAGAGAAAGAGATTTAGGAAGAAGTAAATAAATCCTAGGTCGTTTACGCGATATAATAAAATCGGGATATATTAAAAGGAAGCTACGACCGAGAATAAGTAAATAAGTTATACCTTCTATTTTTATTAAAATTATAAATCGATAGGATACTACTAAAACCTTAAAATACTACTAAATCGGCCCCTCGCCGCTTATAAATTATATAGTAGAATAGGAAATACGTCCTTAAAATCCTATAAAAATTCCTAAGTAGTACTACTACCTATAGGATTATAGGTAGTAATATAGGTATCCTAGATCTAATATAATAAATTATATTTTACCTATATCTATAAGATATATCCCTTATCTCTAAGCTAAAGACGCTATCCTAATTCGATATAGTATCGATACTACGCCCTCTACGTCGTAGAAAGTAATAGTCGTATAAGAGGATTCGGATATATAGCCCGTCGGCTTTCTAGATATTATTAATAAGTAACTAGGAGAGGCTATCGAATCGTTAGCGAACTAAAACCGAGTTCCTTATAGTTCGACGCTACTTACCCCTACTCTATTATTACCTCTTAGGCGGTATTTAGACTTATAAGCTCGGTATATAGCTATAAAGTCCTTTAGGAACTTAAGGACCCCCTTATTTATAGTCTATAAATAAGTAGTATCTTAAGTATAGTACCCGTTATTATTATAATAAACCTAGGTAGCCTAGTTAAGGATCGCTACTAAATCGCGGGTATTACCCTATATACCCTCGGCCGGACGCTTATAATATATATAACGTTAGATATATTACTAGTACTTCTTCGAGTTCTTAGTCCCGAGAAAGTATTAAATCGAGAACGGTTTACTAGTATTTATAATATCCTAGTTATTAATAGTAGACCGAATATATCGTATATACTATATATATTTTAACTAAACCTATAATAAATATAGAGTAGGAACTATAATACGGGAAGAAAGAGTAAGACGATATTTTAACCGATAAGATAAGAATACTAGGCCTATATATATACTACGGTATATAAAGGCTTACTATTTATAGGTAAAGTCTTTTAGGTCGTTTTAGACTTCTTTATCGTAAATTACCCCCGGTTTCTCCCCGATATTTTATTATTCTATACTCGGATCCTATATCCTACCTTAAATAGGATTCCCTTAGTATTTATAGATTTAATTACGGATAAGGGTATCCGCTTAGAAAAGGAGGGGATAATTGTAACGGATAAAGGTCCGTATAACTAGGGAATAAGGATATAGACTCTAGGTATATACTTAATAGTATCGTAGACGATCCGTACGGGGTTCGTTAGGTGATCGCTACGTCAGCCTTCCTAATGATTTTCCTATAATCAGGAATCCCCTAGGATCCCTCTTAATTCTACAATAATTAGTCTTGGCACACAGAGACAATACAAATTGCATTCCCCTCCTTAGTCATTGTATCTTACCCGGTTGACAGGCTATACACCTGGAAACAGTATATCTTTACATTCGTATTTCGTACGTTCGTAATTATAGCGTCTCGAGAACCGGGAGGAAAGGAAAGGGCGCCGTTTTATAAAGTTCGTAACCTAATTTTAGCCGACCGAAATAACCGGGGTAGTTTCGCGCTTTTCGAGAAGAAGATTTGCTATTTCTCGTATAGTAAAGGGCCGGGGAGCTGATCCGCGAGAATCTATAGAGAGAATCTATTTTTTAAGAGATTCCTCTTCAATCTCTGTCAGTTTATGAGAGTTTGCGCGAGAAATCGCGCGATATTCGAGGCCCCGTAGTCGGTCTTGAAGAGTTGAACGAGGGACGTTAAACCGGCGCGATACCTCGCGAATTGAAGAGATCTCTTTATTTTTAAAAGCCTGGATAGCTAATAAGATCCTACCCTCTTGCTCTACTGAATTTCTAGAGGATTGGGAGCGAATTGGTGGCATAGTGGATGGTTGAATTAACTAAGATCTAATTCCTGGACGCGTTTTAGGTTGGGTGGCCGACTCGCTTGTATGGCCGACCCGCTTCTGAAATACGTTATAACTATATTACTTACTTGAGATATTCTCTCTATTCTATAACTAGTACTAGTATTAAGCGGCTATTTAATACCGCCTATAATATCTATTACTACTGGTATAATCGTTTAAAGTTAGAGACTATCGAAGAGACTATATTATATCTATATATATTAAGATTTAATCTTAAGGATATAAAGGTAAAGTAGCTTAAAAAGTACTTTACTCTAGATAAGATTAAGGTATCGAAGGAATAGAATCTAAAAAAGATAGAGTTTAATTTAATTAGTAATAATAAGGAAGATAAAGTAGCTACTAAGATAGCTACTTATAGTATATTAATAGATCTTAGTATCGAGGGTAAAGATACAACTAAGTCTTATTCTCTAGTAGATAAGCCCTAACTACCGGAGAATAGGATCTAGTTACGGACTTCTAGAAGGAAGCGTAAATATAGAGAAGATATTAATTTTAAACAATACTAGACGAATAGAATTAATAGATATACTGCAGTATTTATCTAAATTAGTCCTTCGAGTATAAACAGAATACCTATAATAAGCTCTTTAACTACCTTAAAGTTAAAGACTACCTTAAAACGGAAGAAGGTTATATAGAAGTAGCTTATACTTACTTCTTTTAAGGTAATAGAGAAGAAGCTTTTATAATATTATAGATTGACCGATTAAATTAATAATAATCTTTATATAATTAGTACTATTCTCTTACTCTAATAAAAGCTTAACTTTTTTAAAGGAAAGGACTAGGATAATCCGGTTAATAACTAGTATATAATCTATCGAGTAAGTCTTAAGGAATACTTTTAGTCCTATAAGAAACTTTATTTAGATATATAATTATTATCTAGAGCTTAATTATCTATAATCGCGATATTAGAGCTTAAAATAGAATATAGGGTAGAAGAGTCCTAGCTATTAGTAGACTGCGGCAACATCCTCAATATCTATGGATATCCGCATATCCTCTCCGCAACTTGCGGATATGGTAGGTCACCCAATATCCGCAATCCTCAATTTTGTGGATATGGTATGCCACCTAATATCCTCTAGATATTTGAGGATATCCAGTAGATATAAAACATACTAAACATACCAAGCGTTGTGACCTTTTTGAACATACATTATTTATACCGATTCCTTTTATCAAGTAACTATACTGTAATTGAAGTTTTCAATTTATAGACCAAATTTTGTTATTTCCTAATATAGACTATCAAAGATCAATTTCGAATCTATCAGGTAACCTTAGTTGCTTCCGAATCCGCCCCGATCGTCCTTGTATACCCTTATCTACTGGTATTTCTAGAAGGTTATCGTCTTCCTTATCGAAAGCCTTAGATAATCGTTTCCTTAATTGTTTACGTTGTAGCTACCTACTTCGATTAGCTTTCCTACTATCTGAATTATTCTCTAGCTCCCTATCCGTTGTATATCCTTAATACTAGGCTCTTAATCCTCCTCTTCGTTATTACTTATTGGCTTAAGGGTTTTAAGCTAGGGTATTAGTTACCGAGTTTAATCTAATAATATAGCTTCTCTAGTAGAAAGATATTCCTTTATAATATCTATCTCCTTCTACTTAACCTTAAACCTAGTAGCAAACTAATAAAGTATTAGTCCTCGGATTGTACTTGGTTTTAATTAACTACGACGGTAGTAGTAGATATCGCGAGCGCAATTAAACAATCGCTTAACGCCTATACTACTAGCTAGAATAGAGAGAATATCCCGTACTATCCTTATAAGAATAGGAAACTTATACTTATACTCTTTCTAGAATACTCGGGGCTTCTGTCTCTTAATCCCGCGTATAAGATACCTCGTAATCTTATCGGCTTCGGGGTTTAAGGGCTTATCCTATAGCTAGTTCTAAAAAGTATAAGTAGTATTAAGATTACAAAAATTATTATCTAAGGCCTCTCTAGTATTATCTTATAAGACCGAAGTATCTAAATTATAGTAAAGTATCTCCTTATATCGATAAAACTCTCGCTTTAGGACTCTATAATAGTATTTCACGTAATCAATTTTACCTTACTAGTCTAATAATATAAAATATCGAAGTTTCTTTAATAGGTAAAGTATTATTATAAGTATATAGATATTACTATATAATTCGTAATTAGTAGTAGTATAATATTTTAAGAGCTTACTTTTTATAGTCTAGAGAGCCTAAAGTATACGCTTCTTCTAAATAACTCCTTTATTCTTTAACTTACTCTTAGCTTCGTTAAGGTAAGAGAAAAGCTTATTATAAATACTATAGATATTATATACTATAATATCCCTAGTCTTTAATAATATAGTAGTAAAGTTAAAAAAAGGCTTAGTAAGAAGAAGAAGATACTCGATCTATCGCTACTCTTCTTAGTTAAGTTTAAAGTAGAGGTATTAATAATCCGTATAATACTAATCGTAGAATAGTTGTAGCCTTTTTACACGATTTAGTAGTATAAAGGTTAAGTTCTATCGGGTTTAGATATCCTAGATAGGAATTAAAGGAGGCCCCTTAGTTTATAGAGCTATAAATACTTCCCGGCGCTACGGGCTTATATTAATAAAGACTATAAGGCCTCGGATCTTAGATTTTTATATTAGAATAAACCTAAAAGACTTAGGATAATAAGAGATTTACCTTCTTTAATATATCTACAATTTATTTAGAGCTAGATCGGTTAGTCTAAAACGAATAGGTTCGCTTATCAGACTACTCTAGCTTAACCTCTTTATTAGGTAGTATTACTTTTAGCTTCCTAAGAAGCTCGTTTAAACTTAGCTAGATTATATAAGTAATATATAGAACTTAGAATATTAAAGTATCCGATCGGCTTTATAACTAGATAGTCTCTTAGATATTAATTATTAAGGTATTATTATTAGTTGTATTATCTATAGTCACGGATAGTACGTAGTCGGTAATTCTATAATCGCTAAGAAGCTAAGTTATAGTTTTACTTAGATTCTTACCGGTATATAAGCTATAAAGATACTTAAATCTAAGAAGAACTTTATAGTAATTCTAATCCTAATTAAGGAAGTAACCTATAATAGCTATAAATACTTACTAGAATAGGGATATCTAGCAATTAAGCGCTATTAAAAGTTGACTTCTATCTAGAAGCCTTTAAAGAATCTCCTTCTAGTTACTTTCGACTATAGAGTTAAGGTAACGGTATATATTTCGCGTAGATAGGATATTAACCTTACCCCGGGCTTACTAAATAACCTCTACTAGATCCTTAAACTAGGTATACTTAATAATTCGGAAGGGAAGGTAGGCGGTAGAGATAAAGTCTAGTATCCCTTTAACTAGACGCTCCTAAGAGAAAGTTAGGCTTTTTAGGGGACTTAGCTTTATAGTAGTATATAAAGATTAGTAAGAGAGGTATAAGAGATAGATTTTAGAAGTAATTCTTACTATCTATTTTAGTAGCTAATTAACCCTCTAGGTAGGCTTCCGAGTATAGGTACCTCCCTTAATATATACATTTATTAGCGATAACCCGGCTTAGCGATATCTTAGATAAATAATTGTATAGAGATATATTATATATATAACTTTTAGCTTACTAGTCTTCTTATATATAACTTGGTTAAAGTAATCCTAGATATTAGATGTCTTTTTCCTATCCTAACGGATAGAGTTTTATATATTAGGCTTTAATCTAAACTCTATAGTTAACTACTACCTTATAAAGCTCTTACGGGATTTATCTATTTCGCTACTAGGCTTAGAGGAAAATAGGACCTAGTACCGCTAAAGAGGGAGACTAATACGAGAAAGTAAGGAGGGTACAATTAGAGATAAAACTTCTAATATAGATATCAATAGAGTTTAGCTACTAATAAGATCGGAGATATTATCTAAATAAAATAGGTCGGTATTTAGACCTAGATCTAAATTAGCGTAAAAGGAGTACTAGGACTAAGATACCTATAAGTAAGATATATTATACTTAATCACGGGTTATATAGAAGTAGGGAGAGAAAAACGTATATATAGGACTAGCTAAGAATATTAGGGGTATAGTGGTCGCGACTCGCGGGCGCGTTTTCGATATATCTCTAACTTCTAATAGCGATAATTAGCTATTACTAACTACTAGTATAGATATTTAAGGATAAATAAGGATATATTATAGATATCCGCGGATATCCTCAATTATCCTTAGGTATTAATTAGTTTTAAAAGATAATAAAATCACTAAGTCTATAATATTAGAACTTCTAACCGGGATTTCTATATAATATTATAAGAAAATATAGTCTAAAAACTTAAAATAATTTAAAGATAGGCTTAGACTATTTCTTTTATATTAAACTTATAAGATTTAACTAAGAAATAGCGATTTTAATTATATATATTTTATTTAGCTAAAATACCCTATACTACTATATAGAGCCAATATATATTTCTATTATAACGTACTATAGAACGACAAAAACTTACCTATATCTTCCAATATATTCTAGAAAATAAAATCGATACTATAAACAATAACCAAACGATAAATGTGGTATATTATATGATTATTTCTTAATATTTCATTGAGGAATAGGGTAAATAAGGCCGTTAGTATGGTTAGGACCGAATATATGTATCTTTTGTTTTAAAAAATAAATTGATAAGCTGTATAAGAGGTATATAACTATACCTAAGTAGATAATTAAGCGAGAGTTATGCTAGTGCGGATATCCGCAAAATATCCTCATATCCTCGCGGATATCCATGGATATCCTTATTGAGGATATGGTATTGGAATGATATCCAAAATCCTCAATTTGCGGATATGGTATGTGACCCGATATCTAATGGAGAGGATATACCGCAGTCTAGCTATTAGTATTAAGTAAATATAATAAGCTTAAGGAATACCTAATAGTAGTAAGTTATATCTTTTTATTATCTATCTTATATTAACTTATATTTAAGGTATTATATAAACGCCTACCTATATATTTTAGAAAGAGTATTAGTATTAGTACCCTACTCTTATAAACCTTATATATAGTATACTATTAATACTAGCTATAGGGGCGGGTATAGAACGTCTTTTTAACTTCGCCTAGGATATCTATTACTACCGACGAGGCTCTCTAAAGGTATTAATAGTTTAAGATCTAATAATATTTATATATATATTAAAATTTAAGATCGAAGATACCTATCGAGCTTTAGTTAATAAGTATCTTTTATATAAAGAGATATAGGCTAACTAAGAGGAGAGGGATATAACTAATACTTATTATTTTAACCCTATAAGTAATAATAATAAGGGTAGTAATACTTATAAGGATATAGAGGATAAGGATAGTACTATCTAGGTAGTAATTGATTAGGGTTGATTATAACGGAGGTAGTATACTTAATCGGAGCTCGAGGTTAAAGAGTAGGAGGATACGGATAGTAAGCCTAAGTTACCTTATATATAACGGTATTTAGGGAGGGTTCGGAAGCGCTTAAGTAAACTTAATAGTTATAAAATTGAGAGTAATAAACGTCGTAGAACTTAAAGCTATATAATATAATATATATTAGTTCCTTAAAAAATAAGATATTTCTATTAAGATTTAATATTATTTAGCCCGTTTAAATGATTACTCCTAGTTATATTTATTTTCTACAATACTAAGCTATAAACTAAATACTAAATAATATAGCTGAGAAATGTATATTTTATACAACTCTAGGTATTTCCCTATTTGTCCTATTTGTCGGCCCTTAAAATGTTTAGAGGGCCGCCCTCTGAGGGTAAGAGTATAACCTGCCCTCCGCCCGCAAAAGTGCGGGTCTGCGGGCGGTTATAAGGTCTATACCTAGTATCGGTTCCTCGATCACTCAAAAGGACTTTAGGCTACAGTAAGGCCCTACGCGGCAATAGCACGGTTAAGACAGATTGTTAACGTTAGCAAACCCGAGGAGGATTAAGGCAAGTATCCTCTGAACCAGCTAACCTAATTGTAACCAGCTAGCAGTGCGTAACACCGTTATATTATTAGAGAAGTAAGTAAGCGATTTACGGGCTAAAAACGAGAAGAAAAAGTAAAAGCGAACTCGATCTAAGAAGCAGATACCCACTACGGAAGGTCTCTTAGTTTAAGGAGCTTCTCAATTGATTACTAAGCCGGTAGGAGTAGTTGAAGCACCTATTCCTACCCCCGCTATACCTAAAGAACCGGCTTTGGAACCACGTAACGGGCGCCAGCGAGGTGCAGTGGGTGTGGAGAAACCGGCATAGATTCAATAGGTGCCCAGCTAGATAGATGATTTTAGTTTATTTAATCTAATAGCGTTTTGGTTGATATAAATACAATTGAAATTGTAGAACGGGGTGAGGGTGGCGACTCGTTTACAGTGGCGACTCGTATACCGATTACGTTAGCTAGACTATATAATACCTAATCCGTATATTTAAAATTAATATACAGATTAAGGGGGGATATTGTATTTATTATTTTCTATGATCCTAGAATAGACTGCGCCAAAACCCGCAAACCCGCAAACCCGAAAAAACCCAACCCGCAAATGGGTTGGGTTTCGGGTAGACTTTTATAACCCGCAATGGGTTTCAGGGTATATTGGGTAACCCATATGGGTTTGCGGGTTACCCATCGGGTTACTAAGCAAATATAGCAAGAGTCTAAGATGTATAAATTATCCAGTTTTTACTTGTATTTTATTGTATTTACTTTTCATATAGTATACTTTAAACGGCTTTAAGTGTTTTATTATAAATAAAATATTTATATATATAACTCTAATAATACTCCCATTTATTATTGTCCTTTCTTATACGTTTCCGGGTTCTAACTAATATACGATTCTGAGTATTCCCTTCCTCTACTCTAGGTAATAGAGGATTACGATTATAATTATTATTGGTAGTAGGTATAGGTTGATTAGCCTCCCCTCTATCAATATTCTCTTCTATTATACTATCTTCCTTATTATTACTAATCGGATCAAACTCGTAAAGATTAAGACTATTACCCTACTCTTCGTTCGCTGCCTTAACTTTATTATGGGAGAAAAATTCCTTTAGGAATTTATACTGTTCCTCTTCGAAGTTAAACCTCGATATATATAGATATATTATAAGGTCCTAAATAGTATTAGTATTAAGCCTACCTCGGCGGTAGTAGTAGATATTACGAGTAGAGTTAAATAGTCTTTCAATACCCGCGCTAGTTGCTAGGACCGAGAGAATATCCCGAGCGATACTTGTAAGAGCTAGGAATCGATACTAGCTATCCTTCTAGAATAGAAGGGGTAATATATTAATAGGATCTATTATATATTAGTATATAATAGTAGTATTTAAGTTTTATACTTACTACTTTCAAGATATTATATAAGCTTATTACGCGATATATTGTAAGACTAAGGACTTCTAAGTATTATATCGAGGCGAGACCCTGATTTAGCTAAAGATTGTAATAGTAGATATATTTGTATACCTATTAGACGTACCTTATATAGTTTAAGGTAGTCTTTAAAGCTACGTCGATACCTCCGAGCCTACTACTCTTCCTAGTTATTAGTTTAAAAGAACTAGAGTTTATTCCTAGGTATAAGAATAGTTCTAATTGTATAGAGATTACCTCTAATATTATCCGTTTCCGCGTAATACTACTGTAATTTCTTCTATACGGCCTTAAGGGCCTATAGTATATTTGTTTTCTATATAAGGCGTTTTCGTCGGAGCTAGGTAGCTAATTGTTTAAGGTACTTAAAAAGCTTACTATAGATCTTAAAGATATAATAGGTAGTAACTTCCTTTATCTTTAATAATTCGAGTGTAAATTTAAAGAAAGGCTGTATAATCTAAAGAAGGTACTCGATCTATCGCTATTCGTTATCGTCGAGTATAAGATCTAATCGCTTATACTTATTATAAAAAGGTATAAAAAAAGAGCGGAGCCGTTTTATACGCCGGAGTATAAGAAAGGTAGAATTCTATCGTATCTTTATATCTTAGATTAGTACGAGCTTAGCTAATTCGGTCTAAAGGGTATAAAATATATTACATCGCTAAGGGCTAGTATTTATATAGATAGTAAGGTTTCGAACCTAGGAAAATAGTTAGTAAAGGTATAAGAGATAGTAGATATAACTTACCTTACTTAAAGTATTAATAATTTCGCGCTTATACTACCTCGCGTTTATCCGTATAGACTAAGACCGCTGCTTAGTCTACCGAGTCTTAGTTAACTCGTTTACCGGGCTAGCCTTTATATATCTAAGTAGCTTACCTAGACTAAGCTGTAGAATATAAGTAATATATAGAACTCGAATAATAGTAGTTTCTTCTAGTATTACTTACTAAAGACTTTTAACTAATATTTTATTATTCGAAGTATTATCGGTTGTAATTGTAAGTACTCTATCTTTAATATTATACCTCTTAAGAATATCTATAAGGATAATAGAAAGATTTATACTAGAGTGTATTCCGTAGAGAGGTTCGAATCTAAGAAGGATTTTACGGTACTGCTAGTTATCGTCGATAAAATATCTAGTGATTGTTATAAAAGCCTAGGCGAACGGCGAGATCTAGTAATTAAGTGCGACCGATAGTTTTATACTAGAGGGTAGTCTCCGAAGAATACTCTCTTAGCGCTCTTATATAGTACTCTAAAGGCGTAGTCTAATTGTTTTCGTAGATAGAATTTAAAGGAGAGAACTTGCTACTTGTACAAGTACAACTAAGTTATAAAATTTAGGATACTTAATTAACCGGAATAGAAGGCGGGCAACCGTAAGGAATTGTAGTAGCTAGTCCTCCTAGGCGTTCTAGCTAAAGGTTATCCGTATAAGGGAATCCTATTTCTTATAATAAGAGATATCAGTCTAATACTAGATATTATAGGGTATAAACTTATAGCTATTTTTATAAACTAAGTAATACCCGACTTCTAGGTACGGTACCTAACTGCCTTAGTACAGCTTATACCTTTAAGATACTTTCCTATTGTAGAGGTCCTATACCGTGCTATTATCCCTAATAAAAGGGACTAGGGATACTCTAAGATTACTCTATATCGCTTATATATTACCTTAGGTACGCTATCGGAGCTATATACGACCTATTCGAATTTATCTTAGGACTTTAACTGATACTTCGAGTCCTATTTAATCTTAGTAGTATTAGACTAACCACATTGTATTCTAATCTACTATTCTATAAATTCCTTATTAACTATATCGTTATAAAGAACAAATACCTTTCTACGATCTGGACCTACGCGTATAAGGTTCTTAGGGACTAAAAGTAGTACTTAGGGGCGAAGAAACTTAGTACTAAATATATCGACTGCTTACTAGCTATTTGAGGGTTCGGAGGTAGGGGGTTGCTCGTTATTATGTATAAGGTAGGTACAGTTATTAATATTACTATTGTAAAGAGATAATAAGAACGCATTAGAATTTCAACTTAGAGTCTAAGATATAGCGTAAGGGAATAGTAGAATAGTAGAGTTTGGTAGAAGAAAGGTTTTATATATAAGAATAATTGTATAAAGTCTTAACTAGTAGTTTTAGTATACGTTATTACTCTTAGAGTAAGTTAATATATCGTTATACTTTAGAAACCTTAAAAGATTAGTAATTAGCTACTTACTACAGCTTTAGTAGGTAAAACCTATACAAACCCGCAAAAACCTATATAAACCCGCGAAACCCTATAAAAAACCCGTAAAAACCCGCAATATAACCTAAAGATCTATTAAGAACTTACAAAATATAAGAACTACAATATCCTAGTAAAATATATATTACTAAAATATATCTCTATAACTTTGTAAGTATTTTTCGGCTTATACTACTAGACCTCCTCAGCTAGAGTTTCTGACCTTAGTTGGAGACTATAGCTCGGCTCTACCTACGCTTACTACTAGACCTCCTTAGCCAGAGTTTCTGACCGCGGTAGAAACTAGGAGTATCTGCCCGCTTTTACCGCCTTAGGAGAATATAAGATCACCGCCGAGCGCCTATATAATATAACTCTTTAAGCTTTAGTTAAACAGTATAGAGGCACCGTTCAGTTAAATTAATTCGACCGTAGCCCTTTACAAATACTATCAACTATAATGTATTTTACATTAAACCTATTTTAAGTATTTTAACCTACCTTGTTAAATTAATATATAACGTCTTTTCGAAGAAATTTGATTAGTATTAAGGCCGAAATACTATATCTTAATACTGTAAACCGAAACAACTATAGAATACTATATTTTATTAGGATAGGTAAGTAGCTTTATACAGCTTGGCCTGTCTCCATTAGGAAAATTATATAGCCGCGGGTTTTTGCGGGAACCCGCGCGGGTTACCCATGCGGGTTTCGGGTTGGGTTGCGGGTTGGTCGAGTCTACCCATCGGGTTTGCGGGTTCGGGTTGCGGGTTGGAACTTCTTACCCATTCTCGGGTTTTGGCGCAGACTATCCTAGAAACTACATCTATTATAGGGAAATATAATATTAAATCACAATAATCTATATAAAATCAGAAATCATCTAGATCTATAAGATCTAAAATTATAAAATCATACACTAAATTGAAATGCAACCTATCAAATATAAATAGGGTTGAAAACCCAGTATAAGTTAATTTTTTTATCCTTTATGGTTTTCTCTATCTATATACATTGATTAATACTTTATCTCTTCTTTTATTCCTTCCTACCTTTTATCCCCTATAACCTCCCAGAACGCTAAGAGCTCCATTTTATACAAAATTGGGTTTTCCTAGGGCCCCAATAGGTACCTAGTATTGGGTCTTAGGTTGGGTTGGGTTATAGAGGTCGGACCCAAGTTGGGTTTTGGAGAAGACTGGGAGTATATAACGATCTAAGTATTCTACAGTTCCTAACCGCGTTAGTTCCTTCCTATTTAGGCTGTCATCCTAAGTGAGAGGTTGATTGCTTGTATGGTTTACACTGCCGAGGGTAGGGGCCTACAAATCCTATCATTCCACTAATGCTTTCCTTTCCTTTCTTTCTCCCCTCTGTACTTGGTATTTTCGTTGAATGCACTCTTTTTGCTTAAAGAACTGGCTTGTAACAAATCCCAGCATAATCTAGTTTTTTATCCTTAATTGGTTTTTTCTAATTCAATTCATTCATTCAACCTTTTCTCTCAACTCAATTATCTCCCGTAACCCCCAAGAGGTAGTAAGATCAGTGGCGTCATCTATCACCACATCAGGTGTATAGAATGCCGAAATGGTACCTCGATAGTGTATCGTGATAGGTATATATCATACTATAGGGATACCATAGTAATTTACACAGTCGGGTGATAATCACTATACCAAGAAGCCTTATACCCGAAAAGGACTAAAGGTGCGCGGTTAGTAAAAAACCGCGCTAAAGGGTGTGCACATATTCGGACTCATACTTTAGGGGTTCAAATAGTATCTCTCTTATTTAGACTAGTCATCCGGGTATTCATCCTTCATGTTACTTACAAACATCCGCTCCCCCTCATCCCACCGTTTGAAATGCTTACCCGCAATGGCAGTCAAGCTACTCGGCAATTCCATGAAGCGAGGCAGAATTATTCCAATATTTTCCTCAGCCACATATCGGACACTTCGATCCGCCACACTATGCATCGTTAGTCAATAATCATAAAGAGGACATAAGAACTACCCACAGCACATGATAGAAGCTTTGGTGCCTACCAGCATCCAATCGATCAATGCCCATTCTCCTCATCCATTGTTCACCCGCACCACACTCCGAGTCCCAACCAGTAATAATAGCCTCGTAATGATAGCGACGATGGCGGAAAACCTGGCCCACCTTGTATTTTATATTTGCATTTCCACCGGTTCGCCTCCGAACTTGCTTTGGGATCTCATCCACAGCCCTCATCACATGAAGGCTCTCCAGTATGTGTTCATGTTCGAACAGCCCATGAAAAAGAGGAGCGATGTACTGCTCAACTAGAAATATATCAGAAGGAAAGTCTGTAGCGAACAGTTCCATGAGCCATGGCAACTGATGACGTAGATCCATCGGCCTCGAATCGCCGGACAGTAGCATCACAGACCAGAGTGCTGCGTACTTTGCGCTCACAACATCTATCGAGGTGGCACGCAAGGTCGGATTTTGTGGTTCGACACGAACTGAGTTTAATATGTTCTTACCACAACGCAAGATAACGCCTGAAGTCGATGCTTCAGCCAAAGTTGCGGTCTGGTCCACGTCGGACATGCCCAGAAATGTTAATTGGCTGCGCAGGGTTGAGACAGGAGTCTCTCTTGCACCCCGAAACGGGTCCAAATAAAGGGGCTCCCCTAGATCTATCCCACTCAAAGCATTTCCATTCAGGTCGGAGCCCAGCGGGGGGTAATGATCACATGCACATGAAATGGAAATCCACAGGGACGGGCATTCAGGCCCACCCCCTGGGCAACAAAGCAGTATATCGCAGCTGATACCAACGGTAGGGAGTTATGCTCTGGGCCCTTTAGAGCTAGCCCTAAAAAGTTATGCTCCAAAGAATGATATTCCCGCTCCGGATTGATCCCCGTGAGACCGTTCAACCCTAGCCAGGACGCTACAGCCAGTGCCTTCTCACGAGGTGTGAAGAGGGAAAGATCCGGGTGAGAGGCAAGAAAGCGGTCGAGAACCTTATCCAGAGACTCTCGTATCTAGACCAAAGTCAGGCATTGAATTTGTCGAGGGGTTACGCTGGGATAACACCTACTTCATCCAAGTCACCAGTTCCACTCTCGGGTATAAAGAGATCAAAGCACGCCAACGCTCGGTCGAGCGGTACGGGTTCTCCGCGTTTGAGTTTTGCCCATTCTGGTATGGCAATGCTTCGGTGCAGGCAAGTCAAGAGCGCGTGGGCATAGTACCTTTTGTAGTTGGCACAAGGCACTCTGGTCAATTCGAGGGGAACACATGCCAACGTGCATAGAATTAGTAGCCCACCTTCTAGCCAAATAATCCTCCCCAGACTCTATCAGGCTATATCGTAGAAGAGTATCCTTCGTATCGTATCCCATATTGATAACAAGGCGAAACTTCTCGATCCGGCCGATCTGGCTACCAAGAATACTATCAAGAAGCTGAGTGACAGATCGATCAACCTGATACTTGAAGACAAAGAGCGCCTTCCAATCGGTTGAATTGACTGGACGTGCAAGCTTCCGGGGCATACCATGTCGCCCATCCCAGAACTTGTAATGCGACTGGCAATGGTTGCGCCATAGTAAACGCTCATTCGTTACGTTCCGAAATCGACTGTTGGTTTGTTCAACGGCGGCGCAGGACCGAGGAGTAGAATAACATAGAATCGAATGCAGGATCTCGTCTGGAAGATGGATTAAAGACCGAACCATCCCTGAAGTTGGAATATTGATAAGAGGGGAAGAGACGATTAGAACGGAAGAACAGTTTTACATTCCTCAGATAAGAAGATCAATTTTTGTTAAAATAAAGGTAAGATCAAAGGATGTTGGAGAATTGTGAAAACTGGAAAACTAGAAAATAGCTCCGAGGCAAGATGTTTCTCCCCGCTTTTCTTATCTATCGAAGGCGCCAAGCCTTGATCTTCATTGGCAATGTTTTTTTTTTCTCGTCTTTTCTTCTGTTTGTAGACATTTATAGACACTCCGTTCTACCGTCCCAATCCACCTAAGATATTTGAAAATGAATTATTAAAAAAAGTTGCTTCCAGCCAGATTATTGCGGTATTCGCCATTCTCCACCATTATTTCTCCCCCTCTCTCTCTTACACGCCATGGGCCAATTTCATTCCAGCCAGGCAAGCTCTGGTGCTTCGGAACAACCCAACCAGAAGACCGACTATTATGAGCTGCTTGGTATAACACGTGGTGCAACAGATGAGGAGTAAGTTTATATGAAAATGTTGGTGGACACAACTAAAACTTGCCCGACCTCTCAGGATCAAAAAAGCATATCGAAAAAAAGCTCTTGTGTTGCACCCAGATCGAAATTATGGGAATGTTGATGAGGCTACCAAGCTCTTCGCTGAAATCCAATCCGCCTACGAAGTACTGGCAGATCCCCAGGAACGAGCATGGTACGACTCCCATAGCGATGCATTCTTAGGGACAAACGCAAATACCGATGATCAACACTCGTATAATGTCCGAATTACAACAGCCCAGGATGTCCTCAAACTCTTTTCAAAATTCAGTCCTCGAATGGAGTTCTCCGACTCTCCAACCGGATTCTTTGGTGGTTTACGAGAGCAATTCGAACAGCTCGCACTAGAAGAAAGATTAGCCTGTCAGTGGGAGAATCAAGATCCCATTGAATATCCATCATTCGGCTCTAGTAATGATGGTTTTGAGAATGTTGTACGGCCCTTCTATGCTGCGTGGACCGGGTTCTCCACCCAAAAAACATTCGCATGGAAAGATGCTCATCGCTATTCTGAGGCGCCTGATCGCCGGGTGCGACGAATGATGGAAAAGGAGAACAAACGTCTTCGGGAGGAAGGCATTCGAGAATTCAACGATGCTGTCAGGTCCCTCGTGGCTTTTGTCAAAAAACGTGACCCGCGGTATAAAGTCAATGCCCAGAGTGAGGCACAACGCCAGGAAACTCTTCGCCAGTCCGTGGCTGCACAAGCTGCAAGATCACGAGCTGTGAATCAAGCCAAGATGCGGGATCATGTACTCCCCGAGTGGGCCCAATCAGAACAACCAGTGGCAGCCGACGACCAGGAGGAGAGCGAAGAGAGCGAAGTCGAGAGTTTTGAATGTGTTGTATGCCACAAATATTTCAAAAGCCAGAAGCAATTCGAGGCACACGAACGTAGCAAAAAGCATTTGAAGGCAGTCAAACAGCTATGCTGGGAGATGCGAATGCAGAACGACGAATTGGATTTGGAGTCCGCTGATGACTCGAGTGCCAATGCAACTACAACTAAACCTCTTGAGGTTGATGACGGGGAGGATGAGGTTTATGCTACCTCACAGGTCGATGTGGGATTAGAGGCCTCGAAGAGTCACGACATTGATGCTGAGGATCAAGGAGGTTCGCATGGCCCAGAGGAAACAACTAAGCTCTCCGAGCCAAACTCCCCTACTACTTCGCACGATGACGATTATGCCTCCAGGGAATATGTCGAGACAAGGCTCCGCACCGAGATGGATTCTTTGTCTACAGGCGCCGGAGACTCTGATATACCTGATCACCCGTTGTCTTCGGACCTCACCGAGCAGTCACCAACTCTCAAAATGGGTAAGGCCAAGCAGAAACGGGCGAAAAAGGCCGCGAAGCAAGCGGATCAACCTGGGTTTATATGTGCAAATTGCCAGGCCCCATTCACGTCCAAGTCTAAATTATTCAATCATATTAGAGACCTCGGCCACGCACAACCCGTAACGGGGTCTGTTGCTAGGAAGGGGAAGAAACACTAGAAATACATCCATGAGGCTCATTTACCGTTTTAAAAAAAAGTAATAGATGAAAAGATATATCAAATCCATGAAGTCTTACATTTTTATCTTCAGTGGTCTAACAAGGCTTATGCCGACTGGGAAATAATCCCCTTCTTAACATAAACCCAAACATCTAGCCTAACCCAGCCCGCGAGTTCTTCACGACCTGCGCGACAGGCTGCAGAATTCCCTTGTTGTCGGCGGCACCCAGAGCAGTACCGGTACTCCATCCCATCCTCTCCAGCATAGCCCGCCCTCGGTTTTCAGCTCCGATTTCCGGAGCTGAGGCACCAACCACATCACCATCCATATATGAAGCTGCACCGGACTTTCCACGCCTGGGTTGGGAGAATCTCTGCACCTCCGTGCCCCATGATTTGAACAAGCGACGGTTGAACTTTCTCCCGGATAAGAGCTCATCAACGTTAGATATAGTCTTGGGTGTGTATCGCGGAGTGCGCGCGGTCTTATTGAGGACCGGGAAGCGAGAAAGCCCATGGCCGCGTGACTGTGATTTCAGATTCAGCGCATTGGCCAATTCATGTATCAGCTTTCTGCGTTGCTTGGTCATGGGCGGCAAGGACAAGCTGCATTGAGTTAGCCATGTCGATCAGAATGAGCAATTATAAAACGAACCTATTTTTAGCGGACATAAGGAATGAGCGAAGCTCGGCCATAAATTCCTCCATGTTCATTTCCTTGGGGTACTTGACCTTGAGGTCAGGGTGGCCCGCCTTTCTGCCTAGTAGTCCTTGCGCCCGGAGCTCTTCCCGCTCCATCTTTCGCAGCCTCTTTTTGGTTCGGTCGTTCTTCCAAGCCTCATGTAGCTCGATCTCGAATTCACTGTCGGATAGTACCGCGTCGGGAATGGACTTCTTGCCCTTGGATTTTTTCCGTAGACTTGGCCGGTCAAAGTCCATTATGTCAAACCCGAAATATGGGTCAGAATCAAGGGCATCCGCGAGTGCCGATGCCGATGGAAATGAAGACTTTCCATGACGGGAACCTTTCATGGGAGACCGAGAATATCCGTTTGCCAGGTCCTCGAGCAACACGAAATCTTCAAAGTTGTCGTCATCTGATCCAGAGATGACCATGTCGCCCTCGTCATCTTCGCTTGATGTTGAAAGTGAGTCATGTTCGGTATCAATTTGCATTTGAGCTAGTGCTCTTGGTGATTCGATTTTGGAGCCTGTGGGGCTCGAAGGCGAAAGGTTTAGTTGACTTGCGGCTTTTTCAACGTCAATACCACCTTCTAGGTCAATCTTTGCACCGGATATCACTTCCTCGTGGTAGTCATTGTCGATGTTGGCAATATAGTCGGCTAGTGGGTCGGTCTCCTCTACTAGTGGCCAGTCTGGTCTCTCTATGTTGGATTCGGGGTGGCCTGTGGGGGTAGCGGCAGGCGAAGGGTCCCGGGGCGCAGAGTTTAACGTTGATGTGTGTGATATCTGCATGAATGCAGCAGTGGTCGTCCGCACGATTTCTTGAATCTCGTTCTGATGGGTTTCAATGAGAATGGGTTTTGTATTCCTCCTGCCGGTGAACACAACTTCGTCTTCACTCGAGTCGTCTGCATCCGATAATTTCGACCGCAATACTGGGTCCGGGTGTTCGGTGTGAACAGCTCCTTGTCCCTTTGAGTCGAAGAAGAATGGAAGCTGAATATCGGCCTTTTTGTCCGGTATATGGTCGGTTTTGGGTTCCTCCCGATCCGTGTCCGATTTTATTTGATCTTCGTCTGGTTCTAATGTCGGTTCCAAGCTTCCTGCGCTCACAAATTGAACCGCTTTGTGACGAAGGTTGCTGCTTGCCCATGATCGCTGGTGGGTTTCGGTATTCCGAGCTTCTTGCTGCATAGTAAACTGGTGTAGGGATGGGTCTTTTTTTTTTTTTTTATGTTAGTATTCATCAAAGGAATAAGAGCACATTGATCACCTCTACCCGTTGGGGCCCTAGTACGGGCCTTGGATTTTCCATGGCGGGCCATGGATGGTGAATCTAATATGTTGATGGAAAAAAGAAGTGACTGGGGGGCAATTTGCCTTTGGGTTGGGTCAGGGCGGTGACGGACATTCTATAAAAGGTAACATATACATATATAGGTGTATATATTCCCCTTTTTTTTCTTTCCTTTTTTTCTTCTTTTTTTTTTTCTGATTCGGATTTTACGGACGAAGGTTAGCTAGGTAGTTTTTAATAGTATTTGGTGTAGACTTGTTAAGTGGCACATTCCAGTCGGTGACGTCTTGGCTCGTGACTGAAAAGCTTCCCCTCATCAAATATTCAACTTAACTAGAGCTTTTTTGTTCAAATCTTCATTCATTTTGTTTGAAGTTTTCCTCCTATCTTTTTATTGCCTGGCTTGATTGCTTGTTTCTAAGTCACGGTGTTGGTTTTCTTGGTTTTTAAGGTTAAATAGATAAATAGATAAATATATGTTGTTACAACATATATATATCTCCCCAACCGACTCCAACCTTGAATCATCCACCACATGCAGCAGATCCACAACAGAAAACCAGCACCAGTCATGACCGTCGACATGGAAAAGTGCAAACGCATAGTACAATACTTCTGGGACCCAGAACCCAGAAATGATGTACCTGCGGCGTCGATATCGTGCCTGGGCAGGGAGTATGCCCCCCCGCAAGCACCCGGTGACCAGGCCAGTGAGTTTTCCTCAAGTGAATACATAACTCCATATCCTACGTCTAATATCACTTACAGTCAATAGCCCACACAGTCCTCCAAGACAGTTGGATGATAGCATATTGAATGACACAGCATGGCCAAAGGCATTCATCTCAGATTTTGGATCGAGGATCTGGATCACATATCGATCAAATTTCATACCGATCCCACGAACAAAGACACCAGAAGCAACATCCTCAATGACCCTGGGGGTACGCCTGAGAACTCAGCTGATGGACCCCCAGGGCTTTACTTCAGATACTGGGTGGGGCTGCATGATTAGATCTGGACAAAGCCTGTTGGCAAATACCTTTTCAGTTCTATTACTAGGACGAGGTGAGAGATGCATCCAAATCAAGGCTGAAAGCACCCCCCCCCCAAAAGAGGGCAAAACAAAAATAAAACACCTAAAAAACCACAGCTAACCAGATATACCAGACTGGCGCCGAGGGGAGAAAGCGGAGGAAGAGTCAAAGCTAATATCAATGTTCGCCGATCACCCGGATGCTCCTTTCTCTATACATCGATTTGTCAATCGCGGCGCAGAATCATGTGGGAAATACCCAGGCGAATGGTTTGGGCCTTCAGCAACCGCTAAATGTATCCAGTGCGTGTTTCCAAAACCCCAACCACAGAGTGATACTGATTATGATAGGCTACTTTCAACCGAAAGCGAGACCCCCCAACTTAGGGTCTATGTAACTAATGACACCTCGGATGTTTATGAAGACAAATTTGCATACGTGGCCCATGACAGATCAGGTCGAATTCAGCCAACACTCATATTGATTGGGACCAGGTTGGGGATCGATAATGTCACCCCAGCGTACTGGGACGGGCTACGAGCTGCGCTGACGTATCCCCAATCCGTTGGCATTGCAGGGTAGGTTCAGGTGTCCGTTCGACATGATGAGCTCACTAACTAAAACAGCGGACGCCCATCGGCATCGCATTACTTCGTAGGGGCTCAAGACTGCCACCTCTTTTTCCTTGATCCGCATACCACCCGACCTGCAACGTCATATCGACCAAATGGGCTTTACACCCAAGAGGAACTGGATAGCTACTATACTTGCCGACTGCGGAGAATCCATATCAAGGACATGGATCCCAGCATGCTCATCGGATTTCTCATCAAGGATGAAGATGATTGGGCTGACTGGAAAAAACGAATTCAATCCACGCCTGGACAGCCCATTGTGCACATATTCCCCAGTCAGCATCAGTCAGATCATGGCCATGGTCGGGCCGAGGCTCTGGACGAAGTTGAGGTGCTGGACGATTCAGACGAGATGGAGATATAGACCAGGAGATGCAGGTGGCTTTTCTTTTCTAGTTTGCACGTTGGGAGTTTTTTTTATTACCAGGAAAGAGAAATAGAATCATGATGCAATGCAATTAAGCATTTGGAATTTCGCGTTCTAGTAGGGGAGGCCAATCCATGCCTGCCCCAGACCCGAGTTATGTTACACCGCATTCACGTATCGAGTGGTAACCATTCAAAAAAAATCACCCATCGGGGAAAAGAAAATTCAAGCCATCCCATGACGCATTAGAAACCCGCAAAACACCCATAACCGACCACCTCAGAGCCCATAACAGATCAAGAGGCAGTAAAAACAAAAGCAAGCTGGAAAGAAAACGTAAAAAAAAAGCCGCTTATTTGGCGGAAGAAGAGTACTTGGTCACAGCCTTGGTGCCCTCAGAGACGGCGTGCTTGGCCAGCTCACCGGGGAGGATGAGGCGCACAGAGGTCTGGATCTCCCGGGAGGAGATAGTGGACTTCTTGTTGTAAGCAGCCAGCTTGGAGGCCTCGGTAGCGACACGCTCGAAGATGTCTGGAAAATGAAAGTCAGAAAACATGACGTGATAAACGCGTAAACGCGTTAATTTGTGAAAAGAAAAACATACCGTTGACGAAGGAGTTCAGGATGGACATGGCACGAGTAGAGATACCAGTGTCGGGGTGGACCTGCTTGAGGACTAAAATGAAGTCAGTATGGACGCGTTTTCCCCGTGAGTTGTGTTGCTCAGGAATCAACTCACCCTTGTAGATGTAAGAAGAGTAAGTCTCCTTGCGGGTCTTTCCGCGCTTCTTCTTCTCGCCAGTGGCAGCGGTGGCAGTCTTCTTGCCAGCCTCCTTCTTCTCAGCAGGGGCCTTGCCGCCAACGGGGGCCTTGCCACCGGTGGAGGGCTTCTTCTCAGCGGCCTTTGGGGGCATATTGAATGTGGGTTGGAAAGTTGGGGGGGAAAAAAAAAAGAGTTGAAATAGTTAAAGAGTAAAGATGGATGAAGCGTGTGGGTGGGAAACAGAGATGGAATGTGGAAGGGGAAGTTAGAGAGACGCGGTGACGAGGGGAGAGACCGTCTTTATACTCGTGTTCCAAAGGGTGGTTGATCCTGGAGGGGGGTGAAAAGGAGGCCGAATTTCAATACAGTAACAACTTGGTATGATCTGTATGATTAAACTGACAGTGACGCGTCTTAAGGTGAGAAAGGTGGGGTAAAACCACGCTCAGCTGACCGTTTGGTATGGTAATGGATTTAAATTACCAGACCATTCCCGAAGCGGAATGTCTGATCTGATTGATCATTGGCTGCAACGTCTAAGCGAGACCGTGATCTGGAGGACCATTGATGCTGCCCCAACGTCACCCTCATCGCGTCCTTATAAAGGTCATCCGCTTCCACACGCTCTCCCACCTGCTCTTGCGACTTTACACCATAACTTCAGCTCTCAACCTTCCAACTTCTCTTTTATTTCACTAAAACTCCCCTTTTCTTCCCCTCCCCTCCATCAAAAATCTATCAAAATGACTGGCGGAAAGTCCGGCGGCAAGGCTAGCGGCAGCAAGAACGCGCAGTCGTAAGTTGTTTACATTTCGAGTCATATATACATTTCATACTGACATCAATATCTTCAGCCGTTCCTCCAAGGCTGGTTTGGCCTTCCCCGTTGGCCGTGTCCACCGTCTGCTCCGCAAGGGCAACTACGCTCAGCGTGTCGGTGCTGGTGCTCCCGTTTACCTCGCTGCCGTCCTCGAGTACCTCGCTGCCGAGATCCTCGAGTTGGCTGGAAACGCCGCCCGCGACAACAAGAAGACCCGTATCATTCCCCGTCACCTCCAGCTTGCCATCCGCAACGATGAGGAGCTGAACAAGCTCTTGGGTCACGTCACCATTGCCCAGGGTGGTGTTCTCCCCAACATCCACCAGAGTACGTTTACAATATCTCAAACTATATCCTTGCAAACACTAACATGTATTCTCAGACCTTCTCCCCAAGAAGACTCCCAAGGCCGGCAAGGGCAGCCAGGAGCTGTAAGGGTTCTATCTTTTTTCGCGGGTTGTTTGTTTTCTTTTCCGGCGCGGATTGGTTCTTTGACACGATAATGGGGTTATGGGACGGGCACGTTATGGCTCTGCGTTTTCTCTTTTTTTTCCATCAATTTCCTGGTTGTACATTATGTCTACGGACATGGAATGATACCGACGACCTTAACTTGCTTGAGGGATTTCAACTTTCGGATACTAGCTCTGGACATGAGCCCAAATCAATGAAAACTCCAGGTCTTTCAAGTGTTAGATCTACCGACTTGTCTTTCGTACTTCACGTATACATTGTACATATATAAATGGTATTATTGATGGCTTATGTATTGTACATGGAAGAAATTGTAGATTCTTGATTCTGCCTTTTGGATACTCTACATCTGTGGGGAAAGACCAAACTTCATGTTGCATATTTCGCGTTTGCAATTGGTCCAATCCTCATATTGTGTCTTGCGATATTGATTTGACTTAGTGTGCACCGGGGGGTTGAGCATCTGTATTATTTGATGGTCAGTGGAAAGTCAAGGTTGCATATATAAAGGATGTGAACATACACGGCAGAATTCGGGCCGGAAGGTTGCGCTCCCATTTGTTGCCGCCGGGCGCAGTAGGTGCCCGGTATGGGTCAGGGTGCTTCCAGGTCTCCAAGAGCTTCTCTGTCTCGCGCAGCAAAACCTGTAGCATGTGTTAGGTTTGTCGAACATGGATTTCAGTTTCGCATACCTGTTGCTGGCGAGGATCGCGAACGTCCTTGTTGGCTTCAAAAAGGGATCGGATATAAACTGCTTGTCCACGCCAGATTTGCCGGTGGACGGCCCAGTCAAGGGACAGTTTCAGGGACCGCCGGTAGAGCGACCTGTAGTATATTAGTGAATAGTCCCTTTAGGGGAACACCAAACTACTCACTTAACAGCGTAGGTAGACATTGTACTCAAGTTTTGTCCCGGGTCCAATTCCGGCCAGGTAAAAGAGGGAAAGAAAACCAAAGAAAGAAAGCGTGTTTAATACACAGATCTGTCAAACAGAAATAACAACCTTTGGAGATTGTTAGGGTTCCTGGTGGACAATGGTTTGGGGTTGAGGGTTTCAATGTCGTCAGGTTGACTATTCTGGGCTTCCTAATTCGTTCGGCATAAAATTGCTCGAATGGTCATAACGACGTCCCGTAGCAATATCTGCTTAAATGGTCTCTCCCACTTGCCGTAGTGTAAGAAGAATAGTCCGGAAAGGCGTCCGGTTTACCTTAGGACCCGATCCAATCCGAGCTTGAACTTCTTTGCTTCCTCTAATTTTTAGAGCTGAAGCTTTTTCTCTTATCTAAAAATCTGGTTCGGCTTTTTCTCAGCTGAATAAATTTTGCTTTAATTCATCATGGCTTCTCGAATCTCTATTGCGCGCCTGTCGGGCCAGCGCTTCTCGGCTGTGGCCAGAACCACTCCTCGGGCATCAAGCCAGTTCCGCAATGTCAAGGGATTGTCTACCCTCACGCGGAAGACTTCGGCTCGCTCAGCTTCTGGCTTGTTGCAAGTCTCTTCCTCCGGGTAAGTATCTATGTCATTACCATCAATCGCAATTTTAGCTCATACAACTAGCATCAATGTCTCGCGACTCAACCTTGCTCCTCTGGGAGGTCACCAACTCCGCACCTACGGTAAATGCTTTTCATAAGAAGTCTTGTTGATCAATTGCTAATATTGCTTAGCCGATTCCATCATTAAGGTCCCCAGCATGGCTGAGTCGATTACAGAGGGTACCCTCAAGCAATTCTCAAAACGTATGGTGCTTTAACCGTGGTTGAACATTTGTACATTTACTCATTCTGGTATAGAGGTTGGCGATTTCGTCGAGCGTGATGAGGAAATTGCGACAATTGAAACAGACAAGGTAAATACCGGTTTTGTCCCGTTTTGCTCCCACCCCTCGGTACTGTTGACTAACATGAGTTTTCTGTTAGATTGACGTTTCGGTGAATGCCTCGGAGTCTGGTATCATCAAGGAGTTCCTCGTGAATGAGGAAGATACCGTTACTGTCGGCCAGGATCTCGTCAAGATCGAGCTTGGCGCCGCTCCCGAAGGCGGAAAGAAGGACGAGGGAGCTGAGAAGGCCAAGGAGCCCGAACCCAAGGAGACCGAGCCTAAGAAGGATTCTTCGCCCGCCCCCGCCGAGACCCAGAAGCCCAAGGAGCCCGAACCTAAGAAGGCTGCGCCCCCCAAGGAGGCTCCCAAGACGGAGTCCAAGCCCCAAGCCGCTGAACAGCCAGCTCTTGGTGGCCGCGAGGAACGTCGGGTATGTTGACGATCAATACCTCTTTGTACTTGGCTTTAACTAATTTTGATCTAGGTTAAAATGAACCGTATGCGTCTGCGTATTGCTGAGCGCCTGAAGCAGTCCCAGAACACCGCCGCATCTCTCACCACGTTCAACGAGGTCGACATGTCCTCGCTGATGGAGTTCCGGAAACTGTACAAGGATGATGTCCTCAAGAAGACTGGTGTGAAGCTTGGCTTCATGAGCGCCTTCTCCCGTGCTTGTGTGCTTGCCATGAAGGATATCCCCGCTGTCAACGCTTCCATTGAGGGTCCTAACGGTGGTGATACCATTGTCTACCGCGACTACGTTGATATCAGCGTTGCAGTCGCCACGGAGAAGGGACTTGTGACTCCTGTTGTCCGTAACACTGAAGGCAAGGATCTTGTTGGAATTGAGAAGGCCATTGCCGATCTCGGAAAGAAGGTGAGTAGTTATTTTTTCTGAGGGGATATTCAGTTTACTGACCTATAATAGGCTCGTGACAACAAGTTGACTATTGAAGACATGGCCGGTGGTACCTTCACCATCAGCAACGTATGTTTCCTGTCTTCGTGTTTCAAGAATAACACAGCTAACTTGAAACTCAGGGTGGTGTCTTTGGCTCGCTGATGGGCACACCAATCATCAACGTTCCTCAAACAGGTCAGTTCTCTCATACTATTGCGAGGGGTTTCAAATCTAATTTTGTCTAGCTGTTTTGGGTCTCCACGCCATTAAGGACAAGCCTGTCGCTGTGAACGGCAAGGTTGAGATCCGTCCCGTACGTACAAGCAATCCAATGACATTTTTACTTCGGTTTACTGATATTTCTAGATGATGTATCTGGCTCTCACCTATGATCACCGTCTCTTGGATGGCCGCGAAGCCGTTACTTTCCTTGTCAAGGTATGTCTACCTCCTCGTTCACCCGAATCACCCACTAATCCCATTCGCAGGTCAAGGAATACATTGAGGACCCCCGGCGCATGCTGCTTGGTTAGGTGACATGGGTGTTTTGCCACGCGCCTGTTATCATCTGTGTTCTCGTACCTAGAGCGGCCTTGCGCCCTTTGTAAATTACTATGTTCCAAGATATAAATGCCATTTCAAGGACAGGTCTTGTGGACTCTACTATTGTCTTATATGTTGCTTTTGATCTTTATCGGCTGAAAACTAAGATTGAATCAATGTGGTGATCAAGTTGGTGTCCATATGGTATTGCGTTTCAGACAACTCCATGGACTCAGGCCCTCCTCACACGCTCGACTTGGCATCACACATGAGCAGATAGGAGGGCATGTTCTCATGTCTTTTGAGGACTATTAAAAGCCACAATACTCTCGAATCTGCCGTGTCTCCTCCCGGGTCAACCCTTCCAGCTGACCATGCTCCAGCTGAAGAAGAAGGGGCACATCCAGGATATCCATGAAATCTTCGAAAAAATCAACGAACCGATTCTGGATGGCTTCGGGAGGAAATGTTTCATCAAGCTCCTCTTGGCTCATTGGATCCGCGGTACCAAATGGGGGTGGTACATGCTCCAGGAACATAATACGGCTGACCTCCCACCATATATCGAGTTCACTGTCGTTGGTTCTCCAGTTGCAGAGTCTCTGGACCTGGTCTGGAAAGCGCGGTTGTTCTTCCAGCATTGCATGGACCATGAAGTGGGCGCCAAGGTCGAACCAACGTCTCCGGGATACCTTTTCGACTGCGGAGTGACAGAGGTCCATGAACTGAACTGCGATGTCAGACAGGGGCACAAAGTGAACGAGGTCGCGATCTTTAGGAGGGTCCCAGTGGAGAAATAGATTGGACAGGTAGAGGATGCGCAATTTAATTTCCAGGTCCCAGGGCAGGGGGCCTTCAAGATGATGACCGAGAACCAACCGGTGAAATTCTTGAGCTGTAAGTCAGTATGGATGGCCCTTTGCTGGGATGTTCTAGTGCTTACGTTCAACGAAACGTGCAAACCATTCAATGTCCTCGGTTGGTCTTCCATACTGGATCGCTTCTAGGATCCCGCTGACACACAGGCAGACCATGTAGTCGAGGATCAAGAGATCCACGGTGGCTCGAATGCCAGGAGTGTGATCCATTTTGAAGTCAACGCTGAGGGGAGGAAGTGGAAGGAATATCAGATGAAAGGTATGTGAGTGATCTTAGAGAGTTCCATGATGCCCTGGCGATACAGCTGTTCCCACGACGATTGTGTTTATGCGCTTAGTCGGCGATGTGCACCAAGGCCAATGTGTTTTGATATTGATGCACGTGACTTTTGATTCCAGTCATGTTGAACTGTGATTTTGTCTTCTTATAATATAATATGAAATAATATGAGGTAGCTAGAAGTAGCTAGAAGTAGCTAGGAATAACTAGGAATAACTAGAAATAAATAAAGAAGCTAGAAACTACAAGCATAGATATTGTCGGACTTCATTAGGTATAAATGTGGATATCATGGCGTCATATATATATAAGTCACAAATATGTACATACTATGTAATTTTGACTCTTTTTCCTTAATATCCCCATGTTTAATCTCATTAAACCCAACCTCAACAAAACACGGGCTATGACAATGGCGTGGTATTGCTCTGGATCTACCAACACCGAGTTGATTGAGAACTTATTCAAGGCTGGACTAATCCAAAATGAGCGGGTGAAAGATGCCATGATCGGAGTGAGTATACATTTTGAATATATCTACGATCGGTCCTAACATGACCAAGGTTGATCGAGCACATTATGCTCCATCACGGGCATATTCAGACTCGCCTCAGCCTATTGGATATGGAGCCACCATATCAGCACCTCACATGCATGGCCATGCATGTGAGTATCTGATTAAGTATCTCAAACCAGGTGCTCGAGTGTTGGATATTGGATCTGGTTCAGGATATTTGACACACGTCCTTGCTAATCTCGTGACCGACTCCAACACGCACGGACAGGTGATTGGTATTGACCATATCCCCGAGCTGACAGACTTGGCTCGCACCAACATGAACAAGTCCAAGAAAGGTAGTGAATTCCAGGCTTCCGCAACTGTCAAGTTTATCACTGGTGATGGACGTCTTGGATGGAAAGAAGGTGCCCCCTACGATGCTATCCATGTTGGCGCTGCAGCCGATCATCTTCACCCCACCCTGGTGGACCAACTGCATGCTCCCGGGAGACTTTTTATTCCAGTGGAATCAAAAGATGAGAGTGACAATCTCAATGGTGGTCAGTATATCTGGGTGGTGGATAAAAAGGAAGATGGATCCATTCACAAGGAGAAGGTCTTCCAAGTGAGCTACGTGCCCTTGACAGATGCTCCACGAGGATGAGACACTTCATTTTGTTTTATGCCTCTTTTACTTCAATTCACAAAAGAATGAGTTCATGTGCCTAAAATTTATTTTTCATTGAATAGCTTTCCAATACATCGACTCCAACACCTGGTATGTCCCACGACAATCTAGCGGAATCCACCAGGGAATTTGAAATTCCCTTGGAATTGTGGACCACCTTGTTGGAAGAAGAATTGTTGACCACCGAATGCGTTGCCCTGGAACGGATTGCCCCGTTGCTGCGATTCAGGATCATTGGGATCATCGCCGTTATCAAACCGTGTCCGGAGTTCGGAATCAGATAGAACCTCGTAGGCTTCGTTGATGGCCGCCATCTTCTTCTCTGCTTCTTCCTTACTTACACCCTGGGCGTGGGCCTTATCAGGGTGATGTTGCTTCACTAGCTGGCGATACGCGCGCTTAATCGTCCGATCATCTGCATCACGACTGATACCCAGAACCTTGTAGTAATCTTTCTGCTTGGAACGCTTCAGTAGGGTCTGAGCTTTTTGGTGGAGAGATTGCGCTTCCTGAGAATTGGGATGGTGTTCCTTAACCGACTCGAGCGTACGTATGGCGTCTTCAAATCGATCCTCATCCAAAGCGGTCTGAGCCTGATACAGGAGACCGGCAAGCGAGTGAGGGACGAGCTGGAGAGCTTCAGCGCAATAAGGACCAGCCTTTTTAATCATACGCATCTATGTATGTTAGTGACAGAAACTAAATGCTGCGACATGGGTACTCACTTCACGGTAAGCCTCGCAGGTCTTCTCGACTAGGAACGAGTAAAGATTATTTGGTGCCAGGCGATGGATATGGTTAGCCTGTCGTGCTTCTTCAACATCGGCCTTAATGTCTGCAATCAGCCCACTGGATTCGCTATCGCCGACCATGAGATTTGCTGCATTGCTGAATTTGCGTGCGCCCAGGGCAGTATGCAATTTTTCTAGCTGCTTGGCAAGCTTCCGCTCACGTCGATAGAGACGGTTGCACGATTTTGAATCGGGGTCAGCATGCAGACATTTACGGATTTGAGCAAGGCCACGGTCACTGTCCCCTAGAGAGTAGAACAGCATAGACGACATTTGTAGGTGAGGTTCGACCAAGTTCGGGGACATTTGCAGGACATGTGCCAAATCACTGAGCCCTTCTTCCGTCTCGCCCTTTTCAAAGTGACAATGAGCTCGAGCCTGCCGCAGAGGCAGTGCCGTATTTGCCTTTAGGATGGCCACATTTGCTTCCGAGACACACGTCTCCCAGTCGCCCTGCTTTTCGGCATTGAGAGCCAAAGTGGCCGCATCGCGTGCGGCTTCTAATTCCTTGTAGTCATCCGTCGACTTCTTCCCGGCCCGCTCGAGATCCTGCAAGGCCTCCTGCCAATGCGCGGAGCGTGCCTTTAAACGAGATCGTTGTAAAAGAGCGCCCTCGAAGTCTGGCTTGAGTTCTAGAACTCGATCAAAGTCACTCGAGGCTTGTGAGTTTTTGCCGATGGACAGATAAGCCGCGCCCCGCTGGAAGATAGTGATATAGTTGGTTGGGTCGCGCGAGACGGCGGCGTCGAAGTATACCACGGCATCTCGGGGTGAGCCTTGCGCGAGGTGGGCTTTGGCAGAAGAGATCAATTCAGATAGAGGTGTGTCTGAGGGAATTTCAAGGGCATATCCAGCCGAGAAACAAGCCAGAAAGGCCGTGAGTGATTCCAAGGAAACAAGCATTTTGGGAGGTTATGCGCAGTATAGTAATGTAGTAAAGATGTAAATGAGTACAGAATTAATCTCCCTAGGAGTGTAAGAAGAAGGGCATAATCCAAAAAAACCCCAGGTTAGAATAGAAAAGTGTTAAGAGCAAACGAACAAACAAGTGGAAGTCGAAAGTTGAGTATACTCCGTGGCCTTTACGCCTTATTGTTTCACCGTCATGTGACATGGAATTGTCAATCGCCTTCACGCCCAAATTTTTGGTCATTAACTGACAAGTATGCTCGTCAAGTCAATATGTCGTATCTTGCCTAGAGGTTTGAAACTGTCTTTGCGAGGTGTACATACTGGTAAGACCCTATTTTGGTTACGTTTTGATCAATTGCTAAATTGCGAAGCATCCGATTATGCCTTATCTCCAGCTCTTTTAACCAGAGCGCGCCTACTTGCAGCTGAACATACAAAGCTTTCAGAACGTCTGGGAGAGTCCTTTGACGCAAAAACTGCCAAGCGAGCTGGGGAATTGGCACCGATTGCAAATATCTTGAAAGAATGGGTCAATGTCAACGATGTATGCGCGCCTTGGAGTCTTTGTATTGAAGCTCTACTAATTCCGCTTAGTCTATTGCCGAGCTCAAATCCCTATTAATCGATCCTAGTACCGATGCCGAACTACGGTCTTTGGCAACGGAAGACCTTGAGAGTAGTCGCGATGCCTTGCCAACGATATCAGACCGACTGAAGAAGGCTCTCATTCCACGACATCCATTTGCAGACCTTCCCTGCTTGCTCGAAATCCGACCCGGTGCAGGTGGAGACGAAGCAGGCTTGTTCGCCTTTGAGATGTTACGGATGTACGTTGCCTTTTGCACCCGAAGGGGCCTTCGCCCAACAATTTTGAAGCAGGACACAGAGGTCGGTCCGTCCGACGACCGTCTCAGTGAAGCGGTCATTGAAATTGAAGCCAATGGTGCATATGATATATTACGGACCGAATCGGGAGTACATAGGGTGCAGAGAGTACCCGCAACCGAGACCAAGGGTCGCACCCATACCAGCGCCGTCAGCGTAATGGTATTGCCGAGTTTCCCAGAGGACGGCAGTGAGGTGGATAATGCCTTGAACTTTGAAGATCCAAACAGCGATTACTACATTGACCCGCAAGAGGTGCGGGTTGAAAAGATGAGGGCTGGAGGTGCTGGTGGACAACACGTCAACAAGACCGAATCCGCCATTCGACTCACACATATCCCTACGCATACCGTCGTCTCTATGCAAGACGAACGGTCCCAGCAGGCCAATCGGAGAAAGGCGTGGCAGATGCTACGGGCAAAGTTGGCCGAAGCCCGGCAAGAAGCCCGTGAACAAGAACTTATGCAGCTTAGACGAGGTATACTGGGTGGTGTGGCTAAAATGGGTCGAGGTGATAAGATTCGAACCTACAATTTTGGTCAAAGTCGCTGCACCGACCATCGCACAGGCATCACGATCCACAATCTGGATAGTATTCTTGATGGTGGTGATGGTTTGGACACTGTGATGGAAAGTGTACGGACCTGGATGGCTGATAGTGAAGTTGAGGCCATGGTGGCCGAGGATATGGCAAAAGCAAAGAGTAAATAGCAGATTATTTTGTACAAAGATACCATGTATTCTATTAAGGCCCCCAAATCTATTTTACAAATACTTTCGCTCCGGATCCAAGAGGTCCAGCCCATCCATAGCCTTTTCATACCTATCCAACAGTTAACAAATTTCATAATATGACTTGGGTGGATCACAAACATGGTGAACACAATTCCTCCACTCATAATCAATCTCGCAAGTCGTGGCATGGCGCCAGACCACAAAGTGAAGACACCTTCATCCTTGACGATTCTTGTTGCGCAAACAATGCTGTTCTTGTAATGCTTGCTGGCCTCGAGTGATTGCATTCTGATATCGTTAGTACCTCATATATATATATATATACTATTAGTGCGTGGGCGTATTCACCTTGTCTTGACCGTGTCCAATGGTTGAGTCACATAACTGATTCATGTTAGTTTCTTTCCATCTTCTTCAGGGATTAAGTCTTACACAGTGATGAGACCTGCGATTCCACCAATTCCAAAGGTGGCTGCAGTGCCCAACTTCTCGCCTGGCGCCGTGTAGCCCTCTGCAAACTGCTTCAATGTTGTGTAGGCTGTGAATCGGGTCGCCGAGTTGGCAGCCTGTCTTGCCGTAGTGGGCACAAAACCTTGGAAGAAGCCCTTGACACCTCTTTCCTTGAAAATAAGCTTGCTACCGTGCAAGAAGCCACGCATCCGAGGGTTGGCAGACTTCCGGTCGTCGATCCTATAGTTTGGTTAGTAGAGCCAGCCAGCAATAGGACGGGAACTTACAGTTGGGTCTTGATGCTTTCAAAGGGGGTGACGGCGAAAAGAGACTCGGTGAATCCAGCACCGAACCCAGCAACAACCGTCCTTGGTCCCGAGATCTTACCGTTCTCATCCTGGAGAACTGATTTAATGGCATCGAAAGCGACAAATCCTAGTAGGTATCAACGGTAGCCCAGACAGTCGCGGGAGGTTGACGTACGAATTCCAGCCTTGAGCGAGTTTCCGATAATCAGTGTTGTACATCCTGCATACCACTGGCTTCCGAACGGTGGCCATGGTAGCTTTTGGCCGTGAGTAAGTTGGCGATTGAGTTGAGTTCGGGTCTTCGCAACTGCATAGCATTAGTACCAATTGCTGCAAGGCATTCGAAAGATCATACATTCGGCCGGGTATGTGATCGCTGTAGTATACGCGTTAGCTAGCAGCCTGGTAGGGGTCATTGAGCTCTTTACCGATCTCCACGGCTCCGGCAGTGGACCCCGCAAGGATGGAGCGAAGGGCACTGGGCTATGTATTGATGAGCTTCAAGTAAAATATATTATTCGACTGGAGAATATACCTTTGCCTTTTGATCCTTATTCACCGTCGCCATTGTTTTTTTTTCTGGGGTTGGAGGAATGGCAGTCGCCGAACTTCGGAGATCCCCATATACGGCCTTCGACACGTGCCATTACCGCAGAGAGTCGTTAAGAGATCAGTCAGTCCTTATACTTGGAACTCATATATGAAGGCTGCAACATTAATGATCAAATCCTACAAATAATTACAGTATAACAAATTGGAGGGATATTGTCAATTCACTAGCTGAATCTACCTAGATCCGTTAACCAACTAGTGCTCCTCCAATTTTTTCCTTCTTGTTTTTTTGGTTTTTTTGAGTGGGAGAGTGATGTTCACCGTGTATCTAACAACAGCGACCACACAAAGTGAGTGTAGACAGGAATAGGGTTAAGCATGGTAGAGTGGGAGAACTCCAGGCTGCCAACAAAAGGTTGGTAAAGGGCGAGATCGTCACTCATTGCGTAGGGAAAATAAAAAGGAGCCCCCCAGGGAAAAATTCGCATGAGACGCTTCTCCTGTGAAACGCCATTTGCATTGCAAATCCTCGAAACACAGAATACAGCTTCGGAAAACGAAGAGCGCAGGCGCCGAAGATGCATTTCCCTCAAGGATCCAACTCATAGGACAAGGGACCGGAACGGAAAAGACATATGATACATTGCACTCCCGTATCATCATGACCGGATAATCAATGCCGAGATAGCACGGCAAGATCTCGAAGATAGAGCGGAATAGAATAAGAGAATCGAGGAAACCAAAGCGCAGCGATCTGAAAAAAAGGGTTCGGGCGTGTCTGGGCTTAAGAGATGGGCGCCTGGGGTTGACCGGGATTTGGTTGACCAAAGGTAATCCGGTTGGCGTCATTTTGTGCCCCACGACGTTGGCCCTGTCCACGACCACGGTAAGAACCGCGTCCCCGATTATTGTAGTATTGGCCGTGTTGTCCACCATGCTGGCCATGCTGCTGGCCATGAGGTTGCGGTTGGCCATTGTGGTTGTTCCGACGAGGTTGACGGTCTCCGTTCATGTTAACGGATCCAGCCCCAGTCTGAGGTGGAGGGTTGGAGATGGGCCGAGGGATGTTCTCGGGAGAATCATAGACGTAAAGCTTCTTGTCAATATTCTGAGGGATGGGCTGGATTTCAGTACCCAATTCTTGCTCAATCTTGTATAGATTGAACCGATCCTCCCAGTTGATGAGGTTAATAGCAAGACCCAAGTGTCCGAAACGACCCGAACGACCGATACGGTGAAGATAGGTTTCTGCGTTCTTCGGGAAATCAAAGTTGATCACAACGTTGACAGCTTGGATATCAATACCGCGAGTCAACAGGTCCGAGCAAACCAAGTTGCGGCATACGCCATTGCGGAAGTCATGGAAGACTCGGTTACGGTGCTGCTGAAGCATCCGAGCATGAGAGTAAAAGCATGAATAGCCGAGTTCGGTGATTTTTTTGGCCAGAAGCTCAACCCGGTTTGTTGAGTTGCAGAAAATGATCGACTGGTTGATTTGCAGCTTGGAGAAAAGAGTGTTCAAGCAATGAACCTTTTGCTTCTCCTCGACGAAAGCATAGTACTGGGTGATACCGCGTAGGGTAAGTTCATCCATAAGGTTGATCTCGTAAGGGTTGCGCATGTGCTTGTCCTTGAATGACTTGACAATCAGAGGGAAAGTGGCACTAAAGAGCATGACCTGGCGATCCTTGGGGTGGAATGACATAAGTTGCTCAATGACAGGAGTAAACTCGGGAGACAGCAATTTGTCTGCTTCATCCATCACAAATGTTGGGCATTCGGACAAGTCGGCGACACCTTTGCTAGCCAAATCCAGTACTCGTCCAGGGGTTCCCACAAGAATGTGAACAGGGTCATTCAACCGGATAATGTCGTCCATCAAACCAGTTCCACCGGTGGTGACCATGACATTGATACCCAGGTGTTTTCCTAGGGTCTTGCAGACCTGTGATGTCTGGAGGGCGAGCTCTCGTGTGGGCACCAGGATCAAGGCCTGGGTCTTTGTACTTTTGGGGTTGATGCGCTCGAGGGTGGGGATAACAAAGGCAGCGGTCTTTCCAGTGCCGTTCTTAGCTCGGGCCAAGATGTCTCTGCCTGTGAGGGCAACTGGTATCGTCTCTTCTTGAATAGGGGAGGGCTTTTCAAATCCAGCCTCAAAAATGCCCATCATGAGTTCACGTTTGATGTAGAAATCCTCGAACTCGAGGCCTTTTGTGGCAGTAACATCCTATTCAGAGTTAGTAATTTTGAGTTGACTGACACCAACAAAATACCCACCTCAGTTTGTGGGCGAGCATCTTTGGGAGGGAGATTCAATGTGTCCTGCAGTCTTTGCTCTGAGGTTGCTTCCCTGGTCAAGTTAGATTTGTTTGGGGACAAAGAAAAAAAAATGATTGACTTACAGCTTAGTATTGCTGAGTTGTGCAGCAAGCGCGTCGGCCATTGTGACGATAAGGTGCTAAGGGGATGAGGTGGGAAACAAGTGCGGTGACCGATTTTGTTTGCGATCAAGGGTGTATGTGAAAGGGTGTGTGCGGAATTTGGAGAAGAGAAATATTTTGGGAAAGGTTTGACGGAAATGCGAGGAGAGGAGAAGGATGCTCGTCAAAACCTATGAAGTTAGGTTTGTAGGGTACAGGGAGATCGGGTATTCAATGGAAATGAAGCTTCTGTGTGGAACCAAGAAATATCTCTGGATTCCAAAGCTGAAGAGAGTTCACAGATAGAATGAAGAATGGTAGAAACCAGTTTTGTTGACAAAAGGGAAAAGAGAAAAGTAGAGGTTGAGATTATGATGGCGGGGAGCGAAGAGGTTTGAGGTAAAGTGAAGCTAAACGTTCCACTGGGTATGGTCACGTGCCAACTACTATATTTACAATTATATTTACTACATACTACGTTTACTACAGGGTTGAGAACAAATTTCCAACGTGGCATAAACATGGCATTTCTTAGGGGTATTTCGCTGCAAATAAAATCGACATCGGAGACTTCAGCGCCGGAAGGTTAGTGTTGCTTGCCCACGTTCTGGCTCTGCCAACTCCTTCACTCTGACATCTGCAGATATGGTAATATCAGATTTGCTACCAGGTGTGATTAGAATGAACTGTCGCCCGATAGATCTTCTAGCCGCAACCATCTAGAACAGTTAGTGATGATCATTACAAAGGAGACGTGACACTTACAAGCATGTCAATCGCCATCTTTCGGTTGATATGATCCATATACACATCACTTTTTTAAAAGTTAGCAGTCAAAACAATTCAAAAGGTGAAGAAGAACTTACAATTCATCAAGACAACGGATCGGAGATCCCATGGCTTCCCAGAGAGACAACAACAGACAAACTTGTGAGAATGACTTTTCTCCACCGGACAGTGTCTTTGCACCTCTCCCGGTGCTATCATCTTTGGTAATATCAGGTTCAACCTAGACAGTAGTTAGCTTCCATTTCCCCAACATTTTGATGAACAAGCTTACTTGTAGATCCAGAAGTTTGTTGGTATGATCAGCCAGAAGGCGGCCACGGAAACTTCTCTCACTCAAGAGATAGGTGAATTGAGCTTTCGCTCTGGAAGAGATGTGAGATCTGAAGATTTCCCATCTCTTCTTACGGTTCTGGAGGGTATCCTTCAAAGCCTAAATAGATAATATTAGATTAGACTAAAAGAAACCAAAACAACAAAATCAAGGGGAATTACCTGACTCAAGGCCGAGAATTGTTCAAGTTGCTGCAAGGCTCGATCATAGGTTGCTGCAGTCTTTGTTGCCTCAGCAGCGATCTCCTCTCGAGAACTTCCCAACCTGTTGACTGTCAGTTTTGTAGTAAGATAGTAGGCGGAAAGAGACATACTCCAGGTTATAGCGATCAAGATCGCGGCTTAGTTTATCAAGCTTTTTGTCAAGGCTGCTGGGTGTTTCTCCTTCATCCACAGGAACTCTGGAAGATACCAAGCCAGCCTTTTCATTGTATTCAATAACCCGTGCTTTCACCGCTTCTCTTCTTGCCTCGATTGCAGTCTTGGTCTGTTTATCTTGGTTGATTAGTCTAATAGCTTCGTTCTTCTCGTCGAGGATTTTGGCTTGTTTCGTTTTCACAAGATTTTGCTCGCTTTCAGCAACGTGTAGTTTTTCCCGGAGGGTGTCAAGGTTAGAGTCTTTCGCGGATAGTTCCCGCCGAATTTCTTTGACAGCCTGCCACGCGGCTTTCATGGCTGCCTCGCTATCCTTGTACGATCCCTCATTGAGCTGCTTCTCATCTTCGGCTTCCTTTAGAGCTGCCTGTAGCGCATCGATGCGGCCATCCTCGGCGTTCTCTTTGTCCAAGGCGTCTCTGAGCTCCTCGGCATGGTCTTCCATTCGCTGCATTTGAATTTGCAGATCTTTCTCGGTTCTTGCGTGTCGGACCAGTGCCTGTTTGCAGGCCTCGACGCGTGACCGGGCAGTTACCAATGATTGCTCGATGTCATTCTGCTGGCGCTGGAGGTCGGCAATAATGTCACGTTGTGCGCTGGAGCCATTAGTCAGTGTCATATGTTTCTAGATAGAGGGTTTACCTACTTGATTTGCAAGGCCACATCGGATTTCATGCGCGGGCCATCGGTCCACCCCATAACCGGAGCCTGACTCGGTTCTCCAGCTCGGCTGTACGAGAGATGGAGTCCTCGGCGTCGATCTTTTGGATCAATGGAGTAACAACGCTTAACGTTTCTTGGTCGTGCACCGTCGAATAGTACAGCGGAGGCTTCGTTTACGTCCTCGATCAACAGCATTTGCTCAATTCCATGGTTGATGATCAGTTGTCGCCGCACTAATTCGTTGTCGATCTGAAAGGTCAGCACATTCCATAAATCATGGAAAGGATGGGGTTGGTTACCTGAAGTGTTCGTAAGACAGTGTTGTATTGGGAGTCTGGTTCATGTGCCGAGGTATCCAGACGGCCACCAGAGCCAATGAAGATCGGACAGTTGCTGTCAAGTCAGCTTCAGTTTCAACATGAACCTTTGGTGAAACTCACCACTGAACTCGCCGCATGATATCAAAAAGAAGCTTCATGTCGTTTTTGGACGAAACAATGAAGCTGGAAAGCGTGCCACCAAAGACTCTTTCCAAAATAGCTGACCACTTCGGTTCTAGCAGAGTGACATGGTGACCAATTGGGCCGACAGGGGGTGACTCCCATGATTGTTCCTGTTGAATGGCTTTGAGGAGTGCAGGCATTTTGACATTGAAGCCGGACTGTCTCGATCCGCCTTCTTTAGTGAGATTCCGAAGTTGGTTCTCCGCTTGACCGATCTCGCGTTTTTTCTGCTCAAGCGGAGCTTTTGCTTCTGTGAAATCTGTCTGTGCATTTTCAATGTCTTCCCGTAGGCGAGCGGCACCTTGGCGATGCTCTTCGTATTCCTTTTTGGCAGCAGAAGCGTCATTGGCGGCTTGTTCATACTCGGCTTGTTTTCGAGCGTACCCGCCGCCGCTCACATCTGCGAGACGCTGATTCTCCTCGTCGACTTTTTGCTGGGTATCCTGGATCCTCGACTGGGCCGCTTTGAGATACTCCCTAATCTGGCGTTGTTCCGCCTACACAAAACAGTCAGGGAAGGTACGTCACGGTAACTAGAGGTACGTACCTGTAGGTCATGGCATCCGGCCACCTCCTTGTCCAGTTTTTCTTTTATTTTGTCCCTTGCATCTTGGGCCTCATTCACTGCCACGGCCGCACGCCAGGAATGTTCACCCGCGGCTATTTCCTCTTCGGCAACTCCATCAAATGCAGCATCAAACCGAGCAAGGTGAGACTCGGCCTCAGCAATTTTTCGGTGGGCCTCCGCGATTTGTTCGGTGAGTGAGATTTCCATCTGCCTTGTCAGTCAACCGTCAAAAAAGTGGTAGGGTGGGACTGACTCTTTCTTGCTCTTCAACTTGAGCCCAAGCCATTTGGCTTCGAATATTCCTGATCCGTTTTCGCAGAGAATCGTGCTGGTCAGAAATGTCGAGCTTTTTCTTTGCTAATTCCTTGCGGTTCTGGAGGACATGTACATCTTGAGCTGATGTTCTGAGCTTCTCTTCGATCGAGTCAAGGGATTCCTCCACTAGCCGGTAGTCATTATCGAGCTGTTCCAACTGAACGCCTTTGACAAAGAATTTGTATTTCTCAGCTGGGCTTGATGTACTCAAGAACTGACGGGCCATATCCTGAGATAGTACGTTCATAGGATTCTCGATTTGCAGAGAAAAGTAGTCTGTGATAGCATCCAGCTCGCCCTTTTTAGTCGAGACGATACGCCCATTCTCTGACTTAATCTTGAACCCGCTGGCACCACTTCGGGAGAAATGACGCTCGACAATAATGGTTTTCCCAAAATCGTCTGACATATAGGCACCGTCGCCTTGATTCTTGATGCGAACAATGATCGTGCTATTTTCTTTGCCTTCTTTGATAAAATTTTTCAGGCTTTGGCCACGATTTGTCGCAGACGCTTTGCCACCTAGACAAAGAGTGATCGCTGTCAGGATCGCACTCTTGCCGCTGCCATTCTTCCCAACAATAAAATTGATGAGAGGACCAAGTTCCACATAAAAGTGGTCGTGGCACATGAAATTGTAGCACTCAACACGTTCGAGGATTCCATGTTCAGCGGGCACATTGGATTCATCCATCAGATGGGAGTATTTCTCTTGTATGATTTGGGTCTGGCGGAGCTCTAGCTCGTCCTCGTCGTCGAGAAGCGCATCGTCGTTGACGGCTAGAAGTGAATTGGCGGCGTTGGTAACATCGCCAGAGGAGATTGGAGACCCCGAGTCCGTTGAGCTCTCTGAATTCGTCCGCTGTCGTTTCCTCTGTGACTATTAGCTCTGCTTAAGCTCATACTTGCTGGAATCGTACCGAAGAACTCATGGCTGGCTGGTTAGACCCATCACTTTCCTCGGAGTCCGTAGACACCTGCGCACGCTTGCGGGATGGCATTTGAAGAAATAATTATCAACCAAAGCTAGCGGCTAGCATAGCGAGCAGACTCGTCAGTCTTAGCTGATTGTCGCGCTTTTCGCCCAAGACCCCCACGAACTGATATCTGGAGGTCGCGTCGCGTCCGTGTCAAATTGGCTTAGTAATCAAATGGGCAGGCAGCACCACCTCCGAGTGAAAATGTACTTCAGCGCTGTTCTTAGTTTTGTTGTCGAATACCAGAAGAAAGTCATAGAGGAAAATGGTCTTGCTTTATGGGTAGAAACCGAGGGGGATAGTGACAAGTGTTTCTTTGTTCAATGACCACAAAGAGAATCCGACGTAAGAACTATGGACGAGTATACGAGTACCTATTATTGCCTCAGGCAATTTCTACATATGTACATAAGATGTAGAGGGAGGATATTAGTTTGATTATGGGCCGATTCGCTTCATCTACCGCTAGATTACACCTTCGATTAGAGATATGCGAGCTGATTGCGCATGTTCTCTAGGGCATCAAAATTAGCCCGCAGAGTAGTGGTAAGGAGACTCGAACCCTTGATATTGCCATCGCTTGCCCATTCATCGCATTTGTGGCGAATCTGCTGGTACGCAGTTGCAAATGCACTCTGTAACTCGGAAGTCCGAGTACAGGACCGGCCAAGATCATTCATGTAATGGGTAGGATCTTGTATGCATAATCGTTGCGCAATAAGAGCATTCCGCTTCACCACAGCGGTCCGTTTGGCGCTGATTAGAGAACGCTGACCGCGCTGGTGGGCAGGTTCATCAGCCTTGGGAGCTGCAGGTATCATGCCTGCGCTGAACAGTCCGGGAGGATCCACGGCGACGCCGACAGACTGGAGGTCAACTTGAGTGCCATAGAACTGCAGAAGAGCAAGGAACTGGTCACCCAAGCTATTGGGCCCGGGAAACCGGCCATGGTTCATCTTCAGGAATGCTACAATGAGCATGGCTAGCGCATCTGGTCCAATGCTCGCCTGCAGGGAGCCAAAAAGGCCACGCGCCTCTAGCAATGTACGTGTTACTGCGTACAGAGGTCGCAGGGCAGGATATTCGGCCTGATAATCTTGCAGATACTCCGTGATCGCAGGGACACCCTCACCACAGTAAAATTGTAGCAACAGCCCAGTCGGCAGGTGGCGAGCGGATAGTGCAGGGTTTCGCTTGCCAGATAATTTGACATGGTCACTGAACGTATCGGTGTGCTGTAGAGTTCTTTGGACTTGGCGCAAAAGGTGGATGTGGGCATCTCGGATCTGAGGCCGCGTGGGGCTCGGTCTTCGATCACGTTCTAGTGATCTAGGAAGGTCTTCATATGGTAGTATAAAGTCAAGATCCGAGTGCGCCAGTACAAGGCCAGTGCAGTGGGATCCAATGACTCTCGGGGCATGTGGGACCACTGTTTTCAGAAGTGAGGCTACCTCTATCCTGACCTTCTTTACGCTGTTTCGTTCCTGAGCTCTTGGGGTTAGGTATTGATCTAATGCTCGGATTTCTGCATCCAGAGTGGCCTCGGCATTGGTGCGAGGCAGCTCCAAATTTCTCAGCCATGGACTCTGTGCTGGACCTGTTCCTGCAGGTTGAATCGCATCCTGTCCATCTTCTCCATGCCGATCAATGAGTGATTGGCACGAGGATATACCCGCATGACTTTTTCTTTTTTTCTGACGTTTTTTAGACACCGGATCAGGGGTGTCAGATGAATGTTCCGAATTGGATAAAGCTGGTTCCGTGGGTGGTTGGTAGTCGGCGCGACTCTCAGGTGGGATCTCAGGTCGCCAAAGTCCCGCAGGATCTTCAATGGGGTAAATTTTGCGGATCAAACGAGATCGATTTGTGGACCGATGGGCCTCTAAGGTTTTTCGGAGGCTGTTGGCAAAGACATTGGGAGCCTTGGCTACCGCAACGGAGTTATGGAATGGACGAAATAGGTGAGAAGGACAAATGCGTAAAGGTAGCCTCGAAAGCTGCATAACAGTATCACGGCATTTAAAAAGAGCAAAAGGGGACACCGGAGTGGATGTCACCATGCCGAGGATGCATGCAGCTTCCTAAGATTATTTGGCTGGACTTTATTTGAGAGTTGGTGCCTCAGGCACAAATAGCCATGTGACGTTTCATTTTTTAACAAGTTCAATTTTATATCCATATAAATTATTATAGAGGAAGTTTTGTAACATATATACATCAATTGATTAGGGTGATTCTAGACATACCAATAATATAGATCAAAGCACAGATACACATGGTGCATGTATGTATCTCTATAATACAAGATATAGAAAGAAAAAGAAACCAATACATGACGTAGCACTGAGGAAATATCCACAAACCCCCTTACCTTCCTTCTATCATAAAATAGTTTCTATAGCATTTCCATACCCGAAAAGTGATGAATTTGAATATCTCGTAGGTGATCTAACTGTTCCCCCCCCCCCCATCATTTCCTTGATAACCTCGATAAGACTTCACTTCACCGCTTGCCCCTCCATCCTTATTATTCCCCTGGTCCTGACATCGTTTTTTCTTTACCTATCTCGGTTTTTGATTTGATTATCTTACATTGTCCATGGCTTTCTTGCGATAGTCCATCTCCCTCTCCTACCGCCCCGATGTATGTACCTTGATCATCTTCTCATTTCCAACCGACGTCAAGGTTTCCCCCCAGACCTTGGTGCATGTGACAATTGCAGCCTAACTCTCACAGTCTAATTGCAACACCCCCGAATCTAATTATCTTCATATAAGCGCTGCTTGGCTGCTTGTCATGTCCGAATCAGAGAGCCCCGCGCAGGTGCCCGATGACCAACCAAACCCTGTCCTCGTTGGTCCTGGTTTAAAAGCTCTCAAAAATGAAGCATATACTAAGGCGACAAATGCGACACCTAGTTTGGAGAAGATGTCGAGTGAGGACCCTTCATACTTCAACGGTCTCCCGGGGGCCAAAGCTGTATCCACCGACCTGTCTGGCACTAAGTCGCATCCAATCCAGACTACTGCAGGGAGAGCATCGTCCGGCATAGACCTGCTGCGCCGCTTAAGCTTGAACTCAAACTCTCCCACGTCCCCTGATATTGATCCGCGCGTACAACACCCAGGACTTCGTTTGAGTGGCCGCCTCATCAGCGCCGCTTTCTGCATACCATACAAACTCAACTTTCGATCGGGATCAGACTGGGTACGTGGATGATTCTGTTTACTTGCGAGTTCGTAATTGACTGACTGGATAACAGACGCTCAAATCGCGCTCCGGTACTTCAGCGCTGTTCGATTCATTTGCGCATCTTGCATCAGATGAGACTTCTTGGTCACACACCTTGGTAGGCTGGACCGGAGAGGTTGAGCCTGATGTGGACATGAAATCACCCTTGCAGCAAATATATCCCAATTCTTCAGTCAATGCACCTCCAGCTCCCAGTAACCTTGTGGCCAACCAACCATTGAACAAGGCTGCTGCGCCAGTGCCCGTGGATGGAACCAAAAAGCCACCCGCACATCCATTGGTGGAGGGAATTAGTGTCACCAAACAAGATCGAGAACGACTCGATGAACAATTGAGTTCAGGTCGTCATGGCCGGGTATTGCCTGTGTGGTTGTCAGATGCATCAGAAGAACCAGAAGAGACTATTCTGCTGAAAGATCAAGGGAGATGGCGCCGTTATGCCGAACGTGAGCTATATCCTCTACTCCACTACAAGCAGCATGGCCCAACAGATGGCCGATCCGAGCGACGGTGGTGGGCCGACTACGTGCGCCTGAATCAGTTGTTTGCGGATCGCATCGTGCAGGAGTATCAAGAAGGAGACGTGGTCTGGGTTCATGATTATCATTTGTTCCTTCTTCCCAGCCTGCTACGGCAACGTATCCCAAATATTTACGTGGGATTCTTCTTACATTCGCCTTTTCCCAGCAGCGAGTTTATCCGGTGTCTTGCGAAGCGCAAGGAGATCTTGGAGGGAGTCTTAGGTGCCAACATGATTGGATTCCAAACATTTTCCTACTCTCGACACTTTACCTCGTGCTGTACGCGTGTTTTAGGCTTCGAGTCCAACTCTGCCGGGGTTGATGCCTATGGGGCTCATGTTGCAGTGGATGTCTTCCCCATTGGCATCGACGCACGTTCAATTCAAAAGGCCGCATTTGGGGCTCCAGATATTGAGAAGACCGTGTTGGGTATCCGCAAGCTCTATGCTGGAAAGAAAATCATCGTTGGTCGCGATCGGCTGGACAGTGTTCGCGGCGTCGCGCAGAAACTACAGGCATTCGAAATTTTCCTGGAACGTTATCCGGAATGGCGTGATAAAGTTGTCCTCATCCAGGTGACGAGTCCAACTAGCGTGGAAGAGGAGAAGGAAGACCCAGACAACAAGATTGCTGGCCAAATATCCAATTTGGTTTCGACCATCAATGGAAGATTCGGCTCCCTGAGTTTCTCGCCCGTCCAGTACTATCCGCAATACTTGTCCCCGCGCGAGTATTTCGCTCTGTTGCGTGTGGCCGATGTTGGATTGATCACTACGGTGCGAGATGGCATGAACACAACAAGTCTAGAATATATTGTCTGTCAGCAGACCAACCACAGCCCTTTGATTCTTTCTGAATTCTCCGGTACGGCGGGCACCCTGCCCAGTGCCATCCACATCAATCCGTGGGATATGGTTGGGGTGGCTGGAGCGATCAATCAAGCATTGAATATGCCAGCCGAGCAGCGAAAGGAGCAACACCTCAAGCTATACAAGCATGTGGTGACCAACACAGTCTCTATGTGGTCCAGGCAGTACCTCAATCGTCTACTGACCAACCTTTCGTCCTTTGACCAATCGGTCGCTACCCCTGCACTCGATCGCGCAAAACTAATGAAGCAGTACCGCAAGGCTCGCCGACGACTGTTCATGTTCGACTACGATGGCACATTGACGCCAATTGTTAAGGACCCCCAGGCGGCCATACCTTCAGATCGGGTACTCCGTACTCTGAAGAGCCTGTCAGCAGACCCGCGAAATGCCGTGTGGATTATCAGTGGACGGGACCAAGCTTTCCTGGATGAGTGGATGGGCCATATCCCAGAACTCGGATTGAGTGCTGAGCACGGTTGTTTTATCCGAAAGCCCGGATCTGACGATTGGGAGAATTTGGCCGAGAGTAGTAACATGGGATGGCAGAAGGAAGTGGTTGATGTTTTCCAACATTACACAGAGCGCACGCAGGGTTCATTCATTGAACGGAAACGGGTAGCATTGACTTGGCACTATCGTCGCGCAGACCCAGAGTATGGTGCATTCCAGGCTCGCGAGTGTCGAAAGACTTTGGAGGATACTGTTGCCAAACGGTGGGATGTAGAAGTCATGGCAGGTAAAGCCAATCTCGAGGTCCGGCCAACGTTTGTGAACAAGGGATTTATCGCCACCCGGTTGGTCAACGAATATGGCACGGCCCCAGGGAAGGCACCGGAGTTCATCCTATGTTTGGGTGATGACTTCACTGACGAAGGTAAAAGTTCTCCCCCTGTTGCTGAGACGGTGGATTAACATGCAATTAGATATGTTCCGAGCCCTCAAGAAGTTTGATCTACCACGCGATCACGTTTACTCAGTTACGGTGGGTGCCAGCTCAAAGCAGACCGATGCCAGCTGGCACTTATTGGAACCTGCCGATGTTATTGGATCGATTCAAATGCTTTTTAGCCCCCAAGATCACTGAGATTTTGAAGGCTTGAAGGGCCTGAACCAATGATTACCCACAGCCAATATACGCCATGCTCTGGGAATCTAGTCTTGGTATCTCAAATTCAATCCCAACATTTCCCCCACGGTCTTGAGAAGATGGTTCTATTGCTAGAGCACCATTAGTCTCATATTAAGACAACCATCCCCTTATACAAGCATACCTCCATACTCCATTGTTTTAGCTTTGGCTCGGGTTTATGTTCTGTACTTAAAAGACGTACCTTTGCCAAGTTTTTTGTATAGACTTACATGTACATGTTAGAATAACTATTGGATTTCAAGTGTTATATGTGTTATTAAGTGTAGGTACTGTCGACTCTCCGAGACAGCCGGTTTTGCGGGGGGATATCAAATGAGTGGGGATATATGTATGTTGTACTATATATGTACATATGTACTCCGTATATATGTATGCATATATGATACAAAGGTTTATTGAAGAGGGGTTCAAGAAAGACTTGAAGTTGAGTGTACTTTATCCAATGCTAGCACACTCCAGGATTATTGTTTGCCTATAGAATATACAAACCTTGGAATCACTATCAACGCTATACAGCATATACATATACATATATATAAACTACATATTTAACATATAAAATACGGAAGTGGACCCATGTGCCATCGGAAGGGCGCGGTCATCTCTGCGAATAGGCGAGAGACGATCGGAAGGTTCTCCGTAAAAATTTCCCTTTGACTTTGAAGGATTTTGATATTTCGGAGACAACGTGAGGAAGAATATGTCAACTTCTAATATGGTCAATCTCTCCAAACCTACCGAAGAACATGGCCAAGCCGAAAAGAGCGAGATAGATCAAAGCCATACTCGTCACTCTTCAGACGAAGAATCAACTATTGGCTATGAAGACCTTTCCCGCTTGCCTACCAACACCAGTGTCTTGGAACGTACACTATCGGTAGTGCGCACTCGGGAATCTGGCAAAGATCTCGGCCCACCCCCGGATGGTGGATTTCAGGCTTGGTCGCAGGTTGCCCTCGCACACTTCGTCATCTTCAATACGTGGGGCTACATCAATAGTTTCGGTGTCTTTCAAACATACTATTCCCAAACACTGGGACATCCACCCTCGGATATCTCCTGGGTCGGGAGTATTCAGATCTTTTTGTTGTTCTTTATTGGCACCTTCTCCGGCAGAGCCACCGATGCCGGCTATTTCACATTTACCTTGGCCTGCGGTGCTATTCTGGAATGCTTTAGTATCTTCATGACCTCGCTCTGCACAAAGTACTGGCAGCTATTCCTGGCACAGGGTGTTGGCCAAGGTATTGGGTGTGGACTCATGTTCTGCCCAACCTTGGCTTTGGTCTCGACTTATTTCGCAAAGAACCGTGGCATCGCTATTGGGATCGTTGCGTCGGGTTCTGCGACGGGAGGTCTGGTCTTCCCGGCTGTTATCATGAAGATGTTGCCCCAGGTCGGATATGGGTGGACAATCCGGACGCTGGGCTTCATATCGGTAGCCACGCTGACTCCCTGTGTCCTGTTCCTCAAGCAACGTCTTCCTCCGCGTAAGAGTGGTCCAATTGTCGAGTGGGCTGCCTTCACCGAGCTGCCCTATTTGCTGTTTGCGATTGGCATGTTCATGAACTTTTGGGGCCTGTATGTTGGGTTTTTCTACATCGGAAGTTTCAGTCGTAATATCATCGGCGTGTCAAGCGATCAATCCATTAATTTACTTCTGGTCATGAATGGAGTCGGATTGGTGGGACGATTGGTCCCCAATCTGCTTGCTGATCAGTTCACCGGTCCTCTCAACCTGTTGATCCCATTCAGTTTCGCGACAGCCTTGGTTGGCTACTGTTGGGCGGCAGTCAACGGGATGCCTGGGCTGTGGACATTTGCCGCGTGTTATGGCCTCTTCGCTGCAGGTATTCAATCATTGTTCCCAGCAACCCTCAGCACCCTCACTACTGATATGAAGAAGATCGGTGTACGCATGGGAATGGTGCTCAGTGTGGTGGCAGTGGCGGCGCTTATAGGGTCTCCTATTGCCGGTGAGCTCGTCGTTCGGGATGATGGAAACTACCTTTATGCCCAAATGTTTATGGGATCTGCGATCTTCCTTGGAGGATTAACATTGGTTGGGGCTCGAGTGAGCAAGGTGGGCACTGGTTTAGCTCGAGTTTGAAAATAGTAATATTATATGTTGGTATGTTGGTATGTTGGTATGTTGATGTTAGTGTTGATTGAGGTGGTGTCTTTTTTTACGAATTTGACGAGGGAAAAAAAAAGGTTTCCCCACATGATTTAATGTAACTTCCCTTTCCACTTCTCTTTATCTTTACAACATTTTGATCTTTGATTTTTATATTATACCAGTAAGTCTACTTTATTTTTGACATTCAAAGAAATGTGAACACCCCCACCTTTGCCCCTCCATTGTGTGCAGAAACCCCATCAAAAACAACCCGCTCATTCTCGATGGATATACATTGACCCTTGCAAGGTTCCTATTTCATACATATCAATATGGCACCCCGCGGTCGTGGAGGAAAGTTCTCCAAGCCCTCTCGAGGAGGTATGTCGTGTGCGCCTGAGTACGAGACATTTACTGATCAATAGATAGGAGGCAAGCACTTCAGCAGAGATCTTCAGCCATTAGACAAGGATGGTAACCAAATGGGTCTCTGGCGGGTATGTGGATCTCAAATCCCGAATTTATACACATGCTGATCATGATATCTCTCCTATAGGAACCTGGTGAGCAAATCAAGTCATCCGGCGACGAAGATTCTTCATCCGAAGAAGAAAGCTCCGAGGAATCCAGCGAGGACGAGTCCAAGCCCGAGCCATCCACAACCGAAGGAACCCGCGAGGAGCGTCGCGCAGCTGCCAAAGCCAAGAAGGCAGCCGCATTGAAGAAGCGAGGCCAAGGACCCGCCCAACCGGGCGACTTACCCCCTTCAGAATCGGAAGAATCCGACAACGAGCTCCCCGCCAACCCCAACCATACTGCCAAGTCCCGCTCGCAAACCCTGAAGGCCGTCGGAACTGAGCCCACTGCTGAGCCCAAGAAGCCCGCCAAGGTCAAGGATATCTCGCAGCTGTCCCGACGCGAGCGTGAGGCCGTCCAGGCCCAGCAAGCCCGTGAGCGTTACCAGAAACTCCATGCCGAGGGTAAGACCGATGAGGCGAAGGCGGACCTGGCCCGTCTCGCCATTATCCGTGAGCAGCGTGAGGCGGAGCGCCAGCGCAAGTTGGCCGAGAAAGAGGAGAAGGATGAGCAAGCAAAGGAGCGTGCTGATGCTGCCCAAGAGCGGGAGGATCGTATGCGCGCTGCGGCTTTGGGAAAGGGTTCTAAGAAAGTTGGTGGAAAGAAAAAATAAGCTGGATTTTCGTTTTATATGTGGTCATGACTTTGGGTTGGATGTTTACACATCTAGACAAAAAAACAAAACAAAAACATTTGAGATATTCCTCATATTGGAATAAATCTGTAGAGAATACGCCCTGTAAATTTGAAATCATGTACACCGACGCCTAGCATTAGATAAACATCTCATTTTTAGGCTGGTATTTCCGAGAATGCATGAGCCAGTTAGAGAGAAAGAAAAAAAGGAAATCAAAGGGCAAAAAGATATTTCAAGTTTCATACATGGGACTAAAATCCCAGGGAGAAGACATAAGCCAAGAAAATAGGTCTATTTTTGCGGGAAGTTTACAACTTCACACGCCCCAGAACAACCCCACAACGCTGCGGCCTTGCATAACAATGCCCCAACCGGCAATTAGGCTGACTAGCCACAGAACGGCGAAAATGATGATGGGAACAAGCAGAAGTTCCGTGTTGTGCAAGAAAGGAAGAGCATTGTACCCCAGGAAGGTGATGTAGGTGTAGTAAATGAGAGCAGAGAGGTAGAGCGAGTTTCCGAGGAAAGTAGCTAGGAAATTACTCGGGCTACGGGTGAGGAGCGGCAGGAGGAGGAACTGCACCACGTAGAGGTGAAGATAGAGAGGAAAGAAGGCTCGGTTGGACACCTATACAAGGCCAATGTCAGATAACGGAAATTCCACAGGATTTGTGACAGGTGTGTCTTACATCAAAACAATATCCAAACTCCAATTGGTCCTTCTCCCCTGGCTGGGTGAACAAGCCTTGAGCAGCACCTCGTCTTCGGCCACGGGATCCCCGTAGGCCAGCTAGAGATGCGGCAGCTCCGTTCGGACCGAATAGACGGCCAATGATAAAGTATCCAATTGTTGAGACGAGCAGTGACGAGCCGATGAAATGTACGAACACGAAGAGGAAGGTAAGGCGTATGATTGCGCCGAAGCCCGGCGTATAAGCGAGGCCCCATGCGAAGGCTGTGAGGAGGAGGAAGAATGATAGTAGGTAGGTGAATGATGGATCAGGCCGGTGCCATGTGTTTTTGGTTTCTGTTCGAAGGTGTCAATAGTTGCTCAGCTAGGGCGATTGTAACAGGCATTGCCAGGGTTGTCTGTATTTGTTCTATCGCACGGAGGAGTGTTTGGAATAAGTAGACGTACGTTTCTAGATCCGAGGACATGGTCAGCATAGTTCGAGGGGCCCAGTTGGGATAGTCAAGATCAACTTACATGGTAGTATATCGATTTGAAGACTTTCTTAGGTGCGATCAATAATGAGGTCATCTCCCAAATGGCCATCTCAAAGTCCATCTGTGGAAATTTGAAGAGCCTGTCCCATATTAGTGATTGTAAGTCGTGTCGAGGTTCTTTGGTCCTACCTCTTGAAGAAGCGCGGCATGCGGACGCTAGACCGGGTTGCGGGCGTTGAGCCGAAGTTGGCCGGGCCGGCATGTTGGCGGGGGACAGAAATGTGAGGGTTCATGATTATAGACCCCGTTTTCGAGAGGGGATATCAGTCTCGGAGCATACACAATGCAGTCCGGTTATTGTACGTGTATCCGATGCTAGTTGGGTCCGGTTATGTCATCTTGGTCACGTGTTGTATACATCCCTCGGTCATTAGATATATATATATATATTTTTTTGATATACCGTTAACTATGTTTGGTTAGTTACTAAGAGAGATAAGTACATATAATATATCTCTTATCGGCTTGAATTTGAACCCCCAGATAGGTCTTAAATTCTTCTGAAATGTCCTGGAAAATGTTTCCTCTCCAGAGAATCCACTCTGTAAGGGGTTCAAGGATACATACATCCCCATACCCTCCGTATAGTTGTTAACCATTAAGATCTTGTAATCTTATAAGTCTGGGATGCCCTGATAGGTACATTTTTACTAGGTATATACTAGTCTACTTTATTCACGGAGGTCTATAAAAGTCATCCGATAGAGCTCCCCCACGGCTCCACTTGTGTACTTTTGGTATGTGTTGTATATGTATTGAAGGGGTTATAACAATATTGATATATAATAAAGTATAATGTCAAAGTGTAGAGTAAGTGTACATATAATAAACACTTTAATATGAAACCCCTGAATGTGTTGGCAAAGGTAGATCCTAAAAAGTAATTTCCCCTGTTTCTATTCAGTTTCAACATATATTTCTCATATATTTCTCATATATATTAGTCCCACAGTTCACCGGAGTCTAAAAAGTTCCCGCCAAACCTCCGACTCTCAGGAGTTCCCCCCCCCCCCCCCCCCCGGTTTCTTAGCTCTGCATTACTCGACCCTGTTTGTTGGCAAACCCTTTTGCATTCTTTTTATTTTATTTTATTTTATATTTTATATTTTATATTTTCCCTTTACATCCCTTGCTAGACAATGACCAAGTGAATTAATTATTCTATCCGTCAAATCGGATGCAGGTTAAGACCTTTAGTTATCTATCTGCAAGATATCTGGTACGTTGCAGATCTAGCACCGGCTCCAAGTCCCCTGGATTTCTTTACCCTGCACTCCCCCTTGCTTCGATAGTCTAGAAGACAAGCATTAACTTCCATTAGCGCGATAATGTCCCAGCAACGGGAAACGTACTCTCCTCCCCATACACCTCCCTCCCAAACCGCGACATACAGGCCCTCCAAGCGTGGATACCCAACTCGACCATCAATCCGTGATGCCTTCCCAGACGTCATGGACAACCCCCCAAGAACCAGTGAGTCGGGAGATGACCGAGACCCGCATGATCTCTCTTTATCCCCGCAACATGCTACACGGACGTCAATCGTCGACAATATGCTTCTTTCGCTCGATCAATTCGCCCCAAGTTCGTCTATTCTAGACGACTACCGCCTTTTCAATTCCGCCTTTGAAATCGACCATCACAGTCATTACTCCCAAGAATCTGATTCCCACGGCCGGTACCGCGGACACACATTCTCCTCGTCAATGTCCTCAGAACCAGACTACGGGTACGAAGATGGAAATGACCGATATGGAAAAATCATGACGACCAAGGGCCGGCGCAGCAACAGCAGTTCTAATCACCAGACGACACCGAGGCAGATGGGAAGCTCGCGCGGTGGTACTGGAACCATGCCACGAACAAACACTGCCCGAAACGGCAGCAAAGGAAGCTCATCCTCCACTGCGGACTACTCATACACCGTTCCCAGAACACGAACGGATCAAGGCTTGGATCGACGCTCAGCCAGCTTTGATTGTGGACCAAAACGAGCGTTCGCACCTTATACTGACACCAGTGTCGGTCAGGAATCGACGCTGTATGACGATCACGATGCTGCACCCACTCCGAGTGTCCCGGTAGGACCGCGAAAGGTCCACGATTATAATAGGACACCAACAGCTGCTTCCGCGCGGACACCAGTAGCATCGCGACGGAACAGTATGAAATCTGCTCATGCGCCTCAAGTTCGAAAGGTTCGGCCTGAAAACATAGGCACGGGGACCCTCCGAGCTCGGGACAATGACTTCCAGGATGTGGATGAGACTGAGCTTGACCTCCCTCCGGCCATCACGGCGTCATTGGATCCTCCTGCTCCTAGCCCGACCATCTCCTATAACAAGCCAGCTTTTCCTCCCCCAGAACCAACGGCAACTACCACGATCTCGACCAATGTTCCCATCAACCATCCTGCTCCAAGCACAAAAGAACGTCCCGGTTTCTTCCGGCGTGTTTTTGGATCTAAGACACCAGCTCCTGGACCGGCAGAAACATCAGGTATAAACGCCAATCGATCACATCTACAAGAAATCGATAGTAGAGACAACAATGGGGCGACTGCTAGCCTAAAGGGGCGACCTGCCCAGGGAGCCAAGAGCTCTGCAGGCGCTTCTCCGTCTTCCGTTCGCACAGGACCCCATCAGGTCGTGAACAAGAAACCATCGTTCTTCCGTAGAAGGAAGAGGTCGGTGCCTGACCATGCTCCTCCACCAATTGTAATTCCTCAACATCTTGCACCACAGACTATGGATACTATGGCAGCTCCAAGTCCTGTGAGCAGCCTGCGGCAGGTCATGAATCCCTACCTCGACGAGGAACTAGACCGGAAAGAAAATGCGGACTGGGAGGTCAAGATTCGACAACCGGCATTTTTGCAGGCGCAGAAGAAAAGAGAAAGTGTTTCAGCTCCTGGAGCTCCTAAAACGAAGACTTCTCTTCAGCCCTCTGCAGCCTCCCGTGATCAGGATCTCTCGCCCCTTGCAGAGAAGGATCGATCTTCGAATGGTGACGTCTCCACAGACTTTGCTTTGCAGGAGAAGTCCCGGAATGTTGCTGCCTCTGCTACTCTGTCTCCCGTCGTGGAAGATTTCTCACGCACCATAAAATCACAGGTCGAAGTTCCTCAAATCAATGTAGCTACATTGGCGCTTCCATCTGAAGACGTGGTTTGTGGATCTCCTGTTGATTCCATGTCAACATCATCAAACTACCAGACCGCTGCGAACACCCCACTCATTGAGCAGGAAGAGCTTCAACCAGTCGATGACAGCGAGGATCAGGCAGATGGACCTGGCGAAGCTGTTGAAGATGGACCAACAGCTGCGGACCGAGAACAAGCTCAAAGGCTCTTTGACAGCCAGGATCAGGTGGTGGGTAACGAGCCTGCTGCCGCTTGGCTGGGTGACCCCGATCGGGCAATGGTTCGCGAAGCATACATGCGACTGTACAACTGGTCTAATCTCAACATTGTTGCATCTCTTCGGGCTCTTTGTGATCGTTTGGTGCTCAAGGGAGAAACCCAACAAGTGGATCGAGTGCTGGACGCATTTTCGACCAGATGGTGTGACTGCAACCCGAGTCATGGCTTCAAAGCTACTGATGTTGTCCATACCATTTGCTATTCTATTCTGCTACTAAACACTGACTTACACTTGGCTGACATCGATTCAAAGATGACAAAATCTCAATTCGTTCGAAATACTATGCCCACTATCCATCGAGTGGCAATGGATTCCGCACCGGAAAAATTTGAGACTCTACGTCCAATCAACCGCTCCAAGACCCAACAACATGACGTGCACCCTGCCCCTACATCCGCACGCTCTGCCCCTACGTCGGCACGTTCTGCAACTTTCCCCTCAGAGCTCACCCGCAGCTCGTTTGATAAAGATGCCGATGCCAACGTTGATGCTGGGCCTTTGGTTAACACGCCATTCACTGGAACAGTGAGAGCCTGGGAGCAACAGGTTGAAGCGGTACTTAAAGAGTTTTACACATCCATCCAAAAGGAAAGGCTTCCTCTGTTCGGTGCTCAGCCGGAACGTGAAGTATCTCGCATGTCGTCCAACAACTTTTTGGGCCCCTCTAGCGGTACTCTGCGTAGGAGTCCCAGCACAATTAGCAAGAGCGGTTCCGATATCTTCCCTCGCGGCCGTTCTGCTAATTCAAGCCACGGAGCTGCCCGATGGTCATCTAAACCCCGCTCCCGCGCTGGGAGGCTTTACCCTCCTTCGATGATGGGCTCCAGCCGTACCAGCTTAGACGACCAATCAGTCTCCAGTCCGACTGGGTCCAGTACCTGGAGTAAATATTCTTTGGGGAAGTTCACTTCGGCGTCTGTGGACTCTTTTGGCTCAGACTTCCCCCGCGGCGAATATCAACAATCTATTGGTTTTGCCAATGCTCTGAGCCAGGCCATCATTCGGGAGGACTCTGCTACCTCGGTATACAGCTACGAGGAGCCTGAGCGGACGACCCCTTTGCTTGAAGATGACACGTTAGCTCTAGCTGGAGCCCCGTGGGCCAAGGAGGGAAGCCTGAAGCATAAGCATCACCTAGATGCGGTGGACAAACGGGCGAAGGACCGGAACTGGAATGACTGTTTTGCTGTTATACAGCAAGGATGGATGCGTCTTTTCTCGTTCAATAACTCCACCAAGTCGATGCGGCAAAAGTCTAAGCAGCGCGGAGGGGTTGTTGTCGGTGGCGGCAACTGGACAGAAAATGCAGAAGAACTTTGGAAGTTTATGCTGCGCCAAACCATCGCCAGTGCCTTACCATCGCCTGGATACTCCAAGTCTCGTCCCCACGTCTGGGCCCTGAGCTTGCCTACTGGGGCGGTTCATCTCTTCCAAGCTGGAACACCTGAGATTGTCCGAGAATTTGTCTCCACAGCCAACTACTGGAGCGCGCGACTATCCAAGCAACCGCTGGTAGGAGGCATCAGCAACATCGAATATGGATGGAGTGACGGTGTCATCAACAGTGCGCTGATCGGCGGTGAAAGTCGATCCCCGCCGCCTTCGTCAGGCGCACGACCAAGTATTCAAAGCTCTATCCGAAGTTCCGTCGATCATCAGGGTGTGCGGCCCCGACTCCCGGCGGATCGGGTCCATATCAGTGACTGGAGCCCGCCACAACAAAGCATGGTCGCCTCCAATCTGACCGAGGAGGAACAGTGGAAGGCCCTGCAAGCCTACGTGCAGAATGTGGAAGATGATCTTTCTCGCCACAATGAGCTACGTTCTGCGATGAACCTTGCATTCTCTCCACGTCACCCCAACGCCGCTAAAGCTATGGCAAACTGGGAACGGAAATCATCGTATCTGTTGCGTGAGATTGTTAAGTTCCGCACCTATATCGACTCCCTCCGCAACGCCATCAGCTCTAAAGAGAGAATTTTCGCTTCAAATGCCCACTACCAAGTTGACGAGGATCCAACCATGGAGCCTACCGAGGCTACAGTGTAATTGCACACTCTTCCTCTCTTCCCTTCGGATAGTGTACATACCTTATTTGGGACACACTATGATACATACCTTCACAAGTGACCTGATACCTTGGTCTGTTATTTTTATTATTTTTATGCAACTTTTGTTTGATGCAACTTTGTCTAGTATACCTTTGTTTTCCCCCTACGGTTCTGTGACGGCGTGGATAACTGATTATTCCGTTTAATGCTTGGGAAGGTGACGTGATGCTATGGATACCATGATTGTCGTTTTTACATATGAGTATCATCGATTTGTTTATTTCCCAAGTTGTGTACGTGTAAACTGTATAGTTTAGTGAGAGATATAGATGTGGCATTAATGTATTTGGTATAGATAGTATGTGGCAATATCGATACGCCTGGCCGTGTCCATATTGTAGTATCGCACGCATCTATGCCAATTGCTCTTGCCAAGTGACTTTACAAATATGTTCGAAAATTGTAATTTAGACCCTCGTTTTCATTCTTCAATATCACAAGTCTCAACTGTGTTCAGCTTTTCAACTTGGATACATCACAATACAAAATGAGCGCTCATTCGCCGATCGAAGCGGGTAGCGAAATGCAGGGAGTGGATACCCAAACACTGGGCGTCATCTCCCCCATAACAACAGTGCACACCCCCTCTGTGTTCAAGACGCCAGATCAGACCTTGAATGATCTCAGTTCAGAATACTTCATGGCAGAGGACGCATCGGGGGATCTTCCCCCGAACTCGGTAACACAGTCCCAATCTGAATACGCGCAACCAACTCCTTCGGAGCCCGATGAAGACCAAGATCATGAAGACCCTGAATTTACCATGACATCGACACAACTAGATCTAGATGATCACAGCTTTATTCCTTCTGTCGACCGCGACGAGAGCAGTCTATTCCATCCATCGAGCGAAAATGGCGATCACGAACGCGGCAATAACCAAACCCTAATCGAAGAGCGCGAAATGCGCCGCAAGCTGATGGACATTGAGTCGAGCTTTCTGCCGGAACCCTCGACAATTGACGTGGCTGCGACCGGTCCTACTGCTGGTGCGGATGATACGTATTTAGTTGGCGTTCCAAAGAATGATGCCGCAGAGACAACGCAAGACTCCTCACAGCTCTCATTCATAGAACCAGCCGAGACAAACCCGATAAAAGACGAGGAACACAGCGAGGAGCAGCGGAATACAAATTTGGACTCGGCACCTGGCCCTGCAGACCAACATGCAGACAGTGCATTGCTTGGTTCCCTCTCCTCGTCACCTACGGTAGCTGCAGCGCTGCGCCGAAATCAATCCACAGTGTCCGAAAATGCGCGAGAGACCAGCCAGCTCTCCCAGGAGGAACACCCCTTCCGATCTGAATTCTCCATGGCTGAGAACGAATCGCAGCTCACTCCCTCAAAGCTTCGAAACACCTCCCGCAGTCTATCGCCCGGTGCGTCACACCTATTTAGTGACCAGAATGGCAGTGCTACTGGTAGTCGTAGAGCTAGCCGACCCAAGTACTTGACTAGTCGACAATCAGCCCATCGTCTCTCACACTCCTCAGCCGCAAGTAACAACACCGAAACAACCAACAGCGATGCCACACTGGGCGCCGACTATGCCCTTCAAACTGGAGGCGCGACATCTGAAAACTATGGAAGTCTGCACGCTGGAAGTCGTGCACAGATAGCCAGGACAACCAGTCTCGGCAGCATGGCATCTGGGATCTCTGGGTATAGTGAAGAAAATCCACTTGATAAAAGGAATACACCTGGTCCAGCAGACGGTGGCCTACATACGCTGGCGGAGGAAAGCTCGCCACATTCTCGTGCCGGCCCTGTTGATCACGAAGACACTTCAACACCGGTGACACCAAAGGCGAAGCCACAAGACAGCAATGTCCCTACTGATACAGCAATTGCCGAACGAGTTAAAGGCATTCAAATTCCAACCACGTTTGCACAGCGGTTTCGGGAAGACTTCCAAGCCTCCCCGAATAAGCGTTTGGGGGCCTCGACCCCTGCCTTTGCGAAAAGTGGCCGGAACTTGACCCTCAAGGAACAAAGCAGCACCATTGATCGCCTGGCAAAGGAGAATTTTGACCTAAAAATGCGAATACACTTTCTTAATGAGGCGCTGAACAAGCGATCCGAGGAAGGCATCAAGGAGATGATATCGGAGAATGTTGAACTCAAATCAGACAAGGTCAAGCTCTCGAAGGACAATCAAAGCCTAAGACGCAAGATTCGGGACTTGGAAAAGCAAGTGAAAGAGCATCAATCGGACAAGGATTCTATGGTTAATCATGACCCCGAAGGATCAGAGGACGGTGACCGCGACTCGGCCCAAGACGAAGAGATCGTCTTCCTACGTGAACGGGTTGAAACCTATGAGCTCGAGATTGAGCGTATGAGGTCGGAAACCATTGCACGGGAAAGTGAGAAGCGACGGTTGGCCGAGATGGTCAAGTCACTCAGCGATAATCGTGCGGGGGATTCCGACGCAGGCGCGAGAGAAGAGCGAGTAAGTCAGAATAACACAATCAAATCAGATTCAAGCTAATTATCTACGCAGGAGATGTGGAAGGATATGCTTGACGCAGAAACCTCAGCGCGAGAGCAAGCCGAGGAAGAAAATCGAAGACTTCGGGATGAGTCAATTCGTTTGCGGAGTGAGATGTATTCTGTCGCTAAGCCTGGCCAATACGACTCTCTTTCGTACACGTCTGATAGAGATGGCAACCGAGTTCCCACCGTTCCCAACAGCACGCTTGTTGTAGAGCTGGGGCTCCTGAAGCAGGAGAACGCAGAATTAAGAAAAGAAGTTAGTGCTCAGACTTCAATGCTCACATCTCGCAACCGAGAAAAGGAACGTCTTTATCAAGAGATCGAAGAATTGAAGCTTGGAGAGCGTCGTCATGCTGGCCGATCCATAGCTGGAGACAGTATCTTTGACCGTTCCGCCTCACGCACTCATGTCCGACCATCGTCTCAGGCTAGCGACGGAACGGGTATGTCACGCAGCGACATGGACCGCGATGAACTCGAAGCCCGGAATGGACAACTCCGGGACCTAGTATCGACCCTCAAGCTTGAGAATCAAGCCATCCGAGCCGAACTTGAGGACTATATCGCAGAATTAGAGGCTCTTGATAAAGCATACCAGGCTGACGTTGACCAAGCCGAAGAAGAAATGCAAAACCTACAGCAAGAACGAGACCAGGCTGTGCACATGGCAAACGAACGAGATGCCGCTTTCCAAGACCTGCGCGCCGAGGCGCAGGAAGAGTTGGATACACTTGGAGATGAACTCGACCAGAAGATTGTTGAGTGCCAGCGCATGAATGAGGATCTGAGAACCCAGGACGAAAACCTCAGGGCTTTGCAGGCTGAGATGCGGTCTGCTAACGAAGGCATTATCCGCCTCGAGGAAGATGCACAGAACAACCTTGCTGCATACAAGTCTGTGCAGCAAGATCTTGAGGAGACCAATCGCGAGATGGAGTCTATGGAGAAGAGCCTATTTGAGGCAAACACCAAGGTGCAGCGGCTGACGGTGCAGATTGAGTCGAGCCAGAATGAAATTGCTTTCCTTCGCGAAGAGCAAGACGGCGATAAGATCCGCATCGGAGACCTCGAATCGGATCTCAAGAACTACCACATGAGTTTGGTTAGTGAAAAAGAGAAGACTAGAGAACTCGAGCAGCGACTAGCAGATGAACGTCACCAGCGAGAGGTGGTTGGAAGCAAGGAGAAGCAAGATGTCCAGCGTATCATGAATGAATTGAACCGCGAAGCTTCAGCTTCCAAGGAGGAGGTCCGCCGTCTGAAGAAGAGCCTTTCAGCCCAGGAGATTGAAACCTCCACCTGGCGAGAACGGTTGATGGAGCTCGAAAACAATTTGCGAGAAACTCTGGGTGATCTTAGCGGAAGCCGGTCTAGCTTGATCACCAATATCATGAAGCTGCAAAAGGAACTCGAGTCGACCGCCCTTGAATTGGAGAGCATCCGCTCGCAGCTAGACGAGAAAGAATCTCTGCTTCGAAACCGCGATGCTTTGCTCGAGAGTCATGGGCTTGAGTCACGCAAACTCTCGGAACTCTTGGATCGCGAACGACACGCACGCCGAGCCGACAAGCAGTCGTTTGAGTCATCACTCAAATCTCATCAGCAGGCATCGCGGACCATTACGCAAAGCAATTCCCGTATCACAGATCTGGAAAAAGCACGGACTGAGGACCGCAAAAGATACGCATTGCTGGAACAGCAATTCAAGGATCAGCTTAGCGAGAGGAACACCATGTTCCTTAACATCTGGAAGAGAATATCTGGGCTTTGCGGGCCGGACTGGGCGCACTCCAA